>BSBM01000755.1:3507500-4959166 GCA_027924585.1 Larix kaempferi | reverse complement strand
TCACTTTGCTCTGTGCGTATTCCAGTCCGCCCCTTTCTCCACACTTGGATTCCACTGCTAACCTGTCATAGATGTCGTTCGACCACATGTCGACCTTCGATGCCTTCCGTTTCTTTCTGTTGTCTGCCGACATTTGACAAGTCAACTCTTGACTTTCATTCTCTTGTCGACCTCCTATCCACACCTTCTTCTTGAATATCTAGCTTCAACTCGCTAGTCTTCTCTTCCGCACCAGCGGTCATCGGCACTCCCTCTGGTCAATTCCTTTTTTTGATCACTTCGACTTGTCCTCTTATGGTCAGTCGGTACTCCGTCGACCTAACCATACTCTGACTTGTTGGCTTGCACTCATCCCACCATGTCGATCATCCATTCGACACATCTTCTATGACTTCAGCTTCCATCGTCTCTCCTTTAGTCCCACTGGTCTGACAACTAGACGTCACTTCCTTCTGCTTATGCGCTTGAAGCTTTCCTCTGGTCAATATTCTCCTACATCGAACCAGCTCTGCGACTCGACCATCGATCCCTTTGATTCCTCTCGATCTTTCATCGTCTTTATCCTTCGACCACTCTGATGTAGTTTGCTTCCTTTGCGTTGGCATCATCACTGACTCGTCTAATCCTCCGAATAACCTCAACTCTATCGCAACTTGACCTTTCGACCAAAGTCTTCTCTTAGTCATTCATTGACCCCTTGGACCCACTGTCCATTTCTCCTATCAAAAGGAATCCACCCTGTGTAAGTGACTCATGCTGTCACTTTCCCTCGTCTTCATATCGACCATTCCTCATCGACTGTATGCCGTCGATTTTTCTTCTCGGTCTTCCAACCGGATCTTTCGGTCGCTATCAACTCCCGACTGCTTCTTTTGTCTTAGTTGATATCACCTCCGACCATTTCCATCACTTTGGTTGAGTGTCGGCCATCGATCCCAGTGGTCAGAAACCCCACAACTCACTACCTTCTGTCGACTATCACTTTCATCCTAGAGGTCATCGACTGTCCTCTGGGCGTCTTCTGTCGGTCATGTCCAACTGCTTCTCTTGGGCTTGGATGCCCCTGCATCAAACTCCCAGGGTACGAAAAGAACTACGCCCTCAGTTCTAACCTTCCATTTTCATCGACATCGATGCTAGACTTGGTACCAATTGAAACTTGGTCCATTCACTTCATCTCCATCCCAAAAACTATTCCAACCAACTGTCTTCTCCACTAGGAACCCATGTCTAGTTTCAATCTCACATATGTCCCTCAACTTGGAACTCATCCCATGTCTTCCTTCCTTTTTCAAACTCATGCTCGACTGTTCTAGAACCTGTATGTTATGTCTGACCCTTGTCGTTGACATTGTCTATCACAACCACATGCTCCGCAGATGCATTCCAAGGGCTAACTTGTTCAAGGTGTTGCTTCTCCTCAGCAATCTTGTCAGAAACTCCTCAACTTCCTCAACCTTCTCTTGGGATCTTCTTCCTACTTCACCCATCGCATTGAACTTGGTGGCTTGCATCTCAACTACAAGTTCCTCCTCTAACAACAACAGACTTGCTACTGTTGTTGTGGAATCACCTTCCACTGCAATTTTGACTTTGAATTGCATCTCCTCCTCCGACCATGGATGTCGACTCCTGTCCATGTTGGTTTTCTCCTTGTCTAGGCTCGTCATGGCACACTTTCCAACCCTTTTCTCCACAGTGGCTGCTCCATTGTCTTCGTCGATGTTAGGAACCCATGTCAACCCTTCTATTTACTTTGTTAGTATATTGTTGTTGGACGCATATGCTTTGTAAGTCATCCTATAGTATTTGTTGATCCATAGTTTGTATTATTGTTGTTGGATGCATATGCTTTGTAAGTCGTCCCGTAGTAATTGTTGATCCATATTTTGTATTGGCCCATGGTTTGTATTGACACATGGTATTGACCCATGGTATTGGCACCTACACTTAGTATATAAGTTTGTGTTAAGGCCAATGAAGGTATCGTGAAGTTATTTGTATTGAGCTTGCTCAAAGGAGGTGGTCCCCTCAAAGTGGCCTGCAATCAATATAAAAGTGATTTTGAGTTCTGTTATTTCTGCTATTTCATGTGTTTTCATTAATTAATTATTGCAGGTTCTTCACATCTGGTATCAGAGCACTTTCTTGGGCTCACTGGATGAAGTTTCTGCTAATTTTTTTTTTCGCATTTGTTGCAGCTTCGGATCTGGGAATAATCCCTATCCGCTTAACTGTGGGAAGTATTTGGGCATAAGCCCTAAAACTCACTGTGAGGAGTACCACAGGAACCCCAAAGTAGCTGGCCCATTGAGAGGACCTGCCAGCGAAAAGGGCAACGACCCCTACCTGACTGACTAGTTCCCACCCATGAGGTAAACCAAGAGCTGTCGTTTGTGGCAAAGCGGTTATTAGTTTTACCTAAGCCGTGGAGTGAGGGGTACTGCCCCAATACGCAATCCGTCAGATAGCATTGGTAGCAAAGTGAAACCCCTGAACTATTAGGAAGCCGCACATACCTGGAGTCCATATCTATTTTCATCTGAACTGTTACCGATCAATGTCGTGCCATTTTAGATCCATTCGAAAAGTCGTTCCAGATACAGCCGTTTCAGATCTATTTCAGATCCATCTGTTTTCGATCCAATCAGCGCCGTTTCAGATCCCTCTGTTTCTGATCACTTCCGCACCATTGAAGATCCATTCTTGAAAGAAAAAAGAAAAAACTATTTTTTGGCCATATCTCCCTTGTTTTCACTCCGTTTCCCTTGAAACTTCCCTGACACCCTGGTAATCCCATTCTGCATATTTCATTCCTAAGGACCCTATCCCAAATTCCACTTCTGAAAGCCCAAAATCTCATATTTGTCTATTTTTAGGGTTTTCCATAACTTCTTCAGATTTCAGCCAATCACCTTCAAATTTTACCACAGATTTCCTTTCCTCATTCTGCTTCTTTGTCCCTCTCTGCCAAATTTTCTCGTTCTTTCACCCCGCTTTTGAAATCCCCATTTTTGCTTCCCTATCCATCAGAAAGTGTCCAAAACCTAGTCAAACCCCAATTACCCCTCCGAGTTTTTCCGAAATCCAAATTTCCTTTTACTAAATAAGCTTTTGTTTGTGCTTTTCTATCCACCCCCCCCCAAAAAAAAAAAAAAACTCCTGGTTATGGTTATCACCCGCGCAGGAGTAACAACCATGGAGGAAGCACTTGCAGCCATCCAAACCCAACTCCAAGATCTGGATGAAAAATTTCTCAGCCTCCATCTTTAGCATTCAGCCATGAACAATAAACGACAGCACGAAACTTCGGCAGCCAATGGGTTCTCTTCTTCCAGCAATTTCCATGGTCCGAAGCTTGAATTTCCTTGCTTTAATGGTACTGATCCAACTGGATGTATCTATCGTGCAGAACAATATTTTAGTCTGCATAATACTTTTGATGTCCAAAAAGTTCCACTTGCATCCTTTCATTTGGAACAGGAAGTCCTTCAATGGTACCATTGGTACATCAAGGCTCATGACGAGCCAAAATGGACATATTTTTTCCAACTCCTTTTGCAATGATTTGGTCTTAGTGTTTTTGATGACTTCACCGGAGCACTCACTAAACTTCGTCAAAGTGGCACTGTGTGAGAGTATCAGACATCATTTGGGAAACTAGCCAATCACACAGAAGTATTGTCTGATGAATTCTACAGGAGTTGTTTTATCAGTGGCCTTAAGGATGAAATCCGGTCAGAGGTTAAAATGTTATGTCCCAACACAATGATGGAAGTCCTAGGGTTGGCTAAGTTGGAAGAAGAGAAGATTGCATCCCAACAACACTCCAAACCCACTTTTGTTACCTTCCGAAATATGGGTTCTCAACGACCTCCCACCCTGCCCGCTCCTCGACCAACTCCTATCAAGCATTTGTCTGAAACAAAGATGCAGGCACGCAAAGAAAAAGGGCTTTGTTATAATTGTGATGAGAAATTCACTCGAGGACATAGATGTGTTCAACAAAATCTCTATCTCTTGGATATGGATTCTCTGCCTGCCTCTACAATTGGTTAAGAAACTCCAGATACAATGGATGATCAGGTCGACATTCAGGAGCCTCTTATTGACCCCCCATCTCAGGATGAACAACCAGAGATATCTCTCCATGCTTTATCCAGCGTCACCACCCCCAAAACAATGCGGGTCAGGGGTTACTTCAAGAAGCTTCCTCTTACAATAATCATTGATTCTGGTAGCACTCATAACTTCATTGACCCTCGGATTGCCAAACATGCTGATTGTTTTGTCCATCCTTTCTCCAACTTTGAAGTCATGGTTTCCAATGGGGGCACCTTACCTTGCAAGGGGAAGTGTCACAATGTGCGTATCTCTCTGGAAGATTATAACATGCGCTCTGACATGTTTGCCTTGTCCCTAGGAGGATGTGATGTGGTTTTGGGCGTTCAATGGTTACGCACAATTGGCCCCATATTATGAGATTTTGTTGAACTTTGGATGCAGTTTTCAGTCAATGGGAAAGAACACAAATTTAAGGGCTTACAACAAGGGTCTCTCTGCATCATCAGTTCACATCGCCTGGAAAAGATCCTTAAGAAGAATTCACATGCGTCATCGCTCAACTCCATTCCATTCAGATGCACCCATCAATGGTCTCCCCTACTTCCTTGGATCGATATGCAGGTGTCCTTGCTGAACTAGTGGGCTTGTCGCCTTCAAGAGACCTTTCCGGTACGAATTTAGCCGCATCTACATCTCAGCAGGAAATGATGGCTATTTTGCATGCAGTACAGAAGTGGAAGCCATACCTATTAGGGAATTATTTCTGCATCAAGATTGATCTCCAGAGTCTGGAAAATTTCCTAGAACACTGGGTCTCCTTCCCAGCACACCTGAAATGGGTTATCCAACTCATGGGTTATTCCTATGTGATCACTTACAAGAAGGGTAAGGACAATATTGTGGAAGATGCTCCTTCTTGCACATTTGATGGCCCAGTTTCTCTTATAGTTATTTCGCTGCTTGTTCCAAATTGGTTGCAATCTGTTCAACAGGGCTATCTCTTCTATGAAATCCATGCTTCTTCATCAACATGGCACTCTGGGTTCCTCAAAATGTATGATCGGGAACAATGTAACTTCTTTTGGCAATGACTGAAAATGACAATTCAACAGATGGTCAACAAGGGTGAAACGACACTCCTTTCGGGACTGATCGAACCCTTTCCCATCCCTACACAGATATGGACAACTATTTCTATGGATTTCCTAGAAGCGCTCCAGTGGTACAATAACACATCTAAAAGGACACCATATGAAGTAGTTTATGGAAAGGCACCGCCAATTCTTCTTCCATACACACTCAGCAGCTCCCCAGTTCAGGAAATTGACTCTGTTCTTCGAAACCGTGATCAGATTCTTCTCATTCTGTAGGACAATGTTCACATTGCAAGAATTTGACTTAAACAACAAGCCGATCAGCACCATTCTGAGCGCACTTTTCACGCAGCTGATATGGTCCTTCTTCATCTACAGCCTTCCAAGCAATCCTCCCTGAAACTCAAAAGGCGTCAGTGGGCCGGAATGCAACCCGAGGATGCTACAGGGGAACCACTCCTTCAGATTCTGCATCAATTTCCACATCTAAAGCTTTGAGGACAAATCTTTTTCTAAGGGAGAGGGGATGTTAGGAACCCATGTCAACCCTTCTATTTACTTTGTTAGTATATTGTTGTTGGATGCATATGCTTTGTAAGTCGTCCCATAGTATTTGTTGATCCAATGTTTGTATTATTGTTGTTGGATGCATATGCTTTGTAAGTCGTCCCATAGTAATTGTTGATCCATATTTTGTATTGGCCCATGGTTTGTATTGACACATGGTATTGACCCATGGTATTGGCGCCTAGACTTAGTATATAAGTTTGTGTTGAGGCCAATGAAGGTACCGTGAAGTTATTTGTATTGAGCTTTCTCAAAAGGAGGTTGCCCCCTCGAAGTGGCCTGCGATCAATATAAAAGTGATTCTGAGTTCTGTTATTTCTGTTATTTCGTGTGTTTTCATTAATTAATTATTGCAGGTTCTTCATAGTCGAAGACAACAGTTACACTCCTACCTCTTTCTACCTCCATCTCGTCGGTATTCTCATCAACAGTTTCGTCGGCAGTTTCGATGTCTACTTCATATCCACTTATGTGAAGGTCGGCATTCCCCTTCACCTCGTTGATCACTTCCTTAATCAAAAGTGTCACTTCCTCTGTAGTCTTCTCATCCGACTGTGCTTCCATATTATCGGCGCTATGCATGTCCGACTGTTCATGCAGGGAGTTCTCACTCGACTCTCCCATCCTCGCCTCTGGTCGTGATGACTCGACCACTTCTTCGGTATCTGCTTTATCTTCAAGTTGGGTTCCTTCATCGACATCCTCCAACATCTTTCTCTCCTTTGGGGAACATTCTGCGGTCATGTCCTCTCCCATCAGGCCCCGACTGAACTCCTCTGCATGTGCAGGATCCTCTCTACACCCGTCAGTAAGTTCCCTAGTCAACACTTCCATTCTTCGCTCGACCCGCTTTCGAACCTCGTATATCTTGTCGATCAAGAAGAATCTCTTCCCCATCATCAAGGTCTCTATCAACTCATCTGGGATGGAAGGTTCTTCAATGCCTTCTGCAGCCTCCCACGCTTCCACTTGGAGTACTGTTTGTCTCAGAACATCACACATCCTTGTCAAGGTCGTCTGCTCTCTCAACCTTGGGATTTATGCACTCTTACACCATGCGACTTTCTTCTGGACCCCTCAACTAAGTCCATCTCTCTTCGACCCTTCTACAACAGTTCTACCCAGCTTGTCTACTAGAACCATTGTTTTCTGCGGGCTCAAATAGGATTCACTTTGTTGGTCGATCTCCCAGGTTTTACTTGGGATTTTCTTTTCTCCAGCAAAAATTCCACCAAGCATTCCATGGATGGTTTTCTTCTACTCATCGGATCCTTGATCCTATCGACTGTAACTCTACCCACAACCTCAGTTATGGAGCTACAAATTTCACACTTCCACAGATTGCCTCTGCTCTGCAACCTGGTTATGGGAAATCTACTCCACGTCCTGTGGAAGTTATCCCTTCACTGATATTCATTGGTCTTCATCTCTACCCAACCACAGTTGGAGCGTTCTCCTTGGCCCAATCGCAACTGGAATTTTAACCCATGCATACAAATCTACCCAACCACAGCTAGAGTTGTCTACGCACCCACAGTCTCTCCTTTTCTTAGGACTCTTTCCGAGCTCACGCACAACTCTACCCAACCGCAATTGGAGTTGTTTAGTGCCAAACTCTATGATTGACTTCACCACCAACTTTGATATTACTAGCTCTTTCTAGCTCTGATACCAATTGACGCAAGACAAGTTGGTATCACCACCTTTCTTCTCACGGGATTCTCTTCCGCCTCTAATACCACTTGGCACAAGGGAGGGTCTACGACCTTCTTGATTAACTATGACACGCAAAGAAAACACACAGGGAGCTCACAAAGACAATATGTGAGCTAGAAATGCCAAGAATTCAGCTTCTTCTATTACTTGAAAGAATTACAAAGTTACATGCAATCTATTAAACAAGTCAGCCTCAGCCTGTTACAATATACATAATGAACTGTCTGTAGTGTGTTTCTTCTCACTGTGTGTGATCCTCCTCCCTAGTCACGGCTTTTGCTGAATGAAAGCACTCCCTGAGAAATGGACGAATGATCACTCTGATTCCTCTCGGTCTTTCATCATCTTTATCCTTCGACCACTCTGATGTAGTCAACTTCCTTTGCATCGGCATCAGCACCGACTCATCTAGCCCTCCGACTAGCCTCGGCTCTATCGCAACTTGGCATTTCGACCGAAGCCTTCTCTTGGTCATTCATTGACCCCTTCGACCCACTGTCCTTTCCTCCTATCATAAGGAATCCACCCTCTGTGAGCGACTCACGCTGTCACTTTCCCTGGCCTTCACCTTGACCAATCCTCATCGACTGTATGATGTCGAATTCTCTTCTTGGTCTTCCAACCGGCTCTATCAGTCGTTGTCAAATCTCGACTGCTTCCTTTGTCTTGGTTGATATCACCTCCGATCATTTCCATCACTTTGGTTGAGTGTCGGCCATCGACCCCAGTCGTTGGAAACCCCACAACTCACTACCTTCTGTCGACTATGACCCTTCATCCTAGAGGTCGTCGACTTTCCTCTGGGCGTCTTCTATTAGTCATGTCTGATTGCTTCTCTTGGACTTGGATGCCCCTGCATCACTAAACCAAATTGTATGAGATGTGCACTGATTATTTTTCCATATGGTAAATATTTTGGTCTTAATAGAAGCCAGTTTATACAAATCCTACATAACCTAATGTAGATGATTCATTGGTTCCTTTGATTTCCTGTTCTTGTACTTATGTTAATCCCATCTCTAGAGGTAAATGACTTCATGATAGCCCAGATTCATTACAATTACCATACAATCTGTATCGGGAAACTTGCAACCTTTAGAGTCACCAATATACAAGAGAAGATATGCACGAGAGATGACAAGTTATATTAGATGGGAAGAATTCTAATTTTAGCCAACATTTTATATTTTAATAATATTTTATTATTTTTTAAAAAGACACATGTCAAGCAAGGAAGGAATTACACATCCCCTATTGGGATGTAGGATGCGCCTCTTTGGCGCAATTATTGAAAATAATATTACTAGTACAACCACAAGTTCCATGAAGAAGTTATATGTTACTTTTTCTACATGCTTAGTTTCAATAACCTATTTTTATCCATGAAACAACTATTTGTTACCTTCTTTAGTTAAATGGGTTGTCTATCTATTATCTATGCATGAGCTACCAGTTATCCATGCATCAGGTACTAGTTATTTTGTATATTTTTTTTTATAATTGTTTATTTTGTTTTTTGAACAACGACCATCAATCTGGACAGTACACTTGTCTCATCCTCCTTCAATATAGGAAAATTATAGATGGTAGTCCACCCCAAATTCTAAGATATAAACACCTATCAGTGTAATTAAACCAACACAGATTCATCTTAATTTGGGATCTAATGAGCACCCGAGATGGATCAAATTCATTGAGGTGTATTTATTTTTACCCAAATTAGTAAATGACATGGAGTTAAATAATAAAAATAATTATACCTCAATAAATTCAATCTCTCTCTGTGCTTCATATATTTAGGTTTAATATGGATATATGTTGGTATAAACCTAGGGAATTTTATTGACTTCAATGCACCAGCATTAAAAATGTTTAGATACAATTTTTTTATTTCAAAATTTTATAGATAAACAAATTAAAAAACAATCATATATTTATAAAATTCATTCCTATAACATTTAGTTTATAAATAAAAATTTATTATTCTTTAAAATGAATAAAATATTCACAAGTGTTTATCAATTTTTAAAACATCTTTTCAATCCATTTAGAGCTACATAGTTTTGATGTTCTTCAACTGTGTCTCTTTTTTTTTTTCAATTTTTTTACATTATTCTTCCATTCCCCCAAGAATCAAGGATATCTCAAGCCCTCCATAGGAATGGAACCCAGTACCTATGTCCCCCCACCCCATTGAGTCTTGTTCTTATTGCACTG
The DNA here is from genome assembly GCA_027924585.1 of Larix kaempferi. Lineage (NCBI taxonomy): Eukaryota > Viridiplantae > Streptophyta > Pinopsida > Pinales > Pinaceae > Larix > Larix kaempferi. The sequence goes on along the minus strand of BSBM01000755.1, from coordinate 4,949,507 downwards.
ATAGAAGCCAAGTGCTCTATAGCCCAGTATGGGGGAGAAGTTGTTATGTTCCTAACATAACATTATGCATTAAAAAAATATTAAATCTAAAAAAAAAAACCACATTATATATATATATATACACTAGCACAGCCACTTAACTTGTGGTCGGTGAAAACCAATATGTCACAAGTTAAGTGCCATGAAGAAGTTATATGTTACTTGTTCTCCATGCTTAGTTCTAATCACCTATTTTTCTCCATGCATCAACTACTTGTTACCTTCTTTATTTAAATGGGTTGTCTATCTATTATCTATGCATGAGCTACCAGTTATCCATGCATCATAGATACTAGTTATTTTTTATATTTCATTTTTTTATAATTTTTTATTTTTCATTTTGAACGACGACCATAAAATTAATCTGGACAATACACTTGTCTCATCCTCCTTTAATCTAGAAAAAATATAGATGGTAGTCCACCCAAAATGTAAACATGGTGCTATATTTATTAATTTTTAGCAATATATATTTTACAGCATTTAGATATATAATTTAATGACATGTCTCAATATCCTTTCGATACCATATACGTGGTCATTAAAAATTCATCTTTTGGGGCTTCTATCTATGGTAGTAATAAATGCCACTCAGAGATTAAATATATACTTTTATAATAGGTATATTTCACTTTTATATTTAAAAACCTTAAATATAAGATCATTTGAAAACGTTTTAATATTGTATGTTATATTTAGAAATGTAAATAATGTATATAATAATTATGTGTTTTATAATGTTTGTTTTCTTCTTTTTCTTAAATGTCTTATTTGTATATAATGTTTGATTCTTTCCATTTTTTAACATTTTGCGTAGTTTAGGTTATTTTTATTTATTTCGATACCATATACGTGGTCATTAAAAATTCATCTTTTGGGGCTTCTATCTATGGTAATAATAAATGCCACTCAGAGATTAAATATATACTTTTATAATAGGTATATTTCACTTTTATATTTAAAAACCTTAAATATAAGATCATTTGAAAACGTTTTAATATTGTATGTTATATTTAGAAATGTAAATAATGTATATAATAATTATGTGTTTTATAAAAACCTTAAATATAAGATCATTTGAAAACGTTTTAATATTGTATGTTATATTTAGAAATGTAAATAATGTATATAATAATTATGTGTTTTATAATGTTTGTTTTCTTCTTTTTCTTAAATATCTTATTTGTATATAATGTTTGATTCTTTCCATTTTTTAACATTTTGCGTAGTTTAGGTTATTTTTATTTATTTCTTATTTGTTTTATTGTGTCCATTTCAAATTGGTTTTAGGTTAAGGATTAGCTTAGGCTAAGGTTAATTGGGTGTTTTAAACTAGGATCTGAAAGGGTTGGCTAGGCTATGTCATGTTCGTGAATAAGTAAAAGTAGCTTACCTTAGATTAATGTTTAGGGATTAAAAATAGGGTAGGATAAGCTTATGATAGTTAAGGAGTAGTAGGTCATGATAAGTACAATAAAAGTGTTGGAGGGTGGTGTAAGCTAGGGTAAATAGGATAAACTATAGTCTCGTGGGGTACGGTAAAGTCAAGTAAAGTTAGGCTTAAGATAATAAATATAAGAAAGGATAAGTTAGAGTAGCATAGGCTAGGATAACTTGACTTGGTTAAGGTAGATTTGAGTAGGCTAAGGGAGGAGGGGTTAGGCTAGTGGGGTAAGGTGGGATATGTTAAATTAAGGTTAGGTTAGGGTAAAATATAATCCGGGAGGTTCAAAAATATTTATGTGTGCATTAAAAAAAATGTGCATGCTTTCTTAGTTCAACAATTTCCTAGCCTCCACATAAGACAACCATGTGGACATGAATGTACACATGCTTTAGAAATGTGCACAAGCTCTTTTGTATATGTAAAAAAAGGGAGAGGGAGAGAGAGAGAGAGAGATATTTTTAGAGAGAGATAGAGATAGGGAGACATAGGGTAAGTGGTTAGTGGTAGGAGTCGGGGAGAGAGAGAGGTGAGGGTGATTAGTGGTATGAGTAGGAGAGAGAGGGGGGGTTAGGGGTAGGGGACAAGGAGAGAGAGAGAGAGAGAGAGAGAGAGAGAGAGAGAGAGAGATGAGGGATGGTTAGTGGTAGGGTGGAGGGGGATTAAGAGAGAGAGGGGGGGTTAGGGGTTGAGAGAGATGAGGGGTGGGGGGTGGAGAGAGAGAGAGAGAGAAAGAGAGGGATGAGGGGTGTTTAGTGGTAGGGTGGAGGGGGATTAAGAGAGATAGGGGGTGTTAATGGTTGAGAGAGAGGGGTAGGAGTGGAGGAGAAGGGGAGAGAGAGAGAGAGAGAGAGAAAGAGAGAGAGGACGGGAGGGGGAGAGAGAGAGAGAGAGAGAGAGAGAGAGAGAGAGGGATGAGAGGTGGTTAGTGGTAGGGTGGAGGGGGATTAAGAGAGAGAGGGGGGGGGAGTGGAGGATAATGGGAGAGGGAGGGAGAGAGAGAGGGGGGGGAGAGGGGGAGAGAGAGAAAGAAAGGGAGAGAGAGAGAGAGAGAGGGAGAGAGAGGGGGGGTGAGGGAGGGAGGGGTGGGTATGGGGGAGGGATGGAGGGTGAGCGAGGGAGAGAGGGGGGGGAGGTCTAGAGAGAGAGAGAGCGGGGGAGGGGGAGACAAAGAGGGATGGAGGGGGGGGGAGAGAGGGAGGGGGAGATAGAGAGTGAGGTGGGCCACAAAGAAGCTAGCCTTCTTTGCAACCCATAGTAGAAATAGGGGATCATGTAATAAGCTTAGCCTAAGTTTTTGATTAAAGTGTATTAGGGAATATTATGTAAATAAGTAGGTCCTTTATTATAAAAGGAACCTCTCATATAATATAGAAGCGGGCTTATTGAGAAAGGTAGCTCCCGTTTTCTCTTTCCTTCTAGGATTTAGGGTTTTGTTTGAAGCTTCCTCTCTAAATGATAAGCTTCCTGACCTGCAAACGCTCAACCTTCATGCTCTCTGCCAATTCCCATCATTCACGACCTGCATCCATGCTCACTGTCATGCAACATTCACGCTCAACACTCCTAACCTACACTCACGCCCAACATCACGCCCTTCCTCCACACTCAACATTCTTCACGCCCAACATTCACGCTCAACAACCCTGGCCTCCACTCACAACCAAAATCATGACCTTCCTCCATGCTCAGCATCACTCCCTTCCTCCATGCTCAGCATCACTCCGTTAATCTATGCTCAGCAATACGCTCTTCCTCCATGCGCAGTATCACACCCTTCCTCCTTTCTGCATTATGGCTCCATCTCTTAGAACGCCTCCGCCTCAGCGCGTTAACCTAGCCCGTGAGCTATCCAAGCTGTCTAACGGCCACCATTTTTAAGATATGCCCAGAAAATGAAGAGGGGCTATGCCTAGGTATTGCACCCTGTTTGAGCCGCCCGATATGTACAGATCTGCATGAGAAGGGGATAGATATCCTCGAATGGTAGATAAATTGGTATCAGAGATCTGAGATTAGAAGGAGAAGCAACATAAGAGAAAGATATGCAGTAAGGTTTTCAAACCTATTTTTTTATTGAGTTTTTCACAATTTTCAGATATCTCACACCCTTCTCAAGGTTTCCTACAGTTGACAGTGGATTCAGAGATCTTTCCCCAGGCACTCAAATATCTCCACCATAGAGAGGATATTCACAGATCTTGATGCCCACAGATCTCTCCCGCTAGTAAAGCCTTTGTTTCTTAATCTCATAGCCCCCAGTGCCTTGTGCCCTCTGCACTCAGCACAGAACATAAACCATATTTATCTCAAAAGAGAAAATTTGGCCTCCAATCCTTCATACTCCACAAGAGGCCTCCTAGAAGAGATCCATTGGTCGTTGAGTCTAATTCAAATTCGTCTAATCCAGTGTAGGACCTTGCATCCGCTCTCAATGAGTTAATGAGGATGCAACAACAGACCAACCCAGATCCATTCTGGTTAGATACTCAGTTCTAGCTCCCTAATTTCATTGGACAAACCAATGGCGAGGATGTGGATTCATGGATTCGCAACATTTCCGCCTATTTTAGGACTTGCACAGGCCTTACCGAAGAGAGAAAGCTACATATCACAACGTTACAATTGGAAGGACTTGCTCAAACTTGGTGGGAAACAAAGCAGGAAAAGACCATGGTAATAGACATTGGAGCCTCAACAAATTCTTCTTCTTCTCAACTGATCATTACTTGGACTCGAATGTGTGAAGAATTGAGAGACCATTTTTACCCACCCGGGTATCTTCAGTCTTTATGGAACCGATGGCACCAGCTCTTCCAACTACCTACACAAGGGGTACAAGCCTATATTGAATACTTCTCCCAGATTCGACTGTTGCTCCACATTCTAGACCCAGAAGATGTATTAATACTTAAATTGAATTCTGGGTTATTGGTTCAGTTCTGTAGAGAAGTTGAGTTATTTGAAAATTCTACATTAGATAAAGCTTTTCAAAGAGCATTTGCAGTCGAAAGGAAGATAGCTCCTCGGAGTCGTACTCCTCAATCCCTTCCCAACCAGACTCCCTCTGCTTCACAAACTCCCACACCCAATAATTCATCTCGCTTTCCCTCCACTTGTCCTACCAACCAAAATTCCAATACACCGTGGTGTTCCTTCCACAAGACTAATTCCCAGAACACTTTAGATTCTCGCATTTTAAAATCTCTCAAGACCAACAAAATCTATGCACATAAGCTACTTCATCCCAACCTGTAGATGACATTGATGAGTTTTCTCTTGAGAATCCTATTGAAGTAGATACCCCATTGATCTTAATGACATCTGAAGATTCCAACTCATCTACCCTACCCCTCTTCACTCATAACTTCCAAATCAAAAATTCCTTGGCCTTGCTCATCATGGACAATGACAGCCAGAAAAATTTGGTTTCACAAGAGCTAGTGCAGCGTCTCCATCTACCCACCACTCCTCACCCAAAACCATATCATCTAGGATGGTTCCAAAAGGATGGTCCTCGTCTATTGGTTTCTCATCGTTGCTTGGTAATATTTTCCATCAGTCAATTTAAATACTCTGTACTCTGTGATGTATCACCATTAGATTGTGCTGACTTACTTCTTGGCCTCCCTTACCAAGACCAACAAAATTCCATTTATAAAGCCAAATATCGCCAGTATAAACTTACCAAGGATGGCCACACCTATATCCTTACAACAGACCCACCCAAACCCAAGCTAGAAAAAGAAAAACTCCCTCTTGTCCATCTCAACTAGTGTGTATCTCTTTGTCTAGTCCACCCCATTCAACCAAACAACACCACTCATCCCATCCAAAAAGCCATGTCTCCTCTCCTCCAACAATTTGCTGATGTATTCCAAACCCCTACTGGAATCCCCCCTTATCGCCACATAGACCATTCTATTCACCTCATCACGGGTGATGCTTTACCCAATGCACCTACATACCGCCTTTCTCTATGAGAAACAGAGGAAATTGAAAAGCAGTTGAATGAACTAATCAAATCAGGACACATTCAACCCTCATCTTCTCCTCGTGCTTCCCCATCCTTCGTAATCCCAAGAAAGGAACACCATAAATGTGCCTTGTCACTAATTATCAGGCCCTTAACAAGGCCACAGTGAATAACCGTTACCCCCTACCCTGGATTGAGGAGTTACTTGACACCCTACAATGTGCTAAGTGGTTCACTAAGTTGGATTTGATAGCAGGATACCATCAGGTTCGAATGAACCCAGAAGATAGGTGGAACACAACATTCAAGACTAAATTCGGTCTTTTCGAATGGAAGGTCATGCCTTTTGTCCTGACTAATGCACTCGCCACCTTCATGAGGCTCATCAATGATATTTTCAGGAAGCAGTTGGGTCGCATTGTGATTATCTACTTATATGACATTCTGATCTTCATTAAGTCATGGGAAACCCACCTTCAACATGTTCGTCAAGTTCTCGAAATACTCAGAGAACACAAGTTGCAAGTTAAAGAAAATAAGTCATATTTTGGCCAGTGCTCAGTTCCTTACTTGGGATTTCTTATTGACTCAGAAAGTATTCAACCTGATCCTGCACACATCAAAGAATTGCAATAGTGGCCAACACCTTCTTCTTCTAGTGAATTAAAAATCTTCCTCGGTGGCATAAATTTTTATTGTAAGTTTGTTCTACATTTCTCTCATATTGCTCGTCCATTGCATCAGCTATCCAATATCAATTCCACCATTGCTTGGAATAATGAAGCCACCAGCCACTTTGTTTGTCTCAAGGAAGCTCTCTGTTCTTCCCCGGTACGACGTTTTCCATACCTCTCTCAACCATTTGAGATTGAGTTAGATGCCTCAAAATATGATATTGGCATAGTGCTTAAACAAGGAGGAAATAATGTTGCTTACCAATTAGAATCTCTTTCAGATGCTAAGAGAAACTATAGAACCTATGACAAGGAATTCTATAGCCTAGTGCAAGATCTCAAGAAATGGCACCATTATCTGTTGGGAAAGGATACTATTCTACATACAAACCACCATCCACTAATTTCATTAATTCACAGTCCAAGATAAAGGAACAAAGACATATTAAATGGGCATCCTACATTCAACAATCCCATCTGGTTATTCGATATAAGAAGGAAACCTCTAACAAGATGGCATATTTCCTCAGCAGGCCACCCCTTCCAGTGCTCCAAATACTAGAGGTGCGCAGTGCTACTTATGATACATGGAAAGATTAGTTTGCTACTGACCGTGACTTTCAAGAAATATGGGCTACATTATAGGACCCTATAGTCATCAATCAGACTCCATTCTTGGACTACACCATCTATGATGGGTGGATCTAAAAATTAGATCTTCTATGTGTCCCACACTCCGAGGATCATCTTCTGCTCATTAAAGAAGCTCATGCATTTGCATGTGGAGGCCACTTTCGTACCACTAAGACCATTCAGCATCCTCCATCCTCCTACTGGGCTTACACCTCCTATCTCCTATAACGCGAAGGACAAACTCTAGCTCAAGAGAAGTGGATGACGTTTTAGATGGTGCAACGTATGTTTCCTCATCTTCTCATGGAAGCAAGGACGCTTCTAGATCTAAACAGGGAGGAATTGGGCCACAAAGAAGCTAGCCTTCTTTGCAACCCATATTAGAAATATGGGATCATGTAATAAGCTTAGCCTAAGTTTTTTATTAAATTGTATTAGATCATATTATGTAAATAAGTAGGTCCTTTATTATAAAAGGAACCTCTCATCTAATACAGAAGCGGGCTTATTGAGAAAGGTATCTCCCCTTAGGCTCTTTGCTTCTAGGATTTAGGGTTTTCTTTGAATCTTCCTCTCTAAATGATAATCCTATTGACCTGCAAATTCTCAGCCTTCATGCTCTCTTCCAATGCCCATAATTCATGACCTACATCCACACTCACCTTCATGCCGCATTCACGCTCAACACTCCTGACCTACACTCATGCCCAGCATCACGCCCTTCCTCCACGCTTAGCATCATGCCCTTCCTCCACACTCAGCAATACAGTCTTCCTCCACTTGCATCATCACACCCTTCCTCTTTCTGCGATGTGGCTTCATCTCTTGGAAATCCTCCACCTCAGTGCATTAACCTAGCCTGTGAGCTATCCAAGCTACCTGACGGTCAACATTTTTAATATTTTCCTAGAAAATGAAAAAAGGGGCTATGCTTGGGTATTGCGCCCTATTTGAGCCGCGCAATATGTACAGATCTGCATGAGAATGGTATAGATATCTTGGAATGGTAGATGAGGAGGTAGGGAGGGGGAGGGAGAGAGATAGAGAAAGTGAGATGGAGAGAGAGGGTGGGGGAGGGGGAGAGGGAGAGGGATAGGATGAGAGGGGGGAGAGGCAGAGAGGGGGAGGGAGGGAGGGAGGGAGGGTAAGATATAGAGAGGGATGGGGGGAGTGGGAGAGGAAGAGAAGAAGAGGTAGTGAAAAAGAGGGAAAGGGAAAGAGAGAGAGGGAGAGGGGGATGGAGGGATAGAGGGGTGAGAGGGAGAGAAAGGGGGAGAGAGTGAGTGGGGTGGGTATAAGGGGAGAGAGAGTAGGAATAGGAGGGGATGATAGAGAAAGAGAGAGAGAGAGGTGGGGGCTTAAGGGTGGTGTGGGGAGAGATAGAGAGATAGGGTGTGGGTATAGTGTTAGGGGGAGGAGGGGAGAGATATAGATTGAATGGGGGTTTAGTGGTCGGGGAGAAGAGGATAGGGGTTAGATAAAGAGATAGAGAGAGAGTGGGTGTTTAGATATGATAGAGTTTAGGGACAATGAGAGAGAGAGAGAGAGGCAAGGTTAGAGATAGAGAGATAGTAAGGCAGTATAAAGAGAAGAAGAAACAACAACATGCATACATTTATCAACACGTGCATGTTAATAATGCATGAAAGTTAGTAATTCATGCATGTTATTTTACATTTTTAATTCAAAATAAATGGCACAAGTAAATTTTTCTACTTATGTGGTGGATGAGTTGTCTGCTTTGATTTTAAGTTTGGATTGTCAAAATTGTAGGTTGGGATTGAAAATTTTCATTCCAATGAACATATTGAGCATGACTAGGATGAAATGTTTCAAAATTCATCAAATACCATTTGATAAGGCATTTTTGTATTATTCACCACTACCTCCTTATTAGATTAAAAATATATATATACTACCAAATACACATGGAAACTATAAGAGTGGATTGAAATTATTTTTATTTAATTTAGGATTGTGGTAAGTGATCATTACATAAATCCAACAAAATAATTAGCAATATTTGTTATAAATTTTGTCAATAAATAGAAAAGACAAAAAATTGTGGAAAAGTCTTAAGCCATATTCAACAATTGGATTCCTCCAGCAATATAAATATATTGTACATGAATCTAACCACCTCTTATATAGATCTCATTAACAACTAATTAGTGGATAAGGATGATACCTCAATAATAGGTAAGTATATGAACTCAAAACATAAGGTGATAAAGGACTTTGTGATTAAATCGAAACTCATAGGATATCATTCCCCTCCCCTCGTCAATCATAGGCTTAAATAATTATACTAGTAAGGAAACAATAACTATTGCATAGATTGATATCATCTTCAATATTCAATATGAGAATTTTGAACTAGGTTTCCATGAAGATATGCCTAAAAAACCATCGAATTTGGATGTTGAATGTGAAAGAGAGAAAAAATATGGAAGTAAACAACTTCCATGTTTGAACATTTCCTGATTGATTTGACAATTTGGTCATTTTCCAAGTAATTTAGCTAGAATAAGATGCCCTCTTCTACTTATTGGTGAAAAAATACGATTACCATTCTACTATTAGTGAAAAAATAGGATCACCAAAACACTCTTTCAATTTAGACACATTTAGGTGTCGAACAACATCCAAATGAATAGTTGAACAACGAGAGGATTTTATCTTCAATGCTAGATCTTTCCAAACATGTTGATTTGAGGAGATTGATTAAGGTTGATAAAATTATTGATACCCTATTGAGGATACCAATTTCCATGTTGCAATTCCCAAAAAATTAACTCAATTTTGGTGGATAGGACTTCAAAAATTGAAGCCTTACTATTTCCATTAATATCCCCCAATGTTAGGTGCAAGGTGAGAATATGTCAAAGGGATATAATCTTAAGCTTTGGATTCTTCTTTAACAATTCTTTCATCACTATATTTTATACCATGTACATCTAGTGGTTTTAGTTGACTACTAACCAATTTCATCAATATACGCAATGGTTTTGGTTGGACACTAACATTTTCACTTAATAACTATACTCTCCCCATTCAGGAGAAATACTGTTCCATTTTATCTCGGTGTAGTGCTCCCTTTGAGGTGCAAGAGACTATCTTTCTCATTTCATTTGTATACTTGTCCCCTTAAGGTACAAAGGATTACCATTTAGACTCAATTCCAATTTGAATTATAATGAGCCCCACTCATGCCCAAAAGTAGATCATCTTCCACAATTCATTGAGATCCATTTTATTGTGTAGCTTTGTTAGCGCGATGCCAGTCGACAGGGGTCCCACTCACTGTCAACACATACCGCAGTCTTCCTGAGCACCAGCCCAAACAAGGTTTATCCCGCCCAGCAACACCTACAGAGCAGATGAGGTCTCACCCGAGGCATCCAGGAAGAGCAAACGGAACCATGTTTCCTCCAAATGGAGGAGGATGGTTGCGGCTATGATACTTAAACTTATTGTAACACAGCGACAGAGATTTTTAGGCATTCCACATAATATTAAAGCGACATTTAACCAATACATTCATCATTGCAACAACAGTAATTGTAAAGCAAGTATCACATCAAAAAAGCATGACATTATTCGTATAGTGCAATATCACATTATCATAACTGAACAAATTGAACACAGGGATTGCACCAAAATAGCTTCATCATATTATCATTATCAACCCAGATACAATTCCTCTGCAAAATCTAGATCTCCGCAATGACTCTTGACACCAAAACATACCCGAAAATCATACAACATCAAAGCTTCACATTCTTCTCCCGTGAATTATGTCTCTCTGTGAATTTCTTATTCTCTGCAATCATGTCTTCAACACTTACAATTCTTATCTATATATAGGCTTCCGCCTTACAACTCTTGTCCACTTATTACCGACTTCCTAACTAACACTATGGACAAATGACCCAATATCTAACTAACTTATCCCAAAAATGACCAAAAACCCGCATTCTGCGGTATAACTGACTCACCATTACATAATATGTGGTCCAATGATCCAAAACCCACATTTCGCAGTACATATGACTCAAAAAAATACATAAAATACTCGAGCCTTCTTCCTTCCGCAACTTTGTCTTATGTGTTGCAGCATTGATGATCCTGCGATTCTTCCTTATCAAACTGCCTGCCAACAGGCCCTCAACACAATCTTGTGGCTCGCCCTCGAGCCACGTCAGCAGGACATGGTGTACTCGGACTCTTCTATGGTTGAACTATGTTTTTGCAATTGTTCTTGCTGTCTGGATCACGCGGTGTTGTCCTCCTCCTTCTGCTTCATTTATCATCAACTCGCTATTATGTAATTCTCATCCGAAAGTGGGCATCCCCCGACTTGCTGTCATGTACCTCTCAAACTCATCCTCCAGTCTTGAGGAATCTGGTGCAAACTGAGGAGAAGTTTACGAGTAGCGCCGAGGTGTGAACCAGGCCAACGGCTCTGGCACATCTGTTTCGCACCAGCAAGCACAAGTTATAGGGACCTGGGGGCGATGACCCCCTCATTTTGTGTGGTCGCATGGACTACGAGACTTCAAACCATCACCAACTTCCTAGACATCTCGGATGAAACTTCATGCTTGTAACCCCGGAGTGTCCGAGGTGCAGCTTGCTCTAACCACTCATGTACACTCATGGTTCAGACCCTCAGCGCACCTGGTGTCCTACCACAGGAAATAAAATGGAGCATTTCCACAACCTCCTTGGAATTCCTAACTTAACAAAATGGCAGAGCCTTTCGTAGCATAACCCTTCCTAACTAAAACAATCTCTGCGTGCGTACTCCCCTCAGGTCCTCTATTTATACATCGCACTTTGTCATCCATATACCTCAGCAAGACGTTGCACAACCTACTCGCACCCTAGGATAATCATAATTCATCGTCGTTCCGTGTGACGATTATCCGGATGGTGGATGAATCGTACCTTTGCCTGGTTTCCTTCATGCAAAAATGTGTGAAGCATTTCTTTGGCTATGTCGGCATGATGGATTCTTCGTGCCAACCATGTGGACCATCCTGGCAAGTACTATCGGCCATACTGCCTCGGTGTATCCCTAAGCCCAAACATGCGTTCCTCTGACACGATCGAACTCGACTAACGATCATATCCGTCAAAAAGGGAAAAGTCCCATTTGCATCATGATTTTGAATGTGACCCAAGAGCAACACTTCTAGGTGTCGCAAACCACTCCAACCTTGCGCAGAAGCCTCCCTGCTTCCGCATTTCATCTATGGTGGTGCGACATCTTGCCACCAATAAATCTACCTCTCTTATTTATTTATTTTTCCCGATGCGACTCAGGAATCGTGGTGTTCCAAGCCCGACTGATAGGGATTCAACCTATGACCATTCACTAGTTTTGGGAGCATCACCCCATCCAGCTACTGCAACTAAACCGCACCCCCTGAAGTAATACTACTCATATGATACGGACCAAGCCAATGCATCTACAACCTTCCTGGATGTTTCATAAACTTGCTGTCATACAACAACACCAAGTTTCCCTCTTGAAACTATTTTTTTTTGAGGTGTCGATCATGCCATGCTTTCTGGCGATCCTTCTCAACCCCCTGGTGGAACCCAGCGATGAAACAATCTTCTTCCAACTGCTCTAGATGTTCACCTAGTGCCGCTGCATCATCCAGTCCTGTTGCGGTCGTGATGTGCAGACTCAGGACAATATACTCCATGGGAATAATTGCTTCTTGTCCATACATAGCTTAAATGGTTTCTGCCCTGTCAGCCGTTTACATGTAGTGCGATAGGCCCACAATATTGTTGGGATTTTGAGGTCCCAGTCATTGCGGTTCACATTACACACCTTTGTTAGTGCATGCTCCAATACCTTATTGAAAGCCTCCACCGTGCCATTCTCCGGTGGATGATAGGGTGTGCTCTTCTTATGTTATATCTGCAACTCCTTCGTTAATGCGCTGATGGTGCGATTAAGAAAGTGGCTGCCTTGATCGCTTAATAATATCTTAGGGCAGCCGAAGCGAGTGACAATGTGGTCAAAGAGAAACCGCGCGGCTGTGGTCGCGGAGCAATCAATGACTGGTGTAGCTTCTTCCCATCGAGTCAAATACTCTGTTGCAATGATAATATAGCGTGCACCCGTGCGCTTCCCTGGTGGATTGATCAATCCTACAAAATCCACTGCCCATTTGTCGAATGGTTGTAATGTCAACTAGGGCATCAACGGCATCTCATCACATCGGGATGGTTTTCCAATTCGCTAACAGACATCATAGGACCACGCATAGTTTGTCGCATCATTATGTAGTGTGGGCCACCATAGCCCAGCATGCAGCACTTTCCTAGCAGTCGCCCTACCACCATAGTGTCCTCCAGCTACTCCTCTGTGCGCTTCTGCTAATATCTATGCTTGCTCATGCGGCAAGACACATCTGTGCAATACCTCATTGGCACCCATTTTGTATAACTCTCCTACAATTAGCTGGAAGTCTGCAGCTTTGACTACCAACTGCTTCTTCTAACTGGTGGTGAACTCATTTGGTGCAGTACCCGTGGTTAGAAACTGGATGATTTCCGCAAAGTAGCCATATGCAACCTCAACCCGAAACAGTTGAGCATCTGGTAAACCATCTTCAATGTTATTCGACTCCTCTCCTGTATCAATCCGTGAGAGATGATCAGGACCAGCATTCAACCGGCATGGCTTTATAATGACTTCAAAATCAAATTCCTGAAAAAGAAGTAGCCAGCAGCATATCTTCTCCCCCAACATAGGCTTATTGACTAGGTATTTCAAGCGGAATGGTCAATGAACATTTTAAAGTGCCCACCCAACAAATAGTGCCTAAACTTCTGCAACGCGTAGACCATTGCTAGACCTTCCTGCTCAGTGGCAGTGTAATTTCTTTTTGCAGAGGACAACTTCCGACTGGCAAAAGCAATAGGATGATCAAGGTTTCCTTCTCCTGGTTGAGCCAATATGACACCCAACGCAATCGATGAGGCATCAACGTGGATATGGAATTCCTTACTCCAATCTGGAAATACTAATATCGGTGCCGACGCCATCTTCGCCTTCAGTGTTTCAAAGATAGCTTGACATTCTAGGCTCCACTGGAATGCCACATCCTTCTTCAACAACTTCTCCATAGGGGCAGTAATCGCAGCATAACCCCTGATGAACTTGCGATAATACCCCCTGTTTCCCAGAGTTGCCCACAACTGCTTAACAGTGGTCGGTGGTTGCAAACTCAAATTGAGCGCAATCTTAGCCAGATCGACCAACAACCCTTGCTTACACACAATATGGTCGAGCAATATCCCAAACGGTGCACAAAAGATGCATTTCTTTAGATTCAGCGATATATGGTGTTGTCGGCATCGCTCGAGCATCAACTGCAGATTCTCCAAATGATCATGGACCAAACCATAGACCGTCCAATCGTCCATGTATACCTGTAAAAATTGTTGAATGAAGTCTTTAAATGCAGCAATGACAACCCGTGAAAATATCGCAGGTGCGTTCTTCAAACCAAACAGCATTACAGTGTATTGAAAGCAGCCCTATTCAGTAACGAAATTTGTCTTATGGCGATCTTCTTTGGCAATGCGGATCTGATGATAGCCATAGAACCCGTCTGTGAAGGAGTACATCTCCTAGCCACCCACACCTTCAAGCACTTCATCGGTAAATGGAGTGGGGAACAGATCGTGCAAACATGCATCATTTAGCTTCCTGAGGTCAATGCAAATGTGCACTTCACCAGTCTTCTTATCCTACACCACCATAGGACTAATCCATTCCAACTCCTCAACTGGTTCAATAATACCAGCATCTAGCATGCAATCAAGTTCTACCTTGACCCTCTCCTTGTGTCGTGGATTTAGCCAATAGGGTCGCTGCCAGACCGGCTTAGCATCTGGTTTTAATGGAATCTTCATCTCCCCTAAATTGCCCAAAATCCCCTTCATGTCAGAAAATTTTGTCAGGAATAAATCCTAAAACTCATGGAGCATATTAGTGTCCTTTCTTATCAGCTCATCATCCTATTAATCCTCAACATTTGAGAACTTCGGAGTGTCCTCTGTCCCACTGTTAATCTTGCGGATCCTCGGCAGCTGACTGATCGGGTCACTTGATGCATAAGGTGGTACCACAACGCGACTTCCTTTTGACTCCAGGATATTCACATTCTGTGGATCATCACCATCTTCTGGCCCACCACTGATATTGAAACACTCCATGAGAGACTACATCTGGCAGTACGTGTGCGGGTCCGTAGGATATGCTACCGGGACAACCTGCAGAATTACATCACGGATTATCTGTAATGCATTATGAGCCTCTGGATCGACATCCGCAAAACTGAACACCATGAGCTCCAGCCAAGTAGAAATTTCCCCTCGCAACTCATCTGCAGTATACCATGAGTGTGGCATCTCATCCAAAGTATGGATAAAATCATGGACCCACTCATCTTTTGGTCGCGATACCCATAATCGTTGACATTCCATCAAGTGAGCACCAGGATCAATCCGCCCATCATACTTCCCAGTGTGGTAAACCTCAGTATCACCAAAATGTACCATCATCAACCTTCGACATTTCGACTAGCCATCAATCGATGCCTTGTGTGTCACCCACCAGCATGCTGGAGTAGCCTTCAATGCTTCATTCAATGCCTGCAAGTGCTGTGGTTCAGAAACTCGTTCTTCGAACTCCATCAGAAATTCGGATAAGCCAGGTAGTCCTTCATATGTTGGTAGTGTAACAGTTTCAGTTGAGACATGGCATAATGATTGTGTGACCAACCCACACTTACGGAGCGACACTTTGTGCAAGCGGTTCTGCCAAAATTCCAGCTCATCATCAGAGTCGGAAGATGCAGAGCTGTCGCTGCACCATCCCAGCTCACCGTTGTAAATCAGATGTATATAATCTTCAGAAATATTGAGTGCATGATCCCATCCACTGGGATCGTCGTCCTTCACTGGCACTATGTAGTGGCATCCTTCAGCCAGATCCAACGGGGCGATAACTCAGAAATCGTGATTTTCAAAATTCATCATCTGTCGCTTGAAGTTGATGACAACTCCACTGTCATTATCCCATCCAATCCCCAATAGCACGGGATAAGAGCTGCCGCCTTCGACAACTTCGATGACATCAAAGTTAGCATAGGTTTTCATGCCCTCGATATCTACCACTAGCCGCGAAACTTGCCCAATGGGTGTTACTTTTGCATGGTTATCCAATCGGAGCTGTACAGGAGACCAACTCAATGGGGGGCTCCCCATCTTCTGCCAAGCCTCCTTGGTCAAGATGTTGACATCCGAACCAAGATCCAGAATAACTGAGTCAACATCATAGTCGCCAATTTGAATATTCATCCGCATGTCCTTACCCATCTTCCGTCATTGCAAGGAATTAACCGCAAGCTCTTGTCGATCCTGGGTCGGTCGTCGCAACAGGGCTTCAATTGCAGCAAGAGCACCGGGATCTTTTGCCAAGGACAAACAATGTTCCAAAAATGCTCGAAGTGTGTTGGACCGCCGCGACAGGCTAACCTCCGAAGTAGCATCAAAAGTAGAGGGCATGTCATACATGACGACTTTACCTCAGTCGTTCCCTAAGGCTTGTTCCTGAAGAAACGTCTCCCGTTCCACATCAATATCAAATGATACCTTCTTTCGTCCAGCTAACCGAATAGTTGAGCTGTCTTCTCCAGTTGTCTTTCCTCCTCGAGTGACCACAACAACGAAAGCATCTTGTGGTCCTGGTTCTGCAGAAATTGTCGCGATGTTTGCACCATGCTACTGATTCGGTGGTACATTCCCTGGTTGATTGATATTTTGATTTATGTTCTAATTCGGCTGTGGATTCTGGTTCTGCACTGATTGCTGTACTTGGTTCTGAGCGAGCTGCTGTGCTTAGGGTTGTGTCTACAACTGGGGAGTGTTCCTTGCCTGCCATCGTGCAATCAACTATGGACGATTCTCAACTGTATGATCGTTAACAAAGCAGAACATACACTAGTTCTGCAGTAGTGGGCAATCTCGCTGATAGTGTCCCCATACCGCACAGTGATAGCATTGAACAGGTCCACGACCACCTCCTCCTCATCCGTGACCAAATCCTCTTCCACGTCCTCCCCGATATCCTCCCCGGAATCCTCCCTATTGCTGGTGTTGTGGTTGGTTAAACTGTTGCTGCATTGGTGCCAGTTGCATCCATTGCCCTTATGGTGCATACTACGGTTGCTGTACATATTTTGGTTGTTGTGGAGCCATCTACATCAGAGCATATTGCGGCATGAACTGCAGCGGTTGCTGTTACTGCGGTACAAACTGCATCTGTGGTTGAGGTTGCGGCTGCGGTTGCGATTGTTGTACAGCACGCTGATCATCCTTGACATAGAATGCATCATACATTCTTTCTTGTAGCAACCCATATGCACGGAAATCTTTGTCATCGTGACCCACCGACTTGCAAAACGTGCAATAAATATTTCTTGGGGTTGTGACCATTTTCTGCATATAAGGGAAATTGTCGTGACTGTGCCCATAAACCTAGCAGATGCGACACCACGGCATGTTGCTTCCATTCAATGGGTTTGACGCACCTAACACCAAATAATTGCGGAAATCTAGGAAATTTTCCTTCGTATGCCCTTCTCCTCAGCATCGTGTACACCATACTTCATCACGTTATTCCTTGCCTTTCTTCAAATCTTGTAGCTGTATAGTCAGGTTAGCGAGCTGTGTCTGTATTTACGACATCCCGACTGCATTATCTCCAATCGATGACACCTCCAGTTTCATTTCAATCTCTAGAGCTTCACTGGGTGTCAAGATGTTTTGTTGCATCAACGAAAGTCGAATGTGTGGTAGCAGTGCCGCGATGAACCACTCTTTACGTTGGACGGTGCTCATATCGAAACTAACCTTTTCCATCAGTGTCTTGAATTGCTGGTTGAAATCCCATACCTTCTCATTGGGATACTATTTAATTTCCTTCAATTCTGTAATATATTGAGCCTTGGACTTGGGCCTTCTAAATTCAATGATCAGGCCATCCCGAATATCATCCAGCGACTTCTCTGGGGCTCCTGTAGGGACTAGAACGAACTTCATAAACCAATATAATGCACGACCTTGCAGAGTCATCGCTAACTGTCCTTTCTTAGCAGCATCATCGGTGATCTGTTTTATGGTCTAGACCGCTTCACACAAAAACCAATATTGTTCTGGGTTGTCTGTCGCACTCCCATGGAACAATGGTAATTTAGCATCATCGCTTGCCATTCTGGGCTTCCTTACTCCTTTTGTTGTACTACTACCAATTAACTTCTGTGGAATTGATGAACTTGGTAGTGTTGAAGTGGTATTTGTTGCTATCTGAGAGATAGTGAGCGGAGGTGTGGGTACGTTGGTGTCGAGGTTTGGTCCTGCCTCTATCTTGGGTGTAGCCTAGTTGTCCTTGTCAAGACTGTGAGGTCGCTTCATCCCATGTGGCCTTCCTTCACGGTCTTGCGGTTCGACCACAGCAGGACCTTCTCCTATCCTTTGTCTCTTTTCCTGTCGGAACCTCGCTCCTCCCCTCGTAATACCACTTTCTTCCTCTGCTTCACTCACAGTCTCATCATGACTTACACCCATCTACCCATTACCATTCCATGTACCTCCCCCCAACTGTCACGGTACCCATGGCCTTCACCCACCAAGCTGTCTACTGGTCAAGATGCATCTTCAATATACCCTTTTCGTAAATAATCATCTTGATCGACAGTTGAAGCGATAGTAAAAACCTGCCCTGAGGTTCGTGGAAAAAATATCTTTCAGCTTCGCTATAGGAATTATGAGTATCAACCATGAACTCTGTGATATAGCCTTCTAGGATGCTATCGAACCACACTTCGACAGCCCGTGATGCTTTATTATCAACTTCCTGTAGTTCCTGGATCAATTCGGGGGTCCAGGTCGTCGGTTCACCACCTTGGAAGTTCCTCTTTTGGAAGGTCAACTTTGCCAACCATTCGAACAATAGGACTAGAAATTCACAGAAGAACCATTCGTACGGATCGTCGTGAATGTATCTACCCACCCACTGATCTACTGTCAATCGAGTGTTCCTGCTTTCCTCTTCAGCAAATTCCTGCAACTTTTGATCAAGCCATTCTTGGATCTTCGGTTTCGTCGGGTGCCACAACATGTCCTCCTTTCACTCTGTATACGATCTCGGCAACAGAACCATTTGTTAGCGCGACACCAGTCAACAAGGGTCCCACTCACTGTCAACACATACTGCAGTCTTCTTGAGCACTGTCCCGGACAAGGTTTATCTCGCCTAGCAACACCTGCTGAGCAGATGAGGTCTCACCCGAGGCATCCAAGAAGAGCAGACGGAACCATGTTTCCACCAAATGAAGGAGGATGGTTGTAGCTATGATACTTAAACTTATTGTAACATAGCGACAGAGATTTTTAGGCATTCCACATAATATTAAAGTGACATTTTACCAATACATTCATCATTGCAACAACAGTAATTGTAAAGCAAGTATCACATCAAAGAAGCATGACATTATTCGTATAGTACAATATCACATTATCATAACTGAACAAATTGAACACAGGGATTGCACCAAAATAGCTTCATCATATTATCATTATTAACCCAGATACAATTCCTCTGCAAAAGCTAGATCTCCGCAATGACTCTTGACATCAAAACATACCTGAATATCATACAACATCAAAGCTTCACATTCTTCTCCCATGAATTATGTCTCTCTGCGAATTTCTTATTCTCTGCAATCGTGTCTTCAACACTTACAATTCTTATCTATATATAGTATTCTGCCTTACAACTCTTGTCCACTTACTACCGACTTCCTAACTGACACTATGGACAAATGACCCAATATCTAACTAACTTATCCCAAAAATGACCAAAAACTTGCATTCTGCGATATAGCTGACACACCATTACATAATATGTGGTCCAATGACCCAAAACCCGCATTCCGCAGTACAATTGATCCAAAACCAACCTATTGCGGTACAGATTACTCAAAAAAATACATAAAATACTCAATCCTTCTTCCTTCCGCGACTTCGTCTGACGTGTCGCAGCATCAGCGATGCTGCGATTCTTCCTTGTCAAACCGCCTGCCAACAAGCTTCTTCATGCAAATATGTATTTACCTATGTTTGAAATCAATGATAAGGATTATGTAGCTTATTAAATTGTTGTTTACATCACCAAAAAATTATTTATCCATAATGAACTATTCTCCTTTTACCTTGATTCCTCTTTTGAA
Organism: Larix kaempferi; assembly: GCA_027924585.1. NCBI lineage: Eukaryota > Viridiplantae > Streptophyta > Pinopsida > Pinales > Pinaceae > Larix > Larix kaempferi. The sequence continues at coordinate 4,929,416 of BSBM01000755.1, read as the reverse complement.
ATTTATTTGAGCATGATTTGTTTCCCAAATTAAATTCAAGGATGGAGATTGAAACATTGATTCTCTATGTGATTAACCAAATGGCAATGTTGGAAGCTAACATTATGATGTTGAATTGAAACAAATAATGTGGAATCTCCTCGAGGGTATCATGTATTGTAGAAGTGCACTGATCTATAATAGTTGATAATATGAAAGGTAAATTCCTTATCATACTCAAACCTTCTTTTGTATTTTTTGTCACATATTTCTTCCCAATGTCTTATGATAGACTTGGAAAGGATATTATGAACCTATTGATTGAAAATTTGTGGAATTTGATTTACTATATGCTATTGCACCATATTAGAAATATTTTGATCAATGGACTCTTGAAATTCAAGTTCATGTATAACTTCAACTTCATTTGAATCTTCATCGGTAATCGCATTACTATGATGGTCCTATGTTGATTGCTAACTCGAATACATAATTGGAAAATAATCGATATCAAATTCTAATAAGGTATTGTTATGACAAAAAATTGGTTCAAAATTCCATAGAAGTTGTTGATTCTTGAGTTGTATTGCATTATGTTGGAGTTGTGACTTAAGTTCAAATTTGGCTTGAGAAACCTACAAACAAGTTACAATAGATTGAATAGTTCGTTTGTGGATTGTGATTGTTTTGTCTTCAATAGTGAGTATTAGAGTATTCAATAACTTTTATAACTAAATATTGAATTCAACCCATTTGGAAAATTAAATGAGGCCTCCATATGTAGGTAGGCCTTAGTATAATATTTTTGGTAAAAAATGCTTGATTAACTCAACTAAAATTACCTAATACTTTCAATTTAGAATGAAAAGTTGGAGGGTGTTGGGTTATTGACTGAGAATACACCCAACAATTGCAATGTGCTTAAGCTTAGTTTTGATCTGACAAGTACCAAATACTAAATTAGTTTTCAATTGAATCGACAAAAATTGGCATTAATGACGTTATAGACTTTCTGTTGCATGTTAATGTGATCAACAACTTGAATGCTTGAGTTTTCTTTGTAGATGTTTGACTACATTTGCTTGGTTTTCATTAATTCATGTGCTTGACTTGAATTAAGTTTCCTTGTTTGCACGCATTTAATTGACCTTTGGAAGCTTGTGCTTGTAATATGAAACAATGGTGAGACAAGAAGAACACAACATGTCCAATGGCCCTAAAGAAAACGAAATGTTGTTGATCCGCCTACTCAAATTTACGGTCGAAAGAAGGTCTTAAGGAGAAAAATAATGATTACTGGGATATTACAATAGAGCCTCCCTAAACATATACATGTTCAAGTAGTTTGATATAATGTACAAATAGAAGCATGCCCTTTACAACATTTAGATATAAAGATCCAAAACATGGAATCAAACATGAAATCATACCATGCCCCACTTTCAAGTGAGCAATTTTGTTCAATATGTTCAATTACAGTATGAAAAGAATAAGCCCCCAATGAGATAGTGAAATCTTCAATCCTTTTTTTAACTATAAATAAATCCTTGATTTTTTAGAAGGAAATGCTTAGAAAAAACTAGTAATAAATATTCACCATTACAAACACCAATAACAATAACTCCTTTTCGATATATAACTTTTCGATCATGTGATTGAAATGGATGCCATGAGGAGAAAGCTATGTTCTTCGTTCGTCACTTATGACTTTGTTAAGGAAGATGGTCTTCATAATCATGATTGAAATGGCCTTTGTGAGGAGAAACACATGTTCTTTAATGGAGATTGAGTGAATGTTTGAAATTATGTCTCTCGCTCACGATTTCACTGAGGAATATGGTTTAGAATTAATCGTGATTCTCTCTCGTTTGTGCTCAATAAAATATTTCAATTTCAAGGAATACTTACTATCACACGTGGAAATACTCACTTTCAAAGATAACGCCAACCTCAATTTCTTTTAGCATTTTAGAGTGCATAAGAATTTTAGAGTGCATAGATCTATTAGTGAATCGACTTTAGGTTTATGGGGAATCTCATATGTCTTCAATTCAGCCATTTTGGTCAATGATAGAATTAGATTTCCCACATCTTTGTTCACTTGATGTATATGCTAAGTCTCAGATAGATTTCAAGCAATAAGAAAATGAGCAGTTGAATTCAAGTTCAAATGTAAAAGTTGAAGATCTAAATGTGGTATGACTATAGGAGGTTTGTTAAAATTCCTCTATCCATAAATCACTTAGGTCACGGGGAGTTCCTATAAATAGACACACATAGGAGGAATTCTTCCTTGGATGTTCATTAGAGAAAATCCAAGAGCTATGAAATTGTTAATAGGTGCCTTGTTGTGATCTTTTATTATAGATATTCCATTGTGATCTTTTATTATAGATATTCCACCATGTATCCCTTTAGGTCTACATGAGTCTACATTTTCCTTGAACTCATACATGGTTATTGCGTAATGTAACCACATGGGCTCATTGTTCCTCAAATAATATTTGATATCATGTCCAAGTACATGTGGATTGAAAAATACACCACTCCATCGATATTCCCTAACATGGGTGGTATTATTTTTCTTTACTCTTAGTTGCACTCTATCCAAAATAAAGAAATACTAAATATTTTGGAAAGTATAATGCACTCATCAATAGGTTCAAAGGTATGCATTCATCCATAGGTTCTTAGGTCCCCAACCTCCTTCCAAATCATGGAAGTGCTGATCATGAAACAAATGTGAATGATAATAGATATACAAGCTTGGATTTTATCTCCCTAGTTTGATATGTCACATGCAATAGCTCAATAAATGTATAAGTTATGTAGGAAAATAAATATAGCTCATAACTCTATAATTTCCATATATCAATCCTTACTGAGTTTGAATTAAAATAATATAATGTAAACCTTCATTAAACCTAATACCTTTAAATAATGGCTTTTGTTCTCAAGATATTAACAATAGATACATCACACTAATAACAAGCATTACATTATATGAAGTGCTTAAATAATATAATAGTATAACTAACAACCTTATGGTATGAATTGATTCTTCAAAGGCCTCTCATGGATCATTACCATAGTTATAGCATTTCTATCACTTTTATCATTTGCTTTATAATGCCTTCCCACAATATACTATCATGGAGTTATAAGGTCTCTCATACCATTGCTTTATAATGCCTTCCCACAATATACTATTATGGAGTTATAAGATCTCTCATACCATGTACAAAGGTAGAACATAATATAATTTATCATGGAGTTATAAGGTCTCTCATACCATTGCTTTATAATGCCTTCCCACAATATACTATTATGGAGTTATAAGATCTCTCATACCATGTACAAAGGTAGAACATAATATAATTTAAACAAATAAAAGAAAGAAAAAAGCTTAAACCATATTTAACAATTACATTCATTTAATGATATCAATAGTATATAAATTTAGCTTTAACAATTATATATCAATAACATAGTATATAGATATAGATCTGACCACCTCTAAGTCTCGATCTCAATAACTGATTTGTAAATAAAAATCACACCTCATTAATAATAATTTCTCATAACTTTTGAAGTCTCGATCTCAATAACAACTTTCAACTCATTTGTAAATAAAAATCACACCCCGTTAATAATAATTTCTCATAACTTTTGAAGTCTCGATCTCAATAACAACTCTCAATAACTCATTTGTAAATAAAAATCACACTTCATTAATAATAATTTCTCATAACTTTTGAAGTGATCTAGGATTTTGTATTTGTAAAAATATTATTTTTAAATTTTTAATCAATGCAAAATGCATAAAGTAGATAATCACGGTAAACAACTCTTACCATATGATTATGGTCATTGGAGTATTATGCTTGTGATTGAATCTTTTGCGATATGAGCGTTTTGGAATCATATCCTTCCTCTAGGTTTAGACACACTACAAGAAGCCACGGGAGAGTCAATCCAGCGGTTTTTGTGTGTTCCAACCCCACGCAATGCGGTTTTGGGAATACAATTGAAGGGTTTCATGAGATTGTTCAGCTTTGAGAATACCGCTCAGCGGTTTGATGAGATTTGACAATCCATTGAAAAGTCGGAAAACTATCCGTTCTGTTGCTTTTCAATCCACACAAAAGCACGGAAACTATCCGTTGCTTTTCTATCCCTGCAACAGCAGAGAAACTATCCGTTACAAAAGCAGAAGAGGCGGGAAGATATATGGAGTATATGCCCAACAGAATCAGTGGTAGGTCCGGTTATAATATTATGTAACGTTCTTTGAACTAACCTAATTTCATTAGATTGGCGTTTGCTATGGAGTCCAAGAGCGTGGAGGTAACTTAAGGATGCCTCTGGTGGATGATGCTCATTTTCAAGGGAAATTATTCCAGAAATGAAGATGGAGGAAATCCGATATACCGTGTGGTTTCCGTTTCAGAACCATTTCCAGGCTCCGTTTCAGAACCATTGAGCGCCTGAGGCCTCTGGAAGGGTTCCCCATGGGAAGAATCCGAATAACGTCGCCATCGTACATAGGTTGAAATGGATGTGGATTGTTTCCATAAGGTTCGTCATAACCTTTTCTATTTACATTTCCATGTCTTTAAGGTGTTTATGTTTGTTTTCATATGGTTTAAGCATTTTTATTCTATTTTATTTTAAATTGCTTTCAGTGTGAAAGTTACGTTTAGTTGATTCAAATTTCTGTGAGCTTCACCAAGTGTAATTTGCTGGATAACCTAAGCCGAATTGGTTCCTGATTTTGCTTTTAGACAGAACTGGTCTTCGATCCCTGTATCTGTTTCTTGATTTTTTTATTTTTTAAAGAAACAGAGTTATAAGAAAAATAGATTCTGAGATAGTTGGAAGGAACAGCCTGATGTGCATAACTAAATACGGGCAAGCAATTACGCTCTTGCATGAGCTAAGCCTATGTTATCTAAGCTATAGCTATCCTTGTTCATGCATTCATTGTCAATTCATTTCATAAAGAGCCTCAAGGATTCCCCTCAATGGCTATATTCCCCGTACCCTGCAATCAACTAGACAACATCATGCTTGGTATTTTTGTTTAACATTTTTGGTGATGGCATGGATTTCGAGGAGAGAATTTTTGCTTCTGGTAAATCTTTTTGTCCTAATAGAAGACAGTTTATACAAATCCAACATAACCTGGTGAAGATGATTCACTGACTCCTTCAATTGCCTGTGATTCAAATTTCGTAGATTACTGGATACCTAAGCCGAATCACTTCTTCAATTTGCTTTTCGGCAGAACATTATACTGGTCTTCAGAAGAGGGAGGGAGGGAGGGTCATAGAGAGGGAGAGAAGGAGATATAGAGAGAGAGGGGGGTGATAGAGAGGGAGGGAGATGAAGGGAGGGTGGGGGATGGGCAGTGGGGGGTAGGGGGTAGGGGCTAGGGAGGGAGAGGAAGAAGTGTGGGAGGGGGGAGTGGGAGAGGGAGTGGGGAGGGGGGGCAACAGAGGGAGAGGGGGCCATAGAGGGAGAGGGAGGGAGAGAGATAGAGAGGTAGGGGGAATGACAGGGGGAGGAGGTGGGGTTAGGGGGGAGAGGAGTAAGGGGTAAGATAGAGGGAAAGGCAGAAGAAGTGCAAGGGAGGGGAAAGGAGAGTGGGGGGAGAGGTAGAGGGATGTGGAGGGATAGGTGGAGGGGGGAGGGAGAGGGGTAAGGGGGGGGGGGAGAGGGGTAAGGGGTGTGAGTAGGGGAGGGAGAGGGAGAGGGATAGTGAGGTGGGGTGGGGGGGGTGGAGGGGGATGGAGTGAGAGAGAGTGGTGAAGGGGAGGGGGGTGAGGGGGGGGGGGAGAGGTGGAGAGGGGGGGATAGGGGGAGGGAAGTAGGGTTGGACTGGGGGAAGAGGGAGATGGGTAGGGGGAGGGAAGGATGGATGGACTAAGGGAAGAGGGAGAGGGGGAGGGGGAGAGGGAGGGAGAGGGGGGGGGGGGAGGAGGAGGGAGAAGGAGAGGGAGTGGGGGAGGGAAAGGGGGGCACAGAGGGGGGCATGGTGGAGGGAGAGGGGGAGGTGGAGGGGGGAGGAAGAGAGGGACAATGTGAGGGGGAGTGGGATGGGGATGGAGAGGGAAAAGGGGAGGGGTGGGGGTGGGGGTGGGAGACGAAGGAGGTGAGGTGGAAGGGAGGAGGAGGGAGAAGGAGAGGGAGTGGGGGAGGGAAAGGGGGGCATAGAGTGGGGCATGTTGGAGGGAGAGGGGGAGGAAGAGAGGGGGAGTGGGATGGGGATGGAGAGGGAAAAGGGGAGGGGTGGGGGTGGGAGAGGAAGGAGGTGAGGTGGAAGGGAGGGGAGGGAGAAAAGGGGATGAGAGCGTGGGAAGGCAGACGGGGAGTGGGGGAGCAGGAAAAGGGGAGGGAAAGGGGGGTTGGAGAGAGGGATGGAGAGGGGGAGACAGAGGAGGTGGGGGTGGGGAGGTGGGTGAGGGGGGGGTGGGGAGTTGGGTGGGAGAGGGATGGGGAGAGGGAGAGGGGGAGGGTGCGGGAGAGGTAGAAGTAGGTGGAGGTTGACGGGTAGGTGGAGGGGGATGGGGAGGGAGAGAGTGAAGCATAGGGAGAGGCAGAGGAATAACGGGGGGAGGGGAGGGGAGGGGCAGGAAGTAGATGGGGAGGTGGAGGGAGAGGGAGAGGGAGAGGGATAAGGAGGGGGGAGGGGTGGGGGAGAGTGAGGATGAGGGTGTGGGGGAGGTAAATGGAGAAGGGGATGGGTTTTGCAAGGGGAGAGGGAGAGGGTGTGGTAGGGGGAGGAAGATGGGGAGGGTGATAGGGGGAGAGGGAGAGGGAGAAGGAGGGGGGAGGGCTGGGGGAGAGTGAGGATGAGGATGTGGGGGAGGTAAATGGAGAGGGGGATGGGTATTGCAAGGTGAGAGGGAGAGGGGTGGTAGGGGGAGAAGGAGAGGGAGAGGGGAAGTGGGGAATGGGGACAGGGGTAGAGGGAGGAGGGGGGGGTAGAGGGAGGGAGGGGAGTGACAAGGGAGGGTGAGGAAGGGGGGTAGGGAGAGTGGCAGGGAGGAAGGGGGGAAGAGGAGGAGGGATGGGGAGAGGAAAATGACGAGGTGGAGGGGAAGAGGGAGAGGGGGAGGGAGAGTGGGGGTGAGAGCGAGAGAGGGAGAGGATGATGGGGGGGAAGGGGGAGGGAGAGGAGGAGGTGGGGGGAGAGGGAGAGGGAGAGGGAGAGAGGCAGGTTGAGGGAGAGGGAGAGGGGGAGGGAGGGAGATGAGGGGGCATAGGGAGAGTGGGTTGTAGAGGATGGGGGAAGGAGAGGGGGAGGAAGAAAGGGGGTAGAGGGAGGGGGAGGCTAAGGGAGGGGTAGGCAGAGAGAGGGGGAGTGGGAGAGGGAGACGAAGAGGGAGAGGGGGGGAGGGAGAGGGAGAGGGAGAGGCACAGGTAGAAGGGGGGGAGGGGAGGGGAGGGGAGGGGGCTGACTAAAGGGGAGGTGGAGAAAGAGGGAGGGTGTGGGGTAGGGGTAGGGAGAGGGGGAGGGGGAGGGGTAGGGAGTGGGAGAGGGAGATGATGTGTGTAATGTAATGTTTGAATATTTGGACAACATGTATTGATGCAATGGCAATTTCGTGACATGGGAATATTATAATTTAGGACCAAGTAGTCCCTTTCATAGTTATAAAACTACATTCTCTTGTTGTGATTCATCTTGTTAGATCAATACCATGTCAATTGTTGACTTAGGCACTCGAAGGTACATTAATAAATCTTTATTAGAACCCAAATGAATCAACAAGGGAGAAGACACAAGATCTATATGTTAGGCATCAAAAGATATTTCGGCTTGATTGTTCGACATAAATGATATACCCTTTTCTAGTAGGCACATCAAATCTTTTGCACTATTAGCATAGTGTGCGATAAAACATCACGAGAAATTTTATTTTTCTAGAAAACTTCAAAGTTTTTAAGTTATACATAGGGGAGGAAACTAAACTATGGCTTCCACCTTAAAGGGATCAACCATGATCCCAAACATGGAAACACTAAAACCAATAGTTTTGAAAGGCACATGCTCAATGAGAGGAGGAACACTAATGTATTAGGGTCTAACAATGGATTTTATGTGTCGTGGACCATGCAAAGATTCTAAAACCATGATAGAACTCCATAAAGGGATTCATTGGAATAAGGTAACATGTGGATGCCATTATGGTTTATATACATTTGGGGAAGATGTTCAGGGTTTAGGACACCATATGAGAAGTAACATTAGTGTCTTAGGACATAGAATAAGGATTTCTAAACATGGACCATGAACACAATCCAAAAATAGTACACAGGGTCAATAAAAGGGAATATTTGGCCTAGAAGTGTTGTAATGCCACTATTGCAAGGTTTTGTGCATTGGTGATAGTTCTTGAAATATTTGGAATTGTCCAATAAGGAATAAGGAGAAAATAAATGTACTAGGGAATAAAGACCCCTTTAGGGCTCATGGACCATGGAAATGAATTAAAACCACCACATGACCCTTGATGTATTGTCCTACATTTTTTATATGGATTACAAGGTTTTGCACACTATATCAGTCTTAAGGGACTCACAAAAAATAATTTGATTAATAGGATTTTTTGAGTTATGTTTCCTATTCACAACTTGCTTGGCATGCCCTTTTTCAAATTTATAATGGTGTAGAGAATAATATATCATTGAATGGTATACAAAACCCTATCAAATTATATACATAATTTCAGTGAAAACTAGAAGTTGAATCTTTTAATGAAGGGATACCTAAGTTTGAGTTATTTTCCATGTCAAAAAAGGAAGAATATAACTATTCATATTTACTGTATTCAATGAGGTCCCTTTTGACTTGTATTGGTTACAATAAAAATCATATTATTGGGAAACATGAGAATTTTTAAGAGATAGATGTATTTCTCTAGTACTATCTAAATCTTAAAAATAGCCTTGATATTCCACATGTAATATTAATAAAAGTTATATGTTTTTCTTGATTGCTTGAAAATGTTTTTTTTTTTTATTTTATGGATTTTTATCAGATAATGTAAAGTTATTGTAGGAAAATAAACATACAAGATGTGGGACCCTTTTTTGGGGTGAGAGTTTGTGGAAGTATGGATAGGTCAAGGAACAACAACATAAAACACAAGTACAAACACTCTAGGCACACAAGGAAAATGGAAGAAGTGGCACAAGTTGGTAGCTAATAGTTATAAATAATGGAATTTAATAAATCAATAGATCTTTCATATCCATTTGTAATTACTTTGATGAAGTCAACCTTAGAAACTAGGTTGCATATAAAATCCTGATAAGGTTCAGGTAGAAGGGTTAGGGGAAAAAAGGAACAAGAGATAGGAAGTAAGTTGAAGAGAGATTGGGGGCATAGTGGGTAAAAGGGTTTGATAGTCCAATTGGAACTCTAATGTTGATGTAAACTTGTATATAAATGAATGATAAAGATTATATTTTTATTGTGCATGTATATGTTAGTGATGAAATGATCTAAATGTATGTACGATTTTTTCCTTTTCAACTGCATTGTGCATTGAATTTTCTTCTATATTTTTTTGTTTTGGGATGACTTCCTTTACAAGTTATGCCAACCTTTATTTACTCTTAGTATGATTTGTAATATGGATATGTTTTATTCTTATAATCTTTTGTGAACACCTTATTGTACACGCTCATGTTTCTAAACTTCGGATGCACTTTAGGGGATTTGTTTTTCATTTTTGGGAAGGTTGAAAATGCCACCATAACTAGACTATATTTGTGTCTTATGTTGGAAAACCCTCGACAACCCTGCTCTCAACAATTTATTCCAACAAATGGTTCCATTACTAGGACCTTGCTTTAGAAGAGGATACATATATGATTTTTCGTCACATTTACATGCACATCGTACAATATTCGTGGGAAAAACAATTTGCAAATTTTCTATTGTAAGAAGAGGAGTTGTGATAATGGAACCCTCGCAAGCTTAGAGAGTATATACATATAAAAACCTTGCTAAAGATTAGCACAAGCTATTTTGGTGCAATTTTTTATAAGTCTCTATAAATGGATGAAACAACTCCATAGAGAACATGTATATATGAATAGAGAAAATATAATATTCCATTGGAATATTATTAATCTCTTTGCATTAAACTGACTAGTTCATTAGGTGGAACATGTTGTATATTTCTGGGTGGATAACACAATTAAAGGTTACATTATACAATTTTTTGTTGAGAATAACTATTTCAAAGAAAGAAGTAGTGTTCAAATAGGTAGTTCAAGGTAGTTTATTAAGGAAATACTTCTCTAGATTAAAATATTTTTGGTAAAGGAAAGTTTTTTTTCATTTTCCTCAAATGATATGGAAACATAAAATCCTTGCACTATGGTGGGATAGGTCAAACTAGGGTGGTGAGTTACATAATGTAAAAGTACCAAGGAACTGGGGTTTTGGGGGAGGGGGAGAAAATAGTGCAATGAATGAAATTAGATCTATTATGAGGTCAACCATCATGGAGAAATAGTGGAGGAATCATATGGAATTAATCACTACTATAAGAAGGAATTTGGTGATAGTCATGCCTATGATAAACCTTAAATGGTCATCACCAAAGTCACTTATGGTGACAAGCTATGAAAAATTGTCATTGTAAGTGATTTTGGTGACATTTCTTTAAATGCCATCACCAAATGCATTTTCAGTGACACTTTTAGTGAGGGTTGTTAAAAGCTCATTTCCAATTCTCTCTTTGGTGACACTTACGGTGAGGGTTGTTAAAATTCCATTACTAATTATTATTTTGGTGACACTTTTCGTAACAATCCTTAAAGGGCCCTCAACCATATTTTTTCGGTGACGCTTTTGGCAGTAGTGAAAAAAGTATGTCACCATAGATAATTGTAATGATTTTGATGATGCCATGTACCCATAATTATAGTTTATGTTAAAAGGTGATGATTTTAGATTGCAACAATTAATTATTTCTCATTATGTTTCTAGGGTCATATTGGTTAGGGTCATTCAATTTGTTAATAATTTAGCTTGTTAGTGGTATTATGTGCATTGTTTTTTTTTATACCATTTTGATGTTGTCTTCCCAATCACTATACCTTGCCTACCTCCACAATTCTTTAGAATTCTATAATATGAATAATTGACATTCCAGACTGATAACTTATTGATGATATATACTCCAATCCATGAATCCCAACAACATGATAACAACCCTATGCAAGTAATACTTTACCATGGTAAGTACATGTAATACCCCTACCTTGCATTAGTATCTATTGGCTTCAATGTAAATATTGTGTATATGCAATATGTGTTTTCCCTAGTGTGGAGTTCAAGGCCAAGGCCCCACTAGTGGATGCTTAAGGTTTGTTTGCATAAGAAATTATTTGACATTTGAACTATTCATGTGATACTAGGCCATGAGATATTGTAGTTGATGTAATTATCTAATATTGCAATGAAATACCCAGAAAAACTAGCTAAGTGAGACAACTAATGAGAATGGGCTATGGTATGATCCACTAGGGAGAGGTGAGGGGGTTGTGGGATTGGAACCCATGCTACCACCTGTATAGGAGGAACCAATTTGATTCCCCATACTGACATGGAATTTGGTTATAGAAGGTGGGGAAGGAAGGTCAGTGCAAAGATTGGATGGGGAATAAAAATGGCCCTGGGATCCGAAAGGGGGAGTTTTTCCTATTCACCCTGGAAGCATTTGATCACCTAGGAATCCGAGAAACTTGTTTGGCTATGCCATGGTGAACCAAAAATTCATATTCATCACAAAATGCAGAGCAGCCATGCAACAGAGAAGGATAACATGATTTATGCGTAAGTTGAAATTGCAGAGCCGTATGCCATAGGAACCCTATGTGAATGCATTATTTATTGATAGAATTCTTAAAATCAAAACCTAAGGAAAATTACAGAGCATTAGAAGCTTGAGGAAGCCGTGGGAGGATTGGAATATACAGGCAGAGATTCAAGTTGCGGGGCAGAGCGTAGTCAACAACCCTGTGAAGAGCCCAGCTTGTTTAACAGAGGTAGAAGGTCAGATTTAGGGTTGGGATGCTTGATAAACCCATTGAAGGTTGTAATATCATAGAACTAGCAGTTGGACCCTTCTATGCCCACTCAAATAGCAATGGAATAGAATGAGCCTTGAGGTACTGTGCAGTAGAGAAGAGGGCCTTCCTTGTAATGTCCCCATTTTGACCCCCTTTGTAATAAATCGTAAATGATGTAAATATTGTAATTTAATTATGGTGAGGAGCTCAAGGCCAAGGCCCCACCATTGATTTAGCGTTTTATGTATCGGCAATTAAAAATAGATGCCTATGGTTCTTGTGCGAGATGGGCACAATGTAAGTAAGACACCATGTAAATACGAATTTTAATGGAAAACCCCCACAACCGGCTATGCAATGCAACAAAAGAGATGGAGCATGATTCTACAAGGAATGGGGAGGGGAAATAACCAAACCCTTGAGCCACTAGGGTCAGCCCATGTGTCAATGAGAAAACCCATGAACTCTTAACTACCCATTTTGTCTCATGCACCCAATCATTTAATTCTTCCAAAGATTGGTTGGGGCAGTTAATGTCTTGGGATTGGAGAAGTATGGCAATCAGATTTTCGTGCATGGGCAAGCCACCAACCTGAAAATCGTATTTTTTGGCTTGCTGGGCAAGAAAACCCCCACGAAATGCTTCCTAAGGCAATTCCTCATGCATTACATCCTTCCTCTCACGCAGACTGGGCTCACTGGAAGTTATCCTCACGTTTTTCACCATAACCCTGCGTTTTTCCATGCCCAGGAACTCGTTTTTGGTATTTTGCAGCAGCTGGGGAAGGAGGGACGCGATTTTGGACTGAGGGAGAGGTCGTTTTTTCCCTTGGGGCGTTTTTCTGGAATGGGTTGCTCTCCTAGTCGAATTTTCCTAGTTGCCAATTCGTTTTGAGTCTACCCACGTTTTTCTGAAGCTCAGGAAACCCCACCTCATGCATTCCACTGTCGAAATGTTTTTCTCATGCTCAGCAAGTGTAGTTTTGCTGTTATGAGCATCCTTGTTTGATTTGAACCTGTAAGCAAGAAATTGGAGTGGTAGTGGACAGAATTAGCTTGATAAACCTAGTGTAGGGAGTAACCTCTCAAGAAGATCAAGAGGGCTGGCTACTTTTCTATGCACACCCTGAGAGCACTAGAAAGGAAGGTATGGATTGAGGGACTATGTGGCAGTGAAGAGAATACTTCCTGGTGTTGGGTGTGTAGGCATTATGGGTGCCAAGCTGAATAGATCTGGGAGGGGTACCCATAGCTCTGTGGTTGAGCTCACTAGCTTAGCAATTCTTCCTTTCCATCTCCTAGAAACCTGATAAACCCAATTGTAGATTGGCTTGGCTCATCTTGGTGTATGCTTGGCTATGTGTGAGTCTGCTGTTCCCTAGTTCCTTGTAGAGATCATGCCCAGCTCGGAGGTGGCAGTGGTGCTGAGAGATTGAGGAGCACACTGGCCTACGGTTGGGTGGAACGTTGCAGTTGCATAGCCAGTTGCTTGGGGCTACTGTTATAAGATAAGTATTCTCCTGTATATTCTTGCAATTATTTAATTGATGGATATCTGAATGTATGTGGATGTGTTAAATGAATTTACTTCCGCTGTGTTTTTAAAAGTATCTGCATTTCCATATGATCTTTTATAATTCTGCAAAGGTCCTTATTTAATGGCTGTCATAGAAATCTTGAATGTATGTTAGATATCAACAGTATTTGTTTAACTTCCGTTGTGTTTCTATAGCATGCACATATACATGTCCTTGTATCAATAAATTTAATTAATGAATATGGGGCTAATTGCCCGGATTGAGCACCACATCCTCTCTATCCTGCTGGTATGGTAGGAGGGGACATTACATTCCTTGTGTTGGATGAGATAGATAATGTGGGTGCCATGTATGTTGAGTGTTGAGATGCCTGTAGTTATGTGGCTGAGCTCATTGGCTTAGCAATATCCTCCCTGTTTCCTATGTATGCTTGATAAAAACAATTGTAGGTTGGCTTAGCATTAAAGTGGACCTTGATTGTTAGAGAGCCTAGTTGGCCCTCCTTAGTGGATACACAAACCAACTCGGGAGTGGTCTCTCAGCTGAAAGAGTATAGGTAGGACAAATACCTATGGTTGGGTGGAATGTTTCTCTCACTTATCCAGTTTCTTGGGAAACTTCAAGATCCAAAGATAAGTGTTTTTGTGGAGTGAATGTTGATATTTCATGTGTTATATTATGCATGTTTTGTTCAAATTGTTGAATGAATGTTTATATGAATGTGAGAAATAGGTATACTATGTATAAGCCTGAGTAGAAGGCTGATTTCATGTTGGATGCCTCATTCCTTTGCACCAGTTTAATGCATTATAAATCTAGCATGTGGTAGATGTATTGGTTAGACCTAGTTTCATGCACCTTATGTGTGGTTATGGCTTGTCATGCCCTAGATTAATGAATGGATGATTTCATGAGCTTTCTCATTAGAAGGATAGGTATAATCATGGGTATGAGTTTGAATGCATGATTGAATTCTTTATCATTCACAAGAATTATATGTGTTGCTAACCCTGTAGGCTGTGATATGTGACTACTCAGTTTCATTATATATGTTGTTTATGCATTGAATTCACCCTTAAAATGGATGGACTGAATTAACCTAGTATTGAAGAAGGGAAAGGATAGTACCTAATGTGTTTTATATCCCCTCAGTGGGTCAAGTGAAGGGAAAATTCATGGCTGGAAGGAGGCCGAATCCCTGGCACAAGGACAAAGAAACTTAGGTGGGGTTATCAACAGAAGTTTAGAAGGAAAATTGGCACGGTTGGAGTGCCCATATGGGGTGGGGATTGTACCATTGGATAGATCTCTCCAAGATATTTCCAATGGTACCGACCTTGTCCAATTTGTCTTAAGGATAAAGGAGTTATTCCCCTAAAACTTTTGCAGGAGCAGAGAAGGTGCTTTCGTAGTTCTACATCCACAATGCGGATTGCAGATCACAGACGTTGGAAAATAATGTTGGATTTGGACTTCCGCATTTCTGAGTTCCACAATGCGGAACTGCGGAATGCCAAAGGGGAAAAATCTCTGGGAATTTGAATTGGACTTCCTCATTCCCGCATTCCGCAATGTAGATTGCGAAATGTGGAAGGAGAAATTTCTCGGAGGATTGAAATTGGGATTCCACATTCTTGCATTCTGCAATGGGGATTGCAGAACATGGAAAGAGGAACTGTCGGAAGGATTATTTTGGGGACTCCACATTCTGAATCTTGCAATGCGGAATGCGGATTGCGGATCGACGACCATTGCGCCTGTGTGTAAAATGGATGAATTTGGAAGAAAAAATAAAATAGAAGGGTCTCCCATGGCCTCTAAAGGCCACCAGGGAGGTCAGGGGACGTTACAAAGTGGTATCATAGCTTCAGTTATAGCAGTGGGGATGCTTGGTACAAACCGTGGAATAAATTGCACACATAAAAGCACCCATGGCAATGTTTTAACCTAAAAGAATTCTTATTTATTAACTATCCAATGAATGATTTCCATATTGTATGGATGTTTCAAGTTCTATGCATACCTATGTTGTCTAATAAACATTTATATCATGCACAGTGATAGAGCAGGTTATAGTTGGATCATACAACAAGGCTATGTGAAGGAAAGAGAGAATGGTGACCATTAATGACGCACAGGATCCCTATGATCCTAAAGAATACGTGCTAGGGGAAAACATGTAGAAAGAGCACGCTGAAACAAATTCTAATGGAAGAAGGGAGCAAGTAACTCCCCAGAAATTCGTTGAGACAATGGTAATTTTTAATGAGAGGTTGATAAAGGCTCGGGAAGAGAAACACCAACTCAATGCAGCCATTCTGCAAAGCCTTACTGATATGCATCAGAGGGTAAATATGGGGTCCAATCCAAGTAATATGGGAAAAGAAGAAAGGAATGCAAATAGTCACTCTAGAGGCTGTTCTAGGCAGAAGACTCCAAACCATAGAAGGGGTTCTTTGAGCAGAAGGCACAGGACACCCTCTTTAGGGTCTATTTCCAGCAGGTCAAGACACTCGAGAGACTCTCAAGGGAGTCCAAGGCACACTTACAATAGGAATGAGAGAAGAAGGAAGTTCAGATGGATCCCACAAGAGGAATTTAGAAAAGAAAGACCACCTACCTTTGATGGAGAAAGCAATATAGGCCAAGAGGTAGAGGCATGGCTACTTGGAATGAAAAAGTACTTCAAAATGCATGATTATTCAGAAAGTGAGAAATCCAGGGTTTCCATTTACAATCTGAATGGAAGAGATTCCATTTGGTGGGAACATCTCATGAAAGTGAAGAGAACCAGTGAAAGAAGGATCAGCTGGGAGCGATTTAAAAGATACTTCAAGTAAAAATACCTATCATCTAGGTATTATGAAAGCAAGAGAAAAGAGTTCAATGAACTCAGGTTGGGGCATAATTCCATGGAGGAGCATGTTCATAAGTTCTTGGAATTGTTGAGGTATGTAGACTACATAAATTATGAAAGAGTGAAGATTCAACGTTTCCTTGGAATCCTACTACAGAATTTCAAAGATAGGATTGAGTTTATCAATCGACCAAGTTGGGATGAAGTCATTAGAATGGCCATGCATTGTTATGAGAAGAATAAAGGAAGGTCAAAAACTTAGCCAACATGGAAAGGAAATCCCAAAGGAAAGTTTGAACTAAGGAAAAGTGGCTTCAAGCCACCATTCAAAAATCAGTCCAAAATCTTTACACAGGGACAGCAAGCAAGAAGTGGATTCAAACCAGCTGTAGTAGTAGATAAAACATCAAAAGGGCCAGTTTTGTGTTGGGGATGTGGAGACAACCACATGCTTAGAGATTTCCCAAAGCGAAGGGAAAATCCCGAAGCTTAAAAAAACTAGGAGAAGAAACCACGGTAGAATATATGGCGAGAGCAACACCCCAAATCTATGCAGCACTAGATGATCACCAACCAGACCACCAATTAACAGTGGTAGAAGTTGAAGGTAAGATTGCGAAGCAATCTATTTCTGTTTTAATTGACCCAAGATCTACTCATAGTTATGTTTCTCCTAAGGTGGTCAAAGGTTGTTCTCTTAGTAAAGTGAGGCATAGTAAGTCTTCGTGAGTTCAATTAGCCACTGGAACTACGATAAAGGTGAGTGAAGTAGTGGTTGAGTGCCCCATAGAGATGAATGGACTTATCACCAAGGTGAACTTGAATGTCCTACCATTGGGATCTTATGATTCTCTGATAGGTATGGACTAGTTGGAATTACATAGAACCAAGATTTACTGCTATAAGAAGGTGCTTGAGTGCATTGATGATAAAGGAAGGCCAAGGTTCGTGAAAGGAATTCCAAAGCAAGTTTTAGTTTAAGGCAGATTTCAACCCTACAACTGAGGAACTTCTATGAAAAGGGTTTCCAATTATATGTTGTGCATATATAAGATTCAACAGAGGATAAAGGACCAAAGTTAGAATACTTTCAATTGTTACATGAGTCCCAGGATGTATTCCAAGGTGAAGTGCCAGGACTTCCACCTAAGAGAGACATTGATTTCTCCATTAATCTTGTTCCAATGGCAGCACCAAGTTCAAATGCTCCTTATAGAATGAGCACACCTAAGATGATAGAATTAAATATTCAACTACAAGAATTAATGGAAAAGGAATATATCATACCGAGTGTATATCCTTAGGGTGCACCTGTGTTATTTGTTAAGAAGAAGGATGGGACTTTGAGACTATGTATAGACTACGGGAAACTAAATAAGGTAACAATCAAGAACAAGTATCCATTACCAAGAATTGATGACTTGTTTGATCAGTTGAAGGAAGCTAAGGTATTTTCCAAGATTGACTTAAGGTCTGGCTACCATCAAGTGAGGATTAAGGAAGAAGACATTCAGAAGACAACTTTCAGAACTAGATATGGCCATTATGAGTTCATTGTGGTGCCATTTGGTCTTACCAATGCACCTACTACATTCATGTGCCTCATGAATAGTGTCTTCAACAAATATCTGGATAAGTTTGTGATTGTGTTCTTGGATGACATTCTTTTTTATTCAAAGGATGAATAATAACGTAATGATAATTTGAGAATGGTATTGCAAGTCGTTAGAGAACACCAGTGGTATGCAAAGCTAAGTAAGTGTGATTTCTATCAGCAGAGAGTACAATGTTTGGGTCATATTATATCAACAGAAGGTATTGCAGTAGAGCGAGAGAATATTGAGGCCATAATGGATTGTCCTACTACAAAGAATGTTGCAAATGTTAGATATTTTATGGGTCTTGCAAGTTACTACTTAAGGTTCATTGAAGGCTTCTCTAAGATAGCTCACCCAATTACATCATTGCATAGGAAGGAAGTCAAATTTATATGGTCTGAAAAATGTGAAAGAAGCTTTTAGCAGTTAAAAGAATTACTTACCTATGCTCTTGCTTTAAATATTGCAGATCCAAATAAAGACTTTGTGGTGTGCACTAATGCTTGCATTGAAGGGATGGGTGGAGTACTCATGCAGGAAGGGTTTTAAATCTTCTATGAGTCTAGAAAGTTAAAAGAGCATGAAAAGAACTATGCCACATAAATTAGAGCTAGAAGCCATAGTGCATGCTCTCAAGAGATGGAGGCATTACTTTTTGGGGAGAATATTTGAACTCAAGACTGACCATATGAGTTTAAAATATTTATTTGACCAACCAAATTTGAATGCTAGAAAAACTAGATGGATGGAGTTTCTTTTTGAGTTTGATTTGGATATTAAGCATGTCAAAGGTAAAGAGAATAAGGTTGTCAATGCACTCAACAGAAAATTTCATATTGCAGCAATGAGTGTTTGTAAATCAAATTTGAAGGCAAGGATCGTTGAAGTTCAAGCTAATGATGAAGCTTACCTCCAAATCAAAGAGAAGTTGCAACAAGGTAATGTGGATGACAAGTATGCAGGATATAATGTTGGATAAGTTGACATTCTTATGTATCAAGAGACCAGACTGTACATTCCAAATTGTGCAGAATTGAAGGAGCTTGTGTTGGGTGATACACCAAAAGCCATATTTTGGACACCCAGGATATCATAAAACTATAACAATAGAAAGGAAGCAGTACTTTTTCCATTGTATGAAGAAATACATAGCTCAGTACATTGCTAGGTGTTAAAAGTGCCAACAAGTCAAGGCAGAACACCAACATCCAACAGTATTGTTGCAACAATTTCCCATTCCAGAGTGGAAGTGGGAAGTGATCTCTATGTATTTTATAACCGGTTTTCCCATGACTGTAAGGAAGCATGACTCCATTATGGTTGTGGTGGACAAGCTATCAAAAGTAGCTCACTTTATCCCAGTTAATTCTACTCACAAGACAAATGATATTGCAAATATCTTCATGAAAGAGATATTCTGGTTGCATGGCTTTCCCAAGGCCATAATTTCATAATGGGATACAAAATTCACTTCCAACTTTTGGAAAGGATTGTTTCAGGAATTGGTAACTAGATTGAATTTCAGTACAACCTATCATCCTCAAACAGATGGTCAGACTGAGAGAGTAAATCAGATTCTTAAAGACATGTTAAGGATGTATGTGATGGATAAGCCATCCAAGTGGGAAGACTACCTACACTTCGTAAAATTTTCCTACAACAATGGATATCAGGAATCACTGAAGATGATCCCTTTTGAATTCTTGTATGGCAAAGGATGCAGAACTCTAGTGAGTTGGGACAACCCAGTGAACAAGGTAGTGCTTGGACCATAAATGATTGAAGAGATGGAGCAAGAAGTTGTTAAGATCGGGTAGAATTTGAAGGCAACTCAGGGTAGGCAGAAGAGTTATACTAATTTGAGGAGAGTACAAAAGGAATTTCAGATTGGATATCATGTTTACTTAAGAGTGAAACCAAGGAAGAGCTCCATGAATTTGGGGAGTTGTGCCAAGTTGGAACCCAGATATTGTGGGCCATTTGAAGTCCTTGATAGGATAGGACCAGTTTCATATAGGATTGCATTTCCTACTAACATGAGAGTTCATAATGCTTTCCATGTTTCTTTACTTAAGAAATATGTACATGATCCTAATCACATCATTGATTGGCATATGATACAGGTAGAACTCAAGGGAGAGTTCTAAGTGAACCCTATGCACATTCTCGACAGCAAGGTTACATTGCTCTGAAATCAATCCATCGGATAGGTAAAGGTGAAATGGAAGCACCTTAGTCCATAGGAGGTTGCATGGGAGCTACAGGATGCCATGAGAGAGGCATTCCCATTTTTGTCTAGTTTTGAGAACACCGAGGATGGTGTTGTTCTAAGGGGCACGAAGTTGTAATACGCCTACCTTGACTTAGTATTTATTGGTTTCAATCTAAATATTGTGTATATATTTTAGGAACTTGTGTCAACCCTTCTCTTTACTTTGTTAGTATATTATTGTTGAACGCATATGCTTTGTAAGTCGTCCCGTAGTATTATATGTTGATCCATAGTTTGTATTAGCCCATAGTATTGATCCATAGTATTGGACGCATATGCTTTGTAAGTCGTCCCAAAGTATCATATGTCCCATGCTATTGACCCGTAGTATTGTCGCTTAGACTTAGTATATAATTTTGTGTTGAGGCAAATGAAGGCACCATGAAGTTATTTGTATTGAGCTTGCTCAAAGGGGGTTTCCCCCTCGAAGTGGCCCACGATCAATAAAAATATTATGTGATTTGGTATATCGTGTATTTCATCAATTAATTGTTGTAGGTTCCTCACATTTGGTATCAAAGCACTTTCTTGGGCTCGTTGGCTGGAATTTATGCCAAAAAAAAAATTCACATCTGTTGCAGGTTCGGATCTGGGAATAATCCCTATACTCTTAACTTGGGATTTACTTGGGAATAATCCCTAAAAATCATTATGAGGAGTACCACATGAACCTCGAAGTAGTTGTCCCATTGAGAGGACCTTCCAGGGAAAAGGGCAACGACCCCTACTTGATTGACTAGTTCGCACCTGTGAGGTAAACCAAGAGCTATCGTTTGTGGCAAAGTGGTTATCGGTTTTACATGAGCCATGTAGTGAGGGGTACTGCCTCAATACGCAAGCCGTTAGGCAACATTGGTGGCCAAGTGAATCCCCTCAACCGTTAGGAATTCGAGCATTCCTGGGGTCCATATCTATTTTCAACTACTAAATCCTAGATTACATCTATCCAGACCTATTTCCGATCACTTATGTGTCGTTGCAGATCCATCTGTTGCGTATCCATTTGTTGCAAATCCAACTGTTATAGATCCATCTATTGCTGATCACTTTTTCTCCATATCTCCTTTGTTTTAACTCAGTTTCCCTAGAAACTTCACTGACATCCCTGCAATCCCATTCTGCATATTTCATTCATGAGGACCCTATCCCAAATTCCACTTCCCAAAGACATAAATCTCACATTTGTCTATTTGTATTATTTTTCATAACTTCTTCGATTTTCACCCAATCGGCTTCAAATTTTTCCACAGTGCTCATTTCCTATTTCTTCTTCTTTGTCCATCTTTGAAAAATTTTCCCATTCTTTCACCCCTCTTATGAAATCCTCATTTTCTACTTCCTTGTGCATTTGAAAGTGTCCAAAACCTAGTCAAACCCAATTACCCATCAGATTTTTTCCCAAATCCAAATTTCCCTTTACTAAAGAAGATTATGTTTGTGTTTTTCTACCCATTCACAAAAAAAAACTCTGAACTTGGTGAAGAAGCTCCAGATACAATAGATGATCAAGTCAACATTCAACAGTTTCCTGTTGACCCTCCGTCTCAGGGGGACCACCAAGAGATATCTCTCCATGCTTTAGCTAGAATCACCACCCCACAAACAATGCAGGTCATAGGTTACTTCAAGAAGATCCCTCTTACAATACTCATTGATTCTAGTAGCACTAACTTCATTGACCCTTAGATCACCAAACAGGCTGATTGTTTTATCCATCCTTGCTCCAACTTTGAATTCATGATTTCCAATGGGGGAACCTTACCTTGCAAGGGGAAGTGTCGCAATGTGCATATTTCTATGGAATCTTATACCCTACACTCTGACATGTTTGCCTTGTCCTTAGGCGGATGTGATGTGGTTTTGGGTGCTCAATGGTTATGGACACTTGGCCCCATCTTATGGGATTTTGCTGAGCTTTGGATGCAATTTTTAGTCAATGGGAAACAACAGACATTTATGGGCTTACAACCAGGGTTCTCTCTGCATCATCAGGTCACGTCACCTGGAAAATATCCTTAAGAAGAATTCACATGGTGTCATCGCTCAACTCCATTCCTTTCAGATGCACCCATCAATGGTCTCCACTACACCTTTGGATCTACAACACATTTTGGATAGACATGCAAGTGTCTTTGTTGAACTAGTGGGATTTCCACCTTCAAGAGACCTTTCCGGTAAGAATTTAGCCGCCTCTACATCAGAGAAGGAAATGAAGGCTATTTTGCATGCAGTACAGAAGTGGTGGCCATACCTATTAGGGAATTATTTCTCCATCACGACTGATCACCATAATCTGAAATATTTCTTGGAACAATGAGTCTCCTCCCCGGCACAAATGAAATGGGTTAGCAAACTCATGGGTTATTCATATGAGCTCACTTACAAGGTAAGGACAAGCTGGTGGCAGATGCTCTTTCTCGCACAATTGATGACCAAGTTTCTCTTTCAGTTATTTCTATGCATGTTCCACATTGGTTGCAATTTGTTCAACATGGCTATGTCAATTTTGTGGTTGCTCGCATATACAACTATAGTCAATTTTGTGCCCTGGACCAGCTCTTCCGTCCTCATGAAATCCCTTCTTCCATTGTCTCAACTCGCAATGCAACTTTCACCAGTCAATTTTGGACAGAACTATTTTGCCACATTGGCACCAAACTAAAGATGAGTTCAGGGTCTCACCCACACACAGATGGTACGACTACAATTACCAATAAAATTTTGGAAACTTACCTTCGTTGCTTCACCTCCAAAAAACAACCTCAATGGGTGAAGTGGCTCCCTCTCACTGAATGGTGGTACAACAATGCATCTAAAATTACTCCATATGAAGCAATCTATGGTCATGAACTGCCATTTCTTCTTCCATACACCCTCAACATTTCACTAGTTTAGGCAATTGACACGTTTCTTCAAAATCGCGATCAGATTCTTCACATTTTGCAGAACAATATTCACATAGAAATAATTCGAATGAAACAACAAGCTGATCAACACCGTTCTAAGCACACTTTTCAAACAGGTGATATGGTTTTTCTTCATCTACATCCTTCCAATAAATCCTCCCTGAAACTCAAAGGGAGACATCTTCTCTCTCGATCTATCACAGAGATATTAATTCAGTGGCACGGAATGAAACCAGAGGATGCTACATGGGAACCACTCCTTCAAATTCAGCATCAATTTCCACATCTAAAGCTTTGAGGACAAAGCTTTTTCTAAGGGAGAAGGGATGTTAGGAACCCATGTCAACCCTTCTCTTTACTTTGTTAGTATATTGTTGTTGGATGCATATGCTTTGTAAGTCGTCCTATAGTATTATATGTTGATCCATAGTTTGTATTATCCCATAATATTGATCCATAGTATTGGACACATATGTTTGTAATTCGTCCCGTAGTATTATATGTCCCATGGTATTGACCCATAGTATTGCCGCCTTGACTTAGTATATAAGTTTTTGTTGAGGCCAATGAAGGCACCGTATGTTATTTGTATTGATCTTGCTCAAAGGAGTTTTCCCCCTCGAAGTGGCCCACAATCAATAAAAATATTATATGATATGATATATCGTGTATTTCATCAATTAATTGTTGCAGGTTTCTAACATCTGGTATCAGAGCACTTTCTTAGGCTCATTGGGTGGAATTTCTACCAAAAATTGTTTTCGCATATATTGCAGGTTCAGATCTGAGAATAATCCATATCCTCTTAACTGTGGGAAGTACTTGGGAATAAGCCCTAAAACTCATTGTGAGGAGTACCACAGGAACCCTGAAGCAGCTGGCCCATTGAGAGGACCTGCCAATGAAAAGGGAAACGACCCCTACCTTATTGACTAGTTCTCACCCGTGAGCTAAACCAAGAGCTGTCGTTTGTGGCAAAGTGGTTATTAGTTTTATGTGATTCGTGGAGTGAGGGGTACTGCACCAATACACAAGCCTTCAGACAACATTGGTGGCCGAGTGAATCCCTTGAATGGTTAGGAAGCCGAGAATACATGGGGTCCATATCTATTTTCAGCTGCTAAATTGCAGATTACATCTGTCCAGACCTGTTTTCGATCACTTCCACATCATTGCAGATCCATCTGTTGTCGATCACTTCCGCTCCGTTGTAGATCCATCTGTTGCCGATCACTTCCTCGCCGTTGCAGATCCATTCTGAAGAAAAAAATGCATTTTTGCCATATCTCCTTTGTTTTAACTCTGTTTCCCTTGAAACTTCACTGACATCCCTACAATCCCATTCTGCATATTTCACTCATGAGGACCCTATTCCAAATTCCACTTCCTAAATCCAGAAATCCCCCATTTGTCTATTTTTAGGTTTTTCATAACTTTTTTCAATTTTCACCTAATCACCTTCAAACATTTCCACAATGTTCATATCCTATTTCTGTTTCTTTGTCCCTCTTTGACAAATTTTCCCATTCTTTCACCCTGCTTCTGAAATCCTCATTTTATGCTTCCTTGTCCATTCGAAAGTGTCCAAAACCTAGTCAAACCCTAATTACCCATCAAAGTTTTTCTCAAATCCAAATTTCCCTTTACTAAAGAAGCTTATGTTTTTGTTTTTCTACCCATTCACACAAAAAAAGAAAAAAAATCCTAG
Organism: Larix kaempferi; assembly: GCA_027924585.1. Classification (NCBI taxonomy): domain Eukaryota; kingdom Viridiplantae; phylum Streptophyta; class Pinopsida; order Pinales; family Pinaceae; genus Larix; species Larix kaempferi. The sequence continues at coordinate 4,904,462 of BSBM01000755.1, read as the reverse complement.
TTATGATTGTCACCCACGCAAGAGCACAAATCATGGAGGAAGAACTTACAGCCCTCAAAACCAAAATCCAAGTTTTGGATGAAAAAGTTCTCAACCTCCATCTTCAGCATTCAGCCATGAACAATAAACGACAGCCAAACTCTTCTGCAGACACTGGGTTCTCTTCTTCCAGCAATTTTCATGGGTTGAAGCTTGGTTTTCCTCGCTTCAATGGTAATGATCCGACTGGATGGATATACTGGGCAGAACAATATTTCAATCTGCATAATAATTTTGATGTCCAAAAAGTTCCACTTGCATCCTTTCATTTGGAACAAGAATCCCTTCAATGGTACCATTGGTACATCAAGGCTCATGACGAGCCAACATGTACAGATTTTTTTCCAACTCCTTTTGCAAATGATTTGGTCCTAGTGATTTTGACGACTTCACAGGAGCACTCACTAAACTTCGTCAAATTGGCACTATGAGAGAGTATTAGACAGAATTTGAGAAACTAGCCAATCACATAGAAGGATTATCTGATGAATTCTACAGAAGTTGTTTTATCAGTGGTCTCAAGAATGAAATCCCCTCGGAGGTTAAAATGTTATGTCCCAATACAAGGATGGAAGTCCTAGGGTTGGATAAATTCGCAGAGGACAAGATCATGGCCCAACAACACTCCAAATCCACTTTTGTTCCATTCAGAAATATGGTTTCCCAACGATCTCCCATCACGCCAGCTCCTCGACCAACTCTTATCAAGAATTTGTCTGAAGCAGAGAAGTGGCAACGTAGAGAAAAAGGGCTTTGTTATAATTGTGATGAGAAATTCACTCGGGCACAAAGATGTATTGAGCAAAAGATCTATCTCTTGGATGTGGATTCTTCGCCTGCCTCTGAAATTGTTGAAGAAGCTCCAGATACAATAGTTGATCAGGTCGACATTCATCAGCCGCCCGTTGACCCTCTGTCTCAGGAAGACCACCCAGAGATATCTCTCAATGCTTTAGCTGGAGTCACCACCCCACAAACAATGCGGGTCAGGGGTTACTTCAAGAAGCTCCCTCTTACAATACTCATTGATTTTGGTAGCACTCATAACTTCATTGACCCTTAGATCACCAAACAGGATGATTGTTTAATCCATCCTTGCTCCAACTTTGAAGTCATGATTGCCAATGGGGGTACCTTACCTTGCAAAGGGAAGTGTCGCAATGTGCGTATTTCTATGGAAAATTATACCCTGCACTCTGATATGTTGAAACCAGTCAGTTCAGTAGGACCCTCTCGCTTAACAATACACACAACAACACACAAGCGCTCACAAGGCTAGTCCTGAACTGAATGCCAAAAGTTGTCTTCTATTAAATATGAATCGGTTACAATGTGCAAATACAAAGTAAACTATGAAACTAGTTAGCCTTAGCCTGTTACAATATACAGAATGAAAATCTGTCTCTAAGTGTGTTTTTAGCTATGTGCGATCTTCTCCCTCTCACGGCCTCTGTTGAATGCAAGCGCTCGCTAAGCTATGGATCAAATCCCTTCCTATGTGCCTTCACACTACTCTTCTACCCTACTCTGTTGATGCTGCTCCCAAGGTCACTCCATTTCCCAAGACACTCTACCTCTCTATCTGTCGAATCCTCCAGATCTTGTATACTTGCAGTTGTCAGCGCCCTCTGGCCACACTGCAGAACCCTTGACTGTGGTGACATCTTCCTTGATCCCAACCACCTTCTTAACTTCTCATAACTTCCTCAACAACCACGAATGGCTACCAAGTATGTCGCCTTGACTTCTGTACTTCTCTGACTCTGGTTCAGTAGTCGGCCTTGTGCCTCGACCATACTACGCTCTGTCATCCCTTGACCTTACTTGTCAGCTTCACTTCCCTTCTACGGATTTCCAGTCCGCCCCTTCCTCCACGCTTGGCTTTCACCAAAAACCTGTTAGTGTCGTTGTTCGACAACTTGTCGACACCTGACCTCTTCTGCATATGATCCTATCGTTTGTCGACATCGGACTTTTCAACTCTTGACCTTCCCATTCTGTCGACTGCATATCGACAACTTCTTGCTCGACTACTTGGATTCGACATCCAATCTCCCTTTCACACTAGTGGTCTTCGACAATCCCCCTGGTCGAGTTCCTTTCTGCTAGACCACTTCAACCATGTGAACCTTAACTGCATGCCTCTCGACCATCCTGTCGGTTTTCCTGCACTTTCTCCCTGGTCACTTTCCCTTCCGCATGTCGGTTACCTTTGACAGCTTATTTCCTAGTCGCTATCCCTTCTGCATGTTGGTTACCTTTGACAGCTTCTTTCTTGGTCTCGCTACTTGTCCCTTCACGGAAGCAGTCTCCACACCTCGACTAGTCTTCCTTCCTCTAATGGACACGGTTCTCTGCGATTGGTCAGCCTTCTTCTTGATTCAAACCAACCCAGCGAATCAACCATCGATCCTTATGATCCCTCTTGGTATTCGTTGTCTTCATCCTTCGGCCACTCTGCAGTAGTCGGCATTCTTTACATCGGTGTCATTAGCAACTCACCTAGTCCTTTGAATAGCCTCGACTCTGATGCAACTTGGCCCTTCGACCGAAGTCTTCTCTTGGTCGTTCACTGACCATCTGGACCAACTATCCATCTCTTCAACCAGAAGGAATTCACCCTCTGTAGGTGACTCACACTATCACTCTCCCTCGCCTCCACCTCGACCTATCTTCATCAACTATCTGTTGTTGACTGTCCTTCTTCGTCTGGTTGATATCGCCTTCTACCGTTCCATCACTTCGCCTGAGCGTCGACCATCAACCTCCATGATCGGAAACCCCACAACTCAGCTACCTTCTGTCGACTATTTCCCCTCATCCTAGAGGTCGTCGACTGTCCTCTGGGCTTCTTCTGTCGGTCATGCCCGACTATTTCTCTTGAGCTTGGATGCCCTTGCATCAGATTCGGACCCTAGAGACTGCAAACATCTGAGATATTGTATACTATTGAAGGCTTCTTGTTGAAAAGTTGCATAACATGAAAGGTGGAGTTGTTAGTGTTTGGATGGCTGCGTTGCATTTTTATTTACTCCAATGAATATGTTCAAGCTTCATTGATACTTGTTGGCATGAGGAGTCTCTCTTTTCTGTGTGGAGTGTGAACTCTACAATCTCAGCCCGCCTTCCTTCATTGTTGTGTGAGCTTCTCCTCTTCCTCGTACTCGACTCAAAGTGGAGCTGGTATTATTGAGTGTTGCTAAGAGCACTAATTATGTGAAGACTATTGTATAAAGAGCTCTCCAAATTCAAGAATGTCGTGGCATGACCTCAAGATGAGACCTATTTTGATTATCACCAACTAGTTCTGCAAATCTGCAATCTGTGAGTGGTTGGATGCCTCCAGGAGGGAAATACCGACACAATTCTATCCCTTATAGATATATCACTGCTATCCGGCCAAAACAAAGTGTGTATCTAGCCAAAACAAAGTGTGGATCTAGAGCTTTGTACCACACCGAACTCGCCTTGGGAACATCTGCGTTGAAAGTCTAGTCACTAAAACCCTAAATGTTGCGTGGAGATCTCTCTCTACTATGTGACCTGCATCTGTGTAAGAATTGTCTCCTCCATTTCTCTTGTTAATGTTTGCATCTCATTATGAATGCGTAGCGTCTTCATTTCTTCTAGTAATTAAGACGACCAGAGCAAGAATATGTTGCTTGATTCCCACTGCTATTAAGTGCCTGATGATATGGTTCACTCGTTTTGACCATTGGGGCATCTGTTGTCGACATTCTCTTCTATGGGGTTTTAATTTTCCAATATTAATAGTGCGCCAATCTCGTCGAAGTCATTTTCCAAAACCTAGTCTCTATGCATTTTGTTACTGTACGGGCATTTCCTTGAGTCTTTCCTGTGATTTCCGTTTGGCCTTGCATACTCATCGTTCTGCGTTTATTTGGCGAATGTGCGGTGGCCACGTTCATGCTTTCGTTCTGTGTGAACTAGATGAGGCTGTGCAGATTGGAGGAGTTAGGGTTCCTTGCAAGCTTGTCGATTTTGTAATGATCATTTCCTATGCGCTGCGAACAATGGGATTGTTTGATGGAGACCATGGTGTAATTTTTGCTAGGCTGATCTCGACGGCCTGCTTCCTTGGATTCGTGCCCACGTATTTCAGAAACACTATTTCTCCTTGTCGTCGAAATTGACAAGTGGAGCCAAAACCCTAGTTTTTGGAGTGGTTGCACACTGAGTTCAAACTGGTGGCGTCCAACTTCATGAAGAACAACTGTGGGAAAATATTGGCTAGTAATATCTGTGTTAAAATGATCTGAAGGACGATGGTTCTTAGTGTTGCAATATTTTCCCGGAGGATTACCATCGGAGCTAAATAATATCTTTTATGAACACATAACAAAATATCAAAGAAACTCATTACGTCTCCATACTTCTTGTGCGTGGACTCTGCATGAAGACCGTTGGCTTCATTGATAACAATAATCATAGATTAGATTTGGACCCTTTGGAAAACTGTTATTTGAAGATTGAGAAGCTGCATCACGACTGGTGAAATTGTTAGTGCGATGGTAGTGAACCAATCGAGACTCTAGCGTGTAGAGAGAATGGATAACCCTCAGAATTAGTTCTGCATGAGACTAGAGTTGAAAAGCGGTGGTATCCTCACCCGAGCATGAGAGATGAGATTGAATATCCTCACTTTTGTGCATATATATTTCTTTCAATAAGCTACAGTTTCACTCATTTAAAATTACACCATCATAGAGATCTTTGCAGAGTTGAAGTTTTTCATTCACATGCCAGCGATTGTCTTGCAAAGATTGTCTTATAGCCTGCGTAATATAGGCCCGCTGCAGAAATTATTATTGCAGAGAAAGTAAATTTATTTGCAAAGAGATTTCTGGTGCTGCATATTTCCTCCACAATAGCAATACAACATATTGCAACACTGCTCCAAAAGAAGGACGGAAATTTTTGCAGATATTGTTTCCTGAATAAAAGAAACTGTATTGTGAGTGTCTATTGGTTGACAATGTTCTGGTCATATGAGAGTTGGATTCCCATGGGTCTATAATCTCAGCTTCCATAGAAGATTTAGACTTCCTTTCTTGAAAAAGACTTTCTAGAAATTGCATTAAAAATACCCCATAGTGCGCATACTTTCTTGAAATGCACTATGGAATATTGATAGCTCTTTTTCTAGCCATTAGTTATCCTACATCATTGAAGATAAATTATATCATTGAAGATTCAAGATCAGTTTGGTGTGCCTACTTGAAGGATCCAAGCAAGTTTGCAGCTTGTTTCTACAGCTGCTCCAAAAGAAGAGAAGTTTCACATCATTCAGGTATAACAGATTCTCAGTTCAACATTCAAAAATGTAACTTGCAGACCGTGTTTATTATAACTCAAAGTCCCACTTTGAACCTTCTTGTCGTATCCCCATGTCATAAAATCATGCGACACTTTACGACACTACCTCCTAACAAGTGTTGAACCTTGTTGGTCCCCTCCTTGGTCTCATCTGTAGTCTTTGGAGACAAATCCACCTTACCTTGGTCAAATTCCACCTCACTTGGTCACTTGCCACCTCACTTGGCCACCTTTTGTCATGATTTTCGCGGCTTGATAGTATTGCATGCTGCGAAATTTCCTTATTTTCGCGCTCTGCATACTTGTAGGGGCGCAGAAATCCCCATATTTTCGCGTTATGCTCCATTCATAGGGAACAAAAATCCCTAACTATATTTTGGATTGGGATGTGGATCTCACCCTCCAGGAGATTTTCTTGGGATTGAAACTCATTTTTGAACCTAGCTTACCTTCCTCGTTTAGCCTGGCTCAACCTCTTGATCCACTAATCACTCATCTAGATCCACCTTTCTCTCCAAGTGGTTCGCCTCCCAAATCCTATAAGAAGGAGGTCATCAATGAGACAAGGGGAGAGCATTTGGAGGCATCAAACCTATGGTCCTAGGATTTTTGCAAAGGTAGCAAGGAAGGATATTTTTGAGTTGAAGGTTTGCTTGGACATCAAGGGATCACTTTGTAAGTTTCTCCTAGTTTCCATTAATGATAACTTGTCTTATTTTCCCATTCCATGTGTTATGTTTCAGTCATTAGCATGAAGTGTTTCTAATTTGATTTAGATCTGAACTAGTATACAAGGTAATTGGAGCTTTTCTTTGCTTGGTGTTTGCTTGATCCAACTAGGTTTTGCTTGGGAGATTCGAGACATGAGATGAAAGCACGACAAACATCTGGTTCAAGGTGAGTTACATCGGTTCTTTATCTATGGATGCATTTAAGATTTGTATGCATTGTTAGATCTAGGATCTTAAGGTAGCATTTGTTTGTTAGCCGTCTTAGATTAGGCTTAGTTAATCTCAGTATAATATAAGGATAAATCTAACTATCCATAGGACGGATTTACTACCACACTGTTTTGTTGTAAGTTCTAGTGTTTGTTTTGGTACTTTCATTTGTTTTTTGTGCACAATACAAAATTTAATTCAAGTTGAACTACACATTGTATGTGGGTGCATTTTCGTCTAAGACCAACACCCCTTCCCTTTTAAGTTTGAATCTGCTGAAACTTTGCTTGTAAAGGGCATATTTAGAAGAATCCCATAGTCTAATTGAGTCTTTGTACTTGGTCCTACCTACACAAGGAGGCCTCAAATCGTCTTCACTATGTCTAATATAGAAGAAACATTAGAGTTGTTGAATAATTTAAAACATTCAGCTGCAGATGACTTAATCACAATCAACAAAGACACATTCCAAATTGTCATCAATCAATTACAAAATTTGAAAGCTATTGAAGAATATGCACATCACAGGAATCAACATTTTGAACTAGTGCTTGTTCAGAATAACCCCTTGTTTGAAGATGATTCCTATCGGCCTCCAGAAAACAATGAAATCATGTCAGATGTACAATCCATTCAGAGTTCCATATTCCAACAATGTGACAGAGTTGTCCATGTGAAAGATCAGTTTTTTGATCTTCATCCTTGTCAACATTGTGGTAAGCGCAACCATTCTTCAAATCGGTGTGTGAAGCTGAAGAAACCTACAAGAGTGAAACTTGCAGTAGATTATTGTACTGCTTCTTAATTTGTACCTGGCAGGGGGGAACATGATGTTAGACCTCAAGTTTCAAATCCTTGTCCCTCTAAAAACAAATACTTACAGCCTTCCTCAAGTAATTTATATCAAGCGAGCCTGATCCACAGTGAGTTTGGATAGCCACCGGATTCATAGATACTTAATTCTAATATGCATGTATTCTGAATATAAGAGATATATATGACATAGAGTACTCATGTGTTTTGTGTCTATTTGTGACACCACAAGACTCTCCTCTCCTCACATTGTTTTTGACAAGGGGGAATGAAGACCGTCAATAACAAGCGAGTGAGTGCAAGCGAGCCAAAACAAGCAATCCTATGAAGAGCTCCATTCAGTTGAGCTCCAGAGTTGGTGGTCATCCTTAAACCACCGGTATTGAGATAACTTTATATTAAAAAAAGTATGTACAAGCTTCTAGCTAACTTGGAAAAAGTTTGTCAATACGGAAATGTTCAGCTAGTTGTTGTTGTTCACTTCCCGTTTTCATCTCTCTAGTTGGTTTGTGGTCATCCTAAAACCACTATTCCAACCATTCCAGAGAACCTCTGAGCAAGTGTCAACTTCTGATTTTGCTAGACAATTTCGGCTAATGGTCAGCCTAAACCATCCCTTCAGAGAGCTCTTATATTTAGTAGAATTATATGCAAGCTTCTATCTAATCTTGTTAGTAAAGGATGTTCGAGATTGAAATGTTCAGCTGGTGGTAGTTGTCCACTTCCACTCATTCAACTCTCTTCTTTTTGTTGGACTCATATACACCCTTCGAATTAAGGAGGGATTTGTTGGAGACTAACACTTGGTGTTAGGATTGGTTTGCACTATTCACAAGCAAATAAAATCGGAAGTTGTGAGGGTAGACCAAGAGTCCACTTGGGAATATGAAACCCAAGGGACAATTCTCTTGTATATATGTATAATTAATGAAAGAGAATTAAATGTGCTTTGACGCCTATCTCCTATGTCTTCAAAAAATATTGTTTATGTGCCCTAGCTGGCACCTTACAATGATGATGATGATGATGATGATGACGATGACGATGGTGTTGTTTATGATGATGATGATGACTGCAAATGACGATGACAACGATGATGATGCTTATGATGACAATGAGGTTCTTAATGATGATCATGAAAATGATTATCATGATGATGATGATGATAAATATGGTGGTGATGGTGATCATGATGAGGATCGTCATCGACACCAATGAGGTCAACGTCATCATCACTAACCTCATCATTGAATTTTTAATTTATTTTTTTAATCAAAAATTATTTTCAAATTAAATATTATTTTTAATTTTCAATTAAAATTTATTTTTCAATATATATATATATAATTACATAAAGATATAATTAATACATAAATAATAAATAATACTTAAATTAATATATATAAACAATACATTAAAAAATAAAAACATAAAACTAAACTAAATAACACTTACCTTTGTTGAACCTCCTGCCAAAGTTGATGCAAACATTTAGCTTGAACCTCCCACCCGACTTCACTCATTCTTGTGAATGCAGTGTAGCCCGTGAGAAGAGCAACCCATCTGGTCGATCTCAAACTGAGCTAGCAAAATGGAGAGGGGAGATGGTTTATTGTGACCGTGTAGGGGAGAGGGAGGCTGAGCAAAGAAACTGAGCCAGATCTTAGAATGAGATAGCAACACGAAGAGGAGAGAGGGGTTATTGCGACTGTGTAGGGGAGAGGGAGGCCTAGCAGAGCAATAGAGGATCCAATGCCTCCAAAATTGGTGAGTACTAAGCCCTAAATCTCTATTTTTAATCTCTATGTCTCTGTTCGAGCTTATTGCACTACCAAAACAATTTAATACCAAATCACTCTTGGAATTTGTGAATTCGTTTTTCCCTAGCCATCATTTTGAGAGCCAAATGAACCCACGATTGTATTTAATATTTCATTAGGTGTTATCATTGAGATCCAAATGATAGAGTTTGAGACACGATTTCATTGTTCCCTCAATTGAAGGTCCTGTTGAGTTCCCTTTGTCACAGGATTAATATCTATATTAAGGGCCAACCACAGAAGAAATAAACTAAGCTATGGATAGTGGGTTGTGAACAGTTCCCCTTATTTCTTGTTAAGGGGGCACAAATTTGATAGGATTTTTTCCCTGATAAGCATTGCTGGAGTAAGAAAAAATATCCATGCTAGAAAAAAACACCCTCAATGTGAGCACAACGACACTGATAAAATGATTTTAATTAATTATCATGTATTTTTACTATCATGGTTACAAGAAACATGTGTAGACTCAAAGTCCAATTGTGATAGTGTTAAAAAAATGCTTTTTGGTGAGATGTATAACCCTAGCGTTTCTATATTGAACATTAATAAAAGCAAAATGATGTAGTTTCACTAGAGTAAGTATTATTCCATAGTAGAACATGAAAATTAGTAGTTACAAAGGGGCTGACATCAAATTAATACCAATAAATTTCTTCATATCCAAACCACATAGTATTCCTATACAAGAAAGTTCAAGGATGAAAAAATAAAACATTCACTCAATGTGGAAGATCAGATTTAAGTTGTAATGTAATCCATAAACATGACTTCCACAATCACTCCTCCTCATTTTACATATGCCACATGGTCTCATATACAATGTGAGAGTGCATTCACCAAATTTTGGAATATGGCATGCATCAAAATCTAGTTTATCAACACACATGCTTGCTCTAGTATGAATGGAAATCAAATCCACTTTAGTGTAGCTTACTCAAACCCTTTCAATTTTTCCCCAACCATGTATTTGTCAACTCATGTCCAATGGAACTCTAGTACAACATTCATGGATTCTTATGTAATACCCCTAGTTTTGACTTGGAATGTATTTATCCAATATTATGTAAAAGCTGTAAATATGCCAGTGTGAATTCCTAGTGCGGAGCTCAAGGCCAAGGCCTGACTAATGAATGTCTAGGCATGTATGATGTTTATATTTTATTTGGACTATTTGGTTGGATTTTATGTTGATTTATAATATATGTAAATATTATGTGCATAAATAATAAAATGGTCCAACAATGGTTGTGTAAAGAGCACCAAAGAGGCTATGATTCCACCAGAGGGGAAGAGGAAAGGGGGTCCATGGGTGATTAAATCCTTGCTTCCAAGTGTCCACCTTAGAACTCACCCAAAATTCTGTCATGTGATGAGAATAAGCCAATTATCTCCTTTTTTGACCATTTTCCAATCATTAATGCATGTGTGTGGTTGGTGGAAAAAGTCACCTCATATAGTTATTGGAGCATGGGGCTGAATGCACTTTTGTGATAGTTTTGTCATGACAGAAGTCAGTCTGCAGCTGCCAAGAGCCCTTTCATCTACTGCAGAAGTTATGTCAGTTGTATTTTCACCATTTTCTCAAATCCTTTGGAGTCAACCATCATTTTCTCTCATTCTTTCATGCAAATTTAGAGGATCCAGAACTCTCCCTTGCTGTCCATGAAATTACCATGTTGTTTTGAACCCAGAAATTCGAATTTGGAGACCATGCTATAGATTTGGAAGTGAATATTGTTGGTTATGGGTGAGCAGAGAGGTTGGGAAATCTAGGAACCCTTACCCTTGAGTTTTGTTGCTCATAGGTGCTTGGGAAGCCACAAATTGAGGCTGCAGGTGGTTCTATAGAATCCAATATCAGGTTGGAATTCTTCTATGCACACACTGGAAGCACCCAACAATATGGGTCTCCCAAGAGAACCGTGGATCGATGAAGGGGATGCCTGAGCTAGAAGGGTGTTGTGTGGGGCATGTATTGTGGAAGCCAAGCCTGTGAGGGTTGAGTGAGACCCCTGTAGAGCTTTGTATGAGCATTTGGCGAAGAATAGAAAGAAGAATTGGTTGTGGGATTAGAGAGAGAAGCCTGTAGGTGTTTCCTTCGCCCTGGTGGCCTCATAGCCCAGCTTGGGGGTGACCTCCCAGCAGAAAGAGTATATGTTGGATGAAGCTCTTATGGTTGGGTGGAAAATCGCTCTTACACAGCCAGTTGCTTGGATCTGCATTGGATAAAGATAAGTATTCTCATGCATTTGAATATGAAATGTTTTTACTTTGTGCATGTAATGTTTATGCTTGTATTTGCATGCTAGATGTGTGCGGATAGATTTTAAATTTCGTTGCGCATGTCTATTTATGTTTCTGCACACATTTTATTTGTTGAAAATCATATTATGGACTTGGGGCAAAATTTTAGAGCCCATATTTGGCTAGCATTCCCTCTCAATGGTTGGATTGGGTGAGGGGGATGTTACATAGTGGTATCAGAGCTTCTGGTTGCAATACCAGAGCTGTATGGGCAAGAAATCACGATTTACAGGCATAAATCAAAACCAGTTCTGTAGTAAATTTGTTTCTGTAAAATAACAGTTAAGGGTCGTGGATTAAGTTTTAAATCAATTTCAAAACTTTCCCCTTATTTCCCAATGAAAACTTTCCATAAAACCAAAATTGGGAAAATTGGGAAAATTAAGTTTGGCCCCACCAATGCCAGGTGGTAGGGTGACGTGGAGGAGACACATAGGCAATAGGTATGATGTGGAGGAGTTGTGTGGGAAGAAGGTGCGATGTGAACTAGCCACATTAGATCTGTGTGTGCAGGTGACCATAAGGGATGTAGTGTGAAGGAGGAGAAGATCTGATCGTTGAGCAGCAAGGAAGATCGATGACTGAGAATAATTTAGGCCCGCGAAGGTGCATGGAAGTTAAATTGTTTTCATGGCCTTGAGTGAAAAATGTCGCGTCCACATGTCATCCTCTGGTGCATTCAGGATCTAAAAATCAGTCTCGAGAAACCACTTCTCATGGAGCTTGAAACCACCTTTTGGTCCAACAGGGAATTGATGTTATGTGGGGAGATGTGACAGGAAGTAATGTCAGAAGGGATGGGACCCTCGTCAGTCATGTCAGTTGTGGGAGATCGCGTAGATCAATATAAATGGCTCACGGTGTCTCAAGGACTTGAACATGCACAAAGGATAATAGAGCTACATGACCCTGAAGCGGTAAACCACTCGATGACGTATCGCTCTCTCGTGCATTCGGGATCGCAAAAGCGGGTCCAGGAAACCACTCTTCTCGGACCCTGAAACTGCTTCGGCCTGCCAGGAAGTGATGTGACATGGGGTCCAAACATGATGTGCGGATATGTAAGGGGTAATGGGACCCGCAGAGATCACATCAGTTTAGGAGAATCACACAGATTTGATCGATGAGTGAGATTAATTCAATCCCACGAAGGTGCATGAAGGTTAATTAACTTTCGTGACCCTAAATGAAAACTTCCCCATCCATGTGTCACCCTCTCATGCATTCAAGCATGTAAAAGCAGTTTCAGGAAACCACTCTTCCAGGAGCCTGAAACCACTTATCACTGATAGTGGTAAGGAACTGTGGGTGGCATTTGAAGGGCACAGATTAGAGGAAAAGCAACATTTTTCATAGTCGATTTGTGGGTGCTCGAAATCGAAGAATGCATTCAATATTATCTTCTAGATTACACAAAATCAAAGGATTTACAACAACAAAAAATGAGGGAGCTGCCCTCAACCCCTGTCGTCCCCGTCATATTTCATTGAGTGTGAGAAAGTTCTATGATTTGACATAAATTGTCAATATGGGTTGTTCCTAGGACTCATGAATATTAATGTTATAATTTTCTAAGACTGTAATAAATCCAACAAATGTGTTTATAAACACTTTTGTAGATTCTGAATCCTATCAGTGACAGCTAAGGGTCAGCATTTCAATCTAGTGTAGATGGGAAATCTCTAGTCCTGGTTGGGACAAGAAGAAGAGTATCATCATGGATGATGGCCAGGATCCTTATGAGGTTGAGGCAAATGCAATAGGAGAGAAAGTACAGGTTGAGAATGCAGAGATAGAATCTAATGGTAGAAGAAACCAATCAACTCCCACAGACATTGCAGAAACCATGGGGAGCTTAAGGGTGGAACTGCAGAGTTGCAGAGAAGACAATGAAAGGCTGATTAGAGCCTAAGAGGAACAGAATTAGTTGAATGCATCTTAGCTTTAAATTTTGACTGACATTCAAAGGAAGATAAACCATGGGCATAATTTAGAAAATCAGGAAAAGAGTGGGGGTAGCTCAAGGAGGAATTCCCACAAGAGATCCCATAGTTCAAGAAGAATTTCTAGAGATAGGACATATACTCCAGAAATACCTTCCAGTGAGTCATCTGAATCTAAATAATCCATTGAAGTTTCAAGCTCTTCATCTCATAGAAATAAGAGAAAGAGGTCTTCCAAGAACAACTCTCATGGATAATTTAAGAAGGCCAAACCTCATACTTTTGATGGTGAGGTTAAATCTGGTCAAGAAGCTGAGACTTGGCTTCTTGGAATGAGGAATTATTTCCAAGTCCAAGACTATTCAAGAAATATGAAGGAAAGAGTGGCCATATTCAATTGAATGGAAGAGTGTCTATATGGTGGGAACACCTTAGGCAAGTAAAGAGGATCAATGAAAGGAAGATTGTGTGGAAGCAATTCAAGAAGTACTTCAAGGAAAAGTACCTTTCTGATAGGTAATATGATGGAAAAATCAAAGAGTTCCATGAGCTAAAATTGGGACAAATTTCTATGGAGGAATATGTAAAGAGATTCTTAGAGCTTCTAAGATATGTCAAATATATTAGGGATGATAAGGTGAAAATTCAATGTTTTCCAAGTGGATTGCCTCATTCATATAAAGATATAATTGAGTTTGATGAACCTCGAACTCTAAAGGAGGCCATAAGAAAGGCCAAGTATTGTTATGATCAAAACAAAAGCAAACAAAAATTCCATAAGGCATGGAAGGATAAGAAAAATGAGAAGTTTGACCAAAGGAAGAAGGGGTCCAAGCCTCCTCAATTCAGAAATCATCCAAGGCAGCCACCACAGGGTGTGACTAAACCAACTAGAATGATGGGAGATAAGCCAAGAGAGCCACTTCAATGTTGGGGATGTGGAGGGGACCGCATGATTAGGAACTGTCCACATCAGAATGGGAGTGAAAATAAATTTCACAACATCCAAGGAGCTGAAATAGTGGGTCAAGTGGAAAGAACCGTCCCTAGAATTTATGCAACACTGGAGGACCTCCAAGCAGACCATCAGTTAACTATGGTTGAAGTTGAAGGTAAGATTGCTAAGCAATCTATTTATATTTTGATTGAACCTGGATCTACTCATAGTTATATCAGTCCTAAATTTGTTGATATTTTTGCTACTAAGAAATCATGATTAGTCCAACTAGCCACTGGAACTAAGAGGAAGGTTAGCGAAGTTGTGGAGAAATTTCCATTGGAAATGGGTGGACTATCCACTTTTGCAAATCTAAATGTTTTTCCACTTGGTTCCTATGATATTCTCATTGGAATGGACTGGTTGGAAGTCCATAGAGTTAAACTTGAATGCTACAACAAGATTTCGAGTGTATTGATGAAGAAGGAAACCCATGGGTTGTAAAGGGCATTCCAAAGGTAGTTTGTGTTAGGCAGATTTCAACCATGCAGTTGAAGAAGTTATGTAGGAAAGGTTTCCAATTATATGCAGACCATATTTTGGAGAAATTAGGAAATGAAATTCCCAACTTGGAAGACCATTCTGTTTTGCAAGAATTCAAGGATGTGTTTCCCGATGAAGTTCCAGTACTTCCTCCAAAGAGGGACATTGATTTTACAATCGATCTCATTCCAGGAGCTGCACCCATTTATAAGACACCTTACAGGATGAGTACACCAAAATTATTAGAGCTGAAAATGCAACTGCAAGAGTTGTTGGAAAAGAAGTACATAAGGCCAAGTGTGTCTCCATGGGGAGCACCTGTACTTTTTGTGAAGAAGAAAGATGTAACGCTCAGGTTATATATTGATTACAAACAGCTTAACAAGGTTACAGTGAATAACAAGTACTCATTGCCTCGAATTGGTGATCTTTTTTATCAAATGAGAGGGGAAAAGGTGTTCTCAAAGATTGATTTGGGATCTGGTTATCATCAAGTGAGAATCAAAGAAGAATACATTCACAAGATAGCCTTTAGAACAAGGTATGGGCACCATGAGTTTGTGGTGGTGCCATTTGGTCTCACCACTGCACCAGCTACATTCATGTGTCTCATGAATAGTGTTTCAGCAAGTATTTGGATAAGTTTGTTCTTGTATTTCTAGATGGCATTCTTATTTATTCCAAGAATGAAGAAGAGCATGAAGAACACTTGAGAATGGATTTTCAATTGCTAAGGGAGCATAATTTGTATGCAAAGCTAATAAAATGTGACTTTTATAAAAATAAAATTCATTATTTGGGTCACATTATTTCCGAGGAGGGAATATCGGTGGATTCCGAGAAGATTGAATCCATCATGAATTGGCCAACTCCAAGAAACGTGACAGATGTGAGATATTTTATTGGTATTGCTGGTTACTACAAGAGGTTCATTGAAGGATTCTCCAAGGTCGCACACCCAACCACTTCTTTGCAAAAGAAGGGGATAAATTTTGAGTGGACATCGAGATGTGAAGAAAGATTCTAGCTTTTGAAAAAGCTTCTCACAAGTGCTCCAATTCTAAAGATTCCATATCTGGAAAAATATTTTTTGGTATGCACAAATGCATGTAAAGATGGACTTGGAGGAGTTCTTATGCAAGATAACCATGTGGTATGCTACGAGTCAAGGAAGTTGAAAGAACATGAGAAGAACTATACTACTCATGATTTGGAGCTTGCATCCATAGTACACGCTTTGAAAATGTGGAGGCACTATTTAATGGGAAGAAAATTTGAGTTAAGGACAGACCATTGTGGTTTGAAATATTTGTTTGAGCAACCCACATTAGATGCTAGGAAAGCTAGATGGATAGAATTTTTATGTGAGTTTGATTTTGAAATCAAACATATAAAAGGTAAAGAAATACAGTGGTTGATGCACTTAGCAAAAAAGTACATGAGATGCATGTAGCAGCCATTAGTACCGTCCAATCATATTTGAGGAAGCATATTACTAACTGTATTGCTGAAGATGAACTGTATGTGCAAATAAAGGACAAATTGTAGCAGCATAATTTCGAAAAGAGGTATGAAGGTTACCATTTGGAAGGTGACAAAATTCTTCTTTATAAAAACATAATTTACATTCCTAATGTGCCAGATTTGAGAAGGATTGTTCTGGATGAAATCCATAAAATGCCATGTTTCGGTCACCCAGGATACCAAAAAATAGTTTCTATAGCGAGAAAGAAATATTTTTGGCCGGGAATGAAAAAGGGCATTGCTGAGTATATTTCTAAGTGTATGAAATGCCAACAAGTGAAGGTTGAACATCAACACCCAGGAGGTTTATTGCATCCTTTTCCAATTCCAAAATGGAAATGGGATGTGATTTCCATGGATTTTATTACAAGTTTTCAAATGACAGTGAGGCAACATGATTCCATCATGCTTGTGGTGGATAAATTATCTAAGGCATCACACTTTATACCAGTTAAATCCACATATAAAACGGATGCTATTGCAAAACAATTTATGAAGGAAATTTTTAGGTTGCATGGTTTGCCTAAACCAATAATTTCAGACAGGGATACTAAGTTCACCTCAAATTTTTGGAAAATATTTTTGCTGATTTGAGTAGGCAACTAAACTTTAGTACCGCCTAATATCCACAAATAGATGGGAAAATGGAAAGGGTAAATCAGGTGCTTAAAGACATGCTACGCATGTATGTGATGGACAAACCATCCAAGTAGGAGGATTATCTACACTTGTTAGAGTTTGTATATAATAATGGGAAACAAGCATCGTTGGGCATGAGTCCGTTTGAAGCTTTGTATGGAAAAAAGTGCAGAACACCAGTTACTTGGGATAATCCAGTTAACATAATTGTACTTGGTCTAGAATTGCTTAAGGAAATGGAACAAGAGGTTGTAAAATTAGACAAAATTTAAAGGCATCCCAACATAGACAGAAAAGTTATGCAAATAAGAACCGAGCGCGTAGAGAGTTTCATGGTGGGGATCATGTGTACCTTAGAGTAAGGCCAAGGAAGAGTTCCTTGAATCTTGGAAGTTGTGCCAAGCTATCACCAAGATATTGTGGGCCCTTTGAAGTTCTTGAGAGAATAGGACCAGTTGCATATAGAATTGCATTGCCTGCTAACACTAGATCTCATAATGTTTTTCATGTTTATTTGCTTAAGAAATATGTACATGATCCTAACCATGTGATTAACTGGGATGTGATTCAGGTGGAACCTGAGGGAGAGTTCCAGATCAATTCACTATACATCCTAGACAGGAAAGTGACATTGCTCTAGAACTGAGCCATCGGACAGGTAAAGGTGCAATGGAAGCACTTCGGTCCCGATGAGGCTATGTGGGAGTTGGAGGATGCCATGAGAGAGGCACATCCATTTTTGTTCTAATTTTGAGCAAACACCGAGGACGGTGTTATTCCAAGGGGCAGGGTATTTTAATACCCCTTTTTTGACTTGAAATGTATTTATCCAAGTAAATGATGTAAATATGCTAGTGTGAATTCCTAGTGCAGAGCTCAAGGAAAAGGCCCGACTAGTGAATGTCTAGCCATGTATGATGTTTCTATTTTATTTGGACCATTTGGTTAGCTTTTATGTTGATATAGAATATATGTAAATATTGTGTGCATAAATAATAAAATGGTCTAATAATGGCTATGTAAAGAGCACCAAAGGGGCTATGATTCCACCAGAGGGGAAGAGGAAAAGGGGTACATGGGTGACTAAATCCTTGCTGCCAAGTGTCCACCTTAAAACTCACACAAAATTCTGTCATGTGATGAGAATAATCCAATTATATACTTTTTTTACCATTTTCTAATCATTAATGCATTTGTGTGGTTGGTGGGAAAATTTGCGTCATGTATTTATTGAAGCATGGGACTGACTGCACTTTTGTTACAGTTTTTTCATGACAGAAGTCAGTCTGCAGCTACTAGGAGTCCTTTCTTCTACTGGAAGAAGTTATGTTAGTTGTATTTTCGCCATTTTCTCATATCCTTTGGTGTCAACCATCATTTTATCTCATTCTTTAATGTATATTTAGAGGATGCAGAGCTCTCCCTTACTGTCCATGAACTTACCATGTTGTTTTGAACCCAGAAATTCGAATTTGGAGACCATGTTGCAGATTTGGAAGTGAATATTGTTGGTTGTAGGTGAGAAGAGAGATTGGGAAAGATAGGAACCCTTACCCTTGAGTTATGCTTCTCGTTGGTGCTTGGGAAGACACAAATTGAGGCTATAGGTGGTTCTATAGAAGAAAATATCAAGTTGGATGTATTCTATGCACACACTGGAAGCACCTAGCAAGATGGATCTCCTAAGAGAATCGTGGATTAGTGAAGGGGATTCCTGAGCTAGAAGGGTGTTGTGTGGGGAAGGTATTGTGGAAGCCAAGGCTATGAGGGATTAGTGAGACCCCTGTAGAGCTTTGTATGAGCACTTGGCTAAGCATAGAGAGTAGAATGGGTTGTGGGGTTAGAGAGAGAATCCTGTAGGTGTTTCCTTCACCTTGGTGGCCTCATATCCTATCTTGGAGGTGGCCTCCCAACAGAAAGAGTATATGCTGGATGGAGTGCCTATGGTTGGGTGGAAAATCGCTCTTACATAACCAGTTGCTTGGATCTACATTGGATAAAGATAAGTATTCTCATGCATTTGAATCTAAAATGTTTTTACTTTGTGCCTACAATGTTTATGCTTGTATTTTCATGCTAGATTTGTGTGCATAGATTTTAAATTCCGTTTTGCATGTTTTTTTAAGTTTATGCACGCATTTTATTTGTTGGAAATCATATTATGGACTTGGGGCGAAATTTGAGAGCTTAGATTTGGCCAGAGTCCCCTCTCCATGGTCCAATTGGGTGAGGAGGATGTTACATCTTAGACCCAAGGCAAGGTTTTCAAGGCCCAACACAACATATTTTCATGAATATTTATCCAACAGTTTCATTTTTTTTTTTGTCATAAATCAAGAGGAAAGTGTGTTAAGCCCTAAATATTGGCACATTACCCCCTATGTAGCAGAACATTACCCCCTTTATTATGGTGCGTTACATATTATTGATGTTGGATTGGGTCTATTAGTTGTTATTGTTGTTGATGTATTCGTAACTTCGGAAGATATTCACTTGTATATTACATTTGTACTTTATTGTATATCCAACAGAGATGTATTATTCCTCTGATTGGAAGTGTCATCATTTGTATTTACAAGTGTCGCAAGTTACATTGTAAGTGTCTTCATTTGTATTGATGGGTTATTAGACCACCAGTGTGGGGTCGGCCCTGGTTAGGACATGTGGTTGGGTTATTAGACTTGATTAGCAAGTATGCCCCAGTGATTTATTGGCAAGTCAAGTCAGTGTATAAATAGAGAGATTGTGTCTCTCATTTGATCCATTCACTCACTTCTCAAGATCGCATATCTAAGAGAGAAAGTGGCGCACATGTGGAGGAGGAGGAGCATCTTCTAGAGACATCTTATTGGGTTTGATCCTTGTGATCTTGTATTGGGCTTTATTCTATCTGTGAGGAAGTTGTGGGGTTTTTCACCTTATTGGTTTTCCCCAAGGAAACTCTGTGTCTCTTATGTGCTTGAATGATTGTGTTTATGATTGATATGTTGTAGATATGTTGTACATGTTATTCTCTTAGAGATCCTAATTATAATGGAATTAAATTATCGAAAAATTAACATGGTATCAGAGGTGACCTAAGAAGAAGGCATTGTGCAGCTGTGGAAGCTAAGGCTTCTTAATATTTGGGTTTCTCTCCACAGATCATCAAAGGAAGGAGGCTAGATTGACTCTCCTAGCAAGGGCGCATCTTTCTATCGAGACAAAATTCAATTTTGAGCATTTTAAGTTTTTGACCCAAAAATTAGGGTTTCTGCAAAAATTGGAATTTCTGAAATTCGAGACCACGGCTGCAAGCTCCTCTGAAAAATCAAATTTTAGAGATTTGGATCGAAATTTTTGGTTGGGTGAAGCTTCGGGAAATTCAAACCCTAATTCAAGGTCCTGCCTAGTGAATCCGGAAGTTTCAAAAGCAATTTTGAGGGGTGAAAATTTACAGTTTTCAAATTCTGAGTATACAAGCTTGACTAGCTCAGCAAGGCACATCTTTCTATCCTTTCGGAAGTTTGAAATTCAATTTTTTAATTTTTAGGGTTTCTCTAAAAAACCCTGATCTAGCTCCATATCCATTTTTCAGCAAATCAAGTGGTAAGACCTAAATCTTTTCTATTTCCATTTGAAGTACTCTTTAATATGTCTCACCACACCAAGCTTGAGGATAATCTTGAAGGGGCTAATAACTTCTGAGCTTGGAAGTATAGGATTGGGTTAATCCTAGAAGAGAATGAGTTGAACACTTACATAAGTGAAGAGGTTCCTGTCCTAGAGGGAGATGAGGTTAAGGCCTTACAAAATAAGAACCTATCAAGGCTAAGAGAATAATTGTTGATTCTATCAAAGACCATCTCATACCTCATGTGTCTTCCCTAAAGACACCTAAGGAGATGTTTGACTCCTTGACCAAGTTGTTTCAAGGAAAGAACATAAATCGGAAGATGACTCTGCGGAACTAATTGAAAGGGGTAAAGCCTCAAAATGGAGAGACCATTCAATCCTACTTTTCCAAGGTCTCTCAAATGAAGGAACAACTTAAAGTTGTGGATGAATTAGTGGAGAATGGTGAAATTGTAATGACCACTTTGAATGGCCTACCTAGCTCATGGGACTCCTTCATCCAAGGAATCTGTGCCAGAAGGAAACTGATCTCTTTCAGTAGACTATGGGAGGAATGTTCTCAAGAAGAAGTAAGGCTTGTAGCCCAAGAAGAAAGGATGGGAAGTGAAGATTAGGCTCTCACAGCACACACCAAGAAAAACAAGACCAAGAGGGAGCCACCTCATTGCAAAAAAATTTCTCACTACCATCCAAAAAAGAAGAAATATATGAGATGCTTCAATTGCAATGAGAAAGGACACTTTGCCTCAGATTGTCCCAAGAACAAAAAGGGAAACAACAACAACTTCAACAAGAAGAAAAAGAGCAACAAAAGGAGATATCATGCTCATGCTGCTGAGGATGATGAACCTCCCAAGAAGAAGGCTAAATTAGAAAGTGATGACTCATCTAGTGAAGATGAATATGTTCTAATCTCTGCTCTCACAGGTACTATATCTCATGGATGTAATGATTGGCTTATTGATAGTGGGGCTTCTAAACACATGACTGGGTTTAAAGAATCTTTTGTAGATCTATCTGAACATGAGTCACCCCATAAGGTGAAACTTGGGGATGACTATTAATATCCTATAAAAGGAAGTGGTGAAGCCTCCTACAAGCTAGACTCTGGGAAGTCTTTGAAGATGAAAAATGTTCTATATGTACCTAGGCTCAAGAAGAATCTCCTATCCATATCATCTTTGGATGCAAAAGGGATTAGATTTGCATTTGTGGATGGCCAATTACTCATGTGGACAAAGGGTAAGACCATAGATGATGCAGTAGTGATTGGAGAGCAAGAGGAAGGATTGTACAAATTGAAGGGACAACCTAAACATGCCATGGTACATGAATCCATGGAGCCAAGTGAACTTTGGCATAGAAGGATTGCACACATGCACTATAGAGCACTACCAATTGCAAGCAAAGTTGTAGAGGGTCTTCCTGAAATCCAGTCAAAACATGAAGGGGTTTGCAAAGGATGTACAAAAGGAAAGAACACAAAGAAAGCATTTCCAAGCAGTGAAAGCAAAGCAAAAGGAATCTTGGAAATTATCCACTCCGATGTATGTGGTCCGATGTCATCTAGTTCTCTGAGTGGGTATGCATACTATGTTTCCTTCATTGATGATTTCTCTAGGAAGACTTGGGTTTATTTCTTGAAGAATTAAGATGAAGTATTTGATAAGTTCAAGGAATTCAAAGCCTTGATAGAAAATCAAACTGATAGGAAGATCAAGACCTTTAGATCCGACAATGGCGGAGAATTCACTTCAGGTGATTTCAAGAAACTATGCAGTGATTCAGGGATTAAGAGGGAGTTGACTGCTCCCTACAATCCACAACAAAATGGAGTTGCAAAAAGAAAGAATAGAACTATCAAGGAAGCAGCGTGGGAAATGCTTCATGACCAGGACATACCTATGCATTTATGGGCAGATACAGCTAGGACAGCTATATATGTATAGAACATAACACCTCACAAGATACTTGACAACAAGACACCAGAAGAAGTATTCTCTGGTAAGAAACCTGAAGTTAGCCATCTCAGGATATTTGGTTGTCCAGTATACACACACATTCCAAAGGAAAAGAGGACAAAGCTAGATCCTTCAGGAAAGAAGGGCATCTTTGTGGGTTACAGTGAAAGCTCTAAGGCTTACAGAATATACTTTCCAGGGTTCAAGAAAATTGACATCAACAGGGATGTAACATTTGATGAAGACTCAGCATACATCAAATCAAGGAAGACACCTGTTGAAGACCATGAAGAACCAAAGGTAACCAGATTTCAAGACACCATTATGAATGATGCAATTCCAAGAGAAGATCGTGAAATTGAATATCCACAAGAACCTATAGATCCACCCCGTGAGAAGAACTCTCACAAGAGGAAACCTGCATAGGCTAGAGAGCTCATTCAAGATGAAAAAAGGTATGGCGTTCCAGAAGAAGAACACAGAGAAAGGAAGAGGACTAGATCACACACCAATTATGTTGCCTTACTCTATGATATTATGAACAAAGAACCTTCAAGTTATGAAGAATCAGCGAAAAAGAAAGAATGGAAGGATGCCATGGTCGAGGATTACCAGTCGATCATGAAGAATGATGTTTGGGATGTAGTCCCAAGACCCGAAGGGAAGTCTGTTGTGACTTCCAAGTGGATCTATAAGATCAAGCATGCTACAGATGGTAGCATAGAGAAATAAAATCCGATGTTTGTAGCTCGTGGCTTCTCTCAGAAAGAGGGAATAGACTATGAAGAGACTTTTGCACCTGTATCTAGATACACTTCCATCAGAACAGTACTTGCTTTGGCTGCAGTGATGAAGTGGAAGATACACCAGATGGATGTCAAGACAACTTTCTTGAATGGTGTAGTCGAAGAGGAAGTGTATGTGGAGCAGACACTTGGTTTTGAGACACATGAAAATGAGTCATATGTGTGCAGGCTGAAGAAAGCCTTGTATGGCTTGAAAAAATCTCCTAGGACTTGGTATGGTAGGATGGATAGTTTCCTATCCAGTTTGGGCTTTACTAAGACTAAAGCATATTCCAACCTTTACTACAAGGTTGAGGAAGGCAATCCTGTGATACTACTACTATATGTGGATGACTTGTTTGTTACAGGTGAGGATGGGTTGATTGCCGACACCAAGAGGAAGCTTGCTTCCGAGTTTGAGATGAAGGACTTGGGGATGATGCATTACTTTCTAGGCATGGAGGTGTGGCAAAGTGCGGATGGTATCTTCCTTGGACAAGGGAAGTATGCAATAGAGTTCCTAAAGCGGTTCGGGATGATGGACTGCAAGGCCATGGCCACACCTATGGCATCGAAACTGAAGCTTTTATGTGATGCTTCATCTAAGCTAGTTGATGTCACTGTGTATCATCAGATGATTGGGTCCTTGATGTACTTGACGAACACGAGACCAAATATTTGCTTTGCGGTGAACACATTGAGCCAGTTCCTGACGGATCCAAGAAGTGTTCACCAGGTTGTGGTAAAGCATATTCTTAGGTACCTGAAGGGTACAGTTGATTATGGGATCAAGTATGATGTTAATCAAAAGTTTAACCTGAGGGGTTATGTTGATTCATATTAAGCAGGAACTGTTGCAGATAGGAAGAGCAATTCTGGGTGCTGCTTCAGTATGGGATCAAGTGTGATCTCTTAGTTTAGCAGGAAGCAATCCTACATAGCACTGAGTACAGCCAAAGCAGAGTATGTCACAGCTTGTTCGACCAGTTGTGAGGCAGTATGGCTTAGGAAGCTACTGTTTGAGTTATTTGATCTCCCGTTGGATGCTACCTATATCTTCTGTGACATCCAGAGTTGTGTGAAGTTGTCTGAGAACCCGGTGTTCCATGACAGGTTGAAGCACATTGAGATAAAATATCACTATATCAGGGATATGGTGCAAAGAGGAGCAGTGAAGCTCCTGTATGTTGCAACGGATGAGCAAGTTGCAGATGTGTTGACTAAACCACTAGCTAGAGTGAAGTTTGAGTACTTCAGAGAGAGGCTTGGTGTTCTTCAAATAGAAGATACTTCGAGGAACAAGTGATGTAACACATTTGCATAAGCCATTCCAAGCATGGTGGTAGGAGGATCCCTCCCATGGCTATGGATGTAAGTGTTGTGTGATGAGCATCAGGACGATGCTCCAGTTACTTCTTTATATGATCAGGTTGATCATGTATGATGACATGCATCAAAACGATGCAGTGACGATGATCAGGATGATCATGTATGATGAGTATCAGGACGATGCTATGGATGATATGCATCAGGATGATCATTAGAGATGAGTATCAGGATGATGCTCTAGATGATATGCATCAAGACGATGCTATGATGATTATTAGGACGATCATATGTGATGATATGTATCAGGTGGATACATTGCATGATCAATTGGATTATGTGTGATGAGTTCTGAAGACACAGATGCACATGGGACTTTCAGACATAGTGTATATGTGTTCTCCCATGGTTGTGATATAATTGTCGATCTTTTTTGACAAAGATGTAGATGTGTTCTCCCAAGTTCGTGATGTAATTGTTGAGCCATTCTTCACAAGGTGTAGATGTGTTCTCCCACGGTGAAGATGTAACGGCTGGAGCCATTCTTTACAAGGTGTAGATGTGTTCTCCCACAGTAAAGATGTAAGGGTTGGAGCCATTCTTTACAAGGTGTAGATGTGTTCTCCCATGGTAAATATGTAAGGGCTGGATCCATTCTTCACAATGTGTAGATGTGTTCTACCATGGTGAATATGTAAGGGTTGAAGCCATTTTTCACAAATTTGTAGATGTGTTCTCCCACGGTGAAAAAGTTAAGGGTTGGAGCCTTCCCCAAATGGTGGTAGATGTGTTCTCCCATGTTGGTGGTGTAAGTGATGTGTATGTGCATCTGGGTTGTGCTTTGTGAACGATGAGATGAGATGATCAGTATGATCACGAGTATCACGCTGATACTCCGTGGCCGTGGACAGGTTGTGCATTTGCATATAATTTCTCCCTGGGAGATCTTGCAGGTTGTGTTGGGCACGTAATCAATCTTGGGATGCTCTTGCTAGGTTTTGCTTGGTCACATGTAATAGCTCCCTAGGATATCCTATAGGTTGAGGATCGAGCTCGTAATCAATCCTTGGATGCTCTTGCTATGTTTTGTTGACGCACGTAATAAGTTTTGAGGATTCCACAGTATGGTCAGTGATGATGAAGACCTGCAAGAGGCTAGGCCTACAAGCAACATGAAAAAGGGTTGGCTTTGTAGAACTTCCTATGACGAGAATAATTGAGAGATATCCCAGTGATCAAGATGTCGGGTGCAGCAGTAGTGATGATGATGATGCTCTGTGATCCAGTGATGATGATCCAACTCCAGAATTGAAGATTTGCGCCAATATGTTTTGATGACCTGTGTCTAGAGAATACCTTCCTTGTTAAGATGGAGTGTTGATGTATTTGTAACTTTAGAAGATATTCACTTGTATGTTACATTTGTACTTTATTTTATATCCAACAGAGATGTATTATTCCTCTGATCGGAAGTGTCGTCATTTGTATTTACAAGTGTCGCAAGTTACATTGTAAGTGTCATCATTTGTGTTGATGGGTTATTAGACCACCAGTGTGAATTCAGCCCTAGTTAGGACATGTGGTTGGGTTATGTTAAGATTCAATATGCTAATACAGAAAATATCAGCATTAGATTTCATTTCACAAAAATAGCATATACAGGATCACTGAAAGAACAACAAGCACATCATAAACACAAGAGACACAGATTTATCCTAGGAAACACTCATGGGGTAGAAAACCCAGCAAAGCTTTCTCAATATAGATGATCAACAATACAAATATGTATATCCCAAACATGATCTCCTTCTCCTCCATATCATATCTCTCTCTCTCACCTATGCGCCATTCACAAGTGAGTGAATAATGAGTGAGTGTGATAAATGAGGAACACACCTCCTCTATTTATACACTACTCCGACTTGTCTTTTACATTAACTAGGTCAGCCCCAACTTAAACACTTAACATAATGTGACAGGGCCAACCCCACTAGGGTGGTCTAATAACCCTTTAACCCACACTACTCATACAAAGCCGACCCCCACTAGGGAAGTCTAATAACCCAAGTTACCACATTCTCCACGAAGGAATAAAACATCTTCGGATATACAATAAGGTCTTCACGGAGGAATGAAACATCTCCGAAATAATAAAGTACAAATATAATATTCTTATAAGTTACAATATCTAAACACTCCCCCTTAATGAGAAGGATATTATAACAACATCTGCACGAGCAAGGAATCATCAACTACATCATACATGATACATCTATAAATCATTGGAAGCTTTCCTTATACATCATCATCAGTAACTCATTCAGTTACTGGAACATAATCAATACTGGAACATCAACATCATCAGTATTGAGTCTTCATCTTCTACAGCACTCGATCAACTACAGCATCATCATCATATGGATCACCCGATCAACTGCCTCATCGTCTGGATCTACCTATCAACAACATCATCATCTAGACCATCATGATCAACAACATCGTCATCTAGACCATCATGATCAACGGCATCGTCATCTAGACCATCATGATCAACAACAACATCATATAGACCATCACGATCAGCAGCATCATCATCTAGACCATCACGATCAGCAGCATCGTCATCTAGAACATCACAATCAGCAGCATCATCATCTAGACCATCATGATCAGCAGCATCGTCATCTAGACCATCACGATCAACAGCATCATCATCTAGATCATCACGACCAACAGCATTGTCATCACGATCAATAGTATCATAGTAGCATACCCTACAATACACATGATCCATTTAAGACATCATAACATGTCTAGGGACGATGCAGTCCACTCATCAACTTAGACAAAGTCTAAGGACCTCTTTTTCAAAGACATATGACTACGGATCAATTCAGGGACCGAAGTTCGGGGATGATACAATCCCCTCTCGTCCACTAGGGACCACTTCTCGAAGACATATGTCCACGGATCTATTCAGGGACCGAAGTCCTCAGATGATGCAATCCTCTCATCCACTAGGGACCACTTCTCAGAGACATCTGCATATGGATCTATTCAGGGACTGAAGTCCTAGGATGATGCAATCCTCTCGTCCATTGGGGACCACTTCTTGGAGACATTTTTCTACGGATCTATTCAGGGACCGAAGTCCGGGGATGATACAATCCCCTCTCGTCCACTAGGGACCACTTCTCGGAGACATCTGTCTACGGATCAATTCAAGGACCGAAGTCTTGGGATAATGCAATCCTCTTGTCCACTAGGGACCACTTCTCGGATACATCTTCCTACGGATCTATTCAGGGACCGAAGTCCCGGGATGATGCAATCCTCTCATCCACTGGAGACCACTTCTTGGAGACATCTGTCTACGAATCTATTCAGGGACTAAATTTTTGGGATGATACAATCCCCTCTCGTCCACTAGGGACCACCTTCTCGGAGACATCTGTCTACGGATCAATTCAGGGACCAAATTCCGGGGATGATACAATCCCCTCTCGTCCACTAGGGACCACTTCTCGAAGACAACTATCTACGGATCTATTCAGGGACCTAAGTCCAGGATGATACAAACTAGGGACCATGCATCGACCTCATCATCGTAACTGGCAACCTCATCATCGACCTCATCGTCAGAACAGGTATCCCCAATATCAATACAAGTATCCACATCAACGATACAGTATCCTCATCAATATAGTATCCACATCATCGACCCTACCGTCGATATAAGAAATCTCATCATTGATACAGGTATCCACATCGATACAAGTATCCAAAAAATATCTTCATTGACCATATCACTCCCCCTTTCGAGGAGGGTCCTTCTGAACTACACCAATATTGTCTCGGAAATACTCAAACTTTACTCGAGACAGAGGTTTGGTCAACACATCAGCAACTTGTTTGTCAGGGCTCACATACTCGAGCTTGATAGCTCCTTTCTGCACCATATCCCGTATATAGAAATATAGGATCTCTATGTGCTTGATAGTTCATTATGAATTTTTGGTCATGCCATTTGGTTTCACGAATGCACCTTCCACATTTCAAGGTTTGATGAATTCTATTTTCAAGCCTTTCCTTAGAAAAAAATTTCTTGTATTCTTTGATGATATACTAATCTATAGAAAGTGTTGGGAAGAACATGTTCAACATGTTGACAGGGTACTACACTATTAAAGGAGTAACAAATATATGCAAAACCTTCCAAATGTTTCTTTGGGGTAAAGGAGGTAGAATATTTGGGTCATATTGTATCTCAAGAAGGTTTCAAGGTAGACCTCAAAAAAATTAAAGCTATGATGGACTGGCCAATTCCAAAAAACTTGAAGAATATTCGAGGATTCTTAGGTCTAACAGGGTACTACCACAAGTTTTTTCGGAACTATGGAAGAATAGAAGCACCATTAACAACATTATTGAAGAAAGATGCATTTTCTTGGACTCCAGAGGCAACTCAGGCTTTTGAACTGCTTAAGGAGGCAGTGTGCAAAGCTCCTGTTTTGGCCACACTAGACTTCACAAAAAAAATTATTGTGGAATGTGATTCTTCGGGGAATGGGATTGGTGTTGTTCTAATGCAAGAAGGAAACCTGCTTGCTTTCACAATTCGTCCAATCAAGGGAAAGCACTTACACAAGCCCATTTATGAGAAGGAAATATTGGCAATTATACATGCTCTTAAGAAATGGTATCCTTACCTAATAGGTAGACACTTCAAGGTCAAAACAGATCATGGTAGTCTTAAATACTTCTTGGAATGGAGATTATCTTCAGAAGAGCAACAAAAATGGGTAACCAAGATGTTGGGATATGACTTTGAAATAATCTATTGAAAAGGGAAACATAATGTGGTTGAAGATGCACTTTCCAGAAAAGATTAAGATGTTGGGGCAATACTTTGTGCAATTTCCATTCTACAACCCGATTGGGTAGTAGAAGTAAGGGGAGAATGGAAAAATGACCTACTTGTGTTGAAGCTCATTCAAAAGCTACAAGATGACCCCAATGTATCATATAATTTTGTGTGGAAAAATGATTCACTATGTTATAAGGATTGCTTATATTTATGCAAAGACTCCCAACTCAAACAAAAGGTCCTCTCGGAATTACACACCTCTCCTATAGGTGGGCACTCTGGATTCCTAAAAACGTACCACAAGGTCAAGAAGACATTTTTTTGGGAAGGTATTAAATATGATGTTCAAAGTTTTGTGGTCGAATGCTTGGTTTGCCAATAGAATAAGGTGGAGAAAGTTGAGACCCAGGGAAAGAATTCTATTATGGTGGTTGTCGATATACTCACAAAGTATGCACATTTTTGTGCACTCTCTCACCCTTTTAATGCAAGTACAATAGCCATAGCTTTTCTGGAAACAATTCATAAATTACATGGAAATCCAAAGATTATTGTAAGCGATGGAGATCCAATTTTCACTAGGAAAATTGGGACTGAATTATTTTCTTGTTTGGGTACCCAATTGGCTCACGGTTCATCTTATCATCCTCAATCTGATGGGAAAACTGAGATAGTGAACAAATGTTTGGAAGGCTATCTTCGTTGCTTTGCATCTGATAAACAAACACATTGGGTAAAATGGTTATCTTTGGCATAATGGTGGTACAATAATTCGTTCCACACATCATAAAAAATGTCTCTATGTATGGCACTTTATGGGTACCAGTCTCCATCTATCACATCTCCATTAAAGGGAAAATCTAAATTTCAAGTTGTCGAAGATCACATAGAGCACTAGCAAGAAGTTCTCTATATACTTAAGGACAACATAGATATGTTACAAAACAAGATATAACAACAAGTTTATCAACATCGGAGTGAAAGGAGTTTCAAAGAAGGGGATTGGGTATTTATGAGGCTACAACATTAAAAGAAGATGTCCCTCAAGAAACTATTTAAGGACAATAAATTAGCACCCAATTATTAGGATCCTTTCAAAGTGTTGTGGGAGATTGGTAGTATGCCTTACAAATTGGAGCTTCCTTCATCTTCAAAAGTACATCCAGTTTTCCATGTTTCTTGCTTAAAGAAGGTAATAGGAGACAAGATCTCAATTCAAACAATCTTGCCCGAGCTTGAAGAAGAAGGAAGAGTCATATTGGAACCTGAACAAATCACTTAAACAAGGACTAAACAACTACGAAATCGAGCTATTACAAAGTACCTCATCAAATGGAAGAACCTTGCAGTGGAAGATTCGACATGGGAAGATGAGTCCTTCATATAGAAGCATCCACAACTAATCAAGCATTTAGGACAACACTTGTCTGAAGGGGAGGAGCATGTTAATCCCTAAATATTGTCACATTACCCCCTATGTAGTGGCACCTTACCCCCTTTATTATGGTGCATTACATATTATTGATGTCGGCTTGGGTCTATTAGTGGGTCTATTAGTTGTTATTGTACCCCTTTGTCTCCTATATATAGGAAGGATACCTCTTAATTTTAGTCATCATTGTGTCTTGTCTTGTCTTATGTGCTTAGTACATTGTGTAAGTAGGTTCCTCCCTCAAAGAGGATTGTTATTCATCTCAATTTTTTATTATTAAGGCGTGGATTACTTTCTTATGGTCTATTTTTGCTATTTTTATGCTATATCTAAGACTTGATTGCATAACAAAGTGAGGACACTTGTGAACTAAATCATGAGGATTTGATATGAATAGTGAGGTCACATTCCCTAAGGATGACACACCCACATCAACTCCCAATTATTATATGAGCAATCTACTTGATTCCAACATTGGTTGTTGAGCAATTACTTGATGGCTTAGAATATAGTTAGTAGTTACACCTTTCTAGGCTTCAAATTGCATGCATTAGCATGATTTCATTATTTTAAATCAACCATTGGGTTGTGTGCATGATTGTGTGGACCCATTGTAATCTTATATAAGGCCATCAACCAAGATGAATAAAGTAATCCACATTGTTCTGATTTTTCATTTCTCTATTATTTTATTTTCTTGTCTATGGTTTTCTACATTCTTTGATGGTTCCTTGAGATGAGGTTCATTAAGCCTCATCATATTGACATCCTTTTAGCTTAGTATAATTCCTTACACCACCTTTTTTTTTCTCAAATCCTCATTTAGGATTTTTTTCAAATATTTGGAACATAGTTTCATTTTCATTTAAACAATTAGGTTCTCTATGCATGATAGACCTAGTGAAGAAATTGAATCTTTGTTACCACTCTATAATGTACCTAGACACCTCTCATGTTCATTAAGGTACATTGGAAAATTTGGACTTCATTTCCAACCAAGAATCCTTAGCTATGATTATAATTCAACAACCTTGACAACCCTATTTATGATTTTTTTATACGCCCACACATGTAAACTTAGAAATGTAGTGGATATTATATTCAAGATTTAAGTGTTGCCTTTTTCTATTTTTGGCATTCCTTATAGTTCAATAATATCACTTCCATTTGTGATCCTAGTGTTATACCCTATTTTTCCACAACATGATCTTCTAGGAAGTCCCCACACCAAGTCTAACTCAATATATATTTTAGCCCTTGTTTTGAAGGAACTTTGGTCCAATACATCCAAAGGATCAAAATGCTATTAACCAAATCCTTAAAATTATCATATTGTCGATTTCATTGAGTGCTTGGAAACATTTACATAAAACTTGTTGATGCCCCCAAGCATCAACTCATCTCTCTTCACAAGAATACCCATAGGCTTACTCAAGCATCAACTCATCACTCAAGCCAATTCCTAACCACCTCTCTATCCCATGCCTTGGTCGATTAGGATGGAAACATAAATACGCCCATTAGCATTGTTAATACTCAGGTATTTCATATTTGTAGTTGAATCATCACACCAATGAACCCACCCTCTCTTGCCTTATATCTTTGTAGTATAATCTAAGTTATTTTGGGAGAGTAAAGGATTAACTACACTATCAAATTGATCTCTATTAGACCTATCAAGTTCTCAATGATGTTACAAGAAGAGAGTAGTAGGAATTGACCCCTTGATATTTCCTGTAGTTTCTTATTTAGCTTCGTCATCATGATGTATTTCATGTGATCCTCCTTAGTTCTCCTAATCCCACTATGAGTATTAACGAATAATACTAGAAAATTTCAATGCGTGTCATTATAGGAGCCATTAATTTCACCAACTTGTATTATGTACTTTCATTTATTGAACATTAATGAAGAGTATGAACATCAAGAAAGGTAGGAAGAAGAGTACAACCATGTTAAGGTATAACTTTATCATTTTTAGTCATTTCCTTATCTAGGTGTGGCGAGAGAAGAGAACCAGCCCCCATTTTTGTTGCATCAACCTTGTAAACATAAAATCTCATAATTATCAGAGGTCGCTTGCATATTTTGGGCAATGAACTTGTAACAATAGAATCTCAAAATTAGCAGGGGTCACTTGCATATATTACACAACAATATTGGTTTAAGGGGCAATTTGGGTAAATGGACTACTTGGATCAACCAAGTTCTAGCCTCTTCATTTGCTTCATGGTGGCCTAATAACCAATTCGTGGTGCTTAGTTGTACAATTTTTATTAGAATTTCAACAACACCCTACACATTTTAAGCTTCATCCAACATCAAGAAGAATACATCAAGGCCAAAGCAATAATTTTGTAATTATTATTGTATTTCAGCATTTTTCACTCTTTTTAGAAACTAGTAAAATTGTTTTGTGTCACTTCTTTACTTATTCAAAAAGAGTTGCATGAGATATATTCATATGGTTCAATATTGATGGCTTATTTTAACCTCTATGTGTTATTGTGAACATGATATTCACTATGATATGGGGAAAATTATTTGAACCAACTGGAGTGGACTATTTTGGTAAAAAATTGTCCTAGACCGACCTTATGTTTTGGATTGTAGACATTATCATTTTCTTTATGAATGCTAAAATTATATGTCAAAGATAATTTCCATCTCATAAGATTATTCTAGTTGATTGTGTAATTTGTTAAATAGAATATTATTTATAACATTTCTATTCATATTCTAATGTATTATTTATGATTTTAATACATGCATTATCATGATTGATTAACACATTGTCTATGCCTTGTTATTGAAAGATTGAATATATTGATTATGGTTATGAACCATGTTTTTCCATGACTAAATGGTTTAATGAAGTAGTGTGA
Source organism: Larix kaempferi (assembly GCA_027924585.1). NCBI lineage: Eukaryota > Viridiplantae > Streptophyta > Pinopsida > Pinales > Pinaceae > Larix > Larix kaempferi. Next base: position 4,870,748 of record BSBM01000755.1, on the reverse strand, counting down.
TATTTTTTCTAATGATCTAACAAATTGTTTTAGATTTATGATTCTTACATGTTGATTTTTGTATCTACAAAACAATTTTTTTTAGCTATGATGAAACAGTTTTTCAGTTCACAGCAGTACCTGTGCACACATCTCACTCCCTAAGATCAACATATGCTTGGTTCATGACCCCAATCGAGCCTTCAAATTTACTCAACTTAACACACATTAACCTTGTTTGAGGACCAAAAACAATATTGTAGTTAAGTTAGGGCACTAGGGATAGGCATCCAAATAATTCCCCTTTTCCATTTACATCTTAGGCATAGCTACTGACTTTATAGGGATCCAAAATCCTTGGTATTTGAGGGAACGATCATGGCCAATTTACAGAGGGGCCCATTTCTCTTTTGGGGTGGTACTCGACGAGGTTGGGACCAAATGTTTGGGTGATAAACCTATCTCATCCAATTTTGTAGATCCCCCAACCATTGTCACATAATACAAGATGGAAGTGCCCATAGGACAGAATCTAAAGGAAACTCCTCTAATTTCCTGACCAAGGTAGCTTAGTGACCATTCTTAGGTGACCTACCCAGAGGTGATCCCCTACGATGGGAATACACTTGTGGAATATTGGTTTTGCTACAGTGCCAACCCGATAACTACTATTGATTACCTTCACTCACTTGTGCTGGCATAGGATTCATGTCCCTTCACATCCTTTTGTTTGGAAGGCCCCCAACGTCGCTTAACACCTTTTTTTGATTCAGGGAAGTGATGACCCTAGTCGATGAAAGGTTTCAAAATGCATCACCCTTATTGATTGCTTGCATTAGTATTTGTTAGGTTAGTGGGTATTTTTCTTTCTATCAATGTTGCTTGTTGGCCTGTTTGCCACTTTGTTTTGCTCATATTCTATGGCACATGCTTGTAGTGGGTTTTTTTAGATGTTGGGATTGTTTTCCCTTTGTTGCGCTACTCTGTCAGGTGCAGTTGTATTTTTGAGTCTTCCATTATACCCGCATAGTCTAACAATATATTTCAAGCACTATTGCTCCTTCAAGATACTCTCATATACTTCAGGGGAAGTTTCCTTAGTATAGTTTCATAGACCTTACTTTTCAGACCCATGTTTGACACACTCTCAAGGAACCTAAGTTCACTTCAGATTCTGATCAGCCAGAATCTACTACACACTCACCTATTCATAGCCCCATGGTTGGCACGAACCCCCCCTCCTTTGTAGGGGGCACCTTTGGTGGCGTCTCTACAGTTGTCTCCCCTACCCACATAGTTATTTGTTCCATTGTTCCCACCATTCCTGTTAGTGGAGGCCCCACATTCTGCTATAACCAACACTATGATTGGCTTCGGAGCCAATACTCTTCCTAGTGGTAGCCACATGCCTATCAGGGACACATGCCTGTTGGAACTCTACACGGGAACCCATCTCCTATAAGCACATTTATATAAATATGCATGACAGATCCTACATAACCATGGAACGCCCAGCTAGAAGCTCCAGAAGAAGAACCTACAAGACTATTGTGCTTTCCGCACCTTCTTCTACCTAACATTGTTCTGCCACAACTCTTCCCAAGAGTGCATCCACAACCTAAATAGGGTGCACCCAAGGAAATACTTTTGGTGCCCCTTAACTGACGTTCTAAGTGTGCCAGCCTTTGCTTCATCCACACGCTAACATTTTCATGCTTTTGATTGATGCTTGCAACCCACACTGGTCCGCTTGACGTGCCACTTGGCCTTTCTATCGGTTGAGCACCCTCTTGACGTGCTCCAACCAAAATCCCTATATCCCATAATCATTCATGAGAATAATATTCATGATTTCAAATTTTAGAGGAGAAACTAAATGTGGTGTCTATATAAATATCCTTATTCCATACTTTCCAAGATAAGTCCTTCGAGCCTCCAACCCGTGTTCTTTGTGGATGTTGTGGTGTGGGTATGTGTTAGGCCTTGGCTTGTCAGCACCACACTCCTCCTTGGTGCATTTACTAAACCCCATGCCATTTATCACTTGTGCCTATGTTGTGCTTGCACAACACCAAATTCAAGTGTGTCCATGCTTCCGACTTTGCATGCCCGTGTGAATCATGATCCCAAGTCAAGATGGTGTCCACATGCCACTTGAGCCCCTTGGACGAATTTCCAAGCAAGTCCAAGCTTGGTTGAGTGAGGTGGCTAACCAGAGTCGTGACACTAGCCCTCTTAACCTACAAGCAATTTCACAATCACATGAATATTCTCAACTACAAATCAAGCTTGAACACTGTGGGATTCAAAATAAATATCTATCCCATTCTTTGAGCACATTGCTAACCCAATATTGAGCCTAGGCACCCATAAACAAGAACCAAATACCACAACAAAAATTAACTAGGTAGATTGTGAAAGGCTTACCTTATAATGTTGAATTTTAGCATGAAAACTAGATGTGATAACTCAACTACTATCAAATCCTTATATCCCATAATCATTCATGAGAAGAATCTTCATGAGTTAAACTTTTAGAGGAGCAACTAAATGGGGTGTCTGTGGAGGCATAGATCTTGCCTCCTTGTTTAGGGTCCTTAGAATATGAAGAAATAGGATCTCCTCGAACCCACTAATTTCACAAGTTAAGATAGCCATCACATGTTAATATATATAGCCGTAACATAGTTAAGATATCCATCACGACACATTGGTGTTTCATATGTTTTTTGACGTTAATTGGAAGAACAACCAAATAGATACCTATCAGATCTATCTTTGGATAGTGATGGTTGTCCTGAACAAACCCGACAAGACGAAGCATCTAGTAGTACATCAATATCAACTAGAGGTAGAAATGTTAGAAGAAAATTTAAAAAATGTATGACATTATTCATGGTTGAAGGAGGGTCATGCTCTTATGACAATGAGTTCGTCGAAGACAAAGAATTTCCATTGATGTACAAACATTATTTTAAGAATTGGGAAGCAAAACCACTTCTTGAAATAAACATGGATTTCAGTATTAATGGAAGAACATATCGAATTGATCCATTTACTTTGCATGGTCTGGGGATCTTTATAATGGACGGTGTGAATTTTTCGTATAACAGTGAGGTTGAACTAATGGATTATGTTGGCCCAACGTATGATTATGCACATTGGGATAGACTAACAAGATATCTAACCAATATGTGCATATATGGAGTTTGTGAAAATTATAATAAAATGAAAGAAAAGAATTAGGACAAAGGATATTCCAAATATATCAATGGAAGGCCCAAAGCTTGCAAAAATATTGATGGGTTTATAAATAGTTCTCGGCCTAGAAACACAAACAAACTACCCAATTGTGTGTTTGTCGAGTGTGAGGAAAACAAAATTGTGGTCACCGCAATAAATTCAATACATGTGGGGAAGGAGTTTTTGGTCAATTATCATTTGAACAAGATCTAGGAATCATGGAAGTATCCTTACACACTCATTTCCATTATTCGCTAAAAGGCATGCATACTGTATGTTTAATAGTTTTTGTTATATATTCTTTATGTCGTAATGTTGATGATCTTTCACCCAAATTTGGATATATGGTTAAAATATCTTCGTTTATGTTTTAGGTTGATCGTGGGAAAGGCATCGACCATGGTCAAGTGAGATAATATATGGTGATTTATATTTTCTTATTGCATTCCATGTTGTCCAGTTTTATTCCAGCACATAGTTCATTGTTACATGATTTATTTTTCTTACGTGATATGATCATTTGCAGACTCATACATCAACGCCTAATCCTAATGAGGATGATGTCGACATTTTAGTAGTTGATGACCCTCTAGCATCTCTTAGGAAAAATCTTAAAAAATAGTTATCGAACTAGAAGAATTGATGGGCGGTGAAGATACACTAGAAAATGAAAAAAAGATGCTAAGACTTGATGGCTTGCATTCATAAGTACAATGTATGTTTTTATAATCATATTTCGTTTCTTCATTTAAAGAATACGTCATATTTTTTTAAACGAATACGAAATTCTAACTCCCTTGAATTCTATTCTCACATAAATTCTTGAAAGAAGAAGAACCTGATGTAGGGAGTAGCATATACATTCTTTTATGCTTGCACCCTTTGTTCCTATTGCACATGGTTCTATAGCCCCTTCTCCTGGTATTGCTGGGTCTATCCCTGATTTCTACACCTAGTGTTGGCGGAGGGCAGTCCATGACACCATATTTGCATATGACCCTCAGTTCTAGTACTCTCGCGCCTCAGTCATTAGGGGATGATATGATCCCCAAGACGTCAGGTTTAGTTGTCAAGAGAACTAGGAAATTAAAGGTTTATTTACAGATGGACCATGATTTGGTTCTGATAAAGGTTCCAAAACTCCATGGTAATTAATTCCAAACCATTGGAATAATTAAAATGTATTCCACAAATAGTATTGTTAGATTCATTGTATCTATCTAATTGGAATATTTGGTTGCAATGTAGGAAATAACATGTTCTATGACGAGTTACATGAGAAGGAATTTTCTATGTTTGGACCAACGATATGAACAATTTATAAATATCAGATAAATAACTTGAAGAAGGATTTGATGAAGCACGTGACCACATTGTTTGGTCATGTATTCAATCAAAAATTGGTGCAAGCCATGGAGAGGAAGTACTTGAAATCCGTGCGGGACAATTACTGCACTAATATTGGTTGATACCCTGGTTATGAGCATCCTGTTTTAATTCTAGAATGGAGTGGGTTGCATTAATAGAGGATGCTAAGGAGAAGAAGATGAGAAAATAAGGAAATTTGCCTCCAAGTGCAGCAGAAGCACCAAGGTAGATAAAGCAGTGTACCAAACAATGAATTTATAATATGTATATCGCATTTGAACACGATTTTTTAATCACATAAACACCTATGTTACAATTCAATTCGTGTAGACTCAAGGACACCTCGAAGGCTACACAATACAGACTAGAGAAGCATGGCCAACACAAGCTTGGACCAGGGGGCTACATTAAAGTGAAGGGAAGATATGTAAGTATGGAATTGTCGTTGTTGTAATTCCATTTGAGTTTCAAATGATTTCCTTACCTAAAGTGTTATGCTATGGGAGATGTAGTATGTAGACTTTGGCATCATTCTGACAGATCAAAAGCTCAAAATTTCCTTCAAGGAAGGTTACAATTCCCTAGTTGAGCAGAAAAAGACCAGTGCAACAATGCTTCTACTGCCAACAAGGATGTATACAAGCTCAATTTGTTCTAATTGAATACTTAATTACAAGTACACATTGAAAATGTTTGGTGATTCAACAACTTCAACTTTTATTACAGGAAACATGATGATTTAGATGTTCCCCATGAGCCAATTATAGAGATCGAAGTTGGAACTGCTCAACCAGAGGTTCCTCCTTCTGCACTTACAGCTGTCGTGAACTAGTTGAATTATAAAAAAAATATTTCACTGGTTGCTGATTACTATATATAAGATGATAAAAAAAATTGTTGAAATTGTAGATGGCGTAGAACCTAGTATTAGGGAGTGCCCTCTAAGGAGACGTATCTTCTAGTATCTAGACCAGCACCTAGAACCACAAGAAACTAGTGGCGAAGAGAATGAGGGAGTTGATGCCAGTGAGAGACTTGCATATTTCATTAAAAAAAAACAAAGAAGAAGTAGGACAATAAACATTGGCCATTGTGGATGGCATAGTGATTTTGTTGTATACAATATTGTATTTTGCCATAATGTAATTTAATTTAATGTTTGTAATCTAATATTATTTGAATCTACATGTTATAGTATCTAATGTTATGTGTCACTTAATTTAATTGTAGTTTGTAATTTAATGTTATTTGCATCAAAATGTTATGTTATCTAAGTTATGTGTTTAGTGTCTATGTTATTTGTATCTACATCTTATGTTACAGTGTGTTACAGTAAATAGATTAGGAATGGGGAAATAAGAGTGATGTGAGGGGGGAGAGTGATGTGAGGGGGGAGGGGCCATTCCACCTTCATGTGGTTGGCCCTGTTAAGTAGAGAATATATTATTCTCAAAACAAAGAGAATCTCATACAAGTATTTTCCTTTTGGTATTTTAAAATTATGATACATGTTGGTTTCCACATTTATTAGTCGTTTAGTTGTGTGTGTGTGTGTGTGTGTGTGTGTGTGTATGTGTGTGCGTGTGAACTTATTATTCAAATTTATTTTCTGCAGGTATTCATGTGCAACATAAATGCAACTAACAACTATCATTGTTGTTGGTTTGACAATATATGCATTGATTATTTGCATCACAAAGAATTACCATCTGGAAATGTCCCCTTTTTATCTATTTACTTGAGACTTAACAATGTGTCATTGGGGTTATATGTTGATTTTTTAGACATGAACTTAGCATTGAAACCTATGGGAATCATGAGATTAAATATTATATTGATCATATTTGTTTGTGTTAGAACAATATTATACCTTAGTACCTTAATCATTAATTAATTAATGGTTATTAGGTGCTAAACTGGTTAATAATTACATCCCTAGGTTGTTAGGAAGTTGTTATAAGTTGGTTAGAAGTTGTTGGGGAAAGTCTGAACAAGTTCTCACATTTTATGGGCCAGATGGTGGTCAAACTAGTTGTTGGGCACTCTCATTATGACCACCACATGCAATTATTACCACCTCCATGCCTAACGCGTACTCCTTTCCCTATTTTGTGGATCTGGGTTTGACCAAGGGCGCACATGCATTGAACCTAGTCTTTTGCCCCTCTTTTGGCTATTTTGGCCTAACATAGCCTACCTAACTTCCACCCAACCTTATCCTCCACATGTGTGAACCTCATTATGACTTCCCATGCTCACCCAACATTCACATGGTCATTTTGTACCTGTTTGGGTTGTTTTGGGAGCTATTTGGTCAACCTAGGGAGGATTGTGATCTAATATAAGCTAGCCTAGTGTGGACACTCCAAGTGCAACATATTTCTTCCAAATTCTATATAAGGAATATCACATTTCATTGTAATATGACAGAGTTAATAGAATATAATATTTGATCATTTATATTCCTGGTTTTTTATCATTTGTGATTGGTTTTTATCATTTGTTTTCCATAAATCTTCTTGCAATTGTATCTTGCATAATAAGATAATTATTTCAATTGTGAGGTAATCTATGGTAGATAGTTCCTACTGTGACTTACATTTCACATGGTATCGTATCTCTTAGAGCTACTATTCAAACCAATAGACTGTTTTAGTGGTGTTCCAGAACCTGTGGAGAAACCACATAAGTACCTGGAACAATTGCATTGAAGCCATTGGAGAAATACATTGGAGTCTATCTAGGGTGTATTTCTCTCCAAAATGAACCTACTATCAAATAGGGTTTGAATCTGTTAGTGTAGATCCCCTACTGAGTGATTGAGAGTTTTATTACAGGTACAACAACTTCTACATGGATTCGAAAGTTCCTCTTCTTACTCCATCCAGTTATGCTGAGTGGAAGCCTAAAATGTGTTCATATCTCAAGACAAAAGGTCTCTATGATGTGTCCATTGGTGTTGAGAATGAACCAGAGTCTTATGAAGAGAAAAATATTTTGCTAAATGACTATGACAGAGCATTAGGAGCTATGTGTCTAGCCATGTCTCCATGCATGCACTACTTGATTGATTCTGCAGACTATCCATTTGAGCTATGGTCCAACTTGGACAAGGATCTTAATAACAAAAAGAATGGTGCATTGAGCGATACTATGGACACCTCATCATGTGCTCTCCCTCCTTATGGTTCGGCCTCTACTCTCTTTGATGAAGTTGTTCAAGAAGATCGAATGGAAAAATATTCAACACAAGTTCCTATTGTTATAGATCTCTTTGATTCAAATGCTTCCTCTACATGCTATGAAGTAGAATGTGAAGAGACTTCATCTATTACACAATATGTTGCTTCAAATGATGAATATACAACAAATGGAGCAGCCATTGTTGAAGAAGAAATACTTCTATAGTCATTGTTCTCCCATCATACTTCTTCTACTGAGGATTCTCTATCGGTTATTGCTCTAGAAGATAAGCATTCTTCATTTGAGTTTGCTGATATGCAAAGTTGTGGTTCTTTGGATATTTTGGAGTCTACATCAGATTATGGAGTTCATTCATTCGCTCTCCTTGGTCCCATGCCTCCTCTCACTTCCTACATGGTCACATGCACACTTCCTCAAGCTATTGTTGAAGATATGGCAGAAATTTCAACTCAAGGTAAAAATGGTGAAAGTCTCCTTGAAGTGACTACTCCTTCTCTTATTGCTATAGAAGTTCATGAGAACTCTGATTTCTCATATTCACACGTATCTGATCCAAGAGAAGCCATTCAATATTCCTTTGTTGAAGAAGAACACTCCATCCATCTTTCATCATTGTTCTCCAATAATTCTTCAAATGTTGATTTTGAGGATGATAAGCTAGTTGTCGAAGATCCTTTGCATACTTCACTAGATGGTGGTGCAAAATTTTCTGATATTTTGGATTATTTTAAGGCTACATAAAAGTGTGATATGTATGCAAATTCACTCACCAATTCTGATCTAAATCCTTCTACCTATTCCTCTATGGTGACTAGTACATTTTCTCACAATTTTATTGAAGAAGGAGACAATGCCATTGTCTTGGCATGCATTGAACCTTTGTTCCTCTCACTTGGACTTGATCATACCTGTTTTGGATCTGATTTTAGTTCATATTTCAAGTCCAAATATCATTTGGAACTATTTTTCATCATTCTTGGAGCTTCCATAATAGTTTTGGGTTCAAAGTTTCAAGAAATTTCAGTTTTGCTTGATGTTGATTTCTCCACTTTTGGTTCAATTTTTTTGGCTCAAGCATCTCAAGACTCATTTGGACTTGATTTCAGTCTAAAGTTCAAGTCTAATGAGCAGCCACTTCTGCTCTCACATCATTTTAGTGGAGTTGTTCTACATGGCTATATTCTCCATCATACAGTTGTTCACGTTTCTGATCTAGTTGAGCAACAATATCTTCTTCCAAAGAAGAAGGTTCCTCCAGACATATAATCAAGTTCACACCTACTTGAGTTTTGGAGAAGTTTATTTTTGGTGTGCTTCATGTCCATTTTAGAGGGGATTTTTTATTTCCCATGTGGTTTTCCTCCTTACCTTGGTTACATGGACAAATAAATTTTATGTTGTAAAAGATGACTTGAGCCTTAGTTTCCAAGGCCTTATTTTTTATATTCCACCAATTCTAGCTTAAGGGGGGGTGTTAGAACAATATTATACCTTAGTACCTTAATCATTAATTAATTCATGTTTATTAGGTTATAAACTGGTTAATAATTACATCCCTAGGTTGTTAGGAAGTTGTTATAAGTTCGTTAGAAGTTGTTGGGGCAAGTGTGAACAAGTTCTCACATTGTATGGGCCAAAGGGTGGTCAAACTAGCTGTTGGGCGCTCTCATTATGACCACCACATGAAATTATTACCACCTCCATGCCTAAGGCGCATTTCTTTCTCTGTTTTTTGGATCTGGGTCTGACCAAGGGCGCACATGCATTGAACCTAGTCTTTTTCCCATCTTTTGGCTATTTTGGTCTAACCTAGCCTACCTAACTTCCACCCAACCTTATCCTCCACATGTGTGAACCTCATTATTACTTCACATGCTCACCCAACGTTCACATGGTCATTTTGTACCTGTTTGGGTTATTTTGGGAGTTATTTGGTCAACCTAGGGGGTATTGTGATCTAATCTAAGCTAGCCTAGTGTGGACACTCCAAGTGAAATATATTTCTTCCAAATTCTATATAAGAAATATCACATCTCATTGTAATATGACAAATTTAATAGAATCTAATATTTGATCATTTATATTCCTGGTTTTTTATCATCTGTGACTTTTTTTTATCATTTGTTTTCCAGAACTCTTCATGCACTTATATCTTGCATAATAAGCTAATTATTTCAATTGTGAGGTAATCTATGGTAGCTAGGTCCTACTGTGACTTAGATTTCACAATTTGATTAAAAATTGACACATATTGGATTCAAATAATCCTATAAGTTCACTACACTCTTAAGATGATCAACTTTGTTCAATAGGATTTTAACCCTTTTAGACATGCACTATAGTGTATGAGACTTGCACTTGGGTAATCATATATGTGTAAACACTATAAGATGATTTGTGTGGTCCACAATTGTTTTATGTTCATGTATTATTTTCTTAATGATGAGACAATACCTCTCAACTGCTACCCTAATGTGATGAATCACCTTCCTAGAGCGCCTGTCATCTTAGCCTATATGTGGGACTTCACAAGGATTTCTAGTGCTTATGTGGATTCCTTTTAAAATCATTGTTCCCCTTTGGTTTATGGTCCTTAGTCACTTGTTTGACTCATATTGACCCCTCAACACTCCCATTAGAGACATAATAAGCAAATTCTACTCATGCATATACCATGTAAGGATGAATACATAAAAATGTCACAACGTGCGATACATATATGAAGTTATGAACCAAAATTGAAAATACATAATCACCCAAAATTGTTTCCAATAATGGGATCCTATTCATCAATAGCACCCAATTACCCCCTCCTCTAGGCTCTAGCCCTTTCCTTTACCTCAAATCTCGAAGCACTTTAGTCAACACCTTACAACTTTGATGAAACTTCCTAATCCAAGTGTTAAAATAAGGTAGAAAAACCTTCACGCGCTTAATAAGTGATTTTGCTTGATTGGAGGGTACATTTAGAGGATTTCAATCAACTTCAACTATCATGCATTAGTACCACCAACATCAAGGTACATAAATAGTTCGATTTTCTTGATTAAATTCCAATCCCTTAACCTCATACATGATAGAATCCATTGGAAACGTTGTTGTGCTTAATAAGTGCTTTTGCTTTACTAACGGGTACATTTAGAGGAATTCAATCAACTTCAACTATCAGGCATCAGCACCACCAACATCAAGGTACATAAAGAGTTTGATGTTCTTGTTTAAATTCCAATCCATTAACCTCATACATGATAGAATCCATTAGAAACATTGTAATCTTGAAATCTTGAAAACTATTAATTCTGTTAAATTCTAAATGGGATCTAAAAATCTACTTTTTGCATATAAAGTTCAATCAAGTTGAACCACTCTCAAACATCCTAAGAGTATTCTGCTTTTTTTAATAAATTCATATTGCACGTCACTTATTAGAGGCTATAACGATTTTAGAGTGGAGTGGGTTGAACGTCAGTACCATAGTTGAAACGTTGGTAACATAAATGGTATACGTCTCTTTTTCGACACCTATCCAACGTGACATCCACTCCGCAGACGTCGAATTTTTTGCGTGCCACCAAAATCAACTTTAATATATTGAATGTCTCTTTTAGGACATTAAACCGATGATACATCTACTCCTCCAATGTATGTTTTGCAATGTCATGTTGACGTGCAGTTTACTTTAGCAACGTCTTTTCTCTGGCATTTGTCCAACATCGATCCTCCATTGCAAAAGTCTCTTTCTGTACATCTTACCATCGTGTAATCGACATTATGTCGACATGCATTTGGCCTATCAATGTCGCTTTCTCGACATTAATTCGACGTAGAATTTCATGGAAGCTGTTTCTTTTCAAACATTAAACCGGCGTTGGAGAGACTCTTTATACGTCCCTACTTCGACGTTTTACCGACATGAAAATCACTCTTTAAACGTCGCTTTTTGGAAATTAATTCGACGTGTAGCCGACATTCCCAATAGTGATTGAATAAGGCCGAAATTTCAACTTAGGCGTCTCTTACTGATGTCCATTAAGCGATTTTTCTTCAACATTGTAAGGATGTCCATCCAAATACTTATTTGACGTTAAATAGCATCGAACAAACATCGGATTCGACGCCCAAATGTGGTAGTGTATTAATGAATGATATTTCTTCCAAACCAGAGTAAAAGGTTTAATGAATTGAAACCATCATGCCTCGTGCCATTACCTTTAATAAATATTAAGTCAAATGTGTCAAATTGAAGAGTACATTCCTTCAACAGATCAAGGAGACTGGTAGATAAATATTTTAAACCATCTTTGTTCACAACTAGGTAATAGTGAAAATTGGAGGTTGGAGCAACTGAAAGAAAAAAATTCCAAGCTAATTCCAATATATATTGAAAATTTTAGATCCCCTTTAGGGAACAAAGGAAGAAACCAAATGAAGACAAGAAGAGGTAGGTGTTAAAGCACACTTTCTCATTAATCATATGTACAGATTTATACATTCTCCTATGACTCTTAACCTTAAATGGATTAATATTTCCAACAATCCCCCCCTTAATCCAAAGGAGTGTATTGGAGTCCAAGACAAGAGATATGAATAACTTGAAATGTGCAACTACCAAAGGATAAACATCTCGAACTTGACAATCCAAATTTTCCAAGTAAGCTAGTAGAAGCTGACATCTTCTTCTAAATATAAGTGCTCTTTGAATTGGTGCTTTTGGATGACCACAAACCAAAAGGCATAGCAGAAGCAACAGAAGTTGATGTCTTCTACTAAGTGGGTGGTTTAAGGATGACCACAAACTCTCAAACTTGGCGACAACTCAAGTTCTCACTTAGAGGTTCTCTCTTAAACTTGGCATGAAGACTGAAAGGTTCCTCTGGAGAAAATTGGTTTGGGGACCACCATCGGATGTCTAGCAAAAGTTGAAGTCTTCTACTAAATGGATGGTTTTAGGCTAAGCACAAAATGATGTCTAGCAGAAGCAACAAGAGACTAATGTATTCTACTAAATGTGTGGTTTTAGGCTAACCACAAACTTTGGAGCTCAGTGGATCATGGCTCTGACTTGGGTTCAGTGTTGCAACTCTGAATCTGGCTAGGTGGCTCTACCTCGAGGCTCTGGAAACCAGTACAAGCTTCTGGCTATGGCTCTAGAAATGGTTCACGCTTGCTTGTTTCATCTCGCTTGTTTTTTACTGTCAATCATTCCCCCCTGTTATGAACAAAATGAGGAGTAGAATATATCATGGTGTATATGAGTGTCAAAACTAGTCACAAAACACCACAAACGCATGACTTCTTTGGGGCATGGCTCTAATTTTGTCTTCTTGATACAACTTTGAATCTATCATTTGAATCTAGAAGTGGATCAGGCTTTCTTGTTCTAGATCGCTTGAAGAAGGTTGTAACTGCTTGTTGTCATATTGATAAGGATTTGAAACTTGAATCCTAACTATTGATTCATGATGCCCCCCTGTCAAGTACAAGATGAGAAGCAGGAAAATTTTCTACTACAACTTGTGTCATAACTTGAGACTCAATTTTACAATATGAATGACATATCTTCTTGGTTTTTTTTACCATTTCCAATAAGCGATGTGCCCATAATGAATCTTCAATCTTGTAGTTTTCTTTAGTGTCAAACATATATCTAAAGAATGGTTATGCTTCCCATAATGCTAACAAGGATGGAGATCGAAGCACTTCTCTTACATGTGGTCAATTCAATTACAATGTTTAGCTAGAACAGGTGAAGATGACTCATCTTGAAGAAATACAGAACTCTAAAACTGGATTGGTATGGAATAATATGGAATATGAAAGGTATCCTTATCATATCCAATGTATGTTTTGTGTTTGTTGATCCTGAATTCTTCCCATGGTCTAGTGATGGATTTGGAAAGGTTATGTTGAACATGTTCATGAGGGGCTTCATCTTCTGACATTATTTCACTGTCTTGGTCATGTGCTAGTAGCTAATAGTAACCATAATCATATTCAAATAGAGGGTTGTTCTAAACAACAACTAGTTCAAAACGTCGATTCATTTGTTGTACATTGTCTTCTTTGGCTTTCGATCCTGCAAATGAGTGATAATAGTTTGGATATTTTCTTTTATAATCATGATTGAATCATCAATAGAAGTAAGTATTAGAGTTTTACAAATAGACTCTTCTTGCAACTCCACCTTTTTACAAATAAACTCAACAATTGAATTTTCAAAATCAATATATAGAGGGTGTTGACTCTACCAAACAATGCAACTCAACTTTATTTCAATTTTGACACTTACAAGAAAACAAATGCAAGTACTATAAATGACAGTTTGCAAGTGGAATCTAAAGTTTAATGGTTTACCAAAATAGGCCTCACAAATAAATATATTTCTTCTACAAACTTATCCTCACAATCCGCATGATCTATGTAGTAACAATCTCTACAACAAAAGCTACTACAATCTTCAAACTCTACAAAACAATTTACTACACCAAGTTGGTTGGAAATATGTAATCTTTGCAAGAGTTTCCAAGATGGTCCACGATATCCATCTCTACTACTCTTTACAATATATTTTTCTAATTAATAAAGACAGTGGTCATAATTTGCAACAAATCTACAAACTATTCTTAATTTAGTATCTGCTATACAATAAAAAAAACATTCTCATGGAAAAATAAGTTGGGGAAGCCTTTAAGAAAATCTGAATCTTGCAACAAAAATACTTCGATTTAACCTATCCAGGGTTCACTTTGCACACAAAACTAAACCATACGCGGAAGCTATTCATACGTTCACCATTATCTAAAACCCTACTCTCATATTTTGATATACTGGGTGGTGTTTGGAAAGGATTATTTTCATCAATATAAAAATAGAATGGAACAAATAATGCAAATGGAAAGATCGATGGATAGAGGGCAATAGTAGTTTATAGGTTATAAACAGTCTCACCAATAGGCAGCAAGTTACAGCTTCAATGGATAATGGATTTGATGTGTTGGTTTGTCTCTCCAATGGAGTAGCCAATGAGATAAGTGTAATTCTTCATACTTAAGAAACCTTCAAGTAGCACACATTACTTAGAGACACCATGAGTCCATAGCATGCAGAGATCAATACTAGAACATCAATAGATAGACGTTGTAGAAAAATACTGATCGAAGATGCAACAGTTCAAGAAAACCCTTCATGAACTCGAGACATACACACTACTGCAAAAGTAGCTCCAACTCTCCAACGCTTCAATAATTATCAACAGTTCTGCAGTAGCTCCAGCTCTCCAACGATGTGTATCCTTGGATAGTGTAACATCCCCAATTCAACTCTTAGGATGTATTAGCATTTAATGTAAATAATGTGTACATGTGATGTATGTTTTCCTAGCATGGAGCTCAAGGCCAAGGCCCCGCTAGTGGAAGCCTGAATTTTGATTTCAAAAGGCAAGCATTGATATTTTGATGCCCATGTGCTCTTAAGCCATGGAAATTGTAAAAAGGATGTAATTAAACATCATTCAATATAAAATACCAAAACTGGCTACGGAGGCAACGAATGAGAAGGGGCCACGTGTATCCACTAGGGAGTGGTGAGGGGGCTATGGGACTAAACCCTAGGCTGCCATATGTCATTATAAGAACCCTTTGACTTCCCTAGAGGACATTTATTCCTGTTGTAAGAAAGTGGTTGAGATGTCATCCCATGGCTTCAATGGAGCATGGGCAGCCCTGAAATTCGTATGGGTAGGTATGGGCTCTGTTTTACTTGTGCCACAAGTCACTCTACCTCTTGAAAGTTGCTTCCTTCTCATCCCCATGGAGGGAGAGGAGCCCAACATTATTATCCATCCAAAAACGAGCTCCCATGAGGGAGGAAAACTAGAAATCGCGACTTGGAATGAACCCACGTTTTGGGAAGCCAAAAACACCTAGAATGGGTATTGGACAGTGAAATCCAATGGGGGATCCATTGGTATGAGCCTTGGGGCGAATTTGGAAGCAATAGCTACCCCAAAATCCATGGGAAAACCCAGTTTTAATTGCCCAGAAAATCAGTGACAGATTTGGAGTTATTTGTGACAGAGTTGTGAGAAATCCAATGGTGGATGTATGAATAGAGGATGGGATTGCTGAGTCTAGCTGGAAGTGTATGTGGCTCTGGGATTGAGCTCAATGGACTAGCATCCTCCTCCATCTCCTATTGCATGCTTGAAAAACCCAACTGTGTGTTGGCTTAGCATGGCTGTTTGAGTGAAACCCTGACTGTGAGTGAGCCATCTAGTTCCTCCTTAGTGGATACACAACCCAGCTCGGGGGTGATCTCTCAGCTGAAAGAATACAGGCTAGACAGAGAACTATGGTTGGGTGGAATGTTGCTCTCACGTAGCCAGTCATTGGACATTTGCGTTTCAAGATAAGTATTCCTTGTGGCTAAAATTATACAAAATCTGTGTTCTGCAATGTGTTATTTGAATGATTATTCTTCATGTTAATGAAATCGATACGAAGTAGTATAAGAAGGGGATTGAATTCTCTGCCTATTGATTGCTTGAGATAAATATGCTGATGCGAATCTATGCTTATGTGTGTTGTTATATTTTAATTCCGCGGAAGGAATTCTCTTCCAAAATTTGGCGAAATGCTCCGAAAAACAAAAAAAATTCTAAGTGTTTAGCGTCGAAAGGAAAATTTCGTAAGAAATTCCCTTCCTAATTTGTGGAAGGATTCCGCGAATCATTCCGCAACGCAGAAGAGTTCGGCAAGTCGTTCCGAAATTGCGGAAGACTTCGGCGAATCGTTCTGCAACTACGGAAGCATTCCGCAAAACCGCTCGAAACCAGGGAAGCATTCTGCGAACGACTCTGAAACGGCGGAAGCCTTCGCCGAATGGCTCCGCAACAGAAGCCTTCGCTGAATGGCTCCGCAATTGCGGGAGCATTCGACGAATGGCTCCGCATTTGCGGGAGCATTCGCCGAATGGCTCCGCAACGGAAGCCTTCTCCGAATGGCTCCACAATTGCGGGAGCATTCGCCAAATGGCTTTGCAGTTGCGGGAGCCTTCACCGAATGGCTCTGCAATTGCGGGAGCGATCGGCGAACCAGCCTGGATAAAAAATAAAAAATAAAAAAAAGGTGACCAAAACTTGATTTTTTGATAGCAGGAGCATCCAAACTCAGAATGGAATGATTCCTGTGGGGCTCGGAGGCCATTGATGAAGGCCATGAAAGAACCAGTGAAGACCCCGAGCCCATTACACTCCGATTTGACAGAAAATGGATAATAGTGACTTTTGAAGGACGGGGTCTCGAGGCTTGACGGAAGGTCGGTTTGAGCTGAAATTGATCAGGCGCAGCCATAAAGCAGGCACAATGTTAAGTTCATAATCTTGGAGCCAAAATCCAAAGGATATGGAGTCGGGGTGAGCAAGAAGGCCAAAAAGCACTGTTCCGGGCCACTTTTTCGGGATTTTGAAAAGCTTGTGGGCAGTAAAAGTGACCCTAGATGTGGGAATCAAAAATTTTACTGAACTAGACATTTCATATTATCATTAAGACGGACAGTTTCTGTTAGACGAAGATTTCCCAGAAATGCACCGTTTGGGAGATAGCCATTTTTGGCCCAAAATTTGGAATTTGGGAAAAATGTGAAAAGTGAGAAGTAGTAAAACCCAGAAATTCATAAAAGATGAATGGTGCATCGGAATTGAAATCCGTGAATTACTGAGTGTTCCTTGCTATATGGACTAACTTCACCCGATAGATAAGTTTTTGTAGATTTTCTTCTGCAGGTGGCTAAAGTTGGCATTCTAGACCAAAATGCAACTGTGTAAAATGTGCGGAATTGGAGTGAAAGTTGTCATTTTTTAAGAGATGCAGTTCCCGCACCCGATGTCGGAATGGAGCATGAAGACAGGCATTGGAAAGCTTGTCCAGCAGGGAACAATGATGCATGACCAAAGTTTGAATGAGGTCTACATATATCATAAATATTTAGTGCAGAAGAATGCCAGCGGCTGTTTTGACAAACGAATTTTGTTGTCAATATGGGCAATTTCTACAATTGCATGATATGGAAGAGGAATTCCATGTTACAATGAGGGATCGAAAGGGAATTCTTTCAACCCCTGTTTGTTATCATACTTATAATTATGAAATTGTCATATGGCATAAAAATGTTAAAAATGTAAGGGATTACATAGATGTATATACACTAGATGGCATCTTAACAAATATTGCATAGTGCTTATGGAAATGCATGTGCATAAATGGAATATTGCATATTGATAAAATAATGAAGTCTACATATGCAATGAACCACTAATGGAGAATATTGTGGCTGATAATCACTATTGATGTTGGTATTGGTTGTAGGACCAAAGATAACAAAGAGCATGGCTAAATGTGCTGAGGATGCTGTTACATGAAGCCAACGACCTTATGCAGAAATGATGGTGCAACAAATCTATGATCATAAAGTTGGAAAAAGGACTGAGCAGCCTTGGTAAAAGGCCAACTGATCAGGTAACATCAGGCGATGTTAATGGTAACCATGCAGGTAATGATTATTGGTGCCAAATTGCATGAATGTTGGAAGGGGATTTGGTAAGATCTCTTCAACTATGTTTGAGCTATGTTGAGTTAGTTTGCATGTGATATTGAATATCGATTGGGACTGTTAACCTACCAAGCTTGGTGAGATGTGGGTAAGTGAAGGAAATGATCCTTACACCCTATGACTGTTTAGAAATCTCAATGCATTCATATGAATTTATATCATGCCATGTGTATGTTGGTTATGTGCTTAATAACCAAAGCAAGTGAGGACTGGTGGTCCTGATTATGGTAATGCAAGTTATATGAGATAGTCATGTTTCGATCATAATGTGCTTGAATGCATAGTACTCATGAAACAATGCAAGGTAGCATTGAGTAGATGTGCATTGAGTAGATGAGCATTAAGAGATTTTATAAATCTTGTGATGCATTGTATGAATGCATAGGGATGATGCATATGTTATTGCAAAATAAATAATGAATGAAATGATGAATTGATGATAATTCTAGGATCATTTCATGGGCTGTTATGAATGCAGAATAGTAAGAGCATGAAGAGCCCAATCATGATCGATGGGCTGCAAGAATGCTCTGTGGAAGGACAGAGTTGTATGAATGATATGACTGTGAAATAATGAGTATTTACGATTTATTTAAGTTGCATGGATAGTGTGACTATGTCTTGAAATTCTATCGTGATAATGATGCATATATAGAAGTGTATATATTTCATTGCATTTCAAATGTTAATAGCTGAAGATGTTTGAATGATTTAGTGTTATAATTCTGAAATCACTTCAGTGACTGTTGTGGCAACGAAATGATTATATGCATAGATACTCACAACATGTTTGGCTGATTGAAGTTTCAATTTTAGGTAGAAAGGTCTTACATATGGCAATGAGGATGAGTCCATAATCTACCATATGCAGAAGCCAAAGGTTATGAGAAGGTTCTTATGGTTGTAAAGTATGCATGAAACAAATCTGAAAACATTCTCATGAGAATAATATCACAATTGCAAATCAAATTTCTGTGAGAAACGGATTTGAAAATTGGATCCAGAGCTTATGAGAAGGAATCTCATGGTTGAGAGCTCTAAGTTCTGTTAGTAAGAACAGTTGTAAATATCATATTTTTAAATGTTTCGGATTTGAAATTTTACTAATAATTGCTAATGACTGTTTGGCTTATATGAAAATATGTCAGGAGGACATGCTGTAAGTGGATGCTCATGTATGGCAGTGGGCATAAGACCATAACGAGCAGAGTGGTGTCACTTACAGGAGCCAAACAATATGAGGATAGCCTCATGGATGAGAAAACCAATTTCTATAGTAGACAGAGTTGCAAATTCATATTGAATTTAATTATTAGTGCCATGGATTGGTTATGGAACAATCGGATTTGAATTGTATTGTTAAATGTTGCTAACTGTTTGTCTATTCAATAAGTGTGCCAGGAAGACACATTGCAGGAAGACCATGAGAGAGGTCGTGCAGAAGCCAAACTTCATGGGAAGGGATTCCATGATTTGAAAATGGGTTTCAGGTGAAATGCCATAAGACATTATTAATGTCTCATCTGCACTACATGATTGGTAAACAATATGAGTGGGATGGTGAAGATTATGTCAGTAAGACATATGAAGGTTATGTAACATCAAAAGGAATTGGGATCGCAAACTGAGGGACTGTCAACTCAGAGAAGGAGACTCCATTCCTCACTAAAGAAGAGAAATAACATCTACAAAATGGATAAGTGTTCCATAAACCCTGATTGATATATATATATATATATATATATATATATATATATATATATATATATACATACATGCATGTCTAATTATTAGAGTTAATATGCAGAACATGTTTTGATTTTATTTCCATTATGGCGGACTGCTTGAAGTATGATTAGGACCTTCATAATTCACATCAGTAAGGAGTGCACGCCTTTCTGGTGCTGAGTTATGTTAGGGATGCCAATATTGACTACGCCTTAAGGGAATGTACGCATTACTGGTGTTTCAAGGTTGGATAGTGAATGTTATGAAATATGTTTACAGTTTTAAGAGTAGCAATACTAATGAGCTTGCTATCCATTCTGTGCTGACAGATTATACATATGAAATTCAGTGCTGCACATTAAAGGGAAAAGTGAAGAAAAGAATACTCAATAGGACTGTATGAGCAATGGTAACCCTTGTGTAGGGTGAGTGGGTATCATGGGGGCCATGATAGCCTGCAGTTAAGAAAGTCACCTAAATAATTCCTAAATGGAACCGTCGGCTTACATAAGAGAAGAAGTGCCACCCTTGTGTGGGTGAAGAATTGTTATGCGCATTGAGGGATTGTGATACCTGTGAAAGGCTGATGGAAGCCTAAGGCAGAGTAGTGGAGCCTTGACCTGTAATGGTTGGTGGCGCAGTTACCTTCCATTGGCCGATGACCCAGACGTATGTGCTGGCTCGGCAATGGAGAGGGCCAACCAGGTATGGGACTGGTTGGGCACCACCAAATGCTTGGTAAACCCAGTCAGCGTGAAGGTGTACTGGTAGGGCATTCATTATTTGATGATTTGGAGCAGCCTGTGTGCTGGCCAAACATCCTAGTCCGTAGGAGGATCCCAAGGCTTATAAAGTAAAATCAGGACCCTGTGGACCAGAGAAGAAATGCACAATACAGATAAGTATTCAATTTCATTTATTTCTTGTTTGGAATAATGAAGATTACAAGTATAAGTCTTGTAACAGTTAAGTTGATGCACTATTGTCTCTTTGTTGGAAACCTTGGTCATACAGGAAACAAGGACCCTAAAAGAACTATAAATTGCTTGGTAAATCCAGAGAGTGGTTGGTTGGGCAGGATTATTGATGTTGTGGCAGCCTGCATGCTGACCAAACATGCAAGATTATTGATGATTTGGAGCAGCCTGCGTGCTGGCCAAACATGCAAGATTGTTGATGATTTGGAGCAGCATGCGTGCTGGCCAAACATGAAAGATTATTGATGATTTGGAGCAGCCTACATGCTGGCCAAACATACGAGATTGTTGATGATTTGGAGCAGCCTGCGTGCTGGCCAAACATGCAAGATTATTGTTGATTTGGAGCAGCCTACGTGCTGGCAAAACATACAAGGTTATTTGATGTTGTGGAGCAGCCTGCGTGCTGGACAAACATACAGGACTATTTGATGTGGAGGGGCAGCCTGCGCGCTGGCCAAACACCCAAATCCATAGGCGATTCCAAGGCTTGTAAATCAAAGAAAGACCCTATGGAATAAAGTGAAGACATCTAGTGCAGATAAGTATTTGGTGATCTTATAATTTCGTGCTTATGAATATACATGTGTATATGATTTGGTTATGATTTCCTATGAAAATAAACTAAACATGTGAATTAATTCAATGTTTGAGTGTAGGTATTGCTGGAAGCAATGACTATGAAAGCATCTCAAGGATGCGTGTGGACATGTAACCGTCCTAAAGAGCTCAGCATGAGCAGTAATGAAAGATGGGGCTAGTGGAATTGTGTGAGTCCTAGTAGCCAAGAGTTAGACCAACCAAGTAGAGGAACTCCATGGTTGAGAGGTCTAGAATAGACCATAGACAGTACGTGTCATAGCCAAGAAGGGCAAGATAAGCATTCACGTTGAAGTGAAAAAGGACAGGAGCATGAAAACCACAGTGGTGGTGTGGGTTCCAGAATGGAACAAGACTAAGAGGAGAAAACTCTTACTGCTCTCTCTCTTTTCTTTTTATTGATGCATTTACAGAATTAGAAAATTGTTGAATGCATGCATGACTGAAAGTAAAAGTGTGTTTATTTGATTAAAGTGAATTATGAATGCTAACTAATGAATTCATGTGAATGGATGAACATGAAGAAATTCATGTGTATGTTGGGCAAGCATAAAAAGTGTGGAAGTCTCATGAGTAAAGCATGGACTATCCATGTCAACTGGGGAAAAACCATTGACTGATTTTTAAATGTTTGGGTTATACTTGGCCTAACAAGAATTGTAATGATGAATTTCACAGGTGGAAATTGAATCAATTGGTTGCAGCTGGTGCAGGCAAGTATTGCTAGTGAGCAAAGTGTGGTCAGTTGTTTCCATTGACCATGGCGGCGGACCAAGGGCTATTAGAATTGGCTGGAAGTCTTCTTCAAACAATTGCCAAGACCCAAGAAAATCTTGGAGAGATGCTCAAGATGCAAAAGCAGCAGAACGAGATGAACCACAGGGTCTTGTAGGACTCTATTCGTCTGCAGAAAGAGGTAAAAAGCATTATGAGAGCAATCAGCAAGGGAAAGAAAAGTGGATCAATGAAGAAGCATTCATCCAATCGTCTGATTAAGAAACACTCCAGGTGGGAAGACTCAAAGGAAATTGAGCAGGTAAAGATGAAGCAACCAGTGAAATGTTGGAAATGTGGAGGGGATCATTGCCTCCGTAACTACCCAACAAGAGAACCTCAAGAGGGTAGCAGCCATAAAGTTTTCAGACTTATGGATGAGCTGGAAGATCCGAATCAGCAAGAGCAGCTCGTGAAGATCAAAGGACTTGGTCCTGAAAGTTCAAAGTAAAGAATAGAATGCAGGGCAGATCTGCAAAGTTTTTGAAGTTTTGGATACGTGTAAATTGTATATGTATGCCTAAGTCTTGGAACATCGAGGACGGTGTTGTTCTAAGAGGGAGGGAAATGTAACACCCCCAATTCAACTCTTAGGATGTATTAGCATTTAATGTAAATAATGTGTACATGTGATGTATGTTTTCCTAGCGTGGAGCTCAAGGCCAAGGCCCCGCTAGTAGAAGCCTGAATTTTGATTTAAAAATGCAAGCATTGATATTTTGATGCCCATGTGCTCTTAAGCCATGGAAATTGTAAAAAGGATGTAATTAAACATCATGCAATATAAAATACCAAAACTGGCTACAGAGGCAACGAATGAGAAGGGGCCACGTGTATCCACTAGGGAGTGGTGAGGGGGCTATGGGACTAAACCCTAGGCTGCCATATGTCATTATAAGAACCCTTTGACTTCTCTAGAGGACATTTATTCCTGTTGTAAGAAAGTGGTTGAGATGTCAGCCCATGGCTTCAATGGAGCATGGGTAGCCCTGAAATTCGTATGGGTAGGTATGGGCTCTGTTTTACTTGTGCCACAAGTCACTCTACCTCTTGAAAGTTTCTTCCTTCTCATCCCCATGGAGGGAGATGAGCCCAGCATCATTATCCATCCAAAAACGAGCTCCCATGAGGGAGGAAAACCAGAAATCGCGACTTGGAATGAACCCACGTTTTGGGAAGCCAAAAACACCCAGAATGGGTATTGGACAGTGAAATCCAATTGGGGATCCATTGGTATGAGCCTTGGGGCGAATTTGGAAGCAATAGCTACCCCAAAATCCATGGGAAAACCCAGTTTTAATTGCCCAGAAAATCAGTGACGGATTTGGGGTTATTTGTGACAGAGTTGTGAGAAATCCAATGGTGGATGTATGAATAGAGGATGGGATTGCTGAGTCTAGCTGGAAGTGTATGTGGCTCTGGGATTGAGCTCAGTGGACTAGCATCCTCCTCCATCTCCTATTGCATGCTTGAAAAACCCAACTGTGTGTTGGCTTAGCATGGATGTTTGAGTGAAACCCTGACTGTGAGTGAGCCATCTAGTTCCTCCTTAGTGGATACACAACCCAGCTCGGGTGTGATCTCTCAGCTGAAAGAATACAGGCTGGACAGAGATCTATGGTTGGGTGGAACGTTGCTCTCACGTAGCCAGTCGTTGGACATTTGCGCTGCAAGATAAGTATTCCTTGTGGCTTAAATTATACAAAATCTGTGTTCTGCAATGTGTTATTTGAATGATTATTCTTCATGTTAATGAAATCGATACGAAGTAGTATAAGAAGGGGATTGAATTCTCTGCCTATTGATTGCTTGAGATAAATATGCTGATGTGAATCTATGCTTATGTGTGTTGTTATATTTTAATTCCACTGTGTTTTATTGATTTTGCATCTATACACAGAAGTTTTAATTGTTATGAAATTATGAGTAAAAATATTGGGGCTAAGTCTGCCAAAAGCCCGGTGTGTTGGTAACATTTCCTTCCCGGCATTTGATGATGGAAGGGGACGTTACAGATTGTTCGTAGAGGAGACAATATCACAATATCCATATTTTGAATGGAAAAGAGTAGCTTCACTCAATAGTTAGGGTTTCAACGCTACTAAAACTCGGCAACAATATGCTTGAGTTCAAAAAGATAACAACCAATTTAAAAATGTAATACCAGTGTGCCAAGAGAATAGTTGGCATGATTGTATTTCATGCAGCAATATCATAACCCTTCAAGTAGCATACCAATGACTCCAAGTCTCCACACAAAAACAATATCAATATCAATGTAGCACTCAACATTATTCAACGTCCCACAGTGATCGCCAATATTCACTACGCAAACAAATTATACTAATATATCATTTGAAGAAGTAAGCGAGGTTCAAAATGTGGAGAAGAATGTGAGTCCAGGCCACACTAGAGAGCCCTCCAAATAAGAACCCTCCAGAGAACAAATCTGAACCATCGATGGATGTATATTATCACACTACGTTTCTCCTTGGTCATAGCAATACCAGGTCACACACTAGTAAACTTTACTATCAAGAGGTTTTTCACATAGTGGAAAGGATTCTCACTTCACGTGAATGGGAGAGTCCATGCCAAGTCGCAAGATTGGAGGAGCGTGAAGAGAGTCCATGTAGTTAGTTCTCAAAGAGAGGGCACTCACACATAGATTTAAGAGGGATAACTCACATATAGTTTCACATAGGTGTAGTCTGAGAGTAGGTCATGTTCGCAGACTCTCCAAGAAAATAGTGTTTGCTCGATTAGTGTGGATTAGGGTTTTCGACAAGATATGGCATGTATATGGAGGAGATAAATGCAAGGCAAGGAGATACCAGCAGAGGGTGTGGATAGGTTCAGACTCAGTTTATGGAGAGGTAAATCAATTCATGGGCATGTAGGGAGCCACACGCAAATGAAAAGATGGAGGCTTTGGTCATGCGATCTGGAGGAGACAGATAGGGTTTTAGTTCCTACAAAAAGAGAGGGAACGCAACAATTTCCAAGTCTCAGATGAAATGTCTTCTTATATAATCACGCAGAGGGAATACTATCAAGAAGGATTTATGGTTAGGGCTTGCCAAGCTATGATACCATTATTAGATCGCCTTTAGGGCACATAGATAGAAACCAGATGAAAAAAAAGAAGAGGTAGATGTTAAATCACACTTTCTCATTAATCATATGTGCATATTTATATTATTAGATCGCCTTTAGGGCACATATATAGAAACCAGATGAAGAAAAGAAGAGGAAAATGTTAAATCACACTTTCTCATTAATCATATTTTCTCATTAATCATATGTACATATTTATACAATGATATGACCTTTGGGTTTGTATTGCCAAGGTGTCTTTTGGACTCCTAGATATTTTTCACATTATCTTATGATTCTTAACCCTAAAAGGATTAATGTTTCCAACAAAAAAAACAATGCAAAAATAGTACAAACCTACAACATACTTCGAATA
Organism: Larix kaempferi; assembly: GCA_027924585.1. Lineage (NCBI taxonomy): Eukaryota > Viridiplantae > Streptophyta > Pinopsida > Pinales > Pinaceae > Larix > Larix kaempferi. Next base: position 4,844,795 of record BSBM01000755.1, on the reverse strand, counting down.
TATATTGAAAATAATAATTTAAAGGTAGCCAAAAATTAAGCAACGAATAACATAGCTTAAGATTTGTTACCTTGCTACATGTACATTGTATATTCCATATTCCAATAACATGTTCTATGGCCTTTAAACCCTAACACTAGCATAGATCCATCTTAAACCTGTATCTATCAAGCACCGAGAGGGATCCAATTTCTTGAGGTGTATTTCTTTTTTAAAATTTAAACTCAAGAAATTTAATCTCTCTTGATTGATACATTCGGGTTTAAGTTTTAATTTTTTATTTTATAAACCAACATCTATTTTTTAATTACTTTTCATAATATTTTATTTTATGAGCCGACATGGATTTTTTTTAAATACTTTCCATAATTTTACTTTTTTACATTTTAATTAATTACTTTTCATAATATTTTATTTTATGAGCAGACATGGATTTTTTTAAAATACTTTCCATAATTTTACTTTTTTACATTTTAATTAATGGTCCACAATACATTTTAATTTTTTACTTTTCATTACATTTTACTTATTTTTTACTTTTCATTAAATACTTTCCATTACATTTTACTTTTTTTTACATTTTAATTAATGGCTGAAAATAATAAAGACAAACGTTTATAGCCTAAGATTTATTTCAAACTAAAATACACGTCCATGTATTATATAGCCTAGGATTTAAATCAAACGAAAATACACGTCCTTTTATTAATCGCCGACATAATATTAATTTTTTATTATTATTATGTTAAAGACAAACTTTATTTATTATGGTCGACTATAAGGACAAACATGGACAAACGTTATTGGATCTCCCCCATGGGCTGTATAGCACCTCGTTTCACTCGGTGCAATAATAATACCCCTACTGTGAATAACACAACAAGGTAGCATAAGACAATGTAGATTTGAAAAAAAAAATTACAAGCATACGAATCCCAACTTGGAACTGTATCATAAATTCCTTTCGATGTCAATCATAGGCTCTAATTTGTCATGTATACTTGGTTCCTTTACGTAATATAAGACTACAATCACCAAAATATTACTTCATGATATTGTTTTCCACTATTATTGGTTGGTACAACTAATAAAAGAAACAAAATCCACCACCCACCTAGAACTTCACATCTTGGATTACAACAATTATTGTCTTCTACAGTCTAGGTTTGCTTGATTATATTTTGATATGTAATCCATGTTGATGGTAAATAGAGAGAAGGGAGTTAAATATTGTTGTAACTCCTAAAAATCCTACACATTTTTAGAATATAGACTTATGTAAGAAATATTTTTATGAAAAAAACAAATTGTGAGAACATGTATTATAAGTAGTTAGTTGGTTTGCTTTCTGTTTTTTGTTATTGATTTTAACTTTGGTCATTGCTCATAGTGATTTGTGCTTAGTTGGTAGATGTCATCAAAAAATCCTGTGTTTTTGGGTTTCATGGATAGTAATATCCACCACATTCAAAGTATCACCTCTGCCACTTGGGTGATTTACTCTCCCACGGGTCAACTAGTGAGCTCAAAAGGAGTAAGCATGGGATTGAAAACTAACAATGTTGTTGAGTACAATGCTATAATCGAATTGTTGTTGGAAACCATTTCACATGCAATCTAAATTTTAGTGGTCCACCTAGACTCATATTTGCCAGTGTAGAAACTCAATGGCATATACCATGTTTGTGATCCTACTCTTCTTAAGAAAATTCTATGGGTACAACTTCTTAAACGTTCATTTGAATACATTAGATAAATGCATGTCCCATGAATTTATAATTGTATATCTGATGCATTAGATAATGATGTATTAGATTTCTATTTTTCACATTAATAATCAAGAATATGTACATATAATAGAGAAAAAACACATATGTATATATAAGATAGCCAAAAAATTTCATTAATAGATCATAGGATTTTTACATCAAGTATAAAATGTGTAGAATGGTATACAAAATCGATCTCCTGATATCTAGATGTTGCATATATATATAAGGCTGAAATAGTACAAAAATGGTATGCCCAACACATATTAAGATCCAAAATGCACTCTATGTTAACAAATTATCATAGTACCCACATCCCGCGGTACATTTGACCCAAAAATACAAAAACATGACATCATTTGCGCTCGGATTTCCTCCTTTTGCGGTATCGCACACTTGCATTGTTGCAAGACTGACCCATCCTAACCACCTTCCAACAACTACGGACCACACTTTTTGCACTTCTGGAAGTACAGGGAACAAATAGGTTAGGTGGTCTCCCTCACAAAACTTACAAGGGAGCTTAAGCTTCTATTTATTGGGTTTGTCGACAATGTCAACATTTTAAGCATGACTTTCAGTGCCTGATTTAGTGTCTCCAGTATGACTGACGGTAACTGGTGACTTGTCATTAATATGACCAGCAGTCATCAAAGATTTTTCCTCAACATGACCAACAATGGTTGAAGACATACTTTCAGTATGATTTGCAATGACTGAAATTTTATCCCTAGAATGACCTCCAGAGGCTAGGTAAGTGCCCCTAGCATGACCTCCATAGGTTGGGTGGATGCCCCCAACATGACCTCCAAAGGCTGGTTGCATAGGTTTAGTATGTACAATGACTGAGTGACTTCCCCCAACATGACCACCATAGGTTGGGTAGGTGCCCCCAGCATGACCTCCAAGGCTAGGTGGTTGCCCCCTTGCTTTGGCATCTTCTCCCTACTCTTACTTCGTCTATTCCTTTAAGGATGCTGGTTACTAATATTACTAATTTCACCACATGAGGTAGAAGGAGGAGGAGAAGATGTTACTGGGGAAGAAGGCATAGGGTTCTGATGCTCTTGATGTGAGGTGCTTACTTGAGAAGCATCAGGATCATGCAAGGCATTCGGAGTGGAAAACAACCAAACCAGTATCCCTATAGTGAATCCCGGAAGATTCAAGGTAGCCATTAAGGGAGTACCAACGTTCCCAATGAATGGAAAAGCACAAGGAGCCCCTTGAACAAGGGTCCCTTGATTGATGCTCACCAGAATGCTATCCATATTTTCTGACTCAGTGAGCCAGAAATCTCTAAGTCCAACTAAGAGCAAGTAGCACAAAGAGCACACCACTAAAAATGTCCGAAATTAATCCAAACCAAGCACACAAAGATAAATACCCTCAAAAGCAAGTATGGGATGATGAGGGCCCAGAACAAACTAATAGAATATCGAAGAACAGTTACCCAGGATCCACATACAGGCTTTTTGGGTGCAAGCGCTTGAATCACCAAATCGCCTTCCCAAATCGCTTCAAAGGGTTTCCTCCCACGTCTGTCCTAGGTATAGTAGAAATAGCCTTCTGTCGTCACCTATGTAGATCCCTAAAGGTCAAAAAGTACTAAAGGCTACCAAAAGTGCAGAAAGATCCCCGGGAGACAGTCGCAGATCCAACCAAGACGCATGGGAAGGGTAACTAAACCCAAAATCCAAGAGTGTGCAAGGCACGAATGGACCCCCGTACTCGAAAAGGCTCTGGTGTATGCTCGAAAGAAAAGTGGGGGGGTATCCCCAACAGTTCGATCTTACACAACCTTGTGCTTAACTCTGGTTTGAGTAGAGATTCTCAGATACCTCCACAACAGTGGATTTACCTAAACGATAGTTTGTACTACAATTTGAGATTTTAATGGTTTGGAGGGTTTAAAGTGATGTATTCCAAACCCTATCCTAACCTAGTTGATGTTGTGTAACCCTAAAAAATAAAAGTCACTAATCAATTTTATTAATGGTTCTTTTTATAGGTTGTTACTTACTCAAAGGGTAGTGCAATGTGTGATGTGGTTACAAATGGAAATGAAGTGCATATAAAATGTAAAACTTCACAATTGTACTTTTTCATTTCTCTTTCAAAACTGAAAAACAAAGTAAACCTAAGAATAAAAGTTCCTTTTTTTTTCAAAGATAATAGCACTAACAACTACAACTACTTTGAAAAATAAATGACAACTCTTGCTATGAATGAAAAGTTCTTTTTATATTTTATTTTCTTTAACTTTGAAAGAAATGCAAACAAAATATGAACAAACAAGACTTATCAAGCAGTGCAAGTAAAGAAAAATGACCCACCACTTATAGCAATCAAACCTTATTAAAGATCAACAAAGACTAACCCATCTAGTTTCTCTAGAAAGTAACTAGGTTTTGGAACAAAGTGCAAACATAGAAAACTGATATGTAAAGTGGAAAAACAGAGACCCTTATGCAGAGATAAGTCTACTCCTGAACACCAGTAATCAAAGGGGAAATAAACCAATCACTTTCCAAACAAGAAAATCGGTTAGAAAGTAAGGGTACTTCACAAGCACAAAATTTTTTAAGAAACTTATAAAGAAGCTTCCAACTAGACTCAACAGATGGTGAAAAAATGTCCAAGGGGTATCATGCCATCAATAGACTTCCAGAGCCATAGAAAAAACCCACCTAAGGCCAAACCCTAATAAAAAATAAAAAACCTCGGGAAAAATCTGTGACTGTGTAATGCAGCAACAAGCGGTTGACCCGTGGGTACAAATAACAACAACTCACGATTAGGACAGAAAAGGCGCGATTGTAAATACAAATAGGTCATGGGTGAGCCTTGAAAAACTCCAAAGGAGGAAATGAAATCCTAGAAACCAACTGAATAAAGCATAAAAATCAAAGGAAATCTCCACAAATGGTTGTAAAAAGACTCAAAAGAACACTCAACAACTTGAGGGAGATGTCAGACCAACAAACCAAGTTCCAAAGCTAGCACAGGGGGATCTAAGACCAAACCCTAACACAAAGAGCAAGAACTCAGGCGATGTTCGTGACTGTAACAGGAAGCAACAAGCGAGTGCAACTAAAAAACCATGGGTACCTGGGTGAATCCATGAAGATGGGTGTCTATTTTTGGGGGTTCCGTGAGAAAATAATTCTGAATTTTTCATGTTTTCCATCTTTGGGTGAATAAAAGTGATATTTTTGTTTGGAATTTCACTTTTCACTAAAAAACAAACTTTTAGATAATTATGTTAGCTTGCTATCCATATTTTTTTCAATTTTTTATATTGAGATTTGATATGTCGATTCGACAAATGTTTGACAGTGTGTTCTTATACAATGAAAGGATTACAAAATAGTCATGTTTTGTCGCACACGTAAAATCATTGTTAAACTTGTTTTTTGCAAAAAAACAAATATGCTACAACAATCTATACACAATATACAACTACATGACTATAAGTTTGTAGCAAATGGATCTATATACTAATTATTATATTTATTTGAATTCGATCAATGGGGAAACCTTGTCGATTTTCAACATATTTTTTGTCGCAAAACTTTTCTCTCAACTGAATATAAAACTAAAAATTCTATGAATACCCTTTTGAAGTAGACACGCCAATTAACTGCACCATAGTTTTCTCAATTTTTTTCGTGGTGTATTTTTTAAGTTATGGATTTTTCATTTCACCACATTTTGAAAGAGACGAAACTAAACTCAACACCTGTTACGAAAACAAACAATTACAAATATCAGATCTTACATATACATAAAGAAATCTATATATTCGAAAGGTAGATTCAATAACGAAACCAATGGTATCAAGTCCGACAGTCGCTTTATAGTGTAAGAGATCATTTTTACCTTCCGAAAATGGAGAAACCTGAAAACTGTGAGAGACAATCAGATTTTCAGGTTTCAGAGGTTATTCGGCCGAATAATTATTCGGCCAAATAATGATTTTCCGTAATAGCAACGTAAATTTAATCAAAGGTTATTCAGCCGAATAACTAAACGTAAAAAAAACTCGTCGACTGGGAAAAAAAAAAATTATTTTCTAAACTTATATAAATAAAACTAAATACTTCAATTAACTTCGTACATTTTAATTTCGCATACTTTCTGGTCAGAATATTTTTGAAGAGATTTTCTAAGGAGATTTTTTTGCAAATGGAGTTTTTTTTACAAGGTATTTTTTTTTTTACTTCTTTCTAAGGAATACATTGAAAGAACTTTTTTGCAAAATGAGTTTTTATTCCAAGCTTTTTGCACTTCTTATTTCTTTGCAGTGGTTTTTTTTCCAAGGATTTTTTAAGGAGTTTTTTTGCAAATAGAGTTTTTTTTATCAAGTATTTTTTTTCAAGCTTTTTGCACTTTTATTTCTTTGCAATGGGTTTTTTTTTTCAAGAATTTTCTAAGGAGTTTTTTTTGTACAGAGAGTTTTTTTTATGAAGTATTTTTTTTTGTTACTTCTTTCTATGGAATACATTGAAAGATTGTTTTTCTAAGGCATTTTTGCAAAATAAGTTTTTATTCCAAGCTTTTGCACTTCTTATTTCTTTGCAATATGTTTTTTTTCCAGAATGGCGATTTTAAAAAGTTTTTATTCCAAGTTATTTTTTCAAATGACGTTTTTTTTCCTTCTTATTTCTTTGAAAAAGGGTTTTTTCAAAGTCTCCCAAATTATTTTTGCAAAAAAGTTATTTCGTTGCAAGGGTTTTTACAAAGAAATATTTTTCCCGAATATTTTTTCAAAGAAGTTTTTTATTTTTTTCCAATGGATTTACAAAGAAAAATTATTTAGAAAGTGTTATTATTCTTTTTCAATGGGTTTTTTCAGCAAATGTTTCCTTCCAAAGTGTGCATTTACAGAGTTTTTATTCCAATGCATTTTTGCAAATAAGATTTTATTTCAAGTTATTTTTACAAAGGAGATGTATTTTTCCTTCTTATTTGTTTGAAAATGGATTTTTTCAAAGTCTACCAAGTTATTTTTGCAAAAAGTTATTTCGTTGCAAGGGTTTTTACAAAGAAATCTTTTTCCCAGGTATTTTTTCAAAGAAGTTTTTTTTTTTTTTTTCTAGTGGGTTTACAAAGAAGATTTATTTAGAAAGCGTTCTTATTCTTTTCCAATGGGTTTTTTCAAAGGTGATTTATTGTCAAAGAGTTCTTATTTCATTCAAAGAAGGTTCTTTTCAAAGGAAACTTGTTTCCAAATACTTTTTCTTCAAAAGATTCTTACAAGATTTTGATAAGGTGAAGTAAATTTCAGTTCATGTGTTTATAAATTTCGTAACTGTTTATAAATCTTCATTTTGTTTTTTTACAATAAAATGATGATTCTTTAATTTATCATTTATAGATTAAGCAATCATGGGCAATAAGAGAAACTGTCATAGAAAATATGATCGTAAACGTGTTGATGATGATGATAATAGAGAAAAGAAAAAACTTAAATACCATGCCAACAAAGCAAGCCTTGCAGAAATGCAAGCAATGATTATTGAAGATACAAATACAGTTTTACATGATAATGTTGATGAAATGAAAATTGAAAATAGAGTACAAAAGGAACAAATTGAAGTTGAAGAAACCATTGTTAAAGATGTAAATAGTGATTTACATACTAATGTCGATGAAGTCAATATTGAAGATCAAGTTCAAGAACCAGAAATTGGACCAGGTATGTATATATCATGTATTTTCCAAATTCATTTTTTATAATGAATTGTATTTTTGGATACATGTTTTAAATTAAATTTAACTTGATGTATAGGTACTTTCACCATTTATGATGAAACATTAGAAAATGTTGATTGCAACAAATATGGAAAAAAAATACCCATACACACTGCACGATATCGGGCTCAAAAAATTTATGATGATGTTCTGAAGAATTATTCAGCAACAGGACAAGCACAAATTTTGAGATGTTTATTAGTAACCAAGAAATTAGAAGATGCTACATCATTATTGGGTATTCACAAGGCGACCAAAGAGTCGAAATTAAAACATAATGTGATAGAAAATATAGGTAATGCAATAAAAAGTTTGGAAAATCTAGGAAGAAAGACATCAATGCTACACGAAGAACAATTCATACAGCAATTATTTCGACTAGTACTAAACAAAAACGTTTGACAACACAGCTAGCAAAAGCAGTTGGAACCTCAAGAAAGACATTATACAGACATAGCAAATTTAGAATGCAAATAGATGAAAATGATGAACTTGTTTGCTGGGCAATTATTTGTAGACATCCTTACAAAGATAGAATGGGAGCAGGTGTTAAAGATATTGTACGGGAATACTGGTTGACACATGCTCGAGTTTCACCAAATTCAAGAGATGTAATACGACAAAGAGTATCACGAGGAGTATATGTAAGCAGTCCAAAACATATAATGGATATGACACAAGTACAATTGTTCAATGAATTCAAGGAAGATTATCGTGGAATTAATGTGTCAATCACTACATTTGTGCAACTAAAACCATGGTATGTTAGACCTATTATTATCTGTGACACATGTTTTTTCCGTTATCATGTGCAATTCCAATTATATTACGACACATTTCTTGAATTTGGTAAAATGTTTTGGATAAATTCACCACCTCCACCCACAATACATGAAATCATATCTCAAACCCTATGTGAGAGAAATCACGATGAAGTATTTTAGAATAAGAAATGTGTCAATGAAAAACATTGTAATCATTGTGGAAATTTGGTTTTATTCCACAATAAATATCCTATCGATACTAATCACTCACTGTCAAATTTCACCGTTGATTGGAGAAGATATGAATACATTACAAGTACTAGTGATGTACATTCCAAAAGGATTGATTTGCGAGAAGATAAAATAGGTGTGGCAGATTTTCTCAAGAAATTTGAAAGTGAAATTTATAAATACACCAAGCATTCACATAGAGCACGATGGCAAGACCTTCAATTCAAACAATCTCGTGAAATTTTTCCACCAAGAACAATTTTGTCAGTGGTTGATTTTGCAGAAAATTATACATTTGCTGCACAAAAAGAGATACAGAGTGAATACTATCATTCTGACCAAGTTTCCATATTTGTCCATGTTTTATATAGACATTCTCAACAGGATGTTGATGGCATTGAAAGCACGTGTGACAATCGAGATATGATTAAAGAATATCATTTTTATATCAGCGACGATCGTACACACGATACACATTTTGTTCAGCATTGTATTGAAAGTATTTTCTACAATTCACTAAAGGAACGTAACGTTAAATTCAATGAGCATTGGATATGGTCGGATGGATGTGCCAGACAATTTAAATCTTCGCGATCATTTTATTGGTTATGTCGACTTCATAAAGCATTGAACATTAAACATCACTGGAATTTCTTTGAAACTGGTCATGGAAAAGGTGAACATGATGGTGTAGGAGCATGCGTAAAAAGAGCACTTCGAAGATGGCAAATGAATCATAGTTCTGCACGATTCCATTCAACTACAGAGGTTGTCCAATGGTGTAAATCACATCTAAACCATGATTATAATCAACAATCAAAAAATGTGTGCAGGTATGTACACACAAATGTTTTAATTTATATTTTACTGTCAATTTAAAAAAAAGTATGTACCTAACATCAAAATTTGTCATTTGTGTACTAGGTTTTTTTGGCATGTTGGGATCCAAGATATAAATAGATTAATACCATACAAGGGAATAGAGATTTTCACTCTATTCAAACAAAAGCCTTCCAAAACATTTATGCATTTGACAGTAGAAAGTAATCATGCTTTTGTCATATTTGCACTGAAAATATTGAATCTACAGAAGTTTTTGAAAACATAACGAACAAATACGTAAAACATTGGAAACACACAGAGATTAATCTTAAAGGAAAAATGCCACTAGCAAGCATAGAAGAATTAGAATCAGAAGATATAGCAATATCATCTGATGGCGACAGAATTTCAGATCTTGTTAGAGAAGGTAATGATCAAATACCACTATTTTGTCGATTGTTCATTCTTGTCCTTTACCTTATACACATGTATATTAGTCAATTTAATTGAATTAAAAATCCTGACATCAATTGTAATTTGCACAGGAGATGTTTTTGTTGTGATTGCACCTGTAGACAACAACGAAAATGTGAAGTATTATTTGATGCGATGCACTGAAGGAAAAAATGAAGTTATTAGAAGACTACAATGACAACGGATATACATACGAGAGAGGATCCATCATTTTAAAGGGATATTTTTTTCAACAGACCCATATGACTCAAAATTATGTCTACTTTCAGGATTATGAACATGATGTTATATGTTGTCAATATAGCCATTTAGTATGTGCATCTCGAATAAAATTGGTTCAAGTTCCATTGAAAAAATAATTAAAAAATAAAAAATGGAAACTGTCCAAATATGACCATGAACGGATAATTGAAGATGACATTCCATTGCGATGTTTTTAAAACTATATATTTAAAATTAATAGATCAATGGTTTTGTCGATGTCATTGTCAAATGTTGTGTACAATATATTTTTTTCTTTGTATGTCTATATGATCTTGAAAGGAACTGGAGTATAAGAGTTTAAATGATCGTATTCTAGTATGCTGAAATTTGAATTCAAAAATTATTTGGTAATTATGAAAACCTCAAGGTGTAAAACTTTTGTCTTAAAATTCTGTCTGAAATACTTTATTTGGGCCATATGTCTATTAGACCACTTAAGGGATGAGATAACAGATCTGTGGCTATCGCCACTCTCCGCCTCGAATCTTTAATTTAAAATATTGCTTGTGTAAGTTCACATAACTGAAATCATGGCAAATAGAGACAACGATCATTTGATTTTTAATCACAAAAAAAGATTCCAGGATTGTGAATCTTATGCTAAATTAGAGAAATGATTATTTACAACAAATCGCTGAAAATTCATCAAATTGTTGTTTAAAATCATCGCTCTAATTTAGCACAAGCTTCACAATCCTGTAATCTTCACTTATGATTAAAAAAAAAATCGTTATCCCCATTTACCATGATTTCGGCCTTATCAAATGTACCTGGACATTGAAAATAAGAATTATTAATTAAAAATTCGTATCAAAATTTGAACAGATAATATTCATTTTTCAACTCCCTAACATTCATATTTCAATCAAAACTTCCTAACAAATTTCAGAACTTTGATCTCAAGTAGCATTCATTTTTAAACTTCCTAACATTTATATTTCTATCAAAACTTCTTAACATTCATTTATTGATTGCACAAGTTATCATAAATTCCTTAACATCCATTCTTACCATCACATTCATTCTTAACATTCCTATCAAAATTTAAACCTAACATTCACATTTCAATCAAAACTTCCTAACAAATTCCTAAAATTTGAACTTAACATATGTTCATTTTTAAACTTTCTAGTTCGTCCATATTTCTATCAAGACTTCTAACATTCCTAAACTTCTTCACATTCAAAGATAACTTTCATGTTCTTAACATTCATTTTTAGACTTCTTAGTTCATCCATATTTCCATCAAAACTTCTAACATTCATAAACTTCCTAACATTCCTAAAATTTGAACTTAACATGTGTTCCCTTTTAAGCTTCCTAATTAATCCATATTTCTATCAAAACTTCTAACATTCTTAAACTTCCAAACATTCAAAGATAGCATTCATGTTCTTAACATTCATTTTAAACTTCATAACTTTCATCCATATTTCCATCAAAACTTAGATAACATTCCTAACATTCCTAAGCTTCATAACATTCTTAAGCTTTCTAGTTCATCCATATTTCTATCAAAACTTCTAACATTCCTAAACTTCCTAACATTCAAAGATAACATTCATGTTCTTAACATTCATTTTTAAACTTCCTAGTTTGAATCCATATTTCCATCAAAACTTCAAACATTCCTAAACTTCTTAACATTCCTAAAATTTGAACTCAACATGTGTTCATTTTTAAGCTTCCTAGTTCATTCATATATTTCTATCAAAACTTCTAACATTCCTAAACTTCCTAACATTCAAAGATAACAGTCATGTTCTTAACATTCATTTTTAAACTTCATAGTTCATCCATATTTTCATCAAAACTTAGATAACATTCTTAATCTTCCTAGAACATTCCTAAGCTTCATAACAGTCATAAACTTCCTAGTTCATCCATATTTCTATTAAAACTTATAACATTTCTAAACTTCCTAACATTCAAAGATAACATTCATGTTCTTAATATATTCAATCTTAACATTCATTCATATTTCAATCAAAACTTCCTCATTCATGAACTTTAAACCTATGTTCATCTATTTTTAAACTTCCTTTAACATTCCTAAACTTCATAATATTCAAGAATATCATGTTCTTAACATTCATTCTTACATATTCATTCATTCATTTAAACATGCAAGAACATATTCTAAACCTTTAAATCACACCAAATATGCTAAATAAACAAAAATAAACTTAAATCATTTAAACCAAGTTTCACAAAATATGTAAGTTCAAAGAACATGTATATAATCCTCAAAAAAATGCTCATGAACATGCAAGTTCAATGTACATATATGTATCTAGTCCAAAAATAAATCTCCTCGACATGTCCAAAACAAATCTTTACAATCTATGCATATCAACAAACAAAAAAATGTCCATGCTATATAAAAAGAAAGTGTCCACCATGCTATCCTCTACTAGGGCCTCCCCCTGGACTCAACCCACCCTACAACATGTATAAAAACAGATTATGAATATCATTTAAATTATTTAAAAACTATATTCAGAAAATTAAAATATTTAAAAACTTATATATCAAAAAATATTTCAATTATTAACAATATTACATCAAATTCTCCAAATACTTGTCCACCACCGTCCTCCAAATGAGTTTTCCCTTTGCCTCCAAAAGACTTAAGAGACCCAAGCTGCAACATGTATAAAATCAATTTATGAATCTCATAAATTACTTGAACAAATTTTAACTAAATCTATAAAAATTAAAATATTAAAGCAGTGAACAAAATTACCTCCTTGCCAATATCTGCTGCATGAAGCAGAGAACCTATATCTCCCGCCTAAAATTTAAATTGTATTGATAAATAAAACATAATGCAAACCAAAAAAATTACTGTGCCAATTAACTTAAAACTAAAACAAAAAAAATTAAAAAAACATTAGATTCCAATAGATGGTAAATCATTTATAAAGTTCATATCTAAAGAAACCCACATGGATAAGTCAAATTACCAATAAGATGCATAGTTAAATTCAAATTCAAAAATATATATAGATATAGATATAGATATATCAAGTTCAAACATAATTACAAATATATAAATAATAAATATGTACCTCTCGAATATTCTTTAGATTTTCGCTAGTTGAAACATGGAAAGAATGTTCATTCATCATTTTTGAAAACTGCAACCAATTTAAACATTTACATAATGTACCTATCACTTTACATCAAAAAACATAATTTATCATTCATATAATGTAACAAAAAAATTCAATTCAAAATGAATAAAATATTTAATTAAAATCAAGTCATATCATAATCAACAAACCTCTCCCAAACTTGATGTGTCATTGGATATAACATTTGCCGCTAAGTCGCAACAAACCTTGGCATATGCCCTGAGATCTTCAATGCTCATTCCATCTATCTCATCACTAGTTTTGTAAACAAACTTTTGACGAATAGCAGAACGAGCCCTTTCTCGAACCAATCCCACATCTACTCCAACTAATGCTGACGATAAACCATCGCCAACAAAATTCCTTGCAATTGTCCCAAGTTGAGATGTGGGCTCTATCTCTGATTTTAATGCCACCAACCTAGGTGGGCGAGATATCTGGGATGGAGGTCGAAGAGTTGTAGGATCTCTAAGAGCACCTTCTCGATTATATATTCGACCCTTTCCAACTCCATAAAATTTTGAATGAACATCGGTATAGTCTGGATTCATATTTAAGAAAAACTCAGCATAAAAAAATCTAGCAAAATATTGAGAAACCTCATTGTTCCATGGAAACCGACCATAGGCTGCGAGAAACCAATCATAGAGTAGATGTGCAAGATCAGGATGCTTGCAATATTGCACTTTCAACATTTCTCGCTTTAGACCTTCTTTGAAGTTAAACATTGATTTGGCCTGTTCTTTTGTCACTCTCTCATTCACAACATCCCACTTGTCTAGACCCATCACTTGTTCCCTTCGTCTGCGCATCAAATCAACAAAACTATTTGTAGTTGGTCCGAGATTATCATATGCCTGAATGAAGTTTTGCAATGATCCCAAAACAATCTCCAAACTTTGTTTACTCTCGGGAGGTAGATCCATAGTAGACAAATCATTTTCCAACTTGTCGTAGTGGAATCTATATCTTTCAAGAGTCATTTGATGATCACCACTTTCACATGGAAGCTACCGAGGTAGATCAGATGGATATGTTGTAATGGGTGTACAACCCTCAGTTAATTCAACATATTGAGTCCTAGCTCGACCATCATCACCTTGTGTAGAATGATGAGCCTCTTGAGAACCTTGCTCTGCACCCTCATCCGTCTCCCTTGCTTGCTCTATCTCCCTCCCTATAGAATTACAAGCATCTTTTGAACCATGCTCTGCTTCAAATAAAAACAAAGTTCTGTTTAAACACAATACAATTTTTGCGTACACAAAAAAACAAATTGCATGTATATGTTAAAATATTGATATTCATATACCAATAGAGGGTCGAGATCGACGTTCTCCCACATAAGATATAGGGGAATTATTTGTACCCCTTTCACCTCGTCGATGTGAACTATACAATAAACTAGAATCCCGAGGGGAGGTTGACAATCTCCGATTATCACTTGTAACACCAACCCCAGAAGTTTGTGAAGACCTCCTACGCTTTCGCCTCAAAGAATCCTCTCTTTCCATTTGATATATAATGTCTACACTTGCACAAATATCAACTAATTACATATTCAAATCCTACATGTTAATTCTACAAGTTCTAAAACCTAGCTGCTAAAGAGACTAAGTTATTTAATAAGGACCTAGATTTACCTAATATCATCAAATAGTTCTTAAAAAGAGTATAGCTAATATTGTTAGATGTGCGAAGAATTAATGTACCAATGTTCTAAGTGTTTTTGATGTTTAAAATGAATGGAACCAATATAGTTAAATACTAAGTGAAGGGTTCATTTCTTTATGTTAAAGAATGAGTTCATGAACCTGTTTTAACTTTTAATCTAAATCTTAAATTAATAACTTGATATTTTAATACTTTAAACATAAATTATATCTTCAAATATTTTCATTATTCCATAAAATAAAACAAAATTGACAATTCATGGTATTATGTTTTGAGTTTGACATGTTTTTGAAATTTGCCATGTTCGATAATGGTCTTCAGTTTCTTAAATTAATAATTTAATCAAGATATTTTAATACTTTAAACATAAATTATATCTACAAATATTTTCATTATTCCATAGAATAAAAAAAAAATCAACCATTCATGGTATTATGTTTTGAGTTAAATGACATATTTCCCAAATTTGCCATGTTCCACAATGGTCTTCAATTTCAACCTGATAACGGTAACGATTCTTGGTATTATGTTCTCCAAGTTTACCATATTGCAACCAAATAAAAACATAATACCAAGAATCGCCACCTTTCCAAGGATAAAACTCAAGACCATTGTGGCATAATATCATCTAATAGTTTTTAAAATGACTATGACTATTATTGTTCGAATGTATAAAGATTACTATACCAACCTTCTAAATGTTTTTGTTATTTCATAGTACATCTAAATTAAAGTCTATTCATGTCTATAGTTTCGTTGTACCTAAAGTCAATTTTAAAGTTTTGTTGTATCAAAAGTTGAGTTTAATCGTCTAAATCTTCATTGTATCTATAGCTATCCATCAACACAGTTTGTAATAAAACTAATATATTGATCTCTGCACTCTGTCAATGTAGACAGAGTTCATGAACTCTGTCCATGTCCATGTTGACAGAGTTCATGAACTCTGTCCATGTCCATATTGACAGAGTTTAGCAAATAAAACAAGACTATATATAAATGGGATATATCATTTGCAAATACAATTACAGCCCTACTTTTATTTTCATTTCTAAACACATAAGCAAAATCAACAATTTAACAAAAGTAACTAACTAAACAGTCAATATATTCCTCTTTTATATTTAAATTTAAACAATTTTCAACATACGATTTGACTACAATTTGACTAGAGCCCATGAACTCTGCCCAATTGGACAGAGTTCATGAACTCTGCCCAATTGGAAAAAGTACATGAACTCTGCCCAATTTTGGACAGAGTACATGAACTCTGCCCAATTGGGCAGAGTTCATTTACAAGAACAACCTCAAAACTTTTCAACCAATAATTAACTATTGAATTAAAAAAAAAATCTATTTACCTCTTTAGACGCAGCCGAAACGAAACCGGGCGAAATTAGATTGGGCCGAAGAGAGCCCCGAGAGGAATTTTAAGCAGCCGAAACAAAACGAGCCAAACAGCCAACAAAAGAAAACCTGCAAAAACAATAACAAATTAAATAAGAAACTTACAGAAAAAAAAAAAAAAAATAAAAAAATAAAAAAAAAAAAAAAAAAAAATAAAAAATAAAAAAAAAAAAAAAAAAAAAAATAAAAAAAAAAAAAAAAAAAAAAAAAAAAAATAAAAATAAAAATAAAATAAAAATAAAATAAAATAAAATAAATAAATAAACAATTACAAATTAAATATGCCAAAAGAATTACATCTGCACACCGTCGGGTCGATAGGTCCCCAGCTACAGCACCTTACTTTTGTGCGAACGTCCACAGGAGAACACTCCAACGCCAAAGCTCCAGACGCAGACTCCACCAAAGAGCGTCCAAACGTCCAAACAGAAATACAACCCAGCGGTATAGGCAGAACCTCACATACGAGCGGATGGGGCAAACAAAAGGTGGCGGATGAGCGAGTGGCAGAGGCGGAAGCTGGCGAAATAACACTCCAGCAACAACGAACCGTCGAGCAAATCCTGACGCGCAGGGTGGCGGAGAAGTGACACACAGCAGTGACCAATCGGGTGGCAGAGATCGACAACAACAAACAGCGGGTGGACAAGTGACAGACCAAAATGTTGACGCGGAGGCGGGACCACCAACAGTGCCAACAGGGTCCACAGAATCGGCCGAAAATGACAAACAATGGCCGTGGCCGAGCTTTTATGCAGAATGATTATTCGGCCGAATACTTATTCGGCCGAATAATCATTCTGCCGAATAATTGCACAGTGCCGTGGGTTTTCTCCGTCCAACTAAAACCTCGCACACACATCGAGGCCACCGTTAGGTCTAACGGTGGCCCGTTAATTGTTATTCGGCCGAATAAATAATAAGTTATTCGACCGAATAAGTTTAATTATTCGACCAAATAATGTAATCATTCAGCCGAATAAGTTTAATTATTCGGCCAAATAATGTAATTATTCGGCCGAATAATGTAATTATTCGGCCGAATAATTAAACTTATTTGGCCGAATAACTTCTGCTAAGGTTCTTCAGCGGCCGATTCTCACCAAAGTGTAACCCACCTTCGCGTTTCCACCCACCTATATAGGCAACTCGCGAGTGAAACTGTATAACTGTGTCTGTATGTACAGGAAACTCGCGGGTGGGCTCTAAGAAAATCTTAAAAAAAGAAAGGTTTGTAGATCAAAAGCAATGAGTCAAGCACAAAAGGTCCAGGATGTCCTAGAAACTTATAAAGGAGACCAAACAAGTTATAAAACTGGAAAAAACTCAAGAAGAGTCCCCAAAGCATACAAACAAAATGGTGTTCCCCAGCGGAGTCGCCAGTTTTGTTGTTAGGAATTTACTCTTATAGTTGGGGAAAGAGACTACCAACGTACTGGGGGTTTAATAGATAGACAAATAAATGCGTGCCAACATGTTCATAATTAAAAAGGAATAAAAGTAAGAGAATGTATACCTTATTTATGAAGGTCGATCCAAGCTTTCTCTTCTCCTCGTTCTCCTATGCAAGTAACCTGCAATACAAATACAATACCTTTCTCAAACGTATTTGACCACACATAAAATATTGATATTAATAAATCAAAATAACATCAACATGTACTCAAATAATGATAGATATGAGTGAATCTATATTGGAAAGGAAAGGATGTCTCAATCTTTTATTAATAAATGCAAAAGATACAAATTCTTATTCCTGTACTGCACCAGCACCGTCGCAACCACGATCTTGGGATCCTACTCCTCTCTCTTAGATTTGAATTTCTCCAGCATAACCTTCTCAATGATCTTAAGGGTCCCTTTCCTAAGCCCTTCCCCTTGTATTTATAGCAAGGCAAGGAAGGCAGGTTCAAAAGGTGGTTGAACTGGGAAGTTGGGGTAGTTTTGGTACCTACCTCAACTAATCTCAATTTGTGTTTTCTAATTATTTTTTAGCTTTTTCTTAAGACACCCGCGACTTTGGTATGAGACAGCTAGCGAGTGACTCGCGAGTGTCTCATCTTGCATGTAGCGAGTGCAACAATTTTATTGACACCTGCAGGTTGTCAGTAGAGGAACCCGCAGTTGACTCGCTGGTAGGCAGTATAAGGGTCGCGACTATGTCTAAAAATATGCAGAGAAGTATGCATCTGAGGATAGGATTATTAGATTCAGCTTAAATTCATCTATGGTCAAGGTAAGCTCTTAAATCCATTTTGTCCTTTTGTGTGACCGACAGAGCAATGTGGTCACGGACGAAGAAGTGCAAATTTGACCGATAACAACTATGGTCACATGAAGGGGTTTTCTAACTACTCCGTGCATAGTTTATGTGGTTCAAATGAAATTTCGACTAGGGTTTTAAATGTTATATATATATATTTAATAATATTTTAGAGGTAGGTTTCCAATGTGTGTAACATTCTATTAAATGATTCACAAGTATATTTAATGGTTGACACCCATGTCCATTAAAATTGTTTAAAGGTCATGATTTTGAAATCACGACCTTTAAACAATTTTAATGGACATGGGTGTCAACCATTAAATATACTTGTGAATCATTTAATAGAATGTTACACACATTGAAACCTACCTATCAAATATTATTAACAATGCAAGTTTGATTCCAAAAGGGTCTCCAAGCAGCTTGACATTATCAAAGCATTTTGAGAGCATCTCAAATACAATATTTTATCTCATCATATTATCTAAGTTGAGGCTGTGTTAATTTTTTGGACAAAATGCATTAAATATAAGTTCTTCACCATCCATTAAACAAAAATTCAACAATAAAGTCTTGGGTTATGAGATGGAAATATCATGTGTTCATGAAAACCCTTTATTGGAAAGCTATAACTTTGAAAGTGGAGGCTCATAAACCATTCTAACTATGAAGGAAAAAATATAAAACAAGGAAGGGTTGTTTAGTAATCAACATACGTTGAATAAAAGGAAAAATCTTTAGAGGCACCTTTAAAACCATTTTTGAAGGATTGAGACCGACAACAACTTAGGTGTCCATGAACCCTCCCTTTTAAGGTTTTGATGTGGAAATAGACTATGTGCCTCTCCCTTATATTTGAAAAAAATGACAATGTTTCTTATGTCCAATATTTGACAAAATCATCAAAATATTATGACACTTTGCATGCATTAGTGGTATTTGACAATAATTTTAATTCTTTTTGGAGGAGAGGTAACCATTCCTATAACTTTCAAATAATCAAGCACGAGTTTGAAATTGTTCAAGGTGTTATTTGAATGGATTTTTCAAATAGAAAGCATCTCTTCAAGGGAACCAAATTTAGCGACATATGCATAAGTTTAAGCACCACGCCATATCTATGATACTCTAAAGGTTGTTTCCATTCGAATGTATACCCTTATTACAAAATGATGACCTTTAAAGATACTTAAATAACATTGGTGTCGACTATTAGAGGATACATGTGAAAATTTTGAGAAAATGATTATACACATGGGAAACTTGCCTCTCAAATATTATTTTCAATGCAAGTTTAAGTCCTGGGAGGTCACAAAATAGCATAACATGATCAAACCATGTTGATTTGAGCACATTATTTTCTCTCATATTAGAACAAATTTATGTCAATTATTTGAAAAAATGCATTAACTATAGTCTACTTACCATCTTTCTTGAAAACAAATCAGCAATAAAGTCTTGGGTTAGACAAGGGTAACATCGTATATTCATGAAAACCGTTTTAGGAAATCTATCAAAAACAGTATTCAAACTATGAAGGTGAAAATCTACAACAATGAGGGAAATTTCCAGCTAATCAACATTGGTTGATCTTCTTAGGCAATAAAACATGAATTAAAGTAATTCCACCTTATTTTATGCACCATTTAGAAGGCATAATCCCTTTAACTAATACATCATTTCATATTCCAAAACTTATAGTTGGGTTTGACTTGAGTCTCGTTCCGCTGGATAAGATAGATATGCAACTAGATAATTCTTAATGGATCCATGAACTAGATAAATGATTTTTTAATTTCCAATTGACAAATTATTTATAAGGTTCTTGTCCATTAGTTTTGGTCCCTCACAAAGAAGTTTAGGTTGAAATATATAAACTTGAAGGATGGAAATCATAAAAGGAAAAACCTTTGGGGGTGGATATAAAATAATGTTTGAATGATTGAGACCAACAAAAAGAACTTAGGTGTCCATGAACCCTCCCTTTTAAGGTTTTGATGTGGAAGTGGACTATGAGCCTCCCCCTTGTATTTGAACAAAACAAAAATGTTGCTTATGTCCAATATTTGAGATAATCATCAAATTACTATGACACTTTGCATGAATTAGTGGTATTTGACGATAAATCTAATTCTTTACGGAGGAGAGGTAGAAATTCCTATAGATTTCAAATCATCAAGCACAAGTTTGGAATTGTTCAACATGTTCTTTGAATGACTTTTAGCAATAGAACATAGCTATTCGAGGAATCCAACTTTAGCAACATATGCATAAGTTTTAGATCCACACCATGTGTGTTCTACTCTAAGGTTGTTGTCATTGGAATGTATACCCTTCTTACGAAATCACAACCTTGAAAGAAAATTAAAGAACATGGATGTTTACCATTAGAGGATACATGTGAAAATTTTGAGAAAATTATTACACGCGTGGGAAACCTGCTTCTCAAATATTAATATCAATGCAAGTTTGAGTCCTAGGAGGTCACCAAGTAGCATGACATGATCAGTTGATTCTAGTACAATAGTTTATCTCTTAGCTAGACAAATTTATGTCAATTATTAAAAAATAACATTAAATATAGTCCACTTACCATCTACTTAAAAAAAAAAAAAAATCAACAATAAAGTCTTGGGTTATGCAAGGGTAACATCATATATTCATGAAAACCCTTTCTAGTAAATCTATTAAAAACACTATTCAAACTATGAAGGCAAAAATCTAAAACAAGGAGGGAAATTTCAGCTAAACAACATGCGTTGATCTTCTTAGACAAGCAAGCATGGAGTAAAGTAATTCCACCTTAGTTTATGTACCATTTAGAAGGCATAAACCCTTTAACTAATACATCATATATATGGAGGTGTTCTATGAAATGAAATGAATTCCTCCTTAAATATTCTTAGCTTATTCTAGAGGTGAAAAGGAAAAATCATTGCTCCTTTAAAGTTGTTCAAAATAAATGATCATTCCCTTTGGTCCCCAATGTACCTCAACTAGGCACCTTCATGTAATAGGTTCATGGATCTATGTGGGCACAAGAGAAGGCTATTTTTTCTATAAACACAAGTAGAAATAATAATCTCATCATTTTTGTCTTGGCTAAAAGATTGTAGGTTCCTACAAAGCATATATAGAGCACACAAGTTGAGGGTGATCATGAGGATGTTCAAATTTTTAAGGAATTGAAGATTACTGTGGATAAATATATTTTGCATTATGATTTTCATGCTATAGATATGGATGATGTGGATATTGTTCTTGGATATACTTGATGGTGATAAACAATTCACTTAGCCAAGGAAGACACACCTAATCAAGGAGGATGCAACCCCACACATTAATGGTTTTAGGGATTTTTGTGCAACCAAACATTGAGTTGCATGTTCTTAGTTAAATGTTAGTTAATAATCTATTAGGAAGCATATCTTTCCGACCTTGTGTTGTTATGTGCATATGCATTTAAATAATATTTCTTCAATTTTTGAGTTGTGTGCATTATTAGATTAGACTTTGACCTTGTCAAGCATAAAATATATTTTTTAACTTTGTTGTATAAGTAATGTTTTTACAAGTTGTTGTCACCCTTTGTTTGAAAAGAGAGTGTTTCATGTGATTGGGAATAATATGAAAAAGTAAAGGAATATTGAACATGGAACCTCATCTTAGGGAGTTTACTAAATGGATGTAACTAAGAGATACTTAAATGACAAACACATGCACCTTATATCCACATAACCATGCTCTTAGGAAAATAAACATAATTAATTATTTTGACTAAGCTATTGATCAAATGGTATGTCATATGTGTGATAGGGATATAAATATTTACAAAATGACAAGCATTCTTACCCATGCATGTATGATCCACGCAAATTCTAGTACATCATGTCATGTTTCTCACAAAAGCATAATGTTTTAGGGGAAAATGTTATTGATCAACAACCATCCACCATGTTATATATGATCTCAACTTTATTTATACAATATCTATGAGAAATATGTATATTCATTAATATTATTCTTCTTCACTGTAATCAAAACCATAATCATCGGGATCTGAATCGTTGAAAGAATTGGCCATAACAACAACATCATAAACTTCTTCGTCTGACACATCTACTTGTTCACGGTCTGCCTCATCCTCAAATTCTTCATCTATGACATATACCTGCTTCTAATATGAATCATCATCAAGTTATAGGTCTAACACATATATCTAGTCCTCCAAACATAATCTTCTTGGTCTTCTTCAATATCTACTTCTTATTGTACAATATATTTTACAATCCTTCCTCTTGGATCATACCTAACTACATATGACCAACTTGCTTTATTTGGCACCTGTGAATAGAAGACATGATCACATTAACTTGGAAGGGCATAAGGCTCTAAACCCGACATAAATAACCTTATATCAATAATGGTAAATCCATTAGCATGCTCAAGTATAGTTCTATCCACGTTCTATCATGATCATGTTCATTCATTTGTAACATGTACCAACGAACCTTGAAGAGAACTACTTTCAAGGATTCAAAGTCGAACTCAAGTAAATCTTGCAAGTATCCATAGTATCTATTTTCAGATACTTCAGGATGCTTTTCATTGCTAGAGGAAATAGTAGTGTCGTGGGAAAATTTGCACAAAGGTGTGTAACCCTTCCCACTTTGGAGGTTAATCCTTTGAGGTTGTCAACAAGGCCTATTATTATAGTACATAAAGCAAATGTGAATGACCCCAAATTGATTCTGAAAGCCCTTGTTAGTAAAACAAAACAAAATGAAATAAAAACTTAAAACTAACTTGAAAAGGATTGAGGATATGCAAACCACAATTATATTTCCTAATGGTCAAGTTGTTACATGTAGTGTAACCTAGATGGTGTGGGATTCAAGGGACTTAAATCCCACAATATCCCTCAGGGGGGCACTTTTTTTCCACACTAAATGTTAAATAACTTGATAGAACAATGGGAGAAACACTTTCCCCTTGGAGGAAGGTGGAAAGGGAGCTTGAACAATGTTGTAGGTATGGGAAGAGGTGGAATAAGTTCCAACACAATTCCAATAGCATAACCTTTCTCTAGTTTCTCCTTACTAGATGCATTCCCATGGATTCCTTTTATAGGCCAAGAGGTGGCCAAGAAATAACTAGATCCAAATGTGGACTCATGACCTCCAAGAGATAGCTCCAAAGTATACAAAAGGGGGCCATTTAATGAACCCAAGTACATGAGGATCCAAATTCAAATTCTTGGAGGTGATGGAGATTTCATGAGCCTTCAATGTGCCACAGGTTGTTGTGGTTCTGATATTTTGGAATTCACATGTATTTCGAAGGAAAATCTGCGCTAGTGTAATGTGGTCACAGAACTGAAAATACATGTTGTAGCATGATATATCACAGGAGTAACTGTGCTACCTTTGTTTTTTACTGTTTTGGGGAATTTTTGGACTCATGCTACTTTCTAGATCTAATAAGGATGTCTTCGGTGGGTTGCATGATATATGTTGATGATGCCTTACTACAAGATTATACAAAATGTTGCATGTGTGCAAATTTTAGGTGTTAACAGATGCCCCCTGATGTATGAGGTTCAGAAGGTACTTTAGAGCTGATAATGCATCATCGTTTCATTTTGTGTTTCCCCGTGTTCTTGGAAGTTCTCAAGCGATTGTAGATGGAAGGTTCCCTTGGGGGAAGATTTCTAGTGAAAAATACTGAAACTATAACAAATAATAGTGTTTTATACAAATGAGGTGGGTGTACCCATGCTTGTGAAAAGTTGTAAAGATGACTACAATGAGAGAATACTGAGGTGTCAAATCATAATACTGTTGGTACATGGAAGAAGGTGTCTTTGATCCATGTAAGAATAACTGGACATGGAAATGATGTTATAGGTGTAGAAGAAGAGGAACTGTTGGTAATCATGAAGATCCCATAGGGTTGGGGGACTAGAATACTGGTGAATTTTATACATGGAGACCTTCACTGTACTACTACGACCATGATTTGTAAATGTGAATACGTCTACCTTTGAAATGTACGACTCTCCCTAATGCAATAGATGTGTTGATGTCAAGCATAGGAGATACCACTAAGTTAGGGAGCACGGATGACTCTCCATACCTAGTTCAAGGTGATCCCTTATGTTGATTGAAAGGGAACCCAAGGTACAACTACAACTGCAGCAACTCTCAAAATACAAGGATTTGGTGTCGATGAGAGATAAAGTACGTGATAAGACGGGAGTCTTATCCTGAAAACCAAGATCAATTTGTAACCAACTATAGACTGAAAGACCGGACACAAGACTAGCTGGTAAGCATGGGGCTCATGACTTCCTTTGATCGATGTCAATGTGAGGAATAATTGAGGGAAACATTCTTCAAATATAGGAACAGAGTGTAACACAGGGAGACAAATTGTAGATGAAGGGATTTGCTGGAGACACAATAGTGAGGGTGATGGTGGCTAACAAAACTCATAATGTTAGGGATAGGGAGACTCAATGACATCGAGAAAAGGATACCAGGGGTTTTTTCCAAAAGAATAGTGATTTTCCCATGGTTTAAGTCGATTGGAGAACTATTTGTACATAAAGAATAATTGGTGGGGTCCCCACAGTTCTGGGGGTGTCGGGGGACCAATTTGATGATGGGTGGTATTCCCACATTTTTTGGTGGATCGAGGAATCAATTTGATGATGGGTGAAGTTCCCACGATTTTGAGTGGGTCGGGGAAACTTTTCCATGATGATGTGAGGGTTGTTTGCAAAACGTGGAGATAGTTTCCCCATGAATCAATGTTATACAAGTTGTTCCTGTGGGAATAATTGAATAGAAATGGTTGCTTCAAAGGGTGGGGGGCCCATTGTTGTCTTGGCGGGGGTAATGATACAAAAAAGATTATAAATGGTAGATTTCTCATGGTGGTATGAGTGGTCAACTATGATTTTTGGTCGTAACATATGCCAAGGAATTTGATGGCATCAACTGCTGAAGGTGGGGGAGTAAATGCACAACTATAAATGATGAACTGTGGGTTGATCTTTTCAAAGTGAATCAAATTCCTCAGACTTTTTAGGGTTCAACATCATGGGTGTCAAATCATGACTGGGATGCAATGGTCAACACACCCATGGGAGAAACATGATATCCTTAGTAGTGAAATTGATGGCACGTCGTTTGGGGATAAGGACCCTATGGTTGTCAGTGGGAATACTGGTAAATGCAATGTAAGCAAAGGGAAAACGTTGCCTAGATGCCAGTTTTGGGATGATACCTGTGATAGAAGTATGGCATCATTGTTGAGGGATGGAGTCTTTCTCTTATAATGTAAAAACAAGAGGTTGTAGGCTCTTGGTCATTATCCCACACACATGGCACAAATAACCAAGTGTAATAAAGAACATGACAAAGTTATTGATGATGTAGAAATAGTAACCAAAAACATAGTGCACATGTGGAGTGCATGTGAATTAGGGGTAGAAACATTTGAGGTACAACCCATTGATGGGGCTATTGAGGGTGATTCATTCAGGATCTATTAAGACATATGCCCCTTTGGGGATGCATTGCGTGACGACATAGGGTCATGTCCATTTGGATACATATTTACCATGTCCCAGTTTGTTGTCTTTCTTGGCGTTGAAGACGAGGACAGAGTCTCCCTCGTTAAAGGTGTGACGTCGGACTTGGTGTTCATAGTGAGCTTTGGAGCGCAATTTGATGGCCTGCTTATGTTGGAGTGAGTCCCTTCTTTCTTCATCTAGGTGTTCCAAAGTAAACAATCATTTCTCAAGGGCCGGAGTATTGGGTAACAACTCCACATCTTATTGGAATGTAGGTATTTGGATCCTAATGGGTAATATAACTTCTACTCCATGTATAAAGTGAAATGGGGTAAATCCTGTGGTCATTTTAACTGAAATTTGGTATTCCCATAAAGCTAGGAATAACATATGGTGCCAATTGGATTTGTTCTTGTTTACCATACGTTGAAGCATGGTTTTAAGAACTTTGTTCACGGCTTTGATTTGGCCATTAGCTTGAGAATAGTAGGATGTCAAGAATTCATGCTTGAATCCTAACAAGAGTGATAACTCCTCAAAATTCTGGTTACAGAAATGGGTTCCATTATCAGAAACTAACAACTTTGGGACGTCAAAGCATGAAATGATATGGTTAAAGAAGAACCATGCAGGGGTGGTGCCAGTGCAATCAAATGTGGGCATTTATTCAGTCCACTTGGTGAAGTAGTCAACCACGACTATGATATATTTGTGACCCTACCCTGAGGCTGGGAAACATTCCATGAAATCAATTTCCCACTTGAAAAATAGGTCAGCAATGATTTCTAGATGGAGAGGGGCAGGGGGTGCTCGTGTCTTGTAGGAGAACACTTGAAAATTAGCACATCTTTTGATAGCCTAAACACAATCCTTAAATAATAATAGAAAAAAATAGTCTTCATGGAGTATTTTTTGGGTGGTGGCTAGACTTGAGAGATGACCACCGCAGGATCCATTGTGACAGTCGTTGAGGACCTGTTTAGCTTCCTCATGGGTCAAGCAGCATCACATGATAGTATTGACCCCACGACGATACAAGACATATCCGAGGATAATATATCGTGGAGCTTGATGGAATATGCATAGGCAGTCATCACAATATAAGTGAGGGGTGAATTTCTGAGTGCACGGATATGTTAGGATATCATCGTACCATGGATCTTCGTTCGATATGAGGAACATATGTTCATAGGGTAAGTGGTCGTTCACAAGTTCTCCCGAGGTAGTGGCCAGGAGGTCAGTGATAAGCTCGGCGTGGGCCAATGATTTTTTGCTTTTAGGGACCATAAATTCAAGGTTGAATTCTTGGAGGATAACAATCCAACATGAAAAATTACCATTGATAAGTCGATGGCTAAGTATGTATTGCATGGGATTTGAGTCTATGACCATTGTAGTTTTACAGAGCAATATGTAATGGCTCAGTTTATGTACTGAGAGGATGACATCCAATGCAAGATTCTCTTCATGAGTGTAGTTTAGTGTTGGGCTTGCTAATATTTTGTCGATGTAGTAAATGACATGTTCACTATGACCTGTAGCTTGTTGGACCAAGAAACTTGCAACCATGAAAGCTGACACCAAGATATAGAGGATAAAATCTTTGTCAAATTCCAGTGGAGAGATGAGGGGTGTAGAATCCAACGCTCGCTTCAATGCATCGAAAGAGCTTTGGGCTTGTTCATCCCAATAAAAGGGGATATATTTCCTAAGTAGACATAGAAACCCGTGTGCTTGAGTGGCATAATTTGGGCAAAACATCGAAGGAAATTGGCTTTCCCCTTAATCCTTTGCAACTGGAGTCATGTTCGCGAGGGAGGTAAGTCAAGGGTGGATTGGACTTTGGATGGGTCTATGGTGATACCTTATTTGGACATGATGAATCCTAATAACCATCCTACAGTGACACAAAACCCGCATTTTAGGGGATTTAATCATATATTATACTTCCAACATCGCGTGAAGATGATGCATAGGTCGCAGAGGTGATCACATCATTTTTTAGATTTGGCAGTCAGATCATCAAGGAAATATAGGATGATATGGGCCAATTCATTGAAAATGTATGCCATATGTTAATGTATATGTAACTTTGGAATGTATTTCACATGTATATGTATATTGTATTCCTATAGAGATGGAATTATTCCTCTATAAGGAAGTGTCGTCATTTATATTGTAAGTGTCGTAACTTATACTTGATGGGTTATTAGACCACCTTATTTGGGGTCGGCCCTGTATAAGTCATGTGGGTCAAAGGGTTATTAGACCACCCTATTGGGGGTCGGCCCACTCAGCATTATGTTATGTGGTTAAGTTCGAGCCTACATGAGTTAGGTAAAAAGGCAAGTCAAGTCAAGTATAAATAGAGTGCGGGAGGCACTCTATTTACTCACTCACTTCTCACACATGCACTCAAGGAGGAGTGGCGCACTTATGGAGGAGGAGGATCTGCTGCTAGGTTATGGCTATCTCTCTTGGTTGGTTTTATCATTGCTCTATCTATCTCTGAGAAAGTTATTGGGGTTTTTCACCTTTATGGTTTTCCCCAAGTAAATCTTTGTGTCTCTTGTGTGCTTGCATTATTGTCTCCATGATTGATATGTTGTAGATATGATGTACATGTTGTTCTCTCAGTTAAGATCCTATATCAAATTGAAGTAAATTCAGAAAATTTAACATGGTATCAGAGCTAGCCTAAAAGAAGGCATGATATGGCATGTATGACACTTGTTGCACTTACGATGCTAGGGCTTGATATAGCAAAAACCAGTCATCGTAGAACTTTCGCTATAAATCCGTTTTGGCGAATGTTTCGGATCTGAAATTGTTACAGGACGAAGATAAGATCTCCAGGTACCTTGTGTCCAAAGGACAACCTCTAATTCGTTGTACTTTGTGATTTATGATCTGTACAATATAGGGTTTCTGCCTCTTCCAGATCTGAGTCAAAATCAGGTGACCTTGGGAAAAAGGTCATATCTTGGGCTAGGAAGCTCCAAATGAAATTTCATAAAAATTGACAGGTAGTACACGGTCTGTAATATCTCAGAAAACGTTTTCAGAGGCCGAAGTGGAACCAATGACACGTGGAATGCCGTACAAGTTCGCTCTCCTGTTTTATCCCAAAACAGGTCACGTTGCGACATTTGGCATAACTCTCTCTCAGAGAATCCAATTGAGTTCAGACCTGTCAGGATGGAAAGATAACAGGTCAGGCTATCTCAGGAAACGTTTTCAGACTCTGTGGATCAAAAATTTAGGAGTTACACCAGAAACAATCAGGTACATATTTCTGTCAAAACAGAATTATTTTTTGGTACCTTCATTCATGGCTTCCGGAATTTAGGGCTTTGGAGAAAGTTGGAATTTTTGTAATCGGAGACCACGGCTGGATGCTACTCATCAAAATAGAAATTTAGAGACCAAGATCAGAATTTTTGGTTGG
The DNA here is from genome assembly GCA_027924585.1 of Larix kaempferi. Classification (NCBI taxonomy): domain Eukaryota; kingdom Viridiplantae; phylum Streptophyta; class Pinopsida; order Pinales; family Pinaceae; genus Larix; species Larix kaempferi. The sequence goes on along the minus strand of BSBM01000755.1, from coordinate 4,815,203 downwards.
GCAGAAGGCCGGGCTTGATTAGACCCTAGTTCGGGACTTTGATCAGAAAAGTGGAAAATTAGGGCTTCTGTAAAAATGGGAATTTTTGAAATCTGTGACCACGGCTGGAAGCTCATCAGAAAAATAGAAGCTTAGAGCTTTGGATCAAACATTTTGATGGGGAAAAAGAGTGGGCTTCATCAAACCCCAGTTCAGGGTCACGTCCAGTGAATCCGGAAGTTTCAAAGGCAAAATTGAGGAGTGAAACTTTGCAGTTTTCAAATTCTGAATATACCAGTTTGATCAGCTCATCAAGGCGCATATTTCTATCCTTTCAAAAGTTTGAAATTCAAAGTTTGAATTTTTGGGGTTTCTCTAACAAACCCATATCCAGCTCCAGGTCCAGTTCTTGCAAATCAAGTGGATTGGGTTAATCCTAGAAGAAGATGGATTGATCATCTGCATGAGTAAAGAAGTTCCTGTTTCAGAGGGAGATGAGGCTAAGGCCTTACATAAGAAGATTACAAGCGATCTCAATAGGTATGACTCATCGAGGTATGTTTCGATATTTTCCATGATTAAGTTTATGGTATGTCTTCATGTTATTACGGTTAGTACAATTTTGTTTTTAGATTTGCCGTATCACCTTAACAAAATTATGAATGCATGATAGAAGATATTCATTGGTTAGGGTGTTGACACTTATGATTGTACTAATGCATTATGGTGTTGTATGAGGTTTATGTTGTCTACTAACATGAAAGGTACACCAAGAAAGACAAATCATGTTCTGGTCCAAGAACATATGATCATGATAACATGAGGACAAAGATTCATCCATTGTCATGGATCTCATAGAAGATCCATTTACGAGGTATGTATAACTTGGTTTTGTAATAGTTAACCTATGAGATATACAGGTTACTAGCACAAGTCATTGAAGAAGAACAAGAAGACATCATGTGAGTATGTTAGACATAAATAGCTAGCATGCTAATCCAGGTATGTTTTTCCTATATCAAGATAGAATCTTACCTTGTGTTAGGATCTTATACTGTTGTTGATAATGATTATTCATGAAGTCACAGGTTTGAATAATCATGATTGTATGCATATTATGTTTCTTACCATAATTGATGATATGACTAACCAGAAGAATCATGATGGTATAGGTTTGAATAATCACAGGTTTTATGCATTTTATATCTCTTATCTTGATTGATGATTCAACTAAACTGAAGAGTCATAGGTTTGAGTAATTATAGGTTTAGACATGTTATGCTTCTTATGAGAATCCTACATAAACCTTGAATGCTAATGCTTATTATTTCTGTTTGAAATGATCATGACTATACATGCTTGAGATTATTGTGTTTTAATAGTATACTAATGAATGTATGATTTTATATGAGATCACAAGGATAACACATTCATGATACTAATAAGCATGCATAAGGACTAAGAATGAATATGAGCTCAAGAACAGGTAATCCAGGAAGCAAAGATCAAGAGGGAGTACACTCTAGTGGTTTATGCAAGGATGCAGATATTCAGAGGGAGTTGTCCATCTCTCTACATTCCACAACAGAAAGGTGTAGAAGAAGCTACTTCAGATTAGGACTCCAGCAGCTCCTGCAAGGAAGCGAAGACTCAGAGGGAGTCCACCCAATGAACAAACAAAGATAAGTATTTTAATTATCATTTCTTACATATTTGTTTGTTTAAATAAAATTGTTCAATGATGTATATGCTCATGGTCTTAGACTTAGAATATGTATTGTGCATATTAGAATAATTACATTAATGAACAGTATACTACTAATATGCATGGGTAAGTAGCCTATGGCACTGTACAACATTCCATTGCTACTTATCTAGAATGAAACCTCTTTGCTGACATGTTGGGAGTTGTGCACACTCTTAACAATGTTCTGGTAGAGATTGGAAGGCATCTAGAAAGTTACGGGATATGGATAAATGTTGTATTGAAGCATTGGCTAAGATAATTGCATGACTGTATGACATATTTCTTTATGTGTAATAATTTGTTCTGAAAAACTATGAGATGTTTTCTAATCATGCAATTTAACTTGTTGTGTAGGAAAGATCGTATGCCATCTCCTACAAAAGAAGAACTACAACATTTGTTCAGCAACAAATTTACTTATTGAAGATATTGAAGTTCCCAGGATCTGGGATGAAGAAATGGAATGCCATGATCCATCGATCATGAAGAATGATGTTTGGGATGTAGTCCCAAGATGTGAAGGGAAGTTTGTTATGACTTCCAAATGGAACTATCAGATCAAGCATGTTGTAGATGGCAGCATTGAGAAATATAAAAGTGATGAAATAGAAGATGCACCAGATGGATCTCAAGACAGCATGGTGTAGTCATATATGTGTGCAGAACTTGGTATGGTAGGATAGACAGCTTTCTATCCAATTTGGGCGTTACCAAGAGTAAAGCAGATTCCAAACTTTTCTACAAGGTTGAAGAAGGCAATCCAGTGATACTACTTTTTGTATGCAGATAACCTGTTTGTTACAGGTAAAGATAGATTGATTGCCGACACGCAGCGGAAGCTTTCTTCCAAGTTCTAGATGAAGAACTTGGGGATGATGCACTATTTGTTTTTGGCATGGAGGTGTGGCAGAGTGCATATGGAATCTTCCTTGGACAAGGGAAGTATGTAGTAGAGATCTTGAAGAGGTTCGGGATGATGGACTGCAAGAATATGGCCACACCTATGGCATCGAATCTGAAGCTTCTATGTGATGCTTCATCTGAGCCGGTTGATCGCCAGATGATTGGGTCCTTGATGTACCTGACGAACACGAGACCAGACATTTGCTTTGCTGTGAACACATTGAGCCAGTTCCTGACGGATCCGAGGAGTGTTCACCTGGTTGCTGTAAAGCATTATCTGAGGTACCTGAAGGGTACAGTGGATTATGGGCTCAGGTATGAGGCGAATCAAAAGTTTAACCTACAGGGTTATGTTGATTCAGATTGGGCTGGCAGTGCTGCAGATAGGAAGAGCACATCTGGGTGCTGCTTCAGTATGGGATCAGGTGTGATCTCTTGGTTTAGCAGGAAGCAGTCCTGCGTAGCACTGAGTACAGCTAAGGCAGAGTATGTTGCATCCTGTTCAGCTAGTTGTGAGGCAGTATGGCTACGGAAGCTACTGTCTGAGTTATTTGATCTCCCGTTGGAGGCTACTGGTATCTTCTGTGATAACCAGAGTTGTGTGAAGCTGTCCGAGAACCCGGTGTTTCATGACAGGTCGAAACACATAGAGATCAAATATCACTATATCAGGGATATGGTGCAGAGAGGAGCTGTGAAGCTCCTGTATGTTGCGACAGACGAGCAGATTGCAGATGTGCTGACGAAGCCACTAGCCAGGGTGAAGTTCGAGTACTTCAGAGAGAGGCTTGGCGTTCTTCAGATCGAGGACACTTCGAGGAAGAAGTGATGGACACATTTGCTGAAGCCATTCCAAGCATGTTGGAAGGAGGATCCTTCACATGGCTGTGGATGTAAGCGCTGGATGATGAGCATCAGGATGATGTTCTGGTTTCTGCTTGGATATGATCAATTGGATCATCTATGTATGTATGCATCATGTTGGATGTTGGATATGATCAGTTGGATCATTTATGTATGTATGCATCATGTTGGATGCTGGATATGATCAGTTGATCATGTGTACGTATTTTGTATATGCATCATGTTGGATGCTTGGACCATGTATCTGTATATGTATCAGGTGGATACATTGTATGATCAGGTGGATCATGTATGGTGATATGTATCATGTATTTGTATTTGTATCAGGTGGATACATTGATGATCGGGAGGATCATGTATGATGATATGTATCAGGTAGATACTTGGTATGCATCAGGTAGATGCATTGATGATCAGGAGGATCATGTATGATGATATGTATCATGTATTTATATCAGGTGGATACATTGATGATCAGGAGGATCATGTATGATGATATGTATCAGGTAGATACTTGGTATGCATCAGGTGGATGCATTGATGATCAGGAGGATCATGTATGATGATATGTATCATGTATTTGTATCAGGTGGATACATTGATGATCAGGAGGATCATGTATGATGATATGTATCAGGTAGATACTTGGTATGCATCAGGTAGATGCATTGATGATCAGGTGGATCATGCAGCAGGATGTTGCAGTGATGATCAGGATGATCATAGATGACGAGCTTCAGGATGTTGCTCCAGATGACATGCAGCAGGATGTTGCAGTGATGATCAGGATGATCATAGATGATGAGCTTCAGGATGTTGCTCCAGATGACATGCAGCAGGATGTTGCAGTGATGATCAGGATGATCATAGATGACGAGCTTCAGGATGTTGCTCCAGATGACATACAGCAGGACGTTGCAGTGATGATGATCAGGATGATCATGGATACATCAGGATGATGTATGGTGAGTATCAGGTTGATACTCTGTGGCCGTGGATCAGGTTGTGCAGATGAGCATGTAATCCGGTGCCCTGGGAGATTTGCAGATGGTCTTTCGAGGTTTTTCCTATGGCATGTAATTCGGTGCCCTGGGACATCTGGCAAATGCTCTTTTGAGGTTTTGCTCTGGGAGGACATGTAATTCGGTCCCCTGGGAGATCTGCAGATAGTCTTTCAAGGTTTTGCCTATGGCATGTAATTCGGTTCCCTGGGATATCTGGCAGATGCTCTTTCGAGGTTTTTTCCTATGGCATGTAATTCGTTTCCCTGGGAGATCCGATAGGTTGGGTTGTGTGCCCGTAATCAGTCCTGGGATGCTTTTGCGAGGTTTTGCCATGACCACATGTAATTCGTTTCCCTGGGAGATCCTATAGGTAGAGCTGTGTGCTCGTAACAGCCTGGGATGCTCTTGCGAGGTTTTGTGGTGAGGTCACATGTAATTCGGTGCCCTGGGAGATCCTATAGGTAGAGCTGTGTGCTCGTAACAGCCTGGGATGCTCTTTCGAGGTTTTGTGATGCACGTAATAAGTCCTGAGGATTCCACAGTATGGCCAGTGATGATGAAGACCTACAAGTGGTGGGCCTACATCCAGTATGAAAAAGGACTGGCTCTGTAGAACTTCCTATGACGAGTAGATTCAGAGATTGATTGAGATAGCAGCAGCAGTGACGATGATGATGATGACTCGATGACGATTATCCAGTGACGATGATCCAGAGAAGATGACTTGTGCTAGAAGAACTGTGCTGAGAAATACCTTCCTAGTTAAGAGGGAGTGTTGATGTATATGTAACTTTGGAATGTATTTCACATGTATATGTATATTGTATTCCTATAGAGATGGAATTATTCCTCTATAAGGAAGTGTCGTCATTTATATTGTAAGTGTCGTAACTTATACTTGATGGGTTATTAGACCACCTTATTTGGGGTCGGCCCTGTATAAGTCATGTGGGTCAAAGGGTTATTAGACCACCCTATTGGGGTCGGCCCACTCAGCATTATGTTATGTGGTTAAGTTCGAGCCTACATGAGTTAGGTAAAAAGGCAAGTCAAGTCAAGTATAAATAGAGTGCGGGAGGCACTCTATTTACTCACTCACTTCTCACACATGCACTCAAGGAGGAGTGGCGCACTTATGGAGGAGGAGGATCTGCTGCTAGGTTATGGCTATCTCTCTTGGTTGGTTGTATCATTGCTCTATCTATCTCTGAGGAAGTTATTGGGGTTTTTCACCTTTATGGTTTTCCCCAAGTAAATCTTTGTGTCTCTTGTGTGCTTGCATTATTGTCTCCATGATTGATATGTTGTAGATATGCTGTACATGTTGTTCTCTCAGTTAAGATCCTATATCAAATTGAAGTAAATTCAGAAAATTTAACACCATATTCCTTCAGAAAGTGGCTCCAATGTTTTTAAGCTCGAAAGCATAACTTTGTAAGCAAAGATTCCCCAAGGTGTTGCAAACGTTGTGCTGTATTGATCTTGATGTCGGATCCATATTTGGTTATAACCAGAAAATCCATCCATAAAGGAAAACATTTCACTACCCGCACATGAATCGACAATATGGTCAATGAATGGGGTGGGGTAGTTGTCCTTGGGGAATGCTAGGTTGAGATCGTGAAAATATGTACAAACTTTAATAGTGCATTTATTCTTATTTACGAGGACGGGATTAGAAACCCATGACGTATAAGCAACAGTGAATATAAATCCTGCCTGAAGGAGTTTTTTTATCTTGTCCTTGATAGCTAGGACCTTAGAGGGGAGGACATGTCATTGTTTCTATATGACCGGGGTGCATCTGGCCAGGTGTAGATATGATGTTCGGCAATTGAAGGGTCTCAGCCAGGAATTTCTTCATATGACCATGCGAATATATCTCAAAATTCCTTGAAGAGAGACCTGAAGTCAATAGCTTCTTGTGGAGAGCATGATGAACCTATAGATATTTCTTTTATTACTCCTAGTGTGGTGGAAATGTCAACTTGGATTATGGGTGAAATGTTGGCTAGATTATTGTCTTCAAAGTCATCAGGGGCTGGGACGGGGTTTTTGAACCAATCGATATGACTAGGAGTTAGAGAATCTTTTGATTCAATGGTGTACTACTGGGCTACTGTGGTGATTGGTGAGTCGCAAGTGGGGAAGAAATATGACCTATGATGGAGGTCGTCCCAAGGGGGGCTCACCTAAATGCATGGATTCCATTATTTCTTCATCGGTGGAGAAAAAATATTCTTCTAACATGTCTTCATCCGAAGAAAAGGAATCATCTGAACCGATGGGAGTGGACCGACCATTGCTGGTAGCAATAATGGGATCTCTTGGACAAGTAGGATTAACATATGTGGCCATGTCGCTTAGTGGAAGGGGTATTGAGTTAATATGAAGGATATACACACAGGGAAGGGGTATTTGGGGGAGAGGATGGATCTCCTCTTGTGGGAAGACTAGAGGCTCAGAATCCTTCTAAGTAACTGGTGATGGAGGGTCATCATTGCTAAGGTGAAGAGATACCAATGGTATGTTTACCTCCTCGGTCTGATCAATATATTTCTTTTGTTCCCCAAACACCATGGGAAGGGTGGTTCCCAAAGCTGTAAGGATATCTGATAATCGCTTTTGTGTTGCATGAAGTGTGTGTAATACATCCAATAGAGGACATTGGAAGGAGTGGTGAGTCATAAATCTACATGATCTGCATGGGTGAGTAGCATAGGCCTGATTGAGAACAATAATTGCGCTTTGCGAATGCCGAGAAGGAAATTGTTGATCGAGGAGTGGAAGGAGTGGTTCTTTCAGTTGAAGTGCTTCTGCAACGATCACGATGGGAGAGGATGTTGATTTTGTCATGACATTTATGGAAGCGGTTTCTTTGGGTTGAGGTGAAGAACTCTCAACCAAATGTTGGGTGAGGTGAATGGTCTCCAATTCGTTTTTAAATTTAGGGAGGTCAAGGATTGGTACACAAGGATTTGGACTTAGTAATCGAGTTGGGAAAATAAGAGGTGCCCCTTGTTATTGCATGTGGCGCATGTGTCACACTCATAAGGGTGTTAAGAATATTCCTAAGCTCTGGAAAGGTGGGGAATAGGTTGGTCGTATGGCCTTATTTCCCACATAGGGAACATGGTGGAGTGACCCTTATTATAGGAGAAGTGGTTGTCATTATTGGGGCTTTTAACTGTTGTTGGGTTATGCCCCCTGCTTTAGGATCGATGACCATCAATGATGATTTGGGGAGAGGTTTGGTTATGACAAGGCATTTCAACTTGGGTTGTCTCATGCCCCCATTGGTGGGTTTAGCGGAAGCCGATGATGGTTTGGTCACAAGTGTTGTAGATTTGGCATTCGGTACAGAAGGAGTAGCCTTCCTAGATGGCATAACGGCCAAGATAGGGACAAAATCTTAATGGGCTACAGGTTCTGAAGCCATATCTAGGTAGGGTGTTGTAAGGTACCACATAGGTATACCCAAAGTGAGCCCAGGTAGAGTCAGTTGAGCCATAATCGATATCCCTTTCACTCTCGTGGGGGAGTTCAAGAATGTTATTTGGAATATGGGAGGCACAGATAGAATCAGGGTCTGTTCAATGCCATGACTCATTAGAGGTGTGGGTGATGAAGCCGAGGGGTTGGTAGGTACATTTCAGCGGTGAAAATGGTGCACATAGGTCATCGATCGATGCAGATATTTTAGACAAAGGATCTGAATATACCCCTAGAAAATTGGAGTCCTTGTACACTCCTAGGAATATATCGACGTAATGGGTTTGACTTTTCAAATAGATAGTGGGTAGCACATTGTCCGGATTGGTGTTTCTATGGGGATCATAGTAATTCAGTTGGTCAAGGGTGACTAGCTTACCATTAAAGGGAAACATCATGATGCAAAAAACCGAAGAGGAAACTGCATTCATGGTGTACATGTAACTACAACCCAGCAAGATATTGTAGTCAAGTTGTGCATCGACTACTTCAATATCGATCATGACCATTTTCCCACCCAACTCAATGGGGACGTCATGGTACAATAACCTAGGTTACGATGGTCTCCCATTGTATGCATGAATGGAAATAGATGAGGGGACTAACTTAGGTGAACCCAATCATTTCCAAACATTAGATGACATGATGTATGTGGATGTTCCTTCATAGATGATGCATCGGTGAATCATAATGTTTTTACCGTGACAGGAACTTGACATGCGACTAACGAGGGTAGTCATGGTTCACCTTTGTCGAGATCAAAGGTCATAAGGCATGAGTCGGAAGGGTTGACGACACCAAGTGCATTCAGTAACACCTTTCATTGGGTGGGGAAATACTCTAGCACCTCTAACATGGACATGGAAGCTGGTGACTAAGCCAAGTCATCCACAATACTGTAATTGTGGGCAGATTTCATATGAGAGTTATGGGGAGTGCACCTAAGTGGTGCCTTTGTGATCCTTGGGATTCGCTCACCACTTGGGCGTGGTATTTGCAAAGGGCCCCCAGAAAGGGTAGGTACATATTCAACTTGTGGGGGATCAGGCTCACTATAGCCTTTGGCTGGTGTCTGGAGTTTGACGTATGTCGTGTTCATGTAGAATTTCTGGAAGGAGCCACCATCATAGGGGAAAGGCTCATGCTACTAAGTAATGACCCCTTGATTGGAAAATGGTTGTTGAAAGACAATGGTTTAGGGTTATGATAGATTTTCCACCTAAGGGGGGTTCACGGGTATATTTTTCTTGAATTCCACCAACTTTTGGTAGTCGGGGATAAGAGGACAATGGTGAGTGTAGTGACAATACTCTCCACAAATGGAGCAAGAATAATCGGTCCTCGGGTTAGCATTCTTCCCTTTCTTAGGAGGGTTGTTATCCCCCGTACTCTGGTTACCCCCGGTTCTTTTTTTGCTAGGGAGGGGGGTTTCACCCTTGCACCTAATGTTGGTTCTATTTGTTCTTACCCTTCTTCTTCCCCTGATTTAGAGGATTATTGGGATTTGTTTTATTCAACTACTCAAACTATTGAGCTTGTTGTGCAAAATAAGTTTGAACTAAATTAACATGGCATGCGGGGATTGGGGGAAGAACCGCGAGGAAATGGAAACAGGTAATAAGGGTTATACCTCAGAACTGGGATATATGTGGTTTCCACTCCATATTATGCGTATGTAGGAGCAGCTTGCACCATTTGCAGTGGAGGTACCATTGATGCTTGGTTTTCATTAGGATGTAAGAGTAGGGGGTGTCGACATTGTGGGGGTGGGTGGGTACTATGGTGCCATGTTGAATGGCACAGGAGTAGGAGGAGGAACCTCTCCTTGGTGGGAAATGGACCCAATAATCCCATCCACCAAATGCGATGATCCTATAGGTGTGGGATCCAATGATTGATGTCGAGGGGCATCGGGTAGGATGGTGTATAGGTAACTGGATTATGCATAGATGAGGTTGAAATTCTAGGCCTTTTGGATGGCCTCTTCCTCATTTTGGGGCATTGAGATTGCCACATCCTTTCCAATTACAAGTTGGAGTGATTTGATGAACCAATCCAACAAGAATTGGGGTTGTTTTCGATTTTGCACAATGTGTGATGTCTACACCACTCATGAATGCGTTCCTCTATGTGGGTAGAAGTATTATGGAGAAATTGTCTGAGAATTTCAAGGTTGAGATCATGGTGAATGGGAAGCTGAAAGTATGTGAGAAATGCAGTGGCCAATTTCCCAAAGGTGGCATAGGTCATTCCTAGTAAGTTCAAATACCATTTCGTTGTTGTTTCGATAAGGGTTGGCTGAAAGAGGCGAAGCCTTATTGAGTATTCCACTATATTGTTGGAGGAACACCATAAGTGAAAGGACATGACATGGTTGTTTGGATCATCTCCTTGTTTCCCTTCAAACTTAGGGATATCACAGGGGAGCTTGATAGGCATAGTTGGCCATGCTTGATCATGTGTGATAAGGTCATTGATCAATTTGGATGAATCCGGGATATTTTAAGATCACCATGAAAGGTATGTTGAGTCTTGTCATCACATGTTGTGTGTTGTTTCCTCGAGGGGGATAATTGGGTATATGTGGTGGTGATCTATGTTATTGATGGGAAGACAAGGATGTTGTATTCCCTCCTCCCAAAGGGGGAGAAGAAGTAGGTGTATTTCTACCGAGGGGTGGAAATAGAGTGTGGCCTCTTCTGTGAGACGGTGAACCAAAGGGGTTTAGGCTATCTCCAAGGGGAGGATATGAAGAGATGCCTCTTCCACAAGAGGATGAATAAAATGGATATGCGCTTTATCCAAGGGGAGAAAATTACTCAAGCAAGGATCATCATTGCCCTGAAGATGATATCAATGTGGCCTGGGAGTGGTACCAGTTAGAGTATCTCCCTCGTGAACCACGAGGAGAAAGTGGAAAAACACCCCTTGAGAGAGGAGAAACACCCCTTGAGAGAGGAGAAAGGCCTTGTAGTCTGTGGGACTGCCTTAGGGGTTTTTGCTCCTCAATGGAGGAATCTTAGTGATAAGTGAGAGTTATGATGGAAATAAACACAATTAAACAAATGCAAAAATACGCCCAGCACAACAAATGCAAAAATGGTGCAAAGTGAGTGACATGTGCTATGTCGGTTTAGTGCAAGAGTTCCCACATATAGGTTCTTTTTAATTACAAGTTAGTGAACTTGTATTTAAAAATAAAATAAATGTAATTCCCTAAATACCTAACGTCCTTCCTCTCAAATGTAACAGGTCCTTCCAAAATCACAATCAATGGTGATAATGGGATCCACACAATGATTGACTAGTGAAGGTAACAAAGAGTCAGTTATACTGGTTATGGGGATAAGTCCCGGAAGGGATTGGAAACATTTCCCAATGGAAATATATTTCCTTAGGAGTCTCTTTCTCTCACAATTTCTCCTTGGTGGTATCCTACATTTTTCCACTAAGATACTCATGTCAAGTGTGGATAAGTGGTTCATCCTAGGCAGTATAGTGTCGCCTCGACAAAACGATGAGTGGATCTTTGGAGAGGGAAGTGAAAATATACCTCGGCTTTGACCTACTTGGGAATGATGCACTTCTTATATAGGTTTTCTTTTAACACTTGTTGATAGCAGGATTTGATAATACCATGTAAGTCAACAATGTTATGTTTCAAAAACTTAATGAGACTAGATTTGTGGGCATTAATGGATGCCTAACCCAATCAATCCTACCTAACTAAAATGTTATTTTGTGACCTCCTGTGGAAGATTTTAGTTGGTTTGAAATTACAAGTGTTGATTTTAAGGGTCTAAATTCACTTAAGGAGTGTAAGGGAGGTATTTCACAATTCCCTTCCTTTTTGGTTCACCAAGATCACAAGTAATGTGAGGTGAAGAGCATACACGGGTTGGAAGATATTTTAGGTCCCTTAGTGTATGATAGTGATGCAAAGACATGTGAGATAATAAAATTGATTATAGAAACTAACTAAAGAGGTTGAAAATAAATGCAAATGGAGATTTAAATTCAACTCTAAAAGATGCTAATGATGCTTGCTAACAAAATGTTCATGAAGTAAAAGTGTGCAATGACAATATTTCACAACTCTTACCCTTTTTCTGATTCACCAAGCTCACAAGAAGTGCGAGGTAAAGAGCATACTTTGGGAGGGGAGAGTCTTTAGGTCCTTACTTGTGTGCAAAAGTGGATTTACACTACTTTTCCTAAAAAAATAGAAAGTAGAAAAAAACAAGAGATGTCTTGAATACTAGTGACAACAATGAGTCCCATTGAAAGCCTCAAAGTTGGTTACCTAAGTATCTTTCAAGAGAAAAGGACTCTTTACTCCCTAATCTTGGTATAAATGGGATAAGTACTAAAGAAAAACTAACTATTGCAAGTTAATTTACTTATGTTCATTAGCGAGCAGTCATTGGGACTGCAACATTGTACGCAAAGCAGATAAAAAAAAAATTACAATAGTACGGAAAACAGAAACACAGGGACGCGGTAGCACGGAAAAAGCATTCACTGATGCGCATTAACATGATTACAACACAGCAAGGCTACGCTAACATAGAACATATTACAACGTAGGCGAGGGTATATTAAAATGTGCGGCTAGCATGACTGTTGAAGAGAAATATGTGCGAGTAGCGCGCTTGGGGAATTAGTATCTACACAACTATGTAAACAACAATTCCATCCAAGAGGAGGCCAAAAATTGAGATGGAAAGGTATGGAACTCTTCACCTGTAGAATACAAGCACCCAGAATTAGCTATCTAGCAAATAACAGCCTAGTTAAAAAGAAATTAACAAAAATATAGCAGAGTGGCCATAAATATTGTTGTGGGAAAATTTGCTTAAAGGTGTGTAGCCCTTCCCACTTTGGAGGTTAAGCCTTTAAGGTTGTCAACAAGGCCTAGTATTGTAGTACCTAAATCAAATTTTAATGACTCCAAATTGATTCTACAAGCTCTTGTAAGTAAAACAAAACAAAATGAAATTAAAACTTAAAAATAACTTGAAAGGGAGTGAGGATATGCAAAGTGACAATAAGAAGCCAATTCTTGAACCAATTTATATTTCTCAATTTGAAGTTGTTACATGTAGTGTCACCTAAGAGGTGTGGGATTCAAGGAAAGCCGAAAATCTCCCTTAGGGATGTCCTTTCTATCCACACTAAATGCTAAATAACTTGATAGAACAATGGGAGAAACACTTGTCCCTTGGAGGAAGATGGCAAGGGAGATTGAAGAATGCTAGTAGGTATGGTAAGAGGTGGAAGAAGTTCCAACACAATTCCAATAACGTAACCTTGCTCTAATTTCTCCTTACTAGATGCATGCCCATGGATTCCATTTATATGCCAAGAGGTGGCCAAGAAATAACTCCAAGAGCTAGCTCCAAAGTACACAAAGGGGGGACATTCAATGAACCCAAGTACATGAGGAGCCAAATTCAAATTCTTGGAGGTGATTGAGCTTTCATGATCCTTCAATGCGCCACGAGTTGTTGTGGTCCTGTCGTTTTGACAGTTGTGCGGATTTCAAAGGAAAATTTGCGCTAGTGTAGTGCAATCACGGAACTGATAATGCACATTGTAGTGGGATCTATCACGAGAGTAACCACACTACCTTTGTTTTTCACTGGTTTTTGGCATTGTTGGACTCATGTTTCTTTATGGATCTAATGAGGATTTCATTGGCAGGATGCATGCTATATGTTGATGATTCCTTACTGCAAGATTAGCCAAAATGTCGCATGTGTGAAAAAATTAAGCGTTAACAATTAGTAACCTGGAAAGTTGCAGTTATCCTGCAATTAGAGGTTTTCTTCTTATCATCCAACAATTTGACGCAAAATTTTCTATTGTTGCACAACATAGCCTTGTGGTGTTTCACCCACACCAATATATAGCTCAATATGTTACAAATGAAATATTGTCAATTAATTAACATATTTAGACCAACTTATTAAAACTTTGAGAAGAAAAATAGAAGCATGTCTAATATAGGGAAAAAAAAAATGTGGTCAATGATCACCTATTTATATTTTGCACCATTCGCTAAATCAATTTTTCTTTTTGTAAGATTGATATCTCGATAATGATGAGATCTTCTAATAAACTCCACCACCCCATCCCATGATACTTACCATAAATGTATGTAAATTCTTCTACCAATGCCTTCATCTAGTCAAGATTATTTGAAATGTATAAAAATATGGCATCCCACTCTTGAGCAGTTGTATGACACAAAAGTGGTTGAATAATTAGGTACTTAAATTAATGCTTAAATGATGGATGAATAAAATTTATAAGATTAAAACATTAGAAAATTGATAATAAAAAATATATACACTGTTATATAAGTTGATCTCTAATGTTTGATTACCATTGAATTTCCTCATTCTACCATTCCCTAACAAAAAATCATCTTCATATTTTGTCTTGGAATCAACATCCCAAATGTGAGGCACATTAATATGTTGCGATATTACTTCAGGAATATACTCATAAATATACACCATAGATTGATATACCATATAGCCCTTAACTATATATCCCTCGTGACATGATCTTTGTCTAACAAAATCTTGCAATGCCTTCAAGTCCCTCTCCACTATCCTCATTGACCAAGTGTGTACAGGTCCACACATTTCAATCTCCTCAACTTGGTGTATGAGTTAGTGTCCTTTTGCATTGAAAAATCCAAAGAAAGATACTTTTGCAATTCACACATTTGCTAAGAAATTTCCTTTTTCCAATACCTTATATCTTCTTTGTGGATTTCTTCAGATGAAAACCACTTAAACATGTTAATTCAAGTTCAATATCCAATATTATAAACAATAATAAATATATGTGAACAATGCAAGTAAATCACATCTATGCCAGTTGTGTAGTTAACGTTTCAATTCTAAATTATGACAACTTGCCTCATGTACTTGTCGATATCATATATAACTTGTTTTATGTTGTTATCGAAGTTGTTTTGGGAGAGATATAAGTAGAACAAGCTGAAACATAGCTTGTCGATATCATATATAACTTGTTTTATGTTGTTATCGAAGTTGTTTTGGGAGAGATATAAGTAGAACAAGCTGAAACATAGAAGGAGTCATTACTTTATTCAAAAATTTAAAACAAAAAACAATATATACAAAAAAAGGAAGATTCATTTAACAAAATAGCTTAATAAAGGTATGCCAATTATCATGAGTTTTCACCCCACCAACTTCTCCTTTCTTCATTAAGATATTGTTTATGCTTGAAGAAAAACCAGTGAGAAATTTAATTTTTTGAATGACATCTTTTATAGCATTGTTTTCCTGCTTTGTAAACAACCATGGAATATTGTCTAGTTGTACTCCATTATTGGAATAATGAATCAATTTTTCCATTAAATGATTGGATTCCTAAATGTCTCTACAAACTTTGGTGATTTTATCTTTGTTACTCCTTCCATGTAGGGTTATCCATAATGTTTTATGTAACACTCTTCCTAATATGCATTGTATCAAATAAATGAGCAACTTGTAGGTGCTCATAGTAGGGAAACCTATTGAATTTGATGGAGTATCTTTTCATTCACCGTGTAGGAAGGTTATTAATGAGTTGATGACCTTTATGAAACATAAACAAAAAAAATTAAATATTAGATACAATTGAATATAAATATTACAAGTTGTATAACGTTATTAGTACTACATGTGATATGGAATCCAATTGATTACCTTGATGACGATTCTTATTATATTGTAATTTCCATAGTTGAGGTGTCATTCTTTGGAGGGTTTTCCTATTCTCTTCTTTCCTACTAAAAACATATTTCTCATTAGTTCGATACAGATGGTTCTTAAGGATGAAGTGCATGTACTCATCAAATACCTCCTTTCCTAAACTTTTGGAGCATCGAGAATTCACTCTAGGACCACATACTGGACAAGCAAATTTACCATTTGTTTTAAAGCCTACGAGATGTGGAATTATATCAATACTAGTACTATACAAATCCATTATTCCAAAAATCCATGAATCATTGATAAAATTAAATATTATTAAAGTGGAGTACTTTAATAGTAATTACCACAAAAATGTGTTGGCCCTGGGGCATCATGAATTTTCCATGTAAGTATTCCATGTAATTGAAATTATCTTTTCCCTATTGGTTTGGAGATGTCGTACATAGTGATGCCAACCCATAAATTTAGAAGTAAACCAATAAGAGGCTCAATAATTACTAATGTCCATATCTTTAACTTTGTACTTACCTAATTATTTGAAAATGTGCATTCTTATTACATTGAACATATAATAAATTAATGCATATGTAACAAACAACAAAGGTACAATTCAAATGATATGTAGTTGAAAATGTTCTTTTGAACAAATACCTGGAACAATCATTTCCAGCATTGTGTGCTCCCTCTTTATTGACATCCAAGAATAAAGGTTATTGTTTTTTTTAAAATACACCACAGTAAGCAAACAAATCTCATCTCACCAAATGGATTGACACCATCAGTTGCCAATGAAAGCCTAACATTACAAGGTTCTTCTTTAAAAAATTGGCCATATTTATTCAATGTCCCTAAATAGGGTACCATCTGGAGGCATTTGCATAACACTATCTTCATTTATATTTCATGCATGGTGATCCATAAATTGTGCTTTGTTTTTGCACCTGAATAGTTGTTGGAAATGTGGAATTATGGGAATATGACGAAGAACCTTGCAAGAGACTTTATTTGTTACTTGATATGTTCGATGTCTACTAATTCCACATTGAAAGACATTCCAACTTTGTTGCATGTTGTTCATAATATATAATATGGTCATTAGTACATGCATCAATGGCTTCATACTCCATTCCTAAATCTTTGATAATGAGAGTCAATTCATGGTATGTGCACGATAAATTATTTGAAGATGGTAGGAGAATATCACCTAAAAGTTTACAACATTCAAACAAAAATTTAAAGTAATGAATATAATTCATGAATATTCCATCCGCCTTTATACAATATAATTAATTAACACTAAAAGAAGAAATAAAAAATGGTATTCATGTATGAATAATTATATTACATACCTTCATATTTGTGTTAGGCAAATGTTTGATAGACCATTCAACACTTTCAAGTTCACCAACAATAAAATCACAAAGAGAATATTTGTCTTTGAGCCTTGATATAAAGGTTTTTGTGTCTTTTCAATCAAAGTTGCAGCAAGAACATGTTCAAAGTTATCATCCATCGATGAATTAGCATGAAAGGTGTCATTGATCAATCTATTTATCCCATCATTCTGAATTATATCAATGTCATCATTTTCCTAGGTCATAGGATTAAATTCATGATCTCTAGTATGATTATGAGCTCCATATTGATGATTTCCATCAACTTGTTCATCATGAATATTTCTACTTCAACTTGACACATCTTGGTCATCTAGTCCAACACTGGGACGCTTTGTATTTATAATTACAAACAATCAAATATTAAAAACAATAAATTATTAAAACTTGTAGATGAGAGTATAAATTAAATGTATAATGAAATAGAACATCCTCTAGTAATATTACCATTGGACGAATTTCATGCCTCCCTTCAAAGTGCCCATATTTCCAACAATGTTTTTTAGTTCTAGACCTTAAAAATTCTAGTCATTCCCTTGCACTTTTTGCAAGGGCACCAACATTTACCATAACCAAGTTGCTCCCTTACCCTAGCAACGATCCTCAAACTTTCCTCTTTTGACATTGGCATTGTTAACTAAAAAATGTTGTAACATTGTTATAGTTGTCGAAACTATGAATAACTATATTATAGACATCAAGAACATCACATAATTGTCGTCTTGTATTTCTAATGTAATGGGATAATTATTGTATGCACATTGGATGTCGGACTTCCAACAAATGTTAACTATGCCAATGTAAGAGTTGTTGACCATGTCAAGATTTGAACACTAGCCTGCATAGTTCAGTTATCTACCTCAATATCATTCTTCCAACACATCATTCTCTTAAGACTGGCATACACATGTCCCCAGTCTGATGTAATCAAGAAAGCATGAGAACTGTGACATCCGTCGAGGGCAGAGTTAAAATTTGTGTTGTTATCTCTAGAAATTGAAACATAGTTGTGATAACACAATCCATTTCAACCATTATCATCAGAAAAAAATATTGGAAATTGCACCCAAATGTAATAGTGTAGGGAGCTATGGTAGTTGTTATTGTTGGAAAACTCTACCAAAGGGAGATACCTCTCCCATTGATTCTATTGATCTATGATATACATCCTTAACATGTCCTTGATTACCTATTTAACTCTTTCCTTCTGACCATCACTCTCTGGATGATATGTCATATTGAAATTCAATTAGGTTCCCAAGGACCCTTGGAGGCTCTGCTAGAACCTAGAGGTGAATTATGAATCTCTATCTAAAATTATTTTCCAAGGGACCCCATGTAGTCGAATTATTTCCATATGGAAGACCTGAGCAATGGAAGATGCATTAAAGGTACTTTTTACCGTAATGAAATGTTCACTTTTAGTGAGTCTGTCCACGCCAACCATAATACAATCATGTCTCTGGAAGGAAATGGGTAGGCCCCCCACAAATTCCATGGAAATCACTTCCCATTTAGTATCAAGTATCTCATATGTCTAAAGAGTCTTGCTAGGTGATGGTGTTTGGCCTTAACTTGCTGACAATCCAAACAATGAGCTATATATTGTACTATGTACATTTACATTAAATTCCAAAAGAATGCAATTTGTTAGGTTTCATGCATCTTTCTCACTCCTGAATGTGATGAATACGGCACTCGGTGGGATTCATACATTACCAACCTTCAAAGTTCATCAACAAACAAGACATACATCCTTCTTTTGAATCTTACCAATCCATCTTCATCCAATGAGTACCCTTCAAACCTAGTTTATGCTAACTTCCCTTTAGCCAAGGCATCCTGAATCTGAAGGTATCATGGGTCCTTAAGAAAATGTCTCTTTATTCTATCCCTAAGATCATTTTTTATGGATTATATTGAACCTATCCGAGGTCTCTTGCTTAGTGCATCTACTGCCATGTCATCATTTCCCTTAATGAAAGAGATTATGAAGTCATACTCACTTAAAATTTCACTCCAACATCATTGGCGTGCATTACAATCCTTATGGATGAATATGTACTCAAGACTCCAATGATATTATTTAATTCAAATTGACATCCTACCAAATAATTCCTCCATAACTTGAGGGCTATGGAAACTACTTCCAATTCTAGATCATGAGTAGATTAATTGACTTCATGATTTTTGAGCTTGCGAGAGGCATAGCAAATTACTCCTTCCTTTTGCATCAAGATTACACCTAATCCCTCTCTTGATGCATTTGTGCAAAACAAAAAAGCCTTATCCATTCTTGGAACTTTAAGGATTGGGGAACTCATGAGTCATCTTTTAAGCTCATTAAAGGCTTCCTCACATTTATCCGCCCATTCAAACCTAACCTCTTTTTTTTGTTAAGTTGTGATAGGTCCCGCAATTCAAGAGAATCCTTCTACATACCTCCTGAAGTAGCCAACCAACCCCATAAGACTACAAACCTCCTTGTCGCTCCTAGGAGACTACCAACTTAATTTGGATTTAATATTTCCCTGGTCTGTTGAGATTCCTTCACCACTTATTGTGTGTCCAAAATACTAGATCTCTTTCTGAGAAAAAAAATGAGCATTTCGTCAACTTCCCCTATAATTTATGGTCTCTAAGGAATTGAAGTACGAATATTAAGTGCTCATGATTCTCTTGTTCACTACATGAGTAGATGAGGATGCCATAGAGGAATACTTGTATAAAGCGATCTAGATAATTTCGAAACACATTACTCATCAAGTTCATAAATGTTGTTGGTGCTTTCAACAATCCAAAGGGTACTACCACAAATTCATAATGGCCAAAACTTGTCGAGAATGTGGTTTTCGGAATGTCTTCTTCCATAATCCTTAATTGATGGTATCCCGATCGTAGATCGATCTTAGAGAATATTGATGCCCCTCAACTGATCAAACAAGTCATTGATGTAAGGCATGAGATATCAGTTCCCGATGGTTTCCTTGTTCAAATCCTGGTAATCGATGCACAGATGAAGGGTACCATCCTTCTTTTTAACAAATATTACAAGTGCCCCCCAAGACTATACATGAGGCCATTTCCACCTTGTCAAAATCATTTTGGTCTTGGGATTCCAACCTATATTTTTCTAATGAAGATGGAGAAATAAATCCATCAGTATCCCCAATATCTATCAAAATAGTTCAAGGAACATCTTTGATCATACATGTCAATTCCATAATTGTGGCTTGGTGCTCTTCTTAACAATGGTTAATTGTGACATGAATTCAGTGTTGACACTATGGATGGCCTCCCTATGTCCATATATCTATGTGGACTTCTTTGACCTACCTCTCGAGGCAGTCCCATTTATAGTCGGGGGCCTAGCATTCATAACATTTAATCCTTGTTGGGGTTGCAGCAACTGTTTGTCCCCAACCACCATGACCCCTACCATGGCCACACCTTAGTGTTGATGCGGCTCAGATATCGACCCCTTGGTACATGGAGTGGTACGAGAAGTGGCTAACATACTGGCCATCTTGACTATCCCTAAATTTCCTCCCTAATAATTAATTCTCCTACCCCCAATCCAAATGGCACCAGTAGGTCTAAAATTTCCCTTGGGCGACTGTGCATGTACCTATTTTCCCATATCAATCTTATTTTTTACCTACCTAGAGATATTTGAGGTCTATGCCATGGTAGTAGGCTTCCACATTGCTACCTTCGTGCAAATGTCTAGGTCCATCTTGTGAAGGAATCTCTTGGCATGTATTCCATCATCCATCGTGTAGTCGACGTGATGTAATAAAGAGTAAAATTCTGCTTCATATTCTTTTATGGACCTTCCCCTTTATTGCATTGCGTGGAAGGTCACCTTCTATTAATGTTTATACTCATTTGACAGATAATGGATTCTAAAGGTTTCTTCAAACAATTCTCATGACACCTGTACGGGCCCAATATGTAACTTATTCTCATAATTCACCCACCATAGAAATGCCTCCTCCTTTAAAAGACTCGTATATATTTGCACCTTTTCATTAGTGGTGTACTTCTTAAATCTAAAGGGTTGATTAACTACAGCCAACCAAGATTGTACCTTCTATCGTTCATATGTACCTATAAACTCTGGAAAATTGGACTTATGAACTTCCTTCATGATATCTATGGGTGCTTTTTCCTCCCTTAAGGATGGTTGGTCGCAATCCTACTTATTCTTTTGTTCAATTTCTATGTCATGCCTCTAATCTGGGTTCTAGCCCACATTTTGATTTTGACTTTACCCTGCCATCCATTCCCTAAACATACTCAACACCTCACCCAACGAGCATAAAATAGGATGCCAACCTTGGGAGGGGGATAAGTTTGTATATGACATTTTGGGGCCATGATTCTCTGTAATTTATCATCAATGAAAGGTTTGTTAGAGATTACCCAAGGGAATTTTAATCACAGTTTAATTAAGCAAGTGCATTATAAGGCATTATTTATAAATTAGGGTATGTTTATAAGTACATGTTTTGTTAATCTTTTTTTTTAATTGATGCAACTTATCAAGGTCTGGGGAAATAATATCCCTTCCCCAATCCTTGTGCATCACTACAATAATGCACTCTGTCTTTAGGATTTTGTACTTCCCAATGATGTTGATCCAGTCTCTGTACTAGCACATGTGTATTGCATCTGGAGCATAATGGGATAAACCTTGGCTTCTCTGACAGCTCACTAAATTACAACCAAATGAGAGGGTCTAAATATAGGGAATATTCACTTAAAAATATTATACTTGCAACTGACTTATCCACCAGGGTGTGGTCTCCTTATCACTCAGCAACTATCTAGTCCTTAAATATATTGATTCCCTAGTATGCCTCCATGGGGACGTGAACCTTTCCCTCAAATCAGTATGGAAAGATTACCTCGAGAATGATGTGTTCCCTAACACAAATAGTGCTTATACATGATGCACATGCAAATGGGATAAATCATTTTTACACTTAAATATCAATAATGAGTTTCATATTAATTCCACAATACTTGATTAAGTTACTGGGCACTCTGAGTGGTTCTGCTTAATCATCTGAGGTAAGTAGTTGTCAACTTCTGCTTAATCGAGGAAAAATTGTTGATCATTCCATTTCCTTTCTGCTCAATATCTCCACCGGTAGCCTTAGGAATTGTCCAAGTAGTGGTGTGCTACCTGGCTAGTTTTGTGGATCATCTGGGAGTTGTGCTTTGTTTGCAATGTCTTCACCTGGTTCTTCATTCCCTGCAGTATCTTCTTCCACACCATCTACATCTACATAATAGTGGACAACTTCATTGTTCACGTATTTTGGCAGCGAAGGCATGACGAGGCTTTCTTCATTGGTGCTAGTAGCAACGTGTCTATTCATATTCATCATTGCTTCCGCTAACCACTCAGGTTGTGGTACCTAGCTTGGCAATGTCAAGTGCTCTTTGTTGCTTTATTGTGATTGAAAACCTTCAACCATATTCAGTCTGACGGAGTTGGTTTGAAGATACTCTACATTATTTGTTTGTGTTTGGTGTGTTCCAACTCCCATACTTGATTTAGTTGCTTCATCAACAGCATTAGTGGCATTGATGTGACCATCGTATTGAGTTTCATTGACCTGCTCATCTTCATTACCCAATTGTTGGCCCTGGCCTTGCAAGAGGGATAAGATGTTTTCCATAGCAGTTGCATCTTCTACAACGTCTACACCTTTGAAATTTTGGCTACAAGCCATGTCATGGATGAGAGCATAGTAATCTAGTGGCCATATTCCAGTTCACTTAAAGCCAACCTTGATATTTGAGGTTGTCAATGCCCTTTTAAAAGCATTACTTGCAAGTTCAACTAATCCATCCCTTTTTACCTCTATCCTGGGGTTCTTAGCCATCCATGAAGCTCTATCAAACTTGAAGTCACACTTAAACGGACCAAACACATTCACGTCAAGTGGCTGCAACCTATAAGTGGTATGTGTTGGTAGAATCAACAAGCCAATTCCCATCATGTTTACCTCCTGAACGATTTGTAGAGCTATGTGGTTGCCATGGCCATAAAAAATCATCATATGTCTATTTTCAGGAGATACACCACCAGGAATGGATGTGGAAAAATGGAAAATTCAATTCATGAACAGTTCTTTAGTGATCCGTGCATTGGGATGTGCAACCATGCATGCTCATGGCTCACATTTCTTGATATCGTTCTTTAGTTGGGTCTTTCCCTTGAACAAATAAAACCTAGGGATCGAGGCACTGATTGCATTTACGCAACATACAATAGTAATCCACTCCCTTATTTTAGGCGTAATTCTTGGCAAATTCCTCTTCCTCTCTTGGCAACTACCCACATGCCACAATTCTTGCTTGTTTGTAATCCAGTTTCATCATAGTTCCATATACAGGCTGGACCATATGAGTGCTTCTAATATGCGCTTGACAGTGTGTCGTAGAACTTGGACACAACTGTAGGGCACAAATTCAGAGCTCTATCTCTATATAGGCCCTTTGTTGTGTGCAAAACAAGATCTAGGTGTCGAGCATTGAAACCTACCCACCATGATTTCCGAGGAAATCCATCTCTGAATGGATTCGGCCTTGACTAGAATTTGCACCACATTCGATATTAATTGTATCAACTCCATCCCATGGCCCATGTTGGCCATATCCTTACACCAAACAACCACTTCTTCCCCCTATTTAGTTAACATTGTAAGAGGGTCTTTCCTCTTGGTATGAGTCAGACCATATATCCAATGATGCATTGACATAGGTCCAAACCCATATTTCCTTGCAGTTGCTCTCACTGAATATCCATTGAATTCTACATCATTAATCACCTTCAACATGTCCTCTTTTGTCCAGCACCTGATAGCACCGATATTCCTGCTTGAACCAGCTCCTTGAACTATGGTTGATGGTGGAGCGGTAGAAACTTCCTCTACCTCATTATGGTTTCCAGCATTTGTATCGGCATGTCCTTACACCGTGATCGATGGTGGAGTGGCAACAGTTGCATATGCCTCGTTATGGCCTTCAACATTTGTATTGGAATTGGGATCTATTTCCTCATCTCATGAAGTATGGCATAGTTGGGCACCCCTGGTCACTCGTCTTCGTGGGCACCCCTGGTCACTCGTCTTCGCGACCTCCTTGTATGATTAGCATGGCTCCCTCTTTCCATGACTAGATAAATGTGTATTACACTGACATCTAGTTCAATTTATCTATTGGATGCATGTACAATTTATATAAATCTAAATCTATCCTTCAATAATAAAGCTAGTAGGCCTATTTGTCAAAGTTAACAATCTAAATCTATTGGATGCCACTTATCATATCATATATTCATGTCAAAGTTATCAATAATGCATTTGATCCTATGATAGCAAGAGTCAATGATTTGCCTTGTATTTATCTATCATCAAAAGTAAATATTTGCATTTGCACTGGAAATTTTACTGTGATCTCAGCCATTTAATTTTTCTACCATCTATCCAAGTAAAGTGAATTTATCACCATTGTCTCTAATGCATTTTGTAACTGATAGCATTGTAATTCATAAAAAGAGCATATGGAACTCACAAAAGTTGGCAATTTTCACAACATTCATTTGCTTATAGCACCTTTCATATGCATATTTTATTGCAAACAAGAAGAACAATAAAACAATTAGGATCAGGCACATTAATTTCAGGGAAAAATTTAGGGCTCTTCCCTAAACTACCTAGCAATTGTCTCTTTTCTTTGGGGATCAACAAGTATTTACTCTCAGCTGTTATTTTAGTTCTTCCAATGCTTTGTTCTCTCTTTGTTTCAAGAGTGTGCACATCAATCTATTGATTTTGGAGGCCATAAGCACAATATATTAGGGGAATTTTGAGGTCTAAAATGGGTCTCGTGAGAGATATAATAAAACATTGTGAGTTTGTCATTTTATGGGTAAGGTATATTTACAACTCACCTCTTGCACAACAATTCATGTAACTATGGTTAAGTTAAAGTAAAAAGATGTGTACAGCTAAAATTAATAAAAAATCTTTATTGATATGACTATAAACATGAGTACTTTTGAATACATAAATGTACTAAAATAAAGTACTCATAAAATAAAGTAAAATATTTTAGTTTTTAATTGTACACCTTTTTTTCAGCTGAAAAAAAAAACATACTATTGCTATTCCTTGAATCAAATAGTACAAAGATTTTCACCTTTTTTGAAAAAAGGTATATTCATCATGTTCAAGACAGTATGTCCAAAGGACCCCAAACTACCATCATCAAATGATTGTCCATGATAGACTATACAAAACCAAATAGACAATGACATATTACAAAAAGTAAACTGTTCAACAAAAATCCTTGACTTTGAACTTTCTAAAAGAAAAAGACTTCGCCACTTTCCAGCAAGCTGGAGTCCATCCATTCTTCCCAAACAAGAAATCCTTCAGAGCCCAATAAAGCTTGCTTTGATAAGCCATCAGCCTGACCATTGTGTTCACGGAAGATGTGGGAAAAGGAGATGTGTTCCTGCAAATCAATCTCCTCTCTAACACGCCTACACCAATGGGAAAGAGCTATAACATTTAAATCAAATTCTTTAGCTGCCCATTTGATAGTAACACGTGAATCTCCAAAGACCTTAATATTTACCAACCCAAAGATGTTTGCACATTTCAGAACACACCACAGAGCTAAAAGCTCTACTTTCATATTACTACCATTACCACAATTGAGACGAAGAGTGTAAAAATGACCCTCATTCAGATAAATAACTCCGCCAGCAGCACAAAAACCGTTCTGTGAAGCCCCATCAAAAAATAGAATGGGCTGATCCACAATAAAAGTAAACTGACCAATCCTTCTCTCCTCCACTTTTTTGGTAACAGCAGTATAATGTTGTGCTAAATTTAAGACAATAAGTCCACAAGCCACAACATCAGGCACTTTATCTTGAAAGGTAACCAAATTCCGGAAGTACCAAAGGGCCCATGATATAAGAATAGGAACCTGTATTGTCTTGTTTGAAGAACGAAACCAACTCAGCAGAGACTTACCAAAATCATCATCTTCCCATACCTTTGTGATTGCCAACTTCGAACAACAGAAATCCCAGACTTTTTTACCAAAGGAGCAAAAAACAAACAGATGATTGATAGATTCAGATTCCTCCTTACATAAGATACACCAATTTGGACCACACCAACCACGCTTTGAAAGATTGTCCCAAGTTTTCAAGGTTCCCTGTAAAGCATGCCATAAAAAACACTTGTGCTTTAAAGCAAGATTCCACTTCCAAATCTGTTTATACCACCAGTTCCGAGGAAAAAAAATACTTCTCTTGCATAATTCTGTCATAGGCTGTTTTGGCTGTAACTATTCCAAATTTTACATTCCCATTCCACACCATCCTATCATCTTGATCTGATAAAGAACAACCAGCCGAACAAAGAGCACTGACATAGTTATCCCAAGTGATTGCATCCTCACCATCCAACCCCAAATCATTGGATTTTAACCAATATGAATGACCAGATAAATTCCTGATACTATTTAAAGTAGTCAACCCATATATTTTTAAATAATCCAGGATTTTGTTTGAAAGACAAACAGAACCATCAATACCCAATATATTGTCTTTTCCCACCCTGATGGCTTTACCATTTCCCACCTGCCACTTCAAGTCACCAATGATCCAGCCAGAAACCTTAAGAAGCCCGCGCCATAACGGAGAGCAACCAAAACTCGAAGGCATATGCATTCTGATCCATTCAACCAAATTCATGTTTATATATTTCACAAAAGTAATCTTGGACCAAGGATTTTGATTAAAAAGACACCTCCATAGGCTTTTAGTTCTAAGAGCCACGCTGAAAGATTTTAAATCCTTTATTCCCCAACCACCGAATCGTTCAGGCCTGGAGACCGATTCCCACCCAGTCATAACCAAAGAGGCCCGATCTATTCCACCGGTCCAAAAAATTGAAAATCAATTTCCTGATGACATTTAAAATATAGACAGGGATCTCAAGAAGAGACATCCAATATACAGGAATCCCCAACAGAACCGCTTTGATTAGAGTAAGCTTACCTCCCACAGAGAGCATTCTATATGCCCAATGAGAGATATGAGCTTCAACTTTCCGAACTAGCCACCACCAATCCTTGATATGATAGTTGTTAGGTCTCAAGAAAAAACCTAAATATTTGAGCCCTTCATCTAAAGGATGACAGATATAAGGCAAAATAGTAGAAATTTCCTTTCTTTTATCGGAATCCACATTATAATAATAGAAGCTTGACTTTGTAGAACTTACCTTCATCCCAGAAACACGACAGAAGCAATTCAAGATGTTCCTAAAGACCCCCCATTCTGCAGCAATAGCCAAACCAGCCAGTAGCACATCATCTACAAAAATCAAATGAGATAAAACACAACCAATCCCCAATTCAATGCCCTTGATTAAGCCATCCTGCTAAGAGCATCGATAATCAAAAGGAACAATAAAGGGGATAAAGGACATCCTTGCCGGATTCCCCTCGAACACTGAAAAAAAGTTGAAGGCGGACCATTTATCAAGATAGCAATGCTAGCCGTAGAGACACGTGACATGATCCAATTAAGGACAAGAGGGGGAACCCCAATTTGGATCAATATAAACCTTAAGAAAGTCCAATTCACCCGATCATATGCCTTTTCCAAATCCAATTTTAGAAGCATTGCACTGAATTTACAGCTTTTAATGGAGTGAAGAAGTTCCTGAGATGCCCCAATGGCATCATGAATCTGTCGATTATGCAGAAAACCAAAGTGTTCTTCTGTAATACGATCTGAGAGAGCCGATTTAATTCTTTGTGCAATAATTTTGGATACTAACTTGTAAGCCAAATTACAAAGGGCTATAGGCCTATAATCTCCAAAATTTGCAGGTTTGCCCTTTTTAGGTATTAGCGTAACAAAGGTAGAATTTAAAGCACCAGAAGAGAATCCCTGCAACCTTGTATATTCCACCATACGCAAAATCTCAGGCCCCATAATCTCAAAGAAATGAGTATAAATTTCCACAGACCACCCGTCAGGGCCAGGGCTTTTCTCACTAGCAAAAAGTTTCAAAGTATTCTCCACCTCCTCAAGCGTAACCTCCCTACCAAGAGCTACTGCATCATCATCATTAAAGAACCGGGGGAAGAGTTCTGCAATTCTAATCTGTTCCATCAGATCGCACTTACCCTCATCTTTATAAATATTACCAAAATGTTTGACAGCTTCGAATTTCAATGCCTCAGCTCCCGAGCAAATGTTACCTTCAGAATCATTCAATTACCAGATTGAATTCATATTACGATGAGCCGAGGCAAAGGAATGGAAGAACTTAGTGTTTCGATCACCATGCCACAAAGCCCTACTTTTCAACCTCCATTCCATCTCCTCCTGAAGAAGAATATCCTCTCTTTTCTTCTCAAGCAACTTAACCACCTCAAATTCTTCCCTTCTCAGCTCACCATTAAAATTTTCCTTATTAATCTTTTGAATTTCAGCTTTGAGAATAGCCAGATCCTTCTTATCAGATTCCTTCCTATGCTTGACCCATCCAATCACCAATCTTTTAAGACTTCGCATTTTGTTACAGAAAATATCTAACGGGTTATCCCCATTAGCAGTAGCAGAAACCCAAAAACCTTTCACCATTTTGCAAAAAGCTTCCTCTAACAGCCAGGAATTATTAAATTTGAAAGGAACATTTGTTTTCACCCCATAATCATCAAACTGAAAAATGATAGGCCAGTGATCGGACACTTTTTGCCCATGGATCCAGGAACGATATCTCTGAAATTTTTCCAACAAAGAAGCCTTGACCAAGAAACGATCAAGACGCTTATGAACACCATCTTCACCCCCTCTACCGTTACTCCAGGAAGGGCACAATTTAGAAGGAGCAACATCAATTAACTCATGATCCAATAGTAGCTTACTGAAATAATCCGCCATGGGATCCATTCTAGCTTTTTTCCCCCAAATTTCCGAAGGTGACTTTGTAAAATTTAAGTCACCTGCAAAAATAAGACTCTCATCATTCAATAGTCCAGAACCCGAAAGAGAATCCCAAAAGGTCTGCCTGTTTGAATATGGAGCATAACAGTTGAAAACCGATAAACAAAAGTTCTGGCCAACACAATAGCCCTTCAATAGAATCCCCCAGGTAGTCCTGAAAGCTTTGAAAGAAAATAACTGAGGGTTCCATGCAACAACCAAACCCCCAGAAAGACCAGAAGCATCCATAGCAGAGACCTCCCAATTTGGCAGGATACTTCCAATTTTTGAAACAGCATCAGTACAAGAACACATAGTTTCTTGAATTAAAACAATACCTGGACTAGTAGCAAGGAAAAGGTTGGATAGGGCCCTAGCCCTCAAAGCCCCACCCAACCCACGAACATTCAGAGAGATTAAAGACATTAAGAAATATCCACAATGGGATTCTATGCTCTAAGACCCAAAACAGTAACATCTTCAAACCCACAATCACCATCAAACGATCCTCCATTCTGCAATGGCCCAGGATCAGGAGCTTTTTTCTTTTTCTTCCCTTTTCTAATAGTCACATTCTAAAATTTAGGAGGAATAGACAACACATTTGAATCCCGAGAAGGGTTTTTTGAAAAAATATCAATAGGGACCAAATCAAACCCCCCCCTGGAACCACTGTCCTCCAAGCAAGCAGATACCACAACATCCACAAGTTTATCAGAAAGGTTGACAGCCGACTTGCAAACAGGGAGAACAGGGGAAGTAATGAAAGAAGAGTCCGAAACATTCGGAACCTCCCCACAAAAAAGAACATCAGAGGAAGAACCAGGGCACATAATAGTAGGGCAAGAATCATCCCCTATGACAGGATCAGTACTACTAACAACCCTAGAGGGCCCAGGAACAGTCACAGGTTTGGACAAACCATGCCTCAACTGTACAACCCCCAAAGAAATCCTTCTATCTAAATCCACCTCTTTATCAGAAATAAAATCTAACTCCGCTTTAGAAAGCTCAGAATAAGCAGATTCCGGAGGAACTTTCAACTTAGCAGAAATTGGAGCCTTCGGGGAAGCCGTCTTCGGGGAGGCCGGAGCATAATGCGGAGAGTTAAATGGTTTCCGACAACTCGAATCCTTCGGACTAGACATAAGCTTAGGGCATTTAGCTTGAATGTGCCCTACCTCACGACAGTGAAAGCAACGAAACGGTATTCTGAAGAAATCCAGTTGTTGAGTCCAGCTTCGATCGCCCCAAACAATCTCAATGGCAGTCGGCAAGCCCAAACTCAAATCTAATTCCACTAAAACCTTTGCATAGCGTTTATCAATTCCAAAGATAGAGTTTTTGTCCACCCTGATGCACTTACCCACCGAATTTTCCAACCCAGCCACAGTATCCTCCGTCCAAATTTCAATAGGGAGGCCGGGGGACAATCATCCAAAGATGACGGATACCTTGACGCTCATGTATAGGGTCAAAAGCAACGTGCCAGCGTTTAAGATTCAATGAGCCATCCTTAAACAACCAGGTCCCCTCAAGAATCCGAGCCGAAGCCTCCGAACTGGGAAAAACGAACAGTATCCAATGATTTACCAGCATATTAATCCTCGGAGTATTTCCCACAAGAGGCGTCCAATTTTTATTGACCCACTCGATAATTTCCGCCTTTGAGCCATAAGCAAACTCTAATCTCCCAACCAAAGCCCTGTCCGCCAGCATTCCGACCCTCTCCAAATTAGCACCAACAGGAATTACAAACCTCTCAACCTTCTCTCTGGCCTTGAGAGTCTTTTCCCACCGCCTGTTTTTAGCTTTAGCACCAGCCAAGTTAGGGTTTCTCCCATGCCCACGAGCAGAGGGAAGAAGATCAGAAGAACATTCTCCAGAAGCAAACCCGAGGGAATGACAAGAAAGGGGATTAGACCCGCCATCGTGTGAATTCATATCCTGGAAACCGGTCCAGCCGGTGAACTCCACCACCTGTCCAGTGCAGAAGGACAACGAAGACACCACCCACAAATGTAAACAGTTGTCCCTACAAAACAGTACAAACCCTAGGTGCCAAAAACCGGAGTGGACCCTAGCACACAAAATGAAAGGTAAGCCAAACTAAACCATAACCATGGACGACACCACCACATCCAAAACCAGCAGGATTTGCAGGCCAATCCTGCGGAACTCTAGTAGAAACCTCCATCCATCGTCCATTTAATTGTACACCTAAATTAAGCTTTTTTAAATAAATTATATAAAATAACTCATATTGGTAATTATTTATTTTAAAATATATATACGTATTCAAAACAAATTTTAATCCACATTCATTAATAAAATCTAACCTTACATATAATTTATTATAATAAATATTGTAATAAATTTATCATTTCCCTTTATAATTACATATTATAAAATTTTATTTAAAGTTATTATAAATTTTAATTTAAAATAGAATAAGTTTTAGATTTTATATTTTATATTTTCCAGCTATATTACATTAAAACTTTAACTTATATTCAATTAATATCTTATATCAAAATCTTGAATAAGTTATATTAAAAGTTACATAATAATATTATATTACCATGGTATATTACCAAGTAATATCTAACGGTAAAAGTTTAATTCACGTTAGTTTAGTTTGATTTTTGATGAAAAAATGTTTTTTATATTTAAAAGTAAAAGTATTTTAGTACTTTAAGTGTATGTATAATTTAAAAGTATTTTTTTAGTATTTTTTATATTATGAGCATGGTTAACTATGGGTTTTTATCCACCATTTTGAATTTGACAAGTAAATAGCTTTAATTCAAGCAATACCACCTCAACTATAATAACTATAGTAGATAATGTCATTCTCTAGAATATGATTGGTTCTTGTAAAGTTGATTTTGATAGTACATTTTTTGTTTTGAGGCCAATTTTTTATCTCAAAATTCCCCTAATAGTAGCTCTCAATAAAATTGAATAGCTCTCAATCCTTAAGAGTGTTCGATAGAGGCTTTGGATTATAATGATGGCAGTGTTTTGGGACTTGAGTTATTGTTTTGCCTCTCTTCAATATGAAAAAAGATTGATAGGGCTATGAATATAGCTTGAACAGTGTAATTTATGCATTTGTTCATTTTGAATGTAGCTAGCAGGTCTGTGCATCTATCTTGAAGGATGCCACTTTTTTTTGTTCCACCCTAAACTGCGTAGCATCTGTTTCTTTTATCTAAGGATCAACGAGTATTTACTCATCATGCTCAAATACATTAGCACATATTTGCACCTTAGCCCTACCAAATGCAAATATTGAAGGAAGTTCCTAAGTCATTGTCAATTGTTATCATGTCTCCCTCCCTTCGTGTAATTCTATTCAGTGTTATGTTCTCTTTTTGTTTCAAGAGTGTGCACATCAATCTGTTACTTTTGGAATCCATAGGCACAATCATCTATTCTACAGTTACATATACATGGTTTCAATCCTAAGATTAGCTTCTCATTGAATAGCGCTCAATCTTGAAGATAGTTCAATAGAGGCTTTGGATTATAATTATGGCAATGGTTTGGGATTTGTGTTTGTTATATTTTAAGATAGCAATATAATTTTCATATCTTTCAACTTTAATTGAAATAGGATGATTGAAAGAATAACCATGCACACAGACACAAGAACACAAAGAATTTATCCTAGGAAACCAAGAGGGAGAAAACCCAGCAACCTTTTCTTATTCAAAGATTTATAGTCCAAGTAACAAGTACAACCAAATATACAAGTGATTATAACAAGAGAGATCACACCAAAGAAAGATCCAAAGAAGAAACCCCATAAAATAGTCTTCTACAACCCTTGAGTGAACTTCTCCTTGAGCTTGAGCGAACATGCTTGATGGAAGAAATGAGTGAGGCGTCACCCTTTATTTATACTTGATTTTGGATGACCTTTTTCACTAGGGTCGACTTGTCTATTTGCCTGGTCTGACTTGTCTTTATTGCATAATAATTATTATTATTTTATTTCTTCTAGGGGGCGACTTAGCTAGGAGGATACCTCGCATAGCTACAAGCATCAGCACTCCCTCTTAGCTAAAGATGTATAATCGCGCTAGAACACATTTGATCATAATCTGAACATCGCGGCTATCTTGAACATATGATCATCATAAGAAAGGTCATATGTTCACGCAGAACATCACAAAGATCACACGGATCTCAGAAAATTTCACACAGAACTCAGGATTCCACACAGGAAAAGTCATCAAGGAGTATGATCAACTCAACTCATATGAGTCCACACGTAACTCATATCGTTCCACACAGAACCACAGTCCTCACTAGACAAATCATCAAGGATTACGATCAACTCAACTCAGTATGTCGAGGAGTACGATCAGCTCAACTCATATGATCAACTCAACTCAGTCCATCGAGGAGTACGATCATAAAGATCAGCCATATCCCTCTCCATCCAAGGAGAGTCACATCATTCTCCCAGTCCAAGGAGAATGTCACACTGATCCTACAACCATCAACACTCCCTCTCATTGAGGGAAGCTTGTGGGTCCTTACTGTTGTTTCCATTTATATTCCTTCGGCCCTATTCCATCACCTTGTTTATGTTTCCACTACTCACACCACGTCGCTTTGTTGTTTTTGTTTCCCTTTGCATTTTCTATAACCATGAACCAATTAGCATGTCATAATTATGGGATGGAGATAGAGGTAGTTCTAGTAAATAACAATGCAATGCCATTAGTAGTAGTTCGTAGTCCAATAATCTTATGTAGAAATCCTTACATCTTCATTCTTTAAAGCCATTTCAATTTCTACGCTAGGTTGTTTTTGTTGCCCTTGGTATTATTTAAATAACATATTTCTACTATTTATTTAGTTTAGTTCATTTAAGTCATTAGATGAGTGATGTGACACCTTGTATAACCACTTTGGTCCCTACCCCACTACTAGCTCCTCTTCCCTCTATATCGTTCAAATAATGTGTTCATAATGTATTTATAAGAAACATACAATATATGAACACTCAATGCGTTTATTAACCACATTTTTTTAATAACTATATTATCTCCATCACTCATAGATTGCCACTTTTGTAACTTTATTTGTTTTGGTTTCTCTGAAAATGGTGGAACCTTCCTTGGACTGCATACAGAAATTGATGGCTCATGGGCATGCCAGGGGTGAGGCTAATACAACCAATGGGGTTGGATTCTCTGAAATGAAATCATTCGACTATTTATGAAATGTCCAATAGGATTGGAAATTGAGGAGCGTTGTTGGTTTTTGCGGATTGGATTTTGAGGAAAGCTACTGCTTTTTGTGGATTGTATTTTCCGGAGCAAATTTTGTAGAGCGTCACTACTTTTTGTGGATTGGATTTTGTGGAGCCTTACTATTGTTTCCATTTCTATTCCTTCAGCACTATTCCATCACCTTGTTTTTGTTTCGACTACTCACACCACTTCGCTTTGTTGTTTTTGTTGCCCTTTGCATTTTCTATAACCATGAACCAATTAGCATGTCATAATTATGGGATGGAGATAGAGGTAGTTCTAGTAAATAACAATGCAATGCCATCAATAGTAGTTCGTAGTCCAATAATCTCATGTAGAAATCCTTACATCTTCATTCTTTAAAGCCATTTCAATTTCTATGCTAGGTTTTAAATCTTTTGCATTTTGTGGGAGAAATTTAAAGCTAAAATGCAATCTTTGCACATTATGTTCGTCCTAGAAGTGGATGTTTACAATTTCATGCAGCGATTTATGTATTAACCATGAAGACTATCATGAATTTCACAACAAAGGTTTTATCAGTCTTGATTATTGGATCTGGGATATGGCTAGCTTCCAAAAAACACTTGAATGCATGAGATTTCTACGCTAGCCTCTTATTACCCTAGGAGTTGTTCTACTACTAGTCTCTGCAGCAGGTTTTGTGGGTGCACTCTGGAGAGTCCCATATATGTTAGTCATATATCTCATATTCATGTTTGTGCTCATTATTGCATTGTTGGCCCTGGTGATATTTTCCTTTCTGATTACCAACAAGGGAGGGGGCACACTGTTGTAGGCAAAAACTATGATGAGTACTAGCTCAATGATTTTTTGGGGAGGCTGGGGCATTCTGTTGAGAATACCAAACACAAGAATAAGATTAAAACTACCTTCGTTCTTCTAAAACGTGTAGTCAATTGGATCAGAGGTACCCAAGTGCCCAGGATTTCTTCAATGCACATCTTAAGCTTCTGGATGTAAATTTAGTGGAAATGCATATATAGATTCTGGGTAAATTTCACACATAGTCATATAGAGGGGTAGAGCAGTCATAGATGATCATGAAGAGGATTTCAACGCCATGATATTTGTGACTCGTTTAAGGTCATTTTAAGAGAAAATTTAGAACCCTCAGTGGCAGATTGCACCAGAAAAGGAGCATTGTGTACACAAGATATCCTACTCCAGGTGAAATACGCTAGCTTTTACTAGTCTTGTTAAGGATTGTTGTTATTCTAGTGCTTTCAAAGGTTAAAAGAGCCTTTTACACGATTGAATAAATGTTAAATGCCTTCCTTTTCATTGTAGATTGCAATCCAACAAGCAATAGATCGCTTTATCAAGTTGATAAATATAATAATTTATATCAAAAATCCATGCTTTATAGTTGAAACATCTTATTGAGAAGTCTAGATTTGTCTTACCCAAAAGTTGACAATTACTTGATGGGTGCATAAACAGCCAAATGAAATACAAGCATTTGTAATAAGTTGTTAATTACAACTCGTTTTAGAATAACGTTTCTGAAATTACTGATTATTGTTTTAGCCTGCAATTAGTTTATCTCCTCTTATACTTTATGTAAACTTCTATCCAATTGTTTAAGACATTGGTACTTATTAATAATCAGTAAAATCCAATTGCTTAGTGAGCAAAACCAAAGGTATGAGGAAACATAATGATCATCCCCTTTGTATTTCCCTCAGATAAAGAGGCATGTGGTTCACAGTACCGGACATCAATGCCCACTACGTCCACAAAATACCTCCCTGGAATCCGCAAGAGAACATGGGATGGCCAAGCATTTTTAGTATAGTGGGGGCTCAACAACAAGATCATCATATAGACCCATTTAAGAGCTCGGCATGCCACTTACAAGGAATTGAACCTAGGTGGGGAGGGTAACAACCATTCCTCCCAACCACCCAAGCTACATCCAATGGACAATAAAGACGCCTTCTTCTAGTAACCCTCAGCATTATGCGATTCAAAGATGTTCCCCTTTCGGATCATGTTCTCTACTTATTGATCCCAAGATATTGTTTTGAATATAAGGAATTATACTTGAAATATTTTGTTTGTGAGTTGTTGCTTGTTCCAAGTCTTCTTCTTGTCAAGTAGCTTTCTTTTGCAACCTCTGAATTTTTCTTCTTTTTTTTATGGGTGCAAAGAATGGTTGATGAAAGCCATCGATCTAGCTCTTAATTGCATTATTTTGATTAATCTGCCATGCCTATGTTTTATATCTCAATCTACTAGAAATATGGGTGTGGCCTATGAAAGGCATTTGCTCTACAACAAGAGATCTGGGTGCAAACCCCAGCGCCCATGATAATATTTTATTTGTTTAATAGTTCATATTTGTTATAAATTTCTTTGTATAGTGTTTTTATTTAAATTTGGACAATATAAAATTTATGGGAAAAATACAGTCTAGTTGGTTGTGGCCCTTAAGGCTCTTGAGTATTTGAACCCTGCTCTGATACCAAATGTAAAGGCTCATTTTCTAAACAGGTTTTAATTCTAAATAAATAACATATTGTTTGAGCAATTTACAAAAAAATAATTAATTTATTGTGGGTCTATTAACAGTTAGATTCATTAACCTCATAAAATAAATCAGTTAATAATTTAATACAACTCAAACATCTAGTAGAATTTAAAAAATATAACCTAGGGAGAACCTCTACTTACCTATTGATGACCAACTTAACCAATTGCGCAAGCAGACCTTGGCATATGTTAATCACTAGCTCTATCAACGACAACAGTTGGGGGTACAACTATCCACCCAACCAAACCCTCAACAAAAGTTGAGGCCCCCAAGCCCTCAATAATTAACTCTATGTCGGACTATGTAAGGCCTTACTCTCTTCCCTCTCAACCTCAATACATCAATCTCCTCCTCCTTAGCCTCCCCTCCAACAACTGTACTCACCAACAACCAAAAAACCAACATAAATAAAACAAGTAAACAACCCCTAAATCAACCAACAAGACCATAGTCCTCCTACCTTGGTGTATTCACCCTTTTATTACTTACTTTTCTAATTTTAGTCAATTTATTAATTCTGCATGATTGACACCACTTGTCTTCAATGCACCTAATATCAATCCAAGGTTAATTAACTAACTCAATAACTAATCTAAATTTAATTGCAATGCACATTTTCCCTTTTTATTTATATATATCAATTGACTTTTTGCTAATACCATATGCTAGTCATACTTATACTAATATCATTGATTAATTATCCCAATTAAAGTTGGAGTGTTACAAAATGACTCCCAATCCACATTTCAACATAAATTTCCTCATTTATAGTAGAAATTAGATAAAAGTCTTTTAAGCAAGAAGGAAAGAGTGAGATCCACATCAACTATCTAAGATTGTTTTTATTTCCAAAAAAATCTTCTGATTTTGACACAACTTTGTGCTATATACTCCAATGTGATACCAATTTATGTATACTGTCTTTGGTAATTAATAAAAAAAAGTTTTTGGTAAGGACTACTTTTTCTAATAAGAATATAGACTGATATTTGACAAAAGAATAGGAAATTCCCATCAATATTGCACTTAATCTCCAATGCCCCCTGAGCAATTCATTCAACAAAGTTGCTACAACTTGCCACCAATGAAAAGCAAGATTTTCATAAAATTTCTTTAATGAATTACAATAAAATGGAATTTAGAATCTAGAATATCTACTTTAATCAACCTAATATTCTACTCTAAATCTTCCTACTTAGACTCTAAAGTACTTTGACTGAATTTTGACCTTAAGCTTTGATCCCACTTTGTCAAAAACTGACCTTATTCCCACTCTTTGGCCCTACATAACTTCCAAATTTACCAAACTTCCAATTTCACGAGCCTTGCAACAAAAACCACAAATGTATAGAACCATACTACATATGCAAGCCCTGCAATCTATGTGCACGTGGGTCTTGCTTCCTATAGCTTAACAGATTACTTGCATAAGAAAACTCCATACGAAATATGATAACATAAATAAATTTACATATCTTAATAGAAATTAACTTGAATAATAAAAATGAATCAAGTATACTTGCATAAAAGAATAAGGCGATTAAAGAAATTATCTAAGTAATAAGCAGTATACACCTGCATATGCAAAAAAGTTTTAGATGAGCATGTTGTTAGAGAGTAGCTTTCCAGAAGTAGGAAATGTCTATATGTTAAAGCAAACAGAGCAAGAGTGTATGTACAATGTGCCATCTAAATAGGCATGGTGATTGGATGCAAGCTAATACCACATCAATAAAAAACCTAAAAATATAAAACCATTCAAACGTAAAAATTTCTTAATTTCTTGTCGGCAACATTAATGCTTTTTACTGTGAGCTCTAAGGAACAAATGTCTTTCCACAAATTATAAATTGTTCAGTTTGACTCCTAACCAAGTATATTTTTTTGGGTGTCATTCTAGCTTTTTAAAATTGAAAACTTACAGCCATGAGGACTCAAAACCATGCTAATCAATATATGTCAAAGATGTCATAAAATGTTACTAGAGTGTCCATTTAGTTAACTACCATGTGGCTAGCTCAACATATAGGATAAAAACGTTGAGGCAATGAAGCCTAACTGACAATAGCACAGCTGATATAACCACCAAATATTACATAACAACGAGGGTCTTATTGCAAGCATGTAATTGACATGCTTCCACCATGACTGCATAGTAGCCATGTCATTAATAGACATTTTGAATCTGATATTTCTACAGCATGATTTGAGAAATTTCTGCCCTCAATATCATCCAACCATTACGCCTAAATTTTCCTGAAATCACTTGGTAGTTCTAGAGCCTAGTCCACACAATCATCTGACTATTTGTGTATACTATTAGAGAAAGCATGTGGATTGGAAGTTTATTGGTGAATGTAGTCCAATGCATAAGGGCATCAAATTCTGTAAGATGGAATGCATTCTAGCTTTTACCATTTTATGGGGAAACATATGATGAAAAACCAGCGTTCATCATGTATAAGAACAAGTGGTTTGTATCATCATGTTGGGATATGCTCACTAAGGATATCTCCAAGGCGTTGTCATCCTATTTGGAGGTGAATGTGTAGGCCTGTGAGTCAAAAGTTGGCTACCTATTGTATTCATATAAAACCCCACTTGCTAAATACACATTTTAGGTTTCTTGTAGTTGTCTCTCCTAAACTTGAGCTGCAACTTGTTCATTGGAGTAAGAGGTGAATTGGCCTACATGTGCCGCTCATTGTCTATCAACAGTATGAAACCCTATGATATTTGATGGTGATTTGTAAATTAATGTTGGGTACCCAAAAACTTTATAGGAAGAAAAGTATACCTCTGCATCCATTTCCATGGTTGTGAACTTTTATTCATCTGCAAAAGTGACCCTTAAACACTCAAAATATTGACTCTACTAAAAGAAACTTGGTGGACAAAACTTGAGCGGCAACTTGCTCATTGGAGTAAGAGGTGAATTGGCCTACCCACGTTGTAGAAAACTTTCCAGGAAGAAAGGTATACCTCTTCATCCAATTCCATTGTTTATTAACATGGTTGTGAACAAAGACCAAAAATTTATTCATCCGCAAAAGTGACCCTCAAACGCTCAAAATCTTAGTGGAGCTTAGGCTTCAGAGAGACTACACAAATGAAAAACAGTACAATTAATTTCTTCCCTGAACAAAATTTATTTCTTATCATTCCAAAGAAGAAAGAAATATGATTGCATAAAATAAAACTTTCCCGCTCCTATGTGTTACATTCAATTAAGAATTGCATTTTAGGTGTCCAAAAAAAATAGAATATGCAAAAGGTAGGTTAGAAATCAGAAGTAGTTATGGCCCTATTAGGTTGTAGAACAGATTTGAGTTGATTAACCTCAAATTCACATCTCCTGATTTTTGCACACACAGATTTCCAGCTCCAGCTGCTATATAAACCTCTTTGTAATATTGGTGAAGGCATCCAGAATTTTAAGCACATGCTGCTAATTATTATTAATTTAAAAAAGCATTTGCATACATTTCTCAACAATGGAATCTATAGTCAATTCTAGTCTTGACTATAAGACCAATTTCTCTTTTGAATCTAAAGCTAAATGTAACTAGATGCTCCTTTAAGCACTAACTAGCCCAAAGTTTTGAGTCTTGGCCCATCACAAGCTCAAACTCTTCCTTAGGAAACATCTATGGCACCTCATCTCACTTGCCAGTAATATGATAATTTGAGGGCCCCTAAAATCATTATGTCAGAATTGAACCTGTAGAAGTCAGAAAGAGAGCTAAAGTAGAAACCCACCATGGCTCACCTACAACTAGCTTCGGAGGCACAAAATTTGGAACAGAAACAGTAGCATTGAAATTGGAATAAAAAAAGAGACTAAAACTGGAACTGAAGCCGGAAGCACTCAAAATTGATTTAGAATAAAAGTCCTGCTCAAAAGCTTATGCAAGTAGCTGTGTCAAATTAGTAGGTATTGTGCACTAGAGATGGGATTCAACAAGGGAGGAGCAGTGCTAAGTGCACCAAGAAAACAATGGGGAAAGTATTCAATGAAGCATATAGTGATGTTTCATATAAGACTATAATCTAAAGAATAAGGACATGTTCAAATTTCAAACTAAAAATTGAAGAAAGACAATAGAACTTATTGGTATGCACATTGGTAATCCTTTTTGTACTGAGTTGTGGTGGAAGATCGAGAATAAGCTCAGTAACATACACCACATGTTAGTTGGCTTTCTTTTCTGTTAAAACCTTAATCTATGCTTTCTTTGAGAATATAGTATTGCGTCTGGAAAATGTCTGGCAACAAATTGGACTGAAAGTGGCAGCAAGTTTAGACGTGGCGGGATGGTTTGGGTCTGCAAAACCCTAGCTAGGGCTGCAAATCCCTAGCTAGGTTTCGGGGTTAGAGCACATTGTTCTGCCGGTTGGAGGTCTAGACCTACATGGCAGACAGGGAGCTAGTGGATTATGAAGGGGAGGATGACTTGGATGTATCTCAAGGTGTATTCAGGTCCCATCAAGAAGTCACTGAATGCTGGAGCCTCTCAACACAAGCGAACAGCACGGAGACGGTGCATTTGGGCTCTCGGCATGAGCCTTTCTTGGATCAAGACACTTCAACACATGAGCAAAATAAGGGTCCCGAACAGAAAGCACCTAACTTGTCAAGGCTTCCCGAATCTAGAGCCAATGGATCATTGGTGGCTGAGCGGAAGATGGTTTATGCAAAAGGTAAGTTACACATTTCTGATTTTGGAAGCCCCGAGCGGGAGGCCATCCATTGATCCGATCACATGGTTAACTCTGAGAAAATCGTGTATGCTGATACACGAGATCTTAACTACTATCTCCAAGTTGTCAGTGACTAGAGTTAACCCAAAAGCTCTCGACTCTCGACGGCATTGCATTCTGGATGAGAGTGCAAAGCTAATGAGGTTGGGAGCTGTGAGTGACCAGCGTTTAAGGGGAGAAGGTTTTTCGGGTCAGTTGTTTGGTTTCGACCTTTTGGAGGGGTGTGAGCAATAAAATTTACCTTGATGAGTTCCTTGTTAACTGCTCTGAAGTGAATAGAGATAGGCTGCCAAAAATATTATGGAATGGCTTTGTATTTACAACAACTGTTCATGGCGCCTATATCTACTTGTGCATCCAAGTCGTAAGCTTTATACCCTTCCGTTTTGATCTGGATAGGTACAACCATCCGATCTCCTAAACTCTTTTGTTCGGGGACTGGTTCTTCTGCTGTTTCTGGAGCTGGGGTAAAGCTGGAGCTTTTCTCATTGTCTGCTCTTTTTGGTTCTTTACCAAAGAGTCAACAGTATCCGAAATATGATTTAAAGATCCATGTAGTGTCTGCAGATGAGCCTTGAGCTCAAGAACATCTCTAGCAACATCATCCAGGTTTTGAGCTATACATATAGACTGGAAGTTAGCATAATTTTGTAACTGGATTTGTTCTGTAGGTTTAGGATCATTCGGGCTTCTCAAATTAACAAATTGAAAATCTGACTGTAAACTGCCATCCTTAAAAGAAGGACTGGAATTGCCAGAATCTAATCTTCTTGCTGAAATCTGGGACAAGTTTCCAGATTTTTCTCGGGGGAGAGACAAACTTTTAATATCTCGGAACAAAGAAGAACAATCAGGACAATCAGTATGCTGACCTTTATGATCAACAGAGGAAGAGGATGAAGAGGGTGAATTAATAGACTGAAATGTTTTTTGTTTTTGTGGGTATGTTTTTCTTTACAAAATTTGCAGGATGCAGTAGGAAACTGACTATGGTTAACCATATGTTGGTGTAGCTGAGAATCATATGGTTGCATATGTGCAGATGAACGTAATGGGGTTTTTAACCTACGGGGTAAATACTGAGAATGGGAAACAGATCTACTAATTGCAGGTGATGGTGGAGGAAATGATTGTGCAGGAGCAAATCTAAGAGAAGTGTTACCATCGGGATGCTGGACAACACGAAGTTGTTTGGAGGAAGCATCATGGAGTTCTGGAAATCTCTGAGAAAGTGGTTGGTATGTGCTATTCCATTCTTCAGGTAAGGTTACCTGAGAAAATCCGAGTTGGAAGGGAGTAGTGTTTCCCGGACCAATAACAACTCCTTCCTGGAGCGCTCTCTTCTGCAACTTGGGATTAATTGCAGGCATGGTCGTTGACACAAAACAAATACAGATAGAACAATGTAATTGAGCGATCTAGGATTGTGGGGCAACATCAAAGCCTGAAAACTGGATATAGGCTTGCAAAAACTCATTAATATATGGATCTGTAAGAGAAACTTGATATCGGGGAACAAGAGATGACCATGCAGGGCCATTGTTTAGAGGACTCTGAAAACCACCTAACAAAGCATCTTCAAATTTGTTAAGACGTGAATCTAGAACACATGATAGACAAGAAGTATTTAATCCGGGACGGACAAGAGGGTTGATACCAAACTGTATTAAACCAATATGAATATATTTATATTCATGTTCTAATCCCCAAGCAATATCTTCAGATTTGATTAACGGGATCTGATATACAGACTAACCAACAGATATAGGAATATTCACAGAAGTGAAACGAAATAACTGAGCGGCACGAAACTTAAACATAGGAAGGTCATATATTTTATTGACATCAATCTCAAGCAAAGACCAGTTTGGCTGAGGTTCATATTCTTGAGACACAACACGAGTATCATATAGAGTATCGGAATCAGTCTTGTTTAAATACTTATTTAACCATCGCTTAGTATGTTTCTCTTTTCTAGAAGAAGCAGATTCAGGGAAGTAAAAACTGCTATTTGAAGAATCCATAATAGAAGAGATAAATTCAAAGGTGAACCTGGAGAAATGTAGCACCGTGAAGAAGAACTACTGCACGCCTGAATACCCTTAATGGCTGACAGCGCCGAGAGCAGGTGGGTTTCAATGCTCTCCGAGAGACAACCAGTCACTCCCTTTGACTCGCCAAGAGAGGATTTGGGAGAGTCCAGAAGGAAGAAGTGTTGGGTGGTAAGGAGAAAGGAACTGAAGCTAAGTCTGACAGTAGGGGAGGGGATCAAAGTTGAAAACATCATGGATTTTGTGGGGAATGTTGATGTTTCTCCAGTTAGCAGCATCGGGCAAACATTCTCCCAGATTGGTCATGCTGATTTGACCAAGGGAGAATGATACATTCACTCATGAGGCCATGCTGATTTGGTTAGTGGTGAATGGCCCAGGCGCAGTCTTTCTCCTAGTATTAGCCATGTTGATTTGGCTAGGGATGAAAGGCTCAAGGTGCTCTCACATTGCCTGCTCCAAGACGGAGTGATCTATTCTATATTAGAGCAAATTTGACTTGTTTACAAGTCTAGTCTAATGTTGAAGATGTAGGCTCAAGAGACCTCTTGTGATGAGGGGCTTCTTGGTGGGTTTACTCAACATTAGAGCTCTATATGAATAGACGTGCATGTGAGGAGAAGAATAACATCAACATGGCTCATGGACAACTTTTCTAGTAAAGAAGAAATAACCAAGAAGACAAGTCAAGCCATTGAACCATTGAAGAAGCCCTGGAAAGCATTAAAGAATCCCCAGGGAATATTGAAGACAAAAGTACAAGTCGGCCCTAGGAGAAAAGTACAAGTCGACCCTAAA
Organism: Larix kaempferi; assembly: GCA_027924585.1. Classification (NCBI taxonomy): domain Eukaryota; kingdom Viridiplantae; phylum Streptophyta; class Pinopsida; order Pinales; family Pinaceae; genus Larix; species Larix kaempferi. The sequence continues at coordinate 4,770,607 of BSBM01000755.1, read as the reverse complement.
GGAGAAATTAAGGTGATTTGAAGTGTATAAATAAGCTCAAACATTTCATTTTCAACATCACATCATCACAACACATCTTCTCTTATCTTCTCATGTGCAAGTCCAAGGAGGCCTAGCGAAGGTACAAGGAGCATCTTTTGAAAGTTCTTGTCATATCTAAGAGTTCGCTATCTTGCTCTAGGGTTTCTTCATGAAGGGCGCACTTCATATATGCTAGGGTTTCTTCACGATGGCAATGTACTTATTGGACTGATTTCTTCTAAGAAAAGTTGTTGGGTTTTCTCCTAGGGTAAAAATTTTGTGTATACTGTGCATGGCTATTCTTCTATGATCTTTTGTTTCCGCTGCATTTAAAGTTGAAATTTTCAGTGTAATTATTCAATGATAACCGTGGTATGAAGTTACTGTTTGAAATCATTAGGAAGTAATTATCAGATCTGAAAATTGTATTTCTACTGCTATAAGAAAATTCAACAAGGAAGACTCTATTAGGGAGGTTCTATGGGATTCAGATTGCCAAACCTACTCTGCGGGATTGGGTTCAGGAGGTTTGGGAGCCTCAGGTGTCATATAGTCCTGAGGTCTTCTTTCTAGCCCGAGTTTGGATGGGATTTAAATTTCGGTCAGAAGCTAATGCAGCTCAAATCCTACGGGGAAGATGGTTTTGGAATTCTTCTTGGTTAGCTCTAAAGTTTTGGCATCTATGTTTTGACCAAAGGAGGGAAAATTCAAAGGGATTTTTTATCTGGGTCAAGCTCCCGGGGTTGCCAGTTGAATTATGGATTGAAGAATTCCTTTCGATGATTGGTAACCTTATCAACAAAACCCTAATGACCAATCCCTCATTTAAATATTGTTCCAAGCATTTTGTTGCTAGAATTCTTGTCTTAACTGAGTTGTTGAATGGCCTAGTGGACAATGGAGATGGGTGATTTGGTGCACATTCAATCTTTGGACTACTGTAATGGCCTAGTAGACAGTGGAGATTCTAATGAGTGATTTGGTGCACATTCTCTTGGAGGTTCTGGTCCCAATGAATCAGTCAAAGGACCTTGAAAGCAGCAAGGAGGTGAGTCATCAAAGAGAGGAGAGCGACGAGACTCCTCTGAGGAGAAACTTGGTCAGGGATGGGATGAAGTCATTATAAGAGGGCCAACTCTCCTCAAGAAAGGTTTCAAATTTGGAAGTGGTTGCTAAGTCGATTCTGGAAGTTGGGGGTAGCTCTTTAGAAGGAGTTAAGAGCAATAAAGAAGCCCTGGCCTCATCTCCCTCGACCAAGAGGACTTCACTAATTCCAAGGAATAATGTGGTGTCTTCATGATCTAAGGAGAAGAATCCCTCTGAGAGAGAGACTGCACGTAGGGTGGCGGAAGTATCATCATCGCAAGGAAATGGATTGGGAAAGGAGCAAGACATCAAGTCTCGTGCACGCCCAATTCCTCATGGCTCAAGAGGTAAGGATTTTACTTTTTCTTATATTTCGAAAGATTACTCTATTCCAATTGATGAGGTGGAAAAAAGAGGGCAAGAACCACCAGGAGAGGACAAGTGGGCCTCTAGGGAGCCTAGCCCCAGGCTTCCTAAGGAAATCCCTAGCCTCGTTAAAGAAATGTCTCAACCAAGTGAAGAGACGTGTCAGTCTTCTCAATCGAGGGTTGAACCTAATGTTAGTTTTCACAATTTAACAATATTATCTAGGATCTTATATGAGAGAATAACAAGCACAACATTCAAACACAAGAGACAAGAGACACAAAGATTTTCCTCAGGGAAACCATAAAGGAGAAAACCCCGCAACTTCCTCAGAGATAGAATGAGCAACAATACAATAGCAGAAACTGAGAAAAGTAAACCCCAAAATAGAGATGGTCTTCAGCAGCTTCTCTCTTCTCCACTTGTGCGAACTTCTCCTCTCTCTCACTAATGCGAATTGAGTGAGTGAGTGAATGAGCAAATAGAGAGGAGCACCCTCTCTATTTATACTTTTACTTTCACTTAACCTTAACCCCAAACAGGTCGGCCCCTAGGTATAACTGACTGGGCCGACTTCTCTAGGAGAGTCTAATAACCCAATGATGACTCAACTCTGAGGTCTAAAGCCCCGACATACAATGGAGGGTTAACCTCAATGACTTTACATGACTCAAGTACAATAATGACTCTCCCGACCGGAGGAATAAACATCTCCGTCGGAGGTACAATAATAAAATACAAATACAACATAAAATATACAAGTGAATATCTTCCAAAGTAACAATTACATTAACAACTAAGAGATGTCCCTATGCCCTCAGATCGAAAGGTGGACCTCCTATAGAAGGAGAATGGTCAATGGGAGGAACGAGGTGAGATATTCCTCAAGATAAAGGGCAAATTGGTCTAGGTAGAAAATCCTTCATAAGACATGCTCAATCGAAAGTCATTGAGGAAATTAAGAAAGGTACACATATGACTCTTTTTCGAGCGCTTAGAGAACAAAAACCCTCTGAAGGGTGTCACTCATGAAAGTTCTCTCATTGAATATTCGAGGTTTGGCCAACCCCAATAAACACTTGGCTTTGCAGAAGTTGGTGGAGAAAGAATAGTTGAACAAAATTTTGATATAGGAATGTTGTGTAAAGGCTCCTTTACAGTCAGTAGACTGCATAAATTACTTAAGGGTTGAGAGTTCCTTTGGGTGGATTCGACAGGGCTCTCTGGTGGCCTGCTAGCTGGTTGGAAGTTTCGAGATTTTGAACTATGTAACAACTACTCTATACAATCGGGTCTCTTAATGCAATTGCACTCCCCCTCAGTCGTATCCATAGTTTCTATTCTAAATGTTTACAGGCCATATAATCAAAAGCAAGATTTTTGGAGCAGGTTCTTTGGCTCCTTGGTTTTAGAGGAAGATAACTTGATTATCGGGGGTGACATGAATTTCACCCTACACAGAAATGAGGTGTGGGGAGTCTCTCCAAGATCGGACCCAATTGTCAATTTTATCAGACGTCATTTGGAGAATTGCAACTTGGTCACCGTCGATCTAGTGGTGCTAAAACCCACATGGAAGAATAACCGTTTGGACAAGCAGGCATAGCCAAGAGACTGGATCGCTTCTTGGTCGTCAAATCGTTAATGAATCAATCACACCTATGCAGATCGTGTGTGTCACGTACCCGGTGACCTCACAGTGCTTTTGGGGCCACGAGATACTCAAACCATTGACTAAATTCACCTCTGACACTTAATTCCATTTTCCATTGATATAATGAACTATTTATAGCGGAATTCAATATGAATATAATAGCCCAAAATTAATATAAACGTATATAAAATTGTTACTGCTTATTTCTACATGAATGCATTCACACAATGCTAATAATTCCATGCGCAAAATAACAGTAATTTAATAAAATACATGTCAGAGACAAGTACAAGCATTTCATACACAAATGGACACTTATCTGATAATATAGTCCAATTGACTGAAGACCAAGGACGTTCCTCCCAGTCATAGGCACTCTGTTATACCAATTCTCTCTATAACAAAGGCCACCCCGAAGCTGGGGCTATCAATCACAAGACGGTACTAAGTTTCCCGCTACAACTATCTCAATCCGCTAGCACTCCTCCCCCATCGTCTTCCACAACCCCAAGGAATGGGGCCCCCTTCTCTGAGCTAACAATCCCTCAAGATCCCTCTTTGAGTCCACAGTCCCTCAAGTTTGTTACCCCAATTCCCTTCCAAGGCTCCATCATAGGTCCGCCAGGGACTCTCAGTGCCAGGACTCGAGGGAACTATGTCATTCTTGGGTATAGGTCAAGTCTATAGTATGGGTGATGGATGTAGGCTATGGTACAGGTGGCTCCAAGTTGATCACGGTTGATGGATGAATCATGCTAGAATGATCATGAATGACTAGTTCTCAATAATTTATATGCATGTTGAGAACTAGCCAAGTGGCATGCATGGATGATGGAACTAGACAAATGACATACATGGGATTTGACACTTTTTCCCCTCTAATCCCAAGCTTAGGATAATTAACCCAAGATTATGGTTAACGCACTTTTATAAAGAGGGATTAATAAAACAAAGGATAAAAGGAATAATAAAGATAGTACATAATTACATCATCTTGGTCACAGTGGACCATTCATGTCTAGCTTCTATCCATTTCATCCATATTTACATAATTGCATTCTGAGGTCAAAAACAAGGTGTTACATTCCCCTCCTCGGTGCATCATCAACACTATATATACAATGATAGAATTTAACATGTCTTTGGACATGTACAATATGTTGTTGCATGACATCCTTTAGCTCGTAGGTTGCTTCCTTAGGCACATTTTCCATAGCGTTCTTGGTCCTTGTACTCTGGTATAGTTATTGACCATCTCATCCCCAATGCACCAACATTGATCGTCTATTGCCTTAGTTTCTTTCCCAGACTCGGCACATCCACATGTACCTATATCAATCATTAAGAAGTATGCATGTTATAATCATTCTCATGAAATAGTCATAATATCTATAACAATTTGCCAATTCCAAAAGGTAAGAACATGTATTCATTTCACCAAATATGTAGGAAATCTCTATCCAATACTTCTCTGCATGCATATTTCTTTTCTTTCACAAGGTTTCCATGGGAAATGTTTCAACTCATTGCTCCTCTTGACACACCCTCTATAGTTGTCCCAATCCATAGCACTCCTCCCCCATCAGCGTGCGCGGCAAAAGGAATGGGGCTCCCTTCTCTAAGTTAACAATCCCTCAGGTTCCCTTCTTTGATTTAACAATCCCTCTGAATTTTTACCCTGATTCCATTTCAGTGCTCTAGCACAGGCCGACCAAAGAATCTCCATGCTAGGATTCTAAAGATACCATGAATCACTCATAAAATATTCATACAATTTGCCTCTTCTTTGCAGTCACTCACCCTCTAGGATCAGGCATCCCCTTCTCTGAATTAGCAGTCCCTTGGGCTATCCATCATTCGCCAAGGCTTTCTTGCACAAGAAGAGCACAGCTTTTAGGGTTCTCGTTTCCTTGCAGTGGCCTTCTTCCCGGACTTTCCAACTTACAATTGCCATCATGGACTCATAGTAAGTAGATTCACCATCCATCTATATCAACAACATAAACATACATGTATTAAGAATCATACTTTTATCTATCAATTAATATTGGAAATCATTATCACCAAATTAAATTCCTAGTAATAACATGAGTTCCACACATAATACTTAGCTTTCAATGGCATGAGCAATAATTCATGTCTTCGTTATCATGTCTTCGTTATGGGTCACTTTTACTGCCATATCCAAGACATCTATTACACAACTCTGTTCTCCCGACAAAGCATTCTTGTAGTCCAACCAATGTGACTACTTTATCATGCATTTCTTCCACTACATTCACGACAACTCTTGAAATAATCTTAGAATTATGCATAATCTTAGAATAATCTTGAAATAATCATTTCAAGTGTTAACATATTATGCAATGAAATATGGCTTAACATGCATTCACATAATGCATTCAACATATATGCTCACATGCATATATGTGTAACCACAAGATTTATACCATCTAATAATTCACACACAGTCGATGCACCATTGCACTCTTTCATTTATTCATGAACACCATCTCAAATTCACAAACTTTGATTTTCCTTGGTTATTTACTCATAACCAACACATACATAGAATGCTATTTAATTTTACATATACGCATTCTAAATTCCAAATAGTCATATAGGTAGAAGACTTCCTGCCTCTACCACATCATTTCTAGTGAAATAACATTAAATCAAATGTATTCAAACATCATATGCATACCAATTCATGATACTAAAATACGACTAAAGGGATTCTTACCCAATCCCCTTTCTTTAACACTTGCACAATTGGCATAAATAAATTCATTACCTACATGCTATGTTGCAGGAAACGTGGGCCCCAACCCCGTTTCCAACGTTTCACTGTTTCAAAACTCGAAAACGCGTACCATACGGCCCGGAAACGCGTTTCCGTATGGACAAAACGTGTTTTCAAGATGGAAACGCGTTTCATCCATACGGAAACACATTTCCAATACGGATTCAATCAACGGGGTCGCGTTTCCGGAAAAAATATCACCATGGTGCAATAGTATTTGGTAATATTAATGGTAATTTTAACATTACCATTAATTGTTTCAGGATGTTTGAGAGTGGTTCCAACCTCATCGGACTTCATATGCAAAAAGTAGAATTTTAGATCCCATTCAGAATTCAACAGACTTAATAGTTTTCAGGATTTCAAGATTGCAAAGTCCCCACTAGATTCATCATGTATGAGGGCATGGAATTGGCATTTAATCAAAGCACATCAACCCCTATATGTCCCTTGAGGTTGGTGGTGTTGATTGTTGAACTCCTATGTCATGACCTTAATAAAAATGTACTCTTCACTTGAGCAAAATCACTTATTAAGCATGGGAAGCTTTTTCTACCAATTGAATTAGGAAATTTCATCAAAATTGTAGGGTGTTGAGCCGTTAACTAATGTCCTTGGAGGATCAACTTTCAAATTCGAGTTAGAGCCAAGGGCTAGAGCCTAGAGGAGGGAGGCATAGGGTGCTATTGATGAATAGGATCCCAATATAGGCAATGATTCGCCGACATGTATGATTTGTGATTTATATTTTGCATTCATTTTTTTAAATGTTCTTGCTCATATATATATATATATATATATATATCGCTTTTCCCCGTTTCCAAAATTATGGGGGGTCACGTTTCCCCCGTTTCGACGTTTCCCCGTTTCGTGCAACTTAGCCTACATGCCTTCCCTCGACACCTTTGATGTTATCTATAATCAGTGAGTCATGCACAAGTATATTCACATGCACCATACATCCTATATTAGTATGCCTACTAATGCATATGCATTTGAGAGATCCAATCTCTTTCATTTCTTGTTACCCCATTGTCTATCTTCATCATTTGCTGCTATAACAACACTTGTAGCCTTTTGTGGATTCCTTTATTGCCTTGGGATAAACTCCAAACCCATTTGTTTTTACCACAATTGTGTCCCTTCACTGAGTTGCCTCTGTATTGAGATTACCATTGCATTGTTGTTCAATTTCCTTGAGAAATTTTCCAACCAAGCCCAACTTGGCCCTTTTTCTTAATTTCTAAGCACTTCAAGTTTCATTTACTGATTCCTTTTCTGACCATTATGATTCTCAATTTAAATTTACGTACCTTTATTCTTCAACACTCATACAACTGCAACTCGTATCACACCAACTCCATATGGACTACTTCTCATGGCCCGTTCTTCTTGCATTCTATATAAAGCATTGGCATTATGTTATCTTTGTATGCCTCCACTTCCATCTGGGAGTGTCCACACTTGTTATGTTTTACTAAATTTGCTAGTCATTTGTTCCTCTAGAATGTTGTTAGCATTCTCTATATTTCCACCTTTGACCATTCTCCTTTATTGTTGGAATCATCTTCTTCATTCTTTAATATCTTCCAATGACTTGGACATCCACCATATGACATCCCATGCTCTTATCTCTGATTGTGTGCAAGCTTTATTTCATTTTGGAATGTTCTATGCACCTCTTTAGATCACTTCATGCAAACTCTATTATGTCAGCCATGACAGTTCCATTCCATGGAGTATTTAATTACTCCATTAGCATCTTTCATGATTACCTTCTTTGTAGTCATGGCTTATATTTCTTCATTAATTACTTGTTTATCTTTACCTTACAAGGTTAAGGAATTGAATCCTCTTTTTATGCATGATATTTATGTCATCTTTATTTGTTTCTTTGTTCCATGTTCCTTATTCATATCACTGCTACTTGGCCATACACAATAATCGATTGGAAAAACTAAATTTCCCATACTTCTTCTATGCCATTGAACTTGTATGTGTTAATCTTATTCAATGCTTGCATGTACTCTTTGCCCATACGCTAGCAACCCTTCTTTGTTCTTCCTTCATCATGATTGTTTATAAGATACAAACTGCAAGAAAACTCAGTAACCTCCATGCAAGATATTTAACCACTTTGTTGATAACACTGCCATAACTCTCTCTCTTGGAGTGTCCCCCCTCAATAGTATCGTCATATTATCAAGAGCTTAGCCAATCTTGGTTCAACCTTGAATCAGTGATCTACCATACTTTGCTCATACATTTGTGATTATGCATCCTCGTGTAGTATCTGATCGTCATACATACCCGATTTCATGTAGTATCTATCGCCATAACTCTTTTCCCCAAATTAGCACTTTGCCCAATACTGCTTCATCCCTGTAGCTAATCCGAATCTCAAAATACCCACTCCTGAGACCTATACTTGATATCTGCAATCTATTCCTACATCAAATCTATTAGATTAATCATTTTTCAGAATTTCATAAAAATTTCATGTATACATAAAAATTATGGAAAATACTCATTTGACAGTTTTGTTTTGTCAAATTAGGCTACATGCCCCTTTTTTCTGTCAAATTTATGGAAAAATAAGAAATATTGATCCATAATCAGGTTCATTGTACTTAATCTCCTATTGATACTCTTTCCAATGGATATACCCCTGTTCAGTTCTAATTTCACAGCTAAAAGTTACATCTCTCAGACCAACTGCACTTATTATGAAAGACCAACTTTTGAGACTTGTAGAAGAAAATAGGAATTAGAAAAAAAATATATATAGGGCACTGATAGACCATCTGATTATGAGTACTCGGACACCTTCATCATTCAAATCCAATGCTCCCATCAAATTTTATAAAATTATGGAATCGTCAATTTTTAATTTCTGCAATTCTCCTAAACTTGGACTTTTCACTAAAAACTGCTATCTCACAAACTAAGCATTTCTAGAAAAATCGCCTCTTAGCAAAGTTGTTCAGCTCAATGAGTAGACAAAATGTCGAGATCAAAATATTTTCTAGTTATGAGTTCTTGGGCCACTTTTGCCTCCTGCAAGTTTTCAAAAATCGACCTCCCGCGCACCCAAATAGTGGATTTCATCCTTCTTTTGCATCCCAACTCCACACCATTAGGAATTTGGCCTCAAGGATCCAGAGTTATCTGTGTCCCTGGATCACAACTGCATCATAACAATTTAGGCCTCAACCGGGCCCGCATCCATCCTCAGGCTATGCACCTTCAAAACCCATTAAACCAAAATTTCTACAAAATTGAAGCAGAATGGTTCCATGCCCATAGTGATAGACCATCAATTGTGAGTACTCAGACACCTTCATCATTCAAATCCGATGCTCCCATCAAATTTTATAAAATTTTGGAATTGTCAATTTTTAATTTTTGCAATTCTCCTAGACTTGGAATTTTCACTAGAAGATGCTATCTCACAAACTAAGCATTTCTAGAAAAATTGCCTCTAAGCAAAGTTGTTCAACTCAATGAGTAGATAAAATGTCGAAATCAAAATATTTTCTAGTTATGAGTTCTAGGGCCACTTTTGCCTCCTGCAAGTTTTCAAAAATCGACCTCTCGCACACCCAAATAGTGGATTTCGGCCTTCTTTTGCGTCCCAACTCTACACCATTTGGAATTTGGCCTCAAGGCTCTAGAGTTATCTGTGTCCCTGGATCACAACTGCATCATAACAATTTGGGCCTCAACCGGGCCCGCGTCCATCCTCGGGCTACGCACCTTTCAAAACCCATTAAACCAAAATTTCTACAAAATTGAAGCAAAATGGTTCCATGCCCATAGTGATAGACCATCTGGTTGTGAGTACTCAGACACCTTCATCATTAAAATTCGATGCTTCCATCAAATTTTATAAAATTCGAGAATCGTCAATTTTTAATTTCTACAATTCGCCTAGACTTGGAATTTTCACTAAAAACTGCTATCTCACAAACTAAGCATTTCTAGAAAACTCGTCTCTAAGCAAGGTTGTTCAGCTCAATGAGTAGACCAAAATGTCGAAATCAAAATATTTTATAGTTATGAGTTCTTGGGCAACTTTTGCCTCTTGCAAGTTTTCAAAAATCGACATCTCACGCACCCAAATAGTGGATTTCGGCCTTCTTTTGCATCCCAACTCCACACCATTTGGAATTTGGCCTCAAGGCTCCAGAGTTATCTGTGTCCCTGGATCACAACTGCATCATAACAATTTGGGCCTCAACTGGGCCCATGTCCATCCTTGGGCTACGCACCTTCAAAACCCATTAAACCAAAATTTCTACAAAATTGAAACAAAATGGTTCCATGCCCCTCACTGGCAAACTTGTAGCCTCTATAAATGGCATAGAAATGGAAATGGTGTCGAAATGGCACAGGTCTCATCAACTTCTGAGTTAATCTACTCTTGATATGGCCAAAACAAAATTTTGGCTCTAGACTTTTTCACTTTTATAAATTTTCTGCTGACATGGCATGATGTTGACGTGTCATGATAGTTGTTTGCTGATGTGTCAGACAGATCCTACGTGACATCTTGTGATGCAACCAGGTCACCCTCCATTGTCCACCAAGTCGTTGTACCACTTTCCCTTGGGCGGAAATACACCAACAGTATTCCCTTATCGGAAGTGGTAACGACTTGCAGAGAAGTTGTTTTGAAAAATAAATCAGTGGAGTCGTTGCTAATAAAAATCCAACACGTGGATAGGCAGTATCCACTCAATGGCTTGTTCGTCTACTGTTAACACATATGCAAATATTTGAGGCGCTATGAGCCACAGCCATCGACCGTGGACACCTCCGACCGATCTTGCTCGTCTATGGCATTTAGCCCCTTACCACCTAGCGCTTGGTTCTCGCCCTTGCTCACATGATCCAATGGGCTAGTGCTCACTTGCTATGATACCATAAGCTCCTGTTTTGGATTCTAGCACTCGGACGCTAGTAATTTTTGTAACGCTTAGCTTGTAAGCTAGCACCCATCTGATGTGGTTGGTCCATGTTACACCCTTCACACAAATGGAAACTCCACATCACCCTAGAGCCTGGACCCATGTGGCACCTCCACATCACACTATCCATGTGGCACTTATGGGCTTACAAAAATGTTCTTTTTAAAATTTTCCAAATTTCCCATAAATAGTTTAAATTTCGAATATTTTTTGAACAAGTGGCTATATGAAAGGCACATCTGGCATATAGGAAATCACACTTGGCTTTTCTCTGGCTGGGAAGCTTTCTGTCAACTAACATAACTATATTTTATGTCAATTAACGAAAACCGTAATTCCATGTCACTGATTCATATTTTACCAAACTTTTCTCAGATCTGAATCGTTCCCATACGGATTCTTATATCACTAGCTCCCATGTTGGTTCTGATAATAACATCTAGGTATTTTAGGCCACAATTTCCTTAGGGGCATTGCATCAAATAGTTTACTGGTAAACTGTAGTTTCCTCCGGTTATCAGAAAAACCATTAAAACCGATAAAATTTCACTATGATTGCTCTCCACATCTGGTCCAATTGATAAAAACAACCATCTATATGTTGATTAAGGCCCGAAATTTAAACAATGAGGGACAAAAACCTGTTTTTTTCCCAAAACTATTTCCCTAATACATTATGTCAAACACATCATGTGCAACTTGTAATTATGTATGTAGAATTCAAATGCGGCCCATGTAGTCCTAATGCTGCAACCTTGGGCTCTGATACCAATTTGTCACGTACCGGGTGACCTCACGGTGCCTTTGGGGCCACAAAATACTTAACCACTAATTGAATTCACCTCTAACACTTAATTCCATTTTCCATTGATATAATTAAATATTTACGACAGAATTGAATATGAATATAATCACCCAAATTTAATATAAATATATCTAAAATTGTTACTGGTTATTTCTACATGAATGCATTCACACAATGATAATAATACCATGCGTAAAATAACAGTAATTTAATAAAACACATGTCAGAGACAAGTACAAGCATTTCATACACAAATGGACACTTACCTAACAATATAATCCTACTGATTGCAGACCATGGACATTCCTCCCAACCGTAGGCATTCTGTTATACCAATTCTCTCTATAACCGAGGCCACCCCTAAGCTGCGGCTATCAATCCATAAGACAGTACTGAGTTTCCCCGCTACAGCTGTCCCAATCCACTAGCACTCCTCCCCCATCAGCCTGCACAACCCCAAGGTATGGGGCCCCTTTCTCTGAGTTAATAGCCCCTCGAGCTCCCTTCTTTGAGTTAACAGTCCCTCAAGTTTGTTATCCCAATTCCCTTCCAGGGCTCCAGCATAGGTCGGCAATGGACTTTCTGTGTCGGGACTCCAAGGAACTCTGTCGTTCTTGGGTACATGTCCATACTATAGTATGGGTAATGGATGTAGGCTATGGTATAGGTGATGGTGGCTCCAAGTTGACCATAGTTGATGGATGAATCATACCAGATGATCATGAATGACTAGTCAAATGGTATACATGGGATTTGACATTTTTCCCCTCTAATCCCAAGCTTAGGATAATTAACCCAAGATTATGTCTAACGCACTTTTATAAAGAGGGATTAATAAAACATAGGATAAAAGGAAAAATAAAGATAGTGACTTAAATTGTTAGTTTTTCAACCCTTAAACAAGTTTGATTAGCAATCTTTAGTATAATTATTCACTTTCATATTTCAACTAGCAAACATAAATATTGCATGTTTGAAACATTAAACAACTGTAATACACTGTCTAAGCTAACTAAAAATGCACACCAAAATAGACCACATAACCACACAGTACACAAGATATACCCTTTAAGCCCCAATCCTTGAGGAAAACTAGCAAATGGTTGTCTTCTTTTATTATGTGAATTACAGAATGCTTTAGCACTTATAGTCTTTGGAAAATAATGTTGATAACTTAGTTGGATACCAACTGAATCTCTCCAGATCACTTGCAACAGGTCCTTGAGACCCTAGTGCACCCAAGACAGCTGAATGCTCAACTAGCGCCCTCCTCCTTCAAGCTGTACAGCCATTCGTACAGAGTCGTACAAAAATGTACGGACTCTTTTGAAACACCTTCAAACCCTCGGTGACCACATGTGGCTGGGTAGAGGACTTATATGCCCTCTCTTGCTGGTAGGGAGACTCGGACTCCTCGCTGATTGACTATGCTCAAAGCCCTTAACCACTCTCAGACAATCTCAACTTGAGAGAATCCCTCTCTCCAAAACCTCTAAGAGAATCCCTCTCTTAGATATGATCACTCACTGATCAAAATCCCTCAAAATTACAAAATGCTTCAGCACTTATAATCTTTGGAAAATAATGTTGATAACTAAGTTGGATACAAACGGAATCTCGTTGGATCACTTGCAACAGGTCCCTAAGACCCTAGTGCACCTAAGAAAGTTGAACGCTTATCCAGCGCCCTCCTCCTTCAAGCTGTACAGCCATCCATACAGAGTTGTATGGAAATGTACGGACTCTTTTGAAAAACCTTCAAACCCTCGGTGATCATGTGTGGCTGGGAAAAGGACTTATATGCCCTCTCTTGCTGACAGGGAGACTCAGAATCCTCGCTAACTGACTGTGCTCAAATCCCTCAACCACTCTCAGACAATCTCAACTGGAGAGAATCCCTCTCTCCAAAGCCTCTAAGAGAATCTCTCTCTTAGATATGATCACTCACTTATCAAACTCCCTCAATATGTCTCACTAACTCTCCCTCAGACTCTTTTATAACATTTACTTTATGCAAATACCATGGGCTCAATACCATGGACCCTCAAATACCATGGGCCCTCTAATACCATGGGCTAATTAACCTTTTACATAAAGTATTATAAAGGTCACTTTTACAAAGAGAGATACAATTTGAGGATATTTCCACATACTAGACACAAGCCAGCGTAGAAGCACCTATCCTCACTACAAACTTCAACACTCCCTTTTAATGAGGAAGGTGTTCTGCACCACCCCTAACTTGTCCCTAAAGAACTCAAACTTGTCCTTAGGCAATCCTTTGTTGAGGATGTCCACAACCTGCTCATCTGAGAAAATGTACTGGAGCTTCACAACTCCTCTTTGAACTCTATCCTTGATGAAATGATACCTGATGTCGATTTGTTTTGACCAATCATTAAACACTGGATTCTCAAAGAGCTTGATGCAACTTTGATTATCACAGTAGATAACCGTCGAGTCCAATTCTTCACCAAATAAACATGTGAGCATCTTGCGAAGCCATATGGCCTCGCAACTCGCCAAACTGGCTTCCATGTACTCAACCTCTGCAGAACTAAGTGCCACTGACTTCTGCTTCCTGCTAAGCCAAGAAACAACTCCTGACCCCAAGCTAAAACAACACCCTAAGGTGTTTTTCCTGTCCACTGCACTACCTGCCCAGTCGGAATCTGTGTATCCCACCAACTGCACTACATCACCTTGAACATTCCTAATTCCATGCTCCATTATACCTCTCAGACACCTAAGCACATGCTTCGCTGCTATCTAGTGCACCCTCCTCGGTTCGATCATGTATTGGCTAAGGGTGTTCACAGCAAAAGAAATATCTGGTCAGGTGTTGACCAGATACATCAAAGATCAAATCAACTGTCTGTACACCGTGGAATCCACCAACTCTGACTCAAAAGCATTCAGCTTCTTCAAGTTGATGATTAGTAGTCATAGGCTTGCAATCCTCCATCTCGAATCTCCTCAGAATCTCAACTACATATTTTCCTTGACCAAGGAAAATCTCACCTTCACGTTGCCACACTTCCAATCCCATAAAATAGTGCATCAATCCCAAGTCCTTCATCTCGAAGTCCTCTGCAAGTTCCCTCTTGCATCTTGCTATGAGCTTTTCAAATCCTGTTAGAAACAGGTCATCCACGTATAGTACAAGAATGAGTGGATCAACACCAACCAACAGGAAGTACAGGTTGGAATCCACCTCACTCTTGACGAAGCCCATACTCAATAGATAATTGTCGATCCTGGAATACCAAGCTCTAGGTGCCTGCTTGAGTCCATACAGAGCCTTCTTCAACGTACACACATGAGAATCACTCCTATGACCCTCAAAACCCTAAGGCTACTCTATATACACTTCCTCCTCAATCATGCCATTAAGGAACATTGTCTTCACATCCATATGATGTATCCTCCACCCCATCTTTGAGGCAATAGACATGACAACTCCAATGGAAGTATATCTGGTAACAGGAGCAAAGGTCTCCTCATAATCAACTCCCTCTTCTAGGAGAATTCCCTTGCCACGAACCTTGCCTTGAACTTCTCCACGTTGCCATCTGTAATATGCTTAAGCTTATAGATCCACTTGGAGCTCACCACTGACTTTCCCTCTGGTCTAGGAATTATATCCCACAAATCATTCTTCATGATGGAAGAATACTCCACCATGGCATCCTTACAGACCTGCTAGTCTACAGTCTCCTCAAAGTTATAAGGCTCATAATCAACAATGTTGCTTACTAGTGCCATATAATTGGAAAATCTCTACGGTGGTCTACTCATCTTGACTGAAGTCCTTGGAGCATCCACTAGCTCTTGTGCCTCTTTCAAAGTTCACTCGACCCACTTTGGCTTCTTCTTCCTAGAAGATTCAGCCGAGGTGAATTGAGCATCCTACTCCTCCCTGTTACGTGGTACCAGTACCAACACACCTTCAGATGTGCCCTAGGGAAAGAGGGTCATTTTTTTCCTAACCAGGAGGGGTATTTTCCAGCATTTTCTGAGTAGAGGTTATGGCCAGACCCTTTGATTCTTCTCCTGGGAGTACCATGGCTTAGTGGCATTGTCGACTGCCTCATGAAAGGGTTTGAATCCCTGAGGTTGGTGTCAAGGGCTCCTAGGGGTGGGTCACTAGGTCACATGACCCCCCACCTGTTTTATCATTCCGATGACATTTCTCTCAGCACTGAGGCTTTTCCCTCTCTTCCAGGTCACCATTTACACCCTCCTGGACTCTCTGCATCACAATGCCCTCTCTCCTTGGGCTCTTGGCATGATGGCGTCATCCTTTGCACCAAGCCACATTGCTTGATATGGAGGGAGCATTGAGGGATTTTCACTACTGTTGGGGTTAGATGGGGCATGACATCCCCCACCTCATCACTCCAGCCTTCAGTTTGGAGTGATTTGCTCATTTTTAGCTATTTTAGTCAATTTTGGGTAAACTCTCGGGAAAATGCCCCAAGTTACCCACCGATTTGATTATTTTATATTATTTTATGTTATAATTTTAAGTTGACATATTTTAATTTTAAATTGACATTTTAAAGCATGTAGGCTTGGTTATTTTGTAAAAAAATGAGTGTGAGATCATATAAATACAATCTCCTCACTTCATTTTTACACACAACTTATGGAATAAAACTTCTTATGTTATTTTTTACCCTAAAAGAGTCTTTTTGGAGTGATGTGCAATTCTTGGAGGAAGATCTTCTTGTCTTTTGGATGAAAGTTGGATGCATTCTGTCTTGCAAATGATATGTGGATGCTAGAATAGTTGGAATAACTCATACACAAGTCTTTTTCTTTTGAAGGTTTGCTTGTTGAATGGTAGGTAGATTTTGCATCTTGAAGAATTGAATGGTATCCCTACGATTGCATTATTTTTAAATAGGGCCATTTATCTACTTTTCTATACCTTAGCATAGTAGAAACGCTCCCAAGAGGAGGTTCCTACATAGTTTAGCCGGAGCTCCAACTTTGCTCTAGTTTAGGCTCTTGAAACCAACCCTTGAGGTTGTTTCAATAAGTCATAATCTAGTGACAAGGAGAAATTCCCTCCAAGAGGAAGGTTGGTCACCTTCCTCTAAGGCTAGGGTTTGAGGTAATAACCATCAAAACCCTAAGTTGACACATTTCTACACCTAGAAAAAACCTATTTTGTAAATTTGTACTTATTATTCTAGCTTAGATTTTATTATTTTTGTAATTAGGTTTGTTTTTGTTAATTTTGTACATAAATTATCATAAATAAAAACTTAATTTCTAAACCCTAGTTTCTAACCCTAGCTGCAACTCCCCTTTCTGCCCTAGCGACCTCTCTTATCCTCTCCTCCTACCTTCGTTATTCTCTTCCCTGAACTCGCCTTCATCCCCTCTCTCTTTTGAGACCCTCGCTCTCCCTTTACCATAGCTCGCTGCCCTCTTTTCCCTCCTTTCCACCTTCTCCTTGTCTTTTTTTCCCTTCGTTGCTCCTTTTAACCCTCTCCTTTTCCAACCTTCCTTCCCATCCTCTTCTTCTCCATCCCTTTTCCTTTTTCCCTCCTCCTCTCTTCTCTTCCTTCTCTTTCTCCTGTCCATTTCTTCTTTATCCCCTTCTCTTCCTCTTACCCTCAGTCAACCCTCAAAGAAGGTTCGACCTCCCTTTTAAAAGCTCGGTCCTCTCCCCTTTGATTGTCCTTTACATCAGCCTTGATCCAAAAGCCCTTGGTCCTCTTAAGGAGGCCCTTTCAAGGCCTTGGCACCCCTAAAACAGACCTTATCCACTGCTTCCTTAAATCTGCATAAAATTGCAGACCTCCATCTTGAGACATCCTTTTCCTACTCCTTTTGCACTTGTGTATGCAAGCAACAACAAACATTAATCATTGGTGTTTACTAGTGTGTTTGAAGTTAATTTGATGCTAATAAGAAGGTCTGAAATCTACTCTAACAGAGGTCTGAAAATTGTTTATTACAGTCTGCTATATTGATCTTCTCATTTGACAAAACTAATTGAAATTTGAAGTATTCATTGTAAGCATCTCTTTTGATATATGTTTGTCACGAGCTTGATATGAAAGGAAGGTAACCTACTGCTGCTATACTGTGCTAATACCTCTTTATACTGACCTGAAACAAATGTTTTTGGCTACTCTAAAGTGGTGACATATTGGATCATGTATTGTGATTACTTGGTTAATTTCATTGTCCATAGTTGTTAGCAGTGATCACACATTTCTATCATTGACATTACACTTGGTAATCTATGCTAATGTATTGAATGGTTAAACATTGATACAAGATTTTACTTACGCACTCAATTGCTATTGATGATTGTACTCCCTAGTTGTCAAGTGATCTATATCTTATGGTGATGTTAATCATTGTGGTGGTTGAATATTCTTACTCATAACTTGACTTGGTACACTAGTTAGATACATTTGATATTTACTCAGTGCATGATTACAGAATATGTCTTCTTCATTCACATAAACATTATTACTCAAGGCACTGGTCACTAACGTATTGTTTAGAAGACATAGCATCTGAGTGTTTTGTATATTGCTGAAGGACTCTCCCCTTGGAGGTTCTGATTATCCGAAGAAGTTGGAGAAGTGGCTAAGGTGACAGTGGTCACTTCCTCCTATATTTGTTCATCGGATACTAGCCCTGCTAGTTCATCTGGTAACACTCCCCATGATCATGCTACTCACCCTACACACTCGTCGAGGTACCTGTAACTTGTGATGGTGGTCTCACTTTTTCCTTTGGTGCTTCCTACTCCTGAGTTTCTGCTTCAACTAGCATGGATCTATAAGACTTTTTGAAATCCTTGTCCTCAAATCTCACATCTCTCTGCACCATTGTCTTCTTCAGTGTTAGAAAGTACACCCTATAGGCTTTTGAGGTTTCGTTGTACCCAACAAAAATGCCCTTCTTAGTTGTTGACTCAAGCTTCGTCCTCTTCTCAACTGGGACATGACAGTATACTAAGCACCCAAAGATGCGAAGATGTCCAATCTCTAGTTTATCCCCTGTGAATGCCTTTTCAGAAATCATCTTCCCCAATACTTTGTGCGGGCACCTGCTCTGCAGATAAACTGTAGTGTTGCAAGCTTTTGCCCATAAAAACATATGCAAATCCTGATTATGCAACATAGCCTTTGTTGCCCCAATGATCGCTCCGTTCTTCCTCTCAGAGACTCCATTCTGTTGTGGGTTGTATGGGACTGTCAGCTCCCTCTTGGTCCCGGCATCCGCACAGAACTCCTTGAAGGCATTCGAGGTGTACTCACCTCCATTATCTATTATGAGCACCTTGATCCTCTTCCCAGTCTGGTTCTTGAGCTCTGAACTCTTGGAACCATCTAAAGACTTCTCCAAATTCCTTGCTCTTCAAGAAATAGATCCAGGTCTTCTTGGAATGGTCATTTGTGAAGCTCACATAATATCTGAACCCTCCAATAGACACGGTTGACATGGGCACACAAATATCTAAATGAATCAAATCCAAAATCCCCTTAGACCTGTTATCACTCCTGGGAAAGGAAGTCTTGGCGTACATGCCCATGGGACACCCTTTGCATACACTGTGATGGTTTGTATTGAAAGAGGACAAACCAATCACTAATTCCCTGAGCACTTTGAATGCTCCATGATGCAAATGTGTCATTCGTCTATGCCATAGCTCACCATCATGACTATTGTTGTTGTTACTCACCTACGCACTGGCTGGTTCAAATTGGAGTCTGTACAACTTGTTGCCCCTGACTCCAATTACCTTTGCTAAGCTAAAACTAGATCCCTTAGGATGGATATAAACTTTCCCATCCCAGAATGTTACCTCAAACCCTTTGTCCTCCAAGACTAAAACTCATATCAGATTCTTCTGCAACCCTAGTACGTATTTCACCAGTAATGCCTTCTCGAACTCCCTTTGAAACTTCACAGTCCCGGTTCCTGCTAGACTGTACTTGGATTTGTCCCCAGGCTTAATGTGGAAGTTAGAGCTATGCTCCTCTAGACTGGTCAAATAGTTCCATACTCCAGTCATGTCACTAGAAGCACCACTATCAATGTACCACACTCTGGTGGACTTTGAGCTAGAGAGACATGCGGCGAGTGAGGACTCATCCTCAAATCTGGTTGTCTGATCTTGTGAGGTAGCCCTACCACTAGTGGACACCCTATCCAATTGGTCCTCTATCCTCAACCTGGTTGACATCCAATCCAGATTTGAAAACCTTGACGACAACATAATCTTCTGCAATCCCCGCAGAACCTGTAACCCAATCTTACAAAAATACTTTTGTAACTCAACCATTATTTCACCAAATCTATCCCAGCAGATTCCTGAGATCCTGGCGCTGTTAAATCAGCCATACACTATCTATCCGTACGGAACTATATGTATCTAGTACAGCTTCTGTGCCTGCAGATCTTCACGCTGAAACAAAGGGTTAAGCCCTTCGCTATTGGTTGGTGGCTATCTGTCATCCCTATTGCTGGCAACTTGTCATCACGTAGCTGCTACAGCCTTCACCAGCCTGCAATTCCACTACTCTGCCAACATTCGGCATCCTCAATCTGCTAGCGAGCGGCTACGACCTTTCCACCCATGCTGTTGTTACTCCAAGTTCGACAGCAACTCGACACCCTCTGTCAGCACGTTTGCTATTGCTCACGAGCCCGATCTCGAGCCCGACTCTTGGCTCGTCAATTCTGCTCCCACCTTCACACCATGTTCGTGCTTGTTTCGCACCAGCTGCTGCACTCTTCTGCTAGTGGCCTGATCCTCCTTCGTGGCTGGCTCAGTCTCTCGCAAGTCCACTCCTGTCCACTAGCTCATTTATGCAGTAACCTTCGAGACCTCTGCCACAAGCCACGATCTGCCCTCCTTAGCCTGATCTCTGCTCTCCACATGCAGATCCCGATCCCCTTGTCAGTGTCTTAGCTCGTGTCTCCTCCACCTAGGGCTACAGTTGTCATGAGTCTCACGACCCACTATTACTCCACGCCCGCGGGTTCTACAACTTGTCTCTCACCCAATCCAACACTGGTGTCACACCCATAAAGGAAACTCAAGCATACGCTATACGGTGCCAATACAGTCTGTACCGTGGTTGTATGGTCCTTTTTTTTAAATCTTCTAGTCAAACCCGATTTCCCTCAAAGCAACCTTGGCTTTGATGCCATATTAGTTTTTCAACCCTTAAATAGATCTGATTAGTAGTCTTCAATTTAATTATTCACTTTCAGATTTTAACCAACAAACATAAATATTGCAGGTCTGAAACATTAAACAATTGTAATACACTATCTAAGATAACTGAAAATGCACAGCGGAATAGATCACATAACCACACAGTACATAAGATATACCCTGGAAACCCCAATCCCTTGGGAAAACCAGCAAATGATTGTCTTCTTTTATTATGTGAATTACAAAATGCTTCAACACTTACAGTCTTCGAAAAATAAACGTTGATAACTTAGTTGGATACCAACGGAATATCTCTGGATCACTTGCAACAAGTCCCTGAGACCCTAGCACATCCAAGACAGTTGAACACTTAGCTAGCACCCTCCTCCTTCAGGTTGTACAGCCAACCATATAGAGCCGTACGAAAATGTACAGACTCTTCTTCAGCACCTTCAAACCCTCGGTGACCATGTGCAACTGGGCAGAGGACTTATACGCCCTCTCTTGCTTACAAGGAGACTCAGACTCCTCACTGACTGATTGTGCTCAAAGCCCTCAACCACTCTCAAACAATCTCAGCTTGAGAGAATCCCTCTCTCCAAATCCTCTAAGAGAATCCCTCTCTTAGATTTAATCACTCATTGATCAAACTCCCTCAGTATGTCTCACTAACTCTCCCTCGAACTCTTTTATAACATTCACTTTATGCAAATACCATGACCTCAATACCATGGGCCCTCCAATACCATGGGTTAACTGTTTTACATAAGGTATTATAAAGGTCTCTTTTACAAAGATAGTTACAATTTGAGGATACTTCCGCGTGCTAGACACAAAAGCCAACGTAGAAGCACCTATCCTCACTACAAACTTCAACATAAATGATAAGTCACTAGGGTCATCTCCCCTTAAACCCCTTTTTCACTCTCCCTCGTGGAATCATAGCCCCCAATCTCTTCTTCGTACTTCTTGGTCTGCAGTAATCATGGGTTTTTATATTAAATGTAAAATGTACATAATTACATCATCTTGGTCACAGTGGACCATTCATGTCTAGCTTCTAGCCATTTCATCCATATTTACATAATTGCATTATGAGGTCAAAAACGGGGTGTTACAATGGGTGGCAATGGGAGGAGGATCGAACCACTAGCTGGTGGTGCTTCTCTTGGCTTTGTGAGAAAAAAAGCCTACAACACCTTTTAAATTCAACCCGTCATGGATTCATGAGGAATTTAGAAGTCTGATCTTCGTGGAATGGAGGGAGTATGATGCAAATCTAGGTCTCAGTCCCAGCCAATAGTTCACCAAGGTTCACCAAGTCGTTAAAAATCATAAAAAAAGTTGTAATGGAATGGGTGGGACAACAATATAAGGAAAGAGACAAAGGAATCAAGGATATTGAAGTTGAGTTAGAGGATTTGCACCCAAATCCATCACACCGCCCTTTCTCTGAGGAATAGTTGCAGTGTATTAAAGAATTGGAAGTTAAAAAAGCCAAGCTCTTACGATACAAAGAAGTCGATTGGAAAATGAAAAGCCGGGTAACGTGGCTAGCGTTGGGGGATGAAAACACGTCCTTCCATAAGGTGGCAAATCACAGGAAGAATATTGAAAGTATTTGGGAGCTGCAAGGACTGGATGGAGAGGTTAGAAGGGGTTTCTCGAGCCTAGCAGATTTGGGGGTTCAACATTTATGGAGTATTTACTTTGAATCTTCGGAGACCAATATCGCAAAGGTTGTCAAAACATGCTCTTTCATTCCCAAGATGATTTCTCCAGAAGATAACACTAAGCTCTTTGAAACTATTTCTCTAGCAGAGCTGGAAAGTGTCATGGATAAATTCAGGAAAGATAAGAGTCCATGACCTGATAGTTGGACCATAGAGCTCTTCTTGAGTTTCTTCAAGCTAATGGGAGAAGATCTTCTTCGAGTGGTGGAAGAGGTTAGGCAATCAGGGAATGTCCTCCTAGCCTTTAATGCTACCTTTTTAGTGCTAACCCTAAGACTAATAAGCCAATTAGTTTCAGGGATTTTCGTCCCATCTCTCTCTATAATACAGTTTATAAGAATAGAGTTGAGACAAAGGTGGAATGCGTAAAACCGGTGCTATCAGAAGTCATTTGTCCAGAACAATTTGCATTTCTTAAAGGCGGGCAAATTCATGAGGCCATTGGGGCCACACAAGAGTGTCTGCACAGCTTGAAAGTCAGAAAGACTCTAGGTATGATTATAAAGTTAGATCTATCAAAAGCATTCAATCGCATGAGTTGGTTATACTTGAGACTCTTATTGATACATATTGGATTCAATCTAAAAAATGGTAATTGGATAATGGGTTTCCTTTCCTCTGTATCCTCCACAGTCCTCGTTAATGATTCGGCATCACCCTTCTTTTCTCCTTCAAGAGGGTTACGACAAGGATGCCAACTCTCGCCCTACCTATTTTTACTAGTGGCAGAAGGGCTCAATCGTCTCCTTCAAGAGGCTAGGGCATGTTGAAGATTACAAGGGCTTATCCTTTGGGGATCAACTAAAGGCCGTGCACCTATTATTTGTAGACGATATTTTTTTGATTGCTAATGGATCTATGCATGAAGGCAGGGCTCTATTAGGCATTTTGCAGCTTTTTTGCAAAGCTACAGGTATGAAGATTAATGAGGATAAATTAGCTTGTTATTTCCTAAATGTTGAGAATCAAATGTCTCAATAGCTTCAAAATCTCTTCCATTTTTCGGTGGTGGAAACCAATTTGGATCTGAAGTATCTTGGTTCACCTTTGTAAATCCGTTTTAGAAGCTCTCCTAGTATAGTGGAACATCCTAGCAAGCATTCTGTTACCGGGCAAATTAGCAGGGCTAATTCTCAGTAAGCAAAAAATAAGAATAGTGACCCAATGTCACCTCGGTCACCGTTCTAACGTCTTCGGAAGTCAAAACCACCAAGGAGAAGTATCCTTATTGAAATCCTGTAAGACACTAGAGCAACCAACAAAGACTATATTCTATGTAATCTTATGGTTAGACCAGTGCCTAAATGGAGTCAACAGTATAATGATCAAAGCCAATGGTGTAAAGATATGATCAAAATTAATAATCCACCTAGATCATTCAATAAAATATAAAAACGTGTACACATGTAATGTAATAACCAATATTGGATCAAAAGACTATATTATAACTACCACCAATAACCAAATATGCATTTAATGTCATTCAATTAATTGTGAGTATTGCAGTTGGACCAAATAGATAAAATGGTGCAAGGACCATCACTCATTCACATAGGGACAACTAATTAAAGTGGCATTACATGAGAGAGATAACATCCAATATCTAACCAATAACTAAGGTAAGTATCAATCACTTAATATGCAAGGGCTATGAGAACATACAAATAGATGTCATTTGCTAATCTACTATGAGACAATTCATAACCATCAACTATATGCAACTTACCAGACCTGTTGTAGATAAATCCTGGGTTATAATTTATACACTACAGCAGGTGAATCAAACTTTTTAATCCCCAGATTTGTATGTACAAAGGTAACAGCTTGATTAATGATATATATATCAAACTGAATCGATCCTAGTAATTATCCAAGGACTGAATAATCAAGGAAACGATTTAATTTTATGTAGGTTACCAATTCACTCAAATTCAGTTTCAAGTCAGAGCCGGTCTAAGGTTCATTAATTATATCTAATATAACAATCCAGCACGTAAGATAATTTAGGATTCAATGTTTATATTTAGTACAAAGGCAAAATTCAGGTATGTCATTTAATCACAATTATATCAGAAATAATCGTTCACTAATGTTTTTAAAAAGGCACTTAACACACGTAAAATGAAATATAAACTAATATGATTTATTTTTATTTTTATTTGTTTTATCCTTGTGTGTGTGTGTAGATGAAAGGATACGGGATGGTGAGACACACGAGGTCTGCAATTTGCAATTGCAGGCCCGTGTGAGGTGGGGGAGATACTCGGATGGGAGCAGCAAGGGTGGAAGGGCAGCCGAGATGGAGGAGAATGGAGGGCATGGTGAGGATGGAAGGAAAGGGAAGCTGCGGATGTGGAGGAGTAGCGGAAATGGGGTTGGCAGCAGATAGGATGGAAAGGGCACGGGCTATGGTAGAGTGCGGCGAGGGGAGGCCCGTGGAGCAGCTCGAGAGGATGGTTGTGGATCGGGAAGGGTGCAACAGGGAGCTGCGAATGGAGCCGAGGACAAGCAAGGGGCAACACTAGAGGGGGAAACAGGAACGGAGTCCGCGAGCTAGGAAGCGAGCTGCGAGGGCTTGGTAGGGCAGCAGAAGCTGCAAGTTAGGAAGGCGGCAAGGAGGGGACGCAAAAAAGAGCAGAGGAGGCTCGGTGATGAAGAGGGGAGTGGAGAGTGGAAAGTAGAGGGCGCGGGTTAAGGTGGAGGCCACGGATTGGGCGTTGAAAGGGAAGGTGTGGCCGCAAAGTGGCCAGCGAAAGGGGGGCGCGGGTTGGTCGTGGACCAGATGAGAGGATGCGGATGGAGCAACAAAGGAGCCCGTAGGCAGGGTGGAGAAGGAAAGGTGGGAGCAGCTCGAAGGTGGCAGACAAAGGAAAGAAAGTGCCGCAGCAGGCTCGAGGGAGTGAAGGCCGCAGAATTAATTTAGGCTTTTTTAAATCATTTCCAAAATGCGTATAACTTAGGATTTTAGGTTTTAATATTAATCTATTACCTCATAAAATCAGAGTTCACTGGTTCAGTTTAGGTTTTAGATGTTAATTTAACCACTAACATTAACAACTAACTCAGAATTTAACAATTAAGTTTATAAACTCAAATATATTAAAAATGTAAAACTAACTAACCTAACAAATAATATTTACAAAGGAAACTCAAAAAATTAGGTTTAATGAGGTAGTTGAACAACTAAGGCATCAAAAGAAAACCATTCACCAGACGTAGGGCATCAATGAGAGGAGTAACTCTCCTTGAGATGGTACTTGGCAAGCTTGGCTACCTAGGGCTCACCTCCAAAATCTCTAGGATTCGTAGAGGAGGCCTAGATCGAGCAAGACTTGAAGACCTAAAGCTCAAGCTTGATTGCAATGGTGATCAATGATGAAAATGACATGCAAATCAAAAGAAAATGAAGCAGCAATGGCTTCCATCCAACCTTAACAAGCATCACCTTCATACATTTGACAGAGAGACATCAAACAAAAAAAAGTATAGATACCTCCAAGTGCATGTGTTAAGCAAACAACTCTAGCCTCACCTTAGCAATGGCATGAACAAACGTAAAACTCCCAAGAAATGCTTCAAACTTGCAAAATAACCTTCATCAAGGAGAGTGCATCCCTTCAAAGAGCCCTAGCTAGAGCAAATAGCAGACATAATGATCTTATCCCCAAAAGTTGATGTCTAAAAATGAAGTGAGGAGATCTAATTTATATGATTTCACACTCACTTTTACATAAAGTAAGGTAATTTTAACATTAAAAATGTCAACTTAAAATTAGAATTAAATAATATAAAAATAATCAAAGTAGTGGGTAAATTGGGTGTTTTCCCAGATTTGACCCCAACTTGAGCAAAAATGGTTAAACAAGGCCAAATTTGAGGAAACGAAAGGCCAGACTGTACGAGGGGGGGTCATCATGCCCCAACTAACCCCAACAGTGATGAAAACCCTCAATGTCCCCCCCCTTTTAGCAATCAAACAGTCTGCCAGGAGGATGACATCATCCTCTGAAGGAGGGCCCAAAGGGATGGCGCTGCTGAACTGGAGGACCAGGAGGGTGTTGGATGTGCTCCGGAAGGTAAGAATGAGTCTCAGTGCTGGAACAACTTCCGTTGGAGTGTTGAAAAAAGGTGGGGGGCATGTGACCCAATGACCCACCCCTAGAAGACCCGGACACCAACCTCAAGGTTTCAAACCCTTTCATGAGGCAGTCAGCGATGCCATTAAGGCATAGTACTTCCAGAAGAGAAGCCAAAGGGTCTGGCCATGCCCCTACCTGACAATGAGCTGGCTAAACACCCCTCTTGGTCAGAAAAAAGACACCCTCCCCCTGGGGTACCTCTACAAGTACGCTGGTGCTATTACCATCGTAACACATTCAAAAGGGATTTCTATCCAAACTACAATAGTTATGCAGCCAATTCTTATGGAGAGGTAAGGAGTCTCATGAAATTCAATGGACCAGCTAGAAATCTATTACTAAGTCAAAGGCCGAGGGTGGGTGGGGACTAAAGGACATTCCCACCATTAGCAAATCTGTGGCAACTAACTCTGTGGAGTTTAATTTCCAAGAAAGAATTGTGGTAGAGCATAATAGCAAAAAAATATTGGAATCAGGGAGACATGATGATCTGAATTCGAAGGGATCCAAAGTCCTCAAAAGGAGGTTCCTTGCATTGGAAGGCAATGATCTCAGCCTTTTCAATAGTAGGTCCTCTCCTCGCCTGGAAGGTTGGTAATGGAGAACAAGTTCATCTTAGCGAGGACACAGTGATGGGTTGTGGGCGGGAGGTCATATTATGTCTAGACTCTAGAGTTAGTTGTCTTTTTAAGAGGAAGCAATTTAAATTACTTCAATCAAATTCGTGACGAGAATGTCACTTCAATTTGGCACCAAGGTTGGGCAGGATCTTGGACACTCGATATTCCAAATGAGCTAGCCCCAGAATGCGATATTTTTATACAAGGCCTTCGTTGTGGTCACATCAGGATTAGAGAGGAGTCGGACTAGCTTGTTTGGTTGGGGAACAAGGACGGGGTTCCTACACAATGAAGAAGGGGTACCAGACTCAGGTAACAGCGGAGACTGGGATGAAGTGGTGGTATAAACGTATATGGAAAGTCGGACCCCTCTCAAATGCAGGACTTTTGTCTAGTTAGTTCTATCGAACAAGGTGGTTAATTGTGAAAATCTAAGGGAAAGACAAATACATGGTCTGAGTTGGTGTACTCTTTGCAAAGTGTCGGAGGAAGACTCTCCACACCTTTTTATTCATTGCTCCTATAGCAAACAAGTGTGGAGAGATTTGGAAACCGGGTTTCATCTTCAAAATCTTTGGAACGTAGCTCTCAATCTGCGTCAATGATTCATGTGCCAGGAGTTAAGACCGCTGCGATGCATTCCCTTTCTAGTATTGTGGGGTATTCCTTGCCCGGAACGAGACCATCCTTAACAATGCAGAAATTCCCTCATTTCAAACCGTGGCCTAAATAATGGCACTTACCAGATTCTTCAAGGAGGACTCGGCCATGCCAATCCCTCGGGTGGTAGGTGAGTTAATGGTGGATAAGTCCAGAGTTTGGGCATTCTTCAATGGAGCCTGTCAAGGACAGAAGAATATCTGGGGGATTGGAGGCATTCTGTATTATTGGAATCGCAGGTATATTTCTTTCTCAGGTCATGCTTTCCAAGGTATAAATAACCAGGCTGAGTTTTTAGCTCTAAAAATTTTACTCTGCATAGCATGGGACGAAGGAGTCAAGAATCTCCAAATTCGTGGAGACTCCACTCTGGTTGTTAAGTGAATGCTAGGGACCTGCAGAATGGAGGACATAAGTTTACACTTACAGGAATTGGGAAGGCATACAAAAGACATTTCCTCCAGTTTTCACACAATTCAGTTTCAGCATGTCTTTCGAGAACACAATCGCATCGCAGATCAGCTCTAAAGATGGAATCCGAAGCACTCCAGGATCGGTGGGTATAATGTGAACGGATGAACAGGGATCACACTCTATTATGGTCCGCCTGGACGAATTGTGACTTCAGAAGGTTATACCAGTCAGCTTTTCTTGTTAAGCTCTATTTATTTCTCTTGTTTTAGTTTTCTGAACGTTTGTTCAAAATCTGGTCCTCCCAATCATTGGCACTTACTAAAAAAAGTATGGTGTACTCTGTACTGGTTTTCTTAGAAAATGTAATCTGGATACAGTTGTAGACATTTGGGAAGCATTGTAAAACAGTGAAAAAGTGGAGGAAAGCTAACAGGCCTGAAGAATGTAATTTTGTTTTCTCTGGAAATAAAAATGCGACTTTTTTTGTTCAGACATGGCTCTATTTCCAGCAAGTTCATAAGAGGCTAAAAGGGTCACTTTCCAGTGGAGTTCCTGTCAATGATGCATTGTTAAGGATTTCTTCTGCAATACCTTTGAATCGTGACAAAATAGGGAATCACGATAATGTCACCCATCAGGTAAGACATA
This sequence comes from Larix kaempferi, assembly GCA_027924585.1. NCBI lineage: Eukaryota > Viridiplantae > Streptophyta > Pinopsida > Pinales > Pinaceae > Larix > Larix kaempferi. The sequence continues at coordinate 4,741,489 of BSBM01000755.1, read as the reverse complement.
GTGGAGGGCATTGATCTGTTTTGTTACTGAACATATTTAATTTTGCAAAGCTCAAGGGAGTATAGGGGAAATACATGTGGCATGGACAGTTTCACTGGTGTGTTGATACTGAGTACTGTGTGGCTACAGCCACTTTTTTCATCTTCTGAACTGGTTAGTACAAATTGACCTTCAACGTATCAGGGGGCATCTTGTGAGTGATGGTGCCTACCCTTGAATAAACAATTCAAATTTTTAAAGAAGTAAAGCACTACGTTTGCAACTTTGCTCAGCAAAGCACACTAAATAAGATATGTAAGGCATAGCTAACACCTACATTAGCACAATAGTCAACACAAATTCGCTGATAATGGATAATAAATTGTTATCCCTCAGGTTATCTGACTAATTTCCAAAACAATAACCTGTCCCAAAATAACTCTCATGTTTCAATATTTGCATTCTCCTTTTCAGTATAGGCTTTCAATATAGAAAGACAGCAGCATTTACTCTCTTGAGCAACAATCATGAAACAAAAATCCTGAATGAGCAGGTATTTGCTCAAGAAATAAGAAACTCCTCATAAATAGCTCAAATTCCATTAAATAAATAATCACGTAGTTCAATAATCAAATCAGGTTTAAGTGGCAATAAATTAATAACTGCAATGCTCAAGATGAACTCAGGAATCAACTGCTTTTTGATTTTTCCGTCAAAAATGCCTGTGTTATTTTTTTCCAGCATCTTACAGCAATAATTGAAGGTATTACCAACCAGACACTGTTTGCAAAAACAAAGTATGCCCAATAATAATATGGACCAGCAGAGAACTTGTCACCTTCCAAAAATGCTGTGACAAAATACACAATGTCACCATAAAGTTGCCCCAAGCAAACTGCCAATTGAAGTGTGTAATTGTATGGCTTCCTTGCTGCTATGGCATACCTGTGGCCAATAGAGAAATAGCAAAACTTCAATCCATGCCTTGGTTCTTATTTAGTAAGAAGGTTTGCAGCGTTGGATTTTAATTTTCCTATCACTCAACTACAATATCTAGTTGAATAAGTGCAATGCAACAGGAAACTTCTTATTTGTCAAAGTGGAGAGATGCATTGTATGTCTTGTTAATGTGCTTTTGGTCCTTGCAAATGGATTTAGGCTAGAAACAAATGGTGTCAAATGATGATCAATCACATGAAATTCCTTGTATGTTTACAGTTGTCATAAGCAGATGCATCATAATATTTAACGATTTGAATTTTCAGTGGATCTTAAAGCTAATATTCCTAAATCGTAACACAATGGTAAACATTGAAACAACATAAAAATGTATAACATTTTGTTCATGTTCTTACACAGCAAGAAGGCAGGCAGGTCCCTCTAGTACAGCAGTGATTCCTTCTACTGTAACTATAGCAGAATCTCTTGCTGCATACCTTGAATCACCCTTGCTGTACTCTTTCCCTGCCAATTTATCCACGGGCATGCCATAACCAAGTTAACAAACTACACCTGAGACAGATTGTGAATTTAAAGATGGTACATTCCATTTTTGGTTGAAGTGAAGAAACTTTATTTCATGAAATAAGAGAGAGAACTTACAAACTTCAGCCAGGTAAAAAGGTGAGTTTAGCTTGTAAAAGTTTGGAGAGAAAACAAAATACCCTTCCAGAATTATATGAGTTAACCCAGTAAATGCCCACCAACACATAAGAATTCTATCAATTGATGAGATCCTGGAGCATCTTCCTGAAGACAAAAAAACACATTTGAGCATTTCTGGAAATCCAAGCTATCTTACAAACTCAATAACAAAATCTCTTTTGGTGGTGATTGAGTTCCTAGATCCGCCCAAAATTGAATAAGGGGATCCTACGTACACCAAGTGTGTGATGGTGATTGTGTGGTGTTTGGTGCATGGTGTTTTAAGATACTTGATGATGTTGTTCTATGTCTAGTTTTGACACACCAAAACTACACTTGCAATACGTCATGCAACCATAAACACTTGAGTAAAAGGGCAAAGCACATTTAAGCATTCAACAACAAATCTTCAAGAACTGGAGAACTCAATCAAGTGATTAATCAAAGGCGCATCTCACATCAAGGGACTTGCACATCAATTCAAATTGAAAATCATTGAAGACATCAAGCTAATATTCAAGGACTCAAGGCATCGACAAATTTAAAGATCAAATTCAATTTCTGAATCAATAACAATTGTAACTTACAAATAGTCCTTTTGTAAGTTTACATGTATTTTTGAAATCAAGTTTCAAAGTCAAATTTGTAATCAGGTGCATTATCGGTTAAATCCAACACCCTCCAATTTCTAAGTCTTAATTGAAATTATTGTATCAAACAATGTGTCAATCAATCATTGTAAAATCACATTTTGAGGTGCATGATCGGTTGTGCCCGACACCCTAAAATTGTCATATAAGTTCAAGCGAGCGTAACATAAATGCAAGTGTGAGAAATACAAACAAGCAATAAATTACAAGCGAGCATGAAAACAAGCAAGTGCAAGCGAGCGAGTTCAAGCGAGCGTGATAATGGGTAAAGGCGGAAAGAGATTACAAAATGCAAGTCAAGAAATTAAAGAGCTGCAAGAATATTTGGATAATTTTGAAAATCGGGTGATTGACCTTCAAAACCAACTTGAAATGAAGGAACAAGTGATTAAACTTCTTTAACTACAATTTCTTGAAAAGAAAATGATTAATGCAACTTGTGATACAACAGATATAATACAAAAAGTTGATTCTACTTGTGATATAGATGACCTAGTACAACTTGGTGAAAAAAAGACTATGACTGATGATTCCTTATCTAGTGATGAGAAGGAATCCTTGATAAACAATTTTGAAGATGATGATTTCAATCAGCTCCAGCATTGACAACATTCTGAACTAGTTTTTGTTCAGAAAAATCCTCTCTATGATGATAATGATGATCCAGATCAACAAAGTGTTCAGGAGAAACTCAGTAAGCCAACTCCAAAATCAGTATCCAATGAAGAAGAAGCTATCTATGAACCTATAATTCAATTGTTTTCTTTTGAGTTCAATGAAGAAAACTTTTCAATAGTGCAACAATATGTAGTCAATCAACCTTCCCAGATTATGAAATCACTAGTTCAAAATATTTGTTCCAAGCCCATCATTAGACCTTGGGAAGAAATCAGCAACAACAAGCACAGAACGGGACTCAGATATGAAAACGATGTGACTTTTCATATTCCAAACTACTCCAAACCTACGCTGTTGGGAGCGGGAGCGAAGTGGGGAGTGGGGAGTGGGAGCGAAAAGCGAAATTTTCAAAAGCTTCCGTTTCAGGAGCGTTTTTTATATAATATATATTTTGATGCATATAAATTAAAAAAAACATGTATTATGCCAAATTAGCTATAGAAAACATGAAAACATAGAATCTTGATATTCATATAACCATTTAGTACACATTGATATAATATTAATCATCTAGATTCTAGGAGCTATAACTTATAACATTGTCATTAAATGATCATCATCAAATCATCAATCATCAACAACATGAACCTTCAAATTTCAACATATAATATTTGCCATCAAACTAGGCCATAATGTTTACAAAATAGGCCGCCAAAATAAACATGAAAATGAAATACAAAGTGCTATGAATCTATGATACTATCTACTAAGCTTTCCGCTTGCCACGAGAAACTTCCAATTTCTTTTCTCGTGGTCTAGGTGGAATAGATGCTGGTGGAAGTGATCGTGGAACATGAGAAGAAGATGAATGGCCCCCACGGGCTGAACTTGGACGTTGTGAAGCTAAAGGCAAAACTCCTGCATCCGGAGAGCTACTTCTACTTGGGGGTGGCATCTCTGTATGGGTACCTATAGTCACTATTGGATCATCATGATCACCCAATAGTTCAGCCTCCAAGCACTCTAATGCTATGGCTCCATCCTCCACATTAGCCTCCTCTGGATTGTTGTCCCAAGTCACAAATATTCTATCATTCTTGGCCGCCTCACAATAATGGGACAACAACCTCAAGTTGTAGTGCACATAAACCAAGCTTTCTGCGTGATCTACATTCAGACTGTTTCTCTTTACACTATGGATGAAGTTGTAGGTGATCCAACACCTCTCTGCAGAAGAGCTATTAACAACCTGTGATAGCACCCTCACTGCCAATTTATGCAAATATGTGGCTCCAAAGCATGGAGCCATGCATGTTCCACCAATGGATAGGATCCAATCTATCTCAATCTTTGGTTGCATACAGGGAACCAAAGGCTCCATGCTCACTAATGTATTCGCTCAATTCACTTCATACTTAAGCACACTCATCCTCATCAGGGACCAACTTGTCTAATGCATGCATATACCCAGCTTGCACCTCTGGATCTGTGTGGGGTTTTTTCCTAACTCCACCCCCAGGTGCAGGTTGGGCCAACCAAATTGGAGAATAGTATTTTGGGGTGAGGACATATGCAAGGGCATGGAGTGGAACATTTAGATTATCCCACCTTTTGACCACATGTTTATGAATATGCTCATACAAGATTGCATCTCTTTGCTCAACAATGTCTTTGATTTGACCAAGCATGCTATCCATCTGCTCATATACCTCCCCAATCACCGACTGATCTGTATTTGCTAAACGAATCATGTTATAAACTGGCTTGGTGAACTGCAGAACATACCTAACCTGTGACCAGAAATGACCTTCAAGAACGGTGTCCTTCACCTCCTGAAAGTCATTTCTATCTGATGCACTTGCAGCTCTGTCTTTCAATTCCTACCATGGATCACTTGAGACCATACTAGCCAATGCCTCTCTTACCTTCAAAAGCCTCCTGAAGGTGAGGTAGTAGCTAGCAAATCTAGTCTTTGCAATCTTCAATAGCTCCAACTTAGAGTGATTGCGAAAAATGTGGTGGGCCATGCTATGATTGGTAATAAATTTGATCATTTTCTTACCTCTCTTTTACAAGGCACCAATCCATCAGTAATTAGGGTCCTTCATCTTAACAATATCATGCATCAAAAGGTTCAATGTGTGAACCAAACACCCTGACCAAAATATGTTGGGATACTTATCCTCAATGATTGCTCCTATTGCCTTATAATTAGCAACATTATCAGTGATGACTTGAATGACATTGTATGGCCCAATCTCCTGAATGGTTTTAAGTAAAGGTTGTGCAATATTAATACCGGTCTTGTAGCGATCTGAGTAGTCATGGGCTGAAAGGAAGACCGCACCGCTAGCAGAAACGCCAAGAATATTTATCAATTGCTTGCCTTTAACATTTGTCCACCCATCAGATACAATGGATACCCCATAGTTGGACCAATCATTTGTGAACTTTCCAAGAGCACCATTGATTTTGGCTGTTTCCCTGTCAAGTCCCACGGTTCTAGCTTTGTCATACCCAAGGCTTCTGTATCCTTGAGGGGCACCATTGATGGCTTGTACCATTTCATGCCAATAGGGTGAGCGAAGAACATTGAATGGCACACCACATGCATAGAGAAACCTATAAACTTTTGAATCCACATCATCTCTACAACCTGTGTCAAGGAAATCGGATAATGTTCTTCACATAGTCGAGATTCCATGGGGAGACGAGGGTCTCGATCGACCCGATGATGATCCAGCTCCAGTACCAAACATTCTTTGTGAGGATTCAAATTCAACCCTCGATCTCTTGGAGTTGTTTTGAGCGGCCTCTTCTTCCATCTTGTATTTGCTTCTCTCTTTAGCTCCCACTTTGTCACAAGTTTTGACTCCATGAGACTTACCTTCATCGCATGGCATAACCCCACACAAATGCTTTCTCACCCGAGTATATGAACCTGTGTAAGGTTTAGTACAATGGGGGCATGTAAACTTTGTGGTTCCACCCACTCTCCCTCCCCCAAGCCTTGTCAATTACTTCCACAAAGGTGTTGTGTCTCTTTGTTTTTGCCCCACATCACCCTCATTCTCATCATCATCACCCTCTTCCCCTTCCTCCTCTTCTCCTTGGTATGCATCACTCTCTACCTCTTCTCCCTCATCACTACCACCACCATATCTACTTCCCAACACCATCATAATGAGAAGAAGTGGAATGAAAAACCAAAACCACATACCCATCATGTTTCTTGATTCAAGATGAGAGTCACTTGTAGCCTAAAATAGAATGATAGAGAAGAAGATATTGGAAAGAGTAGGAGAAGAGAACATTGCAAGGTTTACATTTTTTAACATAATGAAAAAAAAAATTCAAAAACAAACAAAGATTGAGGTTTTAGAGCCTACCTTTAGCTCTTCAATGGTAGTTGAATGTCTCTATGGGAGCTTCAATCTCCCTTGCAAGCTCTCCCCTTCAATCTCCCCTTCAATCTCCCACTCAAAGCTCAAAGCTCTCAAACAACTAGCAAACTCACTCAAAGCTCAAAGCTCTTCCCAATGAGTGAAATGAGTAATGGAATGAGTCCAAATGGACTCATTCACCCTTTATTGGCCCAAAGTAACCTAGCCCATCCAAAAAAACCCCAAAAAATTACAAAAATTGAAATTTTTTTGGGTTGAATCCGCCAATCCCGCGGGAGCGAAATCGGGAGCAATTTCGGGATCGTTTTTTAGCTCGGAATCGATCGGGGGTTCGATGAGGAATCGATCTGGAATCGTCGATTCCGGATCGATTCCTCATCGAACCCTAAAAAACCAGGGATCGCTTTTTTCGTGTAGGAAGCGCGAATTACGGAATCAATTCCTCATCGATTCCTTTTGGAGCGCGAATTGGGATCGATTCGTGAGGGTCCAGAGCGATTCCCAACAGCGTAGCTCCAAACCAATTCAATTTATGAGTTCAGGATTCATTCATGAAAATTTGAAGGATCCAAAAGTTAATAAAGAAGGTTATAAAAAATGCATGGAAGAAATTCCTAAATGCCAACATTGTCATCGAGTTGGTCATTTGGAGACAGAGTGTTTTGATCTCCATCCTTGTCAGCACTATGGCAGGTGTAATCATGCATCATAAAAATGTTCCAAGAGAAACAAGCTTGCAAGATTAAAGATTCACTATGGGTGGATCAATCCTTGGCAATGGACATCAACAGCCAAGAAATTACATCAGTCTTACCGAAGAATTCAATCTCGAGTAAATACTCGTCTTGTAGCACATAATCTTTTTTGTACCTGATAGAATATAACTCCAGTGGTCCCCTTATGGTGTAGTTTTCGAGCATGGCCCTCACGGGATGAGATAACATGTGGTTGTTTCCACATGCCCACTTTGAGTTGAAATCTAAATGGCACTCTCTTGCATCTTAAGGGGAGGTACATTAGAAAAACTCTCTTTCAAGTTAAGGCAAGGGAGTACTTAAATCAAATGGACAAAAGTCTATAGATGGCAGAATCTAAAACAAAACTCTGAATATGGACAAAAGTCAAGTCTATAGATGGCAGACTCTTAAACAAAACTCTGAATATGGACAAAAGTTTGTAGATGGCAGACTCCAATACAATACTATGAAGATGGACAAAAGTTTGCAGATGGCAGACTCCAAATTGCCAAATGAGCAACAAATAGTCTAAATATGGCAGACTCAAATACATGATGCATTGGGATGTTGATTGACACATAACAGTGTTGAAATATTCAGGGAGCATTTCAGTGATTCAGTGATTGTAGAATGGTGATACAATATGTTCACCAATTAGCAGAAGACACCAACCTCTTCTAGATAAATCACTTGGAAAATGATGGAATTGTCAAGCAGACAGGGAATGTTTAGACGTGGCAGTTGTTCACTCCAGAATTTCAGCTCTCTTCCAGTTCATTTCAGATGAACCATTCAGCATCCAATTTGATGGTTTTTCAGGCATATTTTTCATTGAAGCACAGGTGAAGGCTTCTAAAAGATCCATCAATATATCAACTTCAGCATTAGTGTTTATTTCTTAGTTGATGCATATACATAAACTCGTGATTGAAGGGGGGGATGTTAGCCTTGTGGCTTACCCTAACAATCACAAAGTTAATGTTGTCACCTTTATTTGTATTTCTTATTTAGGATATTAGTCATTTATCCTAAATGATGACTAGGTGATATGGATAAGATTGCCTAGAGCAAATCTCTCCATGAGGTGGCATTCTTCTTTGTACTATATAATGGTACTATTTGTGTGAATACAATTGATTCGGCTAGTGATCTTTTTCCATCTTTTGTTGCTTATACATGTTTTTCAAATGCAGATTGCATTGGAAAGTAACAAAGTTGCTCTTATGCATTTCATTTAAAATTGATAACATTTGAGAATATATTCCATGTATAGACAGACAGTGAGGAATAGAAAATATTTCACTATGAAAGGGTCGGTTAGTGAGATTGTGAGTATGATTAGTTCGTGAATCCCTAATCTGCATGCTTACCATTGAATTGATAAACTGACCATGATAGTCCAATCACACACGCTCTAAGAAGCTGAGGGATCATGCATGGGAGGGGGTGATGTGACTGAGGCACCAATGTCTTCCCTATGTAGGATGCCATCTATCAGTCATATTGTTCCTCCATACACTTCAAGCCAACATATTAACTATCATTAATATGAAGGGATGTTTGTCTTCAAGCTATTTAAGAGTTCCTCACTGCTACTTGTCAGTACTTAAGCCACTGCATGTGAATTGGATCATGAAGTTTCCATCAACCTAACTCTAGGTGACCCAATTTCAGTAACAAACAAACCAACAGTATCAGTGTTCAATCACTAACTAATTAAGATTATCCAGAACCAAGGACCAGCCTCTAGAACAACTAGCTTCTCTTTCTCTGAGGAAAAGACTACAACAAAAAAAGCCTTTGGAACATAAGTGGAAGTTCAAAGAATTTAACTCCAGAAAGTCCCAAGTTTTAGTGATACAGTTGAAGAGATTTTTGACAGAAAACCAATATCCTTTGAAAATCTTGAAATCGAACCTCTACTTGAGAGAGCAAAAATGTGCAAGAGGTAGACTAGCTTAAAATTTTGAGAAGGGAAGGAACTGCTTCAAAATTCCAGTTCCAAGTGAGTTTGGGCATGGGACCAAGGAAGAACCTTCTTGAATAGTAAGAGTTCCTACGAACCATTTTGGACAGAAGTAGAAGCAGGCAAAACTAGTGCACCATTTGGCATTTGGCAATGCCTTAGAATTGCTTACGACACAAGAAGGGGAGGAGACAATGGGAGCAAAGAGAATCAAATCTTTCTCCTTGTGAGAAGAGTCCTGAAGGGAAGGATTGCCCATTGGCTTGATCTTAGAAGGATTTGAAGAAACCCTAGGGGTACTAAGTGAACAGGAGACAGCCAAATATTACGAATTGGTGATCAAGAAATCTTACCACATCTTAAGAGGGATCTTGCACTCAAGCCTTGGCGTCCAAATTTCAACCCCACCTTGGAAGAATTCAAGAATACCTCAAAAAAATTGAAAAAGAGAATGCCTCTCAGAGGAATGCTTTCTTGAACAAAGATTTTTGTGGAAATGAACATCTACAAAAGACTTCTTGAGTTATAAATCTCAATGTTGATTGAATCGTCTGGAACTGATTCTGGCCTATGAGAATGTGGCCTTAAAGTGCAGAATCTGTTACTCGCATAGGCATATTACATCTTTCTGCCATTGCCAGAAAACTTCACCTTTTTGGGGATAGAAAGGTACAAAGGAGCCAACTAAGAAAGGAAAAAGAAAAATGTTGGAGTTGAAAAAAGGGCATTCTCACAAAACAACAAAATGAAAAATGTTGTCTAGACTCTAAACACAAAAAATCTGTCACATATAAATGGGCTATTTTGTATGTTAGCTCATTAATTTGTAATGTAATAAGTTAAAATTATGGTTCTGGCATCTAGGTCCTTAGGATATTCGTTGTATCTTTGTACAAGACAACTTATGTTAAATAAGACCTATTAGAGTGATTAGTATTAAGATAGGCATAATTACCCTATAAAGGTAACATGGGCTTAGGGCTTCACTCTCTTTTCTGTATAAATAGGGGATTTCCCCATCACCATGTAATCGAATTCTATCTATCATTCAATCAAAACATATTACTCTTTTTGGAGTTCTTCCTCCAAGAATCCAGATTTGCAGTAGCAATTCAATCTTGTGTGTGCAGATGCTCCACACCCTTTTGTGATTTTGGTGTATTCATCAATATATACTCCTTTTATTTCTTCTATTGCAAGCTTCTTTCTGCTATTATTTTATATCCATCTCATTAGTTTGTTGCAGGAAAGTTTATTTTGCACTTTGGAGACATTGCATGTGGTATCAGAGCAATGATTGTGTGCAGAGTGCACAGAAAAAGGAATCTAAATTGCAAAAGCCATAGCTTTTGACAGCAAGCTCAGATCAGGGCCAAGGCAACGTCATTGAAAGTAGGCTCCGAGGGCCTTCAGAAAACTGGTCATAATAGAAATTCTGAGAAGCATCAAGAAAGTTATAGTTCATCAAATTCAACCTTCTGAATTGTCATTTTTGCAGGCAGAAACAGTAGACTAACTTGTGTGAGACAACTCTTTGCTCAGACCTCTGAATCAGGAGATTCAAACGTGATTGGAAGAGAGTCAAGAGAAGCATCCATATATAAATTTTCTGCCCAATTGGGTTAGTGGTTGCAGAGATATGAATATTTGAAGTCGTCCTCAAAAAACTTGATTACTGAAATTTTTTAACTTTCATGTTAGAAAACTGATCTTTTTGTTACTTTTGGATATTGGCTACAAATATTCACCAAGGATTACATGTTCATAAAGGAATTTATGAATTCAAGGGAAGCAATCAATCAAAATAATAAGATAAGATAATTTTATTAATGTACAGCAAATGACCACAAAAGTATGTCAATGAGATTAATAGATACATCCAGTGTAAATACAATGTGGGAGTACGAAAGAAACTCCTAGATCAATACTAAGAACGAAAAACAATAAGAAGGAAACAGAACTAAGTGCCTAGATAAGAGTTATAAATTAGCAGTCTAACAAAAAGAAGATAGAGTGAATGCAGTAATATAGTAAGAGGGACAATGACTGGAGATCTCGGTGCTGTGTGAGAGGGAGAGAGATGATGTCAAAGATTGCTGGTCCTGATGGCAGGGGATAAGGGAGAGGACCAAGAGGTGGGTTTGCTGTCGGAGTCATCATCACTATGAGTATGAATAGTTTGATGCAATGGCAGATGAAATCCTCTAGGGAGTGACCAGGGCTGAGGGGACCCGGTTGTACAAAAGCACAGAAAAGGAACTAGAGAATGGAGAAGAAACAATGATAAAAGATATTGTTGGAAAAAGATGCAATAAGAATTCGAAGATGAAGAAGATGCTTGGTGTTACCACTCAAACTAGCATCCCTTTGCAAATCAAGGCTATGTAGACCTAGTGCTAGTGACGGTAAGCTCAGGAGAGAGTTAAACCCAATGCCAACATCGCCTAACATCTCAACACTTCGGGTAACTCCAAAACCCAGGGGGAGACCCTAATCAATGGAAGATACCTGCAACCACCAACAAGCCACAAATACCTTCCACAAAATCTTAATAGCCATGATCAGTGCCTCATCGGAGTCAAACAATATCAAATCAAGACACAAGAATCATATATAAATGGAGTTATTCACTTTATCACAATTCCAAATAATATCATGCCTTTCAAGGCAATTTCATGTCTCCCAAGGCAATGTCACACTTCCCAAGGAAGCCACTCCAAAAAGTGTTCCCTCAAGGAAAAGACAATTGGACTAGGGCGAAGTTGGAGGATAAGCCAAATCCACCACACACCACTCTAATTCACCAATTACGAGGGTTTCACTTATCCCAATGCACTTCCTCAAAAGAGGATGCCCTCTAGGGTTTGTTGATAAAATCCTCGGGCAAAATTTTAGGGCAAATCAAAAATACTAAATTACGGCTATTTTTGGATTTCTGAATTTATTTAGATTTTTTAGGGTTTTTCCAGTAGTAAAATGTTTCTATGCATAAAATAAAATAAAACATGTATAATTTGATAAAAGGAGGATTGATAGATAGAGTGTTAGATTCTCATCTCAAACCCTAGGGCTATAAGAGATCGAGGCTAATGTCCCTCCTCTTGAGATGGTATTCAATACTTGCAACTAGGGCTAAGCTAGCAACCTCAAGGGTTAGGTAGCGAAACCTTAATTACGGAAAATAGAGAAGTCCAAGGCCCAACAATGGAGAGCTCCTTGATAAGAAGGTCTCCTCAAGCAATTTGATAAAATGCTAGCAAACAAACCCTACCTCAGTCCAAAGCACTTCAAGAGCAACGTTAAACTAGGGTTAGGAGAGAGACTTAGCAACATTAATCAAGAATGAGCAAGATAGTGTCTTAGGTCACCCTTAAGTATGAGTTATTACAACTAGTCTAGCATCAACTTGTCGTGTGCAAAATCAAACCCTAGAACATCATCAATTCATCCTTCAAGCAAAAAAGACATCCAAGAGAGAGGTGTGCATAGCTTCAAGTGCTCCACTAAACCAGTAGGAAAAGAAAAGAATACATAATTTTGAACCCTTGTCCATGATTTACAAATGAGGTGAGTTTGTCTTATTTATATGAGATAAATGAGACAACCCTCAACCTTTTACAAATTTGAGCCTACAAAGTTAATGACAAATTATAAAATTTAAGGCTACTGCACCCACAAACTGGGGACTAAACCATACAATGACATAAAATAAGAATAAAAATGTGCAATTAGACTCCACCAAGTGCTAGATGAGCCAAAAGGAGGGCATCATGCCCCAACTAACCCCAACAGACACTGTCCCTCAATGCCCTCCTTTTTAACAATGTGAACTTCTTCTTTAAGGAATGACGTCATGGGTTTAAAGACCAGGAGGAGAGGTTTTGCATCAAAACAATAGGTCCAAGTGGGCAAAATGAGGTGTGGTAAACCAGGTATGACAACCCTTACACGCATAATCACCTCTGCAAAGCAAAATATGAGCGTGGCCATGTGTCCCAATGATTTGCCTCAAGGGAACCGGACACCCACCCATATGATACAACAAATGTCCCCCATATGATGACTAGCTAGCTAGTTATTCTTCTAGGTGCTTCAGACATTCATTGTATCATTACACAAAGACACTTATGTTAAATGAATCCAAATTAGAAAGATTATTATTAATAAGGGAATACTTGCCGCATAAAGGTAACTTGGGCTACAAGTTAGGGCTTCATTCCCTTTTTGTATAAATAAGGGTTCCCCACCTCTGTAATCAAATTTCTATCTATCAATCAATCAAATCATATTACTCTTTTTGGAGAATTTCTCCCTCCAACAATCCAGATTTACAGGTGCAATCTGATCTTGGGAGTGCACGTGCCCCTAACCATTTTGTGATTTTGGTATGTTATGTTGATTAAGTTGTCATTGATGCCAACAATGCCTGGTCATTGATGCCAACAGTTGAGTCTTGGTGCCCCTTGTGGAGCCCCTGAGGGTTAGTGTTTGATTTGTGGTTGTCTGTGTCAAGAGGAAACCTTTTGACTCTGTCCAAGCCCAAGCTTGAAGCCCTTGGAGGCCTATGGACATTGGAAAAAGCCCTGAACACCCTTTAGAGTGTTTAAGTACCCCTAAGTTGTTTCTTTGGTTCCCCATACCACAACCTATGCCCTAGTACCCTAGGAAGTGTCCTTGTTGGGTTGAAGAAGTTCTGAAGATGTCCTTGGACCCACACTTGGTGGTTTGATGACCTTGCAACCCTTGTTGGGGTCATGGAGCTCTTGTGTGATGATGATGACCTTATATGGTCTTTGACATGTTATGGAACCCATGAACATACCTCTTGCATGATGAAGAAGCCCATTAAGCCCCTTGGCACGTTAAAGAAGCCTTTGGAACACCAAATGAGCCAAATGACCCATTCTATGGTCATTTCTGGTGTGCATGGTCATTTATGGGTTGTTGGGGTCTTAGAACCCTTGGAGATGGGCCCAGGACATGAGAAAGTATTTGACCCACACACTTGGTGGCTTAATGGCTTTTGTACACTTGTAGGAATGGTGAAAATGATGTGATGAAGAAACACACCCTTGCATGCAGTGGCTTGGACCCACACATATGGAAGAGCTTTTGGACACCCTTGATAGTATAATGGAGCACACCTTTGCATATGATAACCCACATAACCTTCAAAGAAGCCCTCTTGCTCAATAATGATGAAGTCATATGGTAATGAAACCCTTGTGCTTTCCCTTGAAGCCGACAAATTTGTTGGAGAAGCTTTCAAAATAATTTCAAGCCAAATCTGATGTCCTACACAAATTAAAGAATTTAAGGGTGAAGAACCTTGCCAATGCAAGTAAGACACTCACAAGGTAGTAGCCCTCGTCATGCCATTTCCAATGGTAGGTGGCACATCACGTGGTTCCTCACGGTTGAAGAAATAAAAAAATTTGAAGTTGAAGTATTTTTACCCTTCTTGTGAAGTCGGCCAGCCTTGAAAGATGTTTTTTAATTAATAAAAAATGATATATATATTAGGAGGTCGGTCCAGTAAATTTACTACGAATTGTGTATAAATAAGAAGTGATTTACACACAAAATAGATAGACAAGAAGCTTGGAGATTAGCTCTGAAATTTTCGGATCACTGTAGGAGCTGCAGTAAGGAAGACTGTTTTGTCTGGTATTTTGTTGAAGTCTGATTTTTGGCAGCAGTTAAAGTTTAAAGTCTATCCCTCTGAAATTCTGATCATAGCAGCAGAGACAAAAGAAAAGATGAAGCTCTGAATTCATGGGAAGAAGACAGATCTCTAGGTTGATTGACAGGAGTAGCAGGTGATTTATGAGTTTTTGGTGGCAGCAACATTTTTTTTTTTTTGGTACAGTCCCGAATTCTTTGGAGCAGCAGAAAAGTTTTTGTTTTATTTTTTTTGCTATGTGACAGTCCAAGGGTTGAAGACCCTTGGTGTGATCAGCAAGCTGTCATTGCTGGTGGTGGAGGTTATGGACAGCAGCAGAAGGCTACTACAGCAGCCCACAATGATGGTCTAGGCCAGCAGTCAAATGAATTTTTGTTTTTGCAGCAGTAGTGGAGTGTATACAGTGGTATACTTACAATAATATAAATACAGTGACAGGTGAATAGATACAGTTGACAATGACATTATATATGATGTTTTAAATGATGATATGTTGATGCACATAAACACTATGCTGGTGATGCATGATTTGATGATGCATGCTCTCATATGCTCCATGATGAACTAATATGATGAGGGATTCCTAGTGACACTTGATGCTGCATGCTCTCCTATGATGAACAACTCTATGATAATGATGCATGCAACCCTAGTGATAGATGAACAGTGATGAATGTACAACAGTGGTGCATATAGTGTTATATGAAATGAGTAAGTGCACAGTGGCTATGAAACAATGATGTGTAAGCACATACTTATGCCTTATGGTGATGATATTTATACAGTAATGATGACATTTGTATGTATTCAGTAGTTACACAGTGATGATGATATTTATACAGTAATGATGACATTTATATGTATATAGTGATGACATAGTAATATACACAGTGATGTTTTATATACACATCAACATTCACTGATATTTTTGATGACGATATGAACCCTCCGTCATTAGACAGATGAACACCTATGATATTAAGTGCCAGTGATTAGTGATGATTGTGATGATGATATGATACATCACAGTGGCTTACACTATACAGTAATGATGATATGATGATATGCAGTAATGATTTGTATACACAGTGAAACAAACAGTGATACAGTGATGACATGACAGTAACAAGTGAGCTTGAGCAGGAGTTGATTGAGTTGACTGTGGTGTAGGCAGTTGGTAGTGATTTGGACAGTTGACAGTGTATTGCAACTGACACAGTACAGTGGCAGAGATTGACCAACAGTATGAGAAGATTGACAATAGTGACGAGCAGAGATTGACCAACATTTGATCAGATTGACACAGGTACATATTTGATTTGACACAGGTTGGTTCAATTGAGCAAAATAAGCACAGGTTGCTATATGTGCAGTTGGTCTGACTCAGATTGGTTGAGTTGTATGAGCAGTTGGTTTGACCCAGGTGGTCTGATATACAGTTGGTTGAACTCAGGTTACTGATTCGAATAATGTGAACAACAGATTGATTGGTAAAGACATATTGATTAGTTGACGAGCAGTGTTGCACAGTTGTGGTGCAGTGGTCAGTGGACAGTTGATGAGCAATGGTCAGTTGATGAGCAGTGACAGTGGTTGTGCAGTGTGGTACAAGTGTTGGATAGTAGGTCCGCAGGATCAGTGCAGTTTGTGGTTCAGTAATTCAGTATCTATCTTCATATCAAGGTGGAGGACGGGGCAAGGAAATCTAGGGAGCTAAGGCTTCCTTCAGGTTGTAGCCTGTAAAGCAAGGGGTTGTTGCCTCCTTCCAGTTGTTGCTGGTAAATTATTATTATAAAGGCTTCCGTGGTTTTTCCCCCAGGACTTGGGTTTCCATGTAAAAATCTTGTGTACTATGTTTTGCTATGCTTCCTATGTGATGATGATATGATGATATGTGATGATGAGCTGTAATTGTTAATAATGCTGATGATATAATGATAATGTGGTAATACATTAATGAATGATGTATTGAAGAAGCAGTTGATGATTGTTAAAGTTGAAAAAGTAATAAAAAGCTATACACACTGTTCAAACCCCCCTCTCAGTGTGCTCGGTGTGTCCAACATGTTAATGAATCTCTTTTAATTTCCGTAATTGCCAGCATCTCTATTCTATTATTTCATATTCATATTAATAATTTACAAAAGTAGTGTCTTGTGACATGCCCAATCCCTTTCCTTAGGAATGGGGCACCAATACCAACTCTTGTAGGATTTTTATTCCAACAAGTTATAATGTTTTCATGCAGAGGAAAAGTAAGGCTCACAGCAACACATTTTTTTATAACAAACAATTCTCGTTGCAGTGGAAAGGTAGATGAAAACCTTCATATACAATATCAGAGACAGAAATAGACAGCTGGAAACTGGCATAAAATACATTCATATACTCCTTAAATAAAACATGAGAAATCATAATAATATTAATAATAATAATAATTTGAAAAATACTTCTTATATTCACATAAACATAATTACAGACAAAGAACTAATAAAGGAAGAGTATATACGATGCCTATCATAACCTCTTCCAAAGAGAAACCATAATAATAAATAAATAAATAATTTTTTTGAAAAATACTTCTTATATTGACACAAACGTATTTACAGACAAAGAGCTATTAAAGGAAGGGTATATACAATGCCTATCATAACCTCTTTCGAAGAATAACTAAAACAAAAATGAAATCAAAATATACACTGGGATCCAATTTTTTGGCGTCCTTGATCAACAAGACACCCTTAGGTAACAATTGATGGCAAACCTCATCTTTCCACAAAGCAACAAAAGCAGAAACAGAGCTAATCTCTTGGTCAAACACATACTTGCACCTGAATTTTGAAATCACAAACACGACAGAGATCAGTAAGCAATGCCATAAATCGTATAATGACTCAGAACAAGAGAGCATCCATCCATGTTCAAGTAAAGGTGCCCTCCAGTAGAGCTTGTTTTGGAACAAGCCAGGATGTTGGTCCTCCACAAAGCTCCAACACTGTCTGGCAATCCTGCAATCCCAAAAGATGTGTTTTATTATCTCCAGTCGCTACCACCCTAGGAAACGACCCATCCAAAAGGCCAAACTTGGCTAACCTGGCTTTGGATGGGACCCCCTAATAGATAACTATCCAAGCAAACATGCACAACTTATATGAAAGTCGCACCGATCAAACACTATGCAACTAACAAACCCACCAAAGCTCCTGATCTGAAAATGCCCATCTCGCATTGAGTACAGGCAAAAGGGTATGTCTCTAATGAAGTGTTGAATAACTTGAATATAGACGACGGCTGCCATACTACAACAACAAAACTCTAAAACTCCAACACCAATCCCGCCAAAAGGACCCAAGTTTGCCAATATTCATCCCTCGCATGTTACAGCAATTATTTGCTGTAAATTATAGATACCTTCATGCAGAATTCATTTAACCTATTAAGTTTGTTTTTCCTTAACATAGAAATTTCAAATGCATTGTGCAGGGGCATAAACAGGCGAAATGATCCAAACATAACCCCAGTGAACATCAACATGCAAGTACTTTTTTAAAAGGAAATATCATTTAGATGGATGAATGTAAAGAAAGACAGTAAAAATCCCCTGTATTGAAGCCTGTTTCCCAGCCCCAATTAGAAGGATTTATGCATCAGCTTCAACTTGATGGGTTTCAGTTCTTGAAAAAAAACATAATAAAAGAAGAACCTGGTGGATGCATTCTTGTTCATGCACCAGGAACTGGGAAGACATTCCTTGCAACTAGCTTTACTCAGAATTTGTTGACAAAGTATCCAGAAGAGATGCCCTTGATTGTAGCACTAAAGACTGTGTTGTGGTCATGGATAAAGGAATTTAAGGATTGGGAAGTGGAGGAGGTTCCCCTATAAAACCTCTATGAAGTCAACAACAAAACATAACCATTCAGATGCAACCAGCCTGAAATATTGATGGAATGGAGAAAGAAGAAAGGCATACTTCTTGTCAGTTATGCTCAGTTCTCAAGTTTAAGAAACCAGAGAATGATAACACCACCCACCATCAAATTCTTTAGTGTCCAGGACTGTTGATTTTAGATGGAGGACACTTTCCATGAAACAGAAACACAAAAATACTTCATACTCTCATGCAAGTGCATACTAGATGCTGGGTTCTATTGTTAGGTACACTCTTTCAAACTAATTTCACAGAGCTCTTCAATCTTTTCAAGCTGGTAAGGCCAGATATTCTTGAAGAAAAATCTTTATAAGCTATTTTCAAGTGCATCATAACAATTGAAAAATAAAATAGATTGTCGGATGATCTAATTGGAATTCTTAGATTCAAAGGCATAGTGACATTGGCATATGCTTCATCTGCTGCTCATGGCACTTTCTAGAACTAGGGTTGGAAGCAAGTAAGAGATCTGGATTTGGCAGGCCATCTGGCAGAGCAATGGGACTCTTTCGTGAACAGGTTGTTTATTTGTTCCATAAAATTAAGGGATCTTGAGGATGGACTTGTATGGTCTCATAACCCCAAAGGGTGTATACAGCAAGTACAGTTTACAAGGCTATGTTCTTAGCAGAACCTCAAGAGATTGTTAGTGGTGAAAACCAGTTTGGAAAATTGAAGCTTCTCTGAAGGCCAAGCTCTTTTTCTGGTTGGCTCTGAGTAATAAAGCTTCTACTTGGGATATTTTGCAAAGACAAGCTTGGTCAGGTCCAGGATATTGCATTCTATGTAAATCAAGTGAGGAATCCCTCCAGCACATCATCTTGGACTGTTTATTTGCTAAAGAATATGGAAATAGGCCTCCTCTTTGGCTGGTGTTTCGTGTTGTTGGAATGGTTCCACCCTAGTTGAGACTCGAGAGCTTTAAGAAGAGGATGGAAGATCCACTATTGACAAACCATAGAGCACTGTCAATCATAGTTTCTTGGGCAATCTGGATAACAAGAAACCACATTCTTTTCAAGAATGTGACTCACTCCCCCAGGGAGGTTTCCTACGAGGGAATCCTCCAAACTCCAAGACAGAAGCCACCCAAGCAAATAGGAAATCTGGAGATAGACTAATCTATTCCTTGGGAGTTTTTCGATGGGCCTCCCAGGACCTAGTGATGCAGGGAATATCATGTTCCTTTCTCCTTCTCTGAGTTGCACTTTCAAAGAACATTTGGATACAGGTAGTAATAACTGGGTAGAGTTGCATACCCTAAAACTTCTTTTGAAATTAGCTATTGATAAGAGTGGTCAAACTCCAAGTTTTTGGGGACTTAAAGTTGGTGATAGAATGGGTAAGGAGAGTTTTCAGACTTTGAAATTTGCATCTGCACCCATTACTGGATCAAATCCTGGAAGCTGCTGGACTTTTTCAGGAAATCTCTTTCCTTCATGTTTATAGGGAGCACGACTTGAGAGCTGATGAGTTGTCAAAAACTGCTGTACATGGCCAGCCTGGTATTTTTCTGCTGGAAAAACACAGAGTCGAAGGGAATTCTCATTCTGCCTTCCTTTCACAACTTCCGATAAAAATGATTGTAATAAGCTGAACGGTTTATCTTTTTGATGTATTTTGGTTTTTGGCGGAAATGTGGATGGCAATATTTAGCTGTTCCCTTTTAGCTAATTGGGCTCCATGCCCCTTTTGATTATATATTTCTCAATGTATTGATCTAGCTGATATATGATAGACATATGCTGAGTTATTTAAATACTCTTGCTAGCAATGCTTCAGCACTTTCTGAGTGTAAATTTTCTTATACATGGAATATAACACTACAATTTTTTCCTTGGAAAAAAAATGAAAAATAAAGTGGCAAACAGGAAACATTTCACGGGTCCGGATGAAATGATCTTTTGAAGTGAACTGGAGAATTGTCAGCAGAATGGCAGTAAAGAAATGAAAGCTTTGCTATATGTGATCTTCAAGAAGTGGTTTCATCATTTGTCCACTGTTAGAAAAAAGATATTCTCAAAGATTTGCTTGGCGTTACAGAGTTTGCTGTCATCTTAAGACTCAATGAGTCTCAAAAGGAATCACTTGAGAGTATAAAATGTACCCCAGGGTCTAGACTTAGTAGAAACATAACGTTTTCTGCAATGTGCATACACCCTTCACTGCAGAAGATAGGCGTAGGAAAAGGAGATAATTCTTCAGGCTGATTAGATTCTCATAGTAGCAGTGCTGGTTCTATAACTGCAGATCCCAATGGTGGAGTGAAGACTAACTTCATCCTTGATACAATGATATGTTGTCTCTTTGTGAGTTGAACCAGGAGAAGCTACTAGTTTTCAGTCAGTTCCTATCTCCTTTGGTTTTACCTGAAAATATGTTTATTAAGAAAAACATAATAGAAAGATTCGGCCGCATTGACCTTGGCTGAACGGAAATTTGGGAGCAATATGAAATACGGCTAATTCTCCATACAGAACAGATATGGTAATGTCAACCTAATTTTTACCCATCCACCTATAGGCCCCAAAAAAAATCCCAAAAACCTTAAAAATAATTTTAGAAACATTAAAAAAACTCAAAGTACAAACTACATTGCAAAATTTTCAAGGAATGAATTTTTTTCTGGTTTATTGCATGTTCCTAAGGCTCAAACTCTTCTAAAATATGGAGCAAAATGCATATTTTCATATCTATGAGCTGTATACTTCCGTATTGGAGCTGTACTAGATTTTTTTGTTCCATATTTTTTCTGCACCAAATAATCTTCGAAAGTGTATTCAGATTTGAATCTTGATACTATAAAGAAAAGGATTTGGATTGGAGGTGGTCAATTACTAAGATTTGATGGTAGTACCACTACGGAAGCCAGGGAAAGAATTACTCAGCAATTCTAAGGATGAAAAAGGTTCTGATTGCTTCAATTAGGGCATATGGAGAAGGCATTAATCTTACAGGTGCTAGCAGAGTTGTGATCCTTGATATTCAATGGAATCCTTCTATCACTCACCAGGCAATAAGTAGAGCTCTCAGAATAGTACAGAAGTAGAAAGTGTTTATGTATCACCCAGTAGCTGTAAATACATTGGAGGGAAAAATTCACAGAGCTTCATTTCGTAAGGAAGTTTTGTCAAAGATGATTTTTTAAGGAAATGACCAATCTGAGAACTCAAGGTCACTCATGTATGAGATAGGCGATAATGAACTGAAGACCCCTTTTTTGACAGCAAGTTGTTAAAGGAAAATGTTAAGGCCTTGTACAATTGCAATAAGTCTAGTCTGTTTCAATAAAAACAGTAATCTGTAAAAACGAGGACTCTACCATTTTTGGTTTGTGTACTCATTGTTGCACATTTTCATTCGATGTCACATGCTATATAGTTTAACAACACATTCAAGGGAGATCAGAAGTAAATGAAAGAAGATCAGTACCAGAGAGTTATCAAGACAATTTATGGAATTGTTTTCTTTCTGTAACATTGTCCTGGGTAGAAGACTAGCGAAAGAGAGTGTAAGAGTCAGAAGGAATAGTTGATCTAAATGAAATCATCTTATATTATATCCCGCATCTTACTTATGAGATTTAGTGTATAAAATTGAAATCCGAAAATCTCATACCCTCAACTGACGTCCCCTCGCACCCTTATTTTGATGAGCGGCGTCCCAGTCCCAGTCCCCGTTCTCAGGCAACATGAGCTGTACTTTCTCGCATTGAATAAATCTCTGGAATATATCTAAAAAGGCATTGAGATGAAATTATGCAATAGGGACTTTCTATAAAGGTTGAATCGCTAGTTTCTGCTTAGAGGTGAAAAAACTCAACACAGAAAGTAATGATAATAAACAGTGAATATAGACATGGCCCCTTTACTAATATGGAGAAGGAATAAAATGTACTATTACATGCCATTATGATTAAACCATACCTGTGTTATTCTATTATGGAATAATGACGTCAATTAGGTCTATCTCCTTATACAGAAGACCTAGTGACGATAAATGGAATACTGATATGGGTAAGGCCAATCTCCATATCAATCCCAAATTCTACAAAAGAATCACAGAAGCAATCAATCATGCGATCCCTACAGAAGGGCACACAAGACTTTTCTTACGTCGAGGAAATCTGTTATCTGAAAGGGAAGAAAGAGACATATATTCAGAAACCAGTCCAAGAGTAGGAGAATGTAAGCATCCATTGCCCCGGATTTTGCAAAATCTTGATCTTGTTTTGTTTGACTAGATCGGATATAGCTCAGCAATCACATCACCAAGCAATCAGTAATAGTGCATGCTGATTTTCAACATATGCTCTAACAGGAATTGCTCGTCTCTTGAATATAGCCCAAGTATGAACTAGTTACTACAGAGAAAAACAATGGTGAATGTTTTCTTGAATATAGCCCGAGTATGAACTAGTTACTACAGAGAAAAACAACGGTGAATGTTTTCTTGAAAGGAAAAGGACTGAATTAAAATAAACAAGCAACAGATCTGAACAAAAATCTGACTTTGGTGGCCTTCAAACATTTGGGTGTGCTTGTTTGTCACAGAATACGAATGCAGAAAAAATGGATGAAGAAAAGATGATGACACCTGAGATGAACCAGATGAGTGTAACTACGAGGACAGAGGCAACCCCATACACACCCACAATCTGGGATTGGGAGAGAAAGAGAGGCACATATCCAGGCAGTTGCAGGTCCTCTGGATGATATGGATGACCACCCATTTCTGTTATTCTCAATGAATCTCCAGCTATCTCCTCGTCTTCCTCCCCTTTCACTGTTCGCAGGTTGTGAAGAAAGTGAATGTGGTGTTACCTGGCATTATTGGCCTTCACTTCCCACAAAATCGGACTCTCCACTCCAATTGTGGTCATATTTAGCTACGGCTGTTCGGTTGACTTTCAAACCTCACCATCTCGCAACCAGAAGTATTCTAAACGTGAAGTATGCTAAACGTGAGACGATTTGGTTCTTTTCCGCTATCCTCATATCCTCATTTACATGTTTTAGACTTTTTCGGCTATAATCACTTGAATTTGGCAATTTATTTTTTTATAAAATCGTGTAATCACTTGAATTTGGCAGTATACTTTTTTATAAAATCGAATTTTTTCGTTTGTTCAAATTTCATTGTTCCAACTGAATTTGAAGCAAAAGGAGTCAAAATGGTCATATGTTCAGTTGGAACAAAAAGAGTCAAAACGGTCATATGTTTAGACTATTCTCTTAGCAACATTAGTTTTTAAAATTTATATAATATATATAAAATGATTATGATGAAATTGACTTAAAATATATTTAGTAGTTTAAATGTTCGATGATTTAGATTTTTTCATTTTTCTTAACTTTTGATATTTTGGGGTTTGTTACATTTTGCTTTGGATAAAAGTTTTTTTTTCAACACAAGTTGAGGTGATCATTGATTGGCAGCTAGGAAATCAAACTTAAAGGTAGTTATATTGGCTTATTGGATACATAGGATTAGGGAACACTAGGCAAAGTTCATTTAAAATGTATGCATATTTACAGGTGGTTTAACTTTGAAGTTGATACTTTGTCCAAAAACTTTATTGGACTGAATGCCAAGATCACCAAGTAATATCAAAGGGCTATCTCTAGACCTACTAGTTTGTCCAACAGAGTATTTTGGTTTTTTATCTCTTTGGATTTGCCAAAGTATATAAGGATGATTGTTTTGTTTTTTATTAAGCTATCTATTTTTTGTAATTAGATATTGAGTTATGGGCCTTGAGTTGTTGTTGGGGGCTGAGGTCTTTGTTTACATTTCTTTTTTA
The DNA here is from genome assembly GCA_027924585.1 of Larix kaempferi. Lineage (NCBI taxonomy): Eukaryota > Viridiplantae > Streptophyta > Pinopsida > Pinales > Pinaceae > Larix > Larix kaempferi. Next base: position 4,717,074 of record BSBM01000755.1, on the reverse strand, counting down.
GTTTGAGAAGAGGTAGGGACATCTTAGTGTTTGGTAGTTGTGGGTCATTTAGAACTCCTTTTGTTTTAGTGTTTTGAGCAATATGTTAATGATTTGGTCTTTTTTGGACTGCCAGATAGTTAAAATGTTATCTTTGATTCATACTTTTTGAATGACAAGAAACAGTGTTTTTTTCTTGGTGAAAAAAAAATGTAAAGGTTATTTGCTTGAAATTTTGTTAAAAATTCAAAGGAATTGTTGAAATTGAATATATAAGTTGTTGAAATTGCACAATCCAAGTGCAATAGGGATATTTGTGTTGATCTATAAAATGATTAATATCGGTATGATTGCAAAATCTCGCAACATGATTTTTTGCGAAGCCGCGCACTCCTCATTAGTCATTTTCTCATTACCTCTCGACCATGTATTCATGCCCAGGTCCACAATACACTCATGAGCAAGATTGCGATGTAAATTGTCTTTCCACCCATTAGGCCACCCTTAGACCACTAACTTAGATGCTAGTCCCAACTTCGTTATCAAAACCCACAAATTCAATCTATTGCTTGAACTTTTCCTATTCCCACTTCTTCTATCTATTGTAGCTCCATCATTCTAACCATCAACATCCTATCCGCAACCACTCTATTCTTGATCACATGATCAAATATCCCTCTCTACTCCAACCCCAATGATAGCATGCCCATACACATGAATGCATAATGAAATTTCAATTGTTTGTATATGTAAACAATCAGATTGTCCCTTAGCAATCCATGTCATTCCTTTTTTTTTGCTTTGGTTATTTTCAATCTCTAAACTACTTGCTGGATTACTTTTTCCTTACTTGCTTTCTCTTTTACTATTTTCCTTGGGGCTGACCCGGGTTCTGCGAGGTTACCCTCTAGTCTTTGGTCCAACAAAATCCCCTTCACTAGCCCTTTCGGCATCAACCTGCGAGCAGGATGAAGTCTCACCCGAAGCGAAGATGGGTGGTTGCAGAATCAGGTTTTTGTAAGCTAGTGACGCGCGGTTATGTTATGCGAGGTGGATATGCGCAACTTACTCAACATCAACTTCGCATATCACTACTAGCATGTATCTGCGCACTTTATAATCCTTAACAACCTACAAACTATGTTGAATCGTTGCTACTGCGCAGTTCCTATGACTATGCATTTATGATATTTAACACAACTTCACAATGTTCATACATACATGTTCCTATACTTAACATATTGTTTCCATTCACATTCATATGAAAACACATATATAAGCATAAACATTCAATATAACAAAGATTCAAACTCACAACACATGTATTTACGTGGTTCACCCCTAGATGGGAGCTACGTCCACGGGAACTATTCTTATTTATCTTGGAAGGGGTTAACAGTTCCAGTCTGCGCACTCAGTTGTAGACTCTTCTCTATAATAGATCTTTGCGCACACAACTACAGATTCTTTTTCCTCTCTTAGATCTCTCAAAATCTAACATAAGTCTCACATAATCTCTCTAACAAGATCTAACCATTCCTTATGCAAGATTGCCCCTTTTATAGATTGTGCCCGAAGGTCACATCTTTACAATAACTATGGGCCAACCCCCATAGTACCCTTAAACCCAAAATGGCATGGCTCTCCTATTGACCACGCTTTGTCTTTACTTCACTGGAGCTCTGTTGTCCTTTTGTGCCTCTTCCTCTGGCTCTGACGCTTCTCTGACAGTCGCAGTTCTAACCGCGTGGCTCCAACGCTACAGTGGCATGTCCTTTGCACCATCTTGCCTCTTTACTCTTTGCTCCTGTAGCTGACAGTCCGTCGCTTCATTCATAATTGCTCCAACTACTTCGCTGGTCCTTAGTACATCGCATTTACTAAGGGGGCAGATCCTTATCTGCCACTTCGCTGCACTCCATACCCTACTCCTAAGAATTGCGTAGTTGTTGGCACACTAGCTTGGAGTCACTTTTGATATAAATATGGTGGGTACACAAATTTGAGGGATACCCCTTATATATGTATATTCCCATGCAAATGCTCCCTTATGTTTTTATAGCAGTGTGATTAGACATTCCAGTTCATCGAGCACAAGATTCAGATTAATGTTCAGAGTTTTTCCAAGCTCGATTTCTACTGGAGTACTTTTCGTTTTTAATAACTAAGATTATTTCAGCATCACTAACTAGAGTCTCTTCAGTCATATCTTCTTGTTCTTTTTCATTTAAGGTACTGTTCAGAATTTGGTATGCGTGTTTAGTGACAGATGTGGGCTCACTAATGAAACTATTGATGGCATCATCTTCTCTTCAATTTCAGTTTTGAAAGTCAGTGCCTTCCTGATTGTTAACAACGACTGAATACCTTCCTCTTCCTCCAAATCCATCCATACTGGAGTTTCGGTATCAGAACTTGGTCTGGCTGGAGGATACATGGTCAGTATTTTAATGTTAGTCCCATCAGAAATCGTCATGGAGCCTGATCTACAGCTGATACATGTGTCAGTTGTAGTTAACCATGGTCATCCTGAGATTAATGGGTGTCCCCCCAGCTGTGACTTAGATTGTAAAACCAAGAAGTCTGCAGGGTATTCCCATGAATCGACAGTGACCACCAGGTCATCTAAGATTCCTTCAGGTTTGATAGTGGACCTATAAGCTAGTTCTAGTATGGTAGGGGTAGGCCTGATATTAGTGAGTCCTAGCTTTCTTATAGTCTCGATGGTCATGACATTTATGGTTGCACCTAAATCTACCAAGACGTTGGGTATCTGAGTACACCCAATGTATACTATGACAATAGGATTACCTGGGTCATCATACTTAGCCAGTGGAGCCCTTCCCATTATCAGTTCAGACATTTTTCCCATTACATGGACTGTAGGAGGGTCTCTGGGGTTCCTTCCTGGCCTTTTCACGCACAGATCCCTAACGGTCTTGGCATAGATAGGTACATCATGAAGGCCTTGTAACAGTGGAATCTTGACATAAAGATTCTTCAATTCTCCTGAGAGATTGAAGCGAGGTTGTTCCACTGTTTTATGTAAGGCCAAACGTTTAGGATATGGTGGTTCTCTTGTCAGTTGTGTAGGTTGTGTTTCAATGTGTGTTTCTTCCTGTGTTTCAGCTGGTGTTTCAGTAGGAGTTTCAACATCCTCAATGATGGGGATTGTTGTGTTGACTAAATTCTCGAAGTGCTTATTCATTCTCACTTCAGTCATAGAGGATGGAACATCCTCAATGACGATAGGTTCCACTACCCTCCCTAATCGTAGGTGTATGTCATTGCAGGGAATTGGGGAAATGGAATAAGCTGGCATGTTGGTAGTTTCGAATTGATGTACTGCCTTATTACTCAGGTTGGGGTTAGGCTGAGCAGGCAGCTATGGTCGTAGTGGTACGTTCATTGGTGCGACATTGTTTTGGAGTTGTAGCTGCGACTATTGATACTGTTGATGAAGAGTTTGGTTGTGAGGGAACTGATTTATAGGGTAGGAATTTCTCCAACCAGGAGACCAAGGAGCTTGCTGGTTTGATTGGTGTGCCCATGGCGTCCAAGGATTAGGATTTTGCATTGAAGTTTGAGATGGATTCCATTAGTTATTAGAATAGGGATAATGTGAAGGGAATTGAGTATTCATAGTATTCATATTATTCATGTTATTCATATTATTCCAAAAAGGTGATGGATCTCGGTTCATACCTTGATTCCGAGGCTGCCAAGGCTTCTTCTGAGTGATGAAATAAGCTTGCTCCACATCTAAAGTAGATGCCTACAGGACTGCTTTGACTTTGGGCAGTGAAGGACATTCTTTAGTGTCATGATCCAATTCACATATTCGACATACCTCCACCTTGTCAAGTGAACATTCCTTCAATGGGTGCTTCTTCTTGCATTTAGCACAGAATACACCAAGTGCCAAGTATTCTTCTGCTTGCCTCTATTTTTCTCTCAAGATATCCAACTATGAGGAGATGGAGCTCATCATATATGTTTTGAAATTCTCAAGAAGGTTGCCTGTTTCTGCCCGAGTGGCCCCACCACTGGATGACTTCTGTGTCTTAGTGAGGACATCTCGATCTTGTTCTTTGTCTTGACTGTTGGTTCTAGAGGATCCCCTCGAATATCTTCGACATAAGTCAAAGATCTTTTCAAAGGGTTCTTTTGAGATATCCCCCTTCCCCAACAAATTCAGCATGTCTAGGCAATCTTCTCTGATCCCACGCAATAAGATAACATTTAGTACATATTTCTCGATATCGACATGACCGGACCTCTGTAAATTATACAACAATCTCTCAACAAAATCTTCCAAACTCTCCTCTTCTTTCTGGACCATTTTAAACAATTCTTCTCTCCTATATTTGGTTCTGCAATAATCTTGGTATTTGGAAAGAAAAATTTGTTTCATCTGTTCCCAGGAAGTAATAGTTTCACGACCCAAACTCATGAACCAACGCACAACGTTTCCTTTCAGGGTGGCCAAAAATAATCTCAATTTCTGTGCACTGGAGGTGTAGTCATAACTGCGACAGATGCTATCGAATTCGAAAAGGAATTTGTCTGGGCCTTCAATGGACTTGCCATGGAAATTTGACAAAATTGAGGGTGAGATATTCTTCATAGGAGCAGCCCCAGGTACTCGTCGAATCGAAAATTCGAGCATGAAAACCGTGTCTCCATGTTGGTTTTCCCCTGTTTCCTCTTCATGGCCATTAGGATGTTCATGGTTTTCTTCACGTTCCCCATTATCCATGTTTCCCTAGTTCCTTTGTTCTTCTCTCCTTCTTTCTTCCTCTGCCATTTCTTCTTCTTATCTCCTCCTTTCTTCCTCTCGCCTTCTTTCTTCCTCTTGGCAATGTTTGAACCACTCTTCTTTAGTTACTATGTTCCCGTTGATTCGATAGATCTCCTCTCGACCCGCTGCACTCGCAACACTTCCTTTATCTTCAGGAGGTTTCTTCTCCGGAATGGGAGTTGAAGGTCCTGTTGCATTCACCACAATTGATGTAGACGTTTCAAGATTAGGAAGAATGGAGTTTCCTCTTCCTAAATATGCTTGCGGTAGTCTGGTAGAGGAATCAACTTTGGCAATTATTTCATCAATGAATGTCTGTCTTCCCAAACCTTGGTTACCTCCATGACCTCTTCCACCCGCAGGGTTAGTATTTTGGGGGGGTTCCTGAGTTTTTCTTCTCGTATTCATGCAAGCTTCAAATATTCATAGCTAATTAAATCAATTAATCAACTACCATCTATGTCTATCAATTACCATCCCTGGCAACGACGCCAAAATGTTGGTTACTCTATATGCTAATCAATTCTAATTAACAAAGAGAATGCTCAATATAAATTGTCAACCCAGGTAGGTCTTGTTATTTCAAAGACAATTAGCAAAATCTATGCATAAACACTCAAGTATCTGATTGAATGAAATGAAGATCAATTATCCTACCTAACTGCTCAGTCAGCTCAACTCATTGCTAAAGATTAATCTAAATTATCCATCTAATAACTTCAAAGGACTTCTATTTTCCTACAACATCAATCCAGCAATTACTGGTCTAAGAATAAATAAACTAGACTTACTTTTGCAAGAAGTTAAATCCTAAACATATCAAACTACAGTAACTCAAACCATAACCTATCTAATTCAATCAATTATAAGAAAGATAAATAACAGTAATGAACCAGAACTAAGCTTGAACCATAATCTGACTAAATTGGCGAATTCTAAGAAAGATAAATGACAGAAAGAAAATAGAGCTGAGCTTGACTGTAACAATAACTAACACACTTGAATCAAAAGGAAAACTATCCTACACAGTCAACTGTCACACCACACTGTTGCAACATGCCAAAGGAAATGCAATTCATTAACAACTATTGTTGCAGCTCACTGTAAATATGCCTATTGTAATTCCACACTAAAATAACACAAACAAAACTAAAGCATCTACCTAACTCGGCGATCTCTGTGAGAAGGCGAGCCCTGGCCTTCTAACAACGATGCCGTGAAACTAACACAAATTAAGACACAAAAATATCAAGAATTCTTCTCCTTGTATTAAAATGGTGAATCCACAGTTACAACACTCTGTTACAACTTCTACAATCAAATGCTAATTAACCAACCCCAGGCTCAGAATGCCTTCTTACATTTATACACAGATGACATAATTTCGTCCCACAAATATCGGGAAACCATGAAGATCTACGCTCTTTAGGATGTTGAATTGAAACAGAAACAGTTACAACCATGAATAAAATTGAATGAAGTTGTTTGTGTTTAGGCTTGCATTGTTACTCCATGCTATTAGTAGACCGAATAGATTCCAACTGATCGGAATAGAAGATGCTTGGATGTTTTATTGTGACCCAGTCGCAATTGGCCTCATGGAAGGATGCTTGAGCTGTCATAGCGATATGTGGAACCGAATTTAGGAAGGGACAGCTGGCGCCACGTATTCCTTTCCTCCATAGGTTCAGCGAGTTGCTACACCTTTGGTATTTCAAGGCTCTGAACTATCTTGATCAAATCAATACACGTTAGCACCAATCAAAAGATAAATTTCATAACCATTAACAATATTAGGCATTAATAAGATAAAGCAATAATAAATTATACCTGTTGAGATCCATGCTTGACTTAGGAAGATACCTGCTTGGGTTATGGTAAGGTGAGGCAAAACAGGGAAAAAGGTGTTGATAAGTGTAGGAAAAAAGGGGCTATTTTGGGACCCAACAGTCATCGTCATGCAACTGTGCATCTAGTGGAGGCTTAGAATCTTTCGTTTTCTTCCTTTGCGTTCCTTCTGGAACGACTGTGTCGGGTTCCTTTCTTTTCTTGCCTGCTGACAAGCCAACAGCTTGTTGTTGTTTTGCGCTTTGACTAGGTTCTGGGTTCTATGCGCTTGTTGTCTCATCACCTTAGGCTTGCGGATCTCTCGCTTCACTTTCTTTGAAAGTGGTGATTAGTGTAGCTGGCACATCAACCTTCCATTCTGGTGGCCAGGCTTCCATAATCAGATCGATTTTCTGCGCCTCTAGCTGATATAGTTCTTCAAACCATTCAGGAGGTGTGAGCACCACTCATGGTTGTATGTAAATCAAATGTAATGCAGACTTGAACGTCATCTTCTAGATATAGCGAGCTGTCACTTCCTTGGTGATGCGTGGATCCTTTGAATGACTTCGCATAACTGCTCATAATAAATAAGAAACTGTATGTTGTTTACCCTTTGTCGATCTGGCTTTGATTTTTCCCACATGTTCGCAAACCTCAATCCTTGGCAGTCTCCAACAAATACCGGGACATTCTGCTGATAGCGAGGCTCCTTCCATCCTGCAAAGGCGACCAATACCAATAACCAACTGTAGTGGAGATGACCTCCATTTTCCTGTGTGTCACAAATGTCTTCTAAAAATTCGTTCAATAGGTAGCTCGTCTAGTTGAACTGAAAGCTATCCTTAGCCTTTGCAGCTAAGGATACTGCAGTAACCGGTACCTCATTCGGTCTGCATTTCCTCAGGATATTTCCTGTGAGGAGATGAATTGTAAACTGCATGGCTTGATCTTTGATTCCGGTGGTTATGTAACCACAGCTTCCTTTACTTATGCCAAATTTAGTATTCATCCTTGTAGCTAACTCTTTATCCTTGGTCTTTCCAACGAACTCAACTACAGGATCAAAACACCTCTTACATAAGTGCGTGATTCGGTAGATAAGGTCGATGTTAATGTCAACCTTGTGGTCCAACCACAAGTATCCTTGGTGCGTGCATGACAGTAGTGTACGCACCACGACTGTAAGCTTTGGGATTTTATCAAAATGAGGGATGTGCAATAGGTTCAACAACCCTGTTGCTTGTAATGGCATTGCCCAATCCTACGGGTGAATTGTCGCTTGCTTGGTAACTTCATAGTGCTTTCTATACATATACTGATCTGGCTGGAATTGTGGGAATTTTGGATCTTGGAGCAGATCATGGTCGACGAATTTGCAGTCGGGAATTTTACCGAGTAAATTCTCTTTAAGACGCATATGGATTGACATTGGTGGCATGGAAATTTCATACTGAGCGTTCTTTATGAGAAGCACATTTGCTGCATCTCATTTCCTCGGAGAAATGTACTACGGAATTAGCCATATGCGTCTCTCCAAGGTCTCTACTGGTGGAAATGGCTTCTGACCACTCGCGGCCTTCGGATTTTCCTATTCAGTGGCCTTCTGTTTGTCTTTCTTTTGCTATGGTTGATTCCTTGGTGAGTTTCTAGATGAACCCCCGCGTTCTGGGACTGATTGCTTTACAAATGCCTTCATAACTCCTTTCAGACCAGAATGTCTGATATCACTCAAAATTTCTTCAAATGTCGACTTCTCAGACATATACTGTCGGATAACTATCACTTTCATTGGTAAACACTTAGAAATTTACAGGCAGTAAAAATGAAAATTTGTGGTAAAACCGGTAAGTAAACGGTCTTTGCTATTTATAGGCAACTTAACACTAAGGTGTGCCAAAAAACGACTATCTTAGCATTAAATGCTATGTCCGTTGGCCAAATATTGCATAGATCTTGGTCCTTTCCCTTCATTGAATACGTCTTCAACGGACGAATATGCCTTAATTGTGGAAACATTTGGTTTCCAAAAACACTGTATAATGACTACTTTTCGAGCAAAACTGTAACGGCTACTTTCCGATCAAAACTGTAATGACTAATTTTCCTTTACTTCGCTAGCGGTCATGTCAAGTGCGAGGTTCACTACGCATTTATCTTTGCTTGGTCTTAACTTCACAGCGCAAGTCCTCTCTGTTAGCGGATATGTGAATTGCGAGGTTCACTGCGCATTTCCCTATCTTTGATGTTATTTCGCAGCGTGAATCCTCTCTTACTTTGCAACTCATCTTGATATGTGTGCTTCGCAGCACAACTTCCATTTTTCTAAAAGCTTCGCATTTTACCAAAACTGTGTGCAGACTCTTTATTCTTTTATTCTTAGTCTCCAATTTCAACTGCACATGACACTTAGAAAATTCTTGCGTTGCTTAATTGATATCTAGAAGAGTAGGGCCATCCCTGTAAGGTTTTAATCTACTCCCATTAACAAGTCCTTTCAAATTTTCTCCAAGTAGTGTGGCTAACTGAACTGCGCCACCACTAGTGACATGTTTAACAATATATGGTCCTATCCAATGCATTTTGAATTTTCCAGGAAATTTCATAAATTTGCTATCATAAAGGAGGACAATGTCTCCTACCTGGAAAAATTTATTCTTGATATGTCTATCGTGCCATGCTTTTTCTCTATTTTTATGCACTTGTTGGTGAAAACCTGCAATGAAGTGATCTTCCTCCAGTCCAACTAAATGTAGTAGTCTTTCTTGCATTGTCTGATCATCTGCCATATCTGTAAATGTTGCAATTCTCAAACTTGGTACTATGTATTCCATGAGCATGACAGCTTCCTATCCATATGCTAATCTGAAAGGTGTATAACCTGTCAACTTCTTATAAGTTGTTCTATATGCCCATAATACTGTTGATATTCTAAGATCCCAATCATCCCTGTTTGTGTTGCATACTTTCGCCAATGAATTCTCCAAGAATTTTTTAAAGGATTCTACAGTGCCATTAGCTTGTGGATGATATGGTGTGCTCTTCTGATGGTAGATATGAAATTCTTCTATCAAGACTACAATAGTTCTATTCAAGAAATGAGTTCCCTGATTGCTCATTAAAATCTTTGGATAGCCAAATCTTGTCAAAATATTCTCAAAGATGAACTGTGTGGCTGTAACTGCACTACAATCCTTCACTTGTTTTGCTTTGGACCATCTCATTAAATAATCTATAGCTGTGATGATATACCTTGAGCCAGTTCGCTTCCTTGGTGGGTTAATAGGTCCCACGAAGTCAATATACCATTTGTCAAAGGCTTGAAGTGTCAGTTGTGGCATCAACGACATCTCATCTCGACGAGATGGCTTTCCCGTTATTTGGCATACATCGCACTTCTAACAATGTTCTTTTGAGTCTTTGTGTATTGTAGGCCACCATAGTCCCGATCTCAAAATTTTCAGCGCAATAGCTCTTCCTGCGTAGTGTCCTCCAGACACACCTAAATGTGCTTCGGCTAGTATACTAGGTCTTTCATGTTCTAGTACACATCTTCACAATACTTCATCTGGTCCTAATTTATACAATTGTCCAACAATTATGGTAAAGTTAGCTGCTCTTACCACTAATTGTTTGTTCTGCTGTGTAGTAAACTCTGTGGGCATTAATCTTGTAGTCATAAATTATGTGATATCTCCGAAGTAGTCATCTACTATATGGGTAGCAAACAACTACGCATCTGGTAGATTATCCTCTAGATTACTTGGTTCTTCGCCCAACTCAATGCATGACAGATGGTCAGGTACTGCGTTCAATCTTCCTAGTTTCACAATGATTTCAAAATCATATTCCTGAAATAGTAACAACCATCTGCATATTCTCCCCCCTAACACTGGTTTGTTGACCAAGTACTTCAAAGCTGAATGGTCAGTAAACATGCAGAAATGTGAACCTAGCAGATAGTGTCTAAACTTCTGCAATGCGTATACCATCGCTAAGCCTTCCCTTTCTGTCGTGGTATAGTTTTTTTTTGCTCAAGATAGCTTTCTACTTGAAAATGAAATGGGATGATCGATACCTCCCTCACCTAGTTGAGCTAGTACGATGTCAAGTTCTATAGATGAAGCATCTACGTGTACATGAAATGGTTTATTCTAGTCCGGAAAGACTAGAATAAGTGCGGAGAGCATTTTCTCTTTTAGTGTGTCCAATCCTCTTTGGAAATCTTCTGTCCAACTGTACTTCACGTATTTCTTCAACAATTTCTCCATAGGCGCAATGATCTGCGCATATCCTTTGATAAACTTTCTATAGTATCATGTATGCCCTAATGTAGTGTGTAACTGCTTCACGGAGTTAGGTGTTGGAAGATTCACAATAATTGCGATCTTTGTTGGGTCGACCATCAATCCCTACTTACATACTATGTGTCCCAATAGAATACCATAGGGAACACAAAATACGCTCTTCTTCAGATTCAAGGAAATCTGGTATTGTCTACACTTTGCTAACATCATTCTTAAGTTCGCATAACGATTCTTTAGTAGACCAAATACTGTCAAGTCATCAAAATATAATTCTAATAATTTATGAATATAATCCTTAAATGCAGCTACAACAACTCTTGAAAAGATAGCAGGTGCATTCTTCAATCCAAATGACATAACAGTGTACTGATATGATCCCCATTCAGTAGCAAATGTTGTCTTATGTTTGTATTCTGTAGCAATTTTGATCTGATAATATCCAGAAAATCCATCAGTGAAAGAGTATGCCTCTTGTCCACCTATATTATCTAGCTCTTCGTCTATGAATGGAGTAGGAAATGGGTCATGCAAGGATGAATCGTTCAATTTTCTGAGGTCCACACAGATTCTGATTTCACCTTTAGCTTTCTTATCTTGAATTACCATAGGACTTATCCACTCGAATTCCTCTATTGGTTCAATGATTCTTGCATCAAGCATCTTATCAATTTATGCTTTAACCCTTTCTTTATATCTAGGATTTAATCTGTAAGTTCTTTGCTTAATAGGCTTCACATCTGGCTTGAGAGGTATTTTCATAAGTCCTAAGTCACCTAGAATGCCTTTCATTTCAAAAAATTTGGTGGGAAATAAATCTTGATATTCACGCAGTAGGTCTACAATCTGTCCTACTGTTTCTTCATCCCGGTAATCCCCAATAGAAGCAAACTTTGGTTCATTCTCAGTACCAATGTTGATCTTTCTTGTCTTCACAGGACTACTCAAGTCTGGAATTTCTAAGTCAGGTCCTTCAACATTGCGTTCTCCTTCTGACTCAGGTATATGCACATCACGAGGATCTTCCTCTTCATCTTTGTCTAATGTGAGGTTATAACATTCAAGAGCATGCTCAAACTGTATTTTCCACTTTGGTTGTTTATATATTGGTAACAAGGTATCATTGAATATCTTCTTTTTAATGACCTGTAGGGCCTCACTGATACCTAGACAATCATTCTCAAAACTGAAATTGGAATGAAAGTCAGTTATCAGTATGTGCCAATTGTTGTTCCTTTGCGAAGTTCGACTTCGGTATACCAATTCTTTGGTATTTGATCAAGTGTGTGTATAAACATACACACCCATTCTTGTTTAGGCGTGTGTATCCAAGCTTTCAAACAAAGTTCTATATGATCTATGGGATCAGTCTGTCCATTGTATTTTGCTTGTGCTATCTCATCATGTTCTGCAAATCTGATTTCCATCATGTGCTGACGTTCTTCCCATGTGTTCAGGCTCTCTTTATGCACAACCCACTATCTAGCAGGTGTAGCTCGCAATGATATATCTAGAGCGGCAAGCTTATGTTCTACCGGAACTAAAACTACATATTCACGAAGAAATGCATGGATAATTCCTAAACCATCATAAGTAGGAATTGGACTTACCTCTGTTCCAATCCAACGTAGTGACTTTGTGATATTCGCACATTGTCTTGCTGATACTTCACACATTCGACTCTGTTAGTTCTCTATTCTTGCATCTGATTCTGATATGCATGAATTGTCGCATCTCTAGCTTAATGTTCCATCATCCGTAGGATTAGTGTAATTTGCCTGATTCACTATCATCTTGTAGATATTATCAAGTTTTTAGGCTCTACATTCTTCTTGGACCGGTTCAATATATCGAGGTCCTTGTGAAGAATCCAAGGGTGCGATGACCCTAATATTCGGTCCTTCAAATACCATTTGTTTTTTCTTGAGGTTGATGATTGTGAGGTTGTCTATTGCCCAGTCAATCCCCAATAATGCAGGATGAGGATTGTTGTCATCTATAATTTTGATAACCTTGAAGTCTACTTTGCTTCGCACTCCATCAATGTCTACAAGAACACTTGATAATCTCCCAAAAGGTATAACATTCTGTTGATTGGCTAATCTTAATTGTATAGGCGACCAAGATAACTTTGGCTTTCCCACCTGTTCCCATGTTTGTTTTGTTAGGACATTTACCTATGAGCCTAGGTTGAAAATCACCTGGTTCATTTCATAATCTCCAATCTGCGCATTTAGTCTCATTTCTCTTCCTGTCCTTCTATGGTTCTTGATATGATGAACTGCTCTGTGTGCATCATTCACTGTGTTACGTTGTTCGTAATTTCCCAATAGGCTTTGTAGTTCCCCTACGGCGTTTTCATGTCTTAGCAACTTTATGCAGCTCTGTAAGAACTACATTATAGGACTTATCTGCTCTGGTGAAGTTCGTGATCCATCATACGAGATCAGTATATCTAGAATCGGTGTCTGATCACTTCGCAACTGGGTTCTTGTGGCCGAAGGTTCTACATTTTGAAATTTTTTTCTTGCTTCCATGAATGTCTTTTTCTCTTGGTCAGGGTTAAATACATGCATTGTTCCAGTTTCTTTTCTTACCCAAGGCCCATCAGTAGGCTTTGGTATATTTAAGTGATCTTCAGAAGTCAAAGCTTCATTTGTCCTATCATCTCCTGTCACGGTTCCACTTCGTGTCACAACATGAATGTTGTGATCCTTGTTTCTATTCTCAGCTGCGATCATATGTATATTCTGGTTCTGTCTTTCTGGTCTTTTCTCTTGCATTTTTCCTTGCAAAATGGGACGTGCTTCAATGACATGGTCAAATGACTTACAGTACTTACAAGTAGTGCATGGATTCTGATAGTCTCTGGCTAGATGTCCTGGTTGAGCACAGTTATAGCATACAATCTGACCTCTTCCTCGTCCTTGTCTAGTGCTGCATCCTCTTCCTCTGTATCCACCACGTCCTCTGTATGTGCCTTGGTCGTACTGCGCATTTTCATTATTATGCAGTGTTTCTCCTTGTACTCTGTAGACATGCTTCCTTTCTATCATAAGATCATAAGCTCTGCAGTTGGTATCGTCATGTCCAACTGACTTACAGAATGTGCAATACAAATTCTTAGGTGTCTATACATGTTTTTGAAGCAGGTAACAGTCTTCTGGGTGATGTTCTCTACATCGGAAATTTCCCACCATGGTCCTTGTTGTTGATTCAACGGGTTTGGTGCTCCACTATTAATGTAGCCTCTGAACACAAGACAATGTTCCTTGGAATTTCCTTCTCCCTTACATTTCGTACACCAAACTTCTTCTCTGGTTTCTTTTCCTTTCTTCATATCTTGTGGTTGTAATGTCAAATTAGCTAACTGTGTTTGTGTTTGTACCATACCTGTGCTAGTTTCTCCTATAGGTGAAGCTTCTAGCTTCATTGTAATCTCTAATGCTTCTGTTTGCGATGCTACCTTCTTTTGCATCAACGACAATCTAATATGGGGCAAAAACGTAGCTATAAACCATTCTTGATGTTGTTGCGGTGCTATTTCAAAGCTTAATTGATCTAATAATGCTTTGAACTTTGATCAAACTCCCATACAGTCTCATTAGGTTTCTGTTTGATTTCTTTTAATTCTATGATGCACTGAGATTCCGACTTAGGTTTCTTGAATTCTCTAATAAGCACAGTTTTAATGTCAACTAGCGATATGTTCTGTCCCACGAAATACTTCATGAACCATGTTAGAGCTCTGTCTCTAAATGTGGTAACTACTTGAGATTGTTTAATAACATCATCATGTACTTGCTTAACATTCCATACAGCTTCATAGAGAAACCGGTGCTGCTCTGGGTCTTCCAGGCCAGTTCCTTTGAAAAAAGGTAGCTTAATGTCGTCTGCCATTCTTCTTCCAGGAGGTGTAGTGTTCTGATATGATGAAGGTATACAACTACTTTACCGATTCTGAGGATTTGCTCCGATAGTATTACTATTACTAGTGTTCTCCGGACTAGTAAGATTTCTGCCCTCAACTATGGGTTTCTGCGGAGTAATAGGCTGATAACTAGTGCGTCTAGGTTCTGTTTCAGTATCAGACTCAACCTAATATGAGTTTCTATCACTTCCTAACTCATTTTCTAGGAATGTTTGAGGTTTGGCTTCATGAGACCTCTTTGTAGTACTAATTTTATATCTCTTTCCACTTCTTAAAATACCAATATCTTCATCTGTGTCATTATCTGTGTTACTAAACATTATAGACTCAAACCCTAGGAATCCGATTGCATTCTTAAGACTCTTTTTTAAGCTAGTAGCATTTTAATGTATAAACTGAGGTTTTTTAGGTACTTACCTCTAAATCCTTGAAATAATTCTCCTTCTGATGTGCTGTAAGACTTCAATGTGTCCACAACAAACTCTGTAACATAGCCTTCCAGTAAGCTATCCAACCAAAATTCTATTGCTCTTGAAATTTGGTTGTCAATGCCTTTAAGCCTCTGAATCAGCTCTAGATTCCAAACTGTAGGTTCTCCACCCCGATTTTTTTTTTTGCATTCTGCTATCCTCGATATCCACTCATGCAACTCAGTAGAAAATGAAGCAAATAAAATTTGATGTAGGTCAGTGAATATATACCTCTGCAACCATTATTCTGTGGTTAGACGTAGATGTATGTTCTCTTTCTTTGCAAACTCGAGTTCTATCTGACTTACCAATTTTGTATTTCTGTCTTTCCTAGATACCACATAACAAATTACCAGTTCTTAGCGTGGAATGAACCTTGTTCGTTACACTTCCTTCTTCACAATCTCATAACATAACAATATTGCATATCACCAGTTCTTTAGCACGCCAACGGAACCATTTGTTGGATTACTTTTTCCTTGCTTTCTCTTTTACTATTTTCCTTGGGGCTGACCTAGGTTCTGCGAGGTTACCCTCTAGTCTTTGGTCCAACAAAATCCCCTTCACTGGCCCTTTCGGCATCAACCTGCGAGCAGGCTGAATTCTCACCCGAAGCGAAGACGGGTGGTTACAGAATCAGGTTTTTGTAACCTGGTGACGCGCGGTTATGTTATGCAAGGTGGATATGTGCAACTTACTCAACATCAACTTCACAGATCACTACTAGCATGTATCTGCGCACTTCATAATCCTTAGCAACCTACAGACTCCGTTGAATCGTTGCTACTGCGTAGTTCCTATGACTATGCATTTACCATATTTAACACAACTTCGCAATGTTCACACATACATGTTCCTATACTTAACATACCATTTCCATTCACATTCATATGAAAACACATATATAAACATAAACATTCAATATAACAGAGATTCAAACTCACAACACAGGTATTTACGTGGTTCACCCCCCAAATTGGAGCTACGTCCACGGGAATTGTTCTTATATTTCTCAAAAGGGGTTAAGAGTTCCAGTCTGGGCACTTAGCGATAGACTCTTCTCTACAATAGATCTTTGCGCACACAGCTGCATAGTCTTTTTCCTCTCTTAGATCTCTCAAAATCTAACATAAGTCTCACATAATCTCTCTAACAAGATCTAACCCTTCCTTATGCAAGATTTCCTCTTTTATAGATTGTGCCCGAAGGTCACATCTTTACAATAACTATGTGCCAACCCCCATAGTAGCCTTAAACCCAAAATTACATGGCTCTCCTGTTGACCACGCTTTGTCTTTACTTCGATGGAGCTCTGCTGTCCTTTTGCACCGCTTCCTCTAGCTCTGACGCTTCTCTGATAGTCACAGTTCTGACCGCACGGCTTTAACGCTACAGTGGTGCGTCCTTTGCACCATCCCGCCTCTTTACTCTTTGCTCCTGTAGCTGACAGTCCATTGCTTCATTCATAACTGCTCCAACTACTTCGCTGGTCCTTAGTACTTCGCATTTACTAAGGGGACAAATCCTTATCTGCCACTTTGCTGTGTTCCCTACCTTGCTCCCAGGAATTGCGGAGTTGTTTCTCCCAAAACTGGTTGATGTTAGGCCTTGCCTAACTTGTACTTATTCCATCAAAACTTCCTTTGACTTGGGCTGCGCCATCAAAACTGCTTCCACTTAGGTTGCGCCCAACACTATTGGTTGTAAAATTTTATGAGAGATCTAGAATCTAAGCATGAAGCAATACGTTAATTGATTGCAAATAAAGAGATGAGAGAAGAGTAAAATTGCTGCAAATAATAATTCTCATTAATATCTAAAAACGCTTGCCCCATTGAATAATGATCAATGAGTTAGTAGATATAGCTAGCTAGAGTGATATTTTGGAAAGAAATCCATGCAAGGCATGCACCCAAATCTCACCATAAAGCAAGGAATAAAGAATCTAGTTAAGCTTAATTGCGTGCAAGTACAAAAGCACTAAAGCTATCTAAAAGAAAGCAACTAGATAAACTAGAACTTGCAAAAATCAGCAAGGATGTTTATACAATGTGCATGTACACCAACACCCCCCCCTTAAGCATAACTTAAGTGAGTATGATGCACCAAAATTGGGTCCCACCAATTATATAGCCATTCTAGGTACCCAAGTACAAAAATAATATCCTCATAAACCGAGACAAGAGGAAAAACCTTGTGGGAAAAGCACCCTCTCAAAAAAGGATGGTGTTGAGTAACTAGAGAGCATGCAGTTAAAAGGATCTCCTCATTTATTCATCTAAAGTAGTAGGTAGAAAAGGGGTAACAATGAAGGTGTGGCCCATATCCTTGCATTTTCCTTCATTTGGTGGCTCTTCTGAGTTCTCAACTAAGAGGTTTTATGTTGACAAAATGGAAATTGCAAGCTGATCCTCTTTCTTATATATCCCACATGATTTGAGATGCTACAAAAGAGATATAAATCTTATGAAGAATTCTTGGATTGTATCAAATGCACTAATGTACCCATTCATCAACTAATGTCTTCTTAAAACTTGCTTCTTTCCAAAGTTTGATCAATACTTCATTGGAATATGTAGAAGATCTGACATGCAAGAGAGAGAGAGAGATTTTGTTAGACATAACAATCCATATGCTTTGTCAATCTTGCTAAACCACTTTGATTTCCCACTGATGAATTGGTTTCAACCCTTTTTCTCACTGTTATCCTGTAGAGTCCTTTGTTATGCAATATAATCACTACTTCTGTAGTTGAGGAAACTTGTGGTTGATCCATCACTTGTGGTGCGCTCTTTGATGTGCTTCAATCCTGCAAAAAATTGTATACAACTACCTAGATTCAATCTAGCTCGGATGCCATGTAAAATTTTATGAGAGATCTAGAATCTAAGTATGAAACAATACATTAATTGATTGCAAAGAATGAGATGAGAGAAGAGTAAAATTGCTGCAAATAATAATTCTCATTAATATCTAAAAACTCTTGCCCCATTGAATAATGATAAATGAGTTAATACACATAGGTTGCTAGAGTGATATTTTGGAAATAAAGTCGTGCAATTCATGCACCTAAATCTCACCATAAAGCAAGGAATAAAGCAGCTAAGTTAAGCTCAACTGCATGCAAGAACAAAAGCATTAAAGCTATCTAAAAGAAAGCAACTAGATACATTAGAACTTGTAAATATTAGCAAGGGTGCTTATACAATGCACATGTACACTAACATAGGTTAAAATTTAAGATTGATCATGTTCGACATATTGAATATCTCGACCAATGGTGCCTACTTATGGTTTTTTGCCTGGGATTATTTCATATCTGGGCATTGGCAATAGAAATTTCAATGATGATTTTTACATTATGTGGGCACCAAAATTTGTTCAGACTACATTTATCATCAAAGAGTGAGGTTTAGAGCTTTGGAGTAGTGTTGAAGAACCATGGATAAGGATCTTCCAAAGGCTCACTTTCGAAGTTAGTGGTAGATCACCAATTTCCTCAATGAATCTAATAACGACCAAAGTATATCAGATGTTCCCATCTACAGGAATCTACTCATCATCATTAGCATAAGCATACGGTTGAATTCAATTGGGCTATCAAGAAAGGGTTGTCCATGGTGGATCCTTTTGATTTTATTCATCATTAATCCAACAATTAGTCGTGATCTTCAATGCATACCAATCTAGGGTTCAACTGGGTCAAACATGGGTGCACCCGAATCAACTTCTCATATATATAATGATATGATTACCTACAAGTACCGCTATCAACCTCTACATTAAGCATAGCAATTAGAAGTTTCCTACATGAATTACATACGGATAAATATCCTTAGGACATAATCAACTGCAATGCTTATGAATTGCAAGAAACTGGCCACGAAGAGATATGAAGGATCACAGATATTGAATGAGATCTTAATGACAAATTTTAGTGGTTTAAGTGGGGTTGTCCAGCTACACGATGGAGAAATTGTGGGTTCTACTTATCAGATAGTGAATGTGGTGGGTAATGGATACCATATGGTAGAGTATTGGAATGTTATGCAACAAATTCCCCCAAAAAGCATTAAAAGAGCATAAATAGACCATAAAGAGTAATGCACACCTTAATTAATGAAGAAAAGAGATGAATAGCAAGCCTCTTTGAGGGGGAAAACTCCTTATACAATGTACTAAGTACATACGACAAGACAAATTGAAATTATTCAAATGAAAAGGTCTCCCTCCTATACATATATAGGAGACAAAGAGGTACAACTACAACTAATGGACCAAAGTCGACATAACTAATATAATAATACTAAATGCAATGACCACTAATAAACATAAGGAAACATCAATAATATGTAATGAGCCACAATATAGGGGGTAATGTGCCTGCATTTAGGGCTTAACACGCCCCTCCCCTTCAGGCAAATGTTGTCATCAATGCTTGATTAGTTTTGGATGCTTCTGTACGAAGAACTCATCTTCCCATGTCGAATCTTCAACTGGTAAGTTCTTCCACTTGAATAGGTATTCAATAATAGCCTGATTCCGTAGTTGTTTGGTCCTTGTTTCAATGATTTGTTCAGGTTCCAATATGTCTTTTCCTTCTTCATCAAGCTCTGGAAAGATAGTTTGAATTGGGATCTTGCCTCCTATTACCTTCTTTAATCAAGAAACATGGAAAAATAGGTGTACCCTTGAAGATCATGGGAGCTCCAATTTGTAAGCCATACTACCAATATTTTGCAACACTTTATAAGGACCATAGTAATTGGTTGTTAATTTATTCTCTTTATTTAGTTCCTTGAGGGACATCTGTTTGTAAGGTTGTAACCTCAGAAATACCCAATCCCCTTCTTCAAAACTCATTTCACTATAATGTTGATTTGCTTGTTGTTTCATCATGGGTGCATTCATGTAACTTCAAAATGAAGTTACATCCATCATTTTGACATAGCCAGGTTGCCCTTCAGTAACTAGAAAACTTCTTGTTGGTGCTCTAGGTGATCTTCCACAACTTGAACTTTATATTTTCCTTTTAAGGAAGATGTGATAGATGGAGGATGGTACCCATAAAGTGTCACAAATGGAGACATTTTTTATGATGTATGGAAGGAAGTATTGTACCACCATTCTGCCAATGATAACCATTTCACCCACTGCGTTTTTTTATCAGATGCAAAGCAATGAAGGTAGACTTCCAAACATTTGTTCACTATCTCGGTTTTCCCATCAGATTGAGCATGATAAGAAGAATTGTGAGCCAACTGGGTACCCAAACAAGAAAATAATTCAGTCCAAATTTTTCCAGTGAAAATTGGATCTCTATCACTTACAATAATATTTGGGTTTCCATGTAACTTCTTAACTATTTCCATGAAGGATCCAACAATTGTACTTGCATTAAAAGGGTGAGAGAGTACACAAAAGTATGCATACTTTGTGAGTCTATTAACAACCACCATAATAACATTCTTCCCTCCTGACTTGGGTAGACCTGTGATAAAATCCATTGAGACTTCCTTCCAGCGCTGACAAGGTATTTCTAATGGTTGTAAAAGACCTAGGGTCTTAACCGTTTTAACCTTATTTTGTTGGAAAACCAAACATTATGCAATGAACCTTTGAACATCAGATCTAAGACATTCCCAAAAGAATTCCTTCTTGACCTTGTGGTATGATTTTATGAATCCTGAGTGCCCACCTATAGGAGAGGAGTGTAATTCCGAAAGGATCTTTTGTTTGAGTTGGGAGTTCTTATATATATATAAGCGATCCTTATACCATAGTGAATAATTTTTCCACACAAAATTATTTGATACACTGATATCATTGTGTAGCTTTTGAATGAGTGTCCACATAGACAAGTGATTATTCCATTATTCCCTTGCTACTAATACCCAATCGGGTTGTATGATTGAAATTGCACAAAGTAATGCCTCAACATCCTCATCTTTTCTGGAGAGTGCATTTTCCACCACATTCTGGTTCCCTTTTTTATAGATGATTTCAAATTCATATCCCAACATATTGGTTACCCATTTTTGTTGTTCTTATGAAGATAGTCTCTATTCCAAGAAGTATTCAAGACTATCATGATATGTTTTGACCTTGAAGTGCCTACCTATTAGGTAAGGACGCCATTGCTTAAGTGCATGTAATATTGCCATCATTTCCTTCTCATAAATGGGTTTTTGAAAGTTCAGTCCCTTGATTGGTCAACTTTCAAAATCCAAGGGTTGTCCTTCTTGCATTAGAACAACATTGATTCTATTTCCTGAGGTATCACATTCCACAATGAAGGTTTTTGTGAAGTTTGGTGTGGTCAAAACATGAGCTTTGCACATTGCCTCTTTAAGTTGTTCAAATGCTTGAGTTTCCTCTAAAGTCCATGAAAATGCCTCCTTCTTCAATAATGTTGTTAAAGGTGCTGCTATTCTTCCATAGTTCCAAACAAACTTGTGGTAGTACCCTGTCAAACCTAAGAATCATCGAAGATTCTTCATGTTTTAGGGAATTGGCCAGTCCATCATGGCTTTAATTTTGTTAGGGTCTACCTTGACGCCTTCATGAGATACAATATGACCCAAATATTCTACCTCCTCTACTCCAAATAAACATTTGGAAGGTTTTGCATTTAGTTGTTGCAACCTGTCAACATGTTTAACATGTTCTTCCCAAGATTTGCTATAGATTAGTATATCATCAAAAAATACTAAGACAAATTTTCTAAGGAAGGGATTGAAAATGGAATTCATCAAACCTTGAAATGTGGAAGGTGCATTTGTAAGGCCAAAATGCATGACCAACAATTCATAATGACCTTCATGAGTTCTGAATATTGTTTTTGGGATGTATTCTTCCTTCATTCTAATATGATGATACCCTGAACAGAGATCCAACTTTGTGAAGTAAACTGCTCCATGTAGTTCATCTAACAATTCATCAATGACATGAATGAGAAACTCATCTTTAATTGTGATCTTGTTGAGCTCTCTATAATATGGACACATATGCCATGATCCCTCCTTATTGTGTACCATTACCATTGGTGCAAAGTAAAAACTTTGGCTAGGTCTAATTATGCCAACCTCTAACATTTCTTCAACCATATGCTCAATTTCACTCTTCTGACAATAGGGGTATCTGTAAGGTCTGATGATAGGAGGATCACTTCCTGGAATTAAGTGAATAGCATGACCAAAATATCTAGTAGGTGGAAGACCCTTTGTAATATCTTCAAATACCTTGGAGTGATTATCAATGACTCTTTGGAGATTCAAGGGAATAGGAGGCTTAGATGTTTGAACATCTAGTGAGCATAAATGTGCAATTACACCGTGATGTCCCTTTTTCAACAATTTTGTCATGCCATTAGAGATTACTACCTTGCTTGGCTTCCATGTGATGCCCCTTAATTCAAATTCTTTTCCTTCCCAAGAAAATTTCATGAAAAGTTCTTGAAAATTAAAAGCTGTTGTTCCCAATGATTATAACCATTGAACCCCTATGACAACATCAACACCACCCATTGGGATAGCAATAATAGGTCTATTCAATATATATTGTCCCATAGTAAGATTGATATTATAGCATTACCCTAAGCAATTGATAGTTCCTCCATCTGTAATCATTACTTGAAACTCTAGTGTTGGATATACAAAGCAATTGAGAACTTTGGCTAATTTACAATGAATGAAATTATGAGTACTACTAGAATCAATCAACATTGTTACCCTTTTATTTTTTATATATCATTCGATATTGAGAGTTTGAGGAGTGCTGATTCCAACCAATGCATGACAAGATATGGCGGGAGTAATCTCTCCAGGAGTGGTCTCTTCTATTTCTTCAGTGGGATATGGTTCCTGTTCTTTTGCTTCTTCCTCTTCATAATCTATGTAGAATAATTTCTTCTCACCACACTTATGTACCTTACTATACTTGCTGTCACAATTAAAGCATAGACCTTTTGCTCTTCTTTCATCCAGTTGTTGAGGTGTCAACCTTTGAGGTGGGTTAGAAGAAGGAACATTATTCTCTGTATATGTGTTGGAGGTGGTTCTTCTAGTAGCTATTTCCATATTTTACTTTGAACCTTCCTTTCCAAGATTAAGACCTTCTCTAAGGATGTTGGTTCGAAGAGGCATACCTCATGTTTTATGCTATCCTTCAAGGTTCCAATAAAAATATCCAACACTTTATCATCTAGTATTCCCTCCACTCTAAGACTCAACTTTTTAAATTGTTGAATGTGCTCATTTACTGGACCCTTTTACCTTAGATTTATCAATTGGGTAAAGAAATAATTACTCTTAGCATCATCATGATATGATATCAATTCTTATGTAAAAATGGACCAAGAGATAATGGAGTTCTTTTTGCGTTCACAAATCCATTGGTACCACACAAACTACTTAGGTTCTAAATATAAAGATGCAATAGGTACCTTTTGGAGATTTGGCACTTGATGTATAGAAAAAAATTGCTCCATCTGGAATATCCATGTTATGGGGTCCTTTCCATAAAACTTATTCATGTCAATCTTGGGGATTTGGATACCCCTTGGGGACCATATGTGGTTACTTCCATTACTAGAATCAATTCCTCTTGGAATATTCTTATCCATGGAAGGTTTCTCAACATTGGAACTAACTTTATCATCACATGTAGGGAGATTTTCCCTTGAATTTTGTATGAGATTAGCAATATTTTTCATATTTTTCTCCATCATCTTCTCCATACATCCCATACTTTCCTCTAAATTAAGTAAATCAACCGTTTTCACAGACCCTTTAATCATATATTCCAACTTGAAAATTCGAAAAGATAGGTCTTCACTTTCATCGTAGATCAGGGATGAATCCTATGGTGGTTTGAGGGGAGTGTGATTTTTTCCACTACCTTTTGGTGGAATTTTGAACAATATAAATATATATCACACCTTGAGTTCACCTCAAATAGATCCTTCCACTACAAGTTATTCAAATTAAAAATGGCATACTTTTTCAAACCCTAATTTGAAGACTAATTTTCTATCTGAACTTACAACTGAGGTTACTCTGAAATTTCATCCCATCTGAGTCTAAAATATCGTCCTGTGGTATCCTGATATGCACTATTTCCAATGTCGTTGGTTTCATTTAATTTGGATATGCCAAAAAAAAGTTGTGCCAATTTTCCCAACACTTGTTATTTTTGCCTTTTTAGAAGAGAAAGAGTATATGATTTGCCATGTGTCCAATTTTATGAGTCTAATTCGAAACTTTTACCTAATATAGTGTGGTCTACCTTCTTTTTGATGCAATATGTCTCACTCAATTTGGATCTTGCATGCTCCATATATAATCATTTTGCTCAGAACACCTGTTTTAGACTAGTTTTTGAACTAGTCAGAATTCCTAACTTCCAAAGGGTATATCTCCAAATATGTAATGAATCAAGATATAAAAATTGGATCATAGATATTTATCATTGTATTCTACATATCCTATGAGTTTCAATATCTGAAACTTTGTTTAAAAATATTTATAGTGAAAATTCCAAGATGACTCGTTTGGAAGCGTCCAAGCTCTGATACCAACTGTGATGCAACGAATTCCCCAAAAGAGCATTAAAAGAGAATAAATAGACCAGAAAGGGTAATCCATGCCTTAATTAATGAATAAAATAGATGAATAACAATCCTATTTGAGGGGGAAATATCCTTATACAATTTTCTAAGTACACAAGACAAGACAAGTTGAGATGATCCAAATGAAAAGGTCTCCCTCGTATATATAGGAGACAAAGAGGTACAATTACAACTAATGGACCAAAGCTGGCATACCTAATATAATAATACTAATGAAAATTACCACTAATAGACCCAAGCTGACATCAATAATATGTAATGAGCCACAATATAGGGGGTAATGTGCCCACATTTAGGGCTTAACATGGAATGATGAAACTCAGATCTTTAAACAACTTGCCTTTTGTGCATTATCGCCATCCAAGCAGAATAATACAATAAAAAAACTTGGAATTTTCAGTTGGCTTGGTTGACCTGCAAAAATGCCTAGTGGTTGGGTACGACCATTAAGTGCTAAGAAGAGGAAAATTGTGGTACCCAATATAACAAATGGGTTCACTAAATTCATTAGTATAGAATTTGGCAGTGTTACTGATCGAAGCGAAGTCACTCATTTATGTAGATATGTTTTATACGATTTCGAGTTAACTAAACTATTTTCTAGCATATGATCTCATTCCCTATAGTGATGATAACGACGCAAACCTCATCTATCAAGTTTATCTCAAGAATTTTGATGCAATTTTGGGCAATACTACAATTTTAGCAAATAGAAGCCAATATTCACACAACCATTCAAAGAATCGGGTCTAGTGATGGTAGTACCTAGCAAGGAAGGTGAAGCAAATAACGCTTGGACATTCATGCGAACTTTTATTATGGGCGTGGTGCAAAATAGGGGCATTCTCCATATTCAAAGGAATATGGTGCGCTGGTACCTAAGGAGGAATAATAGGCAGGTCGACTGATCAGCAGCTTGGCAAGGATTCTATTGCAATCATTTTGAAACCGATGCACATGTCTCATTTTATACTGGTAGGTTTATAGGTCACGCAAATTGGAAGAGGCAAGGTGCTCATCATAATATCAATGGGAATATTGGTAGGTTCTAGGCATTCATTCTAAAATTCCTAATATTCTTTTACACCAAGCACTCAAATTTTCAATGTAATGTACCCTTTTCAGAAAGAGGCACACTAGGCAAAAATTACAAAGGAAAAACTAGCTAAATTGTTCAGAGTTTCTTCAAACAAAACAAGAATCTTACTATTCTTCCCAAACCTAATACTAAGGTTAACTATAGCCTTAGGATAACCTATGGGATCCCGAGGTAGACACTCAACTTCGACAACTGCACATTTTCTGGGTGCATCACGCCTGGGTAGACTCCTTTGGATAAACCAAAGGCTTCAAGGAAATATCCCCAGGACTTATGTGGAACCCAATGGATTCTAATGCAAATATGGAAGTGGTAGGCTTGAAAATATACCCAACCATCTATAGCAACACTGATATCAACAATTAGGTTCAACTGGGTACAATTTGGAAGCTACAAAATATATTACTAGTTTCAAGACATCTCTACTAGTTAAATTCCATGCATTTCCAAATGACTCAAGAGGATCATGAATTTATAATACAAGGCTTGAAATGCGTTTATCCAAGTCTTAAAAACTTGCAACAACTCACAAAATGCAATTTGGATACATGGAAGACAATTTACTGCATCAATTATGGAAACTAGCTAGATTTGACAACACAACGAGCATAGGGATAAAAATCCATTGAAAAGTAAGACAAATTTGCAGGAGAAGAAACAAATTAAAATCATTAACTTGCATAAGATTCCATATACATCACATGGTTGTAATTATAGCATCAAATATCCATGAAATCACTATCTTCATTCAATATCATAGACAATTACTAAACATTGCAGAAAGCTCACTAAATCTATTGGATGTCTTCAACACATGATAAAATAGGATATCACTTGTCTGGAAGAGAATTGGACCTGCAATTTTCCTCAGTGAGAGAGGATGAATTCTCATGGTCTAGCTGAATCTTCAACTAGGGTGGCGAACATAAGGGGCACATCTCCCAACTGGTGACAAGGAGCACATCTCCCAAGTCTTCAGAAGCTCAGAGCTCTCAACTCAATAATCAAATTAACAAAATTTGTCCATGGGTGCGCTCCTCCTTTTAAAAGTTAACTGGCTTCTCAAATGCATTGAATGTGGACCATTAGCCTCATCTAATGCAACTTCACTGGATACACTTGGACTTGCAGCTTTATCTTTCTTTTTCCTTGCTTTCTTGCCTTTCCAGCTTTAGTATGCTTTTACTGCTTTTGGAAACTCCTGCTTTTCCTTGATTTTTCTGCTGCTTTCCTTCTTTTATAGTGCTTTCTTTCTTTTTTGCTACTTTCTTATTTTCTTTGCTTTCCTGCTTTTATGCTGCCTTCCATCTTTTTAGTTGATTTTTGCTTTTCATTGCTCTTCTTCCACTTTCCTTTGTGAAAGACATCTCATAGGGTCCACTTAGTCTCCTATGCTCCCTCCTAGGCCACCTAATCATTTACACCTCATCAAATAGTTAAATAATAATTAAATATTTACAAACTATGAGCTTCATCATTTCTCTATAGTTTAATTTATTTAAACTAAATAACCATGGACCAAAATTAATCCTAACTAATTTATTTAATTTTCCACTAGGACCCATGGGGTCTAATGGGCTATTGGTTTCTCCTCGGTTCTATAAAAAATGGGGACATTACAGTTCTCCCCTCCCAAAATTTGATTGTCCTCAAGCAAACGAAAATATGGATGATGAAGCATATGTACATTTTTCCACCAACTTCTGCAAGCATGATTCATAAACCATGTGTACATCATCTCCAACACAAATGACCCTTTTTGAAAACTTGTATTGGTCACCCTTTGCCACCAAGTCATGACTAAACTTGCTTTTGAAACATTCCATTGCAAATTGTGTTGCAAAACATGGGCTGAATTTGACCAAGGCATGCAAAAAAACAAAGAAACTTCTCTTGTAGCAATTGGAATAGGAATGATCATGCATGTGTAAACTTCTATCCTCATGAGCAATAGAATATGGGATATGCATAAGGGATGCTTTAATGATCTTTCATGAAACATCACTACCATGCACCAAGATATTAGAAAGAAACATCAAGGCAGAATTGCATACTTTTTCATTACCCATTCTTGCTCCTGAAGTGGTAGAGAGTGTAGAAGATGAGAAAGCTGAATATGCTCTACCTCATACCATGTGCTGCACTGATTTTCATACTTCAATACATACAATGACTCACATGCAATCCTTTCTTGCTGCCATATATTGAGCTCCTTATGTGTCAATATTGACTTTGAACCAATGTGGTCAATTTCAACCTCAAACTTGTCCCTTCTTAAGTATTGTTTGCTCTTAGTCAATACATGTATAATGGATAACACCTCCATGAATTTGATAGAAAAATATATTTGATAGGGTTTCAACTTCATGGGATGTCTTTTTGGAACCATAACCATTCCTATTCCTTCTTTGGAAGCATCTCCCTTAAGCACACATAGTGGAGCGAAACCTAGTGGGGTAGGCTTAGAACATTGATGTGACATTTTCTTTATCCTTTTGAGAACTCTTTGAAGATTCTAATCCCCATAGGAGGCTCCTTTCCTTAATTGGTAAGCCACATGTGATGAAATGAAAGGATCCTCTACATGGTGCACCATCCTTACTATGTTCAATCATAGGATCAAAATGCAATATCTCTATCCTTCCAATTTCATGTTCAAACAAATTGATATGAAATGATTGCTCTACCCAACTACATAACATAGCTTCCAAGGCAAGAGTGTACTTATCCAACATCCTACCATGAACCAAAATGTAATCAAAGAAAACCAACACAAGCTTACCAAAGTGCTTGATGTATAATCTACTCATGTAAGAAGGTGAAGTCATAGGTGCATCATCTGAATCAGTGCTCATGCATGAAAGTCCCAAGTAGGAACATTGGACACAAGGAAATGTCTCTTGCAAAATTTCGTCTTCCAAGAGAACTTGATGATGATGACCAAGGTGGAGATCAATTTTGGGAAGGTACTCAACCTTATGTATCTCATTCCTCTTGAGAGGTGTCTTTGTCCCCCATACAATGGTGTGAATTCTCCATCCGGAACAATGGAATCCAAAGATGATCCTAGGGTCCCAAATGGACCTAAGAAGTGGGAAATGTCTAATACAACCACACCAATCAATACCAGGATCCCATAGTCTATGCTACATTCTCTCATCCATCACTAACATCTGAAACAATTTGTCATTCCGAGGAATGCCAGGATCCCCCAACCAAATTGAAAGTTCACCACTTCCATTGCCTCTGAAAACCTTTTCCATTAGATCCAACAAGGTTTGGATCTCCTCCTATGCCATATGATTTCTTGCATGCACTGTTGTCTTCAACATGCCATGGGTGCAAACTGAACTTCTCTTACATGGTGATTCGAAATCTGCCATGTAGTTGCTCACCCAATCCATGGATGCATGAAGAATGGAGATATATAATGGCCACAAAATATGTCTTTTCTTCTTCTCACTTGTCAAAACAATGTCAGGAAAAACAAAGATTTCATTGTAGAAATAAGAGGAACATTTACCTCCCCAAGTATTCATCTCAATGGTGCATCTATCCAACCAATGCATGAATGAATGAACACCTTTGTTTGCTAATCCATATGGGATGTGGTCAGCCATCTCCTCCAGAGCGAAATTTTCTTTCCATATCAGCAACTCATGAGGTATTTATTTCAAGGCATGCATCTCAAACAATTCTTTGCAAATGCAAGCAAGACTTGTGCTTCCTTGGACCTCCATATCAGTGATGTACTTGTCTACCCAATCCTTGGATAAACAAATACACAGACTCAAATGGTATGTCCTTAGCTATTTCTCCCATAACTAAGTCCTCCTCTATGCCCTTCTGCATATCAACAAGTGCTTGTCTAGAATCTTCTACATCTTTACTCTTCATAAGCACCGACAAATTTAAATTTTTCTCATGTACAACTCTCACACGGGGTTCCTCCATCAACCCCGATGCATTTCCTGCCATGTGCACATGATCATTTTCCATGCAGGATGGAGGGTGTGTCATGCTCAACTCTTTATGAAGTTGATCAATTTACAACCATGATTCTTGAAGAGCTTCCTAGGTGATAAACATATGTAGCCTCCAATTCATTACCAAGCCTTAATGATTCTTCTTCTTCCTCCTTGAGTGCATGATGGTACATGTCTGCAATCCAAAGAAGTTGATTTATGTTTGAGAGTAAGTTCATGTAACTCTCTTGGCCACTGCTTCTTTGAGAGTTTCAAAATTTCCCAAGAAGGATTCTTTCTCCCAATCTTCTCTTGACGCTCTCCAACAACAGCTTGTCACCAAGGCATTGGTGTCAACAAGGTTCTTCAAGGCTGCCATGATATTCTCTTTGTTCTCCTTTAGTGTCCCACCCAAATGATGTGGTTCACAAGGAATATCCTCCTCCAAGTTTGCTTCATCTAATGGCCGGAAAACAAGAGAAACTTGATTGTGGCATGAGTCCATAGCTTATGGTTCACACAGATCCACATTAGAAGCATTTGCAATACCACTTTCATGGTATGAAGTGGAAGGTATTTCAGAGGGTTGCAATAAAAAGTGGCTGCTGCAAAACTCAAAATTATGATCATACCATTGTGGCTCTTTTTCATCCTATCCACATGGTTGATTTGTACTGGCATGCTCTTCCACTTTATTGTCCATATGAAGACTAACCTCTGCAACCCGTGGTTCACTCTGCTTCACTTCTTCATTAGATTGGAGCGAATCTATGCATAAGGCTTCATTCTTGTCTTCAAGCACTTCTTCTTCCATGCCTTCCTACCTCATGCAACTTGATGCCTCTTCATTCTTGGTTTCATTAGTATCAATTATTTTGGAGACTCTGCTTGAAGAAGAACCAAATAATCTCATAAAACTCCTATAAAGGGGCGTTTTTGATGTAGCTTCGCCTTTTGTCTTCTTGTCTTCTTGTTTTCTCTGAGTGGTGGAGCAACTTGTTTCCTTCTTGGATGGTCTATTTTTCTTGAGAGAATCCTCATCTACATTATTAGGCTCAAATCCAAACCTACAATAAAAATAATATTTGAAATGAATGGATTGACAAACCTCTTCCCCCAAGGCAAGATATTCCTGGTAGTGGTGGGGCAAGTTTTCACATACTTCTATCACCTTTTCCAAATATTTCTTAACCATTGGAGGATCATACCTTATGTCTTGTTTGTATGTAATGTCACATGTGAAATCCTCCTCCTCATGAGAATTGGGCAAACCTTCATCTATGTAAATAAATTCTTTGTAATATTGGACAGTTAATAATATCTCATATTTGATTATTTTTGCATTTCTGGAATTTTGATCATTTGTGCTGAGTTTTGATCATTTGTTCATTCTGAAATAGTTTTGCACTTGTATCTTGCTTAATGAATTTAATCTTTTAGCTATGAGGAATCCATGGTAGATAGATTCCACTGTGACATAGATTTTACATGGTATCATAGCTCTTGGAGCTATTGTTAGTGTAGATCCCTCCTGAGTGTTGAGAGTTTTCATTTGCAGGTTTTCAAGAGCACCATTGTCACCCAATGCGCAAGTAGCAGAAGAAGATGGATCCATATCACCCAAATCTGCTTACTCCTTTCAACTACTTCGATTGGAAGGCTGAAGTGGTGATTTTGTTGATATCCAAGGATCTTTTCAGGATCACACTGGGCATAGAGGTTGATCCAAACTCTGCTGTGGAGAAATCAAATTTTTTAAACATAATGGATGAGGCATTCAGCCTCCTTTGTCTCAGTATTTCGAGAGACCTCCTATTTCATGTGGAAAGTCTAGCTATACCCAATTAAGTTTGGCTCAAGCTTGAGTCTCTATTTGGGAAGACTGATGAGATGAGAGGGCATCAACTTGAGAATGAGTTGATCTCACTGAGCCCAAGCAATTTCGAATCCATCTAGGATTTCTTCACCAAGTTCAAGAGCTTGGTCTTGCAAATCAAACAGTGTGGCATTGACAAGAAGGAAGAATAGTTGATATTGTCCATTCTTTCGAAATTGGGTCCTGAGTACTCAGTCTTTGTTTCTACATTTCACTCCACAAAGCTTACAATTAGAAATTGGAAGATGCCATCTTTGGCTGATTTCATGGAGATGCTAACTTAAGAGCAAGACAAGTTGGTCTTGATGGGTTCCATTAAGAAAAAATATCAAGTAATTGTAGCTGGATATTTGAAGCAAACTAGAGGCAAACAAAATCCCAAATCGAAACCACAAGAGAAGAAGATGAAGGAGAAGAAGTAGTCAAGTGATGAAAGCTCAAGTTCAAGTGATGAAGATTCAAAAGTCAAGAAGATGAAGAGTAAGAAAGAGAACCCCAAGTGTGGCTATTGCAGAGGTTCTCATAATGAAAATAATTGTTTCAGAAAGAAGATATACATTCTAACCAAACTACTTGAAGAACATAACATTCATGTTCCAGATTTTGCAAGAATAGAAGAAGCCAAGCTCTCTTTGGAACAAGATCATTGCCTCTACGCTACCTGCAAAAGTAAAAAGTTGTATGCTTTGAATGCTAGAGTTAAATCTCTTTCTGATGTCTATGTTTCTGATTCACATTCTGATATATCAGATTCAGAAATTTCTATCTCTTCCTTGAAGGAATCTCCATCCAGTTCACCAAAGCTTTCTCCCAATACTAGTCATTTTTCACTAGTTTTTGACATGCCTTCTGAAAGCTCTTTCCCACTTCAATCAAATCCTTCATATTCTGATATGGAAGGTAATATGCAGGCTGATATATAGGTTATGAAAGCCATCAAACCATTTCCCCAACCATTGGATGCCCAAAATACCACACAACCCCCAAGTTCTCCAGTTGGAAAATCTCACAATTTTATTGTTTCCAAAACTGTGTCACTTATCTATGTTGGTTTTATGTCTTGCATATCATTCCTTGGCTGGAAAGCCATGTCATTGGCTGTCATGGGACTGATGTTCCACATGTACAGACTTGATCTTACCACCTATGGTTCAAAACTCAAGTCTCCAGACCTTTCAAGTTTGCTCAATTGTCAGTGTGATCCAGTTGCACACTCTCTTCTTACTGAAAAGCCACTCGCTCATGGAGACACTATACCTCTATTGTTTGCTGCTCCATATGACTTCTATTCTGATATTTCAGAGCCTCATGAGCTCTATTGCAGACTTGGAAAGGTGCTACATCAGTTTGGAAGAAAGATACATGGTTTGATTCACCATATGGCAGCTGCTCAAGAAGCTAATTTTGTTGAGTCTTTTGATGTTCTTTGGGAAGGATTTTGCAGAGATATCTTTTCCATTATTGATTATGTATTCAGATCAGAGTATGTATGCAGCAAGAATCATTCTTATGATGCTCCTCCATCATCAAATGATGAGTTTCAAGGAGCCTCCCAACATGTTTTTTGTCTACACAACATTGATGCGTTGGTGCATGATCATGGCATCCACAACATCTTCACCAAGTCTTTCACCAAGAAGTTGTTCATTCAACTCATTCAAATGAAGAAAAAGACTTGTTCAAGACCTTTTGTTCATCTCTGTGTCATGTCCATTCTTGAGGGAGGATTTTCCCCATGTGGTTTTGCCTCTTTCCTCATTTTACATGGACAAATAAATTTCTGTTGTAAAAGGTGACTTGAGCCTTAGTTGCCAAGGCCTTATTTTGATATTCCGCTAAGTCTAGCTTATGGGGGGGGTGTTAGAGCAATATTATACCTTATTACATTAATGATTAATTAATTAATGGTTATTAGGTGCTAAAATGGTTAATAATACATCCCTAGGTGTGAAACTGGTTATTATGAAGTGGTTTGGACTTATATGGATAAGTGTGAACAAGTTCACAGTGTATGAGCCAAAGTATGGGCCAAGAGGTGGTCAAACTAGCTGTTAGGCATGCTTATCCAAGCAGTTGTTACCCCAAACATGCCTAAGGCACCCTCTTTCCTTGTTTTAAGGAGCTGCCTTGACCAAGTGCGCTCATGCATTGTATGTGGACATTTGCCACTCCCTAGGCCATTTTTGGCATGTCTAAGCCTAACCAACTTCTACCAACCACCTTCTCCACATGTGTGAACCCAGTTTTGGTCTCCCATGCTCATCCAGTGTTCACATACACATTTTGAACCTGTTTGGGATATTTTGGATCCATTTGGTCAAACCTAGGGGGAATTAAGGCTAAATCTAAGCTAGCTAAGTGTGGACACTCCAAGTGGATATTTTTCCTTACTATTTCCATATGAGGATGATCCAAGCTCATTGTAATATTGGACGCTTAATAATATCTCATATTTGATCATTTTTGCATTTTCTGGAATTTTGATAATTTGTGCTAAGTTTTGATCATTTGTGCTGAGTTTTGATCATTTGTTCATTCATAAATAGTTTTGCACTTGTCTCTTGCTTAATGAATTTAATCTTTCAGCTGTGAGGAATCCATGGTAGCTAGATCCTACTGTGACATAGATTTTACAAATATTCATTCAAATAATATTTTATGGAGCTTCATATTTCTGCTCATAGGTGTAGAGGACCATGCTCTAATACCATTGTAATGTGCCCTTTTTAGAAATAGGCACTCGGAAAAAATTACAAAGGAAAAATTAGCTAGATTGTTCAGAGTTTCTTCAAACAGAACAAGACTCTTCCTATTCTTCCCAAAAATGATACTAAGGTTAAATACAAACTTAGGATAACCTATAGGATCCTAAGGCAGACACCCAAATTCGACAACTGCACATTTTCTGGGTGCATCACACCTGGGTAGACTCCTTTGGATAAACCAAAGGCTTCAAGGAAATATCCCCAGGACTTATGTGGAACCCAACGTCTTATGGTGTAGATATGGAAGTGGTTATCCTACAACTACCCCAACCATCTATAACAACATTGATATCAACAATTAGGTTCAAATGGGTACAGTTTGGAAGCTAGAAAATAAATCACTAGTTTCAGGACAACTCTACTAGTTAAATTCCAAGCATTTGCAAATGAATCAAGAGGGTCACAAATTTCTGATACAAGGATTGGGATGGGTTCATCCGAGTCTTAAAAACCTGAAACAACTTTCAAAAGGAAATTTGGATACATGGAAGAAATTTTATTGCATCAATTCTGGAAACTAGCTAGATTTGACAACACAACGAGCATAGGGATAGAAATCCATTGAAAAGTGAGACAAATTTGCAGGACAAGAAACAAATTAATATCATTAACTTGCAGAAGAGTCCATATACATCATAGGGTTGTAATTATAGCATGAAATATCCATGAAATCACTATCTTTATGCAATATCATAGACAATTACTAAACATTGCAGAAAATTCACTAAATCTACTGGATGTCTTCAACACATGATAGAATAGGAGCTTGTTTGTCTTAAAGAGAATTGGACCTTCAATTTTCCTTAGTGAGAAATGTTGAATTCATTCCTCCTAATGGTCTAGCTAAATCCTCAACTAGTGTGGTGAACTGAAGGGGTACATCTCCCAACTGGTGACAAGGGGCACATATCCCAAGTGTTGAGAAGCTTAGAGCTCTCAACTCAATAATCAAACTAGGAAAAGATGTCCATGGGTGAAATCCTCCTTATTTTATAAGTTAATTGGATTCTCATATGCATTGAATGTGGACCATTAGCCTCATCTAATGTGCTCTCAGTGGCTAAACTTGGACTTGCAGCTTTATCTTTCTTTTTCCTTACTTTCTTGCCTTTCCGGCTTTAGTATGCTTTTACTACTTTCTGCAACTCTTGTTTTTCCTTGCCTTTTCTGCTGCTTTCTTGCTTTTCTAGTGATTTCTTTCTTTTCTGCTACTTTATGTTTTTCTCTACTTTCCTGCTTTTCTATTGCTTTATGCTTTTCTTTACTTTCCTGCTTTTATGCTGCCTTCCAACTTTTTAGTTAATTTTTTATTTTCATTGGTTTTCTTCCACTTTCCTTTGTGGAGGACAGATCATAGGGTCCACTTAGTCTCCTATGCGCTGTTGATGTATTTGTAACTTCGGAATGTATTTCATATACGTATATTGTATTCCTATAGAGATGTTATTATTCCTCTATACGGAAGTGTTTGTATTCCTATAGAGATGTTATTATTCCTCTATACGGAAGTGCCGTCATTTATATTGTAAGTGTCGTAACTTATACTTGATGGGTTATTAGTTGGGGTCGGCCCTGTATAAGTCATGTGGGTTAAAGGGTTATTAGACCACCCTATTGGGGGTCGACCCTGTCAGCATTATGTTATGTGGTTAAATTAAGGCCAACCTAGTAAAGGTTTTTAGGCAAGTCAAGTCAAGTATAAATAGAGTGCGGGAGGCACTCTAATTGATCATTCACTTCTCACTCATAAAATCATTGGAGAGTGGCGAACTAGTGGAGGAGGAGAAGCTGCTGCTAGGAGAATATCTCTTATGCTTGGGTTTTGTATCATGGCTCTATCTATCTCTGAGGAAGTTGCAGGGTTTTTCACCTTCTTGGTTTTCCCCGGTGAAATTCTGTGTCTCTTGTGTGCTTGCATTATTGTGTCCATGATTGATATGTTGTAGATATGATGTACATGTTGTTCTCTCAATTAAGATACTAGATCATATTGAAGTAAATTATGAAAAACTAACATGCGCCCACCTAGGCCACCTAAGCATTCACACCTCATCAAATTGTTAAATAATAATTAAATATTTACAAACTATGAGCTTCATCACTTCTCTATAGTTTAATTTATTTAAACTAAATAACCATGGACCAATATTAATCCTAACTAATTTATTTAATTTTCTAGTAAGACCCATGGGGTCTATTGGGATAGTGGTTTCTCCCTGGTGCTATCAAAATTTGGGACATTACATTCAAAATTAGGTTGTTATGTTTTGTGCAAACTCTTTCGTCCATCCAAACCTGGGAAAAGTGATTCCCGTGGAGAGTGTGTAGAAGCTAGTCAACAATAATATCGACCCAAATGAAGTTGTTCCCAACCAATACATTAGGTCCCAGGAAGAGAGTCCCATGTCATCCTCGTCACTTATCTCTCTTCGAACTACGATCCATGTTATCAACATGAACAAGTTGAGTATCTTGCAGTGTGAAGATGAATCGAGGAAACAAGAAATGGCAAGGATTTACAATGCCTGCCAAGAATGGGGTTTCTTCTAGATTGTGAACCATGGGATTCTTTTTTTTAGTTGATGATATAAAGGTTGTAGCTAAATAATTATTCAACCTTCCATTAGAAGAGAAACATAAAAATGCTTCCCAAGAAGGATATGTTTAGAGATATCGTAAGATGTTTGTGATAGCTGAGGATCAAACATTGGACTAGGGTGACTTACTTGCTTTGGAACTCATGCACAAAAACCTTAAAACTATCGCCCTCTGGCCAAATTTCCCAACAACATTCAAGGACACCATTGAGAGGTACGCAATAGAGATGCATAAAATCGCTCAAGAGATGCTGAGTTGGTTCACTAAAAACCTGAATATGGAGACTGTTGATTATTTCAAGGAGGCACTTAGGTCAGAACCCATGAATTTAATGCGCACGAACTTGTACCCACCTTGACCTAGACCAGACCTTGTTATGGAATCAAGTCCTCACTTGGATGGATGAGGAATAACATTGCTCCTACAGGATGACGAAACACAAGGATTGCATGTTTGGAAAGGTAATTAATGGATTCCAATGCAACCCCATTCCATATATCTATGTTGTAAACATTGGGGACTTGGTCGAGGTTATGGCGAGCCAAAGATATAAAAGTATTGAGCATTGGGTAGTAAAAAATGGACAAAGAGCCATAATTTCTATCACCCTATTCTATAATGCAAGTATCGATGCAGAGGTGGTTCCATCATCAAAACTGGTGGATGAACACCACTTGTGCTTGTGCAGGAAGTTTATACATGAAGAATACATCCGCTATTACTTCTAAAGACAACTCAAAGGGAAACACCCCTTATAGAATTTTCCAAACTTGATATCGGTAATACATAGATACATGCAGTATATAGCCTAGTCCATGAGGCCAATGGAGGTCTCATATATAATGTATATGGAAGCACAAGAACCATCTTTTCACTACAACGTCAGTTACAAGTCCTGTGGGTATTACTCATGTAGTGAAAGTAGAGGTCACCAATCTAACAATCGGTACTGATAATTCAGTTGACCATACAATGAATCTTCTCTCGCTCTAGTTGCGTTTAGTCTCATAATGGATTTTTCTTTAAAAAAATTGATCTTCTCAAGTTAGCCAAAGCATTTCGACTAACCTCTCATACTACTTTAAATATGTGATTGATGAAGGCTCAAAGACATCAAATGTAAAGGAGCAGGTATAGTTATGTCTAGTCGTTTTATTTTCATTCATACGTAGTCGTCCAATAGCCTAACATTGTATCAATGGTAGGTAAGACTACATTCTAGGTCTATCCATTAAGGTTGTTAGGTTTCCCACTAGGGAAAATAGGCACATTGGCTAAAACACAAAGATAAATACAAACAAGATGGACCACAAAGACATATATGATTCACATGAACACACTATATTTCTCATTAGCCAATGTACATATAAATACAATGAGAAATGGCCCTTGGTTTCAACTTCCAAGTGGTCTCTTGGACTCCTTTACGACTCTTCCCATTAATTTTGACTCTTAGTCTTCTTCTCACGTGAATGGGAGGCAAATAATACAAAAATATTCCTCACACCAAGGATTAAGTTCCCAAAAATTCGCCCCTTAATCCAAAGGGGTGTATGAGAGTCCAAGAAAAGAGAGTTGAATAACTGGAAGTGGAAAACTACCAACTACTAAACATTTCCAACTTGACAATCTGAATTTTCCAAGCAAGTTAGCAGAAGCTAACATCTCTTGGTAAATACAAGTGCTATTTGAAGTGGTGGTTTTGGCTAACCACAAAATAAAAGGGCTAGCAGAAGCTGATTTCTTCTACTAAGTGGGTGGTTTTAAGCTGACCACAAACTCTCGATCTTAGTAGCTATAAAATCATGAACCATGAAGGTGGTTTAAGGATGACCACAAACTCTAGAACTTGGCTCAAAGTCTCAGAGGTTTATGGAACATTTCGAAATGCTAGCATGAGTTGTCTTCCTTCTACTGAATGAGTGGTTTTAAATTGACCACAAACTTTGTAACTTGGCTCGAAGGATCAGAGGTTCTTGGAACATTTCAAAAGGCTAGTAGAATCTGGTGCAATATTCTATTAAGTGGATAATCATGGCTTTGGCTATGACTCTGGCTATAGCTTTGGATTTGGAAGGATCAAGGCTATGGATCTAATGCAGGCTCACATATTCTTGCTTACTTGTTCTCAATCGCTTGTTTATGTTTGTTTATCATTCCCCCTCTATTAGGAACAATGTGAGGAGAGGAGAATGTCTCGATTTCAAGAAGTGCCAATACTTGTGAGTGAACTCTCCAATATGATTTGTAAATATTCTTTGTTGTTGACGACCATTGATAAGAAGCGATCCACCCAATGAATCTTATCTCTTGTGGGTTTCTTCATAATGAAACATTTGTTTGAAGAATGGGTGTGATTTCCATAATGTTTGCAAGGATGAAGATCAAAACCCTGATATTTCATGTGGCCAAATCGATCAGAGCATTGGCATGTCAAACTATGAACATGTGTAGATGAAGATAAACTTTCATTGAGGAATCCAACCCTCTGAAATTGGATAGGCTTGGAGAAATCAAGAATTTTAACTACCACTTCCTTGTCGTATCCAAGACCGGTTACATGCTTGTTGTGGATGATCTCTTCCCATGGTATGATGATGGGATCAAGAACAAGCGAAGCTTCTGTATGCATAACTTCATCTTCATTTTCTTTTGCTTCTGATGAGGTGCCACTGAATTGCTTTTGTGCTTCTGAAGTGGCATCATTCTGCACAGGCTGCTGAACAGAATCATAGAGAGGATTGTTCTGAATAGGAATGAGTTTAGAATGTGTTTCTTCTTGTAGGAGCTACGACTCAAGCTGTATGAATTCAAGCGTGTCTTGCGATTCTTTTACACAATTTCAAATGTGAGTGAGGGTGGTCTTGTTATGATGTGGGGCATACGCAATGCATTCATGTTATTTATCTTGCTTAAAAATGTTCTCTAATGGTTTTAAACCTATAAACCATTCCGGTTCTTTGATATGGTATAAATGGCTCGGTGCTTATATAAATGTAGTGTACTAGTGCACATTTATTTAAAAATGTAGTGCTAATACCATAAAATTACTGTTGGGGATGTCAAATTTAGTAGCATTTTTGGTACGCACATAATGATAAATAGTGTAGAGTATTTGTGGACCCTATCCATGTGCATTCAAAACAATAATAAACATCAGTGCTACAATCCATGATTAATGCACCGGTGCTATCATCTATGCACAACGAACCAAGTCATTATATCAATGGACAACAATAGTTTATCACATTTAAATTTAAAGAACCAATGCTCTTTGAGATAAAAAGCATCGGTGCTATAATACATATGGAATTCCCTGGTGCATTACTTTAGTGTAAAGCATTTGTGTGTGGATTTTAAAGAATATTCCCTAGTTGTTTACATAAATGGAAAGAACTGTTGTGAATTATTTGATGTGTATTAACCGGTGCGCATGTTAAGAAAATGCATTGGTGTGTTTTGGATATGTATGCACACTGAACAAAAGCCTTCTCTATAACCTCCAACCACCCACAATTTTTTTAGTTATAATAAATTTCCATTACAACCCTTGCCAAACCATCTGTTACCATTTGTGGTGTTTTAGCGGAGGTTTTTTTGATAATTTTGCCCAATCTTGTAACACTAAAAACCTTCTCTAGAAGGTGTTTTCCTTGTAGTGGAAGATGCTAAAGGAGGAATGAAGCATTCAACTTTGTGAATTTTTTTATAAGACAAAGTCAAACTTGGTTAAGAATTTTCCAAGGATATGAAAAGTAAATTTCATAATGGAATAAAGTCTACATACAACTAGAGATAAGTGCATGAAATCCCATATGGTGGACGCTAAAGCTCATGGAAGATATTATAGCATTAAGAGGAAGGTTTAAAATTAATTGTGAAAGGATAGAATGATATGAAAATAAAGAATTCTAAGAGAATTATCAGCATACAAGTGTGTAGCAAGTCAAATAAGAATACAAGGATTCCAATGACTATAAGGATTGTAGTGACTTCCAAAATGGAAGTATAATAAAAATCCATGTAAAGTTAATGTTGAGGAAACATCAGCTAAGTAAAGAAAGTGTTTATGGAGCTTGTAATGGAATGGACAAGTTGGGATTAGTTAGACAATTGCTGAGGAAATATGGAACAATAATATCTAGATGCAACAAAATTCAAGGGCAACTCAGATAAAAGCAAGATTTGTTGTCATAGATAAATGGAACTTGAGGTCAGATCAAAAGAACAAAGGAATATATAATATGACGAGGAGTTATCTATAGAAACAAATGGTGAAAATGGCTAATAAGAAGGCCATGATACATATGAGTTATGTTGTTGAATTCCATATTAGATAAAGGAAATAAAAGGGGATGTTGGCCCCTTTGTTTTTGGGATATATGTTGCAGTAGGATGGATAGATAGAGAAGAGAAGTAGAAAAGCATAGGGATTAGTGGAAAATATGTGACAAAGGCATGAATAATTGTGGCACAAGTCAAGTGCCAATTGTTATGAGTATGGAATACAATCAATGAGATGACAACTTAGTCACCCTTATCCCTTTTGTAACTATCTTGACATAGTCAACTTTAGCAATTGGTTTTGTATAAAAACCCATTGAGGTTAAGGAAGAGGATGTTGTTATTGTAAGTAAATTTTATATAATGAGGATTGAGAACTATAAGTTGCTAGGTCAAGTATTTGTTTTATACTAATTATGAATAAAAATAAGTTTATCTAGATTTCATCTAATGTAATGTTGTAGATCTTGGTTGTACTTTGAGGACATGGATAAAAGAAGATTGCTTGAGTCCACTTTAAAATTTATGTGTAATATGTTTGAATATTGAGTATGATTCATCCATGTTTGTGTCTATTTATGGATCTAGAAAAATCCCTAGTAATCTATTCATGATGTTTTCTACTTAATGTCTATTGCATACTACTTATTTATACACATAAGGAATGCCTAGATAATGAGACGATAGTATGCTTGGAGTTATGTCCAACCCTTGGTTTCTTTCCCCACCTTACTAAGGTCTTGGTTGTGCTTAGGGAGAGATCTTCTTTCCTTAGGGAAGGTTGAAAAATGCCAATACATCTAGAATACAATGAAATTTTGTTGGCCCATGGATGGGATCCCTGGTCTCAATCTAATGCTAACAAATGGCTTGGTTTTTAGGACCAAATGGCCTGGCTTAAAATGGAAATACTTGTTGGATGGATAGGTGGATTTATAAATATAGGCTCTAATATTTGTGGGATAAGAAGTTTGAGGAATTTGTATTATAATAATATTAATTATGAGAATGAAGTTTGAATATGTATAGTGAGTTTGTGTTATATGATGGACCTTAAAATCAATAATCTAAGGTTTTCTAGTGTGAGTTTCCTATAAGCATGTATATGTGGTTAAAAATAATTACAAAATACCTTGAGTATAGATATCCATAGAGAAAATCATTAAGTGGACTGATGTTAACATTGATACTT
Organism: Larix kaempferi; assembly: GCA_027924585.1. NCBI lineage: Eukaryota > Viridiplantae > Streptophyta > Pinopsida > Pinales > Pinaceae > Larix > Larix kaempferi. The sequence continues at coordinate 4,674,355 of BSBM01000755.1, read as the reverse complement.
TGCATTGGTTAGACCATCAAATCACTCAAGCATTGGATTTTTGGGTAGAGAACATTGTCAATGAATATATAGTTGAGTTTGTTGTGGAAAATCATAAATATTTCTCTATAGAAAAATATGTTTTCAAGAAAGGATCCTAAGGAGGATTGGTAACATAAATCTTAATTTGGATCAAGATCTTATTGGTAGAGGAGGGACATTTTCCATTTAGTCCCATATCCATTGCTAAGTGATTACCTTGTTCAATGGGGGCATGGCTGGAGATGGTGTTGGTGAGTTGAAAAATGTGAAAAGTTTAAAAAATTGGGGGGGGGGGTATGAAAAATAGTGCAAGGTCTAAAAAGTTTCTAAGAAGGTCATCCATTATAAAAATATGTTGGATAATTTATATGAGAGAAACAATAAAGAGGAATGAGAAGTTGGAGAATAATATTAATGAATAAGACAATGATGAGGGAAGACTAAACGAGTTGTAGAAGTTGAAGAAACATTGAGAAATGGACAATTACTAGTCAAAGGAGGGGAGGATAACTATGTATGAAATCCTATCAAGAGGAATTTGGGGATAAGGATTTTTAAATAATTCAAATGAGTGAGAAAATGAAGTGATTAAAAGGGATGTTTCCATCCAGAATGATAATACGTAGTTGACCCAAAGAACGGTTGCAAAATAGCTTCTTGGGACAAGTGACCCAATGGAAAATGGAGGTCAAGTTGACTTGTATAGATTCTTTGTATATGTGTGTGGATTATTTCAAGAACCAAATTCTCCCCAAGTTGCAAAATGAATACATGGAGGAAATGGAACCATCATAGATTCAAATACTCCCTGGTGCCTTTGAATCATATGGTACCTTCTTTTTCTAATTATGTTTTTCTTGGTATAATCAAGTTATCAGTATGAGTAGTGTTCAAGTATCAATATTGACAATAGGGAATAGTAGTAGTAGTCTTAGTTCATGATTGCTGAGTAGTACTGAAAGAAGTAGTAGTTTAGTTCTAATAGGGAGTTTGGATATGGTTCTACAATGAGATCCTAGTGGGATTGTTTTAGTTGGTTTTGCATCTATCAGAATGTTATAAAATCATGGAAGATCCCCTATGAGGTACCCTAAAATTCAAGATAAAAGGAGTTCAAGAAGATGTAGATTATAATTGGTTCCCATGTGAATCCATTTGGAGATCAAAAGCATCTAAGATCCCTTCAAGTTAGTATAATTTAAAACAACCATGAGAGGCAAAGATTTACAATGGTATATAAATTTTGTGGAACACCCACCCAGGGTTGTACCACTTACTTTGAAAGATTTGAAACAATATTTTCTTGTATAATTTCAATTGCTTAAGTCTAAACAATAAGGTGTAGAAGAATTGAAAGAAATTGAACTGTTTGAAGGAGAATTTCCATGGGAGTATGCACACAGGTTTCGAGACTTTATGGGTATACCCTCCTTTCCTATCCATGATACTCATCATAATGAATGGTTTATTTAATGGTTTCTTCCACTGACTAGAATCCCACAGATGTAACAAAATATTGACACACCTAGAGTTGAATTGGAGCAAGCTATGGTGATAGAGCCCACGCTTAAGTATTTTAGTAGTACTAAAGTTGTGATAACAGTAAATAGCCCTAATTTATCCTAATTAAAGAGCCAAGCCATTGCATTTATATAGAAGAGACAAGATATAGAAATATTGAATGTTGTTTGTGAATAGGTTTGGTGCACTAGATGTATGACCAAAATACACACATCATAATTTACAACCTCAAAGGAGAGGGGCCACAAAAGAGGAAGTAGATATCGAGGAGGTAGAACTAAAAATTGAGGTGGATCTACAGGGTGATATAACTATGACGAGGTAGGGCACATTACCTAGGATTTCCCTTTACCCAAATGACCATGGTGCTCATATTGTAGGGTTAATACTCACGATACAAAATATTTTTTGGAACATTTTGCAAACTGGGAGGGTAGGTTAAGATAAAGGCCAACAAATTTGATTAAAATAGATCCAAGGTCTAGTGATGAAGGAACATGTATGGTTCTCAATATTATCACTAGAGGAGGGACTTGGGCTAGTGTTGATATTAACAACCCGAAAATCCCTATATTTAGGAGGTAGGACCCTAGGTGCCTAAGTCTAACCCAATGTAGAAAAAGGAATTCCTTAGAGATGTAGTGGAGATGTTTCATCATATCTACTCACCCTCTCCACTTGCAATTGTGGAAAGAAAATGAGAAAAAATTCTTGAACGTCTCCTAATGCCTCTGGGTTATGGAAATAAATCAAAAGTAGAACCAACAAGTAATTATAAGAATATCCTTGATCACTAGGTTACATTATTTGTTGATATTTTAAAAGATGATTATTTGACTCAAAATTTGTGCAACACTTTTTGAACGCTCCCTAGAGTTGGAAAAGAGGAGTTAATTTACTCTAACCTTCATGGAAGGAAGACCCATAGAGTAAGAATAAGAAAGAGAAGATCTGGAAAGGAATCCAAACTCAATGCTCAAGTAGATAGATATGATATTAAAGATGTGATGGTGGATCTTGGGCCCAATTTTAATATCCTACAAAATAATTCTTAGGAACCCATGAGTAGCCCTAGGTTTGTTTACTCTCCAGTGCAATTGTGTGTGGCTAATCAATACATAATTTTCCACATTGGCATATTAGAAAATGTGGAGATTGAATTAGACGGTGTTAATATTTTTTATTGATTTTTCAATAACAGAGATAATGGATAAATAATATCCTTATCCTACACTATTGGGAATTGATTGGGCTTTCGGAAATTATGATGTTATCAAGCTAAAAGGGATACTATGACATTTGAGGTAAATCATATGAGGGTAGTATAGACCCTGGAGCTTTATTAATGGCCCAAGAATACAAAAGCCACTATAGATTCCATGGAGAAGGATGTTTTGGAACTATATTTATAGCTTGACTACTGGAAAATGAGAATATTACATTAATCCTATAGTTGATGGGTTAGTAAATTGGAGGAGTATTAATTCCTTTGATGGTGACTATGAGGAAGCATTACATGAGTGGTAGAACAAGAGAAATGAGATCTCTTCTAAACATTGCATTGCTATTAAATTAGTGCACTATAATGGGAAAAGTAAAAGATCCTTCTATATATGATGTGATCTCTCACTTAGAAGATTTATTTCCAAAATTGAATAGCATAGTTGTGGAAGATCGAAGAGTTGTTGTGTTGGGAATAGCTTTATGAGGTACTTCTACCAAATGGTGGGCCATGCATAAAGAAGGGTTCACAAAATTGGAATCACCACAAATGGCGATGACACACAGGTTTATTCTCCCACTAGATTTTGAATGTTTAAATCTACCCCTTCTTAAAGATAAATCTAGTACAATTTTGGAACTATATGATGGAAGTACAAATCCATTTGTTCATCTTGAAAAATTTCCTCGGATGTGTGAAAGCAATGGTTTTCCACCTCAGTTATGGCTTCACATTTTTTGTACATAGTCTGGGATCGATTCTTGGTAGTTACATGAAGAAACCAAAAGACAAACCAAAATTTGGGTTACTCTCGAAACTCAATTTATGAAGATTTCTCTTTTGTAGGAAAGTCTCTTAAAGTGCTACATCTTTGAAGTTTATAAAAAAATGTTATTATTAAGTTGTAGAATGCCCATACCTAGGTTATGTGTTCTTATCATAAAAAATAGCTTCTTTAAGAGTCATTTTATTTAAATGGAGCTTCTTATGTATTGTAGAAAGATCATTTAGACTAGAGGAGATGGTGATGAATTGAGGATTTAAGGCATATATCCTTTAAAGAATTTGAATGGTCCACGATTATTCAAGAGAAAATAAATATGTTGATAGTGCATTCGATATGCAACCCCTTAAGTTGTGAAAATTTAACATTGGGACTAAGGAGAGACCCAAGCTTACCTTTACTGGAGACTATTGGGATGAATAAATGTTGTTTGAGATCATAGCTCTACTTAAGGAAAATGAAGTATTTTTTCCACATAGTTTCATTGAAATAAAGGGAATCATGGGATAAGTGAGCGAGATGAAATTTGAGTTGTGAAAAAATGCAAATACCATGAAACATCAACCTTATAGGCTTAATCCTAGACTAAAAGAAAAGTTGACAAAAAAATTGATAGAATATTAGCTACATTATTAATATTTTTGGTTGATGAGTCTAATTGGATCAATCCTATCAAGGTTCAAAGTAACAATGATATTAATGACATTAGGGTATGTGTTGATTATAAAATTTTGAACTCATCCTATGTCCATGATCCATTTCCCATTTCATTTAGTGACGAGGTGTTGAATCAAGTGGTGGAAATGGAATCTTATTATTTTGTTAAGGGTTTTTCATGATACAATCAACTAAGAATGTAGAGGAAGATAATAAAAAACTCACATTCACCATTGCATGAGTTTTTTCCCCTAAAATGTGGTGCCCTTTGGAATTAAGACTGCACCAGTATTTTTCTCTAGGATCACGATTGCTTCTTTTAGGGAATTCATTCACAATTTTTTGGAAGTTTATATAGATTATTGGACTATTTATAGTTTATTAAAAGAGCATGTTAGTTTATTGTGAGACATGTTTAATTGGTGTCAATAGATCCAAATGTCTTTGAACTTGGACAATTGCATTTTTTGTGTTCATTTTATAACCGAATGTTAGAATATTAAAAACCCATTCCATACTCAGGATACATTACATTAATCATTTTGATTAATTTCCTAGGTGTTGACTAGGTAGTTGGCCATATTTTTGTCTTTTATGGGACCATATGCCATCCAGAGTCACTAGGGTTCACTTGAGGATATTTTGGATAAGATTTTCTCAGATTCTGTGAGATTTCTTTCCAATCTCAGAATAGAAGGCACCTTCACTTCTTTATCCTGCTTTTTACTACTTTTGGTGAAAAGTCAAAAGCTAGTGAGCTTAAAAACATCATCTTTTTGGCCAACTCACACTCCATGATTTTATTCTCTTTAAAATATGTGGCTAGGTTTATTTTCCATCATACATCACCATACAAATCAGATCCTTCCAATTCGTGAGCCTTAGAGGTGACTTGGAAAGTGATTTTTTCACCTAGGGGGTTTTTCATCTTTTTAGTAAGCCTGCTTTTGTGAGCATTTCGAATGCCTTTTTTGGATTTAAAATATATGATGTAATTATATATTTGGAAAGCCATTAGATTTCCAAATTTTGGTTGATGTAGACTTATTCAATATATTTTTACTGTTTGCATCAAATTCATGATTGTTTTATGTGTTCTTTGACTACTTTTTGCAAGGCAATTTGTGAGAGTAATTGTTTGCTTTGGAGATATACCTATGAATTTGATTTTCACATGGTATCAGAGCATACTAACAACATTATTCTCCTTATTTTTTCCTGTAGGATCAAACCAGTCTCTTAAAGGGCGCAATTTATTCTCACAAAGGGTGCAATTCTGCATCTCATGGGCACAACCAAGCAGGGCACAATTCAAAGCATCCATGAATCGGTCACAACAAATCATGCTCACTACATTCAATTAATTTGATTGGAGGGTGCATATGGAGATCTTGCTGAGGATAAAAGGCCTCTACATGGTGACTATGGCTACTGAAACCGAGCCTATTGCAATTGTAGAGAAGGAAAAGTGGCATAACATAAGAGATGAGGCTTATGGTCTCTTGTGTCTTAGCACATCCAGGGATATTATTTTCCATATAGATGGTCTTACCAATCCTAATGAGGTTTGGGTCAAGATCCAAACTTTATTTGGAAAGATTGATGAATTTATGGGTCACCAACTGAAGAATGAACCATTTTCACCGAGTCCAAGCAATTTTGAGACCCTCCAATACTGTTTCTCCAAGTTTAAATAACTTGTTGATCCACATCACAATTGGAATTATTGTCAAATGCTAACATCGACTGCGACAAGTCATCGATGTCGATAGAACTTCGACAAGTTTCGACTCGACATGACTTCAAGAACTTCGACAGGTTCTGATTTCGACACAAATATGATGAGTCTCGACTTCGACATACTGCAACACATTCCGCACCTTCGACATGCTCAACCACCTCATAGTTTGCGACATCGACATGCGAATAGCGACTATGGAACTTCGACAGACTGTCTCTCTGTCTTCCAGTCGACTGTAACAGTTGAACTGTTGAACCGTTCTAACTTATTCTTTGCAACTGAACGTAACGGGAAGGCACCCAAGCATCTCAAAATTCTATATAAGCATGTATAATATTGCGGCATACATCAATATTTTCTGTTTACAAGAAGAATAGTTCGCATTCTTGCATATTTTCTGTGCATATTCATGTTTATCTGTGTTGCGTAATCCTAATTTTTCTCATTTTATTTCTTAAGCTTCTGTCATAACAGAGCCGACTCATTCAGTCAAACTGTTGTCCCCCTTGTGCTTCCTGGACACGACTCGGATCATTGGTATCAGAGCACTCAGCTTTGTTCGTGCTTAATTTTTGCGTATACACTTCTCTCGAAGTTACCTGACTTATCCTGGTTCAAACTTGCTCGCAATCTTAGCAATCCAAGCAGATGCTACCTCCAAAAATGACAGAAGAAACAACCGATAGACATGCAACCGACGAGATAGCACAACTTATTGAGCAAGCTCTGGCTTGAAAACGGATTGAAATGTTCGCCCAGTTCAACGAGATTCTCATGCGATTCGCTTCAACATCCGGAGGATCTTCGACGAGAACTCACTTTGATCAAATCAACCCCTTCAAAGTGAAAATGAATTTGGACATACCGAATCTTGAAGGTAAGATTGACGTAGAATCCGTAGACAATTGGGTGCAACAATTGGAATCCTATTACGCTGTAAATCAACTCTCCGAAGCTAAAAAAGTCACCATTGCATCCTTAAAGATGTCAACATTTGTGCACTGCTGGTGGGAGAACCTCTCGACAAAGATGGAGAAAAGCATAGACCCCATTGACACATGGGATAAATTCGTCGAACACATTTGGAAGGAATTTTACCCTCCCAAATACCTCAAGCAACAGTATAAGAAGTGGCAACAGCTAAGGCAATGGAAAGACTAATCAGTACAGGGTTACACCGACGAGTTCTACGGACTCATGGATAGACTTGGTGTCCAAGAAGAAGAAAAATTGCTTGTTCTGAAGTACATCAGTGGATTGTCCCAATACATCCAGTAGGAGATGGAATTTCTGATTGTCAATATGCTTGCGGATGCATTCCACTATGCCAACAAACTAGAAACCAAGCAAAAAGGGAAATCACGCTTCGTGACAAAGCTGACATTAGGATGACCACCCAACAAGAAGGCACCAGCTGACTTCGACAAGTCGAAATCTTCTCAGTCGACACTACAGAATCCAGATCACGGAAAGAAGCCTTTTCATAAGAGGGAACGTAGAAAACAACTACCGACCGAAAAATGGTGCAAATACCACCACTCATCTTGGCATGATACGTCTGAATGCAAAGCTCGAAAAACATTTTTGACAAAAGTTTCGACCTCTAACGCGTTCGACAAGACGGTGGAAGAATCTGATCCAGATGCAATGACACTTTTGACATCGACCACTCCAGCAGCCTCGACTATCGTCGATGAGGAGGAACTAGAACGCCTGTTCCATACATAGATATGGGTTCAGAGCAACCCATGACATCTGATTGTGGACAATGGTAGCCAAAAGAACTTTGTTTTTTAAGATCTTGTAAAGAAACTAGGTCTTTTTACCACTTCGCATACTCAGCCTTACAACATCGGTTGGATGAAGGATGGACAAGAACTACGGATCACTCGACAATGTAAACTTGCCTACTTCATAAAGCCTTTTGAATATGAAGTACTCTACGACGTGGCACCACTCTCCGTAGCCGACGCCCTATTTGGGAAACCTTACCTCTGGGATATACATGGAAGTTATCAGTCATGGCCTCAGAAGGTGATTGTCAGAATCCAAAATCGATGGTTCAGCATACCAGAGCGTCAACCCACACCAACGATTGCACTGATATCTGTCAAACAGACAAAGAAGCTCATCAATCATGCTCAGAAGTTCGCATTAATCATGATCAAGCCGCAACATTCTAAGAAGACTGCAAAAACGAGTTGAGTCACCGACCAATGCAGCTCCCAACATACACAGCAAGTCGATCATATTCTCGATGAGTACCAGAACCTCTTTCAAGCTCCTGACAGAGTACCTCAACATTGTCAGGTAAAACACTACATTGAACTTGTTCCTGGTTCTTCTTTTCCTAACGCATATGTTTAGAGAAGATCCATTCTAAAAAATGAAGATATTCATAGACAAATACAAGAATTAATCGACAAAAGCCATATTCGCTCCAGTTCGTCTCCTTGTGGAAGTCCAGTCGTCCTAGTTCCGAAGAAAGACGGGACTTGGCCTATGTGCATCGACTATAGAGCTCTCAACAAAATTTCGGTAAAGAATCGCTACCCTCTGCCGCGGATAGATGAGCTCATCGACTGTCTGAATGGTGCTAATTTCTTTACTAAGCTCGACCTCAAGTCGGGATACCATCAGATTCCAATTGAGCCCTCAGATGTGTGGAAAATTGCTTTCAAGACTAAGGAAGGATTGTTTGAATGGTTAGTCATTCCTTTCGGCTTGACCAACGCACCTGCGACCTTCATGAGATATATGGATAACATTCTTCGACCTTTCATCGATAAATGGTTCATTGTCTATGTCGATGATATATTGATTTTCAGTTGATCATGGGAAGAACATGTTAGACATCTTCGACAAGTCCTTGACACTCTCCAGCAACATTGACTCTATCTGAACATGGACAAGTGCTCTTTTGCGATGAACAACATCAAATATTTGGGGTATGTAATTGATTGCAGGCATTCATGTCGATCGAGACAAAGTATAGATGCTCAAATATTGGCCCATTCCTAGAATCATTCAAGAACTAAGAATTTTTCTTGGTTTGGCGAATTCTATTTACGGTTCATACTCGGCTTCAGTCACATAGCCTGGCCCTTAAATTAGTTGACAAAGGGAAATGGGAAAACTGTCTTCCAATGGACAACAACACATCAAGCAACTTTTGAACAGCTCAAACATAGGCTTTGCACTGCACCAGTACTTGTGTTACCTAATTTGCATCGGCCCTTTGAGATTGAGACGGACACATCGAACTATGCCTTGGGCACAGTGATCACTCAGTCTGGTCACCCAGTCACTTTTCATTCCAAGAATTTTAATGACACCGTTAGAAGATACTCGACGTACAAAAAAGAACTGTATGCCATTGTGCAAGCTCTCAAGCAATGGAGGCATTACTTCCTTGGCAAAGAAATGATCATCTCACTAATCACAAGCCTCTACAGTTCGCTCTGGCACAATAAAAGTTGCATACAAACCGACAGCTCAAGTGGATTAATTACCTACAAAAATTCCAGTTGGTTATTAAGTATTGGAAAATTAAAGCTAACGTCGCCACCAATTTCCTCGGTTGACCATCCATTACTCTCCTTTTGACAGTGATGAGTATGCAGGGATACGACACGACCACTTGGCCACAGTTGTATGAGGAGGACAGTGACTTCTCAGCAGTCTATGGACAGTTACAGACTAACAAGTCTTCGACCTCCGACTACTTCCTGAAAGACACCTTGCTACAAGCTTGGACAACTTTGTGTACCGACCGGTGAGCACCGACAACAACTCATTTGGGACGCACACTACAACAAGACTGTAGGACACTTTGGATTAGCAAAGACACTTGCTATTTTGCAGAAGTATTTCTTTTTTCCTACACTTAAATCCGACGTCAACAAGTACATTCGAGCATGCGTGGTTTGTGCCATTTCTAAACCGCCTAATCAATGACGGGGGTTGTACACACCTCTACCAGTTCCTAGTCGACCATGGGAATCTATTTCTATGGACTACTTGATGGCTTATCCTACTACCAGACATCAACATGACGCGATATTAGTAGTAGTAGACCGATTTTCCAAGATGGCCATTCTCATACCATGTAAGAAGACCACGACAACGCAGCAAACCGCTCAGCTCTTCTTTATGCATGTTTGGAAACATTTTGGTTTACCCACAACCATCATTTCCGACCGAGTTGCTAGATTCGCTAGCATCTTTTGGAAGACTCTCTGGAAAAAACTGGACACACAAATCTCATTGTCGACAGCTTTCCATCCTCAGATCGATGGACAAACGAAAGTTGTGAATTGCCTTAAAGTACAACTGCTTCGCATGTACAACCACAAGCATTGATGCACATGGGATGATAGTCTTCCATACATTCAGAACAGTAACAATCATGCTCAGCACAACTTTATAGGTAAGAGTCCATTTGAGATATGTTACGGATTTCAACCCTCAGTTCCTATCGACTTGATCAGCACCTTGACACAGCCAAACTCCAACACCGACTACAGCCAGGGAGAAGTTGATAAAGCGGTCAAGTTTCGAGAACAAATTTGCGACATCCAGCGACAAGCACAGGACATGTTACACAGAGAAAATGAGAAATCTAAGGCCCGACATGACAAGCATCGGATATCTCATTCATTCCAAATTGGGGATAAGGTCTGGCTACATTTTAAGAAGGAGAGCTTCACTGGTCCATTCAAGAAGTTAAAACCTTTGCAATATGGTCTGTACAGTATTCTTCGACAGATTGACGAAAACGCTTTCTAGCTCGACATTCCTGCTTGCCTGGGTCTACATCCAGTCTTCAACGTGGATCTACTTCGACCATACCATGCACCCTTGTTGGAACAAAATGACTTATCAACAACAGAACCCGAAGACATCCATCTAGATGTTTAGGAGCCTCTTCCTTGCGACACCATTGTTGGACGACTAGTATGCCTTACAAGGACGAACACAATTCCCTTGTTTCAGGTTGCCAAAGCTGGACAACTCCCATCTCAAGGAAAGTGGTAATCTGTTACTGAAATAACCAACAAGTTTCTTCACCTTCACGAGCAAACAATGGAGACCATTGTTTCTTAAGGAAGGAGGTTTGATCCACATTGCAGTTGGCATTATTGTTGAATGCTAACATCGACTGCGACAAGTCATCGATGTCGATACAACTTCAACAAGTTTCGATTCGACATGACTTCGACAAATTCGAAAGGTTTTGATTTCGACACAATTTCGACGAGTCTCAACTTCGACATAATGTGACACATTTTGCACCTTCGACATGCTCATCAACCTCACAGTTCGCGACATCAACATGCAGCGTCGACATGCGACCAACGACTATCGAACTTCAACAGACTGTCTCTCTGTCTCCCAGTCGACTGTAACGATTGAACTATTGAACCGTTCTAACTTCTTCTTTGTAACTGAATGTAACGGGCAGGCACCCAAGTGTCTCAGATTTCTATATAAGCATGTATAATATTGTAGCATACATCAATATTTTCTGTTTACAAGTAATAGAAGAATAATTCACATTCCTGCATATTGTCTGTGCGTATTCATGTTTATCTGTGTTGCGTAATCCTACTTTTTCTCATTCTATTTCTTAAGCTTCCGCCATAACAAGACTGACTCATTCAGTCGAAATTTTTCCCCCCTCATGCTTCTTGGACATGACCCAGATCACTTGTGATTCAATTGAAGCAGTGTGGAATTGATAAGAAAGATGAGCAATTGATTTTGGCCATTCTTTCAAAATTGGGCCCTGATTACTCAATCTTTGTTTCGACCTTCCATGCTACCAAACTCACTGTTCGAAATTGGAAGATGGCTTCATTGGCAGAATTCATGGAATCACTCACTCGGGAGAAAGACAAGTCGGTCTTAATTGGCACCATAAAAAATCCATCAAAAGAACATGCTTTGGCTGCTAGAGATTCAAAGAATTCAAAAAACAAGAAGAAGGCCAACCCCAAAAAGCCACCATATTAGAAGAAAGATAAGCAAAAAGCTTAAGAGGATTCCTCAAGCTCCAAGATGAATACACAGAAGAAGAAAGAGAATTCTAAGTGCGCATATTGCAATAGGGAATTTCATGTTGAGAGTTCCTATATGAAGAAGACCATTGCATGATGGCTCAACTCCTTGAGAAAAACAACATCCCTCTTCCAGATGGCTCAAGAAAGAAGGAGGGAGGATCAAGTTCTGAACACAAGGAGATAGTACATGCTTTGATGGCAAGCACATCCAAATCCTCCTCTTTCATCATTGATTCAAGAGCTTCAAGGAATATGGTTTCCACAAGAGAGCCTTTTTCCTCTCTTGATTATTCTGGTGGTTCAACAATTGTGTTGGGTGATGACTCTGTAATTGTTTCCAAAGGTAAAGGCAGAATTGATCTAGACCATGGTTACTTTACCAATGTTTTGTTTGTCCCAGGTTTTCCTGCTAACCTCTTGTCAGTCTATCAGATTAATCATACTGGGTCTCCCAAAAAGGTTTTTGTCACCCCCAGTGATGTGGAAATTTATGATATTTCCATAGGTAGAGTTGTTTCCATAGGAATTGCTGATCATAGCTCTAAAGTTTATAAGTTTTCTCACTTTGTGCCTTTCTCATCACCTTATGCTCTCCTCACTCATGCCAATGAAGCAAGCAAATTGTGGCATGATATATTTTGTCACCTTAATTACAAATACCTTTCTCAATTGCATGAGAAGAATCATGGTCATAGGGCTGCCCAATATCAAGTTTGCTAAAGGAGTCTGTCAAGGTTGCATCCTAGGAAAACATCCTGAGCATAAGTTTAAGAGGGCCAAATCTGAGAGAACCTCTATACCCCTTGAGCTCATTCACAATGATATATCAGGCCCACATCCCCATGTGTCTTTGAACAATTCAAGATATGTCCTAACCTTCATAGATGAATTTTCCAAATTCTGTTGGGTCTTTTTTCTCCAATTAAAGTATGAAGTTTTTGGTTGTTTCAATATTTTTAAAGCGTTAGTTGAGAACTAGTCTGGGAGGAAGATCAAAGTCCCCAAATCTGATAATGGTGGGGAGCACATCAAATCTTATTTTCAAAAACTCTATGCCACTACTGGAATTGCAACACATTGTTCCATACACACCTCAGCAGAATGGTGTTGATGAGAGTAAGAATAGATCTCTCAAGGAGATGGCTACATGCATGTTTGAGTATAAGTCTTTGTCTCCACGAGTTTGGGTTGAAACCATCAACTGTGCAGCATATATTCAGAATAGGGTGCCTCATAAAGACTTGAAAGGAATCACTCCTTTTGAATCTTGGACTGGGAACAAACCCAATGTGTCTCATTTCAGGATTTTTGGCTCCAAGGCTTGGGATAGAATTCCACTTGAGAAGAGGAGGGATTTGCACCCCCAAATACAACCATGCATCTTTGTTGGCTATTCATAAGAATCCAAGGGTTACAAGTTTCTGAACATGACCACTCAAAAATATCTTATTGAAAGGAGTGTTTAATTTGAAGAACCGTTGTAGGCAATTGAAAATGGAGAATCCTCTGAACCACCACCTGTCAAAGTAAGTGAAGATTCTCATGGAAGTTCTGATTCTAATGATTAATTACATATGATTGCAGATCCAAACTCCCCTACAAGGCCTAAGTGGTCTTCCAAGACACTTGAAGCAGCTGGAGAACTAGTGGGGAATCCTCAAGATCCTAGGAGGACTATATCTTAGTTTGAGAATGCTCTTTCTATTGAAGATCCTTTTCTTCCCGAGAAGTGTTTTTTGATGGTTGAATATGTTCCTCAATAATATGAATAAGCCTCACATGACCTAGTATGGCAGGCTTCCATGGATGAGGAGTTTCATTCTCTTCAAAAGAATGAAACCTTCCACAAGGAAGAAAATTGGTAAAGTGTAAGTGGATCTTCAGAACCAAGTTTGTTGCTGATGGTGCAGCAGTGAAATACAATGCAAGTCTTGTGGCTAAGGGCTTCTCCCATGTCCAAGGCCTTGACTAAAATGATACCTTTGCACCAGTTGCAAAGATGGATTCGATAAGACTAGTTCTGGCAATTTCTGCATCCAAGCACTCGAAAGTGCATCACATGGATGTCGAGAGTGCTTTCCTCCGTGGAGAACTTGAGGAGGAGAAATATATGCAACAACTAGAGGGTTAGATTTCTGATCCTCACCTTTTTTCCAGGTTGAAGAATTATTTATATGGGATTAAGCAAGCTCCTAGAGCTTGGTATGCCAAGATGGATAGGTTTCTCCTGTCATAATCTTTCAGTAGATGAAAATCTTATACGAATGTGTACATGAAGCTAATTAATGGTTCCATTTTGATTATTGTTTTATATGTTGATGAAATTCTGATCACAGGAATCTCCATTGATGAGGTTGCTTCATTGAAGACTACTTTGCATCAATCTTTTCCATGTCGGACTTGGGAATACTTAGACAATTCTTGGGGCTTGAGATCTCTCAGTCCAATTCATGAATTAAATTATCTGAGTCAAAATATGCATCAAACTTGCTAAATAATTTCAATATGGCTGAATGAAATCCTACAAATACTCCCTTCCTTTCAGGAGTTAGACTTGAAGATGCAGATTCTACATCGTTGGTGAACAACACCTTGTATATGAAGCTAGTTGGAAGCTTATTGTACTTGAATCATACTCGACCTGATATTGCTTATGTTGTGAGTGTGGAATCAAGATATATGGAGAAGCCACATGAGCTTCATTGGAGGGATACAAAAATAATCTTGCATTATGTGCAAGGCAATAAGTCTCATGGGATTCACTATGTTGTTGATTCTTCTCTAGATCTTCTTGGTTTTTCTGATTCTGATTGGGTTGGTGACAGTTGGTGATAGCCTAGATCAGAAGTCCACTTCTGGATTTGTTTTCATGCTTGGAGGAGGACCTATTTTCTAGTCAATTAAGAATCAAATTTCCATTGCACTCTCTTCAGTAGAGGCCGAGTACAGAGGAGCAGTGAATTTTGCAACTCAATGTGTGTGATTGCAAGGTATACTTTCTGAGTTTGGGATTTCCTTTAGCACTCCCATAGTCATCGTTTGTGACAATCAAAGTGATATAAGGATCTCAACTAATCCAATATGGAGGAAAAGAACCAATCATATAGATATTTATATTTACTACATTAGAAATCTAATGCATGATCACATCATTGATCTGTAGTTTTTCCCATCTTCTGAGCAAGTTGCAGACATTTTGACCAAATATTTTCAAGAGAAGAATTTAAGCCATCTCAGATCACTGCTCAGGATGGGTGAACATGTGGTGAAGAAATATTGAAAAGCAATTTTTTAAAATTTTGTTCATGTCCATGTTTTGAGGGGAGGTTTTTTCCCATGAGGTTTTCCTTTTTTCCTTGTTTTGTGGAAAAGAAGTATGTAAAAAGGGTTGCCATGCCAAGTTGTTGGGCCCCATATTTACGATATTGCACATAAATTTAGGCTTAAGGGGGGTTTTATAATATTAAAAACCCACTCCATACTTAGGATCCATTACATTAGTCATTTTGATTAATTTCCTAGGTGCTGACTAGGTAGCTGGCCATATGTTTGTCTTTTATGGGACCGCATGCCATCTAGAGTCACTAGGGTTCACTTTAGGATATTTTGGATAAGATTTGCTTAGATTCTTTGATATTTCTTTCCAATCCTGGAATAGAAGGTGCCTTCATTTCTTTATCCTGCTTTTTACTACTGTTGGTGAAAAGTCAAAAGCTAGTGAGCTTAGAAACAACATCTTTTTGGACAAATAAACCTCCATGATTTTACTGTCTCTAAAATATGTGATTATGTTGCGTTTCCATCATACATCACCATCCAATTTAGATATTTCCAATTCGTGAGCCTTAGAGGTGACTTGGAAAGTGATTTTTTCACCTAGGGGGGTTTTTCATCTTTTTAGTAAGCCTGCTTTTGTGAGTATTTCAAATGCCTTCTTTGTCTTTCAAATATCCGATGTAATTGTATATTTGGACAGCCATTACATTTCCTAATTTTGTCTGATGTATACTTATTCAATAGAGTTTTACTATTTGCATCAAATTCATGACTATTTTATGTGTTCTTTGACTAGTTTTTGCAAGGCAATTTGTGAGAGTAATTGTTTGCTTTGGAGATCTACCTGTGAATTTTATTTTCACACCTAATAGGACATATTATTTTTATAGAAGGTGTCTTGATAAAAATTTCTAAGGTAATCATCATTGTGAATCTATTTACTCCAAAAAGTGTTCGATAGTTGAGATCCATGTTGGCTCTGTTTCCTCTTCTATATCTTAATACTTAGATCAGACTTAGATTCGGCGTAGTTGGTGGTACAAAAAAACCATTCTTCACCAGCCCTTTCGGAAACATCCCGTGAACAGACTGAGGTCTCACCCGAGGCGAAGTTATGGGGTGGCTGCAGAAGCACATTTATACAACCGTGTGATGCGCAACTAATAAACTGGTAAGTTGAGCGAAGTCACTTCGAATTCACGTCCACTTATTGTACTACAACACACTCTGGGGATGCACTCATGAGAAACTACACAATGCAACGCAACAACGCACTTGGGAGCATGCTGAGGGACAATTCTACACTCTATAGGCTCCGCTGGATTAGTGTCACTTGTGCAACTACGCATTTAACGTACTCAGGATTACTTATGCATTCAAATATATGTGTTCAGTACTTAAAATATTATTCTCAACGACTACTCATGTGAAAATACATATAAAAGCAGGAACAAACATAATCATAATCATAAACATAAACATAAACAAGCACACTAATACTTTCACACAACACACTTATTTACATGGTTCACCCCTAGGATGGGAGCTTATATTAATGGGAAGGGTTAACAGTTCCAGTCTGCACACACAGCTGCAGACTCTTCTCTCTACAATTGGGTCTCTGCGCACACAGTTGCAGATCTCTTCCTCTCTACTTTCTCTTACAATACTTAGTCTTTCGTCCAACCCCAAAAGGACCAAAATAACAACCCCTGAGAGACCAACCCTTCCCTTACAAAATTTCCCTTTTTAAAGACCATTCCCGAGGGTCGTGTCTTTACAGTCATTGTGGGCCGAAAACCCTATAGTACCCCAAAACCCCCAAAAGTGGTGCAGTTACCCCACTAAACAGGCTTGTCATACTCGACAACTACTTCACTTTACTTCGGACGTCTTTATGCACCGCTTCTTACTTTGACGCTCTTCTAACAACCACAGTTCTGACCGCGCGGCTTTGACTTCATACTGACATGTCCCTTTCAGCCGCTCCGCTTCTTTTGTCGCTGTCGGTTCACCGTTATAACTGCCTCAGCTATCCTGGCCGTCCTTAGTACTTTGTCTTCACTAAGGTGACAAGTACCTTTCCTACAATTCCGCACCGCTCCTTACCTTGTTCCCGGGATTTGTGGAGTTCTTTACCCAAAATAGGCCGTTTTTGGACCTTGCTTCACTTGTACTTCTTGCCAACAAAAAATGCTGTGCTGGAGCTATGCTTCAACAAAACTATGCCAACTTGGGCTTCTCCCAATAGGCGCCTAACACTTACTTGTGGATCGTCCCCGATCCACTTCACTTTGACTGCACGTCCCCTATGGGACTCAACCTTTTAGCGAAGTTTTGAAGAGTTGCGCTTAACTTCGCAATTGTTTCCTTTGTTTCTTGCTCAAAGTCTTTGACATTTTCCAACATCTCCTGTGAGATTGCTTCATGAGCATGCTCCTTCACTGTATAATTTGTTGTGTGCAGTTCCTGTAACTTCTCTTCAATATGCTCTGACAGAGCGAGCGCTTCTTATTGCATCGACTGCATCTTTACTGAAGTGTCAACCTCTTTTTCCCTCAATGCCTTTAAAATTTCTACAGCTCCCTAGTCTCTGCAAATTTCTGAATCTTCTTCCTTGGCAGCAAAGCCTTCATAGCTGTCTGCACAAAGTCCAACTCTTGTTGTCACTGCTGTAGCTATTCTTGTATCTGTTGTAGCTCAGGATCTTCCTGCAACCTAACACATAGCGTCATTGCTTCATCAAGCAACTCTTGACATCACACCACTTTCGCTGTGATATTCTCTATTGACATCCTCAACTCTTCGCTTCAAGCTTCTTTGACCTCCTGAGGAGTGCCCGGTTGCTGCTTCGACTCTAGAGTAACAATATTCTCCTTATATGCTATCTCCATGTCCGCCATATCTTCCTTAAGATTGTCAATTGAAGCACCAATCTTAAGTATCGTAGCCTCTACCTCAGGTTCTTCTTTGCACTTAGGTATCTTCACGCAGACTACTGCGACCGTTTCTTTGAGTCTGAAATATTTTTCTTGAGCAGTTGCTAGCTCTCTACTTTTTTCCATGGATTCACCCTTTATCTCATTGTATTTTTCCTCCAGCTGCAGGTGCTAGTTATATGTAGTTATGTCTCTGTCCTGAATTTCTTCCACAACCTTCAGTTGAAGGTTGTGTAAGTCTTCAAGTGGCAACATGCCAACATTCATATCTAGGTGCTCCAACCTCTTCGCACCTTCAGCTACTTCATCATTTGGGAAACTGATAATCATTGGCTCAATACTTACCAAGCGAGGTCTCATCGTCAAGGCAAGTGTCCTTCTCTTTCTTTGTCTTGACTCACCTGACTTGCCCTTAGAGTCTGAATCTCCCACCAGGTCCTGCTGGACTTGTTCGATCTTCGCGACGACGTGTTTCAGCTCTGAAAGGTTCTGGATGAGGTTCGACTAGACCTCTTCACTTTTGCTTTCCTTTAGAGCGAGCGTTTCTTCTAAATTCTCACTGGATCATGTTGCGATGCTTTTATAATCATCTGCATGCAACTGCGCTTCTTCCGGTGGTTTTTTTGAGTTATGTTTCTTTTGGTGCCCTTTCTCCAGCACTTTGCTTTCAGGTTCCTTCCTCTTTTATCTAGATTGCGCCTCAGTAGTTCCTTTCTGACTTGTTTCTTTGGCTTGCGCGCTGGTTGTTTCTTGCCCGTTTTGCAAATCTTTAGCTTCGATTTCTTCCAATGTGGTGTTGATCTCTACCAACGAGTCAACTTTCCATTCATGCTGCCAATCTTCCATAATGAGCTCAATCATCGGTGCATCTAGCTGGTAGTTCCCTTCGAATCATTCTGGGTTCTTCTTTTCATCCCTTGGATGGATGTATATAAAATGAAGGTCAGCTTTGAATATGACCCTTCGGATGTACGTAGTTGTTACATCCTTCGTGATGCGCGGAGTGCGCTGAATAACATCGCACAAATGCCCATAATAAGTGAAAATTTGCTTATTGTTCACGCGTTGTCTATCCGGCTTCTCATTTTCCCACATATTTTCATATTTGGTTCCTTGACAATCTCCCATAATCACTGGAATGTACTGACTGTAGAGTGGCTCTTTCCATCCCACAAATGCAATCAACACGAGCAGCCAACTATAGTGGAAATGGATTCCACTTTCCTAAGTTTCTCAGACATCATCCAAGAAATCATTCAACAAGTAACTTGACCAATTGTACGCAGTACCGTCCTTATCCTTCCCAGCTAAGGAAACTGCAGCGACCGACACTTCTAACGGTCTACATTTTCGCAAAACTTTCCCTGCCAAAAGTTGGAATGTGAAGCACGTGGCTTGATCCTTGATCCCAGCTATGAATATCCACGACTTCCCTTCTGTAGGCTGAAATCCTCTTTAATATGCTTTGTGAGCTCCTTATATATTTTTTTTTCCAATGAAATCCGCTACGGCATCAACACCTCGATTACTGAGATGCGTGATTATGTGAATGAGGTCGATGTTGATATCGATCTTCCGGTCTAACCATAGATAGCCCTGGTGCGTGCACGATAACAAAGTGCGCACCAACGCAATGAGCTCAGGACTTCGTTTAAAGTGTGAAATGCGGAGAATGTTAAGAAACCTCGATGGTACTAGCATTGTGAGCCAAGCCTGCGTGTGCATAGTAGAATGTTGTGTGCACTCATCAACCTTCCAGCACATTTATTGGTCAGGCTGAAACTGTTCAAACTTTGGCTGCTGTGGGTCCTTTGCCTCTAATAGATCATGTTATGAGAACTTGCAGTATGGGATATTTCCAAGCAAATTCTCATGGATGTGTACATGGCTCGATATCGGTGGCAGTGGAATCTCATACTGAGCATTCCTCACAATCTTAACGGGTCATGCATCCTTTCTTTGCGGAGGGATATATTTGGGCGTGAGGTTGATCAGCTTTTCCTGAGGTGGTTATTGTGGAGGGTTCCTCTTCATACTTCCCGCCTTTGGATTCTCTAGTTCTTTGGCTGGTCCCTTATCTTTTCGCTGGGTTACTACCTTGTGGCGTGGTGAGTTTCTTGATGAGGCACCTTTCTATGGAACATATTTCTTCGAGGGCATTCTCATTAATCCCTTGATTCCAGTTTGCTCAAAGTCTCTCACAACCTCGTCTATAGTCGATTGCTCGGACATTCACTTGGAAATTGCTCTGTGTGCTCTCAAGATTGCTCGTGCTGGTAAAAATTCAAAGTTACCTATAGTAAAAATAAAAAAATGCCGTAACTCCAGTAAGTATGCGATCATCCTTATTTATAGACGCAGTAGGCTTAACCCATGCCCTCAAACGACTGGATAGACATTAAATGTCATGACCGTTGGCCAAATCCATGAATATCTTGGTCCTTTCCTTCATTGAATGCGTCGAAAACAGCTAAATTTGCATTAAATGCAAACGCGACCGTCGATAAAACACTGTATAACGGCTACTTTTCTGACCGAAATTTTAATGGCTAGGTTTTCTGAACTGTACTCACGGCTTAGACAAAATTTGTGAAGTTCCTTTGCACACTTATGCTCCTTAATTTTTAACTTCACAACTACGCTTCCTATTTGTACTTCACATCAGAGATTTCAACATGCACTTCGCATCAAATGTTTCATGGGACTTCACTTTTCACCAAAATTGTGTACAGACTATGCTCAATTTTTAGTGTCCAATTTGAACTGTACTTGACACTTAAAATTTGCTTCGTTGCTGATCAACTGAGATCTAGCAAAGTAGGACTCTCCCTATAGGGTTTTAGTCTACTTCCATTAATAAGACCTGGTGGGTTTTCTCCCACTATTGTGGCTAGCTGAACTGCGCCACCATTAGTAACATCCTTGATAACATATGGACCTAGCCAATGCATTTTAAATTTTCCAGGAAACTTCATGTATTTTCTATCATAGAGGAGGACAAGACTCCTACCTGAAAAAAATTGTACTTGATATGCCTATCATGCCATGCTTTTTCTTTGTCTTTTTGCACTTGTTGGTGAAAGCCTGCAATGAAGCGATCTTCTTCTAGCCCAACTAAGTGTAGTATCCTTTCTTCCATTGTCTCATCATCTTCCATGTCTGTGAATGCTGCAATTCTCAAGCTTGGTACTATGTATTCCATTGGCTTAATAGCTTCCCATCCATATGCTAACCTGAAAGGTGTATGAACTGTCAACTTCTTGCAAGTTGTCCTATATGCCCATAACACAACTGGTATTCATAGATCCCAATCATCCCTATTTGTATTACATACCTTAGTCAGCGCATTTTCCAATACTTTGTTAAAAGCTTCAACAGTTCCATTGGCTTGTGGATGATATGGTGTGCTCTTCTAATGGTAAATATGAAATTCCTCAGTTGGGGCTTTGATAGTTCTATTCAAGAAGTGATTTCCATGATCGCTCATTAGGATCTTTGGACATCCAAACCTTGTGAGGATGATTTCAAAAATGAACTATGCGGCAGTAACTACGCTACAGTCCTTCACTGGTTTTGCCTCTACCCATCTGGTTAGATAGTTTGTAACCGTAATGATGTATCTCGAACCAGTTCTCTTTCCTAGTGGGTTGATAGGTCCCACAAAATCAATATCCCAGTTATTGAATGCTTGCAAGTTCAGTTGTGGCATCGATGGCATCTCATCTCTACGAGATGGCTTCCCTGTCCTTTGGAAAACATTGCAACTATGAAAATGTTCCTTTGAATCCTTGTGGAGTGTAGGCCACCATAGTCTTGCTCTTAGAATTTTCTGCGTAGTAACTCTTCCTGCATAGTTGCCTCCAGAAACCCCTGAGTGTGCTTCAACAAGTATTAATGGTTTCTCGTGTTCTAGCACACATATGTGCAGTACTTCTTCTGGTCATAGCTTATATAATTGTCCTGCAATTATGGTGGAGTTAACTACTTTTACTACCAACTATTTCTTCTGCTGCGCAATAAAATCTATAGGTGCCAACCTTGTGATCAGGAATTATACAATATCCTTTTAATAGTCATCTACTATTTGAATAGCAAACAACTGTGCTTCTGGTAGACTATCTTTCAGGTTAGTAGGCTCTTCGCCTGACTCAATTATGGAAAGGTGGTCAGGTCCTGAGTTCAGCCTTCCTGGCTTAACAATGATTTCAAAATTATACTCCTGAAAGAGTAACAACCATCTACAGATTCTTCCCCCTAACATTGGTTTATTGACCAGGTATTTCAAATCTGAATGGTCAGTAAACATACAGAAATCCACACCTAGCAAGTAGTGTCTGAACTTCTGCAGTGCGTACACCATAGCTAAGCCTTCTCTTTTGGTCATGGTATAATTCTTTTCTACAGAGGACAACTTTCTGCTTGATAATGTAGTAGGATGGTCGATGCCTCCTTCACCTGGTTGAGCTAGCACGATGCCCAGTGCTATGGATGAAGCATCTACATGTAAGTGGAATGGTTTACTCCAATCCGGGAAAACTAGAATAGGTGCAGTGACCATCCTTTCTTTCAATGTGTCCAATCCTTTCTAATAGTACTCATTCCATGTGAACTTCGCTTCCTTCTTTAAAATTTTTTCCATAGGCACAGTGATCTGTGCATATCCTTTGATGAACTTCCTATAGTACCATGTGTGTCCCATTGTAGTGTGTAGCTATTTTACAGAATTAGGTGCTGGAAAATTCACAATAACTGCGGTTTTTGCTGGATCAACCATTAGTCCTTGTTTACAAACGTGTCCCAGTAGAATTCCATACGGAACACAGAAGATGCTTTTCTTGAGGTTTAGGGAGATCTGATATTGTCTACACCTCGCTAACATCGGTCTCAAGTTCACATAATGGTTCTTCAATAGCCCAAATACTGTCCAATCATCAAAATACACTTCTAAAAATTTATGGATAAAATCCTTAAATGCGGCAACAACTACTCTTGAAAAGATAGCAGGTGCATTCTTCAGACCGAAGGGAATAACTATGTACTCAAATGAGCCCCATTCAGTGGCAAATGTGGTCTTGTTCCTGTCTGTTGTATCAGTACTAATATGATGATATCCAGAAAATCCATCAGTGAAGGAGTATGCTTCATTCCCTCCAACATTGTCTAACACTTCATTTGTGAATGGAGTAGGAAATGGGTCATGTAGCGATGCATCGTTCAACTTTATGAGATCTACAAAGATCCTAATTTCTCCTTTAGTTTTCTTCTCCTGGATAACCATGGGACTTATCCATTCTGACTCTTCTACTGGTTCAATGATTCCTGCCTCAAGTATCTTATTAATCTCTGCCTTTACTCTTTCTTTGTATCTGGGATTTAGTCAATAAGGTCTCTGCTTAATAGGCTTCGCATATGGCTTGAGAGGTATTTTCATGCTTGAGAGGTATTTTCATGATTCCCAAGTTGCCCAAAATGCCTTTCATTTCGGAGAAATTTGTAGGAAATAAGTCTTCATATTCACGGATTAAATCTGCTATCCGCGTGACCGTCTCCTCATCCCAATAATCCCCTATAGAAGCGAACTTCGGTTCTTCACTAGTTCCAATGTTCACTTTTTGAGTTTTTATAGGATTACTTAGGTCCGTAATTTCCAATTGAGGTCCTTCTACTTCGCCCTCTCCTTCCGAAACAGGTATGTTAACATCGTGCAGATCTTCTTCCTCGTTTTCATCTTCATCTTCGTCTAAATTGAAGTTATAACATTCCAGGGCATGTTTTAGCTGTCTTTCCCACTTTAGTTGTTGATACAAAGGTTCTGGTGTGTCATTGAATACCTTCTTTTTGATGATCTGTAAAGCCTCATTTATACTTGGACAGTCGTCCTCAAAACTAAAAATCTCTTGGAAGTTCTTAGTCACAAAGGAACATTCTACTGTTCCTCTGTGAAGCTCTGTTTCTGTGTACTAGTTCTTTGGAATTTGCTCCAATGTGTGCACAAACCGATGGACCCATTCTGCTTGCGGTACAAGTGTCCATGCTTTCATGCAAAGGTCTATGTGATATCTAGGATCAGTCTGTCCATTATATTTCACTTGTATGAGATCAGTTGCTTCTAGAAATATGATCTCCATCATGTGCTTACATTCTTCCCATGTGGTCAAATTCTACTTATGTGCAGCCCACCACCTAGCAGGTGTTGCGCACAATGTTGTATCCAATGCTATTAATTTGTATTCATTTGGGACTGATACGAGGTACTCCTGAAAGAATTCACAGAAATCCCCTAACCCATCATAAGTAGGGATTGAACTTACATCTATTCCAATCCGGTGCAGTGATCTAGTGAGATGTGCACATCTTCTCGCATATACTTCATGCATTCTCCTTTTCTATTTCTCTAGTCCTGCATCTGATTCTGATATGCAAGAATTGTCACATCGCCAGCTCAATGTTCCATCATCAGTAGGATTGATGTAATTTTCTTGATTCACCGTCATCTTGTAGATATGATCCAGATCTTGATCTTTGCATTCTTCCCTTAATGGTTCAGTATATCTAGGTCCCTGTGAAGGATCCAAGGGTGTGATGACCCTGATATCTGGTCCTTCGAATATCATTTGCTTCTTTTTCAAGTTGATAATCGTGAGGTTATCAATTGCCCAGTCTATCCCCAATAGTGCAGGATATGTATTTATATCATCTATAATCTCAATGACCTCAAAGTCTGCTTTACTTTGCACTCCGTCAATGTCGACAAGGACATTTGATAATCTCCCAAATGGTAGAACCTTTTGCTGATTATCTAGCCTCAACTGTATTGGTGACCATGATAACTTTGGCTTCCCCATTTGTTTCCATGTCTTCTTTGTCAGGACATTTACTTCTGATCCTAAGTCAAGGATAATCTTGTCCATTTCAAAATCCCCAATCTGCACACTTAGTCTCATTTCTCTTCCAGTTCTTTAATGATTCTTAATATGATGAACCACTCTATGTGATTCATTTACTACATTACGCTGCTCGTAATGACTCAATAGGATTTGTAATTCTGCCAAAGCATTTTCATGATTTAACAACTTCATGCAGCTGTGTAAAAGCTTCGTAACAGGACTCATCAGGTCTGCTGTAGTACATGATTGATCATACGAAGATGGAATATCCATCACAGGTGCTGTCTCACTGCGCAACTTCATTCTCGGAGTTGAAGGCTCTAATTCTTTGAAGGTTTCTCTTGCTTCCATGAAGACCTCTTTTTCTTTGTCCAGGATGAAAGCAGGTGTTTTTCCAGTTGCTTTTCTTATCCAAGCCCCTTCAATAGGCATATTTCTAGGTTGGTGATTCTCAGAAGTCAAAGCTTCAGTTATTTGATCTCCACTTATCATGGCTCCACTTCGCGTCACAACATGAATGTTACAATCTGTATTCCGTTTTTCAGATGTGATCATATGTATGTTCTGATTCTTCACTTTTGGTCTTCTCTCTTGCATTTTTGTTTGCAAAACAGGGCATACCTCATTGACATGTTCAAATGATTTACAGTATTTATAAGTAGTACAAGGGTTCATATAGTCTCTAGCTAGATGTCCAGGTTGGGCACAATTATAACATACAATCTAACCTCTTCCTCGTCCTTGTCCAGTGTTTTATCCTCTTCCTTTGAATCCTCCACATCCTCTGTATGTGCCTTGGTCATACTGCACATTTTCATTGTTGTTCTGTGTTTCCCCTTGAACTCTGTAGAAATAATGTTTTCTTTCTAACATGAGGTCATATGCTCTGCAATTGTTATCATCATGGACAAATGACTTATATAACGTGTAGTATAGGTTCTTTAGTGTTTTCACATACTTCTGAATTAAGTATCAGTCCTCCGGGCGATGTCCTCTACATTGAAAAATCTCACACCATGGTCCTTACTGTTGATTTAATGGGTTTGGAGCTCTGTTAGCGATGTAATCTCTAAATACCGGATAGTGTTCTTTAGAGTGTCCTTCTCCCTTACACTTTGTACACCAAACCTCTTCTCAGGTTTATTTTCCTTTCTTCATATCTTGCAGTTTTAATGTCATTTTTTCTAGCTGGGTCTGTATTTGAACCATTCTTGTGCTAGTCTCTCCTATAGGCGAAGCCTCTAGTTTCATCGCAATTTCTAGGGCCTTGGTCTGCGAAGAAACTTTATGTTGCATCAATGGCAATCTGATATGGGGTAGTAGCGCAGCTATAAACCATTCTTGGTGATGTTGTGCTGCTATGTCAAAGCTCACTTGATCTAACAACACTTTGAACTTTTGATCAAATTTCCATACTTTCTCAATCGATTTTTCTTAATTTCTTTCAGCTCTGTGATACACTGTGACTCAGACTTAGGTTTTTTAAACTCTCCGATGAGCACAATTCTGATCTCTTCTATTGTCCTATTCTATCCAATAGAGTACTTCATAAACCATGTTAAGGCTCTGTCACTGAATGTGGTAACTAGCTGTGCTTGTCTAATAGCGTCATCGTGTACTTGTTTAACATTCCATATGGCTTCACAAAGAAACCAATGTTGCTCTGGGTCTTCGAGACCAGTTCCTTTAAATATAGGCAACTTAATGTCGTTTGTCATTCTTCTTCTAGGAGGCATAGTGTTCTGTGAGGACTTGGGTATACTACTACTTGGAACATTCTGAGTATTGGCTCCTGCGGTGTTACTACTACTGGTGTTCTGTGGGTTAGTAGTATTTCTGTCGTCAGCTGGAGGTTTCTACGGAGTAATGGGCTGATAGGTAGTTACTCTAGGCTCTATTTAACTATCAACCTCAACCTGATATGAGTGTCTGTCACTTCCTCACTAAGTTTCTAGAGAGATACGAAGTTCAGGTTCATGAGACCTCTTTCTAGTGTTAAACTTGTATCTTTTACCACTTCGTAATGTATAGATATTTTCCTCAGTGTCATTGTCTGTGTTACTGAACATTACAGACTCAAACCCTAGGAATCTTATTGGATTCTTAAGACACCTTTTTCTGCTAACAACATTTTAATGTATAGACTAAGATTTTTCAGGTACTTACCTCTAAACCCTTTGAAGAAAACTACCTCTGCTGCGCTGTAAGACTTTAGAGTGTCCACAACAAATTCTGTAATGTAGCCTTCTAGTACGCTATCGAGCTAGAAGTCTACTGCTCTTGAGATGGGGCTATTCATTGCTTTAAGTCTCTGAATTAGTTCTGGAGTCCACACTTTAGGTTCTTCACCTTGAAAGCAATTTTTTCATTCTGCGAGCCTTGATATCCACTCATGTAGCTCGTTTCCAAAGGATGTGAAGAAAATTTCATGTATGTCATAGAAGAGATATCTCTGTAACCACTCTTCCATAGATAAGCGCGGATGTCTGTTTTCTTTCTTCGCAAACTCCTCCTCGGTCTTAGTTACCCAGTAGTGTATCTTTGTCCGCTCGGGATTCCAGTTATCAGAGAACATCACCAGTTCAATCCCGACAACAGAACCATTTTTTGGTTCTGTTTCCTCTTCTGTCTCTTATTACTTAGATCAGAGCCGGATTTGACGCAGTTGGTGGTCCAACAAAACCCTTCTTCACTATCCCTTTCGGAAACAACTTGCGAACAGACTGAGGTCTCACCCGAGGTGAAGTTATGGGGTGGCTGCAAAAGCAAATTTCTACAACCAAGTGATGCACAACTAATAAACTGGTAAGCTAAGAGAAGTCACTTCAACTTTGCATCCACTTCTTGTACTACAATGCACTTTGGGGCTGCGCTCACGGGAAACTACACAATGCAATGCAACAACGCACTTGGGACCGCGTTGAGGGTCAGTTCTACACTCTACAGGCTCCACTGGATTAGTGTCACTTGTGCAAATACACATTTAACGTACTCAGGATTATTTGTGCAATCAAATATATGTGTTCGGTACTTAACATATTATTCTCAATGACCATTCATGTGAAAATACATATAAAAGCAGGAACACACATAATCATAATCATAAGCATAAACATAAACAATCACAATCATGCATTCACACAACGCGCTTACTTACATGGTTCACCCCTAAGGTGGGAGATATGTCCATGGGAACTGTTGTTTATATTAATGGGAAGGGTCAATAGTTCCAATCTGCACACACAGCTGTAGACTCTTCTCTCTACAATTGGGTCTCTGCACACACAGCTGTAGAGCCTCTTCCTCTCTTCTTGATCTTACAATGCTTAGTCTTTCGTCCAACCCCCAAAGGACCAAAGGACCAACCCCTGAGAGACCAACCCTTCCCTTACAAAATTTCCCTTTTTATAGACCGTGCCCGAGGGTCACGTCTTTACAATCATTGTGTGACAAAAACCCTATATTACCCAAAACCCCCAAAAGTGGCACGGTTACCCTGCTAATTAGGATTTTCGTACTCGACAACTACTTCACTTGACTTCGGTCGTCTTTATATGCTGCTTCTTACTTTGACGCTCTTCTGACAGCCACAGTTCTGACCGCGCGGCTTTGACTTCACACTAACATGTCCCTTTCAGCTGCTCCTCTTCTTCTGTCGCTATCGGTCCGCTGTTTTAACTGCCTCAGCTGTCCTGTTCGTCCTTAGTACTTTGTCTTCACTAAGGCGATAGGTCCCTTTCCTCCGATTTCGCGCCGCTCCTTACGCTGTTCCTGGTATTTGCAGAGTTCTTTACCCAAAATAGGCCACTACTGGACCTTGCTTCACTTGTACTTCTTTCCAACAAAAAATTCTACGCTGGAGCTACGCTTCAACAAAACTGCGCCATGCTTGGACTTCGCTTTACCAACTGCGCTTACTTGGAACTTCGCTTCACCAAAACTGTGCCAACTTGGGTCTCGCCCAACAATCCACCTTTGACCATACATGATATTACCATAGGTTCAATTGAAACTATGCTACCATCACTAATCCCTTGGAAAATATCTTGAATAAGTTTGAAACATTTGTTTGGGCCCTAGAATGTGATGAAACTATTGCATTTGTCAAGGAGAATATGGCTAACACTCAAATTATTATATTTCATGATTGGAACATAGAATTCCATGTACACATGGATGACTTTAGGATAGTGATAAGAGTTGTCCTTGTGCAACTAGGAAAAGGAAACATAAACCATCATATCTATTTTGTAAGTGTGAAATTGTCCCAAGCTGATCACAACTATATGACCATAGAGTGGGAAGGATTGGCTATGGTTTATGCGTTCCAAAAGTTCCACCATTATCACTAGGTTTGGGCATCCTAAGAGTCTTACCAGTGACCAAGGTATGCATTTTATAAGCAATATTATTGCTACCTTCACTAGGGAATTCCTCATTTTGCACTATAAAATCAACCCATATCACCCTAAATCAAATGGAACATTGGAGTATTTTAATCAGATTTTGGAAATAGTCCTAACCAAGGGATGTTTTGCAAATAGGCATGATTGAGATGAAAGGGTCCCTGCAATTCTATGGTCATACGATACCACCAATAAGATATTTCACATGTAGAAATGATTTCAGTTAGTCTATTGTTAGGACGTTTTTCCTACGAAGTTTGTGGTGCCTAGACTTTATATTGCCCACGCCACTTGCATGACTAAGGAGGAATACATTGTAGAATGCCTAGAAGAACTACTAAAATTAGAGGAGCTTAGGAGTATAGTTGATTTTCATCAATATGTGGAGAATTAATGACAAAAATCCTAGCAAACACCACATTCCGATGAAGAACTTTGTTAAGGGTAATCTTGCTATTTTCTATGACAATAAACATTTGAAGAGTTTAGAAAAATTACAAATACATTGGGAACATTTTTAATTGTGTAAATATGTGATTTAGGATTAATTCAATTAATTGGATAATGTTTTTGAACCTAGATGGTTGAATAGTGTTCTCTTCAAAACCTATTGTCTCAACTCACTCAAGATGCTCTGATGCATGCATATCATAAGGAGTGGGGTAGTTTAGGTTTCCTTCTTTTGGTTTTTGTTTAAGTATCTTTTGTGTCCTTTGTTAGCTTTTTCAGTTGGGTTGTGTCAAGATTGGCATTTAAATAATGCCAAATATTGATATTAGTATAGATATGATTTATTCACCTATTATTTAGTCGAGTTATACAAAAATATTTTGGCTAGGGGAAACTTATACATCATGTTTCTTGAAAGTCCTCATTTGTGCAAGACTTACCCTTTTGCAGTAAAAAAAAACAAATTGTGTTGAAGGTTGTAGTTAGTCCTAGTAGAGCATCATTGTTATCCCGAGGTTAGAGTTTCTAAAAAATTGTGTTTGTGTTGCATGTCCGATCAATCTAGTCAAAATCTCATGATTTTTCAAAATTTGAAGCATCTATGGGTTTCCTTGTAAGTCAAGGGTACATTTTAGGGAACATCTTTATGGGATGATTGGATATGTCCAACTACCTCTTTAATTCAATTTTAAATGTTAGGAAATCCAAGTTACACGCTTGTAAACATTGTATCCTTAACACTTTTGGCTAAATTACATTGTTAGTCTAAGTCATTCAAGTAGAAAGAGTTGATAAATTTCCCCATCTTTAATTTATTTCTCACTTTGCTTCATATTTGTTTATCTATCAATCATGTTGGATCCCAAAGCGAGCATAGAATTGTTGCACAATGTTTGCAGTCCCTAGTGTTATCACCCACCTATTCAACTCATTTAATAGAGAAAATTTGCAGTGATGGGAAAGGCATCAAGGAGCAAGGTTGTATCTATAAGATCAAAGGACGCAATTCCAACATAGTATTGTGATCAATGAGTTGAGGCTCTACATGATTTGCATGGGAAGGTTGAACAAACATGTAAGGTAGACAAAGATTTAATGGATAGTGACCTATTCCTATACATGAAACTAGAATTATATCTAAACCATATTCCACTGGATTCTATAAAAAAGTGAAACTATTTGGATGTGGACCTTTGAACCCTTACACCCATCCACTCATGGTATTGCATGACCTATCAGTTTTTTGCACTATTGGAGAAGTATTAAGGTTCATGATGTTCTTGATTAGTAGAGTATATGCTTATTCCCTATGGCTTGATCATGTGTACCTAATTCATGTTCAAGATATTCATACCCTGAATTTTTTTTCCATGGAGGGAGAATATGTTTCAAAATATTTTCATAACATAAGCAAGCGGAACTGTAGGAAATATGAGTCTAGCTTATACAATCGGTATGGCACAAGGAGAGGTGGTCTTCGCATTGTTATCACACTAATCAACAACCCTTAAGTCCATTTTTCTTACCAACTAATTGTCAACCATCTCATGTGAAAGTATAATAGAGGACAATGCACCTTGGATGCCTTATTAGCCACAAGGTTTTGTGATGAAGGCATCAAGATTAATTGGTGAATTTTTTGTCTGGAAAAGATAGTGCTTTAGGCCCATGATGATTCTCACTTATCGCCCACTTATTTCATCTTTGGGTATCTATTAATTGCATTCACCATATGGAAATGGAATCCCCCTCAAGGTAGGGAAATTTGGTCAATGCATCATCATCACATTATTGTTTTGTAGTTTGACCCCTAGGAAAAAATGAAAGAGTGCATATTATACAACTTTGAACAAGAACTCCTTTGGTAAAGGGTATGATCAAATGATTGCGATCACAACTCCAATTTTATGAATCCGTCAAGCACACTTCAATGCACATGTAGCAAAAAGTTGGTTTTGAAAGAATCAAGAGAACACATTCATGTCTCCATGGAGGTCAAACCACCACATGTTAAATTCCACCATCCTATCCTCCTATTTGAATGAAGCAACCTTTGACAAGGAGGTGTAAACAAGTCCAAGGCTGTAGCTAACACATCATTAATCTTTCTAGAGATTATGACTCATATGTCGTTACCCAAGGAATTTGTGCTCAAATTAGAATTTCCAAATAAATGTAAGGGTACATAAATTTAGTCAAATTCTAGGTTGGAATCCAAGATTGAAACTATCCAACCTTCATAGCCATTAATTCATCAAGCTACCAACAAAAATAATGCAACCTATTGTCAATACAACCTAATATTTGAGGAAGGAACTTGAGGATTTCTTAGGTTAGGTCACCAATTCCTTATAGGGAGGCACTCCTAAATTCCAAAAAGTGGTTGTTAAATTTTGAGCATTAATTCACAATACTCTAGGATCTTTATAGAGAGAATAACATATACAGTATATCAATGCATGACAATCACAATAAGCATGACAAGCATCACAAGAATCAAAAGCATGAGAGACAAGAGACACAGAGTTTCCGTGGGGAAAACCCTAAGGTGAAAAACCCCTCAACTTCCTCAAATATAGAGAGAGCAATGGCTCAACCAAAGTACAACCAAAATACACTGAGATAGTCTCCTAGTAGCAGATGATCCTCCTCCTCACTAGTTGGCCACTTTCTGAGTGAGAGTGAGATACTTTTTCGAGTGATCTAAATAGAGATCACCTGATCTCTATTTATACTAATCTGTTTGCCCAGTGACCTTATGGGGCCGACTTGTCTAGCTAGGTACATCCACATTATAATATATATAATTAAGGGCCGACCCCACATGGTGGTCTAATAACCCATCGGCAAGTACACACACTTGCGACACTTGTCAATCCACATGACGACACTTCCTTATAGAGGAATAACACATCTCTAATAAGGGTACAATAAATATATATGAAATACATTCCGAAGTTACATATACATCAACACTCCCTCTTAACTAGGAAGGTATTTCTTGACACAGATCTGCTAGACAAGTCTTCTTCTCAGGATCATCATCATCGTCATCATCACTGCTGCTGCTATCTCAACCAATATCTGACTCTACTTGTCATAGGAAGTTCTATAGAGCCAGTCCTTTTTCATACTGGATGTAGGCCCACTACCTGCAGGTCTTTGTCATCACTGGCCATACTATGGAATCCTCAGGACTTATTACATGTGTCACAAAACCTTGAAAGAGCATCCCAGGCTGTTACGACCACACGACTCTACCTATAGGATCTCCCAGGGCCATATTATATGTGACCTCACCACAAAACCTCGCAAGAGCATCCCAGGCTGTTATGAGCACGCAGCTCTACCTATAGGATCTCCCAGGGATAGATTATATGTGGTCACCACAAAAACTCGCAAGAGCATCCCAGGCTATTACGAGCTCTACCTATAGGATATCCTAGGGACAGATTATATGTGGTCATGGAAAAACCTCGCAAGAGCATCCCGGGACTTATTACAGGCACACAGCCCAACCTATCGGATATCCCAGGGACAGATTATATGCCATAGGACAAAACCTTGAAAGAGCATCTGCCAGATATCCCAGGGCACGAATTACATGCCATAGGAAAAACCTCGAAAGACTATCTGCAAATATCCTAGTGCCAAATTATATGTCCTCCCAGAGCAAAACCTCGAAAGAGCATTTGCCAGATATCCTAGGGCACAAATTACATGCCATAGGAAAAACCTTGAAAGACTATCTGCAAATCTCCCAGGGCCAAATTATATGCTCATCTTCACAACTTGATCCACGGCCATAGAGTATCAACCTGATACTCACCATACATCATCCTGATGTACACATGATCATCCTGATCATCATCACTGCAACATCCTGTTGCATGTCATCTGGAGCAACATCCTGAAGCTCGTCATCCACGATCATCCTAATCATATAATGCATCTACCTGACGCATACCAAGTATCTACCTGATACATATAATCATACATGATCCACCTGATCATACAATGTATCCACCTGATACAAATACAAATACATGATACATATCACCATACATGATCCACCTGATCATACAATGTATCCACCTGATACATATAAAGATACATGGTCCAAGCATCCAACATGATGCATACAAAATACATACAAATGATCCTACTGATCATATCCAACATCCAACATGATGCGTACATACATATACATATAAATGATCCAACTGATCATATCCAGCATCCAACATGATGCGTACATACATATACATATAAATGATCCAACTGATCATATCCAGCATCCAACATGATGCATACATATAAAAATGATCCAACTGATCATACAAAGTAGAAACCAGAACATCATCCTGATGTTCATCATCCAGCGCTTACATCCACAGCCATGTGAAGGATCCTCCTTCCAATATGCTTGGAATGGCTTTAGCAAATGTGTCCATCACTTCTTCCTCGAAGTGTCCTCGATCTGAAGAACACCAAGCCTCTCCTTGAAGTACTCAAACTTCACCCTGGCTAGTGGCTTCGTCAGCACATCTGCAATCTACTCGTCTGTCGCAACATACAGGAGCTTCACAGCTCCTCTCTGCACCATATCCCTGATATAGTGATATTTGATCTCTATGTGTTTCGACCTGTCATGAAACACTGGGTTCTCGGATAGCTTCACACAACTCTGGTTATCACAAAAGATACTAGTAGCATCCAACGGGAGATCAAATAACTCAGACAGTAGCTTTAGTAGCCATACTGCCTCACAACTAGATGAACAGGCTGCAACATACTCTGCCTCAGTTGTACTCAGTGCTATGCAGGACTGCTTCCTGCTAAACCAAGAGATCACACCTGATCCCATACTGAAGCAGCATACAGATTTGCTCTTCCTATCTGCAGCATTACCATCCCAATTTGAATCAACATAACCCTGCAGGTTAAACTTTTGATTCGCTTCATACTTGAGCCCATAATCCACTGTACCCTTCAGGTACCTCAGAACATGCTTTACAACAATCAGGTGACCAGTCCTCGGATCTGTCAGGAACTGACTTAATGTGTTCATAACAAAGCAAATGTCTGGTCTCGTGTTCGTCAGGTACATCAAGGACCCAATCATCTGACGATACATAGAGACATCAACTGGCTTAGATGAAGCATCACATAGAAGCTTCAGATTTGATGCCATAGGTGTGTCCATGGCCTTGCAATCCATCATCCCAAATATCTTTAGGATATCTACTGTGTACTTCCCTTGACCAAGGAAGATCCCACCTGCACTCTGCCATACCTCCATACCTAGGAAATAGTGCATCATTCCCAAATATTTTATATCGAATTCAACAGCAAGCTTCCTCTTAGTATCTGCAATCAGTCTGTCATCTCCTATTACAAATTTGTCATCCACATACAAGAGTAGAATCATAGGATTCCCTTCCTCAACCTTCTAGTAAAGGTTGGAATCCGCTTTACTCTTGGTAAAGCCCAAACTAGATAGGAAACTGTCCATCCTACCATACCAAGTTCTGGGAGCTTGTTTCAAGCCATACAAGGCTTTCTTCAATCTGCATACATATGACTCCCTGTCATGTATTTCAAAACCGAGTGGCTGCTCCACATATACTTCCTCTTCAACTACACCATTCAAGAAAGCAGTCTTGACATCCATCTGGTGTATTTTCCACTTCATTGCTGCAGCCATGGAAAGTACTGTTCTGATGGAAGTATACCTGGCTACAGGTGCAAAAGTTTCTTCATAATCTATTCCCTCTTTCTAAGAGAAGCCACGAGCTACGAATCTTGCCTTGTATTTCTCTACACTGCCATTTGCAGCATGCTTGATTTTGAAGATCCATTTAGAAGTCACAACAGACTTCTCTTTAGGTCTTGGGACAACATCCCAAACATCATTCTTCATTATTGATTGGTATTCCTCAACCATGGCATCCTTCCATTCTTTCTTTTCCGCTGCTTCTTCATAAATGGAAGGCTCTTTGTTCATAATGTCACAGAGTAAAGCAACATAGCTGGTATGTGATCTGGTTCTCTTCTTTGCTCTGTGTTCTTCTTCTGGAATGCCAAATCTTTCTGCATCTTGAATGAGCTCTCTAGCCCATGCGGGTTTCCTTTTGTGAGAGTTATACTCATGGAGTGGACCTATAGGTTCTTGCGGATCTTCAAACTCATGAACAACTTCTGGAACTGCTTCAGTCATGGCAGTGTCTTGAAATCTAGTTTCCTTAGGTTCTTCATAAACTTCGATAGGTGCCTTCCTTGATTTGATGAATGCTGAGTTTTCATCAAATGTTACATCCCTGCTGACATCAATCTTCTTGAACCCTGGAAAGTATATTCTGTAAGCCTTCGAGCTTTCACTGTAACCCACAAAGATACCCTTCTTTCCTGAAGGATCTATTTTAGTCCTCTTTTCCTTTGGAACATGAGTGTATACTGGACAACCAAATATTCTGAGATGACTGACTTCAGGTTTCTTACCATAAAATACCTCTTCTGGTGTCTTGTTGTCCAATATCTTGTGGGGTGTTCTGTTATGCACATATACAGCTGTTCTAGCTGCTTCTGCCCATAGATGCATAGGTAGATCCTGGTCATGTAGCATTGCCCTTGTTGCTTCCATGATAGTTCTATTCTTCCTTTCTGCAACTCCATTCTGTTGAGGATTATAAGGAGTAGTCAACTCCCTCTTAATCCCTGAATCACTAAAAAGCTTCTTGAAGTCTCCTGAGGTGAATTATCCACCATTGTCGGATCTGAATGTTTTGATCTTCTTGTCAGTTTGATTCTCCATCATGGTTTTGAATTCCTTGAATTTATCAAACACCTCATCTTTGTTCTTCAAGAATTATACCCAAGTATTCCTGGACAAGTCATCAATAAATGAGACATAGTAAACATACCCACTTAGAGAACTGGATGACATAGGACCACATACATCTGAGTGGATGATTTCCAGGATGTCTTTTGCCTTGCTTTCACTGCTTGGGAAAGCCTTCTTAATGTTCTTACCTTTTGCACATCCTTTGCAAACACCTTCATGTTTGGTCTTGATTTCAGGAAGACCCTCTACAACCTTGCTTGCAATTGGAAGTGCTCTATAGTGCATATGAGCAAGTCTTCTATGCAAAAGTTCACTTGGCTCCATGGATTCATGTACCATGGCATGTTCAGGTTGTCCCTTCAATTTATACAAACCTCCCTCTTTCTCTCCAATCACTACTGCATCATCTATGTTCTTTCCCTTTGGCCATATTAGGACTTGGCCATCCACAGATGCAACCCTCATACCTTTTGCATCCAATGTAGAGATGGAGAGTAAGTTCTTCTTGAGCCCAGGTACATAAAGGACTTCTTTCATCTTCAAAGATTTTCCAGAATCTAGGTTGTAGGAGGCTTCTGTTGGTTGTGGAGCCAGATCTTCTAGTCTCATAGATGATATTGTATTAGCCGTGTTTGTACCCCAGTTCTATATGATGTGTAGGTGGACTGTACACTCACCCCAACGGGGGGGCATCGCCCCCCCACGGGGTTCTAGGGGGGCCCATCCCCCCTGGCTGGGGGGTCCAGGGGCCAGCGGTCCCCCGGCGGGGGTTCGGGGGCAGCGCCCCCGAGAAATGGGGGTTCGGGGGCAACGCCCCCGAAGAAAATTTTTGGGGCTGTTTTCGCCAGCTGTTTTGCGGGCCCATGGTTTTGGGTATCCCGTGGTATTTTCCCATTGTATTTCCCTTATAAAAGAAAGACATTGTAATACGGCTAGGGTTGATGTATTAGGTTTTATGCATTGTAAAGATCTTTGAGATCTGGAGAGAGACTGTAAAACAGAGAAGAGGAAGTGCAGTGGTTGTGCTGCAGGTTGTATCCCTTCGACTTGCTGGACGGTAATAATAATAAGGACTGGCAAATTCAGTGTGGACGTAGCCCAAGTTGGGTGAACCACGATATATCTGTGTCTCTCTTGTAATGTGTATGTGTGATTATATTTGCATTTCTGTTTATTGTTATTGCTCTGCGATCCTGTTTTTCTAACAATTGGTATCAGAGCCAAAGGTCTATTTGGCAGTTAAACCCGCAGGAAGCTAGGGTTTCTGGTTCGAGTGGGAGCAATGGCAGAAGAAGGAAAGTTTAAGGTCGAAAAGTTTAACGGCCAAAACTTCGGGTTATGGAAGATGCAAATGGAGGACTATCTGTACCAGAAGGATCTATACCTACCGTTGGGAGGAAAAGCAAAGCAGCCGACGACTATGAAGGACGAAGAATGGGTGGTTCTTGACAGAAAGGCTCTGGGAACAATACGGTTGAGCCTGGCTTCGTCAGTGGCTTTCAATATCTCAAAAGAAACAACAACAGAGGGTTTGATGAAAGCATTGGGTAAGCTGTATGAAAAACCCTCGGCTTCCAACAAGGTATTTCTAATGAAGCGTTTATTTAATATGAAGATGTCTGAAGGTGGATCTGTTACTGATCATTTAAATGAGTTTAATACAGTTACAAATCAGCTAAGTTCTGTAAGTGTGACCTTTGATGATGAGGTTAGGGCTCTTCTAATCTTGTGTTCATTACCAGAAAGCTGGAATAGCTTGGTCATGGCTGTAAGTAACTCTGTCTCTGGTTCAAACACCTTGAAATTTGATGATGTTATTGGTGTTATTCTTAGCGAGGAAATGCGAAGAAAAAGCACAGGTGAGACATCAGGTAATGCGTTGACCATGGAGAGCAGAGGAAGACAAAAGGAGAGAGGAAAGAGCCAAGGTAATCGTGGAAAGTCTAAAACGGGCAGATCTAAGTCCAGACTCGGAAAGATAGAGTGCTGGAACTGTGGAAAGAAAGGACATCTGAAGAAAGACTGCAAATCTCTGAAGAAGAAAGGAGATGCACAGAAGGAAACTACCCAGGAAGCAAATGTAGCAGGTGATGTGTTACAAGATGCTTTGATTCTTGCATTAGATAATACTAGTGATTATTGGGTAGTAGATTCAGGAGCTTCATGTCATGCTACACCCCATAGGAAATACTTTCATGAGTATGTTCCTGGCGATTTTGGACATGTTTTATTGGGTGATGATGAGCCATGTAAAATTGTTGGAATGGGTAAGGTATGGATAAAAGTTAAGAATGGAACTGATTGGTTGTTGAAAGATGTTAGGCATATTCCTGCTATGAAAAGAAATCTGATCTCAACAGGGCAGTTGGGAGATGGCGGCTGTCTATCTACGTTCGGAGAAAAGTGGTGGAAGATCACTAAAGGATCAATGGTGATAGCAAAAGGAGACAGAGTAGGTACGTTGTATTTATGTCCTCATAATACTGACCATTCTATCTCTTTAGCTTCCACAGGAACAGATACAGCATTGTGGCATCATAGGCTTGGCCACATGAGTGAGAAGGGGATGCAGATTCTCCACTCAAGGAAGTTGCTGCCGGATTTGAAGCAGGTAAGTTTGGAATTCTGTGAAAACTGTGTTTATGGAAAACAGAAGAGAGTCAGATTTCTCAGGGTTGGGAAACAGAAGAAGAATGAAAAATTAGAGCTTGTGCATACAGATGTATGGGGACCAGCTCAGGTACAATCTCTTGGTGGCTCTCATTATTATGTTACATTTATTGATGATGCAACTAGAAAAACTTGGGTTTATTGCATTAGACAGAAATCTGATGTGTTTGCTACTTTTAAGAAGTGGAAAGCTTTGGTTGAGAATGAGACAGGAAAAAGATTGAAGTGTCTCAGATCTGATAATGGAGGTGAGTACTGCGGCAAGGAGTTTGATAGTTACTGTTCATACCATGGGATTCGTAGAGAGAAGACAGTCCCAGGAACACCACAGGAAAATGGTGTGTCAGAAAGGATGAACAGAACGATCATGGAGCGTGCAAGGTGTATGCGACTGCATGCAGGGTTGCCCTTACAGTTTTGGGCGGATGCTGTAAATACTGCTGTTTATTTAATAAACAGAGGACCTTCAAGTGCTTTGGATGGTGGTATTCCAGAGGAAGCATGGACAGATAAAAAGGTAAACTACTCATTTCTGAGAACGTTTGGTTGTGAAGCATTTGTCCATATTGATAAAGAAAATAGAACAAAGCTTGAAGCTAAATCCAAGAAATGTACCTTTATTGGATATGGGGTTGATGAATTTGGTTATCGTTTATGGGATTATGAAAATAACAAAATCATCAGGAGTAGAGATGTGATATTCAATGAAAAGGTCATGTATAAAGATCAGTTGCAGGGAAAGAAACAGGAAAAGGAAAGCACAGAGTACATAGTGCTTGATGAAGTTAAAGAAAATGAAGTTCCAAAGGTGCCAGAAAATCAAGAGCAGCAGCAAGTACCTGAAACTCCTGCAACTGTAAGAAGATCTACCAGGTTAAGTAGACTCCCTGAACGATACTCTCCTTCAATGTATTATTTATTGATGACTGATTCTGGTGAACCAGAATGTTATGAAGAAGCAATGCAGGTGGAAACTAGAAAGAAGTGGGAGCAAGGCATGAATGAGGAGATGGACTCATTGGTAGGAAACCAGACTTGGGATTTGGTTAAGTTGCCTGCTGGTAAAAGAGCATTGCAAAACAAATGGATTTACAGGTTGAAGGAAGAAGAAGGAGGTAAGAAGCGGTACAAGGCCAGACTTGTTGTAAAGGGGTTTGCACAGAAGAAAGGTATAGATTTTGATGAAATATTTTCTCCTGTTGTAAAGATGACTTCAATTAGGACTATCTTAAGTCTAGTGGCGGTAGAAGATTTGCATCTTGAACAATTAGATGTAAAAACAGCTTTCCTCCATGGGGATTTGGAGGAAGAAATATATATGCAGCAGCCACAAGGGTATGAAGTCAAAGGTAAGGAGGATCTGGTATGCAGGTTGAAAAAGAGCTTGTATGGCTTGAAGCAAGCTCCAAGGCAATGGTATTTAAAGTTTGACAGGTTTATGACAGAACAAGGTTATAGTAGATGTCATTCTGACCACTGTGTTTATTTCAAGAAGCTAGACAATGGAAGATATATTATCTTGTTATTGTATGTGGATGACATGCTTGTTGCAGGGTCTGACATGCAGGATATAAATGTACTCAAAAGAAAGCTAGCTAATTCATTTGCGATGAAGGATTTGGGTGCTGCAAAGCAAATCCTTGGTATGAGAATAATGAGAGACAGGAAAAATCGCAAATTGACATTGTCTCAAAGTGAGTACATACAAAAGGTGTTGGAGAGGTTCAGACTGCAGAATGCAAAACCTGTAAGTACACTTTGGCTAGCCATTTCAGTCTAAGTAAGAAAATGTGTCCCAAGACACAAGAAGAGATAGATTACATGTCCAAGGTTCCCTATCAATCAGCAGTTGGCAGCTTGATGTATGCCATGGTGTGCACAAGACCAGATATTGCACATGCAGTGGGAGTTGTGAGCAGATATATGAACAATCCAGGTAAAGAACATTGGAAGGCAGTACAGTGGATTCTCAGGTATTTGAGAGGCACTACCACTGAGGCATTATGTTTTGGAGGTTCAGACACTGTTCTACAGGGATATGTTGATGCAGATATGGCAGGTGACAAGGATAGCAGGAGGAGTACCACAGGGTATGTGTTTACTGTAGGTGGAACAGCAGTAAGCTGGATTTCGAAACTACAGAAGGTTGTTGCACTTTCAACAACAGAAGCAGAGTATGTTGCCATTACAGAGGCTAGTAAAGAGATGATTTGGTTGCAGAGGTTTATGGAGGAAGTGGGTAAGAAGCAGAAGGATAGCAGACTGTATAGTGACAGCCAGAGTGCCATTCATCTTGCAAAGAACTCAGCATTCCATTCCAGGACTAAACATATACAGCTCAAGTACCATTTCATACGCTCTGTTCTGGAAGATGAACTGTTAAAGTTGGAAAAGATACATACTAGCCAGAATCCTGCAGACATGTTCACAAAGGTAGTGACCAGAGAGAAACTGAGTTCGTGCTCGGTTTCAGTTGGCCTTCTAGCATGAAGGTGAAGAGGAGAAATTTGCCAAAGTCCAAGTTCAGCAAGTGCAGCAGTGGTGGAGTTGTTGTGATCAGTCTCCAAGTGGGAGATTGTTGGTTGTGGAGCCAGATCTTCTAGTCTCATAGATGATATTGTATTAGCCGTGTTTGTACCCCAGTTCTATATGATGTGTAGGTGGACTGTACACTCACCCCAACGGGGGGGCATCGCCCCCCCACGGGGTTCTAGGGGGGCCCATCCCCCCTGGCTGGGGGGTCCAGGGGCCAGCGGTCCCCCGGCGGGGGTTCGGGGGCAGCGCCCCCGAAGAAAATTTTTGGGGCTGTTTTCGCCAGCTGTTTTGCGGGCCCATGGTTTTGGGTATCCCGTGGTATTTTCCCATTGTATTTCCCTTATAAAAGAAAGACATTGTAATACGGCTAGGGTTGATGTATTAGGTTTTATGCATTGTAAAGATCTTTGAGATCTGGAGAGAGACTGTAAAACAGAGAAGAGGAAGTGCAGTGGTTGTGCTGCAGGTTGTATCCCTTCGACTTGCTGGACGGTAATAATAATAAGGACTGGCAAATTCAGTGTGGACGTAGCCCAAGTTGGGTGAACCACGATATATCTGTGTCTCTCTTGTAATGTGTATGTGTGATTATATTTGCATTTCTGTTTATTGTTATTGCTCTGCGATCCTGTTTTTCTAACAATTGGTATCAGAGCCAAAGGTCTATTTGGCAGTTAAACCCGCAGGAAGCTAGGGTTTCTGGTTCGAGTGGGAGCAATGGCAGAAGAAGGAAAGTTTAAGGTCGAAAAGTTTAACGGCCAAAACTTCGGGTTATGGAAGATGCAAATGGAGGACTATCTGTACCAGAAGGATCTATACCTACCGTTGGGAGGAAAAGCAAAGCAGCCGACGACTATGAAGGACGAAGAATGGGTGGTTCTTGACAGAAAGGCTCTGGGAACAATACGGTTGAGCCTGGCTTCGTCAGTGGCTTTCAATATCTCAAAAGAAACAACAACAGAGGGTTTGATGAAAGCATTGGGTAAGCTGTATGAAAAACCCTCGGCTTCCAACAAGGTATTTCTAATGAAGCGTTTATTTAATATGAAGATGTCTGAAGGTGGATCTGTTACTGATCATTTAAATGAGTTTAATACAGTTACAAATCAGCTAAGTTCTGTAAGTGTGACCTTTGATGATGAGGTTAGGGCTCTTCTAATCTTGTGTTCATTACCAGAAAGCTGGAATAGCTTGGTCATGGCTGTAAGTAACTCTGTCTCTGGTTCAAACACCTTGAAATTTGATGATGTTATTGGTGTTATTCTTAGCGAGGAAATGCGAAGAAAAAGCACAGGTGAGACATCAGGTAATGCGTTGACCATGGAGAGCAGAGGAAGACAAAAGGAGAGAGGAAAGAGCCAAGGTAATCGTGGAAAGTCTAAAACGGGCAGATCTAAGTCCAGACTCGGAAAGATAGAGTGCTGGAACTGTGGAAAGAAAGGACATCTGAAGAAAGACTGCAAATCTCTGAAGAAGAAAGGAGATGCACAGAAGGAAACTACCCAGGAAGCAAATGTAGCAGGTGATGTGTTACAAGATGCTTTGATTCTTGCATTAGATAATACTAGTGATTATTGGGTAGTAGATTCAGGAGCTTCATGTCATGCTACACCCCATAGGAAATACTTTCATGAGTATGTTCCTGGCGATTTTGGACATGTTTTATTGGGTGATGATGAGCCATGTAAAATTGTTGGAATGGGTAAGGTATGGATAAAAGTTAAGAATGGAACTGATTGGTTGTTGAAAGATGTTAGGCATATTCCTGCTATGAAAAGAAATCTGATCTCAACAGGGCAGTTGGGAGATGGCGGCTGTCTATCTACGTTCGGAGAAAAGTGGTGGAAGATCACTAAAGGATCAATGGTGATAGCAAAAGGAGACAGAGTAGGTACGTTGTATTTATGTCCTCATAATACTGACCATTCTATCTCTTTAGCTTCCACAGGAACAGATACAGCATTGTGGCATCATAGGCTTGGCCACATGAGTGAGAAGGGGATGCAGATTCTCCACTCAAGGAAGTTGCTGCCGGATTTGAAGCAGGTAAGTTTGGAATTCTGTGAAAACTGTGTTTATGGAAAACAGAAGAGAGTCAGATTTCTCAGGGTTGGGAAACAGAAGAAGAATGAAAAATTAGAGCTTGTGCATACAGATGTATGGGGACCAGCTCAGGTACAATCTCTTGGTGGCTCTCATTATTATGTTACATTTATTGATGATGCAACTAGAAAAACTTGGGTTTATTGCATTAGACAGAAATCTGATGTGTTTGCTACTTTTAAGAAGTGGAAAGCTTTGGTTGAGAATGAGACAGGAAAAAGATTGAAGTGTCTCAGATCTGATAATGGAGGTGAGTACTGCGGCAAGGAGTTTGATAGTTACTGTTCATACCATGGGATTCGTAGAGAGAAGACAGTCCCAGGAACACCACAGGAAAATGGTGTGTCAGAA
Organism: Larix kaempferi; assembly: GCA_027924585.1. NCBI lineage: Eukaryota > Viridiplantae > Streptophyta > Pinopsida > Pinales > Pinaceae > Larix > Larix kaempferi. Next base: position 4,629,886 of record BSBM01000755.1, on the reverse strand, counting down.
AGGATGAACAGAACGATCATGGAGCGTGCAAGGTGTATGCGACTGCATGCAGGGTTGCCCTTACAGTTTTGGGCGGATGCTGTAAATACTGCTGTTTATTTAATAAACAGAGGACCTTCAAGTGCTTTGGATGGTGGTATTCCAGAGGAAGCATGGACAGATAAAAAGGTAAACTACTCATTTCTGAGAACGTTTGGTTGTGAAGCATTTGTCCATATTGATAAAGAAAATAGAACAAAGCTTGAAGCTAAATCCAAGAAATGTACCTTTATTGGATATGGGGTTGATGAATTTGGTTATCGTTTATGGGATTATGAAAATAACAAAATCATCAGGAGTAGAGATGTGATATTCAATGAAAAGGTCATGTATAAAGATCAGTTGCAGGGAAAGAAACAGGAAAAGGAAAGCACAGAGTACATAGTGCTTGATGAAGTTAAAGAAAATGAAGTTCCAAAGGTGCCAGAAAATCAAGAGCAGCAGCAAGTACCTGAAACTCCTGCAACTGTAAGAAGATCTACCAGGTTAAGTAGACTCCCTGAACGATACTCTCCTTCAATGTATTATTTATTGATGACTGATTCTGGTGAACCAGAATGTTATGAAGAAGCAATGCAGGTGGAAACTAGAAAGAAGTGGGAGCAAGGCATGAATGAGGAGATGGACTCATTGGTAGGAAACCAGACTTGGGATTTGGTTAAGTTGCCTGCTGGTAAAAGAGCATTGCAAAACAAATGGATTTACAGGTTGAAGGAAGAAGAAGGAGGTAAGAAGCGGTACAAGGCCAGACTTGTTGTAAAGGGGTTTGCACAGAAGAAAGGTATAGATTTTGATGAAATATTTTCTCCTGTTGTAAAGATGACTTCAATTAGGACTATCTTAAGTCTAGTGGCGGTAGAAGATTTGCATCTTGAACAATTAGATGTAAAAACAGCTTTCCTCCATGGGGATTTGGAGGAAGAAATATATATGCAGCAGCCACAAGGGTATGAAGTCAAAGGTAAGGAGGATCTGGTATGCAGGTTGAAAAAGAGCTTGTATGGCTTGAAGCAAGCTCCAAGGCAATGGTATTTAAAGTTTGACAGGTTTATGACAGAACAAGGTTATAGTAGATGTCATTCTGACCACTGTGTTTATTTCAAGAAGCTAGACAATGGAAGATATATTATCTTGTTATTGTATGTGGATGACATGCTTGTTGCAGGGTCTGACATGCAGGATATAAATGTACTCAAAAGAAAGCTAGCTAATTCATTTGCGATGAAGGATTTGGGTGCTGCAAAGCAAATCCTTGGTATGAGAATAATGAGAGACAGGAAAAATCGCAAATTGACATTGTCTCAAAGTGAGTACATACAAAAGGTGTTGGAGAGGTTCAGACTGCAGAATGCAAAACCTGTAAGTACACTTTGGCTAGCCATTTCAGTCTAAGTAAGAAAATGTGTCCCAAGACACAAGAAGAGATAGATTACATGTCCAAGGTTCCCTATCAATCAGCAGTTGGCAGCTTGATGTATGCCATGGTGTGCACAAGACCAGATATTGCACATGCAGTGGGAGTTGTGAGCAGATATATGAACAATCCAGGTAAAGAACATTGGAAGGCAGTACAGTGGATTCTCAGGTATTTGAGAGGCACTACCACTGAGGCATTATGTTTTGGAGGTTCAGACACTGTTCTACAGGGATATGTTGATGCAGATATGGCAGGTGACAAGGATAGCAGGAGGAGTACCACAGGGTATGTGTTTACTGTAGGTGGAACAGCAGTAAGCTGGATTTCGAAACTACAGAAGGTTGTTGCACTTTCAACAACAGAAGCAGAGTATGTTGCCATTACAGAGGCTAGTAAAGAGATGATTTGGTTGCAGAGGTTTATGGAGGAAGTGGGTAAGAAGCAGAAGGATAGCAGACTGTATAGTGACAGCCAGAGTGCCATTCATCTTGCAAAGAACTCAGCATTCCATTCCAGGACTAAACATATACAGCTCAAGTACCATTTCATACGCTCTGTTCTGGAAGATGAACTGTTAAAGTTGGAAAAGATACATACTAGCCAGAATCCTGCAGACATGTTCACAAAGGTAGTGACCAGAGAGAAACTGAGTTCGTGCTCGGTTTCAGTTGGCCTTCTAGCATGAAGGTGAAGAGGAGAAATTTGCCAAAGTCCAAGTTCAGCAAGTGCAGCAGTGGTGGAGTTGTTGTGATCAGTCTCCAAGTGGGAGATTGTTGGTTGTGGAGCCAGATCTTCTAGTCTCATAGATGATATTGTATTAGCCGTGTTTGTACCCCAGTTCTATATGATGTGTAGGTGGACTGTACACTCACCCCAACGGGGGGGCATCGCCCCCCCACGGGGTTCTAGGGGGGCCCATCCCCCCTGGCTGGGGGGTCCAGGGGCCAGCGGTCCCCCGGCGGGGGTTCGGGGGCAGCGCCCCCGAGAAATGGGGGTTCGGGGGCAACGCCCCCGAAGAAAATTTTTGGGGCTGTTTTCGCCAGCTGTTTTGCGGGCCCATGGTTTTGGGTATCCCGTGGTATTTTCCCATTGTATTTCCCTTATAAAAGAAAGACATTGTAATACGGCTAGGGTTGATGTATTAGGTTTTATGCATTGTAAAGATCTTTGAGATCTGGAGAGAGACTGTAAAACAGAGAAGAGGAAGTGCAGTGGTTGTGCTGCAGGTTGTATCCCTTCGACTTGCTGGACGGTAATAATAATAAGGACTGGCAAATTCAGTGTGGACGTAGCCCAAGTTGGGTGAACCACGATATATCTGTGTCTCTCTTGTAATGTGTATGTGTGATTATATTTGCATTTCTGTTTATTGTTATTGCTCTGCGATCCTGTTTTTCTAACAGCTTCACCACTTCCTTTGATTGGGTATTGATAATCATCCCCAAGTTTCACCTTATGGGGTGATTCATGTTCAGATAGATTCACAAAAGATTCCTTAAACCTAGTCATGTGTTTGGAAGCTCCACTATCAATCAACCAATCATTAAAACCATGGAATATGGTACCTGTGAGAGCAGAGATTAGAACATACTCTTCTTCACTTGATGAGTCAACATCACTATCAACACTTTCTGCCCTAGCCTTCTTCTTTGGAGGTTTATCATCCTCAGCAGCATGAGCATGAAACTTTGTTTTGCTGCCCTTCTTCTTCTTGCTGGAGTTGTTTTTATTATCCCTTTTGTTCTTGGGACAATCTGAAGCAAAGTGACCCTTCTGATTGCATGTGAAGCATCTTAGATCCTTGCTATTCTTTTGATAGGATCTCTTGTGGTGAGAGTGCTCCTTCTTAGGCTTGCTTCTTTTGGTGTGAGCTACAAGAGCTTGATCTTCACCTCCCATCTTTTCCTCACGAGCTATAAGTCTAGCTTCTTCTTGAGAGCATTCTTCCCGCAATCTGTTGAAGGAGATCAACTTCTTCCTTGCACAAATTCCTTGAATAAAGGAATCCCATGACCTGGGTAGGCCATTTAGAGTGGTCATCACCACTTCACCATTCTCCACCATTTCATCCACTGCTTCTAGTTGTTCCTTGATCTGGGAGACCCTTGAAAAATAATATTGAATGGTTTCTCCATTCTGAAACTTTACTCCTTTCAATTGGTTCCGCAGGGTCATCTTCTGATTTATGTTCTTCCCTTCAAATAGCTTGGTCAAAGAGTCAAACATCTCCTTGGGTGTCTTAAGAGAAGACACATGGGGTATGAGATGGTATTTGATAGAATCAACAATGATTCTCTTTGCCTTGACCAAGTTCTTCTTATGCAATACCTTAGCCTCTTCATCCTCTGGGATAAGGATGTCTTCTTTTATATGTGAGTCCAACTCATTCTCTTCCAGGATTAACCCAATCCTATACTTCTAGGCTCGGAAGTTATCAAACCCTTCAAGCTTATCCTTAAGCTTGGTGTGGAGAGACATCTTAAAGAGTACTTCAAATGGAAATAGAAAAGATTTAGATCTTACCACTTGAAATGCTGAAAACTGGATCTGGTCTCAGATTAGGGTTTGTCGAAAAAACCCTAAAAATTCAAAATGTGAATTTCAAATTTCTGAAAGGATAGAAAGATGCGCTTTGATGAGCTGATCAGCCTGGTGCATTCAGAATTTGAGATCAACAAAGTTTTACCCTTCATATTTGACTTTTTGTCCTCCTGGGTTCACTAGGGAGAGCCTTGAATTAGGGTTTGAGTTTCCCGGAGATCTACCCAGCCAAAAATATCGATCCAAAGCTCTAAACTTTGATTTTTGTAAGGAGCTTCCAGCTGTGTCTTCAGATTCCATAAATTCCTATTTTTGTGGAAATCCTAATTTTTAGGGCCAAATCTGAAAATGCTCGGAATTGAATTCTGATTGGATAGATAGATGCGCCTTGATGAGTAGAGTCAATCTACTATACTGTTTTTCCAAAATCTATGGAGAGAAACCCAATAAACAAGAAACTCAAGTTTTCGTCACTGCAAAATGTCTTCTTCTCAGGTTAGCTCTGATACCATGTTAAATTTGGAACATTAATTCACAATACTCTAGGATATTTACTGAGAGAATAACATATACAGTATATCAATGCATGACAATCACAATAAGCATGACAAGCATCACAAGAATCAAAAGCATGAGAGACAGGAGACACAGAGTTTCCGTGGGGAAAACCCTAAGGTGAAAAACCCCACAACTTTCTTAGAGATAGAGAGAGCAATGGCTCAACCAAAGTACAACCAAAATACACTGAGATAGTCTCCTAGTAGTAGATGATCCTACTCCTCACTAGTTCGCCACTTTCTGAGTGAGAGTGAGATACTTTTCCGAGTGATCTAAATAGAGATCACCTGATCTCTATTTATACTAATCTGTTTGCCCAGTGACCTTATGGGGCCGACTTGTCTAGCTAGGTACATCCACATTATAATATATATAATTCATGGCCGACCCCACATGGTGGTCTAATAACCCATCGGCAAGTATACACACTTGCGACACTTGTCAATCCACATGACGACACTTCCTTATAGAGGAATAACACATCTCTAATAAGGGTACAATAAATATATATGAAATACATAGATGAAATACATTCCGAAGTTACATATACATCAACAGTGGTTAAGACACTCAACAAACTTCCAATTCAAGTGACAAACGATCCTCCCTAGCCATAGGTGGAGGCCAATCTAGTTGTTACATATGCCAAGACATCCTTTCCCTATAGACTATCGATACAATTCTTCACTGAGCTTGTAGACTTTATTTTCAAGCATGACTTGGGATCAATGAAAGAGCATGAGGCCTAGGTCCCCATTATTGACATTGTAGATGACTAGATTAGATCTATTATGGATGTTTTGGTAGTGCTAGTTAGGAATGAAGCTACTAAAGTGGGACCTTTTAATGTAGGTTAATCCATCTCGAGACTCGACTAGAACCATCAAATACATCTTAGTCCCATATGTCTCCTTCATTGGATATATCAACTCAGTCGACCCTGTGGATTAGTCGATCCATTGAATCGGTCGGCCCTACAGATCATTTAATCCATCAACTGAGTCACCAACTGAGTCACCTCACGCTATATTATGCAAGATTCATTCATAATGCATTATCGATGACATTGATGACTCAACTACATGTAAAACAACATTTTGAACAGTCAGTAAGCATTAGGAAGATTCCATCATCATGACAATGGTTTCTCTTCATCTTCTTTTAGCCGATGAATGGGATGAAGATGGCTGGTCTCCTTAATCAGTTGTAATTGTTTCTTTGTAACTTAAACCTAGTGGAGACACCCAAGCATCTCTTATATATATATATACATGTAAGCTTGGATATGAAAAGGGTTCCTCGTTCTTAACTGCACTAAGACAGGTCCCAGAAGAGAAGACTTGATTGGTTCCTCTTGGTTCCTTCATTATAACTCTGTACATGTGAACAATTCCATCGCCTCACTACATTTTTTTTCCTACAGACTTAAGAGATCAACAACACACAAATGACTACTCAATAAAATTGGAGTTTTCACCCTTGGGGTTTCTCTGTTATAAACTCTTAGCTTGCATTTTCATGTGATTGGTTTTTGTCTACTACTTTCGTCATTTCTATTGTTTACTATTATATTGGTTTGCTTATTTAGTCTAAAATATTGTTAGATTCTGCCATAACAAAGCCCGACTCATTCAGTCATATCTGTTGTCCTCATGTTGACTTCCTCGACGACATGGATCATTGGTATCAGAGCACCCTTGTCTCCTCTGGCCTTACTTAAAACACAACTTGTGTAGTTAAGCCAACTTTTCTTATTCAGACATGCTCTAAGAACCAATTATTTAAATTTCCTTTACCTTTGAATTCTTATTATTTATTTGCTCGCAATCCTAGACCGAATATGGCAGGTGAAACAGTGGACCGAACTCCTCGTAGTGAAAATGAACAACTCATAGAGAAAGAACTCACTCGAAAACGAAAATAAATGTATGAGAATTGCAATGAGATTCTTTCTCCACTCACAAGTTCATTTGGCTCGACCTTGGTTATCAACCCGATGAGAACTACCTTCGACAACGTTAGTCCTTTCAAGGTACAAATGAACTTGGACATACCAAATTTGGAAGGAAAGATCGATGTCAAATATGTAGATAACTAGATATAGATATTAGAGTCCTACATCTCTTCGAATCAATTATCTAAGGTTGAGAAAATCACCCTCGCATCTTTGAAGATGTCAACTTTTGTACACTGCTAGTAGGAAGATATTTCGACTAAATCAAAATAAGATGACAACCCCATCGATACATGGGAAAAATTCGTTGAACATGTCAAGAAGGAATTTTATCCACCCAAGTACACAAAACAAAAATATAAGAAGTGGCAGCAGTTGAGAAAATGGAAGGATCAAACTATATAGAGTTATATTAATGAATTCCATCGAGTAATTGCTCAACTTGGTGTTAGGGAAGAAGAAAAGTTACTTGTTCAGAAGTATATCAATGGTTTAGCTCCTTATATCCAACTAGAGATGGAATTTCTCACTATACGCACTCTAGCATAAGCATTCCACTACGCTATTAAGCTTGAGATGAAATTAAAGGCGAAATGACACTTTCCGACCAAACTGACTAGTTGACATTTTGAAAAGAAATCTCAATAGACTACTGACTCTCACAAGACGAAACAAGGTAAGAATCCATTCAAGAAATACAAGGAAAAGAAAAGTAAACTAACCCCTATAGGAAAATGGTGTGATTACCGTCGTTCAGATTGGCATGATGCATTTGAATGCAAAGCTCAGAAGGCATTCTTTGCGCAAATATCTACCCCCAAATCAGGCCCAACCGACAGATCTATTTTGGAATCAGACCTGGACTCCTCGACCTTATTAGAATCAGATTCAGAATCTCGTGCGAATCCGACTATCATCGACAAAGAGAAAATAGAATGACTATTCCATACATAGATATAGGTATAGAATAACCCATTGCATTTGATTGTGGAAAATGGTAGTCAAAAGAACTTTGTCTCGAAGGACATTGTGACGAAATTGGGTCTTGCTACTACTCCATATTTGAAACCTTATAACATCACTTGGATGAAGGATGGAAAATAAATTAGGATAAACAGATAGTGCAAGATTGCCTACTCTATTAGGCCCTTTCGGGATGAGGATCTTTGTGATGTGGCACCACCCTCAGTAGCTAATGTAATGTTTGGAAAACCCTAATTGTGGGACATACATGGAAGGTATCAGTCCATACCAAAAAAATTAATTTTCAAAATCTAGAATCAATGGTATGGAATCCTTGAATGTTGACCCGCACCGAAAGCCGAGATGGTTTCAGAAATGCAAGCCAAAAAGTTGATCAACCACGATCATAATTGATGTTGTTAATGATCAAACCTCAACACTCTTGGAGGATCACAACAACCAATTGAGTCTCCATCGACTATGGATCTCAACAAAAGCAACAAGTTGATATAGACCTTGAAGAATACAAATATGTGTTCAAATATCTAGTTGGAGTACCAATACATTTCCATGTAAACAAATCCATTGGCCTTTTTCCTGTTTCTTTTTTAACCAATGCATCTGTTTACAGAAGGTCTGTCTTAGAGAATGAAGACATTCGTAGAAAAATTCAATGTTTGATCAATAAAGGGAATATTCGACCTAGCTCCTGTCCTTGTGGAAGTCCAGTTTTCTTAGATCCTAAGAAATATGGGACATGGTGCATGTGCATTGACTATAGGGATTTCAACAAAATTTCAGTAAAAATCAATATCCTCTTCCTAGAATAGATTATTTGCTTGATTATTTGAAAGATGTTAAATTCTTTACCAAACTCAACCTCAAGTAGAGGTATCATCAAATTCCCATAGAGTCCTCAGATGTATGGAAGACTACTTTCAAAACTAGAGAAGGTTTAGTTGAATGGTTAGTCGCGCCTTTTGGTCTAACTAGTACCCCTGTGAATTTTATGAGATATATGGATGATGTTCTTAGACATTTTGCAGGAAAATGTGTCATTGTTTATCTAGATGATATTCTGATTTTCACTAGATCATTGATAAACATTTGCAGTAGCTTTAGCAAGTGCTCAATGTTCTTAGACAACATAAACTCTATTTGAACTTGGAGAAGTGCTCTTTTGTAATGAAGACTATCAAATACTTGGGCTATGTGATCGACTCAGCAAGCATCTGAGTTGACCCATAAATATACAAGTCAATAGGGAATGGTCCGCTCCAAGAAACATTCAAGAACTAAGGAGTTTCCTTGGTTTAGTGAATTTCTATCGCATATTTGTGTTGGGAGTCATCCATATAGATTGGCCAATGAACCAATTGACTAAGGGATGTGGAAAGACATCTTTCAAATGGAATACAACACAACAAAATATTTTGGTTAACTCAAGAACAAGCTTTGTATTGCTCCAGTTCTCATGCTACCTGATTTGCATCAGCCATTTTAAATTGATACAGATGCGACTGACTATGCTATGGGTGTTGTGATCATGCAAGTAGGCCACCCAATGGGGTTCAATTCAGAAACCTTCAATAACGTTGTTTGTAAGTATTCAACTTACATAAAGGAATTGTATCTTGTTGGTCATTCATATGGACCATAAGTCTCTGCAGTTCATTCTGCAACAATCTAAGTTACAAATGACAAGACATCTCAAGTGGATTAGTTACCTACAACAATTCCAATTGATAATCAAGCATTAGAAAGGAAAATCCAATATAGCAATTGTTTGCCTTATCCGAATACCAATTACTTCACTTCTCAGAGTGTTAAGTATGCATGGATATGACACCATAAATTAGCCTCAATTGTATGAAGAAGACATTGAATTCTCTTCAATATATCGACAAATCTAGATAGGTTAGTCTATTTCTCCCTACTACCATGTGAAGGATAACTTGATTTACAAGCTAGGACAACATTGTGTACCTTTAGGTGAGCTCCGATAGAAGCTCATGTGGGATGCACACTAAAAGAAAATTGCAGGATATTTGGAGTGGCAAAGACTCTCACAGTGCTCAAGAAGTATTTCCACTAGCCTTCACTCAAGATGGATCTTGAAAAATATATCAAGGCATGTGTGGTTTTTTCCATCGCCAAGCCATAGAATAGGTGACAAGGTTTGTATACACCGTTTCTTATTCCCAATTGATTGGATATCCTATCACCAGACACCAGCATGGTGCAATCCTCGTAGTGATTGATAGATTCTCCAAAATGGATATCCTTATTCCTTGAAATAATACTATGACATCACAAAAGTATTCTCAACTCTTATTTGAGCATGTCAATAGAAAAATTATGGCTTACCGACTACAACTATCTCCGACCATGACTCTAGGTTTGTTAGCACATTTTGGAAAACACTCTCGCAATAGCTTGATACACAACTATCTATGTCGACCACGTTCCATCCTCATACTGATGGACAAATGAAAGTTGTGAATCACATAGTGGTATAGTTGCTCTGCATGTAAAACCATAAGCATCGTAGAATATGGGATGAAAGTCTCCCATATATTCCACATAGCTACAATCGAGCGTTGCACAGTACAACAGCCAAGAGTCCGTTTGAAGTCTATTATGGATTTCATCCCTCATTTCCTATTGACTTAGTCATCCAACTGTCTGGCTTGGTTGACACCGAACATTAATAGTGCGAAATCGATAAGTCACTTAAGTTCAAGGATCAGGTATGGGAGATTAAAAAACAAGCACAAAAACAACTAGCTAGTGAAAAAGCCAAGGGCCAACACGATAAGAATTGTATTCCTCAGTCATTCAAAATTAGTGATCAGGTCAGGTTGCATCTCAAGAAAGAAATATTTAGTGTCCTGCATAGGAAGATGAATCCTTTGCGATATGGTACTTACACCATTCTTGAGAAAATTGGGGAAAATTCTTTTAAGCTCAACATTCCACCATACATGGGTTCGCATCCAATATTCAATGTGAACTTGCTTCGACTATATTTTCCACCACTATTGGAACAAATCGACTTACATCCGATAGATCCAAGAAGACATCCATCCATCCATTCAAGATCCCCATGCCATCGACACCATTGTAGGATATAAAGCATGTCATACAAGGACACAATCAATTCCCTTGTTTTAGGTGGCCAAAGTAGGACAACTCCCCTCGCAAGGAAAGTGGTATTCTCTCACTGAACTAGATCACAAGGTTCCTCATATGAATTAGTAGTCAATGGGGACCATTTCCACTTAAGGGGGATGGTATGATCCATCCCTAGACTCGACTAGTGCCATCGACTAGTTCTTATTCCTAGTCGACTCCTTGGTTAGATCTATCGACTCAGATGACCTTGTGGATTAATCGATCCATCGAATCAGTCAACACTGTGGATTAGTCGATCCATCGAATTAGTAGACTCACACAATCTTATGCAATATTTTTTCATCATACATGCCTGGAGGAATTCATGACTCAGATACATGTCAAATGAGATTCTGAATATCCATCCAGCATCAGCAAGACACCATCATCATGGAAACGTTGTCTCTTTATATTCTTCTAGTCAAAGAATGCAAAGTATGTTGTTGGTATCCTTAATCAATTGTAATTGTTTCTTTATAATTGAAGTGCAATGGATAGACACCCAAATGTCCCTTAGATACACACACACACACACACACACATATATGTTGAAATTTGGTTGGCATTGACGTCAAAGAGGACTTAGTATCCATGTGCTAGTTTGAAGAAATATATAAAATCCAATTTGAAGAAGTACATAAGGTATGTGTTCAAGTCCCCATCCACCTAGTCATGGTACTTCAAAGGTGATGTCAAATAAGTGGTTGGAAAAGTCTCAGAAGTGTGCAAGAGTCTCATGAGTAAGAGGTGGTTGGACATGTATGTAATTATCGAAAGTGAGCAAGATGCACCAAGCGGAATATGTATACAAGTATCGAAAGTGCACAAGACCCACCAGCCAATGGTACTTCAAGGGGGAAAGACCCAACATGTAGTGGTTCCCAAGTGCGCAAGTCCCACTATACTAAGGACCATGTGTGCGCAAGACCCACAAGTCATGATAACTCTATTGCACAGATCAAGACAAGTGGCAGATGCGTAAATAAGCTTGAATGTGAAGAAAGGAAGAAGGGTTGCTATGACCAACCTGTAGACACATGGTCTACACAAGTCAAGTATAAATAAGAAGCCAAGTTGGAGAGTGGAAAGTAAGCTTGAAGATGAACAAGAGATAGTATTTGGGTTTGGAAAGATTCGAATTATTGGGGTATCAATGGCTCATTGATCTGGAACAAAATGATATAACAAGAGAGAAAACTGCGTAAGAACCGAAGAGAAACACAACAGATGATGTGTAGGATGATATAGTATATGGGCCAAGTGCGCAAGAATAGAAAGGCAGTATCACAGATGGTGCACAGGATGATATAGTTTATATGAGACAAATGTGCAAGTACATAACAGTAGCACAATAGATGATGCGCAATATTAGATGATTATGCAGATATGCATAACCAGAACAATATGCTGAACAACGCATATATTGTGGAAGTATATGAAGTATGAGAACCAATGTGTAGTATTGTTGTAGTGACGTGAAGTGTGTGATGAAATGATGATAAAGAACAAAAGTTACGAAGAATAGTGCATATAGAAGGTGCACATGAAGGAAAGTATTGCAGTAAATCTGAAGAGTGTGCAGATCAATAGAATGCAAGAAGAATATTCTACAGTCATACCAAGGTGGCAGGACAAGGAAATGAACAAGGAGTTGGTGCTTCCTTTAGCTCGGAGCTTGTAAATCAGGGGGTCAGTGCCTCCTTCTAGTTGGTGCTGGTAAATTAGGGAGTTGGTGCTTCCTTAAGGTTGAAGCCTGTAAATTAAGGGGTTGGAGCCTCCTTCCAGTATGTTATCAGTCAAATTAGCACTTCTCCGTCCATGACCACATTGCCCTGTTGGTCACACAAAAGAACACTATGGATGGAAGAGCTTACTTCACCATTTAGATCTGAACTTTGCAATCCTTTCCTCAATAAACATATTTTTTGTAACTATTTTGAAGCATAACCGCGACTTTGATATCTGCCTACACATGGATTAACCACGGGTGTCTATATAGACAACCCACAGGTATCATATAAAATGTTGCACTCGCTAGCTACAATACATAATAGCCACGAGTTACTCGCTGGTTGTCCAAAGGCATACTCGCGGGTATCTTTAAAAATCTCGAAAAAAATATATAAAACGACTAATTGTGGATTAGTTAGGGCAGTTATTCAAACTACCTTAACTTCTCAAACCAACTTCCTTTCGAGCCTAACCTCCTAACCTTGCCATAAATACAAGGGGAGGGGATTGAGAAAGGGGAGCCAACTTTGGTAAAGAAATGCTGGAGGAATACTTACTCAAGAGAGAGGAGCAGGATCCCAGGGCCTGATTACAATAGTGCCAGTTGCAGGATAGGTATAATGAAATCAAAGATTTCCCTTCCAATGGCGCTTGTCTTTGTATAAACTTGATGTTTGAATCTATCATATGAATCTATATATGAGTTTCGATTTCAATTGTTTATCTCTATTTGGTCAAATTGATTTGAGAAAGGTAGTCTGTTTGTTTGCAAGTCCATCAGTTGGAGCAGTGTAGCAGTGGATCAAGAAGATTGGATTTCAAAAGCTTGGATCAACCGTCGATTATCCGGGTATGAACTTCATCTTGAATCCTATTTATTTTATGAATGGAAAGAAGTCTTGAATGTTGCATGTATTTTCTTTTCTGTTTTTTCAATAAAATTTGATGTACGTTGGTGGCCTCCATTTCCCAATCATAGGTTATTAAACCACACAACAGGACTGGCGACTCCACTGGGGAGTACATGTTTCTACTTTGGGGATTCTAGAGATACTTTCTTTAAGTTTTTATCAACCTTTTAGGTGTCTATGAAGGTTTCTAGGGTATTTGCCATCCCTGTGCTTGACTTAGTTGTGGTATGATCTTCAATTTTCTTTCTTTTTAAAAAATTTTCAGAGCCTACCCGCAATTTGCACATACTTATAGTCGTGGTTATCCTCCCTCACCCGCGAGTTTTCCATATCTATACCCGTGGGTCACGTGCGTGACTCTGCAGACACAGTCGCGGTTTTTCCCTAAGAGAATTGTTTTTTCTTTTAGGGTTTGATTTTAGGGTTGGTTGATTTGGTTTTGAAAGTCCTCTTGTTGATCTTATACCTTCTGACTGCTTATGAGTTCTTGTCAGAGTATTTTACATCCCTTTGCGAGATTTCTTTTTGGTTCTTTGTGCTTGTTAAAGGTACCTAACTCTTTCTAGCCCATAGTTTGTTTGGCAGATGCTTGGACTTGGTCCTTTGTAGTCATTGGTGTTTAGAGAGCAGCCTGATATGTACATAGATTCATTGCTTTTTGTTTTATATATCAATTGTTTCTTATAGTATCTCGTTGCAAAACCTTAGTTACTTCTAGGTATTTTGAGGGAACTTTTTGGGTTGGTTATTTTTAGTTCTTTAGGTTCATCTTTCCTTTGCCTACACATCTGATTGTTCTTGTTTGTTCATAACTATTTTCCTTTTCTTTTTTTTTTTAAAGAAAAAAATCAAATCAAAAGAACATTTGCTTTATAACAAGAATTTTCTCTTTTTCGAAGTAGTTATAGTCGTATATGTTATCTTCTTTGAAAAAAAAAATAGTTTGTTTTAGGTTTACTTTGCGATTTTACATTTTGACAGATAAGCAACAAGAAAATTGTGAAGAATTTGCATTGTCATATATACATTTTGCTTTTAGCTGTAACCAATGCACACAAACAAACTACCCTTTTGAGTAAACAAAAACCCTAAAAAGAATCATTAATCTAAAATTTTTAGTAACTTTTCTTTTTAGGTCACACAAACCAACTAGCTTAGGCTAGGGTTTTGGAATAGAGCATCTTAAACTTTCCAAAAATGTTTAAATCTCAAAATCGTAGTAAGATTGTCTTTAGGTAAATCCACTTTTGCGGAGGTGTGCCAGGAAGCTCCACTCAAACCAGAGTTAAGCATGAGGTCGTGTGAGGTTGATCAGTCAGGGATACCCCCCCACTTTTCAATCGAGCATCTACCAGAGCTGACACGTGTACGAGTATCCATTAGTACCTTGTGTGCTTTTGGGTTTCGAGCCTAGTTACATTTCCCATACGTGTTGATTCGACCTTCGACTATCACCCAGACTCTTTCTGCAACTGTGGCAGCCTTAGTATATTTGACCTATAGGGCTTTACACATGTGACAGTGGAAGGATATTTCCACTGTACCTAGGACAAACATGGCAGGAAATCCCTTGCAGTTATTTGGTAGGGCGGTTGGTGATTCAAAAGCTTGCACCCAAAGACTCTGTATTGTGGACCCCGGGTAACTTTCCTTCGCTACTCTACTGGTTTTTTCTGGGCCCTAACCATACCAGAATTCCCTTTGAGAGTATCATCTCTATTTTCCTGGTATTGATCACCATAAGAAAAGTTTTATAGTGTTGTGCTATTTGTTTCCTGTTGTTCTAGTGTCCTCTAGGTTGATCACTTAGTATATTTTTGTTGTAGTTGTGGAGGACCAACCTCCTCTTAGGTCACGAAGGTTGAGAAACCTTCCTCCACTCATCGTGGAGCCTCCACCACCACCTCAATGGTGTAGAACATACTCACGTGGTTCTTTTGAACTCACCGGTACAAATGAACCCCCTAGAGAATCCCATCTTATCTCTCAAACTCAACCGATTCAGGAAACCATCGAGGTTGAAGATTTTCCTACAGAAGAGTTTGCAAGACCCTTCAACCCTCCACTAATTGGACCTAATGAATCTTTGTTAGAAAGAGTTGTTTCTTTAGGGATCCCTGAGTTAAGCGTATATAGGTTTACACCTGGTCTTGCTATGGATAACATAGGGGATGCATCGGAAGTTCCTCATACTCCCACTTTAGCTATCATGGCGAGAGATTTATCTCCCCCACACTTAAACACATAGATACTGAGTTCATTGCAGTTCACTTATGCTCTGAACACCTCTTTCAGTTTCAATGCTGGATCTTCAGGTTTGTATAGCACCCAAGTTGCAATGAAATCTATTCCCTTTGGATCCACTATTGGCCCATCTAGTATTCCTTTTTTCAGGGATACCCTTGGTCTCCTTTACATCTTCCCCTTTTTTCAACAGTTCTAAGTCAATCCTAATTCTAGTCCTTTCAATCACGGATTTCCTTGGCATGGAGGACACATTGCTCCTTTTGCACCATTTGTAGGCTCAATGCCTGCCTCTTCCATTGCATCAATGCCAGGTTTTAACCCCTTTACAGGATTTAATGAAAATTCTTCTAATGTACAAACCTCTAATTTGCTTGTAGGGAGTACTCCCTTTTCAATATTTAGTGGAGGGGGCATTAATAGTTATACTAACCCTCCATTCAGAGGTACTAATACCCAGCCACAATGGACTGGGCCACAAGGAAGTAATCCACTAGCTTATGGCTGGAGCAACTTTCACAATGTTTTTTCTTCACAACCGATGGATGGGGCATCCCTAACCAACCTTATAAGATCCAGGGTTCGGGTGGTTCCCCTTACCAGAATCCTCCAAATCACACACCATCGGCATGACCCTGTTTTCCTTTTTTGGAAACTTTAAATTTTCCAGACCTTTCAAAACTGATGAATGACTTGATGCATCACAACCCTGCTTGGCCTCCGGTTCCAACCAAACTTCCTTTCAAAATTCCAAAATTCGAAGGAAAAACTAGTGAATACCTTAGAGATCATGTCACAAATTTTCACCTTTGGTTCTCCTCTAACTTGTTAAACAACGACTCAATTCGATTGAGGCTCTTTCAAATAACCTTAACCAGCGTTGCAACTAACTAGTGGTATATCGAATTTACTGCTGCAGCATATAATTTTTTTTGGGATTTAGCGATAGTTTTCTTGAATCATTTCTAGCTTCCCATCCGATATGATGCCGGTACGGATCTTCTCTCTACCTTTAGAAATAACAAAGCCACCCATATTTCTGATCATACTCAGGAGTGGGGAAGACGAAAATGACTCATCAAAGCTGAGATCCCCCCAGATTTCTATTGGAGTGGTATTTGAAGTCACTACTACCTTACATCTCTAAGGATGCTTCAACTTTTGGGGTTACTTCTGAAGAGGAAGCAATTTTAAGGACCCAACAACTCGACCTGATCTACGCTCAGTCTGGGATCCTTTACGAGATAATTCCTGATGCACCTAGGTCTAATATAGATCTTGGTAAGCCTAAACCTGGACCACATGCCGATGGAATCATTGGTTCAACCGACTCATCTGCACTAGAATATTTAATTAAACAAGTCCATGCACTTTCAGTGAAGCAGTCTGCTGCGGAAGCAACTATGGTTGCATCCTCCCCTTCACAAATAGAATCTGTACAAAATGTGTAGACAAACCAAAATGGTCCTTGGCAACCCAACAATAAGAAAAAGGGTAAGAAAGGGGAGGGGAACCAACAAAATCCCAAGAATACTGAAAATTCCAAGGAGGGAAAGAAATAGAAGAAGAAGGTAAAGTTTCCTTGCAAACTTTGTAAAGGAGACCACCTCACTCATCACTTCCCTCTCATAGATGAAGCCAATAAGCTATCACATGAAAACAAACTGACTGTCTTGAAGGATCATTTTCCCCAAGGACAAAGCCCAGCTTCTGGAAGCTCTAATACTGGGGGCACTTATCCTGTTACACCAGCTGACCAGTCTTATATTAATACGGTTAACTCACACACTCTACTGCAGATGAGAGCCCAGAATTATACCCCAAATATGCAGCAGAAAGACAAAGATATTCCCAAGTCATTTGTTCCTCTCCACATTGAGATACCAATAGACCTTTTGTCAAAGATACCAAAAGCTGTCTATAAATGAGAAATGAACAATCCTAATGCACGGGCTACTCCAAACTACTATGTTGTAGAAAACCTAGCCCAAATGCCATGTGCTATGTCTGCCCTAGAAGTCTTGCAAAGCTTCCCATCGCAACGTAATGCACTTTTAGCGGCAATAGGTAGTATGGATTCGTCGAGTATGATTGCTAGATTTGATATGTCAAATATCAAATCCCAGTTTCCATATCATGTGGCCTTCTAGATCGAAGTAGTCCATGGTTCAAATACCATTGGATTAATGGTAGTAGATGGAGGTGCATCGATGTGCATAATGTCTGTATCCTATTGGAAATCCTTGGGCTCTCCTGAGTTAGCCCCTTCCATTACATTACTTACTTCTTTTGATGGAATATCTTTCCATCCACATGGAGTCTTACCCTCACTCGAGATTCAGCTTGCCGGTAAAGTAGTTTCAATGGAGGTAGAAATTGTGGATGCTTCTCTCGACAACAATCTGTTGTTGGGAAGAAGTTGGACGTACGCTATGCAAGCCATCCCCTCGTCTGTTTTTCGAGTGCTTATGTTCCCTCATGAAGGTAATATCGTCACAGTTGATCAACTATCCTTCACTTGGAAAACCAACACAACTCCGTCGGATTCGAACATCCCTTGGATTGATCAAGCTCATCCGTCCAGTGAGAGATTAGGAGTAGGTATGTATTCATCTTTGATGGGAACATTTGACCTACCTACTCTTGTAAACTATATCGGTTTAATGAGTACTACCGACATATCATCTTGTGAATTTTTTACGGTTAGTCAAACAACTGATCCGTGGATCCTTTCTACTAAACAAGAACCAATTGTGCCCTTATCCATTGAAGAAGTGGCTTACCAAGCATCACAAAATGCTACGATATACTATATCTTGACTCCTTCAGTCTCAACAAAGTCAGATATTGATTATGCACCTGCATGGTCAGTTAACTCCAGACATTCTTTTGATTGTTTAGATACTGTTTTTCCTTCTGATGAAGCCATCCTGGAAGCTATGGTAGATCTGGATCAGCCATGGGAACATATGTATCACAGATCCTATTTTCTTCTAGATCTGAACAAGATTGAGAATGGAGAGCTTTCTTTGAGACTTGGTGGGAACATTGATTTGACCATCACTCCTTCTACGAAACAAACAATTTATGCTGAAGGTAATATGGTGAACATTTCGACGACTATACTGATCAATATTTCCACCAAACCTAACATTGTGGAAAAAATTTTCATTGGAGAAAATTATTCTCCATAGGAGATCACTTTGTTGACCAACTTATTTAAGAAATTCCACGATGTTTTTGCTTGGTCTTACGAGGAGATTCCAGGCATCGACCCCTCTATTGTTGAGCACGTCATCACGACTTATCCTGACGTGAAACCGGTACGACAAAAAATTCGTCCGGTCAACCCTAGGAAAGTTGCGACCATTAAGGCTGAAGTCGAAAAGCTCCTTAAGAATGACTTCATTTATACTATCGACATGACGGAATGGGTTTCTAACCCAGTCTCGGTCGATAAAAATCAAGGGACCATACACGTATGTACGGACTTTAGGGACCTTAATAAATCCTATCCAAAATATAATTGTCCCACACCATTCATAGATCAAATCATTGATGCGTGTGCAGGCCATGAAATTTTCTCTTTCATGGACGGCTTTTTAGGATATAACCAAATCCAAATTAAACCTGAAGACCAAAAGAAGACGGCTTTTATTTGTCCCTAGGGTACCTTTCCCCATCGGAAAATGCCATTCGGATTGAAGAATGCTGGAGCTACTTTCCAGCGAGCCATGAACTTCACTTTCCATGACATCAAACACATAGTTGAACCGTATCTAGATGATGTCCCTGCGCGATCTTGTAAGAGACGAGATCATCCTGACCATTTACGACTCGTGTTTGAATGATGCAGATAATACAAGATTCGGTTAAACCCTAACAAATGTGTATTCTGCGTCGAGTTTGGATGTTTACTAGGTTTCATTGTGTCTAGTCGTGGCATTATGGTCGACCCCTTGAAATTTGAGGCTATTATCAAATTGTCTTCTCCTCGTAACATTAGAGAAATTCAAAGCCTGCAGGGCATGTCTAATTTTCTACGATGATTTATTATGAATTATGCCAAAATCACTAAAGGATTTCTGCGATTGCTTAAGCAAGACACCAATTTTTCTGGAATGAGGCTGCACAAACTTCGTTTGACGCTTTGAAAAAAGCATTATTATCAGCCCCCTTGCTGATTCTACTGAATTATACTAAGGATTTCCTTCTATATCTCATGGCATATGTTTCCACGATCGGCATAGTCTCACTTCAGGAGGATGACAAGCTCCAAGAGCATGTCATTTATTATCTCTCTTGTGCACTTGTAACTCCTGAACTTAAATACTCTCACGTCAAGAAATTGGCATTAGCTGCTGTCTATTTTGTTCAGATATTACATCATTATATTTTGTTGCGGACCACCACAGTTATAGTAGATGTTAATCCTTTTCAATATGTATTAACCCGACGTGTCATCTGAGGGAAATTTGATAAGTGGATTGTCATTCTGCAAGAATTTGAGCTAAGATTTCAATCTGCTAAGTCAAATAAGTCTTTGGTGTTCGCCGAGCTTATCTCCGAGTTTGCTAGTGATGTAATCAGCAATGAGGAAGATTCATCATTACCTGATGAACATATTTTTCTCATTTGCGACCTTTGATCCATTGTATAGAGACATCTTAATATATCTCCAGACTTTGAAGTGTCCTCCGACTTTCTCTAGAGATGAACGATGAAAGAAGGCATCATGCCAATAACTACCTCATTATTTCTAATACGCTCTATAGACGTGGGGTAGATTCCATATTACACCTTTGTTTGACTCTAGATGAAGCTGAGTCAGTGTTGAATGATGCCCATAGTGGAGCCCGTGGGGGTCATCTTTCTGGGTTGGAAACAAACCATAAAATACTGTGTGCTGGGTATTTTTGGCCCACCATCTTTAAAGATTGCGTGGAAGCCATGAAACACTGCCAACCATGTTAGTTTTTCACAAATAAAATGCGAGCACACCCAGATCCTCTTCACCCTATCATCACAGGAGGTCCCTTCACCAAGTGGGGGATTGGCTTTATGACTTGTAATCCAACTTTAGCTAGAGGACATCACCATATCATTGTTGCCGTTGACTACTTTATGAAGTGGGCCAAGACAATTCCTACTGTAAAAGAAGATGGAGAAATAGAAGCTTACTTCGTTTTCAATCATTTCATTTCTAGGTTTGGTATTCTTAAGGAGATCGTCACTGACCATGGTAGACATTTCCATGACAACATGATGACTGATTTATACACTACGTTAGGTTTTCAACAAGAACACTCATATTCGTTTTATCCGCAGGCGAATGGGAAATTCTAAGCGGTCAATAAAACTTTGAAAACTATTCTTCAACGTATCGTTAATGCCAGTAGACCAAACTGGAACATCATGTTGTATCTGGCTCTTTGGGCATATCAATCCAACGTTAATACTCCTATGGGATTTTCACCTTTTCAACTCGTTCACGGGTTGGAGCCAATCATACTGGTTGAATGAGAGATTCCATCCTTAAAGTTGGCTATCCATCTACTTCCCGAAACTTCTTCTTTAGAAGAGCGTTTGCTTCATTTAGAGCATTTAGATGAGCAGTGCTGTGATGCACTTACTGGGAATGAAGCTCACAAGAGCCAAGTTAAACATCAGTATGATAAGTTTGTAAAACCAAGGATTTTCTCAGAAGGATACCTTGTTTTGGTCTATGACTAGGACAAGGATCCCTTGGGGGCAGGAAAGTTTAAATCCATGTGTCTTGGACCTTATATTGTTTCTAAATTGTTGAATAAGGGATCTTACGAGCTGACATATTATGATGGTTATAAGTTGCTCGAGCCTAGAAATGGGCTCTACTTGAAAAAGTATTACGCTTAGGCCTATATGCTTTTTCTTGTACTATAGTTGTACATTTTTGTAGAGTTAGTATTTTCTTTGGATTTTTCATCTTATGTGTCTTCTGGATTGTGGTTTCAGATGACAACCGAGTGCTTCATAGGATTCGCCGGTGGCGCTAGTCGCCACACTCGTCAGTTGGATTTAGCGGCTTGGGTTATTTACTCACTCTCTAGCCAACTTGTTTCTTCGAGAGGTGCTTGTTTGGGCCCTACGACGAACAATGTAGCTGAGTATAGTGCGGTTATCGAATTACTCCGAGATGATATCCATCACGGAATTTCATGTTTGGAGGTAAGACTCGATTCACAGTTAGTAATACTTCAGTTGATGGGTGAATATAGGGTTAGATATCCTTCTTTGCTACGTCAGTTTTTGTGAGTTAGATTGCTTGAAAGACATTTTGATTACATTACATATCAACACATTTCATGGAATTTCAATACATTAGCTGATGCATATGAAAATTATGTTATTGACTGGAATTTGTATCATACACAATAACATGTAAAGCACATAAGATAACATGTATATAATCGATACTGTCTATATATATATATATATATATATATGTTCCAAAAAATACATATGAGTTTGAGTCAACTACTGTCAAAATATACAAAGTGGGCATAAACAACCTCAAAAAATAATATGTCACTCTCCCTATGGAGAGGGAGGAGCCTCCACTAGCTCTACTATGGCCTCTCTATAACAGATGACTAGCCTAGCTACTTTCCTAAGTAGCCGGATCCCTGCTGGGGGCACTCCTACTACATGTTCCTGCATATCGAGTGGGATACGCTCTATTTTGTATGTCGAGATATCATGAGTCAACTGACTCATCTTCCCCTTAATGCTCCTCAACATAGTATCCGCAACACCTGGCTTGATTGGTCGGATGAACACTCTAGGATGCCCAGCTGGTCTCATTGGCCCCACATCTGCATAAGTTATATTTTTTTAGTACTCATACTCATCATAAAAATTATATATACAAAAGACATAAAAAATTTAAATAATTTTTCAAAAACAAAAACACATTTTGGTACCTATCTCTCCCCGGGATGCCCCTGGAGGCATCATGAGCTCAGAATCACCTCGAAAATCACTTCCTGCATACAAAAAATGCTATAGTGCCGATACTTGGCGACTCCACCACCCCAGATAATCCTCATCAGCATATGACAAGTTGGTTTCTCCACCACCTTGACGCAGGAAGATATCACCCCACCAAGTCATCAATGGCTCGTGGGGGTTCAATGCTGGTAGAGCCACCCTCTTACTAAGATCGAGGACTTGCTCGAAGAAAAATGTGCATAATATACTCCCGTATCCAAAATTATTTGTATTCCCCGTATTACAATATGTAAGATGATGTTTCATGTTTACCAATAATCCTGAACACCACCAATAATCCTGAACACCAGTCGAAGATGACATTGTGTCGAAATTCTAAGCCTATATGCATATTGTGTAGAAATTGTGTAGAAAGTCTATAGTGTCTACATGTTGGTGAAATCATCATTGAGAGATCTCTAACTCATCCATTGAGAGACTCACACTTCCTTGGGGGGATATGGAATTTGGTTTGGATGGAGAAGGATTGCTATGTTAACCTAGGTTGTAATCATTACTTTCCCTATATTTACAGTAATATAAATGCTTTCCACTAATATTGTTGTGTTGATAGTATTGTGTAGTTTACCTGCTTAACTGTTTACTTAGATCTATTATCGTATATATGCTCTTTACTTGTTTGCATTGTTTTGTGTATCTTGACAGGTCTTGCAGCTAAGATCTAACAACCGCAAGGCGTGGAGCAACATCCGGGAGAAAGGATTACAAGTTTAAGGTAAGAAATCTAGTGACTCGATTCTTAATTAGATCTAGGAAAGTGGTTTATAGTTTGTACTATTTGTTCTAGACTCACATTGAGCTAGGGAGATCTGGCTCGTGTCCGCTCGAGTGGATATTTCCATCAAACAAATCTGGCGACCATACTGGGGAAGAACATTGCTTTGTAGTGTTAATTTGAATGTTGTTTTCAGTTGATTTCTTGCCAAGAATTTTTCATTTGTCATTAGCCTCCTAAGCTGGTTTCACCATCAGATCTTCACTATGAAGAGTCTGATTACCTTCCTTTGAGTTTGTACTTTTCATTTTCAAACCAGTTCATTGCTCATTACTTGGATATTTGGCTCATTTTTGAACTTGGATCTCACCTGTCGCACCTGGTCAGTGTACTTAGAGTGACACTGTGTCTTTTTTGATCTCTATTCTTTGCTTGTTAGTTAGTCGTCGCAACCCTTCCATTGGTATACTGTGACATTGTTGCACACCTCGCATTGGTGAACTACGACATCGCACTATGTACAAGCACAGACTGTGCTGATCTGCCAAAGTTTCCATACATGCACCCTTTCTCCTTTCTGCTTTTGAGTGTTGGTTTGTATGCAAACTCTCTCTGCACTGCAAGATTGAGTCATAGATCCCATTTTTCTTTGTGTGATTGAGTTGTTTGGAGTTGTTTTGGGTTCCATCTCGGACAAGTCTTGGATTTGGTAGTGGTGGAAGCTTTCGTCTCCCCCACCTGCATCTACTCACCCTTGCATTCCCTCCTCTCCTTTCCAGATCTAATCATTGTATTGGATCGATTTCCAGACCTCATTTGCATTCATTCATTGAGCTTTGCTTGCTTTAGTGTTGCTTGCTACTGTTTGAGTTTGAGTGTTTGTGTGGATTTTCGGTCCATTGAGTGCTTGCTTTCTCTTGAGATTCTCTGAGTTATTGGAGTG
This sequence comes from Larix kaempferi, assembly GCA_027924585.1. Classification (NCBI taxonomy): domain Eukaryota; kingdom Viridiplantae; phylum Streptophyta; class Pinopsida; order Pinales; family Pinaceae; genus Larix; species Larix kaempferi. The sequence goes on along the minus strand of BSBM01000755.1, from coordinate 4,605,646 downwards.
CTACAAGTAATCTTTTCATTTCAGTATTTATGTTTAAAAGCATCATTGTTATCAAATTGTTATTTTGATGCATCCATTGAAATATCAAAAGTACTTTATTTCCGTCATTTTTCAAGATCATTTGAAAAACTGTACGTGCATTGGAATGTCTCATCTATAAATATCTTGGAGAAGTTGAAAGACAATTGCATTATTTGTGTTTTTCATGAATTATGAGTTGCTCATCTTCTTGAAAAATTCGAATAGATGTTAAGTTTTACAAAAGTAGTTCCATGCTTGGAAAGTTAAATGCATCTTTTGATTTTTTATGCTTTTAGGCCATCATAGTGAAAGTGAAAAGCTTGCATACTATACTTAGGAAGTCTCCCTTTTCATTACTTAGCATCATTTTCGTTTTGAAAAGACAAAAGAAAAAGAAAAAACATGTTTTGATTTGGCTTAGTAGTGTTGTGTCAATTTTTTTGCGTTTCGTTGAAAAGGAAAAGAATGCTTCATTATCATTTTTCATAGATTAGGGATTGTGTTGCATTGCACTGTTTTGGTAAGATTGTTGGTAAGAAAAAGAAAATTTCTCCTTCCCATACATAGAGTTCATCGAAAGAAAAGTGTATATTTTTGCATGTAGTTAGGGCTTTCATTATGTTTACGATTATGTACTCACCTCATGCATTCACCTAACTTTTCAGATAAAATTAACAGTGGAACTAGGGTAAAATTTTTAGTAACTTGTGTGTAAGTTAGAGACGTGTTCCGACGTCGTTAAGCGTGGTAGCTGTCGTTATTTGCCAGCATTGTATCCCAGGGGTATTGTAGTCTTCCACGTACTTATCGGTATATCGATCTCTTTCACATACCCACCAAGTACCACACGTACTTGGTGTATATCGAAAGGTGTTTCACGTACTAGGTAGTATATCAGAAGGTCTCTTGCCGAACGGTTGTGTATTAGACAACACCACTTGTTAACACCCAAAAAGTGCTCACTACCTCATCTACCCCATTACATGACTCATTTGTCCATATTTCCTACCATAAAAGCCTCCAAAAGGCCAAAAAATCCCCTTTTCCCCCAAAATAATCCAAAATTCCTCCAAAATAGCAAAAACCCTCTAAAAAGGGAATAAAAAATATAAAAAAGAGGAAAAAGAGGGAAAAAGGAGGCAAAAACCCTATACAGTTGACCTAAACCATATGGTTCCCAAAACCATGGGCCAACACTCTACCACTAAAAACCTATAAATAGGTGATGGAGGCCCCTCATTTCATATCCACAATCAAATACACCCTTACTCTGCCAAAATCACTCTTGAAACCCTAGCTCACCCTTGAGCTACTTTCACACTTGAATGCCCCTTTTGGCCCATTTCCAACCCTTTGGAGAAAGAGAAAGGAGCAAAGCTGGAAGCTTGGAAGCAACCCTCCTGGAGTGCTGCAAGAGCTTCACTAACCTATACACTTGAGGTAATCTTTAATACAAAAGGATAAATCTTTTGCCATATTTTCATGTTTTATTATTTATGTTAATGCTCATGCTAGGTTAAATTTTATATTGTTTTAGTGCTTTAATTTACTGTTTATTGAACTGCTACTAAGGATTCCCTTCTCCTTAGTAGGTGCTCATTTGCACAAGCTGGGGTGAAAACCCTAGCTACAGTTTTGGCGACTCCCCTTGTGTTCCTTTGAATTTCTGGTTATAGTTTTAAAGTTTTAAACGTTTTTAATTTTCTGCAATATTTTTTTTGTTTTTTCCTTTCCGCTGCTGTAAACCGCGTCTTTTACACCCCGCAGTTGCGTTCCGACCGCGTCTTTCAGGCATTTACCTGCGATCTGACCGCGGCTCTCAGACTGTTTTCGGCAACCTACCGGCGATTTCCAGTCTGTTACCTGCGATCTGATCGCGGCTATTAGCTTGTTTCATGCGGTCCGACTGCGGCTGTTAGCTCTTTTTCCCGCGTCCCGCTTGCGGCTTTCAGCCATTTTTTTGCAACCCACCTACGTCTTTCAGCCTTTTTCCCGTGTCCCGCTTGTGGCTTACAACCATTTTTCTGCAACCCGCCGGCATCTTTCGGCCATTTTCTCGCGTCCCGCTTGCGGCTTTCAGCCATTCTCCTGCAACCCGCCTGCGACTTTCAACCTTTTTCCCGCGGTCCCAATGCGTCTTTTGGCCAAAATCCCGCAACCTGTCCGCGACTATTGAGCTGTTTCCCGCGGTCCGACCGCCCAGATTTGTCACAGACCTGCGGTCTGTTTTCTGCACTTTTTCCTGTTTTGAACCCAGCACTTTGCTGCGATATTTTCTGCACCTGCACAACCATCTGTCCTACCTGCAGCCATACTTCCCTACAACCTTTTATTCTGCAGTATTATTTCTATTCCATTTACAAAATATTTTTTTAAATTTCAGCATTTTAATTGAAAAGAGAAAATTTTGCATTTCAAAGTTTAAATTCTGTATTGTTATTTTTAGTTAGAAAGTTGCCCACCCCGTGGCACTTTTACTTGGGTTCATCATCTCACACTCACACACTCTGTCACCTAATTCAAGTGAGCCCTAAAATACTACTTAATACAACCAACATTCTAACCCCACTTGGGGAACACATAAGAATTTTTGTAGTTAGGTAGGATCGGGGGGATAGGCATCCAAATAACACCCCTCGGTTGCTTACACTTGAGACATAGTTGTTTTCCATTAGGGAACCAAAATCCCCTAGTATTTTTTGGCACGGTCACAACCAGTTTATTAGAGGGCCTCTCCCCTAGGAGGGTTGAAGTAGCCAGACTGGTTCTGGAGGCCTGAGTGGAATACCGCACTCCATTCAGTAACTGAAGGATACCTTTCGTAGTTCTCGGTGTATCACCCGTATGGGGATACAGTGGCGATAGAACCAAACTGCAGATTCACCTTTTCTGGACGTGTCATGAACGGGGTATCTTAGTTGCCTTTCTTCTAGGATTGACTACCCGGTGTCCCTCCTGGTAGGGGGATATCTTTAGCCACTTGGCTCTACTATCCATATTGTCTGACTTGAATTTCATCACCTTGCAAAGGATATGTCTAGTTGAGTTAGAATACTATTTAGCTAGGTGTTTGCATGCTCCCTTACCTCCTTTTGGTCTAGCGAGTCCACTATTTTTATTTTTTAGGAAACCTGCTGCTTGTTGGTATTCTGACCATTTCTGTTGATACTCTACTTATTGTAGCACAGCTGTTACAGTAAGTGTTTTGAGTTGGTTGTTGGCCTGAGTGCCATATTTTTTGAGCTCTCCTTTTGCACACTCGGTTGCATTAGGGTTTTTGATTTGTTTTTCACTCAAACACAACCCCTAGATATTTGACACCATCTGTCACCATTGAGTCCCCAAGACATTCTCGGCGCCTCTGGGGCAAGCCCCCATAGCACGGTTCACTTGACACCACCCATCATCGACATAGATCTTCATCACTTGATACCACTCATCATAGATCTCGAGCCTTGTCTCTTGACTCCACTCGTCAATGGCATAGAACTCTGTCACCTGAGCTAGACGCCCCTTATTTTACCTCTGATTCTGAGGTAGAGTCCGAGAACCCCATTTACACTGCACCAACCAGCCCCATGGCTGGCGTGACTTCCACCCCTTTCTTTGTAGGGACCATTGGTGGAGCATCCACCACCACACCAGCTACCACACCTGCTTTGGGTATGCCCTCAATGGGGCCCACATCTACCATTCTGATCACTGTACCTATTCTAGTAGCTGGCATACCTATCGCCACTCCATCAGTGACTCACACTACCCTTGGCGGTGCAAGACCGTCCCATACCACTTTAGTCCCTCCACTTGGGGGAAACATCCCGAACCCAGCCCCTCCACTTGGGGGAAACATCCCGAACCCAGCCCCTCCACTTGGGGGCATTGGCCCCAACATGGTCACACCCACTAGTATGTCACATCCTTCTACTAGTTTTCCATTCATGGCTAGTCTCAACCTTCCTGACCCAGCTAGACTGACTAACGATCCCATTAGACACGACCCTGCATAGCCTCACATGCCCACCAAGCTCCCCTCCGACATCCCTAAGTTTGAGGGCAAGGCAGGTGAAGACCCCCAGAACCATATTATGTCCTTCCATCTATGGTGTTCCTCCAGCTCCATAGTGGACGACTCTGTCCGCCTCCGTCTGTTACAGTGCACCCTCACTGGCTCTGCAGTTAAGTGGTACATCGAGCAGCCCCATGGGACCCATGCCACCTTTACCTCCCTTGCCTCGACTTTCCTGCAGTTCTTTCAGTTACCTATCCGCTATGACGCGGGAGTTGAGATCTTACTGTCTTGCAGACAGAACACGGCTACCCACATCATTGACCACATTCATGAGTGGCGTCGACGCTGTAGCCTCTGCAAAATCAAGTTAGACGACCGTATCTTCTTAGATTGGTTTCTAAAATCACTCCTTCCTGTCATTGCCAAGGATGTGGCATCCGAATGACCCTAGTCTGAAGAAAGAGGCCATCCTCAAAGCCCAGCAATTTGACCTCATTTATGCCCAGTTGGGTTATCTATATACCATCATACCTGACGCCCCTCGCGGTGATTCCTCCCAACACGATGTGCCGGGGTCATCCCATGCTATAGACGGCATCATTGGCCATGTTGCCTCGCATCCCCAACCCTTTTCCATAGCACGTCCTAGCCATGGCCCCGACCTTTCGCCGGCTACATCTCAATCTGGAGCAACTAATTCGTATGCTCCCATGACACATCACTACCATTCCCACGGACCCTCCTGTCCACCTTAGTGCTTTGTTCATGCATCCCCCACTTACGCCCCCCCGGTCGCACCTCATCCATATTACCACCCATAGGCTGCACCAACTCCTATGTCCTCTCAAGCCCAACCCCCTTATTACCCGCCACAGGCAGCCCCTGCGGAAAACCCACAACCCGTTCCATAGACGTATCAGCAACCCCCACAAGGTTCAGCACCTGTGTAGCCTCCACCTACTTATTATCCATCGCAGCCTGCTCCCGCACCTGCATAACCCCAGAACCCACCTACTGCCCAAGGGAAAGTATACGCCCAACAGAATCCGCAGCAGAACCAAAATAACTAGCGCCAACAGGGCCAACAAAACCGTGGCAAAGGCCATAAACGTGGGAACAACCCCCCTCCAGACCAAGGCGGTTAACCTCCCAATCCCCCAAACAACAATAATGTGGCACCTGCCAACCAGAACCCTGATCGACTGCCCAAGCAGGACAAAAATCCTAATTTGCGAACAAACCATCCTTGTTCTATTTGTGGGGTCTATGGCCACTACACACATGCTTGCCCACATTTGGAGCAAGCTCGGCAAATCTGGACTGATGATGCCCATCGCCAAGGGCATGCGGCTCCTTAGGCACCACCCAACCCCCCACCCCCTCAACATCAACCTTTGGTGCTGCAAAACCCCTTACCAACCCAAGGAGTAGTGAACACTCAGCCGTTGGCTCCCCCTCAAGGCAACACACCACCACAACAACAGATCACTTATGCCGCTCCTGATCAACCCATGTTAGACTCAGGTACCTACCACTTGTTAATGATGTCATCCACCGATGTCAACCTCCAAACCCGTCGAAACCAATATGGCTCCACCCCTGAAGCCTCTCCCACCGACAAAAACACTAACGTTCATCCCACTGATCAGACGTTACATATACCTCCGGCTCCACCAGATGGCACCTCCAAAGCACCTCGCTTCCCAATTCGTCGCATCAACAATAACCCCAATGCTCACGCTGCGTCAAATTACAACATTGTAGATGACTTAGCCCAATCTCCCGCAGCCATGTCTGCGTTAGAAGTCTTAAAAAACTGTCCTTCACAGCACAAGACTTTGCTCTCCGCCATTGGTGCTATTGACCCAAATGATTCACGACTGATGGCCTTCGATTTGGACCAGTATGAACCACGCCTGCCTTCCACTTTAGCATTCCAAGTTTCTGTTTCCATTCGAAATCTTGTCATCCATCGGTGCATTATCGATGAAGGTGCCTCTACATGCGTTATGTCCACATTCATTTGGCAGAAGTTGGGATCCTCTACTCTCCAGCAGTCCACCACTGCGTTGCGAGCCTATGACAGCCGTTCGGCTCAACCCTAAGGTCTCTTAGCTAATGTCCCTGTCCAGTTGGCTGGTAAAACAATGCTCATTGACATAGAGGTCATCAATGCCCAACTTGATTATAACCTCTTACTTGGCCGCAGCTACATGTATGCCATGCGGGCGGTTGCCTCATCCGTTTTTTGTACCATGATGTTCCCCCATGACGGAAGCGTGGTCAAGGTCGACCAACTCACCTATTACGATCCCACTGCCCCCGCTGCACTTGAAAATGTTCTCCCCATGGTTGAACAACCTGTTTGTGGTGCAACTACCTCGTTTGTTTCCTCTGTGGGACCCAGAGTTTACTCAGATATGCCGATGACCTCAACATTTCAATCCATTCCTCCCCCATCACCTGCGCCCGAAGTATATGACCTATGTACCCTTTCCCACAATACATAAACACCCACCAATCAACCACCCTTGTTACCCAAACCACCATTGGTACCTAGTCACATTGGTGTTACACCCATCCACACAATCCCCTTCCTATTCCCTCCCTCGGGCGTAGTAAGCGCCCCAGTTATGGCTACTCTTAGCCTCCCTGGGTTAACCTTGGGATTACCCGTGTGGTATATTTCGCGTCCCGTTCCCCTGCCGACACCAAATGTCGTCCTACAACCGGTGCAACCCATTGCCACTACTAGTCAACCACCTACCGGTGTCACTACCCCTTCATCATCTATGAATCCCCCTCCTCTTATCAATCCCACTGGGGGTAGAGGCCCACAACCATACACTGCTGTACCCCCTCCCAAGGCAGTTAAACCCCCCCCGTGTTTCGTGCTCCTCCTAAATGCTCGTTGTGTGATGAATTAGGCCATCCAACTCATCAATGTCCACAATTACCTGCATTACAGGAACACATGCAAATGCTTGATGATGACCCCAACATCCCAGTTGTCGAACTCGATCCAACCCCTAAGCCTTGTGATAAATCACTGCGTACCAACCACCCTTGTGCAATATGCGGTATTTACTGCCATTACTCACATCACTGTCCCGATCTCCCATATTATAGAGCAGCTCTCTACGAGATGAATAATTTGGACCTTGAGACGACATCCCCCACAATTGAGTAGATCCACCCCCCAGTATCACCCTCATCCAAAGAGATTAACACCATTTATATGATCTCTTCGACTACCACTCCCCCATCAACCGATTTGACAACTCAAAGTTTCCGCAATGATGAGGAGATTCTAGAGGCTCTCACTGCCTCGGATTATCCCTGGATGACATGCGCCATCATTCCTATTTCCTCCCAGAAGACTCCTCCTCTACCACAGCTACCCAATTTGCAGTTGAGTCCAAAGATTTCCTTCCCACCAAAGTCGACTGGTTTAAGGATCCTATTCCCGCTCTTGATGCCTTTGAGGAAGGTAACATGGCCAACATCTCACCCATCATCCACATCTATATCTTTGACCCACCTTGTGCTCTTGAAATCATTACATTAGGAGCCTCCTGCAGTGAGTATGAGATTGGAGAGTACAAATTTTTTTCCAAGAGTTTCATGATGTCTTTGCCTGGTCCTATACCAAAATGCCTAGTCTTGACCCCGCTATCATCCAGCACCACATTGACACTTCTGAGTTAGGGGGCATCATAGATTACCTCGACCCTAGGATAAGGGGCATGATCAATCATTTTGAACCTTCCCCATCACATCTATCTCAGCACGTCAGTGAACCCATTGTTCAAACCCACACATATGTGATCCATAATCACAAACCCCATGCACATAGCATGGGGGCAAGTCATTAACCCTGCTCACTTTTTCACACTTGTGATCTCAACCATTTTTGAGGTCACATATCACTTGTATATATGATTTGATTCGATACACCTAGTATTCTGCCCCCGCGGGTCATCATTTCTCCCCACCCTTGCATCCTTGGCTTGGTGGGCTCACCTTTATTTGCAACCATTTTTTAAACTAGTTATTTCCTTTGACTATTCCGAAGTCCTTATGACCTCCATTTTTCGCACCATTTGCACCACCGGATTCATATTTCCGTGCCCGTGATGATGCTTGAGATCATTTCTCACACTTACCCTCAAGTTTTTTGAGCATTTTTTCTAGACACCACTAGTCGCCTCGATTTGCGTGCCACTTCAGCTGCTCTTCGTTTTTGATATATTTTATATCATTGGATTCATTTTTCTGAGGCTGTGATGATGTTTGAGATCATTTCTTGCTCTCACCCTTAGATTTTTTGGGTATTTTTCCAAAACACCCCCGTCGCCTCGATTTGCGTGCCACTTTAGCCATTCTTCGTTTTTGACACTTTTTATATCGCTGGATTCATTTTTCCGAGCTCGTGATGATGCTTGAGATCATTTCTCACTCTCACTAGGTACAATTTCAACATTGTGTCCCGACACCTTGCTGCCTCGGTTTGCACGCCACATCGACCGCCATCGGATTGTTCCACATTTTTACATGAGCCATTCACTCTTGTCATACTGCCATTATTTCATTATTTTTCCGCCATTCATCATCCCGAAGGAGGCCCACTAGTGTTCCCCCCTACCCTCGTTCTTGGTCATCATCAATGTTCCTTGATTGAGCACTTCCTCCTTGCCTGGCCATTCATTTTGTTCAGTATAATTTTATCTCTTTTTCGGGCCGGACAAGTCCTTTATGAAAAAGGCCCTTAGGGAGTTTTTGTTAATCTCTTTTCTGACTCCTAAAACCATGAAAAGATCGCTGAGCAATATTGCTTCCTTTCATGCTCGTTAAAGTACCTGAAAGGGCGTCTATCTGGTATAAGTTTAACCCTTTTCCGGACCTGGTAGACTAATTACGAAAAAGGAATACTCTAGTCACACCGGCTAGAAGAGTTCTTCATTGCATCCTTTTATGCTTCTTCGGGCCTTGGAGACTAACACACGAAAAAGCAACCCCTTGGAGTCTTCTTGTCACTTTCAGACTCTCTAAAATTGAAAGCAACCACGAGCATGAACTGTCTTGGGCTCGTACAAATCCACATGACAGTACCATTCCATTATTTCAGAGTCTTCTTATCGATTTCAGACTCCTTAAAATTGAAAGCAATCACGAGCATGGACTGTCCTAGGCTCGTATAAATCCACATGACAGTACCATTTTACACACACTTCTTCTAGTTCCTTAACCCGTGAAGAAGTCCCCCCGTGCCTCTTAGCACTATGATTGATCATCTCAACAGCACCGCCAATTAGGTCTCCTATGTTCAGAGTATTCTGCAGTCTCCTGCCATTTTACACCAGCTTGAGTATCACTCATCCCAGTTACTATCCTTGATTCATTACAGCTATGATCCCTTTCCCACCAGTCAGTTTCATATGCTGCCCGATCATCCCCGCCATCATACTCTGAACAAAGGAAGTTTGAGTCCACCCACTTGCCCAGTTATCCTCCACAGTCTGACAGTCCTACCATCAGTACTATCACACTTCGGTTCTCCACCTCGCGCTCCTATCAAGGAAACATCATTGCCTTGCTAGTTGCAAGTCTCCCTCTGTCGACGACAACCCCTCTATTCTAGAGGATAGACCCAGAGGTCCCTGCGCCTTGGACCCATCACCATCTATGGTGAGTGCCTACAGACCATTTTGAGAGGAGTCATCATTGCCTCTCCGAGTGGTTGTTTCTCACATGCTCGACTTCAACACCTTGATCGCATCATTGAGAATCGCACAGGGTTTATATCCCTTCAGTTATTGGTCAAAGACCCTGGATTTCCCCCAACTCTAGAACATTGGTGAGTCACTTCGGAATGCCCAGTTATATGTTCCCGTGGATGTCCGTGTTGCGTTGGCGATTGTATTCGGAAGCCATCCAGTTATATGCTTCCTTGAGTACCCAGTTCAGTTCTAGTTCAGTGTACCATTGAGGGTATGACTCCCTATCACTATGATCCAACAACTCATCAGTTCCTCTGGTACCCCATTCAGTAGCACTGTTGTTATTCCAGTGTATCACTTCTTCAACTCAGACATGGTCAGCCTAGCAGTATGTCACAGATTCATGTCCCCTCTGGACCCTTATGATGTACACAGTGGTTCTCTATGTATCCTACAGGTCCCCCTTTTCAGGCCTCACTGTTATGTTTTATGTATCTTGATACGAGCATGGGTATGCCCGCCTTGTCCCTATATTGAGATTCTTCCTCATTCATTATTTGAGGCCATGTATATTTCAGGTCCCCATATTTTGGACCCCATTGTTATTATTGTTCTATATCTTGATACGAGCATGGGAATGCCCGCCTCATCCATATGTTCAGATTATTCCTCATTCATTATTGAGGTCATGTACTTTCAGTTTTTGCAGTTTGTTCGGGACCCTTGTTCTGGGTTCTAGTTTGTTTCTTCTCTTCTCCACACCCCAGGAAACCCATACAAGACTTATGATGTCTATCGGCCATACGATGAGCTCCTTCCCTCACACATTAGGGGGCAATCTGTTAACACCCAAAAAGTGCTCACTACCTCATCTACCCCATTACATGACTCATTTGTCCATACTTCCTACCATAAAAGCCTCCAAAAGGCCAAAAAAACCCCTTTTTCCCCCAAAATAATCCAAAATTCCTCCAAAATAGCAAAAACCCTCTAAAAAGGGAATAAAAAATATAAAAAAAGAGAAAAAAGAGGAAAAAGAGGGAAAAAGGAGGCAAAAACCCTATACAACTGACCTAAACCATATGGTTCCGAAAACCATGGGCCAGCACTCTACCACTAAAAACCTATAAATAGGTGATGGAGGCCCCTCATTTCATATCCACAGTCAAATACACCCTTACTCTGCCAAAATCACTCTTGAAACCATAGCTCACCCTTGAGCTACTTTCACACTTGAGTGCCCCTTTTGGTCCATTTCCAACCCTTTGAAGAAAGAGAAAGGAGCAAAGCTGGAAGCTTGGAAGCAACCCTCCTGGACTACTGCAAGAGCTTCACCAACCTCTACACTTGAGGTAATCTTTAATACAAGAGGATAAACCTTTTTCCATATTTTCATGTTTTATTATTTATGTTAATGCTCATGCTAGGTTAAATTTCATATTGTTTTAGTGCTTTAATTTACTGTTTATTGAACTGCTACTAAGGAGTCCCTTCTCCTTAGTAGGTGCTCATTTGCACAAGCTGGGGTGAAAACCCTAGCTACACCACTACGGATTTGAGCTCCCACATACCTTGCGTATATTGGGAGACACCCTTAGGATTCTTGAAACCAACTGAGTTAACCTTTTGGCCATCTTGGCGGAGCAATACACCGACAACAACACTCAGGGAGATTACCACGCACGTACCATCCAGGTAATCGGGTATTCAGGAAAGGGTACGGTTCCAATCCTCCTTGTCGTGTTTTACTATTGGACCCTGCGGTATATAGCGATTTGTGAATCCTTGACAATTCTATGAGGTTCCAGACCTGTATATCCACTCTTATAACATAAGTTTGCTTGTGGCCTTAGTTTGTGTAGGGTTTTGCCCAGTCTGCCTTTATTTTGTGTAGCTTGCCTTAGGATAAACTTTTTGTTTCAGTCTCTCTGGTTGACTTTCCTTGCAGAAGGTCTCGCAGGATTCATAATTTTCCAAATGAATATCCCCTTAACCAGGAGGTAATTTCAAGGGTAAAAATGGATCCACAAGCCAGGTTCGGGTCACATGAAGTGGAAAACCCCACTTTGAATGTTGGAGGACTTTTGTTTCCTCATACTCCTCCATATTCACCGGCCTCTCATCCCCCACAGGGTGAAGAAGGACAACTCCCCACTTCACAAGACTTACCTCCCGTTTCTCCAGGAGAACCTGGATCGTTGGAATGGATAAATCAACCCCAGGACGACCCCACAATAGCTATTGGTCCTTCAGTAGCTTATTGGACATCTTCTACAGGCCACCCAGTGGCCCACTTTTTCATTGCACCTCCACCTAGTGGGACTACTCTGGATGAACCCTTAGCTTACTATCGTGACCAATTGGCTCACTTTCACTCTATGGCTGAGAGGATCCAGAGATCGAGTCTCCAATGATGGGTTGAGGACTCGTCATTACCCCCTTACCAACCAATCCTAGGTTGTTCTTTATCTTTCGAGTCACTGGAATCATCCACGCAACACGTGACCATGACTGAAATTGGTCAACCATCCATTCCTGCACATACATCCCCTAGACAGGAGACCAGTTTAGTACCTCTCATAACCCAAACTGTTGAACAACAACAGTCCTACACAATTGTGGTAACCATGGGTACATTACCTGCTCCTCCCCCGCCTCAAACTTCGTGGGGAGGATACTCTTTAACCCCTACCTTATTTACAAGTAACGTTAACCCTATGGCGAATGATCACCAACCAGTGTTGGGTCAACATTTACTTCATGGTCAGCACTTTGTTGCTGGGAGGCAACCCCCATCTCTTAACCATAATACTGGAGCAGGATTTCCCATCGGGCCTTCCATTGGCAATTCCTTACCTCCCGAACCTTCCACTACGGGACTATCCCATGTTGGGGGACCATCCAACGTAATTCAACCTCCATCAAGTCAAGCGTATCCAGGTCATCCTAACCCTGTTCTGGGTCAACTTAATCCAGGAAACGCACTCTATGGGGTACCCTACCCCAGAAATTCTTACACTCTATGGGAATAGAAAAATGTTTTACAACATGGACCCCCACTTACAGTCCCTCAAGTCCCTCCACCCTCGTTTGGTCCACCCCCACCTCCCATTGGAGGCGGAGGCCCCCCATGTAACTCTGGAGGAGGTGGAACTCTACCTTGTGGCAGAGGACCACCTCATTTCAGTCATCATGGCCCACTCCCCTTGGTGGGGGCGGTGGAGGACCACCACCCCCTCCTGGAAGCAGTGGTGGTGGAGGACCTTCTCATCCTGGTGGCAATGGTGGTGGCCCACCACCCTACTATGGTGGAAGTAGTGGAGGAGGTTCTTACCCTTTCGGCGGTGGCAGTGGCCCACCACCCCCTCCCAACGGAGGTGGTGGAGGCCCGTCCTATTCCGGTGGTGGTAGCAGACCACCACCTTCTCCCGGTGGAGGTGGTGGTGGTCCATCCTACCCTGGCATTGGTGGTGGACCCCCACCATTCGGAGGCGGCCCACCCCCTCCCGGCGGCGAAAGCGGGCCCCCACCTTATGGTAATGGGACACCTTGTTATGGTAATGGACCACCTTACTATGGCAGTGTACCTACATTTGGTCTGGGGAGCCCCTACCCCTATGGCCAGTTTCCTCCTGGAACACCCATGGTCAATTGAGACCAGGTCCTGATGGTCCTTACATGCCTTATCCGTACTATCAATACTCACAACCTAACCCACAACTTCCATGTTTGGCCACTTTGGACCTACCTGACCTATCTCGCCTCACTAATGACCCCATCTACCACAGAACTAATTGGCCACCCATTCCAGTGAAACTTCCATTAGATATCCCAAAATTTGATGGCAAGCCAGGTGAGGATCCTAAAAACCACGTGATGATATACCACTTATGGTGTTCATCCAACTCCTTGATGGACGACTCGATCTGTCTTCGGTTATTTCAATGAACTCTCACTGGTTCGGCTGTCAAGTGGTACATTGAACTACCACCTCATTCTTTTCCTGATTTTGGTTATCTCGCTATGAACTTTTTGACTCACTTCCAACTGCCTATATGGTACGAAACTGGTACAGAGATTTTAACCTCGCTCCGTCAGAATACCACTACTCATATCTCATATCATATAAATGAGTGGCAGGGGAGATGACATCTCATTAAGGATCCTATTCCAGATCAACTCCTAGCATACTGGTTTACAAAGTCTCTCATTCCTACCATATCACGGGATGTTTCCATGGGTGGCGCTATCATTGAGGAACAAGCCATTGCTCATCTCCATTTGCTAGACTTAGTCTATGCTCAATCTGGCATGTTGTTTGATATTCTTACCGATGCGCACTGCAATGATTACAACCCCCCGAAACCACCCAAGGGACCCAAAGCCGATGGCATCATTGGATCCCTTCACACCCAACCTTCATCTCAAACTGTTGGTTCATCGAACCCCCATGGTTCTTCCACATAACCAACATAGGCTAGTCACGGCACCACCAAATCATCCACTCCTGCCGTCATTGAAGAAGTGAATTCTATTTCATCAACTTCACCTCAAAAGTCTGGTGGTAAGAAGAAGAACAAAGGGAAACCTAAGAAATCTTCCACCCAGCAGGAACAAAAGAGCACCCCTAATGATACCAAACAGAAAAGGAAGTTGAAGTATCCTTTCCTACTGTGTGGTGATGATCACTTTTCTAAAGAGTTCCCCCATAGAGATGAAGTTCAAAAGTTTCTTAAGGGAAAACCCACACCCGTGGTTCTCAACGATCCCTTCCCTGCTCAAAATCAGCAGTCGATCGCTCACACTTCTTCTTCCCAAGGAGAAGCATCCACCACCGCACATGTTCTCATGATGCGTAGCGAAACTATCAACTTGAACAACTGTTCTCGTTAGTATGAATCTGTTCTATCCAAGGAACTTGTTTTAAGTAATACTAAAAAAGCTTCCACTTTGATGCCCGACGTCACTGTACCGGCTGCTCCTCTCACCATTGAGAAGCCCTCGTTTGAGTCAATGTTGCGTCCACCCAAGAGCATGATTAGAAAATCGGTTTTCAATCCTAATGCTTGGGATGCTCAAAACTACAACATTGTAGAGGACCTCGCACAAGCTCCTTGTGTTATGTCGACGCTCAAGGTATTGCAAAACTGTCCGAATCAGCACAAGACTCTCCTCACTGCCATCAGTGCAGTTGAACCAGATTCATTGAATACCATCATGTTCTGGCTAGAATACTTCAAACCGAGGCTCTCTCATCAATTGGAATTTCAAGTTGCTACAAACATTGCTGGGAAGATAATCCATCATATTGTTTTGGACAAGGGAGCCTCTACGTCAGTCATGTCGATCGCATGTTGGAGAACCATTGGTTCTCCTGAGTTGAACCGTTCTCCTACCACTTTGACAGCCTTCGATGGACGTGGCTTTCAACCTCATGGGATGTTACAAGCTTTACAAGTCGAGCTAGGGGGGAAGGCCACAACCCTTAACGTGGAAGTGGTTGCTGCCTTGTTAGATTATAATATTTTTCTTGGTTGTAATTGGTTGTACTCCATGACTACGGTTGCATCATCTGTCTTCTCCATAGTACAATTCCCCCATCAAGGCCGAATTGTCACAGTCGACCAACTGGATTTCTGCACACCTGACACCACTACTCACCTAGGTGATAACGTTCCTTTGATTGGACAATCTTTGCAAAAGTATGAGAGTGTGGGGGTTGGCCTCCTTAAGGATTCATCCCTTATGGGAATCTTTCCTACTTCGGATCCCCCAAACCATGTTTCCACGGTGAACATGATCTCCTCGCATATTTCATCTATCCCTAACTCCACTGATTCATGGATTGTACCTGATGAAGCCACCACACACCTGATTGGAGACACCATGCCTCTGTCACCCGCTGAACTCACATATGAGGCTATCTAATCAATGCCGGAGGACCACTTAGCTATGGCCTCCACCTCCTATTCTCTACAACGAACATCATTAGATCCTCTGCTATGGAATTTTCGTTCCGATGAGTCCATTATGGAAATCATGAGTGCAGATGATCCTCCGTGGGAATACCTCCATCATCGTTCGTCTTTCCGTCCCTTTTTGGATACTATGGAGAACAACATTCACACCATCTTTACACCAGATCTCTACTTTGGCTCTCAGTCCTCGATACTCGCGTGTCAAATGGACTCTGAAGGCAACTTAGTCAACATTGAGCCTACCACTTTGATAGACATTTCGGTTACTCCTTGTGTAGTGGAACACATTCAGTTAGGCCATAAGTGTTCCCCTGAAGAAGTCATCGCTGTCATGACCTTATTCAAGCGATTCCGAGACGTGTTTGCTTGGACCTACAAGGAGATGCCTGGGATAGACCCCTCCATTGTTTTACACAAAATTAAAACCTATCCCAACGTCAAACCCGTCCGCCAAAAGTTGCGACAGGTACACCCTCAGAAGACTGCGACAATCAAGGCAGAGAATGAGAAACTCTTGAAGGCCAGCTTCATTTACCCTGTCCCGTTGACAGAGTGGGTCTCAAACATCGTCCCTGTTAATAAAAAACAAGGGACCATCCATGTCTGTGTCAATTATTGGGATCTCAACAATGCTTGTCATAAGGACAACTACCCGACTCCTTTCATCGACCAGATTATCGATAATTGTGATGGAAGTGTCATTTTTCATTTATGGATGGATTTTTCGGATACAACCAGATTGAGATCCACCCCGTCGACCAACACAAGATTGCTTTCATCTGTCCTTAGGGAACGTTTGTGTATCGTAAACTTCCGTTTGGTCTTAAAAACGCTGGCACCACATTCTAGCGGGCCATGTCGTATGCCTTCCATGTGTGGAAATCCTCACAGCAGATCAAAGAGATGATGTATACCTCACAATGAAAGAATTTAGGAATAATATTAAGAGTGGTCAATGTAGTAAAATGAGCAACAAAATAATAATACAATAGAACTCGGATATAAGCAAAACAACTTCACACACACTACTTGAGAAGGGCACCTTTTCTCACCTACCACTCCAGTTGCTCTTCAGTTAGTTGAGTTATCCTTAGTTCTCTCCTTGATTTAAGGATAGAATGACTCTCAACTGACTGTATCACTCTGATGGACCTCCGATGAGACTAGACTGCCCATTCTGACTCCAGATAGCTCCTCACGCGCCCTCCATTGAGCCTCCTTCATTCAGTTATTGCCTCCATGTGCCAGTTACACCTACCACACTCAGTTAGACTCAGTTTGACTGATGGTTGATAGTTACTTGTGCATTGATGACTCCACCGATGATGAGATAGACTTCTAGTTGTGATTTGATGACACTCCACTAATTTTGGATCTATCCATGCAGGCTAATTCGAATCACACCTAGTGTATTGGAATCCTGAGCATTGTATAATTATTGTTTTACTATTCAGATTAATGTAACATGTGTAATTATTCTTCCTCTATCTGAGCTCCTTTGGATCTATGTTCAAATACTCTATTCTTCTTCTATTATTCCTAAATTCTTTCATTGTGAGGTTTACATCATCTCTTGGATCTATTGTGAGCATTTTCACATGGTATTAGAGCCATTTGAGAGTATATTCTACCTCCATTCTTGAGAGTTTTTTGCAGGTATTTCAAAGTTCCGGTAGTTGCTCCAATGGTATCAGCAGTTTCACCTTTTGCACTCGTTCCAGCAGTCAAGATGAGCAATTTAAATGCTCCTTCCTTTCCTATGATCCTCACTCCCTTGAATTACTTTGAATGGAAGCTTGAGATGAAAATACACTTGTGTACTAGACAACTATCCAGATTGGTATTTGAAAAAGATCCCTTACCACATGCAGCTCTGATACCATGTGAAAATCCTCACAACAGATCTAAGAGTTGATGTATACCTCACAATGAAAGAATTTAGGAATAATAGAAGAAGAATAGAGTAGTTGAACATAGATCCAAAGGAGCTCAGATAGAGGCAGAATAATTACATATGTTACATTAATCTGAATAGTAAAACAATAATTATACAATGCTCAGTATTCGAATACACTAGGTGTGATTCGAATTAGCCTGCATGGATAGATCCAAAATTAGTGGAGTGTCATCAATGCACAACTAGAAGTTTATCTCATCATCGGTGGAGTCATCAATGCACAAGTAACTATCAATCATCAGTCAAACTGAGTCTAACTGAATGTGGTAGGTGTAACTGGCACATGGAGGCACTAACTGAATGAAGGAGGCTCAGTGGAGGGCGCATGAGGGGCTATCTGGAGTCAGAATGGGAATTCTAGTCTCATCGGAGGTCCATCGGAGTGATACAGTCAGTTGAGAGTCAGTCTATCCTTAAATCAAGGAGAGAACTAAGGATAACTCAACTAACTGAAGAGAAACTGGAGTGGTAGGTGAGAAAAGGTTCCCTTCTCAAGTGGTGGGCAAGAAGTGGGTGCCTCCCTGTCTATGAGGGATAAAACTGATATGAGAGAAGCTCCCGGGGCTAGCTAACTGAGGGCTAGGTGCTGGGACTGATGACAGTGATGCATGCATGCATGCAGAATGCATGCTACATGCAAGACTGATAATGAAAAAACTGAAATGCTGGTAGGAATAGGATGGAGTATAGGAATATCCTAACACCATGATGTGAAGTAATTTTTGGAACCCTACTTGGATGACCTCCCTGCTCACTCAAAGCAGGGCGAGTTCCACTTAGATCATCTGATGACCGTTTTCCTCAAATGTAGGCGGTACAATATCCATCTGAATCCTCACAAGAGTATTTTTTGTGTCGAGTTTGGACGCCTCTTAGGCTTTATCGTCTCGAAAGATGGAATCCGTATTGATCCCTCGAAGGTTGAAGCCATCGTCGCTCTTCCACCTCCAACCAACATTACGAAACTTCAGAGTCTGCAAGGAAGAGCAACTCATTTACGGCGCTTCGTTTGTAATTTCACACAAAATACGCAAGGATACATGAGATTGATGAAAAAGGATGTCCCGTTCATCTGGGATGACCAAGCTCAACGATCTTTTGATAGTTTGAAACATGCCATTATGCATGCCCCTGTGATCCAACGACCAAATTACTATCGAGATTACATTTTATATCTCGTCATTTCCGACACCATTATCGCCATGGTTTGGTACAGGAAGACCAGAATGCCCATGAACATGTGATATACTATGCCAGTAAAGGTCTCATTGACACTGAAACTCGCTATTCACATGTTGAGAATCTCGCTCTTGCGGCAGTCATAGCCGTGCAGAAGTTTTGACATTACATTTTTCTTCGCACCACCACCATTATTGCTGATTCGAACCCCATGTACCACGTTCTGACTTGTCAGGTACTTGGGGGAAATTATTCATGCTAGATTGTGATACTGCAAGAATTCGATCTTCTTTTCTAAAAAGCCAAGTCGAAAAAGTCTTTGGTGTTTGCTGAGCTCATTTGTGACCTCCCCCGCACAGATTTAGAATCTGAGCCTAATGACTCTTTTTCGGATGAGTTATTGTTTCTTATCAGTACTTCTGATACATGGTATGGAGATATCACATTATATCTTCAAACCCAATGCTTCAGCCCCGAATTGTCTCATGACGACCGCCGTCGCATACGCCACCATGAAAAGTATTACCTGATCATCAGTGATACTTTGTACCGTCGTGGTATCGAATCTATTCTTTGACGTTTCCTGACTCATGACGAGGTTGAACATGTTCTGAATGACTGTCACACTGGGGCATGTGGTGGTCACCTCTCTAGGATGGCTACAGCCTAGAATATTTTATGCGCAGGATATTATTGGCTGTCTATCTTCAAAGATTGCATCGAGGCCATAAAAAAATGTCCTCCATGTCAACATTTTCATACGAAAAAGCGCACCCATCCCTCCATGTTACACCTGGTTATTGACATTGGCCCCTTCGCTAAATGGGGCATCGATTTCATGAATTGTAAGCCTACCTCGGCTGGGGGGATTAGTTACATCATTGTAGTTGTGGACTACTTTACAAAGTGGGTCGAGGCAATGCCTACATACACGAACGACAGCAAGACCACCGCACTCTTCATGTTTAATCATGTAATAGCATGGGTTGGAGTTCCTCAGCGATAGTTACTGACCATGGTTCTAAATTTATGAACCATATGGTTGAAGAGTTGAGCGATAGATTGGGTTTTCGCCATGAAAACTCAACACCGTACTACCCACAGTCGAACGGATAGGTCGAGGCCATTAACAAGGTCTTGAAAACTATGGTCCAACGTATGGTGGGTACACACAAGGCCAATTGGCATAACATGCTCTTCTTTGCACTTTGGGCTTATCGAACCTCTGTTAAAACTGCCATTAGATTTAATCCCTTCCAACTAGTGTATGGATTGGAGGCAGTCCTTCCTATTGAGTGCGAGATTCCGTCCCTCAAGCTCGCCATCGAACTTATCCCAAACACTACTGCCGAGGAAGAACGCTTCCTCTACCTAGCTAAGCTCGATGAGACTCGCCGAGATGCTTCTCTTTCCAACAAGGCTCATAAGAAACACATCAAATCACAGTACGACAAGTAGGTAGAACCTCGCACCTACAACGAGGGAGATTTGGTCCTCACATATGACCAAAAACATGATAAGCTAGGGGCAGGAAAGTTTGAGTCCATGTGGCATGGACCTTACATAGTGAAAACACGTCTTAGAGAAGGGAGCTTATGAGCTTGAAGACTACGACGGGATATATTTGGGTGAGCCCCGCAACGGGCTCTACCTGAAGAGGTACTATGCCTAAGTCTTTCACGCATAAGTACTTTTGTATATGCTGTACATGGCGTGTGTGTGTTTTTGTGTGGTGTGACGCTTTGATTTTTTGCGTGTTTAGGTCTTGTTTCGTTTCTTATACCATGTTCTGTCTGCGTGTGTAGATGGCAACATGCTATGGATTCGTGGACGGCTACAACTGGGATACCGGTAACCTTGCTTCGGCAGCCTGGGAACTCTATTCATCTACTGGAGAGCTCATTAGCTCAGGGGGAATGTGTCTAGGTTTCACGACCAACAATGCTGCAGAATATCAAGCAATCATTAGAACCCTAACTGATGCTATTTCTTTGGGTATGGACCATGTTGTCATCCACTTGGATTCTCAACTAGTGGTCTCTCATCTTAACTGAGTCTACGCCATCCACGATCTCACCCTACTCCGTCTCTATAGATGAGTCTGTCTTCTGGAAAGGTCCTTTGAGTCCATTAAGTACCTGCACATTCCACGAGACATTAAGACAGTTGCCGACTCTATGGCCAACTTCATCTTAGATTGGTACATTGCACACACATAATCATATTTATGAGTTGTTAAAAGTAGACATAACATGTAAATAACTTATAAGAAAAAACATAAACAAGATCACACCATTCATCCATTTTAAACACATATATGTATAAACTGCCGGAATGTCTGTATATATATATATATATATATCATCATAAAAAGTAGTGCTGGTACACAATCTGAAGCACAACGGCTTTCAGTGAGTCTCTACAAAATCTGAAGCCTCGTAGCTTTAAGTAAGTACAAAAATATGAGGCCCCTAAGCTCTCATTACATGATAACAACATCAGGCCTAGTGCCTGGCATGTACACCCCTAGGTCTAACAGCTCTAGCCTGCTGAGTGTGGAAACAGTCAATTGCTCTCGTAACCCTCCGAAGAAGCGCATTGAAGTGCGCAGTTGCTCCAACCGTATACACTAGCATGGGCCGTAGTACCTCATCTTCCATCATCTCGAGAATGTCTAATGTCAACCCACTCAGGTTCGCATAGAATCCGTCCATCTTTGTAATGGCAGCATGTACGGCTGGAGCCATGACTTATCCCTCTCCTCTCTCTCTCCTCGCAAGAAGAGAGATTCCTACCAGTCGTACGAGGCCCACATCTACACACACATGTTGTTAACTTGTCAGCACTATAAAAAAAAAATCATAAATGCACAAAACTTAAAAGTACAAGGGTTATTGTTCTTACCTATGTCTCCCCATGCTGCTCCCTCAGGAAGTGCCAAGTCTGGGTCATCTTTGTAGTCTGTACCGCTGTACTGGTAATCCTCTACCATAAGAAATTGGCCCTCTAGTCAACTGAAGAACCTAGCACCATATGAGATGATAGGCCCCCCACCATGTTGGGACATCACCTATGTCCATCTAGCCATGTGAGGATTCCTAGGATCCCTGTCATCCAATGGCACCTACGGGCGTAGAAGGGAAAATCGCTCCAATAAGAACAAGATCACTATCAACCCGTAACTGAACTGTTTGAGCTCTCCCCGCTGAAACTTGGTTAGCTGAGCTCGCATGTTCGCAAGGAGTCCCTTGCACCAGTTGAAGATCTTCGGAGACATGCAGTTCTCCGCATATAGCATCTGAGACTGAGTAGCCAAGTGAGGAGCTTGACTCCCTGCTGCCCTCATAATAGTGAAGAGAATGGCACACAACGGACGCTCTTGCACATATTTTATGGGAATCTTCTTACTAGAGGCATGAGCATGAGGAATGAAGTGCTGTAGGATCATGTCCTCCATGGTCCGATCACTTCCCCATGATCCAGTAAGGAGCACATTGTCCCCCCTCTGGGACAATCCAACAGAAATTAGATGTCCTCGACATCTATAGTAAGAACATGCTTTCCGATCACAAAATACTATTGAGCCGCATACCAACATCTAAGCATATGCATCAACGGGGGGATTTGGGCTCTCATGCCCTGGATCTCGAAGAACTTTAGAATACCACAATTCCTCAGCACCGTCACACACAATGGATCGTTTTCAATTTGCATATCATCTACCTCCTGCTCCTGTTCACGCCACTCCAAGACCATTTTGGCTGCTTGTAACTTGCCAAAAGGAGAGTTTAAACATTGTTAATACTCACTTCAACCATTGAAAGGTCTTTTTTTGGGCTAGGATTGTTGGTTGGGTTGGATGTTTCTGTTGTCTCACCCTGTCAATTATGACAGTGCGTGTTCTGTAGAATTTTGTCCTACGGATAAGCCAAAACTCTCTTAACTTTAAAGCAGACTTTAAACTAACCTTAAAGCAAGAAACAAGTCAAAAAAAATGCTACCTTGAATCCCTAAATCTAACAAACATCTCAAGATAAAAATGCTAGAAAGAGTAGAAGAAATTTAACTAACCTTCTATCCAGACGCTTGTTCTTGTAGTTGCTCCAATCTCTAAGCCCTCACGAATGAACCTGTCAAAATGGAACCAAGACACAAGAATGCACTATTCTCTAGCAACTTGAAACATGAGTTAGAATCTAAATCTATGAAAGATACAGATCATATCATTAAAACAAAGTTAACACAAATGATTTGGGAAAACAAGACAAGTTATTCCATTACAACTTGAAGAATACTTACAAAATATGCTTGATGTCCAAGCCAATCCTCCAGCTCCAAGTGTCTTCTCCTCTAGCTATCTCCACAATGCTGCAAGACCATAAGCTTGGTACTCTCAAGAGTCCTCCCCCTTTCCAATGGAATGCCTCTCTTTTATAGTGAATGGTGAGGTTAACCAACAAGAGAGATGGGTGGATCTAAGGAGAGATAAGTGGATCAGGGTTTCTAATCGAAGGAAATGAGTTGAGATCGAATCAGGGACCCCAATCTTCCATTATCTTCGAAAATCCAAAATCCCACAAGCCAAGGGAAAAAGGCTATTAAAAGAGTACCGCGTTCTGCAGTCTCTGCAGAACGCGGGTACTGCCCGCGTTTTGGGGAAATAGCATAGCGCGGTAGTACCTAGTACCGCGTTTTGATAGATGAGCAAGGCGCGGTAGTGTATGTGGATAAAGTCTAAGGTGGGTCAAAACTTGTCAGGGTAGATTCACCTTTAATGTTGACTCATCATCTGTCTCTTCTGGATGGTTTAAAACAGTAGGCAAAGTGTCGTCAACTCGTTTTGTGATGGAGATGCGACACTGTGAAATATGGAGGTATAACAGATGCCCCCTAAAGTGTGAGGTCAGAAGGGACTGATGGCCGAAAGAATTTACGAATATAATGTGTAGAGATAGCATCGAGGAGAACGACACTGAGCTGAAATAGAAACAAAGTGTTAGATATACCACCGAGGCGGGAATTCCCATGCTCGAAAACAGATGACTCAAAGCATGGCTGCCGACCAATACATTGCAGATCCATGAGTACTGAGATGATGTAGACTGTGGATAGATCATGGCTATTATGAACAATCGTAGATCCATGAGACAATAATGACACAGCCACGACCGATACAATAAGTGGATCTGTGTGACTTTACAAGGGACATCTCCATCGCAGCCTGGACGCAGTCGAGATACAGCGATGCGCCCAGGGTCTTCTCCCCGATCGCAAAAGATATGAATCTAACCATGTGATTACAAAGTGTTGAATTCGAACATGGTAGAAACCATTTGATTACCGGTCAAAGATGTGGACCGTTAACAAATGCGAGGGAGATCACCAATGATGACGATGATTCCCAAGGTATCAATAGTACATCTCAACGAAATGCGAATGAATGAGTTGATGTCGAGCATCCGGGAGATTTCTTGATCAGAGGTCAATGATGTGAACCTACTGCCAAACACGAGGAAACCTGCCATTGAGGCATGCAGGCACCAAGGTACTAACGGTTGATCTCTTAGTCTAATTCCCGGATAGTGATTTGGTGTCGACAGGAATAGACTCGTCGAAGTTGGGCCATGATGATTCCCACATCATCGACACGAAATCGGCACAGATGATAAGATGATGGAGCAATGGAGTATGTACTGACACAGCGGAGGCCTGACACAATGAATGACTCGAAACAATGCAACCCTTTGAACATATAACGGCATGTAATAAGACTTGGCAGCAGGGATTATTGATAAATAGAGGATAGACACCGGATGAGTGGACTCGTGGCCAGGGAGACGACTCATGATGATGACCATAACTCAGTGAAAAATGGATACCCAATATAGACAAGAGACGAACACATGCCATGTTCAAAGGTAACGACTGACAAGCTGCCATAGATAAACTTGACTTATCCCCCCATATTTCCCCGACATGATAGACGAGTACCTCTTTCTTGTTTTGCGAGCTCGAAGAGGATAACAGATGCTCGGTGTAGCTCACCTCATGGATGAGTCCAATCTCACATGTTTTACGAACCTGAGAAAGGAGGGGTTCGTCCCAAAGTGGGTCCTTCGATGTTAACATTTTAACGAGCCCAAGGAAGGAAAACTCGGTAGTTTTTCATATTTAGAGAGCTTGAAAAACTTGAAAGGAAGCTCCGTAATGTACTTTTTCGTAAATTTAGTCCCTCGATCCCGAAAAAGTGTAAAACAATTCCCGAGAGAACTCTCCCAGTCGAGATTGACTGAGGTATACCTTTCTCGTAAATAGTCTAGACGGGCCGAAAAAGGGGTAACCTATCACCGAATAGACGACCTTTCAAATACTTTTACAAGTGTGAAAGAGTCAAGATCACTTGGAAATCTTTTCAATTTTAAGGAGTCTGAAAAGAGCTTAACTATGGACTCCTTTGGTCTTTTTCGTAATTTTAAATTATTCTGGTCCGAAAAAAGAATAAAATACAACCAGGATAATACTTTCCTCATTGTTTAACGAGCATGAGTAAAGCTGACCGTACTCGACACCGTTTACTCGAGTTTGACAAGCACGACATGGGTGTAAAAGCGCTTGGAATCTTTTTCAAGTTTTAAATCCAGAGCACGAAAAAGATAAAGTGGGCTCAAAATGAAGGTCGAATTATGAATAAACACCAGTGTGAATGTATCTCATTCCTACCAAGGATCCTGTCAATAAATGCTCAAAAACTGGACATTAGCAATGTGAACAAGGGTTTATTTCAATTATTTAAAATAGTAATTAATTAATAAAAAAAAAAAAAAATGTGAAAAAATGCTATATAAGGAATGGTAAAAATAGAAATTACTATTCATTTGTGTTTTTACCCAAAGGAGACATTTTCACCCATTTAGGAGCAAGATTTCAAGGATCCATACCGGGAGTTCTGGGACACCGTTTCGACCGCCGTCTGTGCCAGGTAAGAGTGCTTGAGCCCCTCTTTCATTTTATGTAAGAATTTTTTGCTTTCACCAGGAAAAATTTGATTTTTTGGCGAGCCCTTTTGGGCAAGAATCGCCCTTCACACTACCGCGTGGGGGCCCTATAAAAAAACGCGGTACTGTGTAACAGTACCGCGCTGTATCCTCAAACAGAGGCGCGGTAGTGTGGACTGCCGCACGGTAGGATATCCCTCAGACGCGGCACAGGCGAATTTTGAGTTTAAAAAATCAAATTTTCTCCAATTTTCTCCTGGAACTAAGTTGCTAAATAGTTACTAATTGTTTTGTTTGCCCTTTTGCAGGGATTTGCAACTTATTCAGAGCAAAATGGTAAGCTGGAAAGAGAGAGAGCACGAAGTGGATGATTTTGCGGCCGAAAATGACTTACCAACCGTGACCGCATTGCGAGAATGTGGTTTGCTAAAGTTCTTCAAAACCAAAGGAATTCGCCAGCAACCTAAGCTCCTTACTCATCTTATCCAATTGTGGGACCCTGACATTCAAGCTTTCCGAGTGGGAGAGCATGTGCTTGAAATCCAACTCGAGGATATTTATTTCCTTACGGGCCTATCGAAAAGAGGGGCCCGGGTGAACTTTACCGGATACACAGTTTCATAATCAAGCACAGATGACTTGATTGCTCGGTATTGCCAGGCGGGTTCGAGTAAGAAAAGTGGGAAGGTGGCCATAAAGGATGTCATAAATCTTCCTGTAAAAACCGTGCTATTCACTATCACGCGTGCAGCGGGAAGCGTAAGTCCACATCAGGTATCCCGCACATAGGTGAATCTCGCAACATAGTGCATGGGAGGAACAGTTTTCAACTGGTGTGAGGCAGTGTTGTCCAATCTGAAGGAACAAGTGCACAAGTGTAGGACTGGGAAAAATACCCAGTTTGGCTATGGGAGTATCCTGGTCACTTTCTTTTTGGCGAGGGTGCCACTACTGCATCCACAGATATCTATGCACCCTCGTCCACCTACTGAGCCATGGATGGCTCGATGGAGTGACTATGCTGGACGCCTCGGGGGACCTCAGCGGCTAGCCTTTGGCGAGGACTTCTTCTCTTGGCTAGAGGAGCAGATAGTCATGATTGATGACTATCCCTACTCAGGGGTAGATTTTCGTGAGGACATCGACTTGGAATTGCCAGAGGATGATGACTGGGACGACTCTGGTATGACCTTCATGGATATGTATTTTTTCTTTTTGAATATTTAAATTTTTATTGCTTTTTTAGAATGTGTAAAAGACGTCTAATGTATATTCGCATGCATGTTGCAGACCGTGGACCACAGAGGCCAGCTGGATATCTTCCACTCCGGCGTGGTGGTGTCGATCGTCAGGCTGTTCCTGACGAAGAGGAAGATGAAGACGAGGCAGGAGGTGTTCAGGACATTGAGAGGAATCTGCAGGGATTGACTCATGGTATCCCTGCTATGCGGATGGATGATGTGCCTTACCACCTCCAGCGGCATACTGTAGGTGTGCTTGGTCGTATCAGTCGACTTCTTCGCAGGGTGGTTCTAGCCGTAGTGTGTTACCACCGGCAGCGGGAGGAGTCCGATGAGGGACATGATAGGTCTCCTAGATCTCCATAGATGGTCTTTTGATCTATTTGTGGCATGTACACGATATGTAGGCTTTGAGGGCCAATTTTTGTATATGGGATTTGACCCCCAATTTTGTCTTTGACACAAACTTTATGTATTTTTGAAAAAACACACTTATATACAGTGATATGGACCTATTTATGATCTAAATATTTACAATGAGTTGTGCATTTTACTTTTTATGATGTTTTTATGTATGGGAAAGATGCCAATCCAAAATGTAATTAGCCAATGAATCAGCAATACAATTGAATTCTCTCGGTATGTGTTGATATGTGATAAAATTAAATGACCGTTCCAAGAGGCGTACTCTTCGAAATAAACGAAGTAGTACAGGATCGCGAACTGTGTAAACACGGTTTAGATGAGAAACCACGAGTTGGGAGTCTAACGAGACTGATAAGGAGTCAATCCCGAGTGAAGCAACCTCTGTCAAGAGACCAATGATTGCATGGTACTCCGCGATATTGTTGGTTGCAGGACCTAAACAATTGGCTCCTGAAGAAATCAACTCGCCAGTGGGGGAATAGATTACCCATGCTGCGGAAGCAAGATTCTGGGTATGTCGGCTTGCACCGTCGGCGAATCCAAAGTAGGCAGACATCTGCGCATAAAGTCACGAGTCAAAGTAAGAGTGGATACACGAGGTCCACGTACACACCAAAAAGAAAGCAAAAAGCAAGCTAAGTACATTATGTACAACAAGTAACCCGCGTAGGGTAACCTCACGCGTAGAAACGTTTGAGGTATAGCCCGTTGCGGGGCCGTGCCAATGGAGTACCATCACAATCGATTAGTTCATATTTTCTAAGACACGTTTTACAATGAAGGGGCCGTACCACATAGATTCGAGTTTACCTTTTCCAAGCTTATCATGCATCTGATCATATGTAAGTACGAGGTCACCCTCATTGAATATCCGAGGTTGAACGGATTTGTCGTATTGAGCTTTGATGCGTTTTTTGTGAGCTTCATTAGCCAAAGCAGCGTCGCGGCGGGTTTCATCTAGCTTAGCTAGGTATAGAAACCGTTCCTCTTCGGAAGTAGTGTGTGGAAGTAGCTCTATGGCTATCTTGAGTGATGGAATTTCACATTCAATCGACAGAATTGCTTCTAGACCATACACCAGTTGGAATGGTGTAAACCCGATAGCACTTTTCACTGAGGTCCGATATGCCCACAGTGCTGAGAACAGAGCTGAGTGCCAATTGGATTTCTGGGTACCCACAATGCGCTGAATCATTCGTTTCAGGACTTTATTAATGGCCTCAACTTGGCCATTAGCTTGTGGGTAATACGTGGTTGAGTTTTCGTGGCGAAAACCCAGTTTGGCACTTAGTTCTTCGATCATATGGTTCCTGAAATGGGAACCATGATCGGTCACAATAGACTGTGGGACACCGAATCTAGCTATAATATGATTGAATATGAACTGCGCTGCTGTTTTGCCGTCCTCAGCATACGTAGGCATCGCTTCAGCCCATTTTGTAAAATAGTCGAAAGCTACTATGACATAGCTATGCCCTCCGACTGAAGTGGGCTTACAGTGCATAAAATCGATGCCCCATTTGGAAAAGGGGCCGACGGAAATGACAGGATGGAGTGGAGCAGGGTGCGAGCGTGCTTTGCTATGAAAGAATTGGCATGGCGGACACTTCTTGACTGTTTCAATGCAGTCTTTGAAAATTGAGGGCCAGAAGTATCCTGCTCGCAATATTTTCTGGGCCGTAGCCATCCCAGAGAGATGACCACCACATGCTCCAGCGTGGCAGTCGTTGAGAACGCGTTCCGCCTCATATAAGGTCAAACAATGTCGAAGGACAGTGTCGACACCACGGCGATACAGAGTATCGTTCACTATAAGGTAGTATTTTGCGTGATGCCTGATACGTCACCGTTCATCGCGGGTGAGATCGGGACGGAAGCGTTGGGTTTGGAAATATAAGAGAATATCCCCATACCACGGATCAGACGTGCTAATGAGGAACAATGATTCGTCGGGAAGAGAATCAGTGGGCTCGGATTGCTCAGTAGCACGGGGCAGGTTACAAATTAACTCAGCGAAGACCAGGGATTTCTTCGACTTGGCTTTGACAAATTCCAAGTCAAACTCTTGAAGGATGACAATCCAACGGGAGTACTTGTCCCTAAGCACTTGTCGTGTGAGGATATAGTACATTGGATTGAAATCGGCGATGACGGTGGTCCGGCGGAGTAAGATGTAGTGACGGAATCTCTAGAAAGCAAATACTGTTGCCAGAGCCAACTTTTCAACATGTGAGGAGCGAGTTTCAGAGTCAAGAAGACTCTTGCTGAGATAGTACACCACATGTTCTATGCCGTTGTAGTCTTCCTGGACTAACACCATACCAATGGTGGAAATCGAGGCTGCGAGATAAAGGATGTAGTCCTGTGTGTAATTGGGGGGTTGAATCACAGGATCTTTGGTTAAGGCTGCCTTTAGATTGTCAAAGGAGCGTTGGGCTTCATCATCCCATATGAAGGGAACATTCTTCTTGAGAAGCCGCATGTAGCCTTTTGTTATCTCGGACAGATTGCAGATAAAACGGCGTAGAAAGTTTGCATGCCCTTGCAAACATTGAAGTTCTGGAATATTGGTAGGTGAAGGCAGGGCTATGATAGCTGCTACCTTTGCGGGATCTAGACGTATCCCGTCTTTGGAGACTATGAAGCCCAACAGTCTTCCGGCTTCTACACAGAAGACGCACTTATGCGGGTTCAAACGTATGTTGTAGCGCCGGCACCTTTCGAAAATGGCACTCAAGTGGTCTGGATGGTCTTCCCGCGTTCGAGAATGAGCGGGGAGATCATCAAGATATGGCTCTAAGATATGTTTGATGTCATGGAATGCGTAGGACATCGCCCGTTGGAAAGTTGCCCCGGCATTTTTCAGGCCAAAAGGTAACTTTCGATATGCAAAGATCCCCCAAGGGCAGATAAAGGCCGTTTTGTGCTGGTCGGCTGGGAGGATATCGATCTGATTATAGCCAGAGAAGCCATCCATAAATGAAAAGATAACACTTCCGGCACAGTTATCGATGATCTGGTCGATAAACGGAGTTGGGTAGTTGTCCTTGGGACAAGCCTTGTTCAAATCACGGTAATCAACACAGACTCTAATCGTTCCCTGTTTCTTGGTTATGGGAACGATGTTGGATACCCATTCTGTCAATGGGACAGGATAGATAAAACCAGCACGCAAAAGTTTTTCAACTTCTGCTTTAATGGCGGCTGCCTTACGAGGATGAACGGGTCGAAGCTTTTGCCGAACAGGTCGGGCGCCAGGGAAAGTTGGAATTTCGTGGACCACGATCGAGGGGTCAATTCCTGGCATCTCTTCATAACTCCAAGCAAAAACATCGCGGAAAGTTTTAAAGTAGGCACTATAGAACTCCGTTTCGAGGGGAGTACATGTTTTGCCAATGTGTACGTTTTCCACGATACCAGGCTTCACTGAAATATCGATGGGAGTGGTTGCCATAAGGTTGGCCAAGTTGCCTTCGGAAAATACCTCATCGAGGGAAGTGGGGAACTTGGTTTGAACCATCCCAAGTGAAGCGCTGGATTTGGTATCGGGCTGGATTTGGTATCGGGCTCAAGTGACTGGATGGTGGGGAATGAAGATCGATGATGAAAATCTCCCCATGGTGGCTCATCACCGCACATAACCTCTATGATTGATTCGTCAGTAGGAAAAATCAAATTGAGAGGATCAAAAAGTGGTGGGTGTGGATGAGTTTCAGCCGAGAGCTGTGCCACGGTGTGATAAGAAGAACAATCGACCCAATCTGTGGCTGATTGGATCGCGTCATATGCTGCAAGGTTTTTGTTCAAAGGCATGGAATTGCCATAGCCTTGAATCTGAGTGGGACTCGGAATCACCCATGAATCATCGGAAGGGGTGACATGTGATGAAAACATGTTGACTGGTTGGAGATGGGTTCCCAGTTCTGGAAAAACTCCAATGAGGGATGAATCCTTCATGAGACCAACACCTATGTCTTGGAACCGGTACCGAGGTTGATCCAATAACGGGACGGTGTTGGTGGAGTTCGGATGGGTGTCTGGGATACAGTAATCCAGTTGATCAATAGTGACAATTTTCCCTTCATGAGGGAATTGTACAATCCGGAAGACTGTAGATGCTATGGCGGTCATGGCATAGAACCAGTTCCGACCAAGTAGGAGATTGTAATCCAAAGGTGCATCTACGACTTCGATGTGTACGGATACTGTTTTGCCTCCCAGTTCAACACCGATTGAGGGAATGAGTCCATATGGTTGAAAACCATGTCCATCAAACGCCCTGAGAGTAGTGGGAGAAGTTGTGACCTCGGGTGAGCCTAAGGCTCTCCAGCAGTTCAAAGACATAATCGACGTGGAAGCACCCTCATCTAACACAGTACGGTGGATGACATTTCCACGGATTTTTGTATGCACCTGGAATGCTAACTGATGAGAAAGCCTAGGTTTGGCGTGTTCCAAGTTAAACACGATAGAGTTAGAAGTATCTGGGTCCAGTGCCCCCAGTGCTGAAAGTAGGGTTCTACGCTGCGTGGGGCAGTGTTGGAGAACCTCGAGAGTCGACATGGCGCAAGGTGCTTGAGCCAGATCCTCAACAATGTTGTAGTTTTGGGTGGCTCGTGCATTAGGATTGAATGTCGCCTTTCGAATAGTGCCCTTGGGTGGGCGTAGCATTGTGTCCGTTAGCGGTCTCTCGATGTGGAGATGACTGTTAGGGGGGGGAATAGGAATCGGATCTTCAACAGGGGATTTGCCTTTGGCTATCTCCGATTGTTTGTTTGAACTTGGAGGGTTGTCATAAGTCTTTGAACGAGTGGTGATATTAATCTCCTCATTACTTGTCATTAGGATTTCGCGGTTTGTGGACGTCTCTCCGCGGGTAGGATTGGTCGGGTTGCCCCCTTGCAGGGATTCCTGGGCAAGCATTTGCTGTTGCTGTTGTGGGAAAGGGTCAGTCAGCACTGCTGGGCGAGAGGATCCTTTAACGAACTTGTTGACCTCGTCCTTGTAGGGACAGTCACGCGTATAATGATCATCTTGACAAATTAAGCAGGGAAACTTAGCTTTCCGACGTGGTTTCTGGTCATTCTGGGTAGGTTGTGGCTTGGGGTTCTCCTGTTGGTTCTTTTTGGATTTGCCACGATTGTTTTTCTTCTTTCCTCTGGATGGTTGTGACGTAGATTGAACTGCATTCACTTCGGAGGAGACAACAGGAGAGGTGGAAGCTTTTGAAGCGGCCTGGGTAAAAGCGGGGGAAGCAGAAGCTTGTTGTCCCGTCGAGTTGATAGCAGGCTGAGCCTTGACTGAACCAACAATACCATCAATGGGTGGTTCAGTAGTAGGCTTTGTTGGATCAGTGTGAACGCGGGAGGCATGTGGAAGAAGTTCATGTAAAGTACCAGATCGAGTATATACCAAATCCATGTATTGTGCTGCCGAGATGGCTTGTTCTTCTGTAATCGGTCCGCGCATAGCGATGTCTCTGGCTATGGGAGGCAAAAAGGATTTTGTAAACCAATCAGCAAGTAGTTGATCCGGAATAGGTGCCTTTATTAGCCTACGGCGTCTTCACCACTCGTGGATGTGATCCAAAATATGTGTTGAAGTGGTTTGACGTAGTGAAGTGAGCAGTTCTGTTCCAGTCTCATACCGGATGGGGAGCTGGAAATGTGTTAGAAACTGCATAGCCAAAGTGTTTAAATCACGAAAAGAGTGTTGTGGCAGCTCGATATACCATTTTGCTGCCGTTCCGGTGAGCGTGCGTTGGAAGAGCCGAAGTCATATGGAATCATCCATCAAGGAGTTGGATGAACACCAAAGATGGAAGGTCATCATGTGGTTCTTGGGGTCTTCCCCGGGCTTGGCATCGAACTTGGGAATGTCCGATGGTAGTTTGGATGGAATAGGTGGCCAGTGAGGTTCTGTAATGTACCCATTTTGACCCCCTTTGTATTAAACCGTAAATGATGTAAATATTGTAATTTAATCATGGTGAGGAGCTCAAGGCCAAGGCCCCACCATTGATTTAGCGTTTCATGAATCGGAAATTAAAAATAGATGCCCATGGTTCTTGTGCGAGATGGGCACAATGTAAATAAGACACCATGTAAATACGAATTTTAATGGAAAAACCCACAACCGGCTATGCAATGCAACAAAAGAGATGGGGCATGACTCTACAAGGAAAAGGGAGGGAAATTATTCAAACCCTTGAGCCAATGGTATTAATCCATGTGTCAATGGGGAAACCCATAAACCACCAACTACCCATTTTGTCTCATGTACCCAATCATTTAATTTTTTTCCAAGAAATTGGTTAAGGCAGTTAATGCCTTGGGAATGAAAGAGTATGGGCAAGCCATTTTCGTGCATGGGCAAGCCATCAACTTGGAAAAAAGTGTTTTGTCTCCTTGGGCAAGAAACCACCCACGAAATGGTGCCCAAAGCCATTCTGTACAGGCAGCCTTTGATCATTCACGCAGGGGGAGTTAGCTGGGGTCTTCCATTTACGTTTTTAATCTAAATACTGCATTTTTCCATGCCTGGGAGTCGTTTTTGCAGTATATAACAGTTGGGAGAGGGAGGGCCACGTTTTGAGGACTCTAGGGAGGTCATTTTTGCCCCTGAATGTCCAAGGACGTTTTTCTAAAAACAGATTTGGCTTCCTGGGTTGTTCACCAACTTCCCATTTCGTTTTTGTGGGTTCTGCTGTTATGTGCATCCTTGTTCTTGGTTTGAGCCAGTGAGCTGAAGTGTTGGAGTGGTAGTGGATAGAAGTGGCTTGATAAACCTAGTGGGGGAGACAACCTCTCAAAAAGATCAAGAGGGCTTTGGTTACTCTTCTATGCATACCCTGAGAGCACTGGATAGGGAAGGTATGGCTTGAGGGACTGCACAGCAGTGAAAAGAATACTTCCTTGTGCTGGGTGTGTAGGTATTGTGGGTGCCAAGCTAGATAGATCTTGCAAGGTTATCCCTGGCTCTGTGCTGGAGCTCACTAGCTTAGCAACTCTTCCTTTCCATCTCCTAGTAGCCTGATAAACCCAATTGTAGATTGGCTTGGCTCATCTTGGTGTATGCTTGGCTATGCGTGAGTCTGCTGTTCCTTGGTTCCTTGTAGAGATCATGCCCAGCTCGGGGGTGGCAGTGGTGCTGAGAGATTGAGGAGCACACTGGCCTATGGTTGGGTGGAATGTTGCAGTTGCATAGCCAGTTGCTTGGGACTGCCTTATTGAGATAAGTATTCTCTTGTGTAAATTGGCAATTATCATTTGATGAATGTTATGAATGTATGTGGATGTATTAAACGAATTTGCCTCTGCTGTGTTTTTAAAAGTTTAGGCATTTCCATTTGATCTTGTCACAGAATCTTGAATGTGTGTTAGAGATCAACAACATTTATTTGATTACCATCGTTTTTCCATAGCATGCACAGATACAGTTCTTTGCATCAATGTTTTTAATTCAAACGTATTGGGGCTAATTGCCCGGATTGAGCACTGTGATCCTCTCTATCACGCTGGTATGATAGAGGGGACACTACAGGTTCATGCCATATAGGATCGTTGATAAGCCTCGACAAATCAGGTAGATCAAGTGTGGCCAAAAAGGGATGTTGACGGTTGGTCTGCGGGAATGAGTAATAACCATGTGGTGCCGAGAACCCTGGAGGGCCCTGCATAGCATACTGCTATGTGTTATACCCATATGAGTTTCCCACGGGATACTGCTGGAAATTCTGTGGATGGTAAGCCATCTGGTTAACCGGTTGATTGTAGGCAACCGGTTGGTGAATGTTCTGCTGAGTGGGTATAGTACCTTGGGGTTGCTGGAACCCAGAAATGGTTGTTGTTCCTTGTTGGGGAAAAGTTCCTTGGAATTGTTGTGTTCCAAGGGTGTTACCACTATACTGTGTAAGTGGAGGGTTTCCCATAGCAGGGTTGGGGGGCGGCTGCGACGGTGGTGTCCATGGAAGGCTCGTTCCTGCTTGAGGAGCGAGTGGGAATTGGAGTGATGGGTTCCATGGAGTTGTAGCAGTTGAAGGGTAAGGGAAGCCAGAATTCAAGTTGGGGGGAATCTGAGATTGCCCCCCAGCTTGGTTCCAGTTTCCAAAAAGTGAGTACCCCCCACTCTGTGGGATTTGAGTATCCCAAGAAGGAAGCATGCCTGACAGGGTTTGTTGAGAGTAAGGCCTGGTTAGAACACCAGAATAAAGTTTCCCACTGCCAGGTGGATTGTACATACCGAACTGAGTAGACGCTGCTGGTTGGGAAGTTTGTTGGAACGAGCCAATAGGTTGTCCGCCAGCAGTTAGGTTGGATGGTCCTATATGAGGAGGCTGTTGGCTGGGAAGTGGGTTCCCAGCAAAAGGTTGTCCTCCAACTGGTTGGGTTGATGGCCCACCAGTTGGAGGTTGTTGAGTTGGAACAGGGTTCCCAACAAAAGGTTGTCCACCTACTGGTTGGGTTGATGGCCCACCAGGGGGAATTTGGTAGTTAGAGTTGGGAACCACTGTAGTCGGTTGACCACCTCCTGAAATAGTATAAATGGTGGCTGAGGGTGATCCCCCGGTCGAACCGGAAAATCCAGCAGTATGACTAGTTGTTCTTCCGCTGCTGGTCAAATATGATAATGTGGATTGGCCAACGGCACCAAAAGTATCGATTTGTGGAGGGGGTCGTCCATATCGAACATGTGAGGACGGGGAAAAAACTGGGTTATCCCTCATAGAATGTGCACCAAATATAGGTGATGACAGCAAATGCGGGGAATTTAGCCCAGGGGTATTCGCGTCGTCCATGACATGTTCAATGGTAGGAGGACCCTCGAAAACTGGGTCCGAGTTCATGTCCTGGAAAAGGTTTTGGGGATCCGGCAGGAATCTAGGTATGGTAACGTCCGAAGGTCCTGCGCTGTCTGCAAAGGAGTGTCGAAACTCCGTGCTAGACGGGATGTTGGGATCCCCATAGTCAGAAGGGCGAGTGTCAGGGGGATATCGAGAGACTGACGAGATCATTTTCTCTGTGTTGCGTCTAAACCGTGCCGATGCTAACGGAGAGTTCGCTAGGCTGACCATACTAGACTGGATGGAAGCCATGATTTCATGTCCCGGAGGGAGGTTGGGTAGAGTAATAGTACGAGGTACGTTGCTAGAAGAACTCGTTTCCTGCGGGTGAACACTGGGTGACGTAGTGATAACAGGCGGAAGATCTGCCTGGGAAGTGATGAAACCATAATCAGGTTCAAAGGGTGTGTCAGGAAGTCGAGTATCTTCAATGATTTCAACGTACCCGCCTGGGACTGAAATCAAGCCAGGTATGTCCTGGTCGGACCCTTCTGTGGTGCCAACAGATCCATCTGTATCATGGTGAAAAGTGTCTGATGGATGGGAAGTGCTGACATTCGGTAGAAGGATGACCTCGGGTCTAGTACTTTGGGTTGTACTAGGTTCAGTTGTGGTAACTGTGTCCACTGTGACAGATAAATCTGGAATGACAGTGGGTGAAGTGACAGTGGAGGTCTCAGATATGCTAGTGGTTGCAGAAGCTGCAATAGATTCTGAGACTGTACTGTGAGTGGCAGTTACAGGTGGAATTGAAGCCGTTGTACGTATCGGCGGTGGAATGTTCACTCGACCAGCACCGCGGCCAGGAGGAGCAGGAATGCGTGATGCAGGCGGACCAGTAGTCCGTGGCAGTGGTGGTGGTGGAGGGATTTGGCCCTGTTGTCGTCGTGATCTTCGTGGTAGATCGTACATGATGACAGGAAAATGAAAATCGGGGCAGTATCGTAAACAAAGAACTCAAAAACTCTAATGCAACCGAGTGTGCAGAAGAGGAGCTAGAAAAAGCAAGGCTCACAGGCCAAAAAAAAGCAAGCTCTAAAATCTATACTGAGACCGGTGTCTCAATAAGCGAGCTGATCAAAAAAACTGGCCAGAATGCCAACAAGCAGTCCCTACAAAGAAAAAATGACCCTCTACAAAGATGAGATAGCAAGCAAACTCCTAACTAAGAGCTGGAGACCTCAACAGGCTGTATCCTTCGCAAGGTGATGAAATCCAAGTCAAACAATACAACATGAGAGACCGATATAAGAAGGATATCCCTCTACCGAAAGGGATCCTGGGTAAAAGAGCCCTAGTAGAGTAGATACTAAGCCACCTCGTTCATGACACGTCGGAAAAGGTTTTGGGCACTTCAGCCTTCCGAAGAAGACATTGATCGATGTTACCTTAGGGCTAAGTGGAGTGCGGTATTCCACAGAGTCCGTCCGGTTCTCAATCTCGCGGCCGTTTAACCCCTAAAAGTTGGAAACAGTCAGGAGGCCCCTCCACAAACTAGCTGTGACCGTGTCAATAAGTACTAGAGGATTTTAGTTCCCTAAAGACAACGACTATGTCTCAGATGAAAATGACAAGGGGGAATTATTTTGATGCCTATTCCCGGTGTCCTACCTAACTACCAAATTATTTTGATTTCCTCAAGTGAGGTTAAGGTTGGTTTAATTAGGGTGATTAATTTTAGTGGCTGTCTTTACTCAATCAGGTAGTGGACGTGAAACTTGATGGTGTTATGACGACTCAAACCATGCAAATGAGAATGAATCACAAATAAGCCTTTGTCTTCGATGAAATCTAGCTAGGGTAAAGATAGAGGTTCTTCGATCAAATATGCATGAAATTTTTCACAAGCAATCAAAAAACTAAAGTAAAAGATTTTTCCTTTTTGATTTATAAACAAAGCCAAACTGAAGTAAAAACTCTTTTCAATGCACTGATTCTACAATCTACAATGCTTCTACAATGAGAATTTCTGTGGCGAAATCAATGGTTCATTTCCCTATGCAAAATACTAGTAAACTTTTTCAATTTAAACAACAAAATTGCTCTCAACTAATGATCTTTTTAATTTACTGAAAATAATAATATGACTGTAAAAGCTACAGGATTCAGTGACAGAGAGCAGTGGTGTTGAGTTGGTTGTGGTGAAAAAGTCAAGTCAATGCAATCAAACTGGAAAAATGACCAATATGTCAAAAATTCCACTAAGTCAATCAACAATCAAGCTCACAAACTGGGTAATAAGCACACCATGCAGACTGGAAATTGACCAGGATGCTACCAGGCAACAGTAAATACTACTTTAAGGCAGAGAGAGACTCAGGAAACCAAGCAAAGATACACAAATTTAAAATCTTGCAGACACTATCGTGGGTGATGGTCTGACTGAAGCGCGGCACTGTGACAGTACCACTCTGGTATTAAGTACTAAAACGCGGGTACTACCGCGCTGGATGCAGTTCAGGGGGCGCGGTACTGTGGCAAGGTATGGATGAAGCGCAACTTGAGAAAATGAAATGAAGTTTTCAGGGTTGTTGCTAACCCAGGGGACTTAGTGATCAAACAGGGAGATAAACACTGCGAGGAGGGGTGAATAAAGGTCAAAAAGGACCAAGATTCAAACTAGTTTGAAGTGCAACAAAAACTCACAATGCAAAGATAAATGACTATGAATTGAATCAATCAAGCAGTAATCAAAACCAGCGGAGTCGCCATTCTTGTTCTGTAGAATTTTGTCCTATGGATAAGCCAAAACTCTCTTAACTTTAAAGCAGACTTTAAACTAACCTTAAAGCAAGAAACAAGTCAAAACAAATGCTACCTTGAATCCCTAAATCTAACAAACATCTCAAGATAAAAATGCTAGAAAGAGTAGAAGAAATTTAACTAACCTTCTATCCAGACGCTTGTTCTTGTAGTTGCTCCAATCTCTAAGCCCTCGCGAATGAACCTGTCAAAATGGAACCAAGACACAAGAATGCACTATTCTCTAGAAACCTGAAACATGAGTTAGAATCTAAATCTATGAAAGATACAAATCATATCATTAAAACAAAGTTAACACAAATGATTTGGGAAAACAAGACAAGTTATTCCATTACAACTTGAAGAATACTTACAAAAGATGCTTGATGTCCAAGCCAATCCTCCAGCTCCAAGTGTCTTCTCCTCTAGCTATCTCCACAATGCTGCAAGACCATAAGTTTGGTACTCTCAAGAGTCCTCCCCCTTTCCAATGGAATGCCTCTGTTTTATAGTGAATGGTGAGGTTAACCAACAAGAGAGATGGGTGGATCTAAGGAGAGATAAGTGGATCAGGGTTTCTAATCGAAGGAAATGAGTTGAGATCGAATCAGGGACCCCAATCTTCCATTATCTTCGAAAATCCAAAATCCCACAAGCCAAGGGAAAAAGGCTATTAAAAGAGTACCGCGTTCTGCAGTCTCTGCAGAACGCGGTATTGCCGCGTTTTGGGGAAATAGCATAGCGCGGTAGTACCTAGTACCACGTTTTGATAGATGAGCAAGGCGCGGTAGTGTATGTGGATAAAGTCTAAGGTGGGTCAAAACTTGTTAGGGTAGATTCACCTTCAATGTTGACTCATCATCTGTCTCTTCCGGATGGTTTAAAACAGTAGGGAAAGTGTCGTCAACTCGTTTTGTGATGGAGATGCGACACTGTGAAATATGGAGGTATAACAGATGCCCCCTAAAGTGTGAGGTCAGAAGGGACTGATGGCTGAAAGAATTTACGAATATAATGTGCAGAGATAGCATCGAGGAGAATGACACTGAGCTGAAATAGAAACAAAGTGTTAGATATACCACCGAGGCGGGCATTCCCATGCTCGGAAACAGATGACTCAAAGCATGGCTGCCGACCAATACATTGCAGATCCATGAGTACTGAGATGATGTAGACTGTGGACAGATCATGGCTACTATGAACAATCGTAGATCCATGAGACAATAATGACACATCCACGACCAATACAATAAGTGGATCTGTGTGACAATACAAGGGACATCTCCATCGCAGCCTGGACGCAGTCGAGATACAGCGATGCGCCCAGGGTCTTCTCCCCGATCGCAAAAGATACGAATCTAACCATGTTATTTACAAAGTGTTGAAGTCGAACATGGTAGAAACCATTTGATTACCGGTCAAAGATGTGGACCGTTAACAAATGCGAGGGAGATCACCAATGATGACGATGATTCCCAAGGTATCAATAGTACATCTCAACGAAATGCGAATGAATGAGTTGATGTCGAGCATCCGAGAGATTTCTTGATCAGAGGTCAATGATGTGAACCTACTGCCAAACACGAGGAAACCTGCCATTGAGGCATGCAGGCACCAAGGTACTAACGGTTGATCTCTTAGTCTAATTCCCGGATAATGATTTGGTGTCGACAGGAATAGACTCGTCGAAGTTGGGCCATGATGATTCCCACATCATCGACACGAAATCGGCACAGATGATAAGATGATGGAGCAATTGAGTATGTACTGACACAGCGGAGGCCTGACACAATGAATGACTCGAAACAATTCAACCCTTTGAACATATAATGGCATGTAATAAGACTTGGAAGCAGGGATTATTGATAAATAGAGGATAGACACCGGATGAGTGGACTCGTGGCCAGGGAGACGACTCATGATGATGACCATAACTCAGTGAAAAATGGATACCCAATATAGACAAGAGACGGACACATGCCATGTTCAAAGGTAACGACTGACAAGCTGCCATAGATAAACTTGACTTATCCCCCCATATTTCCCCGACATGATAGACGAGTACCTCTTTCTTGTTTTGCGAGCTTGAAGAGGATAACAGATGCTCGGTGTAGCTCACCTCATGGATGATTCCAATCTCACATGTTTTACGAACCTGAGAAAGGAGGGGTTCGTCCCAAAGTGGGTCCTTCGATGTTAACATTTTAACGAGCCCAAGGAAGGAAAACTCGGTAGTTTTTCATATTTAGAGAGCTTGAAAAACTTGAAAGGAAGCTCCGTAATGTACTTTTTCGTAAATTTAGTTCCTCGATCCCGAAAAAGTGTAAAACAATTCCCGAGAGAACTCTCCCAGCCGAGATTGACTGAGGTATACCTTTCTCGTAAATAGTCTAGACGGGCCAAAAAAGGGGTAACCTATCACCGAATAGACGACCTTTCAAATACTTTTACAAGTGTGAAAGAGTCAAGATCACTTGGCAATCTTTTCAATTTTAAGAAGTCTGAAAAGAGCTTAACTATGGACTCCTTTGGTCTTTTTCGCAATTTTAAATTATTCTGGTTCGAAAAAAGAATAAAATACAACCAGAATAATACTTTCCTCATTGTTTAACGAGCATGAGTAAAGCTGACCATACTCGACACCATTTACTCGAGTTTGACAAGCACGACACGGGTGTAAAAGCGCTTGGAATCTTTTTCAAGTTTTAAATCCAGAGCACGAAAAAGATAAAGTGGGCTCAAAATGAAGGTCGAATTATGAATAAACACCAGTGTGAATGTATCTCATTCCTACCAAGGATCCTGTCAATAAATGCTCAAAAACTGGACATTAGCAATGTGAACAAGGGTTTATTTCAATTATTTAAAATAGTAATTAATTAATAAAAAAAAAAAAAAATGTCAAAAAATGCTATATAAGGAATGGTAAAAATAGAAATTACTATTCATTTGTGTTTTTACCCAAAGGAGACATTTTCACCCATTTAGGAGCAAGATTTCAAGGATCCATACCGGGAGTTCTGGGACACCGTTTCGACCGCCGTCTGTGCCAGGTAAGAGTGCTTGAGCCCCTCTTTCATTTTATGTAAGAATTTTTTGCTTTCACCAGGAAAAATTTGATTTTTTGGCGAGCCCTTTTGGGCAAGAATCGCCCTTCACACTACCGCGTGGGGGCCCTATCGAAAAACGCGGTACTGTGTAACAGTACCACGCTGTATCCTCAAACAGAGGCGCGATAGTGTGGACTGCCGCACGGTAGGATATCCCTCAGACGTGGCACATGCGAATTTTGAGTTTAAAAAATCAAATTTTCTCCAATTTTCTGCTGGAACTAAGTTGCTAAATAGTTACTAATTGTTTTGTTCTTTTGCAGGGATTTGCAACTTATTCAGAGCAAAATGGTAAGCTGGAAAGAGAGAGAGCACGAAGCAGATGATTTGCGGCCGAAAATGACTTACCAACTGTGACCGCATTGCGAGAATGTGGTTTGCTAAAGTTCTTCAAAACCAAAGGAATTCGCCAGCAACCTAAGCTCCTTACTCATCTTATCCAATTGTGGGACCCTGACATTCAAGCTTTCCGAGTGGGAGAGCATGTGCTTGAAATCCAACTCGAGGATATTTATTTCCTTACGGGCCTCTCGAAAAGAGGGGCCCGGGTGAACTTTACCGGATACACAGCTTCAGAATCAAGCACAGATGACTTGATTGCTCGGTATTGCCAGGCGGGTTCGAGTAAGAAAAGTGGGAAGGTGGCCATAAAGGATGTCATAAATCTTCCTGTAAAAACCGTGCTATTCACTATCACGCGTGCAGCGGGAAGTGTAAGTCCACATCAGGCATCCCGCACACAGGTGAATCTCGCAGCAGAGTGCATGGGAGGAACAGTTTTCAACTGGTGTGAGGCAGTGTTGTCCAATCTGAAGGAACAAGTGCACAAGTGTAGGACTGGGAAAAATACCCAGTTTGGCTATGGGAGTATCCTGGTCACTTTCTTTTTGGCGAGGGTGCCACTACTGCGTCCACAGATATCTATGCACCCTCGTCCACCTACTGAGCCATGGATGGCTCGATGAAGTGACTATGCTGGATGCCTCGGGGGACCTCAGCGGCTAGGCTTTGGCGAGGACTTCTTCTTTTGGCTAGAGGAGCAGATAGTCATGATTGATGACTATCCCTACTCAGGGGTAGATTTCCGTGAGGACATCGACTTGGCATTGCCAGAGGATGATGACTGGGACGACTCTGGTATGACCTTCATGGATATGTATTTTTTCTTTTTGAATATTTAAATTTTTATTGCTTTTTTAGAATGTGTAAAAGACGTCTAATGTATATTCGCATGCATGTTGCAGACCGTGGACCACAGAGGCCAGCTGGATATTCTCCACTCCGGCGTGGTGGTGTCGATCGTCAGGCTGTTCCTGACGAAGAGGAAGATGAAGACGAGGCAGGAGGTGTTCGGGACATTGAGAGGAATCTGCAGGGATTGACTCATGGTATCCCTGCTATGCGAATGGATGATGTGCCTTACCTCCTCCAGCGACATACTGTAGGTGTGCCTGGTCGTATCAGTCGACTTCTTCGCAGGGTGGTTCGAGCCGTAGTGTGTTACCACCGGTAGCGGGATGAGTCCGATGAGGGACATGATAGGTCTCCTAGATCTCCATAGATGGTCTTTTGATCTATTTGCGGCATGTACACGATATGTAGGCTTTGAGGGCCAATTTTTGTATATGGGATTTGATCCCCAATTTTGTCTTTGACACAAACTTTATGTATTTTTGAAAAAACACACTTATATACAGTGATATGGACCTATTTATGATCTAAATATTTACAATGAGTTGTGCATTTTACTTTTTATGATGTTTTTATGTATGGGCAAGATGCCAATCCAAAATGTAATTAGCCAATGAATCAGCAATACAATTGAATTCTCTCGGTATGTGTTGATATGTGATAAAATTAAATGACCGTTCCAAGAGGCGTACTCTTCGAAATAAACGAAGTAGTACAGGATCGCGAACTGTGTAAACACGGTTTAGATGAGAAACCACGAGTTGGGAGTCTAAAAATACT
The DNA here is from genome assembly GCA_027924585.1 of Larix kaempferi. Classification (NCBI taxonomy): domain Eukaryota; kingdom Viridiplantae; phylum Streptophyta; class Pinopsida; order Pinales; family Pinaceae; genus Larix; species Larix kaempferi. The sequence goes on along the minus strand of BSBM01000755.1, from coordinate 4,561,455 downwards.
GATAAGGAGTCAATCCCGAGTGAAGCAACCTCTGTCAAGAGACCAATGACTGCATGGTGCTCCGCGATATTTTTGGTTGCAGGACCTAAACAATTGGCTCCTGAAGAAATCAACTCGCCAGTGGGGGAATAGATTACCCATGCTGCGGAAGCAAGATTCTGGGTATGTCGGCTTGCACCGTCGGCGAATCCAAAGTAGGCAGACATCTGCGCATAAAGTCACGAGTCAAAGTAAGAGTGGATACACGAGGTCCACGTACACACCAAAAAGAAAGCAAAAAGCAAGCTAAGTACATTATGTACAACAAGTAACCCGCGTAGGGTAACCTCACGCGTAGAAACGTTTGAGGTATAGCCCGTTGCGGGGCCGTGCCAATGGCGTACCATCACAATCGATTAGTTCATAGGCTCCTTTTTCTAAGACACATTTTACAATGAAGGGGCCGTACCACATAGATTCGAGTTTACCTTTTCCAAGCTTATCATGCATCTGATCATATGTAAGTACGAGGTCACCCTCATTGAATATCCGAGGTTGAACGGATTTGTCGTATTGAGCTTTGACGCGTTTTTTGTGAGCTTCATTAGCCAAAGCAGCGTCGCGGCGGGTTTCATCTAGCTTAGCTAGGTATAGAAACCGTTCCTCTTCGGAAGTAGTGTGTGGAAGTAGCTCTATGGCTATCTTGAGTGATGGAATTTCACATTCAATCGGCAGAATTGCTTCTAGACCATACACCAGTTGGAATGGTGTAAACCCGGTAGAACTTTTCACTGAGGTCCGATATGCCCACAGTGCTGAGAACAGAGCTGAGTACCAATTGGATTTCTGGGTACCCACAATGCGCTGAATCATTCGTTTCAGGACTTTATTAATGGCCTCAACTTGGCCATTAGCTTGTGGGTAATACGGGGTTGAGTTTTTGTGGCGAAAACCCAGTTTGGCACTTAGTTCTTCGATCATATGGTTCCTGAAATGGGAACCATGATCGGTCACAATAGACTGTGGGACACCGAATCTAGCTATAATATGATTGAATATGAACTGCGTTGCTGTTTTTCCGTCTTCAGCATACGTAGGCATCGCTTCAGTCCATTTTGTAAAATATTCGAAAGCTACTATGACATAGCTATGCCCTCCGGCTGAAGTGGGCTTACAGTGCATAAAATCGATGCCCCATTTGGAAAAGGGGCCGACGGCAATGACAGGATGGAGTGGAGCAGGGTGCGATCATGCTTTGCTATGAAAGAATTGGCATGGCGGACACTTCTTGACTGTTTCAATGCAGTCTTTGAAAATTGAGGGCCAGAAGTATCCTGCTCGCAATATTTTCTGGGCCGTAGCCATCCCAGAGAGATGACCACCACATGGTCCAGCGTGGCAGTCATTGAGAATGCGTTCCGCCTCATCTAAGGTCAAACAACGTCGAAGGACAGTGTCGACACCACGACGATACAGAGTATCATTCACTATAAGGTAGTATTTTGCGTGATGCCTGATACGTCGCCCTTCATCGCGGGTGAGATCGGGATGGAAGCGTTGGGTTTGGAGATATAAGAGAATATCCCCATACCATGGATCAGACGTGCTAATGAGGAACAATGATTCGTCGGGAAGAGAATCAATGGGCTCAGATTGCTCAGTATCACGGGGCAGGTTACAAATTAACTTAGCGAAGACCAGGGATTTCTTCGACTTGGCTTTGACAAATTCCAAGTCAAACTCTTGAAGGATGACAATCCAACGGGAGTACTTGCCCCCAAGCACTTGTTGTGTGAGGATATAGTACATTGGATTGAAATCGGCGATGACGGTGGTCTGGCGGAGTAAGATGTAGTGACGGAATCTCTGGACAGCAAATACTGTTGCCAGAGCCAGCTTTTCAACATGTGAGTAGTGAGTTTCAGAGTCAAGAAGACTCTTGCTGAGATAGTACACCACATGTTCTATGCCATTGTAGTCTTCCTGGACTAACACCATACCAATGGTGGAAATCGAGGCTGCGAGATAAAGGATGTAGTCCTGTGTATAATTGGGGGGTTGAATCACAGGATCTTTGGTTAAGGCTGCCTTTAGATTGTCAAAGGAGCGTTGGGCTTCATCATCCCATATGAAGGGAACATTCTTCTTGAGAAGCCGCATGTAGCCTTTTGTTATCTCGGACAGATTGCAGATAAAACGGCGTAGAAAGTTTGCATGTCCTTGCAAACATTGAAGTTCTGGAATATTGGTAGGTGAAGGCAGGGCTATGATAGCTGCTACCTTTGCGGGATCTAGACGTATCCCGTCTTTGGAGACTATGAAGCCCAACAGTCTTCTGGCTTCTACACAGAAGACGCACTTATGCGGGTTCAAACGTATGTTGTAGCGCCGGCACCTTTCGAAAATGGCACTCAAGTGGTCTGGATGGTCTTCCCGCGTTCAAGAATGAGCGGGGAGATCATCAAGATATGGCTCTACGATATGTTTGATGTCATGGAATGCGTAGGACATTGCCCGTTAGAAAGTTGCCCCGGCATTTTTCAGGCCAAAAGGTAACTTTCGATATGCAAAGATCCCCCAAGGGCAGATAAAGGTCGTTTTGTGCTGGTCGGCTGGGAGGATATCGATCTGATTATAGCCAGAGAAGCCATCCATAAATGAAAAGATAACACTTCCGGCACAGTTATCGATGATCTGGTCGATAAACGGAGTTGGGTAGTTGTCCTTGGGACAAGCCTTGTTCAAATCATGGTAATCAACATAGACTCTAATCGTTCCCTGTTTCTTGGTTATGGGAACGATGTTGGATACCCTTTCTGTCAATGGGACAGGATAGATAAAACCAGCACGCAAAAGTTTTTCAACTTCTGCTTTAATGGCGGCTGCCTTACGAGGATGAACGGGTCGAAGCTTTTGCCGAACAGGTCGAGCGCCAGGGAAAGTTGGAATTTCGTGGACCACGATCGAGGGGTCAATTCCTGGCATCTCTTCATAACTCCAAGCAAAAACATCGCGGAAAGTTTTAAAGTAGGCACTATAGAACTCCGTTTCGAGGGGAGTACATGTTTTACCAATGTGTACGTTTTCCACGATACCAGGCTTCACTGAAATATCGATGGGAGTGGTTTCCATAAGGTTGGCCAAGTTGCCTTCGGAAAATACCTCATCGAGGGAAGTGGGGAACTTGGTTTGAACCATCCCAAGTGAAGCACTGGATTTGGTATCGGGCTCAAGTGACTGAATGGTGGGGAATGAAGATCGATTATGAAAATCTCCCCATGGTGGCTCATCACCGCACATAACCTCTATGATTGATTCATCAGTAGGAAAAATCAAATTGAGAGGATCAAAAAGTGGTGGGTGTGGATGAGTTTCAGCCGAGAGCTGTGCCACGGTGTGATCAGAAGAACAATCGACCCAATCTGTGGTTGATTGGATCGCGTCATATGCTGCAAGGTTTCTGTTCAAAGGCATGGAATTGCCATAGCCTTGAATCTGAGTGGGACTCGGAATCACCCATGAATCATCGGAAGGGGTGACATGTGATGAAATCATGTTGACTGGTTGGAGGGAGATGGGTTCCCAGTTCTTGAAAAACTCCAATGAGGGATGAATCCTTCATGAGACCAACACCTATGTCTTGGAACCGGTACCGAGGTTGATCCAATAACGGGACGGTGTTGGTGGAGTTCAGATGGGTGTCTGGGATACAGTAATCCAGTTGATCAATAGTGACAATTTTCCCTTCATGAGGGAATTGTACAATCCGGAAGACTGTAGATGCTATGGCGGTCATGGCATAGAACCAGTTTCGACCAAGTAGGAGATTGTAATCCAAAGGTGCATCTACGACTTCGATGTGTACGGATACTGTTTTGCCTCCCAGTTCAACACCAATTGAGGGAATGAGTCCATATGATTGAAAACCATGTCCATCAAACGCCCTCAGAGTAGTGGGAGAAGTTTTGACCTCGGGTGAGCCTAAGGCTCTCCAGCAGTTCAAAGACATAATCGACGTGGAAGCACCCTCGTCTAACACAGTGCGGTGGATGACATTTCCATGGATTTTTGTATGCACCTGGAAGGATAGCTGATGAGAAAGCCTAGGTTTGGCGTGTTCCAAGTTAAACATGATAGAGTTAGAAGTATCTGGGTCCAGTGCCCCCAGTGCTGAAAGTAGGGTTCTACGCTGCGTGGGGCAGTGTTGGAGAACCTCGAGAGTCGACATGGCGCAAGGTGCTTGAGCCAGATCCTCAACAATGTTGTAGTTTTGGGTGGCTCGCGCATTAGGATTGAATGTCGCCTTTCGAATAGTGCCCTTGGGTGGGCGTAGCACTGTGTCCGTTAGCGGTCTCTCGATGTGGAGACCGTTAGGGGGGGGAATAGGAATCGGATCTTCAACAGGGGATTTGCCTTTGGCTATCTCCGATTGTTTGTTTGAACTTGGAGGGTTGTCATAAGTCTTTGAACGAGTGGTGATATTAATCTCCTCATTACTTGTCATTAGGATTTCGCGGTTTGTGGACGTCTCTCCGTGGGTAGGATTGGTCGGGTTGCCCCCTTGTGGGGATTCCTGGGCAACCATTTGCTGTTGCTGTTGTGGGAAAGGGTCAGTCAGCACTGCTGGGCGAGAGGATCCTTTAACGAACTTGTTGACCTCATCCTTGTAGGGACAGTCACGCGTATAATGATCATCTTGACAAATTAGGCAGGGAAACTTAGCTTTCCGACGTGGTTTTTGGTCATTCTGGGTAGGTTGTGGCTTGGGGATCTCCTATTGGTTCTTTTTGGATTTGCCACGATTGTTTTTCTTCTTTCCTCCGGATGGTTGTGACGTAGATTGAACTGCGTTCACTTCGGAGGAGACAGCAGGAGAGGTGGAAGCTTTTGAAGCGGCCTGGGTAAAAGCGGGGGAAGCAGAAGCTTGTTGTCCCGTCGAGTTGATAGCAGGCTGAGCCTTGACTAAACCAACAATACCATCAATGGGTGGTTCAGTAGTAGGCTTTGTTGGATCAGTGTGAACGCGGGAGGCATGTGGAAGAAGTTCATGTAAAGTACTGGATTCAGTATATACCAAATCCATGTATTGTGCTGCTGAGATGGCTTGTTCTTCTGTAATCGGTCTGCGCATAGCGATGTCTCTGGCTATGGGAGGCAAAAAGGATTTTGTAAACCAATCAGCAAGTAGTTGATCCGGAATAGGTGCCTTTATTAGCCTACGGCGTCTTCGCCACTCGTGGATGTGATCCGAAATATGTGTCGAAGTGGTTTGACGCAGTGAAGTGAGCAGTTCTGTTCCAGTCTCATATCGGATGGGGAGCTGGAAATGTGTCAGAAACTGCATAGCCAAAGTGTTTAAATCACGAAAAGAGTGTTGTGGTAGCTCGATATACCATTTTGCTGCCATTCCGGTGAGCATGCGTTGGAAGAGCCGAAGTCGGATGGAATCATCCATCAAGGAGTTGGATGAACACCAAAGATGGAAGGTCATCACGTGGTTCTTGGGGTCTTCCCCGGGCTTGGCATCGAACTTGGGAATGTCCGATGGTAGTTTGGCTGGAATAGGTGGCCAGTGAGGTTCATGCCATATAGGATCGTTGATAAGCCTCGACAAATCAGGTAGATCAAGTGTGGCCAAAAAGGGAAGTTAACGGTTGGTCTGCGGGAATGAGTAATAACCATGTGGTGCCGAGAACCCTGGAGGGCCCTGCATAGCATACTGCTGTGTGTTATACCCATATGAGTTTCCCGCGGGATACTGCTGGAAATTCTGTGGATGGTAAGCCATCTGGTTAACCGGTTGATTGTAGGCAATCGGTTGGTGAATGTTCTGCTGAGTGGGTATAGTACCTTGGGGTTGCTGGAACCCAGAAATGGTTGCTGTTCCTTGTTGGGGAAAAGTTCCTTGGAATTGTTGTGTTCCAAGGGTGTTACCACTATACTGTGTAAGTGGAGGGTTTCCCATAGCAGGGTTGGGGGGCGGCTGCGACGGTGGTGTCCATGGAAGGCTCATTCCTGCTTGAGGAGCGAGTGGGAATTGGAGTGATGGGTTCCATGGAGTTGTAGCAGTTGAAGGGTAAGGGAAGCCAGAATTCAAGTTGGGGGGAATCTGAGATTGCCCCCCAGCTTGGTTCCAGTTTCCAAAAAGTGAGTACCCCCCACTCTGTGGGATTTGAGTATCCCAAGAAGGAAGCATGCCTGACAGGGTTTGTTGAGAGTAAGGCCCGGTTAGAACACCGGAATAAAGTTTCCCACTGCCAGGTGGATTGTACATACCGAACTGAGTAGATGCTGCTGGTTGGGAAGTTTGTTGGAATGAGCAAATAGGTTGTCCGCTAGCAGTTAGGTTGGATGGTCCTATATGAGGAGGTTGTTGGCTGGGAAGTGGGTTCCCAGCAAAAGGTTGTCCTCCAACTGGTTGGGTTGATGGCCCACCAGTTGGAGGTTGTTGACTCAGAACAGGGTTCCCAACAAAACGTTGTCCACCTACTGGTTGGGTTGATGGCCCACCAGGGGGAATTTGGTAGTTAGAGTTGGGAACAACTGTAGTCGGTTGTCCACCTCCTGAAATAGTATAAATGGTGGCTGAGGGTGATCCCCCGGTCGAACCGGAAAATCCAGCAGTATGACTAGTTGTTCTTCCGCCGCTGGTCAAATATGATAATGTGGATTGGCCAACGGCACCAAAAGTACCGATTTGCGGAGGGGGTCGTCCATATCGAACAGGTGAGGACGGGGAAAAAACTGGGTTATCCCTCATAGAATGTGCACAAAATATAGGTGATGACAGCAAATGCGGGGAATTTAGCCCAGGGGTATTCGCGTCGTCCATGACATGTTCAATGGTAGGAGGACCCTCGAAAACTGGGTCCGAGTTCATGTCCTGGAAAAGGTTTTGGGGATCCGACAGGAATCTAGGTATGGTAACGTCCGAAGGTCCTGTGCCGTCTGCAAAGGAGTGTCGAAAATCCGTGCTAGACGGGATGTTGGGATCCCCATAGTCAAAAGGGTGAGTGTCAGGGGGATATCGAGAGACTGATGAGAGCATTTGCTCTGTGCTGCGTCTAAACCGTGCCGATTCTAACGGAGAGTTCGCTAGGCTGACCATACTAGACTGGATGGAAGCCATGATTTCATGTCCCGGAGGGAGGTTGGGTAGAGTAATAGTACGAGGTACGTTGCTAGAAGAACTCGTTTCCTGCGGGTGAACACTTGGTGACGTAGTGATAACAGGCGGAAGATCTGCCTGGGGAGTGATGAAACCATAATCAGGTTCAAAGGGTGTGTCAGGAAGTCGAGTATCTTCAATGATTTCAACGTACTCGCCTGGGACTAAAATCAAGCTAGGTATTTCCTGGTCGGACCCTTCTGTGGTGCCAACAGATCCATCTGTATCATGGTGAAAAGTGTCTGATGGATGGGAAGTGCTGACATCCGGTAGAAGGATGACCTAGGGTCTAGTACTTTGGGTTGTACTAGGTTCAGTTGTGGTAACTGTGTCCACTGTGACAGATAAATCTGGAATGACAGTGGGTGAAGTGACAGTGGAGGTCTCAGATATGCTAGTGGTTGCAGAAGCTGCAATAGATTCTGAGACTGTACTATGAGTGGCAGTTACGGGTGGAACTGAAGCCGTTGTACGTATCGACGGTGGAATGTTCGCTCGACCAACACCGCGGCCAGGAGGAGCAGGAATGCGTGATGCAGGCGGACTAGTAGTCCGTGGCGGTGGTGGTGGTGGAGGGCTTTGGCCCTGTTGTCGTCGTGATCTTCGTGGTAGATCGGACATGATGACAGTAAAATGAAAATCGGGGCAGTATCGTAAACAAAGAACTCAAAAACTCTAATGCAACCGAGTGTGCAGAAGAGGAGCTAGAAAAAGCAAGGCTCACAGGCCAAAAAAAAGCAAGCTCTAAAATCTATACTGAGACCGGTGTCTCAATAAGCGAGCTGATCAAAAAAACTGGCCAGAATGCCAACAAGCAGTCCCTACAAAGAAAAAATGACTCTCTACAAAGATGAGATAGCAAGCAAACTCCTAACTAAGAGCTGGAGACCTCAACAGGCTGTATCCTTCGCAAGGTGATGAAATCCAAGTCGAAGAATACAACATGAGAGACCGATATAAGAAGGATATCCCTCTACCGAAAGGGATCCTGGGTAAAAGAGCCCTAGTAGAATAGATACTAAGCCAACTCGTTCATGACACGTCGGAAAAGGTTTTGGGCACTTCAGCCTTCCGAAGAAGACAGCGATCGATGTTGCCTTAGGGCTAAGTGGAGTGCGGTATTCCACAGAGTCCGTCCGGTTCTCAATCTTGCGGCCGTTTAACCCCTGAAAGTTGGAAACAGTCAGGAGGCCCCTCCACAAACTAGCTGTGACCGTGTCAATAAGTACTAGAGGATTTTAGTTCCCTAAAGACAACGACTATGTCTCAGATGAAAATGACAAGGGGGAATTATTTTGATGCCTATCCCCGGTGTCCTACCTAACTACCAAATTCTTTTGATTTCCTCAAGTGAGGTTAAGGTTGGTTTAATTAGGGTGATTAATTTTAGTGGCTGTCTTTACTCAATCAGGTAGTGGACGTGAAACTTGATGGTGTTATGACGACTCAAACCATGCAAATGAGAATGAATCACAAATAAGCCTTTGTCTTCGATGAAATCTAGCTAGGGTAAAGATAGAGGTTCTTCGATCAAATATGCATGAAATTTTTCACAAGCAATCAAAAAACTAAAGTAAAAGATTTTTCCTTTTTGATTTATAAACAAAGCCAAACTGAAGTAAAAACTCTTTTCAATGCACTGATTCTACAATCTACAATGCTTCTACAATGAGAATTTCTGTGGCGAAATCAATGGTTCATTTCCCTATGCAAAATACTAGTAAACTTTTTCAATTTAAACAACAAAATTGCTCTCAACTAATGATCTTTTTAATTTACTGAAAATAATAATATGACTGTAAAAGCTACAAGATTCAGTGACAGAGAGCAGTGGTGTTGAGTTGGTTGTGGTGAAAAAGTCAAGTCAATGCAATCAAACTAGAAAAATGACCAATATGTCAAAAATGCCACTAATTCAATCAACAATCAAGCTCACAAACTGGGTAATAAGCACACCATGCAGACTGGAAATTGACCAGGATGCTACCAGGCAACAGTAAATACTACTTTAAGGTAGAGATAGACTCAGGAAACCAAGCAAAGATACAAAAATTTAAAATCTTGCAGACACTACCGCGGGTGATGGTCTGACTGAAGCGCGGCACTGTGACAGTACCTCTCTGGTATTAAGTACTAGAACGCGGTACTACCGCGCTGGATGCAGTTCAGGGGGTGCAGTACTGTGGCAAGGTATGGATGAAGCGCAACTTGAGAAAATGAAATGAAGTTTTCAGGGTTGTTGCTAACCCAGGGGACTCAGTGATCAAACAGGGAGATAAACACTGCGAGGAGGGGTGAATAAAGGTCAAAAAGGACCAAGATTCAAACTGGTTTGAAGTGCAACAAAAAATCACAATGCAAAGATAAATGACTGTGAATTGAATCAATCAAGCAGTAATCAAAACCAGCGGAGTCGCCATTCTTGTTCTGTAGAATTTTGTCCTACGGATAAGCCAAAACTCTCTTAACTTTAAAGCAGACTTTAAACTAACCTTAAAGCAAGAAACAAGTCAAAACAAATGCTACCTTGAATCCCTAAATCTAACAAACATCTCAAGATAAAAATGCTAGAAAGAGTAAAAGAAATTTAACTAACCTTCTATCCAGACGCTTGTTCTTGTAGTTGCTCCAATCTCTAAGCCCTCGCGAATGAACCTGTCAAAATGGAACCAAGACACAAGAATGCACTATTCTCTAGCAACCTGAAACATGAGTTAGAATCTAAATCTATGAAAGATACAAATCATATCATTAAAACAAAGTTAACACAAATGATTTGGGAAAACAAGACAAGTTATTCCATTACAACTTGAAGAATACTTACAAAAGATGCTTGATGTCCAAGCCAATCCTCCAGCTCCAAGTGTCTTCTCCTCTAGCTATCTCCACAATGCTGCAAGACCATAAGTTTGGTACTCTCAAGAGTCCTCCCCCTTTCCAATGGAATGCCTCTCTTTTATAGTGAATGGTGAGGTTAACCAACAAGAGAGATGGGTGGATCTAAGGAGAGATAAGTGGATCAGGGTTTCTAATCGAAGGAAATGAGTTGAGATCGAATCAGGGACCCCAATCTTTCATTATCTTCGAAAATCCAAAATCCCACAAGCCAAGGGAAAAAGGCTATTAAAGAGACTGCAGAACGCGGTACTGCCACGTTTTGGGGAAATAGCATAGCGCGGTAGTACCTAGTACCGTGTTTTGATAGATGAGCAAGGCGCGGTAGTGTATGTGGATAAAGTCTAAGGTGGGTCAAAACTTGTCAGGGTAGATTCACCTTCAATGTTGACTCATCATCTGTCTCTTCCGGATGGTTTAAAACAGTAGGGAAAGTGTCGTAAACTCGTTTTGTGATGGAGATGCGACACTGTGAAATATGGAGGTATAACAGTGCGACATCATCGTAGTCCACCTTTGCGAGATTTGCAACGACCCAGGTTCATTGACGTTCCCATTAGGGCCGCTTGCGATGACCCGAGGACGCAATAGCCCTCCACAAATGCACTCAAAACCCAAAAAAATGAACAAAAATAAAAAACTGTAAACCACTACAATTATGCTGGATGAAGTTTAGAGTTACCTGCTTCGGACGGTGGGTGAAATGGTTGCTCGTAGCTCCCGTAATCAACAAGTGAAGTTTTGTCTCCAAATGGCACTTCTCCTCCCAAATTTGGAAAATGAAACAATGGTGACTCTATTTGACCCATTTTTCTATTTATAGATCAAAGGAATATTCGTTTTTCAAATATTTGATGCCTTTAGGTCATTTGCCATAGTTTAAATAATTTTTTATTGCATTTCAACGCTTCGTTGACCATTTGACCTGATTTTCAAGTGTACATGAGTCATTAAGTGTCTTTTTACACCGCTTTCACGTTGGAACGATCATCTCAGGTATGAACACCCCTTGTGTATTTTATAGTTATATTTTCATTAATTAGATTGTAATTATTTAATGATAATGAGATTACTCTTTGTTCTTTCTTGTGCTATTGAAACTATGAGAATAAGTTATCGAGTTACGATTTATCACTTTTCCGGGCTCGTTAAACTCCTACGGAAAAGGAACCCGCCCGAAGTCTATCTTTAAGCTCTTTTCAGGCTCTCAAAATACGAAAAGATTGGCAATCAAACTTGTCGCGTTCACGCTTGTTAAAGAATTTGAATGGCCGTCTTGCCGGTGATAGTTTACCCCTTTTTCGGACTAGGGGGCACTACTTACGAAAAATGTATACTCCATCCAATCATGACTAGAAGAGTCCTCTCTCGCATTGTTTTACCCTTTTTCGGGCAATGAGGCTAACTTTATGAAAAAGGACCATTGGAGTCTTCTTTAGTTCTTTTCATACTCTCTAAACATGAAATGACGATCGAGTTTACCTTCTATGGACTCGTTAAAATTTTACATTGAAGGGCCCGCCTTGGGACAAACCCCTCCTGTCCTAGGTTCAGAAAATATTTGGCATTGGACTCATCTATGAGATGAGCTATATCGAGCATCTGGTTACCCTCATCAAACTCGTAAAAAACATATGAGGCACTCATCGTTCATGATGGGGAAAAAGAAAATCTTTTATGTTACACCCTTTATCAGTGGAAGTACCTAGTCATTTCTTGAACATGGCACTCATTTGCATTTGCATACTACACTTGGATCATCTATTTGTCCTCGAGTTTCACCTATTTCCTGAGTCTTGTTACTCCTTTGAGTCATTCAAAGAATGCTTCAATCATAAGTTGCATTAGGAGCTGGTACCATAACTCATCCAGTCAATACTGCCAAGGCATGCCATGCCCATGTTCAAGAATATTTTCACTATTCATTATCTGCAATCAGTACAACTTCCATCATGTTGATCTACTCTGAGTTAGTCTTGCATGTTACTGTACCATCCAATATGCTCTACACATCCTTTGTCTGGTTTCGTGTCAATGATGGGGGATTCATCATGGCCCTCCTTTGATGGATTCATCCTTGTCGACTTCAACACATCATCTGAGGATCGAATCTAGAAACCAACCAAGTACCTTGCCCTGCATGCCTCAATGGCAAGTTACCTCGCTTTCGACATGAGTTTACATCATTGACTCTTGATCAAAATATTTCATCTTGCGTTCGACTTCAACTCATTTATTCACACTTGATGATATGTACTATGATACCTTGGGAATCATTGACATTAATGGTGATTTCCCTCGCACTTGTTAACGGTATACTTCAATGACCAGTAATCAAGTGGTTTCTACCATGTTCGATGTCAAGACATTTGTAATCACATGGATAGATTCGTATCATTGTAGGTTCAACTTGAAGACCCTGGGGAGTCATGTTTTACCCATGTTGCGATGGATTTTGTATTGAGTCATGTCACATGGATCCACATTTGTATTGGTCGTGGTTGTGTTTCCATCTTATCATGGATCTACTCTTGTGTCTAGTAGCCATGATTGTGTTCAGTCGGTCATTAATTTCATGGATATGCATTGTATTGGTTGGCAGCCATGTTGTACGTGACATGAGACTGTGTACTTAGAGTCAGCTGTACTGCAACAACATCCTTCATCTGAAAAACCATTGCCATTCATTCTATCAAAGCATTTCACCTGTTCAAATTTCAACAGCTTCATGCTTTGGGGGGCATTCTGTTACACCTAAAATCCTACCATCATGAGATTCAGTGTATACATCCCTAAAGTTTCATTGGCTAAGTCATTAACTTGGAAGAGATTCCATTGCATTCATGCAAGGTTTTGAGAGGTTGTTGCAGGTTGCACTCATGGAACCTGTGACGTTGCATCTTTCTCTCTTGCAAGGTGCGACGATGTCAGTTAATAGGAAAAAATAGCTTCTTTGAGCCCAGTCTCGAAGCATGTTGACTTGGATCCTTGTCCCTGACCTCTTGGGAGAGCTAGCACCCGGTTCCTAACCTCTTGGGAGGATCCCCTATCTCTCTCCTACCATATATCAACCTATCCTATCCATACCCTATCCACTTAGTCCTATATAAGTGAAGCTCTACCCCTCTCCAAAGAGAGAAAGTCTATAGTGTCTACATGCCAGTGAAATCATCATTGAGAGATCTCTAACTCATACATTGAGAGACTCACACTTCCTTGGGGGGATATGGCATTTGGATTGGATGGAGAAGGATTGCTACGTTAAGCCTAGGTTGTAATAATTCTTCTGTGTACTTTCCCTATATTTATAGTAATATAAATGCTTTACACCAATATTGTTGTGTTAATAGTATTGCATAGTTTACCTGCTTAACTGTTTACTTAGATCTATTATTGTATAGATGCTCTTTACTTGTTTGCATTGTTCTGTGTATCTTGATAGGTCTTGCAACTAAGATCTGACGACCGCAAGGCGTGGAGCAACATCTGGGAGAAAGGATTACAAGTTTAAGGTAAGACATCTAGTGACTTGATCCTTAATTAGATCTAGGAAAGTGGTTTATAGTCTGTACTATTTGTTCTAGACTCACATTGAGCTAGGGAGATCCAGCTCGTGTCCGCTCGAGTGGATTGTCCGTCAAACACATAGTTTTGGCGAAGCATAGTTTGGGTAAATCTTAGTGGAAATGCAAAGTCTGAGCATGGCTCAGTCTTGCTGACGCGTAGTTCCAGCATAGCAGTTACTTTTGGTAAAGTCGAACAACGACCTAATTTTGGTAAGCGACTCCATAACTCCCAGGAGTTGGGTAAGGAGCAGCGTGGAAGCGGTTGAAAGTGACCTGGTAGTTAAAGTGGTGGAAACCGTTAGAAGCAAAGCCATGGGTCAACAACGATAGGAAGGCGACATGCCACTACACAGTTAGAGCCGCTCCGAGAGGAATGTGGTTGTCAGAAGGGTGTTAGAGCTAGGAGTGGTCCAACAAAGTGGTTAGAGGCGAGTGGAGCAACTGTCGACTGCGACAAGCCAAGTGGGCGGGGTAACCGCATCAGTTTTGGTTATTCTAGGGTTTTGGATCATATGCATTGTAAAGATGTGACCCAAGGGAACGATCTATAAAAGGGGGAATTTGTAAGGGGAGGGTTGATATTGATTAGGATTTTTATTGATTTATGTTGATCTCTGTTGAGAGACTAAGTATTGTAAAGAGGCTCGGCAACTGTGTGCACAGAGACCCATTGTAAAGAGAAGAGCTTGCAGCTGAGTGCGTAGGTTGAAACTGTTGGACCCTTCCCAATAATATAATCAATATTTCCTATGGATGTAGCTCCCATCCTGGGGATGAACCACATTAAATTATGTGTTGTATGATTGAATCTGTGTGTTTGCTTTTTCTTATGGTTAAGTTCATGCTTATAGCTGTTTGTATCTTCACTTTTATATGTATTTTCCACATGAATGAGTGCTGAGAATAATATGTTAAATGTTGAACATATATGCTTGAATGTTGAATGTACAAGTAATTTGGGATATAAATGAATGCATGAGTTAATCAGGTAACACTAATCAACGAAGTCTGTGTAAGTGCGATTCCTTGAACGCACAACACTGGAAGTGCGTGGTTGCATTGAATTCCACCGTATTGTATGAGTTTGCAATCCCGTATGTTGAATGCATGATTACAATAAGTTAGTAAAGCCTTAAAGTGTATGATGGTTTAGAGGTAGCGCAGTCTGGAGTTGTGCTGGCCTATTGTTTAAGCGACCGTTTTGAAGTGCGCACTCCCAATGTGCGCTATAGTATACATGATAGCCACGAAGTAGGTGAAACTTCGCGCAACCCCTCCTAGTATGTTAACCACGCATCGCCTCATTATAGAAACCTGATTCTGTAATCCCCCATAAATTTTGCCTCGGGTGAGACCTCAGCTTGTTTGCAGGTTGTTGCTGAAAGGGCTGGTGAAGAAGGGTTTTGTTGGACCACAACTGCGCAAAACCTAGGTCAATACAAAGAAAGCTAAAGAAACCAGATAGTAAGCCAAAAAATGGTTCCATTGCCGCGCTTGAACTGGTGATGTGTTCTGAATATTGGCATCCCAAGAGATCAGAAATACAAAACTCAGTGGATAATACATAAAAAGAGTTTGCAAGAAGGTAGAAAAAACATCCACGTTTATTTGACAAAGAATGGTTACAGAGATACCTATATTCTGATATTTACGAAATTTTCTTCACAGCCTTCAGCAACGATCTATATGAGTGGTTGTTAAGATTAACAGAACAGAAAACGTGCTATCAGGGAGGAGAACCTACAGTGTGGACTCTAGAACTAATTCAGAGGCTTAAAGCGGTGGAAATCCCAATATCAAGAGAAGTAGACTTCTGGCTAGACAATATACTAGAAGGCTACGTCACAAAATTTGCTGTGGACACGTTGAAGTGTTACAGCGCAACAGAGGTAGATTTCTTCAAAGGATTCAGAGGTAAGTACCTGAATAGCCTCAATATATACATTAAAATGCTCTTAGCAGAGAAAGGTGTCTTAAGAATGCAATAAGATCGCTAGAAGTTTTGAGTTTGTAATGTTCGGTAATTTAGACAGTGATACAGAGGAAAACATTCACACATTAAGAAGTGGTAAAAGATTTAAGTCTAGTATTGAGAAGAGGCCTAAGGAACTTGAACTTTGCATCTCTATAGAAATAGAGTTACAATATGAGACTGATAGTGGAACAAAACCTCAAGTAGCTACCTATCATCCCATCAGTCCACGGAATCCTCCAGTTGATAATACTGCTAACCCACAGCACAATACTAGTAATAACACCGCAACAGCAAGTACTCAGAACATTCCGACAAGTAGTATACCTACCACGTCATAGAACACTACGCCTCCTAGAAGGAGAATGATAGATGATATCAAGTTTCTGATATTCAAAGGAACGGGCCTAGAAGACCCTGAGCAACATTGGTTTCTTTGGGAATCCATGTGGAATGTTAAACAAGTCCATGACGATGCTGTTAAGCAAGCACAGCTAGTCACAACATTTAGGGACAGAGCCTTGAATTGGTTTATGAAATATTCTGTTGGATAGAATAGGACCCTAGTGGATATTAAGGCTTCCCTCCTAAGAGAATTCAAGAAACCTAAATCAGAATCACAATGTATCACGGAGCTCAAAGAGATTAAGCAGAAAACAACTGAGTCAGTATGGGAATTTGACCAGAAGTTCAAAGCATTGTTAGATTAGGTTAGCTTTGACATAGAACCACAAAAACACCAAGAATGGTTCATAGCTGCGCTGTTGCAACACATTAGACTGCCATTGATGCAATAGAAGGTTGCTTCGCAGATAGAGGCCCTAGATATTGCGATGAAACTAGAGGCTTCACCAATAGGAGAGACTAGCGCACGTATGGTTTAGATACATACACAGCTAGCAAACCTAACACTACAACTACGAGACATGAAGAAAGGGAAAGAAACTAGAGAAGAAGTGTGGTGTACAAAGAGTAAAGCAGAAGGACACCCGAAGGAACACTGTCCTGTGTTTAAATATTACCTCGATAGTGGAGCTCCAAACCCACTGAATCAGTAGCAGGGACTATGATGTGAAATTTGCCGATGTAGAGGACATCACCCAGGAGATTGTTATTTAATTCAAAAATATGTGCGAACACCCAAGAACTTATACAACACTTTCTGTAAATTATTTGGCCATGATGATTCCAATTGTAGAGCCTATGAACTAACGATGGAAAGAAAACATGATATCTACTGAGTACATGAAGAAACACCGCATAACAATGATAATGCGCAGTATGATCAAGGCACATACAGAGGACGAAATGTTGGACAAGGACAAGGAAGAGGCAGAGGTCAGATAGTATGCTATAACCACGCTCAACTTGGACATTTATCCAGAGATTGCACAAATTCTTGTACAACTTGTAAATATTGTAAGTCATTTGATCACGTCATTAAAGAATGCCCTGTTCTGCAAGCGAAAATGCAGGAAAGAAGGAAAGAGGGACAAAATCCCAATGTACAGATGATCGCAGCAGAAAAGAGGAATACAGATTATAACATTCATGCTTTGACGTGAAGTGGAGTTACAGCCGGTGCAGATAAAAGAGCAGAAGCTTTGACTTCTGAGAATCATCAGGCTAAGAAAAATCCTATTGAAGGGACTTGGATAAGGAAAGCAATGGAAAAAACACCTGCTTTCAAGCTAAACAAACAAAAAGATGTATTTGAGGAAGCAAGGCAATTGGAACACATCGACCTTAATGTCAGGATGTTACCAATTGAGGACCTGCACAATCTCCACATGACGATCGTAGAGGAAATTCAAGAAAGAGGCCTTTCCTCCCATAATCAGACTATTAAGCTATAGAATAGCTATGACGAGCTTAAACATGAGTCATCTTGAAGCAACAGAGAACTGTTTTATGAATAGGAGAGGAACCACAAATTGAAGGCAATAGTGTCAGTAGTTGTGCCAAAATTCCCGAATGTAAGGAAGAGCAGGAGGTTGAAGACACTATAATCAAGATTGGTGTTAGAAAAACAGGATCGCAGAGCAATAACAATAAAAAGAAATGCAAATATACTCACACATACACATTACAAGAGAGACACAGATATATCGTGGTTCACCCAACTTGGGCTACGTCCACACTGAATTTGCCAGTCCTTATTATTATTATCGTCCAGCAAGGTTAAGGGATACAACCTGCAGCACAACCACTGCACTTCCTCTTCTCTGTTTCACAGTCTCTCTCCTGATCTCAGAGATCTTTACAATGCATAAAACCTAATACATCCTCATCCCTAGCCGTATTACAATGTCTTTATTTTATAAGGGAAATACAATGGGAAAATACCACGGGATACCCAAAACCATGGGCCCGCAAAACAGCTGGCGAAAACAACCCCAAAATGGAACCCCGTGGGGGGGCGATGCCCCCCCACACCTCCCCGCTGGGGTGAGTGTACAGTCCACCTACATATCATATAAAACTGGGGTACAAACACGGCTGATACAATATCATCTATGAGACTAGAAGATCTGGCTCCACAACCAACAATCTCCCACTTGGAGACTGATCACAGCAACTCCACCGCTGCTACACTTGCTGGACTTGGACTTGGAAAATCTCTCCTCTTCACCTTCATGCTAGAAGGCCAACTGAAACTGAGCATGAAATCAGTTTCTCTCTGGTCACTACCTTTGTGAACATGTCTGCAGGATTCTGGCTAGTATGCATCTTTTCCAGCTTCAAGAGTTCATCTTCCAGAACAGAGCGTATGAAATGGTACTTGAGCTGTATATGTTTAGTCCTGGAATGGAATGCTGAGATCTTTGCAAGGTGAATGGCACTCTGGATGTCACTATACAATATGCTATTCTTCTGCTTCTTACCCACTTCCTCCATAAACCTCTGCAACCAAATCATTTCTTTACTAGCCTCTGTAATGGCAACATACTCTGCTTCTGTTGTTGAAAGTGCAACAACCTTCTGTAGTTTTGAAATTCAGCTTACTGCTGTTCCACCTACATTAAACACATACACTGTGGTGCTCCTCCTGCTATCCTTGTCACCTGCCATATCTGCATCAACATATCCCTGTAAAACAGTGTATGAACCTCCAAAACATAATGCCTCAGTGGTAGTACCTCTCAAATACCTGAGAATCCACTGTACTGCCTTCCAATGTTCTTTACCTGGATTGTTCATATATCTGCTCACAACTCCCACTGCATGTGCAATATCTGGTCTTGTGCACAGCATGGCATACATCAAGCTGCCAACTGCTGATTGATAGGGAATCTTGGACATGTAATCTATCTCTTCTTGTGTCTTAGGAGACATTTTCTTTACTTAGACTGAAATGGCTAGCCAAAGGTGTACTTACAGGTTTTTCATTCTGCATTCTGAACCTCTCCAACACCTTTTGTATGTACTCACTCTGAGACAATGTCAATTTGCGATTTTTCCTGTCTCTCGTTATTCTCATACCAAGGATTTGATTTGCAGCACCCAAATCCTTCATCGCAAATGAATTAGCTAGCTTCCTTTTGAGTACATTTATATCTTGCATGTCAGACCCTGCAACAAGCATGTCATCCACATACAATAACAAGATAATATATCTTCCATTGTCTAGCTTCTTGAAATAAACATAGTGGTCAGAATGACATCTACTATAACCTTGTTCTGTCATAAACCTGTCAAACTTTAGATACCACTGCCTTGGAGCTTGCTTCAAGCCATACAAGCTCTTTTTCAACCTGCATACCAGATCCTCCTTACCTTTGACATCATACCCTTGTGGCTGCTGCATATATATTTCTTCCTCCAAATCCCCATGGAGGAAGGCTGTTTTAACGTCTAACTATTCAAGATGCAAATATTCTACCGCCACTAGACTTAAGATAGTCCTAATTGAATTCATCTTAACAACAGGAGAAAATATTTCATCAAAATCTATACCTTTCTTCTATGCAAGCCCCTTTACAAAAAGTCTGGCCTTGTAGCGCTTCTTACCTCCTTCTTCTTCCTTCAACCTGTAAATCCATTTGTTTTGCAATGCTCTTTTACCAGCAGGCAACTGAACCAAATCCCAAGTCTGGTTTCCTACCAATGAGTCCATCTCCTCATTCATGCCTTGCTCCCACTTCTTTCTAGTTTCCACCTGCATTGCTTCTTCATAACATTCTAGTTCACTAGAATCAGTCATCAATAAATAATACATTGAAGGAGAGTATCGTTCAGGGAGTCTACTTAACCTGGTAGATCTTCTTACAGTTGCAGGAGTTTTAGGTACTTGCTGCTGCTCTTGATTTTCTGGCACCTTCAGAACGTCATTTTATTTAATTTCATCAAGCACTATGTACTCTGTGTTTTTCTTTTCCTGTTTCTTTCCCTGCAACTGATCTTTATACATGACCTTTTCATTGAATATCACATCTCTACTCCTGATGATTTTGTTATTTTCATAATCCCATAAACGATAACCAAATTCATCAACCCCATATCCAATAAAGGTACATTTCTTGGATTTAGCTTCAAGCTTTGTTCTATTTTCTTTATCAATATGGACAAATGCTTCACAACCAAACGTTCTAAAAAATGAGTAGTTTACCTTTTTATCTGTCCATGCTTCCTCTGGAATACCACCATCCAAAGCACTTGAAGGTCCTCTATTTATTAAATAAACAACAGTATTTACAGCATCCACCCAAAACTGTAAGGGAAACCCTACATGCAGTCTCATACACCTTGCACGCTCCATGATTGTTATGTTCATCCTTTCTAACAAACCATTTTCCTGTGGTGTTCCTGGGACTGTCTTCTCTCTATGAATCCCATGGTATGAACAGTAACTATCAAACTCCTTGCCGCAGTACTCACCTCCATTATCAGATCTGAGACACTTCAATCTTTTTCCTGTTTCATTCTCAACCAAATCTTTCCACTTCTTAAAAGTAGCAAACACATCAGATTTCTGTCTAATGCAATAAACCCAAGTTTTTCTAGTTGCATCATCAATAAATGTAACATAATAATGAGAGCCACCAAGTGATTGTACCTGAGCCGGTCCCCATACATCTGTATGCACAAGCTCTAATTTTTCATTCTTCTTCTGTTTCCCAACCTTGAGAAATCTGACTCTCTTCTGTTTTCCATAAACACAGTTTTCACAGAATTCCAAACTTACCTGCTTCAAATCTGGCAGCAACTTCCTTGAGTGGAGAATCTGCATCCCCTTCTCACTCATGTGGCCAAGCCTATGATGCCACAATGCTGTATCTGTTCCTGTGGAAGTTAAAGAGATAGAATGGTTAGTATTATGAGGACATAAATACAACGTACCTACTCTCTCTCCTTTTGCTATCACCATTGATCCTTTAGTGATCTTCCACCACTTTTCTCCGAACGTAGATAGACAGCCGCCATCTCCCGACTGCCCTGTTGAGATCCGATTTCTTTTCATAGCAGGAATATGCCTAACTTCTTTCAACAACCAATCAGTTCCATTCTTAACTTTTATCCATACCTTACCCATTCCAACAATTTTACATGGCTCATCATCACCTAATAAAACATGTCCAAAGTCGCCAGGAACATACTCATGAAAGTATTTCCTATGGGGTGTAGCATGACATGAAGCTCCTGAATCTACTACCCAATAATCACTAATGTTATCTAATGCAAGAATCAAAGCATCTTGTAACACATCACCTACTACATTTGCTTCCTGGGTAGTTTCCTTCTGTGCATCTCCTTTCTTCTTTAGAGATTTGCAGTTTTTCTTCAGATGTCCTTTCTTTCCACAGTTCCAGCACTCTATCTTTCCCAGTCTGGAATTGGATCTTCCTGTTTTAGACTTTCCACGATTACCTTGGCTCTTTCCTCTCTCCTTTTGTCTTCCCCTGCTCTCCATGGTCAACACATTACCTGATGTCTCACCTGTGCTTTTTCTTCACATTTCCTCGCTAAGAATAACACCAATAACATCATCAAATTTCAAGGTGTTTGAACCAGAGACAGAGTTACTTACAGCCATGACCAAGCTATTCCAGCTTTCTGGCAATGAACACAAGATTATAAGAGCCCTAACCTCACCATAAAAGTTCACACTTACAGAACTTAGCTGATTTGTAACCGTATTAAACTCATTTAAATGATCAGTAACAGATCCACCTTCAGACATCTTCATATTAAATAAACGTTTCATTAGAAATACCTTGTTGGAGGCCGAGAGATTTTCATACAGCTTACCTAATGCGCTCATCAAACCCTGTGTTGTCATTTCTTTTGAGATATTGAAAGCCACCGACGAAGCCAGGCTCAACCGTATTGTTTCCAGAGCCTTTCTATCAAGAACCTCCCATTCTTCATCCTTCATAGCCGTCGGCTGCTTTGCTTTTCCTCCCAACGGTAGGAATAGATCCTTCTGGTACAGATAGTCCTCCATTTGCATCTTCCATAACCCGAAGTTTTGGCCGTTAAACTTCTCGACCTTAAAATTTCCTTCTTCTGCCATTGCTCCCACTCGAACCAGAAACCCTAGCTTCCTATGGGTTTAATTGCCAAATAGACCTTTGGCTCTGATACCAATTGTTAGAAAAACAAGATCGCAGAGCAATAACAATAAACAGAAATGCAAATATAATCACACATACACATTACAAGAGAGACATAGATATATCGTGGTTCACCCAACTTGGGCTATGTCCACACTGAATTTGCCAGTCCTTATTATTATTACCGTCCAACAAGGTGAAGGGATACAACCTGCAGCACAACCGCTGCACTTCCTCTTCTCTGTTTTACAGTCTCTCTCCTGATCTCAGAGATCTTTACAATGCATAATACCTAATACATCCTCATCCCTAGCTGTATTACAATGTATTTATTTTATAAGGGAAATACAATGGGAAAATACCACGGGATACCCAAAACCATGGGCCCGCAAAACAGTTGGAAAAAACAGCCCCAAAATGGAACCCCGTGGGGGGGCGATGCCTCCCCACACCCCCCCGCTGGGGTGAGTGTACAATCCACCTACATATCATATAAAACTGGGGTACAAACACGGATGATACAATATCATCTATGAGACTAGAAGATCTGGATCCACAACCAACAATTGGGGCTAGAGTCGAATGCATTACAGCTGAGAGGATGGACATGGAGATCACATACAAATAGAAAATTGCAGACATAGAGTCTCGGCGACCTATCACCCCCCTAGACAATTGTGCATATCCAAGCGAAGAAGTGGAGGGTGCAATAAGAATCATATCCACCGAAGTAGCGAGATGCCAGGATCTTCTATAGACAACCACTACAGTGCTGACTACATTGTAGGAGGATCCAGACCTTTAGAAAATGCAAAACAATCTACAACAAACGCAGCAGGAGCTTGATGCAATGAATGCAAAAATGAATAATTTTCCGCTAAGGCAAAGGATACAAAAGTTTGTGGAGGCAAAAGAGCTGCAGAAAGAATTGAAAGATATCAGGGAAAGAGAGGCTATTGCTTCTACGAAGCTGCAACCCATGGAGGAAGAAGCACTCTCGTTGATGGAGCATATTGATGGGAAGTTCATAGAACTTTAGTCCATGGAGGGCACATTGAAAGAGAAATCCTAGGAACAAGTCTAGCAAGAAATGTTGGGGACTATAAAAGAATTAGAGTAAGAGGTGAAGAAAACGGTTGCAGAGTTTAGTGATGCTTTGCAACACTTCACTGCCAAGTTGAGCACCTCGGACGGTGCGCAGCTAAAGTCGCCAAGCGTAAGTGGATTGGGGGTGATCCACGAGTAAGTGTCAGGGGCTTGTTGGGCGTGGCCAAAGTGGCACAGTTTTGGAAGCAAAGTCCAAATAGTACAGTTTTGGCGAAGCACAGTTTGGGTAAAGCACAATCGAAATACGAATTCTGAGCATGGTGCAGTCTTGCCGATGCGTAGTTCCAGCACAACAGTTACTTTTGGTAATAAAGCGAAAAGTAAGGAAAGGTCGAACAACGAACTAATTTTGGTAAGCGACTCCATAAATCCCAGGAGTTGGGTAAGGAGCAACGTGGAAGCGGTTGAAAGTGACCTAACAGTTAGAGTGGTGGAAACTGTTAGAAGCAAAGCCATGAGTCGACGGAGACAGGAAGGCGACACACCACTACACAGTTAGAGCCGTTCCAGGAGGAATGGAGCTGTTAGAAGGGCATTAGAGCCAAGTGTGGTGCAACAAAGCGGCCAAAGGCGAGTGGAGCAGTTGTCAACTACGACAGGATGAGTGGGAGGGGTAATCGCACCGGTTTTGGTTACTCTAGGGTTTTGGCCCATATGCATTGTACATACGTGACCCAAGGGCACGATCTATAAAAGGGGAAATTTTGTAAAGGGAAGGTTGATCTCAATTAGGATTTTTATTGATTTCTATTGATCTCTATTAAGAGACAGAGTATTGTAAAGAGGCTCTGTAGCTGTGTACGTAGAGACCCATTGTAGAGAGAAGATCCTGCAGCTGAGTGCGCAGGCTGTAACTGTTGGACCCTTACCAATAATATAATCAACAGTTCCTGTGGATGTAGCTCCCATCTTGGGGGTGAACCACGCTAAATACAGTGTTGTGTGATTGAATCTGTGTGTTTTCTTTTTCTTTGGTTAAGTTCATGCTTATAGCTGTGTGTATCTTCACTTTTATATGTATTTTCCACATGAATGAGTGCTCATAATAATATGTTAAGTGTCGAACATATATTCTTGAATGTTGAATGTACAAGTAATTCGGTATATAAATGAATGCATGAGTTAATCGGGTAACACTAATCAGCGAAGTATGTGTAAGTGCGATTCCCTGGACGCACAGCACTGGAAGTGTGTGGTTGCATTGAATTCCACCATATTGTATGAGGTTGCAGTCCCGTATGTTGAATGCATGATTACACTAAGTTAGTAAATCCTTAAAGTGTAAGATGGTTCAGAGGTAGCGCAGTCTGGAGTTGTGCTGGTCTATTGTTTAAGAGGCCATTTCGAAGTGCGCAGTCCTAGTGTGCACTATAGTATACATGATAGCCATGAAGTAGGTGAAACTTCCCGTAACCCCTTCGTGTTTGTTAACTGCGCATCGCTTGATTACATAAACTTGATTCTGTAATCCCCCATAAACTTCACCTCAAGTGAGACCTCAACTTGTTTGCAGGCTGTTGCCGAAAGGGTCGGTGAAGAAGGGTTTTGTTGGACCACAACTGTGCAGAACCCAGGTCAATACAAATAAATCTAAAGAAACCAAATAGTATGCCAACAACTTACAAAAAAGGTATACTCTAGTCATAATGATTAGAAGAGTCCTCTCTCGTACATTTTTACACTTTTTTGGGTGAGGGATAACTTTATGAAAAAGTACATTATGGAGTTCTTATTTAAGTTTTGCAGACTCCCTAAATATGAAAACACCGGTGAGCATATACCAACTCGGTCTTGATATTAAAATCCATGAGTAGGTGTATGGAGTTTTTGTTTAATTTTTCCAGACTACTTAAATATGAAAACAATGACGAGCACAAACAAATCCGAGCTCGATATTAAAATCCACGGATCCATAAAATATCGAGTACTAGTCTATCTCTTCTCCAAACTTGTTAAAACATGAAGAAGGTCCCGAGTTTCCCTCCCATGGACTCGTTAAATTACACATGGTTGGACTTATACCAAGTGTTATCACTTATATTTACCCTTTGGTTGTGGAAGGATAAACCTAAGGTAACTGTTTCAAACCAACCTTTAGGAGGGAAATTAGCCTTTTCCCTAACAGAGAGGGCTCTCTAAAAAAATATGTAAATTGCTAAAGATAATAATTGGGTTTTCTTCAAAATAAGTATGTGGTTGAAATTCACACAAGAATCATTGGGCATGGATTCAAAACTATGAAATCTATAGACCAATAGATAAATAACAATAAATATTTTCACAGAGGCAAGGTAGTCGTCACATTACAGTCAAATCTTTTTGCAGGTGTTTTAGAAAGAAACATAGACAGTCCATCAATAATGGGCACCAATTTTTAGATGAATCCACTATCAAATTTAGAGAATTAATGGATACTCAGACCCGATAAATCAAGGGATAAAACATATGAATCTCGATTTATTATCAACTCTCATATGAACATAGAAGATATGACACAATGGAAAGTATAACGAAGAAAAGTAAACATGCACATATAAGAAAAGAAAAGTACAGACTGTAATTCTGATCAACACATGAATCTCTGATACTGTAAAAATATGTTATTTCCTATGTGGCTCTTTTATATCAAAAATATATCAACCCGATACAAAAAATCTTGTCTTCAAAAAGGTTTCCAACCCTTTCAAAAATAACTTACATTTTATTTTATACAAAACTTCTTCAAAGCAAAACCTAAGTGCTTCTTTTAACTAAAACTGAAATAACTTTAACTAATTTGCCAAATATCAATTAAGTTAAAATTTATACAAAATTATTACAATAAAATTCTTCAAAAGTCTTCATTTTGCTGATAATTTTCTCGATGAGCATCTTCAAGGACGAAGAGTATACTTCATTTTTAAAAAAATTTCCACATACCTCCACTGGTCAGCAGTAATAGTCTCGTTCGGTATCATTTCTTTTGCTAAGACTTTCATCTCCACACTTTCTTCATTTGACTTAGGAGGAATTTCCTCGCTTCAACATATCCATGATTTCGAAATCTTCTGCAAGCTTTTCTAATAAGACTTTACTTGTGAGAACATGAGTCAATTTCTGTAATTTATCATGATTCATTCTTATTGCAAATAAGAAGTTTTTGTAATCATTCTGGGGTATTAATTCATCATTTTCATTCCAAAAAGCAGGAAATCCTTTTTGGAAGACTCTTTCAAACTTTTTCTTGAAATCAACAACTTGTCTTTTCATTCCTGCACTCCGAGGTTCGATGCTTTCTAGATGAGTATATTTTCCTAATATCCTTCTTGCCCAAGTGATCACCGATTTTTTTTTTTTTGATACCCAATGTCTTCAACTCGTCTTCTGATAAAACTGTCAAGAAATCCATGGCATTCTGAGCTGTCTCTTTTGGTTTTTTGCTTAAATTTTCTCTTACTCCTGTGAAATTCTCTAAGGCATCTTCTATTGTTTTTTCCTTTGTTTTTACAAAATTTAAATAAGGCCTTATTGATGCCTCGGTTGTGCAGGTTAGACGCAAAAGGTGCTGGAATGTTCCAAGACACTCAATAGAGGAAGAAACCCAAGTTGAAAGGCTTCAAAGGACCCTGCACAAGGGCAATTCTATCCCCAACCTGTTTGGTGTGGTGATCCCCCATGGATATTAGGCCTCCGTTGGCACTCTAAGAGTAGATGAGTTGACCTATAAGATTAGTTTTCTAGTCAAGGAAAACCAAGGTGTGGATATGGTAAAACAAAGCTAACCTAACCTATTTTAGAAAAGGGGAACTAGTCTAAGTCCGTCCTATTCTAAAATGAAAGCTTGATCTTGTGCAGATTAACCCTGAGGTGTGATGAATAAGTAAATTACAAACTTTCACAGAAATGCTTTTAACTGTTTCACTTATTAACTTAAATTACAATCCATTAATGAAAATTAAAAGACAATAATTCAAGTACTTAAGCCTGTTCAAGATAAATCGGTAACCACTTTGCTAATTGAAAAATTAACAATAATTATTGTGCTATGAATCACTTGCAAAAATCGATAAAGAAAGTATTTAAATTGAATAAACTCAATAAAACACTTTTCAGCATAAATCAATCATACAAGGAAACCAATATAATAGATCCATACATTTAAATATATGCAAAAGACATCATGCACTGTAGATGACAATCTGAAGTACGCAATCAGTTATTCTCAAATAAACTTGAAGAATAACAAGAGATGGATCAAAAGATGACTTTACTGTATTAAAAGAGGTCTTGTAAAGAAATTACAAAAAGCTCAGCTAAATAGAGTATCTCCAGTCCAGTCTCCTGCTGATTTGCAACTCCAAAATTACCAACCTCTAACCACGAGAGGTATTCTTCTTTAAATAATTACAACAGAGTACCAAAATAGAGATCCCTAGAAAACAAAGATTACAAAATTGGATCCAACTATTGATCCAAGAAATCTTGCCATTTCTCATAAATGTCTAACAATTCATCTAGGTTTGGGAAATTGATAGATTCTAAGGCTAACTGAACATTGCACACGTTATTCTCCATATCAGGTTTCACCAGCTTGTGCCAAGTACAAAGATACATGTGAATCTTTCCCTCCATGATGACTGATTCTCTAACCAAACGATCTACATCTTCGATGCTGACTTGTTCAATGTCCCGAATCTTTTGTGCAAAATCTTCACACCTACTCTCGAGTTCCTTAAGCTTACATTTTGATGGAAAAGATTCCAAGATAGGGCTCATGAGTGGTAAACCCAAGACATCCATAATGTTGTCAACTGCGTACCACCGCCTGGTGCAGATGTCCTTGGATTTATTGATAATGTCCTCAGTTGTTTCATTCAAATCAAGCCATGTGTTAAGAGAGGCTTTGGCCTTCTTAATCTGGAAACTATTGAGGATTGAGATGTTCTTTGGTACATTATTAAAATATCTTTGCCATTCACTAATTTCCTCTTCAGCTTTAGAAGCTTGTAGTCTCTTCTCCTTTTGTTCTTCAAGGGTGGAGGACATCTTGGAAAAATTAATAAAGTTTTCCCTGATTTCATCTAAAGCAACATATAAATTCTCCAACAATTTATGAGAGCCAAATTCTTAAGATCACAGGGTGCAAACTTAAGAAAACTTGAGGAGGCTGCACTTGTAGTTTCATCCTCAAATTGCTTTTCCAAGGACGCTATTTTTCTATATAAATGGAATGCTGAGACTGTGCGAGACTGAGTTCAGCGAGAAGAGTGGCATTGCATTGCTCTAGGTTTTGTAGCTTACTTGCCCAAGTTTTC
This sequence comes from Larix kaempferi, assembly GCA_027924585.1. NCBI lineage: Eukaryota > Viridiplantae > Streptophyta > Pinopsida > Pinales > Pinaceae > Larix > Larix kaempferi. The sequence goes on along the minus strand of BSBM01000755.1, from coordinate 4,532,920 downwards.
TCGAGGTTAGCCACATCAGTAGAATGCTATCTTTTAGCTTCGGCGAATTTCTCTTTCAAGTTTTTGATCTCTTCATCCCTGAGGTCAACTTACCTATCCAAACCTTGGACATAATCCCAATTAGTATTGGAAAAGGCTCCTAAGGTTGTTGCTGCTTCAATTGCCTCAATTCTTGGATGATTTGTCCTAGGAGCCCATATTACTTGAACTGGTTCAGGTGCTTCCAAAAAATATTGACCTTGACTTCTTTTCTTGGTCTTCCTTATCACTGTCTTATCATCCTTACTATAGAAGTAATTCCCAAGGGAACTACAGCTTCATCTGTGTATTCAATCACTGACTGTGCGGAAGCAGAAGTGACATTAACTGTCGAGATCAGTGAAGGTGTTTGAGTAATAACAGAGGTAGGAATAGGTATGGTAACTTGAGTAGTAACCAAAGAGGTAGTGATAGCTTGAGGAACTGACATAGCTGGATCTAGGGAATGGATTGAGACAAAGGCTTCAGATAATGGAACTTGAGAATCAACACTAGCTTTTGGGAGTGGGAGTTGGATATGAACTTGGATGGGTGAAGATGGTGAGGAAATCTTGGAAGATTCATTGGTGGTGGTTGTTAATAAATTAATTGTGGATGACTGTAGAGGGACAGCCAGAGGCTGGACTTCTGCAACAATAGGTATTAGGATGGAAAGAGGGACTGAGCATTCTGGCAATGAAGTAGTGGTGTTATTGAGGGCATTAAACAAGTGTGACAAGGAAAATGGAAGTGTTCCTCCCAAAGGTACAATAGAGGTTTGTTGAACTGATGGAATCACAAATGCTGATGATGTAATGCCGGGAGCAGCATTGAATTCCAACACTGATTGCTCAGGGAAATACTGATCCATATCAATACTATCCAGCAATTGAGTGTTGGTCTTAGGATATTCAGTGACTTCTTCGACTACTGGTACTGGGGGAGGTGAGACTATTTATTCATCACAGTCACTTATGTCAACTATAGAAATATGTGATGAAGAAGGCATAACCTTTTGTCTTTTAGCTGGGTTGGTCTTGGTTATGACCAAGTCATCATCTTCTGGAGTTTCAGTAGTAGAGACCTGAACATCTAGTGTACTTGGTGGCTGATTATTGACTGCAAGCTTTGGGGGGTTCCAACAATTGAGTTTTTAACATCGATGACAATTGTACCATCTGTTGCTGGGATTCACGAGCTGACTGTAGCATCATTTTAGCTTCTTCACTAGCTTTCTCTTGAGAGGATTCCCCTAGAGGAGCTTTACCTTTGTTTCCATCAGGGAATGTAATCATGAGAGGAGTATTGGCCTTCTGAGCCTCTTTCTCTTCTCTATCTCTCCTTGCTTGTTCAATGATGTTCAACTGCATGGCCTTGTAACTCAGAGCCCCAACCTTAAGCTCATTATGGTACTTTAGAATGTCCTGTTGCTCTTGTAAGTCCTTTGCTCTAGATAGCACCTTTGAGAATGTGTCCACCCCTTGGTATATGAAATCATCTGGAACTACTTCATGTGCATAGTCTATCTTCATATGAACTTGCTTGAGGTGTGCATCCAATAACTTCTGAGGGTCATGTTTCCTTTTGGGGGCAACACCTAGTCTCAGAGCAGCTATCTGGTCACCTAGAACTGTAGCCCAGGTTGAAGTTGGGATGGCCAATTGACCAAGGTTCATAGAAAACTTAGGCCAACCCTTCTTCTTGGGACCTATGAGTTTCTTGTACATGCCATCAGTGTCAGTTTGAAAAGAAACTTCTTGTATTACCACCCTGTCTGGGACAATCCTGGGAAGCAGATGTACTGTGTCACTTCCCCAAATCCTGATATATGAAAAGTACTCACCTATATACCAATCACCCATGGTGTTGATAAAATCCTTGGCATCTTCTGAGAATGCAGGTGGATGTTGTCAGAAGATCTTAAAATATATGGTACCCATAAAGCAGTTACAGATGTCATATAATAAAGGTACACAATTTCCTTCCCATAGTGTTGAATGGTAAATGTGTACAGGTGGGTCTGAAGGAGTCCAATTCCAACCCAAGTTAGGGTACTGAAACTATGAGCAGAAAACATCAAGGACATATGCAGATAGGAAAAAAGGTGGTTTCTTGTGAGCTGGTGCCTTCTGATATTCTTGAATGGCATTTTTCAATTCTGCTGAGAGGATGGAGGCCCATGGGAAAGACTCTCCTGTAAGTAACACATGGTGTGCTAGGGGTGCCCATTCTACTTTGAAATGAGAACAATTTGACTGACCAAAAAGTCGGTAGAGCATGGCCGCTAGTAGAGAGTAGGGTTCCTTGAACCAGATGATGGGATAAAGGTGATCCGCCTTAGGTACAAAGGTGTCAGGCTTAAGCATCGATGACTTAATCATCTCATTAAAATTATACTGGGTTTTGGATGACTATATAAAATCGGGAGAGAGGGTCTGTGTATGAGGTTTCAGAGAAAAAGCTTGAACAAAAACTTCTGGGCTAAAACTTGTTAATTGACATATCGCGCTATCATTAAAAGAACGGTCTTTAACACTGGCATTCTCAATTATCCATTTGACTGCATTTGTGTAAGGAAGGATAGCAGGACGCGCAACAATGGTGTGAATTTGGGAAGCCCTAATTCTCTCGTACACTGGTCTATCATTCTCAATATGAGAAAGGTCGTCATTATAAAAAATGGCGTATATTTTTTACCAATCCATCTGGTACGTTTCAGAAACTCGCTCACTAGTGTCAGAGAGAAAACCAAAATTTGGGTCTTTGGTCAGGGGGTCTTTGTGCAACGTTTTAGAACGTGTGCTTCTCGACATGGTGAAAAAACTTGCAATTTATGATCAATACAGAAATCAAAATCAAAATCAACCCGAAAACGACAAAAAAGTACAGACTAGCAATGTAAAGATGTGGGCTTACCTGAAATAACCAACAAACTAAAAGACGGAACCTGACGCGCAATCCGCAATAAAAACGACAGTGCGACAGAGTAATTCTTCAAATGTGAAAATGTAAAACTAAAATAGAAAAAACCCTATTAAAAGACAGATTAAAAGATACCCGTGCGATCAAAACAAACGGACGGCCAAGATCAAACGAAGCAGGATGCAGGATTTAGTTTTATTTATGAAGTTTATTGAAGGATCCCACAAGTCGAAACCCGACAGTGTGGATTACAGGTTGCGGGACTGATCAAATCACAAAATGGAAAACCCATTCCTGAAAGCCACATCCCAAAATTGTGGGTTGCGGGTTTCGTGCGAAAATCTTATTCACAAAACTTATTAAAGGATCCCGAAAGCCACAACCCAAAATTGCGGGTTATGGGGTCACGCAAACAGAAAGGTGGAAAAAGAGCTCCTGAAAGCCGAAAGCTGCAACCGTCAGGTTGCGGGTTTCAGGTTTACCAAAATCCAAAACTTAAAAACAAGATCCCGCAGCCCGAAATTTTTGGGTTTCAGGTTTCGAGACGTCTAACTGTCGGGTTTCGGCTTGATAAAAACCAAAGGTAAAATACTCAAAATTCGAGGAAAATTACAAACCAGACAGGTAAGATCACATGGAAAGAGAAAAACACACAGGAAAAAAGTATGGGTAAGAGATCTAAGCATACTAGAACCAAATACTCATATTTACACTGAAAACTCACCCAAATACCTTTGTATTTATTAAAAAAACAAAAAATGGGGCTCCCGTGCTTGAGTTAATCATGGGATCTGTTGTGGCCACAACATGCCTGAGACTAGTAACTTTCTCAATGATAATATCCCAAATCATATTCTTACATCCTTGCATAGGGACTTGCCCAATCACCTAGGAAGTGAATCTTTGATTCGTATCAAATAACTCCTTATTTTTGTTTTGCAATCCCTTTATCTCTTCACTTTTCTTCTGATTTTGTTCTTCTAACTTCCGCTTCTCTTCTTTCAATTCTTTAATTTCTACCTCTTTAAGACTCACTTGGGACATGGATTGCCTGAGGTTAGCTGTATTAGTTTCTTCACTCACTTGGTTGGTATTTGATTTCTGTTGAGCCAAAAATGTCAGCTTTGCTTTCAGATCCTCAATTTGAATTTTCAAGCTCATTTTGTCTTTCTCCCACTCTGCTTCCTTTTCAACAAATTTTAATAATTCTGCTTTATTATCACTGAATTTTTTGGACAAAGATTCTTTTTCTTTCTCTAGATTTATTTATTCAAGAGCTTGGATTGACTGAGTGTTTAGAATTTTCATCTTCTTTTGTAATGCTTGAATCATATTATCTTTCTCTATCAATAATTGTTTGCTTGCCTTTCCTCCACCATCACTCGCAACCAAGTCAAATTGTATTTTTTTGACTTGTTGTTGGTGAGCTTTATTTTCCAATCTTTCTTGCTTTAACTGACTCTCCATTTTATTTACAATATTTTCCAATTTAGCAACTTTTAAGGTTGCTTGTACAAAATATTCATATATCACCTCTCCTATCTGCTTGTGTAATTGGATCTTATCAGGCACCATTATTTTTTTCAAATTAACCTTTATCTCGGTCATTTTTTCTTCAGTCGATACTGCCAAGTTTAATGTATTTTCTTTAATATCTCTGCTTGCTACTAAAGTAACATCTGAACTTGATAAATCTCTAACTTTTGGTAGTAAACTATAAATCATTTGGTAAGAAGCTTGTTTATTTTCCCCATATTGTTTATACATTCCAAGTTTGGATTGAAATCTACTTATATCTCCACCCTCTTTAACTTCCTGAAAGTTATACTCCTATACCTGGACCTCTGGGACTGAAAAATTATCTTGTTCACAACCTTTATTGTCTGTTGAAATAGCCAATAATTGTTGTGTGTCAACCTTAAGTCTCTTTTCTCCATCTCTTTCTTCATCATCGTCATCCATAATTTCCTACAAACTTCTTTTTCCTCCAACTTCTACAGTATTTGGTATATGATCTGTCTCTATTGTTGATTTTGTTAAAATAAGGTCTTCCACCTGTGAATTTGTAATTGATTCACCATCAAATTCATACCACAATAGATTTCTTCCTTTCAACAATCCCTCTATTTCCTTATGTTCAAAAGCCTTAGTATTATTGCTCTTTCTCGTCTCAGAAATGATATTAAGACAATCATATTCAACTGCTACATCTTTCTTGAACTCTATACTTTCCAATATCTTCTTTCATACGAAAGGGCATCTTTACTTTTTATAATAAATGGGCCTATTTTCCATTGATATTTCAAATCAGAGGCTTTTTTGAACTTCAAAAAATGTTCATCTTCTAAAATCAATTTATGTCTAACAAATTCCAAAGTGAAAATTCTTAAAGTTAAGAAGGCAGGAAGCACATAAGGTTCAGGTACAAAACCATAAAATCTAATCACTATGTAATATTTCAATAAAAACCAATCTCCTACTACCACCTCCTCCTTTAGCTGCATCAGGGACTTCATTTCAGGAAAAAAACCCTTGGTAGTTCTTCCCCAAATATCACTCTATATATTTAAGATAGAATGTAATTCATATAACTGAAAATATTATCATCTAGAGTATCTATGTAAAGTATTTGTGAGAACTGTAACTCTTCTAAAATGCTAAACATGACCATTTTCATCAACTGTGCTTGAAACCTGAAATATCGTGTGTAGAAGAAACTTGTCAACTGTGAGTGAATACTTTATGTTAAAAACTCTTCAAACTTGAGACTCGACACCGAATTGTATTCAATTCCAGGCGAACCAACACTTATTCTGAATCACAAATTCAATTGTAACTTAGTCACCAACATATCAGTATCTAGACCTAAAAATTGGGCTATCAAGGAAGGGACCAAGTGAGTATTGTCATTGAAAAAACTAACATCTAAAGGGTACGGGGTACTTTCAATTTCCAAGTCGGGTTTAAGACAGGTGATAAAAAAATCTTGTTGATTCTCAGGAGAAAGCTAGTAATACAGGGTGATGATTGATTCTTCATAAAAACTTTCAGACTCAGATGCTTGGGACCTAGGGATTACAAAAGAATTGTTGACAACTAACGGCTTTATGGAACAAAGAATTCTAGTCTTCTGAGCATTCATAATGACTTGCTAGGGTTCAGAGTAATTAGACGCACACCAGGATATGAATTCAAGGAAAGGCATAATTTGGTCAGGGAAGAACAAGATAAAGGATGATTGAAATACTCTATGTACATCTACGCCCTTTGTATGCAAATTATTTAATATTCTTTTAATTTCAGGAACATGCAACCGAATTTCCTTATCAAACACATTAAAATCTCTATATTCTAGGGCGTTCCTAACCCTAACATTGCTAAGACTTGGATATTCTTCCATTTCTTATTATAAACAAGTTTAGATTACTGACAACACCGGTTATAAGACCCTACCTGTCACTGATAATCTCTGAGGATGACCTGCCCTGTCGCCTTCTTCGTCCTACACATGTCCAGAAGCTTCTGAATCCGACAACTTCAAATAAAAAATGTCAACTTCATGTTCTCATTTGCTATATATAGCCTTTCTTCTCTATCTTTCGGTCTTCTCTATCGGCGGTGAATTTTCTCATCCGTTGATCTTTCGTGTGGCAATCCCAACCGTTCAATTTAATGTTCCTTTAACGCCTTGATGATCTTTCCTCATCAATCGTCCGTTTATTTTCATCTTTTGATCTCTGTCGTTCATTATTTAGCACCATACCTCTATTGACAGTGGTTTCGTGGCTTTCCAAAACGGTCTTCATTATCACTTCCATCCCTTACGACAGATTGTGGCATTGACACCTAGAAAGCTGTTTTGATTTTCGCAACCATTTTTCCTCTTTATCATCCGCGCTTCTTCATAATGCATTGGTCATCTGGAACCATTGATTAACCATATAGTAATCTGGACCATTGCTTTCCCTACTGCACTTGCACTTTTTGAAACCTTCGCTCCTAATAGTTGGATTCCCTCAACATCGATCTTAGTCGTCCACGTGTTTTACATTTCATCCATCGCACAACACTTTCGCACGCCACATAAGTGGGTTTACAATACTGCTTTTGCTCCCCAACACATGTTTCAAACGTGACACATAGCAGGTTGTTTTGGTTTTCGCGACAACTTACATCCTTTCTACCTCCACGCATTTTGGCAATGCAATAGCACACGAGGACCACCAATCTCTTTCTTGTGCCTAATCAATGGTGCATCTTGCACGACAGTTAACATTTACAAAAGTTGCTTTCGGACTATGGTTTTTAGCTTTACTTTGCTCCTTATAATCAATTTTTTGCTTTTTTTATTTGAATTTTCTTTTGATTATCTCCTTAGTGTCCCCATTTACAACCTTTGATCATACCTTAGCCCCATAATCATGAAAACAATCACATTTTAGGATTTTTCAAGAAATTTTTAAAATTATTTCTCTACTATACATCGTCACTTGTGTTGTGAAAACTAGGTGTTAACAACTGGCTCCATCTAGGGATAATATCCTAACTGTGAGGTAGCAAAGAACCTCGTATACCAAGTGCCTGATCCATTGGGCCACCCCCAAATTTTCCTAAATCCATATAACAACTTGCAACCTGTAATCGGTTTCTCATTCATCTTCTGAAAACTGAAATCATTTTTCTAAACCACTTAAAACAAAACATTCATTTGAAAACGAAACTGTACATTGCTAAAGATATCTTTATCAAGCAATTTTATTTGTGTACATAACTTTAAAGGTACTATAAAAGAAAAATGTATATACACTATACAAAAGTTTTTCTTTTTGTCTTTTTAAGAAAGATAATGCTTGATATGTCACCCATTCACCGGTCCTCCTATAAGAAAATCTCCATTTTGGTCTTGAAGAATAAATGCATTTTCTCCGTGATAACCTACTATTATATAAGGACCTTTCCACAAATGTTCAAATTTACCATGCTTATCTTCTCTTCTAGCATCTCATTTCAGGACCAGATCATCCATTTGAAAATCCCTCTCCTTGATTTTCCTGTCAAAGGTTTTATTCATTTTTTCCTGATGCACCTGAGTTTTGTTATAAGCTTTTTCCCTCATTTCATGCAATTCTATCATATGGTTTATCCTCCTTTGCATATGATTGGGTTCTTTTGCAACTTCCTGTAATAATTTCATAACTGGTAGTCCCAAAGAAATTGGAAATATCACTTCTGTGCCATAAACCAATTGAAAAGGAGAAGTGCCAATAGCTCTTTTTGTGCTAATTCTGTCTTCCCACAATGCATACTTGAGTTTGGTATGCCACACTCTTTTATTATCTCCCAACAGTTTCTTTATAATCCTTACCAAACTCTTATTTGAAGATTCTTCCAGTCCATTTCCTTGGGGATAATATGGAGTTGAATGATTCAAATGAATATGGTATTTATGGCAAAAATTTATCTTCTTATTCCATTTGAAAGCTGAAGCATTATCTATTACTATTATTTTAGGACAACCAAATCTTGACAAAATATTTTCCTCCAAAAATTTCATAATCACCATTTCATTAACATTTCTAGTTGGGATGGCTTCGATCCATTTTGTGAAATAATCTGTTGCAGTGAGGATCCACCCATGTTTCCCTGAAGAATTCGGATTGATTTCTCCAATGAAATCCAATCCCCATTGCTAGAATGGTGCTTCCACTGAAATTGGTTTTAAGGGTAAGGGCAGAAGTTCTCTTTTCCCATCAAATATCTAGCACTCGTGACACTTTGATATTTCTTTATATACATATGAAAAAATGGTTGGCCAATAAAAACCTGCTCTTAGGATTTTATTAACTGTAGCCTTCCAAGAATGATGACCTCCACACATCCCCTTATGAAATTCTCCCATGATATGTTGTGCTTCATTTTCTAATAAACAATTCAACAAAACCTCACGTGGATCTTTCCAATACAAATACTGATTCAATATACAGAACTTTGTTGCCTTCAATTTCACCGATCTTGATCTGGTTTTATCCATTCCTGGAGGTGCTTGCAAATTTTTCAAAACATATATAATATCTGCACACCATGGAGACAAAGAAAAATCTTCAATCACTTGGCATTCAGGGACTGTTTCTGTTGATATTTCTGAGATGAAATTTATATCTAAAGTTTAACAATTGGTCTCGGTCATCATTTTTGCTAAGCCTTGTCCTTTTATCAACTTTGTAGGTTTAATATCCAAATCATATTCTAACAAAACAACAATCCACTTTGCTCTTTTTCCTTCTGGATCAAGCTGAGTTCCTTCTGGATCAGGCTGAGTAAGCATATCTTTTACTGCTACAGAGGGAACATATGCAACAATATGTGAATGTAATATGTAAACTCTGAAATCTTTCAATGCTTTCACCAATGCATAATCTTGTTTCTCCATGATATTATATTTCAGCTCTCCATCTCTCAAAATCTTACTTAAAAAGGCAATTGGCTGTTCCATACCTTCTTGATTCTTTTGCAATAAAACCCGAGCCAAAGTATGTTGTGATGCATAAGAAAATATAATAAAATCCTTTGTAAAATCAAGACTGATTAAAACCGGGGCTTTAGTTAATGCTTTCTTAATATCACTGAAGGATTGTCTAGCTTCAGGTGTCCATTTGATTTCATTATTTTTCCTTAACATTTCAGAAATATTCCTCAAGATTTTTGCAAAACTTGGAACAAACCTTCTTAAGAAATTCACCCTGCCAATGAAGGATTGTACTTCTTTTTTACTTCTAGGTATCCTAATCTTTTGTATTGCTGATACTCTTTCTGGGTCAATTTTGATGCCATTCTTTGATATGATATGTCCCAACAATTTTCCTTCCTCCATTGCAAAATGAGACTTTTTAGGATTCAATGAGATACCAAGATTTCTGCATTTTAAGAAAATTTTCTCTAAATGTTTTTGATGATCTACAATAAATTTTGAGTAAATGGTTATGTCATCCATGCACACTACCACAAACTTATCCTTTTCTTCTGCAAAGGAAATGTCCATAACCCTTCGAAACGTAGCTCATGCATTCATTAGCTCATATGGCATTTTAGCATACATAAATGTTCCCCATGGAGTGGTAAAATTTCTCTTCTCCCGGTCTTCTGGATGAACTTTAATATGATTGTATCCTGAGAATCCATCCAACATGGAAATCCTCTCTGCTCCAACAACTTTCTGTAAAATATGATCTATTTTGGGAAGTGGATAATTATTTTTCAAAGATAATTTATTCAAATTCCCGAATCCACACACAACCTTATCTCTCCATTTTTCTTTCTTACAGGAACCAAATTCGCCACCCATCTGGAAAATCTCAGAGACACAATAATTTTGGCATCAAACAATTTTTTGACTTCTTTTTCAATTACTGGAAGTAGTTTGGGGTTTATTCCTCTCAATTTCTATTTGAAAGGCTTTTCATTTGACTTAATTGGAATTGTATGCTGAATTAAGGAAGTATCATATTCTTTTAAATATTCATAACTCCACGAAAAGACGTCTGTGAATTCTTTCATCAGTTCAACATATTTATTTTCTTCTTCTTCTGGAAGTTCATTTGATATGTTCATTATCTTAGGATTCTCTATGCTTCCAATGTTACAATCTTTGATATCTCCCTCTTTGGGTTCTACCTTCGGATTCTTAGCTACATCATTTCTGTCAAATAACTTCTCTAATGGAACAAGGCCTCTAGGAATGACATTGTTTTTCAACTCAATTATATCCTTACCTCCAATATTTTCTTTAAACCTTTCTGGTTCTTTAGAAAATTCGTTTATATCAGGAAAATCTTCTGCATCTTCAATATCAATAGGTCTATAATTAAATTCATCTGTCATTTCCAAAAACCTCTTGATCTGTTGATCATCTTCAAATAATTTCCAATGTTTGATATTATCAGGAATGGAAGGTCTATTCACAACCTCAATATCATATTTCTTCTCTAGGAACCCTGAAAGCTGCAGCGGTAGTAGCCAAAGAATCTGCTATTGAATTATCAACTCTTGGTATTGTAACCACATCATGTTCATCAAAGAAATTTTCTAACAAATCCGAAACTTCATTTCTATAATATCTCAACCTTGGATTCCTTGCTTGATAGATTGCTTTTACCTGATTTATCACCAATTCTGAATCTCCAAACACTTCACTTTTCTTTGCCTTCATATCTTTTAACAGATTCAACCCCAAAATCAGTGCCTCATACTCTGCAACATTATTTGTACATTCAAAATCCAGTTTAAAAGAATACATCAGAAATTCTCGATTCGGTGTGATTATCCATACACCTGCACCAGCACCTTCTTTACTCATTGATCCGTCAAAATGCACAATCCAAGTCCCTTCTTTCCTCACCTTTTCTTTCAGCAACTTTTCCTCTTCACTTGGAAAATTATCTTCTTTTGGTTTAATCAAATCTATTTTTTCTTCAGATTGAATATCATTGTAAAAAATTGAAGATCCCAAATCTGTATCTACTACATATATAGAATGAGTTCCAGGTTCATCTCTATCACTTACCACATAATGAATCCTTTTTTCAGAATATAACCTCCTATGCTCCCCGAGAATTGGAATGGTAGCGAATGACATATCCATCTGCAAGGTTCCTTTGAGTTTTGATGCCCATGATTTGGATAACAACATGCCAAACTTTGGTGGAATATCAACAACAACCACATCCATAACAACTCCTTTAACTGGCATTTTAGTAATATTCACTACCAAATCTTTGCTTACTCCCAAGCATTTTACTTTCTTTGAATCAAAAGAAAATAAATCTTTATATGGTCTTGTTATCTCTAAACCCAAACTTTCTACTACAATTTTCAGCATCAAATTATGTGAGGCACCTCAATCAAGCATACAATTATGCAAAACCTTATCATGAATATTCAAGTTTACATAGAAAGGTGGTACAACATGTACACTATTGTCCTCCATCTTTGAACCCATATGAATAGTTGGAGTATCATTATTCAATTCTAATGTATTTGGTTCCATTTGCATTTGACCTCTAGCCATTTTAGAAATCTGTTCTTTATATTCAATGTTCTTCAAAATTTCATTAAAAGGTATGTATATTTTGATCTTCACTATCTCATTTTGTAGACTGAAAGGAACCACACTTTTATCACCAGCTCTAGTCAATTCTTTTTTCTCTGGGATATTTTTCGTCACATCTTCATTTTATTTATTTTTTCTGTTCTGATTGGTTGAGGGTTTATCCATTGGACCTTTGCCTTTGTTCAACACTACATTTCTATTCCTGAGCCTAATTTTCCTTTGAAGATCATTTATGGCATTTTGATATCCAATCTGGTACTGCTCAGTTTCTGACTCCAAAATGTTACATTCCCCATCTGTAGAAAACATATCATGCTCCATCTTGGTTAAATATACCTCTGAATCCAGATCTCCAAAGTGATGTATTTCACTCTCCATTAACTTTGTCTCATTCCCTTCATCCACATAATTTTCACGAAACAAAGGTCTCATTGGATTTTCCTCTGCATTTCTTTGATTCCTTTTATTTCTCTCATCTCTTTGATCTCTTTGTCTAATTTGCGAGGGAATTGGCCTCCTAAAATTTGGGTTTCTAATGGGTGGTTCTGGTTGTTCTCTATTTTGAGCTCTATTTTCCAATGCCAATCTATCTAGTAATTTATCCATAGTTCTCATCATGACCTCAAATTTCGCATCAGTAGAAGAAGAGGTTGAAGGTTGATTATCTTCTTTAATGTTTCTTCTATCCATGTCAACTTTTTGTTTTATTTTTCCCGAAGCCATCAAATTTGCTTCCACCTCTACTGCATCTCTCATCATATCTAATAAAGTGGCTGACCTTCTCTCCCTCAATGTATAAGAAAAATCACCTTCAAAAGCACCTGCATAGTGTAACTTGACAACCCCTACTAATGATTCAAAATCAACAGGGATTGAATTGTAAACCCTCATGAATCTAGCAGAAAATTCTTTGACAGTTTCAAAACCTCCCTTTTTCAAATTATTGTATTGTGTCAATATTTGTGAAGGATTCTTCTTATCTTCCCACCTGTCAATAAAAAGGGTTACAAAGTCATTGTATGTGGCAATAGATCCTGCAACTAAAGTTCTAAACCATTTTTTGATCTCTCCTAAAAGACTCTCGGTTAACAGTCGCATTTTTGCATCATCATAATCTACTTCTTCAAGATCAATAAAGTCATTGAATTTATCAATATGTTGTTGTGCCGTAATATCTCCTTCCCCATCAAACTGTATAATCCTCTGTGCATAATTATGGGGAAGGTCGTGTAGAGCAGCTGGTAAGACAAGGGGAGCAAACCTAGCAGCCATTGGTCTAGGAGGATTTAGTGGTACTAAAGGTGGATTTTGTGGTATGACGTTCTGGTTTCTTATTGGCACTCTTTGGGATTTAGTCTTTTTAAACTCTGCTCTTTCAGACTTTTGTAAACCTTCCCAAACTAACTGTAAAGAATACTTCCAAAAACTATCTTGATCAACTTCAGTTTCCTTCAAATCTTATTCTGATTTAGTTCTAAACAAAAGTCTTTCACTTATATCAACATTTTCATCATCTAATAATTCTTCTTGAAAAGTAGGAAAATAATTTATTGTTTGAGAAGTACCTTCTTTATCTTTTCCTTTGTTCTTTTTGATAAGTCTTTCTGGACTTTCAACACCGGAGAATAGCTGTAAATATGGATTTCCCCTCGTAGGTATTCTTCCAGAAGCCACAACGTCTTTCTTGGAGTCGCCTGTCTAAAACTAAAAAATATGAACGTGAAGTCGCCAGGGCAAAATAGAACCGATTGTAAATATCAAACTTCTTTGCCTATTGAAATTTGACTGCAATGTCGTTCTTCCTAGGGAAAATGAAACCTTCGTTCTCCGACAACAGCTCCAAAATGTTATCACTCAGATTTTACCCTTTGGTTGTGGAAGAATAAACCTAAGGTAACTGTTTCAAACCAACCTTTAGGAGGGAAATTAGCCTTTTCCCTACCAGAGAGGGCTCTCTCAAAAAATATGTAAATGGCTAAAGATAATAACTGGGTTTTTTTCAAAATAAGTATGTGGTTGAAATTCACACAAGAATCATTGGGCATGGAGTCAAAAATATGAAATCTATAGAACAATAGATAAATAACAATAAATATTTTCACAGAGGCAAGGTAGTCATCACATTACAGTCAAATATTTTTGTAGCTGTTTTAGAAAGAAACATAGACAGTCTATCAATAATGGGCACCAATTTTCAGATGAATCCACTATCAATTTTAGAGAAATAATGGATACTCAGACCCGATAAATCAAGGCATAAAACATATGAATCTCGATTTATTATAAACTCTTATCTGAGCATAGAAGATATGACACAATGGAAAGTATAACGAAGAAAAGTAAACATGCACATATAAGAAAAGAAAAGTACAGACTGCAATTCTGATCAACACATGAATCTATGATACTGTAAAAATATGTTATTTCCTATGTGGCTCTTTTATATCAAAAATATATCAAACCGATACAAAAACTCTTGTCTTCAAAAAGGTTTCCAACCCTTTCAAAAATAACTCACATTGTCTTTTATACAAAACTTCTTCGAAGCAAAACCTAACTGCTCCTTTTAACTAAAACTGAAATAACTTTAACTAATTTGCCAAATATCAATTAAGTCAAAATTTATACAAAATTATTACAATAAAATTCTTCAAAAGTATTCATTTTGCTGATAATTTGCTTGATGAGCATCTTCAATGACGAAGAGTATACTTCATTTTTCCAATTTTTTCCACATAGCTCCACTAGTCAGCAATATCAATTCTTTTGCTAAGACTTTCAGCACCACACTTTCTTCATTTGACATAGGAGGAATTTCCTCACTCAAATTCTTCAACATATCCATGATTTCGAAATCTTCTGCAAGCTTTTCTAATAAGACTTTACCTGTAAGAACATGAGTCAATTTCTGGAATTTATCATGATTCATTCTTATTGCAAATAACAATTTTTGTAATCATTATGAGGAATTAATTCATCATTTTCATTCCAAAAAGCAAGCAATCCTTCTTGGAAGACTCTTTCAAACTTTTTCTGGAAATCAACAACTTGTCTTTTCATTCCTGCACTCCGAGCTATATGCTTTCTAGATGAGTATATTTTCCTAATATCCTTCTTTCCCAAGTGAACACCGAAATTCTATTTTTGATACCCAATGTCTTCAACTCGTCTTGTGATAAAACTCTCAATAAATCCATGGCATTTCGAGCTGTGTATTTTGTTTTTTTGCTTAAATTTTCTCTTACTACTATGCAATTCTTTAAGGCATCTTCTATTGTTTTTTCCTTTGTTTTTACAAAATTTAAATAAGGCCTGAGACTGGTAACTTTCTCAATGATAATATCCCAAATTATATGCTTACATCCTTGCATAGGGACTTTCCCAATCACCTGGGAAGTGAATCTTTGATTCGTATCAAATAAATCCTTATTGTTGTTCTGCAATCCCTTTCTCTCTTCACTTTTCTTCTGATTATGTTCTTCTAACTTCCGCTTCTCTTCTTTCAATTCTTTAATTTCTACCTCTTTAAGACTTACTTGGGACATGGATTGCACAAGGTCAGTTGTATTAGTTTCTTCTCTCACCTAGTTGGTATTTGATTTTTGTTGAGCCAAAACTGTCAGCTTTCCTTTCAGATCCTCAATTTGACTTTTCAAGCTCATTTTGTCTTTCTCCCACTCTGCTTCCTTTTCAGCAAATTTTAATAATTCTGCTTTATTATCACTGATTTCTTTGGACAAAGCTTCTTTTTCTTGCTCTAGCTTTGTTTCTTCAGGAGCTTGGATTAACTGAGTGTTTGGAATTTTCATCTTCTTTTGTAATGCTTGAATCATATTATCTTTCTCTATCAATAATTGTTTGCTTGCATTGCCTCCACCATCACTCGCAACTAAGTCAAATTGTAATTTTTTGACTTGTTATTGGTGAGCTTTATTTTCCAATATTTCTTGCTTTAACTAACTCTCCATTTTATCTACAATATTTTCCAATTTAGCAACTTTTAAGGTTGATTGTACAAAATCTTCATATATCACCTCTCCTATCTGCTTATGTAATTGGATCTTATTAGGCACTGTTTTTTTTTTCAAATTAACCTTTATCTCGGTCATTTTTTCTTCAGTCGATACTGTCGGGTTTAAAGTATTTTCTTTAATATCTCTGCTTGCTACTAAAGTAACATCTGAACTTGATAAATCTCTAACTTTTAGTAGTAAACTATAAATCATTTGGGAAGAAGCTTGTTTATTTTCCCCATATTGTTTATACATTTCAAGTTTGGATTGAAATCTACTTATATCTCCACCCTCTTTAACTTCCTGAAAGTTATACTCCTGTACCTGGACCTCTGGGACTGAAAAATTCTCTTGTTCACAACCTTTATTGTCTGTTGAAATAACCAATAATTGTTGTGTCTCAACCTTAAGTCTCTTTTCTCCATCTCTTTCTTCATCATCGTCATCCATAATTTCCTACAAAATTCTTTTTCCTCCAACTTCTACAGTATTTGGTATATGATCTGTCTCTATTGTTGATTCTGTTAAAATAAGGTCTTCCACCTGTGAATTTGTAATTGCTTCATCATCAAATTCATACCACAACAGATTTCTTCCTTTCAACAATCCCTCTATTTCCTTGTGTTCAAAAGCCTTAGTATTATTGCTCTTTCTCGTCTCAGAAATGATATGAAGATAATCATATTCAACTGCTACATCTTTCTTGAACTCTATACTTTCCAATATCTTCTTTCATCCGAAAGAGCATCTTTACTTTTTACAATAAATGGGCCTATTTTCCACGGATATTTCAAATAAGAGGGTTTCTTGAACTTCAAAAAATTTTCATCTTCTAAAATCAATTTATGTCTAACAAATTCCAAAGTGAAAATTCTTAAAGTTAAGAAGGCAGGAAGCACATAAGGTTCAGGTACAAAACCATACAATCTAATCACTGTGTAATATTTCAATAAAAATGAATCTCCTACTGCCACCTCCTCCTTCAGCTGCATCAGGGACTTCATTTCAGGAAAAAAACCCTTGGTAGTTCTTCCCCAAATATCACTCTATATATTTAAGATAGAATGTAATTCATATACCTGAAAATATTATCATCTAGAGTATCTATGTAAAGTATTTGTGAGAACTATAACTCTTCTAAAATGCTAAACATGACCATTTTCATCAACTTTGCTTGAAACCTGAAATATCGTGTGTAGGAGAAACTTGTCAACTGTGAGTGAATACTTTCTGTTAAAAACTCTTCAAAATTGAGACTCGACACCGAATCGTATTCAATTCCAGGCGAACCAACACTTATTTTGAATCACAAATTCAATTGTAACTTAGTCACCAACATATCAGTATCTAGACCTAAAAATTGGGCTATCAAGGAAAGGACCAAGTGAGTATTGTCATTGAAAAAACTAACATCTAAAGGGTACGGGGTACTTTCAATTTCCAAGTCGGGTTTAAGACAGGTAATAAAAAAAGCTTGTCAATTCTCAAGAGAAAGCTAGCGATACAGGGTGATGATTGATTCTTCATAAAAACTTTCAGACTCAGATGCTTGGGACCCAGGGATTACAAAAGAATTGTTGACAACTAACGGCTTTATGGAACAAACAATTCTAGTCTTTTGAGCATTCATAATGACTTGCTGGGGTTCAAAGTAATTAGACGCACACCATGATATGAATTCAGAGAAGAACATGATAAAGGATGATTGAAACACTCTATGTACATCTACACCCTTCGTATGCAAATTCTTTAATCTTTTTTTAATTTAAGGAACATGTAACCGAATTTCCGTATCAAACACATTAAAATCTCTATCTTCTAGGGCGTTCCCAAACCTAATATTGCTAAGTCTTGGATCTTCTTCCATTTCTTGTTATAAAAAAGTTTAGATTACTGACAACACCAGTTATAAGACCCTACCTATCACTGATAATATCCGAGGATGACCTGCCCTGTCGCCTTCTTCATCCTACACACATCCAGAAGCTTCTAACTCGGACAACTTCAAATAAAAAATATCAACTTCATGTGCTCATTTTCTATATATATCCTTTCCTCTCTATCTTTCGTCTTCTCTATCAGTGTTCAATTTTCTCATCTGTTGATCTTTCATGCAACAATCCTAGCCGTTGGATTTAATGTTCCTTTAATGCCTTAATGATCTTTCCTCATCAACTGTCCATTTATTTTCATCTTTTGATCTCCGCCGTTCATTATTTAGCACCATTCCTCTATTCACAGTGGTTTCGTGGATTTCCAAAACGGTCTTCATTACCACTTCCATCCCTTGCGATAGACTGTGGCGTTGACACCTGGAAAGTGTTTTGCTTTTCACAACCGTTTTTCCTCTTTATCATCCGCGCTTCTTCATAATGCGTTGGTCATCTAGAACCATTTATCAACCATACAGTAATCCGGACCATTGCTTTCCCTACTACACTTGCGCTTTTTGAAACCTTCGCTCCTAACCGTTGGATTCCCTTAATGCCAATATTAGCCATCCACGTGTTTTACATTTCATCCATCGCACAACACTTTCGCATGCCACATAAGTGGGTTTACAATAACGTGTTTCCTCCCTGTGACATGTTTCAAACGTGACACGTAGCAGGTTGTTTTTGTTTTCGCGACAGATTACATCCTTTCTACCTCCACGCATTTTGGAAATGCGACAGCACACGAGGACCGCCAATATCTTTCTTGCACCTAATCAATGGTGCATCTTGCATGATAGTTAACATTTACAAAAGTTGCTTTCGGACTATGGTTTTTAGCTTTCATTTGCTCCTTATAATTGATTTTTTGCATTTTTTCTTTGAATTTTCTTTTGCTTATCTCCTTAGTGTCCCCATTTACAACCTTTGATCATACCTTAGCCCCATAATCATGAAAACAATCACATTTTAGACTTTTTCAAGAATTTTTTTTAAATATTTCTCTACTATCCATCATCACGTGTGTTGTGAAAACTAGGTGTTAACACCAAGCATTCTTTTCTCCCCTCTTCAATATATTTTTAAAAATGAAGAAGGACTATTGGGTTTTATTTCTTGGAGTCATTAAAATTAACAAGAAATATATTATCGAGCTTTCTTTTCAATATTTTCATGCTCATTAAAACTAAGAAAAGACATTCTTTAACAAAAGAGAAAGGGAAGGGTAATCTCCGCTATTTCATTTAATTTATGGAAACAGACTATCCTTGAACATAACACCTTTTTGAGTCTATCAAACAAGTTGGGTTCTAGTTTTGGCATTAGGATAAACCTTATCTCAGAGTTTTTACTCCTCCGATTGGTTACTCTTCCAATCATATGGAGAATCTGTTAATGCCTCCTACATTGCAGATTTATATCATGGTCCCTTTGTCTTCAAAGCTGCCTAATTCACTCCCGTGTCATGCTCACTATTTAAGGATACCACCCATGTCGGCCATTCTGTAGTTTCCTTGACCTCACGTGTCAGCCATTCCTTGGTATCACTATGTTTCATTATGTACTCAGTCCTACTCCAGATCAGATCAACCTTTGATTGTTTTCTCATGTTGGATGATGGAGGATTCCTTAAGGCCTCCCTTCCAATGGACTTCTTCCCATCGACTTCAACTCATCTTGCTTTGGGAATGAAGTGTAGATTTTTCGGTAGTACCTTGGGGATTGCAGTCACCAGTGTAAATTTCCCTCGCTATTGGGTAGTGAGAATACATCAATGTATCCTACTCGATGGTTCTTCATGCGTTTGACTTCAAGACCCCTTATTCACACTTGTTAGAATGTACTAGGTACCTTGGGCCCCATTTTCATCATTGGTGGGTTCCCTCGCGTTTGTTAACGGTCCACATCAATGGCTGGTAATCAAACAATGTCATGCATGTTCGACTTAAACTCATTTATTTGCATGGTTAGGATTCATACCTTGAGACGGTTTGGATGAAGACCTTGGGCCTATAATAACATCATCATATTTTGTTATTTCCCAAGATGCGCAAGACTGAGCCACACCCATTCTTGGATCTTGATGAGACATAGATCCAGTTTGTAGTTATGGCTATGATCTCCTATTTTGACATGGATCCACGCCTTTATTTCAGTGGCCATGCTATATACAGCTTCATGTTATGTATTGGAGATCATGTTCTACCATTCTGAACATCTCCTGATATCAAGATTGTAATTGCTCGTTGACCTTGTTTCTGTTTTAGGTACCATTTGTAATCTCATTATCTGGTCTCTTTGATCCTCCTCTTCCTGGATTGTAATGCATTTCAGCCATCGTTTCCCTCTGACCTCATACATTAGGGGGCATCTGTTATCAGTCAAATTAGCACTTCTCCGTCCGTGACCACATTGGTCACACAAAAGGACACTATGGATGGAAGAGCTTACTTGACCTTAGATGATTTGGATCTGAACTTTGCAATCCTTTCCTCAATAAACATATTTTTTGTAACTATTTTGAAGCATAACCGCAACTTTGATATCTACCAACACGTGGATTAACCGTGGGTGTCTATATAGACAACCCGCGGGTATCATCTAAAATGTTGCACCCGCTAGCTGCAAGACATAATAGCTGTGAGTTACTTGCTGGTTGTCCAAAGGAATACTCGCGGGTGTCTTTAAAAATATCAAAATAATATATAAAACGACTAATTGTGGATTAGTTAGGGTAGTTATTCAAACTACCTTAATTTCCCAGACCAAATTCCTTTCGAGCCTAACCTCCTAGCCTTGCCATAAATACAAGGGGAGGGGCTTGAGAAAGGGGAGCCAAATTTGGTAAAGAAATGCTATAGGAATAATTACTCAAGAGAGAGGAGCAGGAGCCCAGGGTCTGATTACAACATTGTCAGTTGCATGACAAGTATAACTAGTTGTTATTTATGCAAATAAAATCAGATATTTCCCTTCCAATAACACTTGTATTTGTATAAAATTGAAGTTTGAATCTATCATATGAATCTATATATGAGTTTCAAATTTAATTGTTTATCTCTATTTGGTCAAATTTCTTTGAGAAAGGTAGTCTGTTTGTTTGCAGGTCCATTAGTTGGAGCAATGTAGCCGTAGATCAAGAAGATTGGATTTCGAAAGCTTGGATCAATCGTCGATTATCCGGGTATGAACTTCATCTTGAATCCTATTTATTTTATGAATGGAAAGAAGTGTTGAATGTTACATGTATTTGTTTTTCTGTTTTTGCAATAATATTTGATGTACGTTGGCGATCTCCATTTCCCAGTCATAGGTTATTAAACCGCACAACACAGTCAGTGCTGAAGAATATTGGAAGTTGGTGCTTCCCATGAATGTAATATTTATTATAGAAGAAATCATTCTGTGGTTTTCTCCCATTTTGGTTTCCACATCAAATGTTTGTGTTCTGTGTCTTATGAATGTGTTGATGAATGACATTGTTTATGATGAATGCATAATATAAGTACTGTTTAAATTTGGTAAAAGTGAAATTTGTTCAAGACCGTGGATAATATTTATTCACCCGCCCTCTCAGTATTCATAAGATTTACAATAATTGCTATCAGAGAAGGTGTCTTTAGTAACAGTTTAACAACTGGAAGATAGATCTTTATGCAAATATGGAAAAATAGGAAGGAATCTCCACCAACAGAGCACCTAGATTTGATGGCTCAAACTACACTTTTTGGAGGATAATAATGGAGGTGTATCTGCAGTCCCTTCATGTTGTTGCTTGGCAGTCGATTGAAAATGGCTATAATGTTCCTACAACTACACTAGTTGATCCAGCCGAAAGAAGGAATTATGAATATAATTCAAGGGAAAGGAATGTGATGTTATGTGAATTGGAATACTCTGAATTTACCAAGGTCATGCATTGTACTTCAACAAAATACGTATGGGACAAACTAAAAAATATCTATGAAGTAGACAAAAAAGTGAAGAAGGAAAAACTGCAGACTTATTTTGGACTATTTGAGTCTTTGAAAATGAAAGAAGAATAAAATATTGCGTCATACTTTCTTTGAGTCGATGAGATAGTCAAATCCAACAAAGGACTTGGAGTCCAACTAACTAAAGAATTGATTGTACAGAAAATACTAAGAACTCTGCCACCAAGATTTGACTCCAAGGTGTCAATTTTAGAAGACAAAACTGATCTTGAAAAATTAAAGCAATATGAGCTTCATGGGATCCTTATTGCATATGAGATGAGAACCGAAAGGGAAAATCCGACTAGGAAATAAGCATCCTTCAAGGCCACCAAGAAAGTAAAGTGCAACAAACAAGAACATAACAAGACCTCATCTAACAAATCAAATGAGGAAGAGGAAAACTTTGTACGGAATTTAAAAAGATGGTGGGGCAAGTAAAAGGGTAATTTACCCTTCAAATGTTTTGAATGTGGTAGAGTAGGACATTTTTCTTCAAAGTGTCCTTACAAAGAAGATAGAGATAGTGATAATGAAGAAGATGTCAATTACAAAGAATGGAGGATGACACACCAGCAGGAAAAATTTGAGAACATAAAGAAGTTCCCTAAAGAGAGGAAGAGTTTGTACTCAAGGGAAGACATCAGTTCATCTGAAGAAGGTGATTGTGATGACAATCAAAGAAAAATGTTTTTCATGGAATTTCTAGAAGATGAAGTCACTGAAGAAAAGAAAATTTGTTGTTCCTCTATCGAGAAAGAAACATCAAATACACATGAAAGTCAACCAGGAACATTGAATAAGTAATTTTTCAGTGGGACCTATAATTCACCTCCAAAATCTATTGCAGAAATTGGATCAAACAGTTAGTCTAAACATGAAGTTGAATGGGAAGGTAAACTGCTTAGTTCCCTAGAAGAATTAAAGAAATCAAGACAATAGAACAAACTTTTGCAGGATCGGTTGTCAAAATATGAAGAACGGGTCAAGAAAGATAAGGCTATTCAAGAATCACTTGAAAAATAAGTGAGTGAAAAGGAAATGGATCTTGAGAAATAGTTAGACTGAAAAATACATAAAATTAGGAAGCTTGAAGAAGAGGCGTATGTATTGAAGATATCATTAGAAGAATAAAAGTAGAAAAATGAGTTGCTGACAAATCAACTTGAGCAAAGGAATAGAGAAATATCTCACATAAAAGAAGAACTAGCTAAGATGAGAAAAGGAAAACATGATCAAGGACAATTCATGAATGATATCCCAAACTGCGCAAATCTAGGAAATGACAAGACTTGTCTTAAAGAGGAAATTGAGAACAAATTCATTAATAGCACATCAATCCTAAACAAGATATTGAACGATCAGAGATCACCAGCAGAAAAATCGGGACTTGGCTATGACACGACAACTAAGAATATCTGTAACAACAAATACTATTCTAATCAAATGAAGCCACTTCAATCCAGGTATGATAGCCCTCTCAATGATTACAATTTTTTTTGTTACACTAATAGAATAAGGTTCAATATATTGAAGTGCTTTAGGTGCAACTACAATGGACATAGTGCAAAATACTATCATATTTTAAGATGTTATACTTGTGAAGGTTTTGGATACAAGGCTCAATATTGTTGAAGAACAGTAAATC
This sequence comes from Larix kaempferi, assembly GCA_027924585.1. Taxonomy (NCBI): domain Eukaryota; kingdom Viridiplantae; phylum Streptophyta; class Pinopsida; order Pinales; family Pinaceae; genus Larix; species Larix kaempferi. The sequence continues at coordinate 4,509,305 of BSBM01000755.1, read as the reverse complement.
ATTCAGAAAGAAATACTGTATATGACATCAATATCAAGATATGGACCGAAAAGGGAAGTAGTCAGGTGCATTATCAAAAATTGTGTGTGCACATGAAAAAATGGGTAAAGAAAATTCGTCAAGATTGTACAATCAAATCAAATAATCTAAGTATGTCTCAAGCAACAAGTGATTGCTTCCTATCTTGCTAATATCCAAAAGGTTGAGTAATATCGATGAATTCAACACGTTATTCATTAGGAATTCAAGGAAAGTATTAGTATGTATTGCAGACAGAAAACATCTAAAGCCTGTTGTATAAAGTCACACTGATGTAAGGTTGGAAATAAAATGCACATATATCCGTAAAGAAAAGTAACAAATATTGCCATAACAAATTATTTGCAAAGATTTGTTGAAGTAAACATGTTGCACAAAGAATACATTCATGTGATTGTTGAAAGAAGGGTACAAATAAGTATTACTATTGACAAATAGAAGTTACTAACATGCAGATACAACACTTTTACATATTCAGAGTTTGTATTACATTCAAAATTTTCCATTATAGGAAGAAAAAAATTACATAAGACCTCTATCACATAAATCAGAGTCAAAGTATTCCAGAATGATAGAGTATCAAGAGAAAGCATGTTGCAATGGCCTACAACAACTGAAAGTTGTGATAGTTACAAAATCAACTTAGAGCCAAAGCTCAAGGTCTGGCTCTGCGACATGGTTGGATGGTTATTGATACAAGTGCACATCAAGGTCCAATGAAGTTTGTTCAACGAAATCAAGATCTTGCAGAAGGTGACAAAGTTGTAGGTTTGAAGAAGGCTTGTTGGCACTAAACTGCTCCATCCTAATCATTTTAAGCAAATCAAGAGTTTGCTTTTGTTGCTTCTCTAGGCATTCGATTATTTTATTCATATTTGAAAACTCCTTTGAATTACCTTAGTTGATCTAAGATTGTGCATACCATTGCATCATGTCTAATTCCTTCATCTAGGATTGTCAAATCCCCATCTCTACTTTCAGTCTCATAAATTCATCCCATTGTGACTGAACCAATGAATGAAGAATGTCGAATGATTTTCTAAATATTTGGAAATAAGTAGACATGGCGGATGAAACCACAACACTCAGAATTGGAAAATCAGAATAAGTTTGATAATGGAATGACAATGAACCAGGATGAAAGACCAAGCCACACATACCTCATGCGCACCAAAATAAATTGAAGAGATGTTGAAGTTAATTGTATTCATGACCACACACTTGGGAGTAGATTGGGAAGATGTCGAATTTAAATGCATTTATGGAAACTTGTAACGATAAGATCGGGCCAAAGGAAAAAAGGGATAATCAACGCATTGTTTCATATGATTGAAATGATATCATCTAAAAGGTGCGAGTATGACAACAATATGTCATGTATTATGCACGAGTCATTAATCACGTCGAATTGTTGCAAGGTTGGTTGACGGATGGAAATATGTTCGACATCAAGGAATAATTTTTGGAAGATATGACAAGTTGTGTGAAGTCAGGAAGACGATGTGTGTCATTAATATCAATATTAATGAAGACGTGTTTAATTAATGACGAAATTTTTTCGGTACAGTAGATGCAACAAAAGGAAAAAATGAATGCGGGAAGAAGTTAGCATAAAAGATAATGTAAATCCAAAAACACAAGGAGTTTTCAATTGTGCAAGGAAAGCACTATGTTGCAACAGGAAGATAAATAAAGAAGAATGAAGCTAGAAAGAGTGATATATGATAGGAACAAAAGATCAAGATAAAACGAAATCAGAAACTATACAAGGAGAGCATATCTTTAACTAAGACAACTACAAAGACAATGTTAATTGTACATGTTATAGGGTGACTGAGCATTGCACATCAACAACAACAAAAGGACAAGGAATAAAGCACGAATCCAAGGGGAGTAATCAAAACAAAGAATGGCATGACTTATCAAATGAGGTCAGCAAAAAATACAACACAAACCCAAAGTATAAGTGTAGAGGAGAACTTGAAATTATGCATGGAAAGCACCTCTTTTCCATTGATGTCAAAGGGATAAATACCATGAAGCATGCATTGGTGACAACGAACTGTGCAGAAAAAAAATAGCAGAGAAGTATTGATTAAAGGTTGCGTAGAAGAGCAAAGGTTCAAATTGGAAATAACACATGGGGAGTACACATAGGGGGAGTACTATGTTGAGTGCAAACAGAACAAAGGAATTCATGATCACGAAGACCACGACTTCATAAGGTGTTGACATCAATGCCAAAGGGGGAGATTGTTGAACTTTGGTTTTCATTGATGTCAAAGAGGAATTAATATCCATGTGCCAGTTTGAATACATATATAAAATCCAATTTGAAGAAGTACATAAGGTATGTGCTCAAGTCCCCATCCATCTAGTCATGGTAATTCAAAGGTGATGTCAAATAAGTGGTTGGACAAGTCTCGGAAGTGCACAAGAGTCTTATCAGTAAGAGGTGCTTGGACATGTATGCAAGTCTTGGAAGTGCACAAGACCCAACAAGTGGAATATGTATACAAGTATTGAAAGTGTGCAAGACCCACTAGCTAATGGTACTTCAAGGGCGCAAGACCCAACATGTAGCGGTTCCCAAGTGCGTAAGTACCAATATGATAAGGACCACATGTGCGCAAGACCCACAAGTCATGATACCTTAGTTCCATAGATCAAGACAAGTGGAAGATGCATAAATAAGCTTGACCATGAAGAAAGGAAGAAGAGATGCTACAATAAACTTGTGGACACATGGTCTGCATGAGTCGAGGATAAATAAGAAGCCAATTTGGAGAGTGGAAACTAAGCATGAAGATGAACAAGAGATAGTATTATGATTTGGAAAGCTTCAAATTATTGGGGTATCAATGGATCATCGATCTTGAATAGCATGATCTAGCAAGAGAACCATTTGCGCAATAACTAAAGAGCAACACAACAGATGATGTGTAAAATGATATAGTATATGGGCCAAGTGCACAAGAATAGAAATGCAGTATCACATATGTTGCATAGGATGATATAGTTTATATGAGACATATACACAAGTACAGAACAACAACACAACAGATGATGTGCAATATTATATGATTATGCAGATGTGTAGAACCATAACAGTATGCTGAGAAATGTGCATATTGTGGAAGTATATGAAGTATGAGAACCAATGTCTATTATTTTTGCAGTGACGTGAAGTGTGTGATGAACTGATGATAAATCACAAAAGTTACAAAGAACAAAGCATATAGTAGGTGCGCGCTAAGGAAAGTATTGTAGTAAATCTGAAGAGTGTGTAGATCAGTAGAAAGAAAGAAGAATATTCTATAGTCATATTAGGGTGGCAGGACGGGGAAAGGAACATGGAGCCGGTGCTTCCTTCAGGTCGGAGCCTATAAATAGGGGGTCGGCGCCTCCTTCCAGTTGGTGCTGGTAAATCAGGGAGTTGGTGCTTCCTTAAGGTTGAAGCTTGTAAATCAAGGGGTTGGATCCTCCTTCCAGTTAGTGCTAAAGAATATTGGAAGTTGGTGCTTCCCATGAATGTAATATTTATTATATAAGAAAACATTCCGTTGTTTTCTCCCATTTGAGTTTCCATGTCAAATATTTGTGTTATGTGTCTTATGAATGTGTTGATGAATGAAATTGTTTATGATGAATGCATAATATAAGTACTCTTTAAATTTGGTAAAAGTGGAATTTGTTAAAGACTACGCATAATACTAATTCACCCCCCTCTCAGTTTTAATAATATTTCCAACAATCTCTCTCTCTCTCTCTCTCTCTCTATATATATATATATATATATATATATATATGCCCGAATATTAAAGGGGTTCCTCATTCTTTACTGCAATAAGACAGGTCCTATAAGAGAAGGCTCAATTTGTAGTGTCCATTTTTAATAAATTTGGAAAAATTGGAAAAATTTCACTTTTTGGCCAATTCGACCCTTAGACTAGTAATGACTCAAATGCTTGAAAATTGGGTCTGAATGTGTTTGAGAGGTATTAAGACATAAAAATGAGTCTGATGGATGCTTGGAAACTCTCAAAAACTTTTGCAACACTCATTTACAATTAGGATAAAATAGGGAAACTTACTAGCAAATTCAAGGTTCAAACCCCCAAGGGTAGGGGACATAGATGGCTTCCCCAATGCAGTACGACCCTCCCAAATTTCAGAACAGAGACATGAATTAGTTAAAAGAATTGAATGGGAACCAAAATGCATCATTAATCAGTTATTAAATGCTGCTGCAACTCCCATAAATCAAAGTTTTGTGGACATGTCTTCACAAAGGGGGAAATGATAGGAAACTTCACTACTTGTTATGAAATTAGATATTTATGCTCCAAAGGCTCATCTAAAGTATATGAAACTTCTTCAGGACATTAATGACTCACCATACATCATAAAATTCACAGAGATGAATTGATACAATTCGAAATAAAGCAAATTCAAGCTTTCATAACAAGATATGAGGAAATTGACACCATTTGTACATTGTTTGGTATTTTGACATAGTTTCACTTGGTATTTAGAACTGAGGATCTTTTGAGAAATAAATATATATTAAATACATCATATTACAAATAAATGGGGCCACAAGAGCTTCCCCAAATAGATAAACATCTCACCAAATGCACCCTTCCTCCAACAGCCAAAATATGAAGAGAAATGTGTGGGAAAAAGTTGAAGAAGAGAATATCACAAGTAGCCCTGTAGCTTCAAACTGAAACAAATGACTCCATTTATATCCAAATGAAAGGTATGAATGGCCTCTCCAATTCCAATTAGGATGGGAATCTTTCACCCTCGAAATTGGTACTAAGGCAAGTAGAGTAAACACTCCACAAGCATGGACAAGATATGCTCACCAATATGCAAAATGAGAAATGATCAAAAGCCACTCTCCTTCTTTGTTTTTTTATTTTATAAAATTCTCAAGTCCTCCATGGGTCGAATTCCTTCCAAAATCCTCATGCCAACTCAAGTTGGGAAGAGATTCCAATGTGTGCCACTTGTCCAACAATTCCTAGTCTCCATCTTCCCTCAATTCGAATGGGTGTCTCTTTGGCTGCCCTAACTCCCTTGTGTACCTTCTTGGAGGATATTTTTATCTATGACATGTCATATATGTTATATTTCAGCATTCAGGTCTGATTTGTGTCATAAGTGTCATAGCATCTTCATCATTGTTGTCATAGAAGCTAGGGAATCTAGCCCAAGTGTCTCAATACCTCTCAAATGCCTCTTCCTCTTCCATGGGAGTTACTCTTCCATGGGAGTTAATCTTCCACTCCAATTCGACCATCATTGAGTCATGCCAAGTATATTGACCTCCCAACTCCCCAATATCATTAGACTCCACCTTGGATTCGAATGGGTGAGAATAGAATGCCATGTGGCATGAGGAATCTAGCTTTGTGTGGGTCCCACACCACCAATTTGTCTTCATGACCAAGTGCCACCTTATTTTTCTATCATAAATATTTATTTAACCCCTTTTAATATATTTATTTCAATCTAATTTCCATTTGGGGTTTGATAGTCTCCTTATTCCAAATCTAATGTTTCCACCCCAACCTAGGAAACTAGTAGATTGGTGGAATTTTCTCTTTTGAGATTTATTTGAATGGGGACATTACACAATTGGTTCCTCTTGGTTTCTTCATTCAACCTCTATACATGTAAGCAATTCCATCGACTCACTGCATTTTTTTTCCTACAAGCTTAAGAGACCAACAACACACAGACCATTGCTCAATAAAACCAAAGTTTTCGCCCTTGAGGTTTCTCAGTTATCAATTTCTAGCTTGCATTTTCATGTGATTGGTTTTTGTCTATTGATTTAGTTGTTTTTGTTGTTTACTATTATATTGGTTTGATGATTTAGTTTAAAACATTGTTATCTTCGGCCATAATAGTTACAGACTCATTCAGTCATCTATGTTTTCCTCATGTTGCCATTCCTGGGCGATGCAGATAATAGGTATGTATTTTCAGTAAAATTATTCTACTACTATAGGTTCTGATGTTATGGAATTTACCCAATTTTGATACTCCACTGTAGATTTGGGTGAAAACTAGCCTAGAAGCAGCATAAGAGATGGATGACATGGTGATGAGAGACACATCATCCCTCGATGTTTGGTCAGTGTCTAGGGATGTGGGTGGCCAACAATATGATGATATGGAGGAGGCCAAAGTTGAGGAGGCTTATGAGAACATTCCCAATATCTCTCCTCTTCCATTATCTCCATTGGAAAAACTTTCATTTATACACATATTAAGCAATGCACACATAATCTTTTTCACTTCCATGTGATGTTAGACATTTGTCAAAACCACATAGATATGGTTTCATTCCTCTGAAATTCCACTCAAGAATGAGTCATTTGATAGCATTAATAGGAAATACCACATGCAAAAGAGGAGGCCTATAAATCCACTCATTTATATCCCTTAATTACTAGTGTCCAACAACTAACTTGGTTGTCACCCGTGGGTCTACCTTCTCAACCTATGAAACTCTAGTAGTGATTTGCTTCTAGCTTATTCAATATTATGAATACCACTACAAATGAGGTAGAATGAATAATTTCCAAGGTGAATCATGATCATGAAGAATTATAGGTTTCAATTTAGAAAATGGATCTCAAGCTCATCGAGGTCACCAAGAAAAGAGTCAAGGAACAACAAGTGTGACAATATTCATAAAGTGAAGTTGAAGTAATTCATATGCGGTTGGAGGGTTTTTGGACAAAGTTACACTAGGTGGAACCACAACTACTCTAGCATATATCTACTAACTAGGTAAAGGACTACTTGGATAATGTATGTTCCTCATAGTGGAAACTCAATTTGAATATTGGAGAATTAGAAGCTTAACTACAAGTCACATGGTCCCAAGGAAACCTATAGTAGTGACAACTTATGTCCCACTTGTTTCCTCTACTTGTGTATATGAATACAACCCAAGAGAACTTGCATAAAGTGAGAACAAAGATCAAAATAATATTTGATGTTGTGTATGATAGGATGGGCCTAATTGAGAGAAGGAATAAACCTGTTGAGGAATTTTAAGAAAGGATCAGCAAGTGAATGTGTATGCATAATCCATCACAAAGCATGTGGAGAAACAAGCCAAGTGCGTAGAGTTTCAAGCTACAAATGACCAATTAGATACACTACATGAATAAGTAATATTTAAAAAGAAGGCCTTCCATGACTTTCAACCAACAACACATTGTACTTATCTTGCACTCCAACAATTAGATTCTTTCACAAATGCAGAGTGGAAAGATTTAGAGAAGATGTAGCCTTTGGATCCAAATAACAAGAAGGTGCAAGCATTCATCATTGGTGCCTCCAGTCTTTTTGAGTAAATGGAAATCATATTTGGAACAATTCCAGTATTTTCACAACTAGGCCCTACATGCCATTCCTAAGGTGGCCCCTTCATTTGAAGGATAGCTAGAGAAGAAAGGTTGACTCGAGGATGAGTCAATAGTTATGGTCGTGGATTGTTAGCCCCTTTTTTGTGATATATGTTGGGGAAGTATGGATGAAAAAATAAGAGCAATAGAAGATCATGGGGATCAATGGTAAATATGTGGCAAAGGCATGAAGAGATGTGGTGCAAGTTGACTTCCAATTGTTATGAGTATGGAACACAATCAATGAGCTAACTTTAGTAATGGATCAATTTAGTCATCCTTAACCCTTTTGTAATTGTCTTAACATAGTCAACTTTAGCATAAAATCTTGTTGAGGTTAAAGAAGAGATTTTTGTTATTATAAGGAGCATTACTATAAAGAGGATTAAGAGTTGTATGTTGCTAGGTCAATTCTTTGTTCTATATTAATCATGTCTACTAAGAAGTATGTCTAGATTTCATATGATGTAATGTTGTGGATCCCAGTTATATTTGGAAGACATGAACAAAAGAAGAATATTTGAGGCCTCTTTAAAATTTATGGGTACTGTGTCTAAATATTAAGTATGCATCATCTATATCCATGTCCACCATATGGATTTGGGGGAATCTCTAGTTAATTTATGTATGATTGTTTATATTTAATGTTTGTTGCATGCTACTTATTTCTACACATAAGGAATGCTTGGATAATGATATTATAGTCTATCAGGAGTTATGTCCATCCCCTGGTATTTTTATTCATCTTACCAAGGCCTTGGATGCACTTCAAGTGAGGCTTTGTTTCCTCAAGGAAGATTGAAAATTCTAGTGCATCTAGATTACAATGGAATTTCATTGACCCACCGATGAGAACCCTAATCTCAACCTAACACCAATAAGGGGAATTCCTTAACTCTTCTCTTGCTACATTGTTTTATATTTTTAAGAATGTGGAAGTTGTTATATGTAGGCATGGAAATACTAGAAAATGCAAGAGCATAGGATAGTTGCAATGAATATGCACTAGAGATCATATTGGGAAGCATGCATAATGCATATAGATATTGGTTAGGATTAGTGTGATGTTACATATGCCTGGTATTAAATAATGATTAAATGTGATTGATGATGATTGTGTAACTATAAAAGGCTCAAAGCATGGATGAATATGTCGATGATACTTGTGCATATGATAGTTATCCTAGAGAAGAGAGGATAAGGAAAATACAGTTATTATCAAGGGTTTGGTGAAAATATTGTGTAATCCTCCATAGTACACCAACTAATCAAGCAACATCAATTATGTTGTTGGAATCCATGCATGTAAGGATTTATTTAGGCTTATGTTACATAGGTGCTTAAGGCAATCTGGGTAAGAATTCCTTCACTCATGATTCAATTTCACAATTTGGTATGTTTATGTTGTTGAGTGCATTTATGTGAAATATAACCCACTTGGTCTGGTAAAGGTAGAAATACTTAGACATATATGATGTTTAAAATCTATAATGCATTCCTATGAAATAAAATAACATGCCATGTTTGTTGGTTATGAGTAAATAACCAAGGAAAGTCAAGACCTATGATCCTATTATGGAAATGAATGCAACATGAGATATTCATGGGTGAGGTCATAGTGTTGTTGGATATGGAAAGGTTATAGCACTACAAACGTGTGTAATGGTATCCCCACTTGGGTCAGTGTCTTAGACTGTAACCTTCTTGCCAACATCGAGAAAACATCATAGGTGATTGGATTTCTAAGGGATTGTTGAACAGAGAAAGGAAATGAATTCTAGTACGTCTAAGGGATTGTTTAGAAGAGGAAGGGTATATTTTGTTGATGTTCAACATTGACATGATCCCAAAGTGTCAGAACATGATGCTAGAGGAAAATATATTGAAATTTGTCAGAAGGTCATCCTGTTTGTACTGTCATTTCCAAGGCAATGTGTCTGTCGTGTCCATACCTTGTTCCACCATTTTCACTTCTGTATGACCCCTTTGGCAAGTTGTGTCTTATGCATCATCATGTCTTGATCAAGTCGAGTTTTGGAAATTTGTCATTTCTCGCTCTGGGCATCGTCATGTATTGACTATCATGTCATTGCATTCATCTCATCACCCTACTCTCACATGCATCTCATTTGACAAAAACCTTCACTATTTGACCCTTTTAGCAGTCAGCTGAATTTTCAACAAGTTAAAGTCTTTTTTGCTCGGTCAATGAAAATTCACAAATGCCACGTTCTTTGTTAAATTTCCAAATGCATCCATATGTCATTATAGTCATCACACCTAAGCTCAAAAAGTTTCAAAATTCCGCATGGCTATTGCAAAAAAAGCACCAATGTCCTCCTCTAGTAAATAAAAAAGGAGTAGGCTATGGGTGTTGATGTATTTATAACTTTGGAAGATATTCACTTGTATATTGTATGTATTACATTTGTACTTTATTATATCCCCAACATAGATGTATTATTCCTCTTATTGGAAGGGTCGTCATTTGTATTTGATGGGTTATTAGACCACCTTGGTGGGGTCGGCCTATATGAGTCATGTGGGTTAAAGGGTTATTAGAACACCCTAGTGGGGTCGGCCCAGTAACAAGTGGTAATGGGTCATTAGACTCTCCTAAGGGAGGTCGGCCCAGTTAGAGTAAAAGGAAAGTCAAGTCATTGTATAAATAGAGGGTGTGTCTCTCTCATTCTATTCATTCACTCACTCACTCACTTCGCATTAGTGAGAGAGAGGAGGAGTGCGCACAAGTGGAGGAGGAATAGATGCTGTAGACATCTATCTTTTGGGGATTCATCTTTGTGATATTTGTATTGGTGCTCATTCTATCTTTGAGGAAGTTGCCGGGTTTTTCTCCTTCTTGGTTTTCCTTGGTGAAATGCTTTGTGTCTCTTGTCTCTTGTGTTTGATATGCTGTACATGTTGTTCTCTCAGTTAAGATCCTAGATCAGATTGAATTAAATGTTGAAAAACTAACAACGATTTCGACGATTTGGCCCAGAATTCGGTTTTTGTCGCTCCTTTCCGGCCAAACCATCGAATCCGGTAGAGCACCAGAATCCTCCAAATACCTCCCACCGGGATGGTGATGGTGAAAACCAGAAAGGGGGGTCCACCGTGAAAGGGGCAAGAATAGATGACAGAAAGCATTCAATGCATGGACGCTTCATGTAGTCTTCAGAGTTTCCTTGCATGCATCCCGTCCTTGCTCGAGCTCGATCCAGAATACTCTATTTTGCATTCGACACCTTGCTGCACCAACATAGACTACACAGAATCGCCCTGTGCTTCTTCCATTGCCAATCACACAGAAACGACCAGCCAACCAGGTACGTGTGCCCAAAATTTCGAAATACTCTATTTTGGAGGTTCATCCGAATGTTTATTTCATGTAGGATTTAGACCTGAGAACATAATTTTTTTTTTCAAAATAAACCCCTTACTGATTAGACATGGGCGTTACCAATTTGAACCCCAATCAAACATGGATTGATTGATTCAATTTTCTAGCTCTTGATCCACAGTGCAGAAATCATAGATAGGTCATAGGTGCACGCCTTAGATCCCAATGAAAACAATTCTATACAAAAGAAAAACTAATGACTCGAATCACTGCAACTCAACACCTGGATATATATCAAATTGTTGTAGACTGGCATAGTATTGTACATAGTTTTGTGCATGGAAAGTCTCGCCTACCTATAAATATCAAGCTGCCAATCTTCTCCAACTATAATAGGAAACGAGGGAGAGCTATAACTCCCTTCCTTTATCTCCCTGGGCAGATAACTCCAGGAAATAGAGGTATACCAAACTTCAACCTCAGCTAGATCTTAAGCCTACCTTCTTTCTTGAACTCTTTCCTAGAATACTTTATTTAAATGGGGGTGAAGGATAGAGCTGAATTTCCCTTTGAAACACAGGGAATGATTGTCGATGATGAAGTCAATGCAACACTTCTTCCTCTCGACTTTGAAATAGAGGGAATGATTTCCAATGATGAAATCAATGAAACAATTGTCAGACCTCTACCTTGTGGTGTTAGACTTCATGCAATAATTGATGCCTGCCATAGTGGCATAGTATTAGATTTTCCTTTTCTATGCTGACTAAACATGTCTGTACTGAATTTATCTCTTCTGAGTTTCACCTATAAAGAGCAATTTCACAGTGGTCATCTTAATAAAGACAAGTGTTTATAGTTTGTTGTACATTACCAGTTTTTATTGATTTCATTTTATTATAATTGCGTGATGTGCTCACTGTTTTCTAATTTGGAGACTGGGTTAATGACTGCTATATATCCCAAACAATAATATCTCCACATGTCTATTATTATGAGCTTTTCATAAATTTGTATGCGCCATTTATATAGTGAATACCATTTGTGTGCCCTTTACAAGGTTTCATAATGCATAGTGACAATAAAAAGGGGGTGTGTTTTAAACTTTTATCTAGTCCAAAATAATTTAGGCTTTTCCTTAAGGGAACACGTTCATCTTTTTAAGGGCGCAGATATTTTCCATGAGGGTAAAAGATAATAATTGTGGGAGAAGATAAAACATTCACTTCATAAATCATCTTATTTTTGGTTAAAGTAGAGATGGGAATGTGAAGACTGAAGATGCTTTAAAATAAAAGTGAATTATTATGCAATTTGCTAAGTTGTTCTTGGTATTGTTGGAAACGTGTGGGCCATATAGCTAATGATTGTGAATGTTCAATCTCTCTAAACTAAAATTATTGTGATCCAGTGGATCAAGGTGCCACATTCACTAAAATTTAATGTGTTAGTGCCAGCAACCATGAATAAAGTTACTTCTAATGTTTTGGACCCAAAACCTAAGACTAGATGATCTAGTTAAGAGGAATATCTATTAGTGTAATGTCCCCATTTTGACCCCCTTTGCATTAAATCATAAATGGTGTAAATATTTTTATTTAATCATGGTGAGGAGCTCAAGGCCAAGGCCCCACCATTGATTTAGCATTTTATGTATCATCAATTAAAGAAATAGATGCCTATGGTTCTTGTGCTAGATAGGCACAATGTAAATAAGACATTATGTAAATACGAATTTTTAATGAAAAATACCCACAACTAGCTATGCAATGCAACAAAGAGATGGGGGCATGATTCTACAAGGAATAGGGAGGGAAATTATTCAAACCCTTGAGCCAATGGTGTCAATCTATGTGTCAATGAGAAAACCCATAAACCACCAACTACCCATTTTGGGTTATGGACCCAATCATTTAATTCTTCCAGAAATTTGTTGAGGCAGTTAATGCCTTGGGAATGAAGAGGTATGGCAACCAATTTCATGCATGGGCGAGCCATCAACCTGGGAATTCGTATTTTTGCTTCTTGGGCAAGAAAATACCCACGAAATGGTGCCCAAAACCATTATGAACCCACGGTCTTTCCTCTCTCATGCAGTCTGAACTACTGGGTCTTTCCCCATCACGTTTTCCACCATTTTTCCTGCATTTTCCATGCTTGGGAGTCATTTTTGCATTGTACAATAGCTGGGAGAGAAGGGCCACGATTTGGGACTGTGATGGAGGTCATTTTTTCCCCAAAATGCCCATGGACGTTTTTCTGAAAATAATTTCTGCTCTCCAGGGTTGTTCCCCAATTGCCATTTCATTTTTGGGTCTTCTCACTTTTTCTGGGTTGGTACAAATCCCATCTTTGGGCATCCCACTAAAAAAAAACGTTTTTATCATGCCCAATAATTGTGGTTCTGCTGTTATCAGCATCCCTGTTTGATTTGGAGACTGTAAGCAAGAGATTGGAGTGGTAGTGGATAGAGAGGGCTTGATAAACCTAGTGGGGGGAGATAACCTCTCAAGAAGATCAAGAGGGCTTTGACTACTCTTCTATGCACACCCTGAGAGCACTAGATGGGGAAGGTATGGCTTGAGGGACTATACAGCAGTGAAAATAATACTTCCTTGTGCTGGGTGTGTAGGTATTGTGGGTGCCAAGCTAGACAGATCTTGTAAGGTTACCCCTGGCTCTGTGCTTGATCTCACTAGCTTAGCCACTCTTCCTTTCCATTTCCTAGCAGCCTGATAAACCCAATTGTAGATTGGCTTGGCTCATCTTGGTGTATGCTTGGCTATGTGTGAGTCTGTTGTTCCCTAATTCCTTGTAGATATCATGCCCAGCTCGGGGGTGGAAGTTGCATCAAGAGGTTGATAAGCACAACTGGCCTATGGTTGGGTGGAACGTTGCAGATGCATAGCTGGTTGCTTGGGACTACTTTGTTATGATAAGTATTCTCTTGTGTTAACTTTGCAATTATTATTTGATGAATATCTTGAATGTATGATGGATGTGTTATTGATATTATTTCCGCTGTGTTTTTCTTATAATTATACACTCCATATGTCTTTTATATTATGTGAATGCTTATTTAAAAGCTCATGGGGCTAGATGCCCGATTTTAGTATCACGATCCTCTCCATCATGCTGGTATGATAGGAGGGGACGTTACAATTAGCTTCAAGATATGATGATGTATTGTAAACTAGAAGTTGCTTGGAAATTTTGAAATCGTTGTGACATATTTGATCACACATAAATTGAGGAAATGCTTATTAACCATAGAAATATTATTTTAATCTGTTTCTATAATATCAAAGCCAAGAAATATTATTTAAATCCTTAGCATAGTAATTTTATTCTTTGCTACAACAAATAACTACATATCATCAAAATCATTGCCTATATTGAGATCCTATTCATCAATAGCACTTTGTGCCCCCTTTTATGCTATTTTGTCCTGCTTGAAACTTGCCCATGCTTGGTCATGGTTGTAGTTATGCTTCTTTTAGACACATAATTGTCCTCTTTGTTCTTCTACCTATTGCGACTAGTTGGCTCCTCTTATACATGAATCTCTGACAAGGTTTAACCCTCTAGTTCATTAGATACCACTTAGTGAAAAGGCCATGCCCTACCAGCTTACATAACAACAATATACTAACCTCTGGCTTTATAGATGCTTCTACTCTTCTAGGCTCCTTTTAGGAAAGCTTTGTCACAACTTCTTTTTTTGTTGTGCTTTTGTCTACTGGTGAATTTGATGTTTCACTCCTCTTGATCTTGGATTTTCATTCTTTTTTTTCTTGGGCCTTACTATTTCAGGGATAAGCCTCAGGTTGACGTTTCTATCACTTCTCAATCAAATGCCTAGTGAACTTGCAATGATTGCTGAAATTTTTATCACTACTTCTTTGGGAAACTTTGGCTTTCTCATTGTTTTTATGTTATGTTCCCTTTGCAAATAGGCGTGGAAATAGGTGTGGTAAGAGTAACAAATTTAAATGAGAGTCAACTTACCTAGAGAAGACATGAGTGAATGCATGGAGCTCAAAGCTCCAAGATGGTTGTAAGGTGACAATAAGAGGGGCACTGGTATCCATGAATGTGTAGGTTTTGATTATGATGCTCTCAACTAGAGGGACTTTGTGGCAATTTCCTTCATCTTCAACACCAAGAATATTGAATGTGTTATATTTTAGTATTTTGGGAGGTTGGATACTATATGAATGGAGTGTGAGGGAATATTCAAAGTAGTTTGATATTGATGAAAGTGGAATAACTATGTAGTGATGGAAAAAAAGGCATGGGGATAAAGAACCCTAGCAATGGCCTTTCCCATATTACAGTTTACTAGAGATGCCTAGAACAGTATAGCAACACTAAATTTTAATTCATTCCTTGCTATGTTGATGCATTGGAAATATCCTTAAACAATAAGGTGGGTTGATAGTTCTATGCTTCTAGGTATGAGAAATTGAGCAGTTAATAGTCTTTTCATGCTAAACATGAACAATTTTTTGTGGGATTATTTCATGCTGAAAAGAATCCAATGGTTTATTTTAAACAATTCACAGCAAAATAATCCTATGGTTTATTTTTAGTAATGGTTATGTTTGAGAATAATTGAGCTTCCAATATTTTTCTTTGTTGACAAATTTTACATTTGTCAATTTCAAAGAGTAATAACTTTCACACATGGGAATATTTTGTAGGCACCGGTACAAAATGGATAAACGATACAAATGGGAGATGATCATGGATCTTGAGGTTCAAGAATGAAAGACATGATCATGTTTTCTAGTAAAGACTTAGTTTGGTCTGAAATTCATCGAGAAAATATGAGCACTGATCGCGTGGCTTTAGTTCCTACACATAGAGTTCCAGACTTTATCAAAGGGGAAGAAGCAAACCCTAGTGCTCCATGTACTTTTGTACGAAGACAAAACAAGAAACCAATGAAAAGGGCCAGTGCTGATTTGCGATATGAACTGTAAGAATTTCAAAAGTGCATTATGTATATATTGGCATTGAAATTGCATTTGCCACTCATATTACTAATGTCTCCAAATTTTTGGTGTAGTTATCATTGTTCATTTGGCCCAGAGGACAAAAGAGCTAAGCAGTCTACTAAACGAAGGACCACATTTGTGCAGAAGAGGGGATGCTAATTCCATTTCATTGTGAAGGTGATGGTTGATAATCCTAATATAGAAATATTGACTTACAACATGTATGAGCATGAGGATGGGGAAGGATGGCTTTGTCATGGCCAACATGACACTTCAGGTGATGCGAGGACCTTGGTGGATTCACTAGAAGGAAATATAATACCATGTTCATTCATATTGCGTTATTAAATATTCATGAAAACCTAAAAATTATATTGCTTATATTAAGGGGAAAAGGTTTTTATTTATTTAATGTAATGATACAAAAATACTTTGGAGTATTTTTTATATGGGCGGGCTGAAAAATATCCACCAAATGGAGATGGTAGGATCACGGCTAGATGAGAAATCAGGTTGAGGTAAGGCTCGTCTTACCAGTATGCAGGGAATTGCATCTTGAGGCATGCTTGAGGATAGGGGGTTTCGTGGTGAAGTGGGTTTCCAGTCGGTCATAGTCGAGAGATAGTGGTCATTGACAGCCAATTGTTACCAATAGCAGTCAGCCAGTTGTTACAAATAGCCTTGGGAGGATCTAAGCCTCTAGGGCTTGTTATAGGCCCTCGATAAGCCTTGGAGGCTTGAATACCCAACCAATCATGCCTACTGCAGGCCTTGGGATGTTTAGTCAGCCTCCTAGATCTTGTTACAGGCCCTGGGGTCTTGCATACCTAGCCCACAATAGGCTTAGTCAGTGATTGGGGAACTGTAACATGCAATCTAAATGTTGTACTATGTGCATTGGCTCTAGTGACATACAAGAAGTGATCTCCTATCTCTTCATTAGACCATTAGATGTTTCAAATTATAATGATATGTGGTTGAGTAATTGGATTGTGGGTGAAGTAATGTGCATCCACAATATACATCAAAAGAAGCAAGGTGCATTGTAGAATGCATGTGGGGTCATCAGAGGGGTATCATATCAATATACTAGGTAGAAATATAAAGGGGTATAAAAAATGCTAATGAAAAAATTTATACATACAATATCTAGTGAAAACAGGGTTTTTTTTTAATTGGGAAGGCATATTGGGAGGGGGTAAAAAAAAATGATTTTGGAAGGTATTTTCCAATATTTAGTGAAATTAGGGGTATTGTTTCATATGCCACGAACGAACGTACTATGATAGTGGTTTATTGAGTGAAGCCCCCGTGCATAGGCCAAGGCTTTCAAGGGACATTGTTGCCTATGTAGAGAGTTGTTTCTCTCTTGGAGTGCCCATTGATACAGTTTATAAAATCCATAACCCAAGACATGTTGAAATGGATGTGACAACTCGGGATAGGGATTTCTTCCTATCCAAGAAGGATATTATAAACATATACAATTGATTGTCAAAGGGAATTACCAACTCCACCAAAAGGATGAAATGAGTGTAAACCTTTGGTATCAGAAGCATTGTGAAGATTTTTTCTTTTACCAAAAGCCTAATGGTGTAGAGGTCCCTTTTATAATGGGAATTCAGACAAAGTGGATGTTAGACACAATGGTGAAGCTATCCCATAATAGCTTAATAGATATGGATTCTACATTCATTACTAATAAGTATGGGGTAAGTCGGATGTCAATTTTTTATTCAGTATACCTTTATAAGTTGTATATGTTCAATATGATTGAGTAGTACTTATTTTTCACTTTACATGTTCTTTGAATATGATAGTACCAACTGTATACACTGGTGGAATTTGATGAACAACAAAGTGGGGTGCCAGTTGCATGGGTGGTAGCATCACGGAACACATCAAAATATATTGCACTATGGTTGGAGTAGCTCATGCACAAGTGTCGTCAAATCCATCCTGATTGGAAAGTCAATGCCTTCATGGTTGATAATGCATTGGCTGAAATCAGTGCATTGAGGTAACTTCACTTTTGTTATGTTTTAATGAAACTTACGTTTATTATAAGAATGTCACACCAAAGTGCATTGATTATGGCAGGAGGATCACAGGGTGCGCTGTGATATTGTGTATTTGGCATATTCTGAGGGCGTGGTTAAAAAATGTGAATCGGCTAGCCACAAATACAAAAAAAGTGAATGAGATGTTTAGTGACTTAGGTTGCATCATGAAAGACACTCTCAATGTTGAAGTGGATGATGCAATCAATAAATTTTTCAACAAATTTACATATGAACAGAAGTTCTTAGACTATTTCCGCAAGAACTGGGTTGTTGATGATAAGATTCGTAAGGGCACAAACTCTTAGTAGTGTTTTCATTTTTGCATTTCATAAAAATTGTATACTTGGACTAACCTGGTTCTTTTCCCCTAGGGATGTGGGTGAAAGGTTGTCAATATTTTCCTCATGCAAATCAGGAAACCAATAATGCGGTTGATTCATACCATTGTTATTTGAAGACAAAAATTTTATATGATTGAAGGAAAAAATGTGCTCGTAGAATGGACTGGTTGTTGTATGTTCTCCTAACAAGTGTTGAACCTTATTATCGGTTCAAGGAGATTTAAAAAAAAGAAGGATATCTAAAAAACTACAAGAAAGAGAAACACTTTGAATCATCGGTGGAAAAAGCAAGTAGAATTCTATATAGTGATTGTTGTCCTCATGAGAGTACAACCCATGCTTACTGGGTGAGAAGTCAAATAGATCGTGACAAGAGATACCTTGTCACATGGTATCACATGAATTTTATAGCATGTGAATGTCCATGGTCTACTCGTGGAAACATTTGCAAGCATGCTATAAAGGTCAATTGGTTATATTTCCACTCAGGAAATTCAGATTCATTGCTTGGTTAAGATGCAGTAGCTAACATATTCAATGACCCTTTGAAAATAAGGATAGAGCCCCAAAACCGTGATGAAAATGCGGCAATGACTCTTATTCCCACTGATATTGTTTATGTAGACATCGATGCACTTCATATGGATAGAGAGGAGGTGTTTAGGAAACTGCAGTATCTTCAAAACAACCCCCCTACTACTTTGAGCAAGATGAACCAATTGCATGTTTTGCTTGACAATTTTTTGGATGATGATTTTGACTTCACACCTAGTTTGGGTGCTCTTGATTCATCTTTGAAGAGGAAGAAGAGTTTCCTTAGCCTTGCAAAAAAGAAAAGAAGAAGAAAACAAAAAAGTGGTTTGGAAATTGGTTTGAATGTCCATGCATCTGAATATGAACCATTTGAGTTTCGATGCATTACCTAGGGATCCATGCTAGTTTCATAGCTTTATTAGTGTAATGGTTTTGGATTAGTGTACTTAATCGTCACCATTATTTATCGTGTTATGTTGTTGTTTGTAGCGATGCAACAATCCACAACCATGGAAACAAGCCAAAGCCAAAGAGAGATGCAAGGCCATCCAAGTAGCCTGCCCTGATAGGTACATTTCTATGAAGACATGATCTTTAAATGTTTTTTTATATCTCACGCATAAATTGTAAGTACTATATTTTCTTTCATACTCTCAGGTGTTAGTGTCCAGTAACATACTTTGGCATAGACCTCAAGATAAACATTTCATATGACACTCATTTACCAAATTTTACCTGTTTGAACTTTTGGTAGATATAAGTAGAATAGTCAACTCCAAAAATTTACTAATGTCCTTTGTATTATCATTTGCTAATGTCAAGATGATTTACTAAACATCATTTGATGAATAAGGGTAATGGCTTACATAATGGATGAAGTACTAAACATTATCTTTTGTTTATGTTTTGCTGCTCCAAGGTGTTCTGGCTTGCAAGAACTACAAGTTGACTTATTCAAGCTACATGAATATTTGCTGGAGAGATTTGATCTTGAAGAATTTATTAGAATAACAATGTATCTTGATCATTTATACCTTGCATTCTACCTATGGACTTATTAATGTAATATTTTGACTTTTCATTGTTAGGATGGATCGACTCAGTTTTTCAATGGGTCAAATGTGTCAAATCAACATTTTTCAATTTACTCTAATCCAATTCCTTACAATTGGCATACTTGGTTTTCTCTTTTTTTCATAAGTAATGGATGAGTTCTTTTGGAAGTTTAACAGGTGCACAATTTTTTCTTTGAATTTTTTCATAAGTATTTGTTTGAAATCATATTACTGGTCATCCTCAATATTTGCATTCCTTCCACATGCAAAGGTGGTAGAAGTTAAGAGGAAATTAATTCTTGGATTTTATCCATTAATGTTAAATTTTCACTAGAAAGGAGGAAATTCACTAAAATATATTTAACATATTTATTTTTCCATTTGATTGTCATATCTACTAATTTTCTTTTAGTTTGTCCTTGTTTTTTTGTTTTCCTCAACCATTTATTTCGGAATATGTATTCAAATTTTTCCTAACTTAAAGTTACAATTTGTTAAAGTCCACAATATGATTCATAATTAATTTACCATGTAAAAGATTCATGTTGAAAAAATGGCATGTTAGATTTAAACCATATGTATCATTCTTAATATAAGTGCAAAATATAATGTAAATTCCTCCCAACCCAAAATATAATTACAAAGATTCTATAAATCTTATTGCTTGAGCTTCCTTTTGACATCTAGAATAATTTGCAGCTAACAAATGTGTGAAACTCTAAGAAAATTGTAATCCCAACTCTAAGGTCGAATGTGGAGACACAATATTAAAAAACATAATTTTCCATATAATTTAAAGTTGGGAAACCATTTAGCCAATTTTACACAAAATTGAGACTATGATAACATTTGTCTCAAAAGTGTAAGATTTGACGTTAACATCAAATACTTATTAAATATGAAAATAATAGTAGAAAGAGGCCCACAATGTGTGTGTGTGTGTGTATCAAGGGCACTTAAAACATCAATGAAAAAGGGTCAAGGGTACTCAAACATCCAATTGGGATTTCAATCACAAATTCAAATTGTTAGACAAAGACTTCTACAAAAACATAGCTATTATGAGAAGATGCAAAGTTACCAATAATGATGTAATTAAGACATTTATAAAAAAGTATAAAGAGAACTTGTACCCTTCCATAGACCCAAAAAAATGTGGGAGCCAAAATAACTCAAATATAGATTTTCAACTCAAATATAAGTGAAAATAATAACATGAAAACAAAGTGGCTAAGATGGAAGCCAAAATAACCCAAATCTAGATTTAAGTAGCTAAAATTCGATGTTATGATGATGACATTAAGTGACACATAGATATGCAAGGTGTTGCCTATAATAATCAATGAAAAATCAAGGTTTGAATATGCAAAATAGATAACTATGCTCCATTTAGGAGTATTGCATTGGTGGAGTTAATTAAAAAATGACAATTGAAAATTATTCTTAAATGAATCTCAAAAGTTTGTGCAATTTTGATCAAATCAATTTTCAAACCCACCCATATTCCAAAGCTCAATTTTAGTACCCCACCCATTTTTCATAGAGGTAAAAGGTGAGCAAATGAAAGACCTTTAATAGGAAGGTAAGCTCAATGCATGATAAATTTACAATGTGGCATGTAACAAAATATCCAATTAGAATTACAAATAAAAAATATTAATTAATTAACCCAATGCTATTCTAATGGAATGAAGGTCAAATTGAGGGAAAAAAACATAATATTGTATAGGATTTAAATTTTTAAATAGTGAATTTGCTAGCAATATTTTGGATCAAAGCAAGATCATAGAAATTCAAGTGATGACATAGAAACTCATTGATGAAGACATGGGAGGAAACAACCAATATAAACAAGTGGAGATAACATCCAATAGAAACTCAAGTTATGACATAGAAACTCAAGTGGTGAAGGCATGGGAGGCAACATCCACTTTAGCAACATATGCAAGAGCTCAACACTATACGACTTCAAAACTATGATAAGATGGCTTTAGAAATGATTAGAAGAGTAGTGACTCTATTAAGCCCATCAACAAAGCCATGAAGGTTTTTTTTTTGTTTCTATGGATATAAATGTCTATTCATAATTTTGAGTTTTAAGAAATCAAGAAAGAGTCTTGTGTCCTTTGTTTTGTCAAACAGGTAGTGCCCATATATATGGGCATTTTACTACACTCATTATCCTAATTAAGTGTGAAGGAAAGTATTCCAAGAGAAACTATGGGTAAACTCAAGTGCTTTCAAGTTGTAGGCTGACATGCATATTAATGAAAAATCAATATATATACATTAGACTATAGACATTGATTTATTAAGTTTTAGAATATTTAAAGTTTCAATGTGAAGTCAAAATACAAAGAAATTTAAGCACTAAACAAGAGAAGATTTGAAATGTGTGAAAATCTAATTTTGTGATAAGAGAAAATATATAATTCTTTTTGTTTCTATGGATATAGATGTCTATTCACTGGACACAATTTTGGGATTCAAGAAATCAACGAAGATTCTTGTGTCCTTTGTTTTGTCAAATAAGTAGTGCCCATATATATGGGCATTTTGCTACACTCATTTTGCTAATTAAGTATAGAGGAAATTCTTCCAAGAGAAACTATGGGTAAACTCAACTGCTTTTTAAGTTATAAGCATATTATCCACAAATCAATGTATATACATTATATTATCAACAGTCAATGTATTTACATTAGACCACATACATTGGTTTATTAGGTTTTAGTATATATAAAGTTTCAATGTAAAGCCAAAATATATTCATTATAGTCCATTTAAAGATATTTAAACACTAGACCATAGAAGCTTTGAAATATGTGGAAATCTAATTTTGTGATTAGAGAAAAAAAACACACAATTTTGGGTTTTAAGAAATGGGAAGATTTTTGTGTTCTTTTTGTCAAATAAGTAGTGCACATATATCCATCCTCGATTCATACTCGTGAGCACCATTAGTGAAGCTTTATTGAAAGCTTAAACAGAATATCCATCCTCGATTCAGTTATGAATTCATCAAAAGTCATGTCAAGCACAGTATTGGAAGGTACAAATGTATATATTCGAACATGACTTGTTGCTTGCATGTTTTCAGTGCTACGTATACTTCAGTGTAGTCTAAAATCTGTGTAAACCTGTCACATGCCTTCTGCTAAAGATGTTTTTCATATAGCTTTGCCTTATATCTTGATCTATGTTCATAGTATTCAACAATGGCAGCTCCTGTTAAAGGCTTGGGAATGTAGCCTGCAAAAACAAAATAGACCAACATAGTCAACCAACCTGAAGCAAAGAAACTCTAAACTAGATGTTAAATATCAACTAACAAAATATGAAACAACAAAGCACTAGATAGAAACTCTACACTTCAATTCCTCGCCATTTCTCCAAACAGAATTTTAAACTAAAATATAACTGAAGAGAATTGCCATGACCAACATGTTTTATGTCTCATTTCTACTCCAAAAATGATATTAAGATCAAAGTAGAAGACTATACTTCCACACAACCAGGTTGAGGGTTTAGTTAATTTATCTAGTGTAAATTACATGGTTGAATGGTGGAAGCATTGTATGGACTCTCAGACCTTCAGAAGTGGTCCATTTAAACCTTCAAAAACTTAAAAACGTGCTTTGACAAGTCTTTTCTCAAGTCACAAATTGGGCCATTTAATCTAGCCAGCACTCCAAAACTGTATTGACCATTATCAAGTAGATGCAAGTACACAGATCTGCCGTAGTGGGGTTTATTGTTACTCTTACCACACCTATTTCCACGTCTATTTGCAAAGGGAACATAACATAAAAACAATGATAAAGCCAAAGTTGACCAAAGAAGTAGTGATAAAAATTTAAGCAATCATTGCAAGTTCACTAGGCATTTGATTGAGAAGTGTTAGAAACTTTAGCCTAAGGCTCATCCCTGAAATAATAAGGCCCAAGAAAAAAAAGAATGAAAAGCCAAGATCAAGAGGAGTGAAACATCAAATGCACCAGTAGACAAAATCACAACAACAAAAGAAGTTGTGACAAAGCTTTCCTAAAAGGAACCTAGAAGAGTAGAGGCATCTATAAAGCCAAAGGTTAGTATATTGTTGTTATGCAAGCTGGTAAAGCATGGCCTTTTCACTAAGTGGTATCTAATGAACTAGAGGGTTAAGCCTTGTCAAAGAGTCATGTATAAGAGGAGCCAGCTAGTCTCAATAGGTAGAAGAACAAAGAGGACAATTGTGTGTCTAAAAGAAGCATGAATGCAACCATGAGCAAGCATGGGAAAGTAACATGTTCAGTTGCATGGCAAAAATTAAAAGAGCTTTAAGGTGTGTTACAGAAACGCAAAGAGCCTCGTAATCTTGCAAGTTTTTCTTTCTGTAAGAACCATCACCTGTTGCTAAACAAATATTTACAAAAATAGGGGAGGAAGTAACCTTTTAATGCCTTCCGAAAAATTATCTTCAACTGACTTCTGATGATAGAAATATTCTCTTTAGCTGATTTCTGATGATAGGAATCTGTAGGTATTACAACAAAGATGACTGATCTGTCACTATTGTCGACCAGTGGCAGCTATAACTGGGACATAAAGAATTCTGATGTCACCCAACTCAGCTTTGTTATTGCATTGTGGACATTGCACGTTTACAGAGATAGAAAATTATGATCTCCAAGATTTGATTGCAGCAAAAACAATAGAAACTTTAATTAATCTTTTTCAAGAACTTTGTAATCTTACCCGTTTATTTAACACCCCAACATGTAAATCAACAACTGAGAGCTTGAATATTCTTACCTTGCCAATGATGTTTTCAAGTAGCTGAACGTGAATCCATTTTCTAATACAAGACATGCCAAACATGTGTCCACAGGCAAGGGAGTTGCATTTCCATATTTCAAATGTCAATCTTTGGACATTTTAGATTTTTTTTAAATTGAAGAAAACATTTTGCTGTAAGAAAGACTATTTATCTGATTTCTGATAACAAGACAAGAACAACAAACAAACATAAGATTACAAGTACTAAAGTTGGCCCATAAACTCTTTGGAAGAAACAACTCAGGAAAGAGAGAATTGGGACAACCACTCATGGAAAACAAAATTGATAGCGAAGTCCTTCCCTGAAGACATCTATGCAAAGATTTAGTCTAACATGATTATTTGCTGCAACCATAGTAGCATAATTTGGTATAGATATGATACAAATATACTTTCTTATAAAAAGAATGGTTTTTAACATACATTTATGCTAATTTGGTTTATATATTTGATTAAAAGTATTATATATAAGAAGTCTACTTCAGTATTGGATTTTTTTATTACATATTATGCTACTATGGCTGCAATACTGAGATTTTGTGATTAACTCTAGCACCACAATAAGTTGTGTGTCCTTGCTTTTGCAAAGAGTCTTATTTTCACCCATCATCAAGATTTTATGTTGTATAATTATTTTACTGCTAGAAAATAGAATTAAAGTCTTTGGAATGTAGAAAACATTGCTAATAGTTTTGACACAACTAAAAATTAAAATGGCCTTTCTCAGTGGCATTATTGCATTTCCCATATACAGTGATCCCCTCTTCAGTTGTCCACTGCTCCATACAAATAGAACAACGAAGAGCCTCAGTATCACTTGTAAGAAGTAGATGAGTTCTATCACTTGTGCTCTCATCTCCACTCATACCTGAGACCTTGTTACTGATTTCTTGATAAGGTTCCAATGTCGACTGTTGAACATCTGGACTAATTACCAATATAAACTGAGCAGGTTTTAACTGATGTTTTACTTTCCATTGCTGCCTTGACTCTTTATTTATCTTTTGTACTCCAACAACAGGATATTCCAGGAAAAGTTGCCAAAGTGGAACGAATTTGAGCTGTTTCTTTCTCAAGTTCCCTCTTGACAAATATTTGAAGCTCCCTATGTTTCTTCTCAAAGCTTCCTAAT
Organism: Larix kaempferi; assembly: GCA_027924585.1. Taxonomy (NCBI): domain Eukaryota; kingdom Viridiplantae; phylum Streptophyta; class Pinopsida; order Pinales; family Pinaceae; genus Larix; species Larix kaempferi. The sequence goes on along the minus strand of BSBM01000755.1, from coordinate 4,483,547 downwards.
TTTTCTTGCAGAGCTTGGACAGTTCCCTGCAAAGAACAAATAATGTTCTCTCTCTGTTTCATTCCCAAGTTCTTCTCCAGTTTCACCTGTTTCAAAGCCCTACCTGTTTCTACAAATGCTTTCGTTAAGTCAGCGTTTTTCTCCTCTGTTTTTCTCTTTAGTTCATTTACTTTTTCCAAGGCATCTACCACTTTTTTTAGATGGTGCTCCTTTTCTCCAGGCAAAACGGGAAATTCTTAATAAATTCAGGAATACCTTGCACCGTTTCCAAACATTCCAGATAAGGAAAGAGATAGGTCTCTAGCTGCCAATGAGAAGTCATCTCGGTTGATTCTAGTGATGATACAGTCCTCAATCGAATAAGAAAGAATCCGACCAGAACTGCTGTCTCCCAAAATGTGCTGTAGGACAAAATCATGCACCTCTCTAGGTTTCTCTAACCACAGAACCATGGGTAACACAGTAACATGTTCGGATTTCGGCATTTTGGGCGCACACGTACCTGGTTGGCTGGTCGTTTCTGTGTGATCGGCGATGGAAGAAGCGCAGGGCGATTCAATTTCACAACCACCCTCTTACGGTTTTTCTATCCCGCAATGCCAGCAATCGCAAGAATAGAATCGATCCGAGTGGTCACTGCGAGAACAGACGAAGTGGCTTCTAACTCGAGAATCACTGCAAGAACAGCTTTGGTCCGACTGGGCAGGGCGATTCTGTGCAGTCTCTGTTCGTGCAGCAGGGTGTCGAATGCAAAACAGAGTATTCTGGCTCGAGCTCGAGCAAGGGTGGGATACATGCAAGGCAACTCCGAAGACAAGCTGTTCTCGCCCCTTTTGCGGTGGACCCCTCCTTTCTGGTTGTCGTCGTCGCCGTCCCGGGGAGGTATTTGGCGGATTCTGGTGGTCGGTCGGATTCGATGGTTTGGCCGGAAAGGGGCGACAACGATCTTTGTTGTAAGACGGAATGAAAATCTTATTGCCTCCCCTCTTCTCATTTCATTTCACCTATTACTTAAAAAAAACAGAAAAAAACACTCCCCAGGCTACCCAAATCCCTTCTATGCAAAAAGGTTTTATATCAGCACCACCTTTTTAGTCGAAGCCTCACCCTCTATTTTCCTCTTATGACCGCAAAAGCTTAGTTAGTTAACTAAAAGTTAGCCACCTCGTGATAGAATATTAAGGTGAAAATTTCCAAAACCCTAATGCCCACGACGAGTGGCAAGGGCGCCTTATAGAGCTGCGCTTTCCCATAGTGCACCATGGTTTAACTTAGCAGTTTTTATGAGTCTTCAAGCGGGTCGAATCAAAGCTCTTTTGAGAAATATTGAGTCCTGAATTATCTATTCACGGAGAGGCACGCTACGTAAGTGCAAGGGCTTCCACCATCAACTCGTGGCATTCCACACTCCATCCAAGGATCGTGTACCTCGTGGATAACCAGCCCTCCAATCTATATGGAATAAACAAGGCGACAGCCAGTAGATCCATCACACCATGGGCACGTAGGCAGCAGTTGTTTACAGGAGGGAGATTTTTTTTTTAATAAAAGGAAAATCACCCCACAAATCCACCAATAGAGGCAAACCCTAAAATGCGTGGGCACCGTAGGCGAAGGTGGACGCATGGCCAACAAAAAACAAGATACTCACGAGAGGGGAACCTTTACCACGTAGACGCACAGAAAATAATGCATCATTTAGGTGCAACAAGTCATCCACAATCGAGCAATTCTGTATGGAAGGCTAATCACAGCCTTATTAGTTTTCCTCTCTTTACCATGAATGCCCGGACATTATGACCATAGTAGCTGAACTCCTTATAATCGTTATTTATATCAGCTTCCCAAGAACACAGCAGATGAGGCCGAGAACGATAAGGTACACGCAGAAGTAAGGAAGGAATGCATGCTCTCTTGAAGAGTTCCAGACGCCATAAAAAAAACAAATCACTCAAGCATGCAGAGGAACACTAGTGCAGGCAAGCTGTAAATGCTCCATGTCCCAGAAGGCGACGTACAATGCCGATATGAGGAGACACTTCGACCATTCTTACCTCGACCTGGAAGAAGATAGCATCGGCATGCACTCACCATGAGAGCATAATCTTGAAAGTATTGTTACAAATCACTGCCCTATATCTATGAGGAAGAAAAAGGTATATCAAGATATTGTTTTATGAAATGTGTATGACATATTTCCTTTAAAAAAGAGAGAGATAAATAGTATGTGTCTAATATGCATCAGCTTGCTATAATATGAGCTCGAGATGAAATTAGAAATGGACTAGCATTCTATAATATGAGATCGAGATGAAATTAGAAATGGACTAGCATTTTGATGGGAAGAGAGTCGAATAAAATCAAGCTATAAAGATTAAAGAGCACTTTTCTTAATGCTGCAAACTCATGACTCGGTCCGGATAAAAAAGAAGTATGTCCTCACGTACGAAGAGAACTTACAGCATGACATCCAAGAAAGGACTTCATAATAACCAATGTTGATGCAAACAAAACCATGATAAAGGTTTGAATCCTCAAGGACCTTTTTTTATGTTTGCGACAAAATGAAATGAAATGATGACCAAGCTTCCCATGATCTTTTATCTCCGGCATATAAGGGTGAGCGTTGGCGGCTCACCCTCTTCACAACGCACTCAAAAAACCAAGAGATGTAGCAACCTTTCAGATTCTGAGGCAATTGAAACGCTTCGCCTACCCGAGGCACCACAGTTGTCCATGAGCCTAATAGGCGCCAATTGCATGTAAGTTTATGTTTCAGGTCCATCCATTAAGTTTATGTTTCAGGTCCATCCATTAAGGTAAAGGCAATTTGGGCCACAAGTATTCCGGTTATCTCTGTTTCATTCGAGTGAATCTAGAATGTTGAGAGCTGCATAAGATATCGTAAATCACCTATTCTCATGAGTTGAACCGGCCACTACATATTGTATTTGATGAATGTCAAAATTCCTTCACTAATAAAAATATTATTTCAGCATTTATACGTCTTTCCCCCTTTTTTATTCATCTTTTCTGTCATTTTTTAATTCTGCAAAAATTGTACTAAGCCTCTCTAGTGCTCTATTTTTCAGGATTGAGTAGTTGTCATGTACTTTTTTCATAATCATATCATACAGACTGCAAAATTTATTGAGCTTGATTTTACTGAATGAGTACTTGGCCAAGTTTCCTGCATATTAATTAATATTATTGCAATAACCAGTCTTATTTTTCTAAGCTTATGCATTAGAATAGTTCAATTATTTCTGCCTTTTTATACCAACGCCTAAGCATGATTTTCCATAAATTTATTGTCTAGCTCATTTTCATTTTTGTAAATATTTTGCATTAATTTATTTTCGTCAATTAATTGATTTTTCCTTAAGAAATTAAGGCATGTTGGTTAAACAGGTTGCATTTTGTTAGCTTAATGGACTAACATTCTTACTTTAGAAGCATTTATGCATTTAATCATGCATATCAATTGCAATCCCCTTTTCTCTCCCTTGACCAACCTTTCAAGGGTGTTTACAGTAGTGTTGTTTCCTGAACCATGTCGTTTTGAGCATAACATATTCTTGGTGATATGTTGGGTGAAAGAGAAAGGTGTCCAAATTGTAGAGCAAATATTGGAGAGTTGATTGGATGATGTGTCAAGGCATTGGTTATACCTTTCAAATTATCATGGTGGAATGCATGACATTAAAATATGGCATTCTCAAATTAATGCCTGGGTGCATTGAGTATTTGTGCATAAATGGAGTGTATAAATCTTGTGGGTATGCACACATATATGTTTGACTATATTGTATTGATGCATGCATGCATTGCTATATTTCAATACATTTAATATTTTAATAGCTAAAATGATGGAATTATTGGTAATTCATAATTTGAAGATCATTTCATGAGCTATTGTGGATGCATTGAAATAATTGTATGCAAAAGTAGTCATATTTTGTTGGACTACAAGAAATCTCTATCAAGAGAACATAGACGTTGCATAAAAGATGTCTTGGATATGGTAATGAAAGTAAGCCATAATGAAGACAAGGACTATTTCCTACACCATTGAAAGCTAAGTATTGTGTGGAACTTGCTATATTATATAGAATTTGATTGTGGTAATAATTATTTCCAAGATGGTTGAAAAGTAAAGAGGTAATTCATAATAATTGTGTGTTTATGTTTATGACACAAGTGAATACTAAATATACCTATTAAGGAAACATGATGACTATTGTGATATGTAAAGCCTAGGAAGAAGGTCACTATGATGACATTAGAACCCTATGATTTCCATAAGAGTATTGATTGATTAGAGGTCGCTTGGTAGTAAAAATATATAAGTTAATGCTCTTCTTGCACATGAAATTCTTGACATTATGGATCACGCAAGGGACTTAGTAGAAAAGAAGAGGATTTATATGAGCATAGAAGGGTGAGAGAGGCAAGGAAGAAGCAACTTAAATTAATTTATGACAAATTCATGTGGCATGATTATTAGGTCAAGAATGGTGTGTTAGAAAGAATAGTGAGTTGAACTCTTTCCCACGGTAGCATCATGAAAGAAAATAAATGTTCATACAAATAAGTATCGAGCTAAAAGTGCATACATATTTTTGTCTTATGAATATATATGCTTAAATTGTGGAGATGGTAATTCTCATGAATGGGGTAATTGTTGCATAAAAATGACTATAGCATGGATTCTTTCCTTGATGATTATTTTAGGTGTAGCTAAAGAATGAAGACATGGTCTGATTATTGGAAAGAGAAACTCCAAGGATGGTATTATTCCAAAGTGAGGGGGGGATGCAATACCCCCTATGAGCATATGATCACAAGGATTAAGTACATTACCATTTTGGTAAGTGATTTACTAGTTGGTTAATTTTGATTTAATATAAAAATAATAATAATTTAATAAACGGTTCACTTGATACATTAAATGCATAAGAAACCACATGCATACTCCACATACATCCTCCACTCATTGACATACAATATATTCACAAGCTCTAGTTTAACCCAAACTACAAAAAGTACATTCTTTTGTAGGCTCCCCTATAAATCTCAAAAGTAATAAGTCGTAATCTTACATTTGAATATAGGATCTATAACTACAATTTCCATTCCCATGTTAACAATTTTCCCAAAAATGAAATTAATTCGTGGTAGAAATAAGAGCAAGAGCTCTACTTCAAGATTAGACCACATCAAGCCCTAAAAAGACAAGGGATTCTAATAAAATTAGAATTGTCCCTTTATAATTTATTTAGCTTTCAAGGAGAGATTTATGAACAGGCTCGTGTAGTTTCCATGGGATCCCCCCCTTACTCCCAATGTGTCTAACTTATTCATGGAAGATCTGGAAAACAAAGCTATCACTTCTTCCCCTCTAAAATCAAATATGTGGATATGATTTGTCGATGACACCTTTGTCATATGTTCCCATGGGAGTGAGAACTTAGATAAATTCAAGGATCACATTAATAGCCAATTTGAACACATCACTAAAGGTGAAGTATTCTAACAATTTCATAGCTGACAAAGATCACGCATATATATGAACATATGCACAAATTTTGATCATGATTACATCCAAATATTTGAAGTATGAGGGTGGAAGTACATATTCATAGAGTCCTCATCCCTTGGGTGTTCAATCAATAAGAAATATATAGGAATCATATATACAAAATACAAAATTCTACCCTTAAAGATGGGCTTTAATCATTTTATCAAACACTCAACAAGCATGTTTGTAGTAACATCCATTTGGATGAGAACTTTTGTCAAACAATTTGCACATGGCAATCACCTATAGCTCTAATAAACCCCTGATATCTTCTAAATTCCAATCGATCTTCTTGAGATATTTGGTCATGTTTTAACCTATATGATTAGAATATATGTACCAAAAATCACACAAATAACCCAATCAAGGTCACAATACAACCATGCCTAAAAATAATTACACTAGAACATACCTAGACAAAAGCATTCTCTTTACTAATAAATTTTCAATTAAATAGTTTCTCATCCAATTTCTTCAAGCTCAAAATCAATTAGAAGATTACAAAACTCTTCCATGCATTTTATTGAACAATTGGCTATACATATTCCAAATCATAGCCATCCAAGTAAAAACACCCAAATTTAATTTATACCTTAGTTAATAATAACTCACTCAAGGGTCCCTCTATTCATTTCATCTATCATTAAATGATTTAAAATTTTACAATTTGCATATACCAAATACCACTTCTTTTCAAATTTGAATGAACTCTTGGTATGTGAATTCATAATTATATTTAACACATGAAAATGCATAACTAGATTTATAATAACTCAACGAGAACAATTTCCTATATAAATATATTATGTTATTCATTAACATATTAATAGATAAGGATAACTATAAAAAAATCCAATTATTTTCTCAAATGAAAGCCTTTTTTTCTCTTTCAGTTATTTTACTGAACACATGAAAAACACCCCCCTTAAAATTTCTTCTAAGGAAAGACAACTACCATATTCCTATCCAATGAAAGCATAACGCATATTCAAATTAACTGAAACAATTAATCAAAAATTAATTTCCCTATTAGCACTTACACCAAGCCATTTTTCCTTCCCTTGGTTTGTCATAACCACCATTATTTCTATATCAGACTTGGGGAGACAATTTCCAACAGCTTCTCAAGAAATATTTTAGAGTTCCTCCCATTCTTTTGCTAGTGGTAATTTATGACAAATCCAACACATTATCTCATACCAACAACCATATTAGTAAAATTCTTAATTCCATATAAACACATATATGTTTTCCAATTAAGAATTGTACCCCTATAGTAGGTGGCAATTTCAAATCTATATTTTGATTTAAAAAACATAACAATATTCTTAAAACAAATTAACTAACTTAAATTATATTCTCATCCACGAGTTCAACATATGGTTATCAATGGTTTCCACAAGCACTGAAAAGGAAACATTCATAATCTCAATAAGTCTATAATATAATCAATGTGCAATACCACTCTATTGTTTTGGATTAGGTATCACTTGATTTACAATTGGATTCAAGCATGTAAACTAATATTTGACATGCAAGTTTTATCCAAATACTTGTTCTACAACCATTTCTAGTAATACCTATCATTTTAACCATTTAGTCAAATAATTGTCATACAAGATAAGTACAATCCTTCAAGGGTGATAAAGTGAGTAATAGTGTGTACTCAGTCATCTACAAACTATAGATGAAGTACTCCAACAATTTCATAAATGACAAATATCATGCACACATAAGAACATATGCACAAAATTTGATCATGATTACATCCAATTATTTTAATTATGTGGGAGGAAATACGTATTCATAGAGTCCTAATAGTTTAAATTTTCAATCAAGAAAAAATATTGTAGATACACAATTGTACCTTTAAAGACAATCTTCAATCATTTTATCAAACATTTAGCAAACAGTAGTAACATCCATTTTGATGAGAACTTTTTTTCAAATTGTTTGCACACAAACATCTGCATATATGATAAACCATTGGGTTATTGAGATACTTGGTGGTTGTTTTCATCTATATGATTAGAATATTTGTACCAAAAATCACACCAACCCACTTCATCGATTGTGAGAAAAACACTAATCTTTGAAGAGTTGTTTGCACATGCCTAAGATTGACAACTTCTAAAAACCACTCTAGTAGACAATGAATATCTCCAAAATTTCAATTTGTATTTTTGAGATATTTGGTGAGTGTTTCCATACCCATGTATGTCTACTTTCTACCAAAATGCAAGTTAACACAGATAGTATATTTTGAGATAAGGACAAATCTTGGAAAGTGTATCTGTGCATGCCAATATCAACATAGAAATCCATTCAAGCATTTTAACAAACACATGGCTTGATCAACCTCACACTACAACCATGCCTAAAAAAATTACACTCGGCCATATATAGCCAAAACCATTCTCTTTACTAATAACATTTTCCTTAATGACTTCCTCAACCATTTTCATCAAGCTCAAATTCAGCTAGAACATGAAAAAAACTCTTTCATGCATTTTACCAAACAATTGGCATACATATTCCAAACTATATCCATCTAAGTAGAGAAAACAACCCAGATCTAATTTATACTTTAATGTTAACTTGGCCAAGGGACCCTCTATTCATTTCCTCATGCATAAATTGATTTGAAAGTTTACAATTCACATATACTAAATACCACCTCTTCAAATAGTTTAACAAACAATTAGTATGTGAAATCATAATTATATCTACATATGAAAATACATAACCAAATTTATAATAACTCAAGGAGAAACAATTTCCTATATAGATACTCCTTGATTCATAAACATATTACTAGTTAAGATTTCCTAAATTCTTTTTCTAGTTATTTCTCAAATGAAAGTCATTTTTTTTCTAATGTTTTACCAAACACTTGGAAAACATCCCCCTTAAGAATTGTTTTGAAGAAATACAACTACCATCTTTATTTCCGATGAAAACATAATGCTAATTAAAAATAATTGAAACAATTAATCAAATATTACCTCAATTTCCCTCTTGGCACATATGCCAAGCCATTTTTCCCTCCCTTGGCTTGCCATAACTACCATTATTTATGTTCTTTGGGAAGACAATTTCCAATGGATTCTTAAGAATGATTTCAAAGTTTGCTCCCTTAATTTTGTTAGTAACAATTTAGCACAAATCCAACATTTTATCACATCAAAAACCATGTTAGTAAAATCTTAATTCCAATGGGAGCAACATGCATCTAAAATAAAACCAAATGATCAAATAAACAACAATATGAAAGATATCACATTTAAATACGTTATACATGATCGTGGTTCTTCAACAACTAATCCATTATCCATTTCCTCGATTCCAAATACACTTCCAACTCATATGGTGCCAATTAGTTTCTCCTAGCCATACTCAGGGAATACTTCATTCCCTGAGACCCCCAAGCTATGTGGTCTCCTAGCTCAGTATGGATCTTTCCATCCTCTAGAAAATATCAAGTTTATCCATTAACTATTAGAAAAATATAAAAATAGAAGCAAACAACAACAATAATAGAACATGAGATTTACATGGAAACCTTGTTGTGCGCAGATTAAACCATGGGGTGGTGGCAACTTTGATCTTTTATTATAAATAAAAAAACTTACAATGCTTCTTCTCTTATGTTAGAATGTTAGGAGTAACTTACCTTTTATACAATATATATGAGGGTTTTAGAAGGAACAAATATATAGTAAAAGGGTCTAGAAATCTTTTCCATGGGGGGCGCCCTTGCACCCCTAGAGGGGGGGGGGTATCACCCCCCCCTTTAACCCCCCTGTGCACCTGATGCATACAAATCGTATTCTAGTAATTGATAAATATACAAGAATAATATTGGAGATCTATATATTGGCTTCATCTCCTAGCATTCTCCCACTCGAAGTCAATATATAAGAAGTTGCTTGCCAATGTTTCCCACCTGAGTCCCATTTCCCAATGTTTCCTTCATCACATTTTCAACAAGCCTAGAGAATTTTTGCACTATTCAAACTTCTCTTTCCTATCCATCTTTGTAAGCATATTTGCAGTATTCTCATTTGTATCAACTTTCTCCAACATGATCTTACCTTCTTCCACCACTTTCCTTATGAAATGGTACTTAATATCAATATGCTTTATGCAATCATGAAATGTTGGATTCCTCACTAAGTGAATCGATGCACACTGTCACAATGCAAAGTGATCTTCCCTTGCATCATCTTGAATTCATCCATCAGTAAATCTAGCCATTTTTCCTCTGTACTCTCCTAAGTTGGTGCCACATATTTTGATTCAATGGTTGATAAGGCCACCACTAGTTGCAACTTAGATTTCTAGCTTACAACTATACTAGCAAGAGTGAAAGTATATCATGTAGTAGAATTTTTTCCATCTCTGTCTCTACGAAAATTAGAATATGCAAAACCTTTAATTTGTAAATCTGTTGGTCTATAGAAAACAAAAGCATTTGTAGTGCCCCTTAAATATCTAAGTATCCACTTCATATCATTCCAATGCTCCTTGCCAATATTCACCATGAACCGACTAACAAATCCCATTGCTTGGGCAATATCTAGTCTAGTTCTCACCATAGAAAACATGAGGCTCCCTACTATTGTTGAATATGGTAGATGAGACATGCTTGTATTCTTTGCTTCTGTGCTATGACATTGATCAATAGACAACTTGATGTGTGAAGGAAGTGGGGTGATAATTGCTTTTGCATTCTCCATATTAAAGTGCTATAGAATATTTTATTTATATGAGTTTTGACTTAACCATATCTTCCTACCTTTTTGGTCCATGTGTATATTCATCCCTAGAATTTGATGTTGCTACTCTTAAATCCTTTATTTCAAATTTCCTATCCAACTGAGCCTTGAGATCAATGATTTTCTTCATGTCGGGGCCTGCAACCAACATATCATCAACATACAAGAGCAAGATAATAAAACTTCCATCATCAAACCTCTTATAATATGCACAATGGTCAGCTTCACTTCTACTTAAACCTTGGCTCTTCATAAAGGTGTTAAATTTTTGTAACATATCCTTATCACATGTTTCAATCTATACCAAGATTTATAGAGTCTACAAACTAAATGCCTCTTTATTTATATCCCTTGAGCTTATCCATATAATTTTTTTCCTCAATATCACCATGTAGGAAAGTAATTTTTACATCCAGTTGCTCCAAATCTAAATCAAGTGCTGCTATAGGTGAAATTAAAACCCTTACAATAGTAAGCTTCACAATTAGAGAGAATATTTCATTAAAATCTATACCTAACTTATACACACAACCTTTTTCGACCAAGCAATCATTATAATGTTCCAACAACCCATCATTATCCTTCTTTACTTTATACACCCGCTTGTTCCCAACAAATTTTCTTATTGGTGGGATATCCACAAGTTCCCATGTTTCATTCTTATGTAATGCTTTCATTTCTTCATCCATGGATTTCCTCCATTTATCTGCATTCTCATATTCTCTAGCTTCCTAAAATGAACTAGGTTCACCACCATCAATTAATGAAGAAAAGAAGATTGAAAATTGGGAGAACACCTTTCTGGATTTCTCTTGAGACATGTAGATCTTCTAAGTTGTGGCTATTCCTCTTGTTGTTCTTCATGTTGATCAGAACTTCATTTTCTTCTTCACTCATTTCTACTTCAGCTAGTATAATCTTAGATGTCCATTATACCTAGTTCTTTTGCATTAATTTTTCATTAAAAATAACATCCCAACTAACAATTACCTTGTGTTCAATAGGATCCAACAATCTATACCCCTTTATTGTATTATCATAGCCGAGAAAAACACATTTCCTTGAATTTGGGTCAAGCTTGGATGAACTTTTCTCTTTAGGCACATGGGAAAATGTGTCACAACCAAAACTATGAAAATGAGAATAATCAATTGGATTACCACACCAAACCTCCTTTGGAATCTTTCCATCCAATGCAGTTGTAGGTGATATGTTAATCAAATAAGCAATTATATTAACAAACTCTACCCATAATCTATTATCCAACCCAAAGGTGTTGAGAATGCTTCTAGCATGTTCCATGATTATGTGATGCATCCACTCAGCCACACCATTTTGTTGTGGAGTATATGAAGTAGTATTCTAGCGCTTAATTCCTTCCTGCATAAAAAATTTATAAGTTTATTTGGAGTAATATTCTCCTTCATTATCATATATGAGACATAAAACAGACATGCCCAAACTTTTCTCCACTCGTGTCTTGAACTCTTTAAATTCTCAAAGGATTTTGACTTATTTTTTAGAAAATACACCCACACTCTTCTAGAATAATCATCTATAAAAGTCAGATAATATCTAGCACCATTTATAAATAGAGTGAGGATTCGTCCAATATATCAGAATGAAGAAGGTGTAAAGATCATAACTTTTACCAAATATTGCAATAAATAAACTCTCGTATGTTTACCAAAAATGTAGTGCTCACACAAGTTTAAGTCATAGGATTTCATCCTAGAAAGCATACCTCGGTCATGCAGATTTTTCAAACCTTTTTCTGATCCGGATTTTATGAGCAGAAACGAAATGAATACAGATTATTAAAAGATGCTTAACACAAAATAACAAAGATACAGTAAAACTGGTTTTCTTTTCAATAAGGAAATAAGTTGAAACTATAACTATGCAGCGGAAAACAAGCTTGCTGGAATAGTGGCGGCTTATCTCTGAGAAGAGATGTGATGGTTGCACTCATTCGCAAGAATATGATTACAATGAGGCTCTAAAGGCCTTTTTACAATACCCAAAATCCAAAACCCTAACACCGGAAGATGAAAAGCCAACAGTTTTTAGTTTGGTGTATCAACTTCCTGGGGGCGTAACTATGGCATACCATCTCCGTTTAGGGCGCATGATAGCTCGTTGGAAAGATATATCCGAGAACTACAACTATTGGGACTAGCTTCATGGAGAAATTTGTTGGTCTAGGATTCCCCAAAAAACGTTGTTTAGGGCCTCAAAACGGCTCCCAAAGTTCAGGACCTGAAAAACTACTAAAAATAGTAAATTACCAAAATTGCCAGAAAAATTGTTTTGAGCCAGTTGGAAAAGGTGGGTCGCCACCAATGTCCAACTGGATCAATCCTCCCTCCTTAGGAAGCAATGGTCTCCATTGCGTTGATTTCTCCCATCAGATGAGGAAATTTTTGCTGAATTTGGCCCCAGGTGAGCCACTTGCCTTGGTGCAAGAGCTGCCCTGCTTTAATGACTCGATAAAGCTGGATCCTTTGATGTCGAGTGCCCTTGATCTGTGTGTCCACAATCTGATCACTGGATTCCTGTTGCATGCATTCAGGTTTGATCTCTGTTGGTGTCAACTGTTATGCTATCTCTAAGGTGTCTAATAATGGTGGGAAATATGGCCGAAGGAGAGCCACATTGAAGACTGGATGCAGACCAAGGAAGGGGGGAATGTTGAGATCAAAAGCATTGTCACCCATAGCCTTGGTGATGGTGTACGACACATAACGGATTGGGTGAAGCTTCCAATGGGGCCCTGTAAGGTGTTCTTTTTGCAAATGCAACCAAACTTTGTCGCCCACCTGAAACTTATGTGGCACTCGATGTTGATCATGGCGCTGCTTGTACTTGGAATTAGACTTATGCATAATATCCTGAACCTGTTGGCATATGTGCTGGATCCACTCAATGAACAGGGTGGATTTGTCAACTTCTGGTGGAGCAGGGGACGAGGTGGTCACTAGGGGTAGTGCAACATCCATGGGGCCCAATGGTTGGAATCCCAACCCTACCTGAAAGGGGTTGTGGCCAGTTGAGCTATGCAGGGCTTGTTTGTAGTTATGATGGACATAGGGGAGACTCTCATCCCATGTGCGGGGGTGTTTTGAATTGTACATGCGCAGGATATGTACGACCATCCAGTTGACGACCTCAGTTTGGCCATCTATCTGGGGGTGGAAGGTAGTGGATTTGGTGAGCTTGGTATCCAGCAGTGACCAGAGGCTCGACCAAAATGAGCTGAGGAACCCACTATCACGATCTGCGGGCGGCTAGAATCGACATCTTGGAAAAGCGATCAACAACCACAAAAACACAGTCATTTCCCCTTTTGGTGGACAGGAGGCCCAACATGCAGTCCATTGAGATGGATTCCCATGGCATGTTTAGGGTAGGCAGAGGGGTGTACAGGCCCTATTTCTTAGTGTTCGGTTTGGCGATAGCATAGGCGATGCAGGACCTGATATACTTTCCGACATCCTGTCGAAGTTTTAGCCAGTAGAAATATTTCTGCAACAATACCACTATCTTTTCGACGCCAAAGTGTCCTACCACCTGACTGTAGTGAGCTTCCTAAATCAGTTTCGCGCTCGCTTGATGGAACACAGAGATGGCCCAGGCGGCACAACAACCCATCCTGAAGATGGAAATTAGCGACCACTGAGTTGGTTCCCAACATTTGGTAGGTGGTGGAGAAGTCAGGGTCTGTCTCATAGAGGTGGGGCCATCCGGAGGTCTCGTGGCTGTAAGAGTCTAGCGCCGTGGTGAGTGCCGCCACTAGAGGTCGACTGAGGCAGTCAACAACTCGGTTGGTACTTCCTATTTTATACTTGATGATGAGGTGGAACTGCTGTAAGTAAGTTGACCACTTCTGATGGTGGTCATTCTGCAATTTTCCTTGGGTTTGCATGAACTATAGTGGCTTGTGATCAGTGTGGATGACTATCTCCTTCCCAAGAATGTAATGTCTCCACTGGAGACAGGCTTTCACAATGGAGTACATTTCTTTGTTGTAAGTAGGGTACTTATTGATAACATCTGATAGTGTCTCACTATGATATGCCACGGGGTGGCCGTGTTAAGTGAGAACGGCGCCCACAGCATAAAATCTGAAGCATCTGTCTCGATCTCAAATGGATGTTGCAGGTCCGGTAATGAGAGTACCGGGGATGAGCACAGACGCTTCTTCAAGTCATCGAAGGCTTGTTGTTGGGACAGGCCCCACACAAATTTTGCCTTACCACCACCCCTATTTACTTGGCTGAGGGCCCATGCGATATGAGAGAATCCCAGCACGAACCTGCAATAGAAATTGGCGAGGCCCAAGAAGCTCCGAAGTTCAGTGAGTGTGGTTGGGGCTCGCCAGTCACGGATGACCTGGATCTTGGCTGGATCCACATACACACCATGTTGATCAATGATGTATCCTAAGTAATGGACCCTGTCCATGCTGAAGGAGCATTTTTCAAGTTTACATATAGTTTGTGCTGCCGCGGGGTGTGCAGAACCTACTGAATATGCTACAAGTTTTCCGCCCAAGTCTTGTTGTAGATGAGGATGCCATATAGATACACTACTACAAAAGTATTGGTGAAAGGTCGTATTATATCGTCCATCATCCTCATAAAAGTTGTTGGAGAATTTGTCAAACCAAAGGGCATGACCAGCCATTCAAATAGACCTTCTTTTGACTTGAAGGCGGTCTTACATACATCTGTCTATTCTATTGGGACCTGGTGGTAGCCAAACTTCAGATCAATCTTCCTTAAGTATTTGGCCCTTGTGAACTGATCAAGGAGGTCGTCGATTCGGGGAATCGAGTACCGGTTTTGGACTGTGATTTTATTTAGGGCCCGAGAATCAATGCAGAGTCATCAAGTCCCATCTTTCTTCTACACCAGCACGATTGGGCTCCCACAAGGCGATGAGCTGGGATGGATGTGCCCCTTGTAGAGCAATTCTTGGATCTGCCTCTTGATCTCCTTGTTTTCTAACAGCGAGCGGCGATAGACTGGCCTATTGGGTAGCGGTGCGCCTAGGTTCAGATTGATGGGATGCTTGACCTAGTAGTGCAGAGGTACCCCGGTAGGAGAGGAGAAGATATCTTAGTATTCTTCCATGACCTTATCCACTTGCTTCTGTTGTGTGGAAATATTGGCCTCGGAGGCCTTGGATGTGGTTGCAATCTTTCTCTCGCTCCGAGAGTGAGTCACGAAGAAGACAAATTTCCCGGTCTGAGATATGACCTTCCTGCATTGCCTGGAAGAGATCAAGGAAATAGCACTAGGAGGGACTGCCTCGGGTATCCTGTACAATTTCCTATTCAAAGTAATAATAACACTACGAGGCCTAGACTCATATACAGCATGATGTTTCCATAAATAAGGTTGGCCCAAAAGAACATGAAAAACTTCGAGAGGAGCAATATCACACAATGCCTTGTCTTTGAAGGGCTTGATGCCATACGACAGTTGGCACTGTTGGCTGACGCGGAGATTGCTTCCTTGGCGGAGCCATCCAATGGTGTAGGGTTGTGGGTGTAGCATTGTTGGTAGGGCTAGCCGCTTGACGACCTCTGCTAAGATGAGGTTCTTCTAGCTAGTGCTATCAATGATGAAGTGCAGCGGGGTGCCTCATACCCACATCTGTGAATGGAAGAGGCACTCTTCTTCTTCTGGCTCGTCTGGTTCATCAGGCTGGAGCTTGGTGGTAGCAACGGTGGCACTAGGTTCTACGTCAATGATCTGTCTTCCCCTTTCTGGTTCTGACTTAGAGTTAGAACCCACATCTGATTCAGACACTTTCACTTCGGCCATCAGCGACTGCTTTGAGCAGTTGTAATGTCCCCATTTTGACCCCCTTTGTATTAAACCGTAAATGATGTAAATATTGTAATTTAATCATGGTGAGGAGCTCAAGGCCAAGGCCCCACCATTGATTTAGCGTTTCATGTATCGGCAATTAAAAATAGATGCCCATGGTTCTTGTGCGAGATGGGCACAATGTAAATAAGACACCATTTAAATACGAATTTTAATGGAAAAACCCACAACCGGCTATGCAATGCAACAAAAGAGATGGGGCATGACTCTACAAGGAAAAGGGAGGGAAATTATTCAAACCTTGAGCCAATGGTATTAATCCATGTGTCAATGGGGAAACCCATAAACCACCAACTACCCAATTTGTCTCATGCACCCAATCATTTAATTCTTCCAAGAAATTGGTTAAGGCAGTTAATGCCTTGGGAATGAAGAAGTATGGCAGCCAATTTCGTGCATGGGCAAGCCATCAACTTGGAAAAACGTGTTTTGTCTCCTTGGGCAAGAAACCACCCACGAAATGGTGCCCAAAGCCATTCTGAACAGGCAGCCTTTGATCATTCACGCAGGGGGAGTTAGCTGGGGTCTTTCCATTTACGTTTTTCATCTAAATACTGCATTTTTCCATGCCTGGGAGTCGTTTTTGCAGTATATAACAGTTGGGAGAGGGAGGGCCACGTTTTGGGGAATGTAGGGAGGTCGTTTTTGCCCCTGAATGTCCAAGGACGTTTTTCTAAAAACGGATTTGGCTTCCTGGGTTGTTCACCAACTTCCCATTTCGTTTTGTGGGTTCCCACGTTTTTCTGGGTTAGTTGAAACCCCATCTCATGCATCCCACTGTGGAAAACGTTTTCCTCATGCCCAGCAAGTGGGGTTCTGCTGTTATGTGTATCCTTGCTCTTGGTTTGAGCCTGTGAGCTGAAGTGTTGGAGGGGTAGTGGATAGAAGTGGCTTGATAAACCTAGTGGGGGAGACAACCTCTCAAGAAGATCAAGAGGGATTTGGTTACTCTTCTATGCATACCCTGAGAGCACTAGATAGGGAAGGTATGGCTTGAGGGACTGCACAGCAGTGAAAAGAATACTTCCTTGTGCTGGGTGTGTAGGTATTGTGGGTTCCAAGCTAGATAGATCTTGCAAGGTTATCCCTGGCTCTGTGCTGGAGCTCACTAGCTTAGCAACTCTTCCTTTCCATCTCCTAGTAGCTTGATAAACCCAATTGTAGATTGGCTTGGCTCATCTTGGAGTATGCTTGGCTACGTGTGAGTCTGTTGTTCCCTGGTTCCTTGTAGAGATCATGCCCAGCTCGGGGGTGGCAGTGGTGCTGAGAGATTGAGGAGCACACTGGCCTACGGTTGGGTGGAACGTTGCAGTTGCATAGCCAGTTGTGTGGGACTACTTTTGTATAAGATAAGTATTCTCTTGTGTAAATTGGCAATTATCTTTTGATGAATAGTTTGAATGTATGTTAGATATCAGCATGATTTACTTTATCTCTGTTGTGTTCTATAGCATGCACATGTACATGTCCTTGTATCAATGAGTTTGATTTTAATGAATATAGGGCTAATTGCCTGGATTGAGCACTATGATTCTCTCTATCACGCTGGTATGATAGAGGGGACACTACATTATGGTATCAGAGCTGCGTTGCAGCATTGGGCCTCTATGGGCCAAATCTGATAAGCAATTACAAGAAAATTGTTGTCTTATGAGTTTTTGGAAATTTTGGTTTAAGTCCGTTTTTGAAAATTTTTGGTTTAAGACTGTTTCGGAAAGAATTCCTGAATGCCTTCCGCAACTGCGGAAGCATTCGGCGAATCGTTCCGAAATTTCGGAAGTGTTCCGAGAATTTTTCCGAAAATTTACGAAGGGAAGTTTTTCGGAAGGAATTCCCTTCCGAAATTGTGGAAGGATTTCTCTTCCGAAATTTGCGGAAGGAATTCTCTTCCGAAATTGCGGAAGGATTCCGCGAACCGCTCCGAAACAGCGGAGAAAATTTTTGTAAGTGAAAAATTTTCTAAGTCTCGGCGTCGAACAGAAACGTTTTCAGAAGGAATTCTCTTCCGAAATTGCGGAAGGAATTCTCTTCCGAAATTTCGGAAGGATTCTGCGAATCATTCCGCAATTGCGGAAGCATTTCACAAGTCGTTCCGCAAAAGCATTTCCGAAAAACCGCCCGAAACCCCCGGAAGCATTCCGCGCAACGACGGAAGCATTCCGTGAACGGCTCCGAATCTGTGGAAGCCTTCGCTGAATGGCTCCGCAATTGCGGGAGCATTCGCCGAATGGCTCCGCAACTGCGGAAGCCTTCGCCGAATGGCTCCGCAATTGCGCGAGCGTTCGGCAAAATGTCCCGCCATTGCGGAAGCGTTCGGCGAACTGCTCCGCAATTGCGAAAGCCGTCGCCGAAGCGCTCCGCAATTGCGGAAGGCTACAGCCAACTATCTCGCAGTTGCGGGAGCATGCAGTGAACCACCAGTTGCGGAAGCCTCCAAAGTATCGCCCCCGCCCATGGCGGAAACTTTCATCCTATCGCTCCGCTAGTTGCGGAAGCTTTCATCCTATCGCCCCGCCCATTGCGGCAGGATTCAATGAACCGCCCCACGACAGGGGCATTATTTGTATAAAAAAAAAAACAAAAAAAAAACGAGGGCACTGCCCTTGACCCGCCCTGCTGTGGCGCAGGGAAGCCACAAGGGGGCAAGCTCCCTTGACCCCCTTTTTTTTTTTTTTTTTCCCCTCATATTTCGTTGTTGTGATTTGACGAATTGTCAGTATGGCATTTTTCCACGTGCATGAAGTAAGTTATGAATTCTGAGAATATAATGCAGCTAACAATTGTGCTGATGAACACATTTCAGAGAGCCACAGTTATAACAGGGTAACACTCTAGTTAATATAGTTGGAAAATTTTGGATCTTGGTTGGGCCAAGAAAATGAACATCATGAATGATGCATAGGATCCCTATGAGCCTGAGACAGATGCCATGGGGGAGAACATACAGGTTGAGAATGCTGAAACAGAATCTAATGGGAGGAGAAATCAAGAGACCCCTCCAGATGTTGCAGCCACCATGAGAAGCCTAAGGGTGGAGTTGCAAAGCTGTAGGGAAGATAATGAAAGGATGATTAAAGCTCAGGAAGAGCAAAATCAGTTGAATGCAGCTATGCTACAGAGTCTGACGGATATCCAAAGGAAAATAAACTCTGGGCATCAGATATCAAGTCTAGAAAGGGGTGGGAGTAGCTCTAGAAGAAATTCCCGTAAGAGGGCCAATAGTCCAAGAAGAGTTTCTACAGACAAGACATATAGTCCAGAAATCTCTTCTAATGAATCATCTGATTCGGAAGAATCCATTGAGGTTTCAAGCTCTTCATCTCACATGAGTAAGAGGAAGAAGCACCACAAGAACAATTCACATGGGGAATTTAAGAAGGCAAAACCTCCTACATTTGATGGAGAAGTGAAGTCTGGTCAAGAAGCTGAAGCTTGGATTCTTGGGATGAGAAAGTATTTCCAAGTCCAGGACTACTCCGGGAATATGAAGGCAAGGGTAGCCATCTTCAACTTGAATGGAAGAGCATCTATATGGTGGGAACACACCAGGCAAGTGAAGAGGATCAATGAACGGAAGATCGTGTGGAAACAGTTCAAGAAATACTTCAAGCAGAAGTACCTCTCTGATAGGTACTATGATGATAAGATCAAAGAGTTCCATGAGCTGAGATTGGGACAATCGACCATGGAAGAATATGCAAACAAGTTCTTAGAGCTGCTGAGGTATGTCAAGTATATTCGAAATGATAAGGTAAAAATTCAGCGTTTCCTAAGTGGACTGCCCCAGTCATATAAAGACAGAATTGAGTTTGATGAACCTCGAACTCTAGAGGAGGCCATAAGAAAGGCCAAGTACTGCTTTGATCAAAACAGGAGCAAACCGGAATTCCATAAGGCATGGAAGGATAAGAAAAACGAAAAGTTTGATCAAAGGAAGAAGGGGTTCAAGCCTCCTCAATTCAGGAATCAGCAAAGGTAGCCATCACAGGTTGTGACTAAGCCAACTAGGATGATGGGAGACAAGCCAAGAGATCCAAAGGAGCCAAGAGAACCACTTCAATGTTGGGGTTGTGGAGGAGACCACATGCTTAGGAACTGTCCACATAGGAATGGGAATGCAAATCAAGTTCACAACATCCAAGGAGCTGGAACTGTGGGTCAAGTGGCGAGGACAATCCCTAGAATCTATGCAGCAGTAGAAGACCGCCAAGCAGATCATCAGTCAACTGTGGTTGAAGTTGAAGGTAAGATTGCTAAGCAATCTGTTTCTATTTTGATTGATCCTGGATCTACTCACAGTTATGTCACTCCTAGAATTGTTGAGGTTTGTGCTTTCAAGAAATTAAAGCATAGTAAATCTTGGTTAGTTCAACTAGCCACTGGAACCAAGAGAAAAGTTAGCGAAATAGTAGAGAAATGTCCATTAGAGATGGATGGGCTATTCACTTATGCAGATCTGAATATTTTGCCACTTGGTTCCTATGATATTCTCATTGGAATGGATTGGTTAGAAGCACACAGGGTTAAACTTGACTACTACAATAAGACATTTGAATGCATGGACGAAGAAGGAAACCCGAGGGTTGTAAAAGGCATTCCAAAGGTGACTTCTGTTAGACAGGTTTCGGCCATGCAACTGAAGAAGTTCTGTAGGAAGGGATGTCAATTGTATGCAGCCCACATTTTAGAGGCAACAGAGAATGAGACTCTGAAATTGGAGGACTATCATGTATTGCAAGAATTCAGGGATGTTTTTCCTGATGAGATCCCAGGACTTCCTCCAAAGAGAGACATTGACTTTACAATTGAGCTTGTGCCCTGAGCGGCACCAGTGTCTAAAACACCCTACAGGATGAGTACACCAGAATTGCTAGAACTGAAAATGCAATTACAAGAGTTGTTGGAAAAGAAATATATTAGGCCAAGTGTGTCCCCGTGGGGAGCACCTGTTCTATTTGTGAAAAAGAAAGATGGAACACTCAGGTTATGTATTGACTACAGGCAGTTGAACAAAGTCACAGTGAAGAATAAATACCCATTGCCCCGAATTGATGACCTTTTTGATCAAATGAGAGGAGCAAAGGTATTTTCAAAGATTGACTTGAGGTCTGGTTACCATCAGGTAAGAATCAAAGAAGAATATATTCATAAGACAGCCTTTAGAACGAGGTATGGACACTATGAGTTTGTAGTGGTACCATTCGGTCTCACAAATGCACCAGCTACATTCATGTGTCTCATGAATAATGTTTTTAGCAAATATTTGGACAAGTTTGTTCTGGTATTCCTAGACGACATTCTCATCTATTCTAAGAATGAAGAAGAGCATGAAGAACATTTGAGAATGACAATGCAATTACTAAGGGAGCATAAGCTGTATGCAAAGTTGAGCAAATGTGACTTCTATAAAGATAGAATTCATTATTTGGGTCACATCATCTCCGACGAAGGAATATCTGTAGACCCTGAGAAGATTGAAGCCATTATGAATTGGCCAACTCCAAGGAATGTGACTGATGTGAGATCTTTTATGGGCCTTGCTGGTTACTACAGGAGGTTTATCGAAGGATTCTCCAAGGTTGCTAACCCGATCACTTCTTTGCAAAAGAAGGGGATAAAGTTTGAATGGTCACCAAGATGTGAGGAAAGTTTTCAACGGTTGAAGAATCTTCTTACAAGTGCACCTATTTTGAAGATTGCAGACCCGGAAAAAGATTTTGTGGTGTGTACCGATGCATGCAATCAAGGACTTGGAGGAGTTCTTATGCAAGACAACCACGTGATATGCTATGAGTCAAGAAAGTTGAAGGAGCATGAGAAGAACTATGCTACTCATGATATAGAACTTGTAGCCATAGTACATGCTTTAAAGATGTGGAGGCATTACTTAATGGGAAGGAAATTTGAGTTAAGGACAGACCATTGTGGTCTGAAATACTTGTTTGATCAGCCAACTTTAAATGCTAGGCAAGCTAGATGGTTGGAATTTTTGTGTGAATTTGATTTCGAAATCAAGCACATAAAAGGGAAAGAAAACAAGGTGGCTGATGCACTCAGCAGGAAGGTACGTGAAATGCATGTGGCAGCGCTTAGTACTTTCCAACCAGATTTGAGGCAGCAGATTGTTAACCATATGGTTGAGGATAAAGTGTATGAGCAAATAAAGGGCAAATTGCAGCAGCAAAACCTTGAAAAGAAGTATGAGAGCTATCATTTGGAAGAAGGAGGATTTCTTACTTACAAGAATAGAGTCTATGTTCCAAATGCGGCAGATTTAAGGAGAATTGTTATGGATGAAATCCATAAAGCTCCATACTCTGGTCACCCAGGATATCAGAAAACAATTGCTACAGCAAGGAAATATTATTTCTGGCCAGGTATGAAGAAGGATGTTGCTGAATACATCTCTAAGTGCATGGAATGTCAACAGGTGAAGAGTGAACACCAACATCCAGCAGGTTTATTGCTTCCAGTGCCAATTCCAGAATGGAAATGGGAAGTAATATCCATGGATTTTATTACAGGATTGCCAATGACTAAGAGATAACATGATTCCATCATGGTTGTGGTGGACAAGTTAACGAAGGAAGCACATTTTATACCGGTTAAGTCCACACATAAAGCCGATGCCATTGCAAATATTTTCATGAAGGAAATTTTCAGATTACATGGGCTGCCTAAGGTAATAATTTCGGACAGGGATACTAAGTTCACTTCCAATTTTTGGAAAGGGCTCTTTGCATATTTGGGTACACAGCTAAGCTTTAGTACCGCATACCATCCTCAAACAGACGGGCAAACCGAAAGAGTAAATCGGGTGCTTGAAGACATGCTCCGCATGTATGTAATGGACAAACCATCCAAGTGGGAGGATTATCTACACCTGGTGGAATTTGCATATAACAATGGACAACAAGCATCGTTGGGAATGAGTCCTTATGAGGCTTTGTACGGCAGAAGGTGTAGGACACCAGTGACTTGGGACAATCCAGTGAACAGAATTGTACTTGGGACAGAATTGCTTAAGGAAATGGAACAAGAGGTTGCAAGGATCTGGCAAAATTTAAAAGCAGCCCAGGATAGACAGAAAAGCTATGTAGATAAACATAGAGTGCATAGGGAATTCAATGTTGGGGATCACGTATATCTTAGAGTGAGATCAAGGAAGAGTTCCTTGAAGCTTGGGAGCTGTGCCAAGCTATCACCTAGATATTGTGGGCCATTTGAAGTGCTCGAAAGAATAGGACCAGTTGCATATAGACTTGCATTTCCTACTAGCACTAAAGCTCATAATGTTTTTCACGTCTCTTTGCTTAAGAAATATGTACATGATCCTAACCATGTGATTAATTGGGATGTGATCCAGGTGGAACCCGAGGGAGAATTCCAAACCGATCCATTGTGCATCCTAGACAAGAAGGTAACATTGCTCCGGAACCGAGCCATCGGACAGGTAAAGGTGCAATGGAAGCACTACGGTCCCGATGAGGCTACATGGGAGCTGGAGGATGCCATGAGGGTGGCATATCCATTTTTGTTCAATTTTGATGAGCACTGAGGACAGTGCTAATGTAAGGGGAGGGGAATGTAATGTCCCCATTTTGACCCCCTTTGTATTAAACCGTAAATGATGTAAATATTGTAATTTAATCATGGTGAGGAGCTCAAGGCCAAGGCCCCACCATTGATTTATCGTTTCATGTATCGGCAATTAAAAATAGATGCCCATGGTTCTTGTGCGAGATGGGCACAATGTAAATAAGACACCATGTAAATACGAATTTTAATGGAAAAACCCACAACCGGCTATGCAATGCAACAAAAGAGATGGGGCATGACTCTACAAGGAAAAGGGAGGGAAATTATTCAAACCTTGAGCCAATGGTATTAATCCATGTGTCAATGGGGAAACCCATAAACCACCAACTACCCAATTTGTCTCATGCACCCAATCATTTAATTCTTCCAAGAAATTGGTTAAGGCAGTTAATGCCTTGGGAATGAAGAAGTATGGCAGCCAATTTCGTGCATGGGCAAGCCATCAACTTGGAAAAACGTGTTTTGTCTCCTTGGGCAAGAAACCACCCACGAAATGGTTCCCAAAGCCATTCTGAACAGGCAGCCTTTGATCATTCACGCAGGGGGAGTTAGCTGGGGTCTTTCCATTTACGTTTTTCATCTAAATACTGCATTTTTCCATGCCTGTGAGTCGTTTTTGCAGTATATAACAGTTGGGAGAGGGAGGGCCACGTTTTGGGGACTGTAGGGAGGTCGTTTTTGCCCCTGAATGTCCAAGGACGTTTTTCTAAAAACGGATTTGGCTTCCTGGGTTGTTCACCAACTTCCCATTTCGTTTTGTGGGTTCCCATGTTTTTCTGGGTTAGTTGAAACCCCATCTCATGCATCCCACTGTGGAAAACGTTTTCCTCATGCCCAGCAAGTGGGGTTCTACTGTTATGTGTATCCTTGCTCTTGGTTTGAGCCTGTGAGCTGAAGTGTTGGAGGGGTAGTGGATAGAAGTGGCTTGATAAACCTAGTGGGGGAGACAACCTCTCAAGAAGATCAAGAGGGCTTTGGTTACTCTTCTATGCATACCCTGAGAGCACTAGATAGGGAAGGTATGGCTTGAGGGACTGCACAACAGTGAAAAGAATACTTCCTTGTGCTGGGTGTGTAGGTATTGTGGGTGCCAAGCTAGATAGATCTTGCAAGGTTATCCCTGGCTCTGTGCTGGAGCTCACTAGCTTAGCAACTCTTCCTTTCCATCTCCTAGTAGCCTGATAAACCCAATTGTAGATTGGCTTGGCTCATCTTGGAGTATGCTTGGCTACGTGTGAGTCTGTTGTTCCTTGGTTCCTTGTAGAGATCATACCCAGCTCGGGGGTGGCAGTGGTGCTGAGAGATTGAGGAGCACACTGGCCTACGGTTGGGTGGAACGTTGCAGTTGCATAGCCAGTTGCGTGGGACTACTTTTGTATAAGATAAGTATTCTCTTGTGTAAATTGGCAATTATCTTTTGATGAATAGTTTGAATGTATGTTAGATATCAGCATGATTTACTTTATCTCTGTTGTGTTCTATAGCATGCACATGTACATGTCCTTGTATCAATGAGTTTGATTTTAATGAATATAGGGCTAATTGCCTGGATTGAGCACTATGATTCTCTCTATCACGCTGGTATGATAGAGGGGACACTACAGCAGTAGTCGGCAGTGTTATGCCAAGGGCTCTTATGGAAGTCACACCACTTCTCGATATCTTTCTTTGTCTTTCCGGTGTCCTTCTTTTCTTGCGGCTTGGATTAGTTGTCTTGATATTGTCCATTTTTGCTCTGTCCTTTATTTTGTGGGTTGGGGCCGCCCTTTCCTGTCTTTTGTTGTGATGGGTTCCCAGGCCCAAATTGCCGCGTCTTTGTTTGAGCTTATGCTTGGTTTTGATGACATATCGGTAGGCCGTGCCCAAGGAGGAGATGTCTAGATTTCGATCTGGATGTATCTATGCATAGCACCGCGATACTTGAGCACCATATGTCACTCTGAATCTTTGATACCCAATTTGGTGCACAAGGTATGGAAGATATTTGTGAACTCTGGCATTGCTTGGTCTCTTTCTTATTGCAGTGTGGTCCATTTGGTATACAAGTCATCATAACTTCCAATAGGGTAGTATTGTTCCTTTATATCATCCCAAAAGGATTCCCAGGTGGCCGTGACTGTAAATAATGAGGGTTCCTTTGTTTCCTTTTGCTCACAGAAAGTTTCCCACCAATCTTTGACATGTGGAATGACTTTGAGGAGCGCAAAAGTGATATTTTCCTCTATTTGAAAAGTTATGGACAGAAAAATACCCTTCTAGTAGATTCAACCACTTGTCTACAGCATATGTGTCTATCTGACCTTCAAATATAGGAATATCGAAGTTGATTTGTACCTTGAAGGGGGTGATGCCTCTGCTCGAGGAAGACGTGTCACCTGTTGGTAGCTGCCGAAGGATTTGCATGAAACTATCCATCATATCGTTCCTCTGTTGCGTGAGGGCTTCTTCAAGCAACATTTTGAAAGGACATGCGAGAGATTTTGTCCTCAAGAGAAACAAGCTCGAGATCCAATTCTTTGTACCCTGACCTCGTTCGGGACATGCATTAAGACGACAAGGAACAAACCGCTCTGATACCACTAATCCAGATTTTATGAGAAGAATGAAATGAATACAGATTATTAAAATATGCTTAACACAAAATAACAGAGATACAGTAAAACTGGTTTTCTATTCAATAAGGAAATAAGCTGAAACTATAAAATGCAGCGGAAAACAAGCTTGTTGGAATGGTGGCAGCTTATATCTAAGAAGAGATGTGATGGTTGCGCTCATTCGCAAGAAGATGATTACAATGAGGATCTGAAGGCCTTTTTACAATACCCAAAATCCAAAACCCTAACCCCGAAAGATGAAAAGCCAACAGTTTTGTGGACCCCGTTTTGGGTAGTTGGGTGTATCAACTTCCCATGGCGTAACTTTGGAATACCATCTCCGTTTTGGGCTCATGATAGCTAGTTGGAAAGATCTATCTGAGAACTACAACCATAGGGGCAAATTTCATGTTCAAATTTGCTGGTTGAGGATGCCCCAAAAAACGTCGTTTAGGGCCTCAAAATGGCTCCCGAAGTTCAGGACCCGAAAAACTGCTAAAAATAGTAAATTACCAAAATTGCTAGAAAACTATTTTGAGCTAGTTGGAAAAGGTGGGTTTCCACCGATGTCCACCTAGATCATTTTCACCCATATGTCCTAGTTGTTGATGCCACAACATCACTACATCCCAAACATTCGCTAAGGATGTTGTTGTTGTATGATTTGTCACTATATCACTGCATAAATGATACAGGGTCCCATAAGATTCTCCTTTTGCAACCACAAGGGATCCTTTGGTAACTTTGCAACGATTGTCACCAAAATAAATAGAATACCCCAATGTATCCATCATCTTAATTGAGAGAAAATTCTTTCGTAGATCTAGTACATGTTGTACATCACACAACTTCGTTTCTCTTCCATCGTCCAACTTGATCTTAATGTCCCCTCTTCCCACAATTTCCAAAGGATGATTACCACCTAAGTAGACCATACCACCACTATAGGGATGATATTTGACAAACTAGTACCTATGTGGAGACATGTGAAAGATGCACTTGAGTCCAAAACCCAAGCATATAAAAGATCTAAGTTGTTATCGAGACATAAATCCTACATTTTGTCATTCCTTCTGAATTTGACATACTAGCTTCAACTGCTGGTTGATATGGATTTTTGTCCTTCTTTTCCTTCTTCAAATGCCAATGGTCCTTCCTCAAATGCCCCATTTTCCCACAATTATATCACTTCCCTTTCTTCTTGCATACTTGGACATGGATCTAGACTATGATCTCCCTTGTTGACCCCTTTTGCTAGATCACACTCTCACAAATAGGGCTTCACTAGTGGAGGGATATAGAGATGATTTTTGCCTCTACTATTGTTCCAATAAGTGTTGGGTATGTTATTTTCTTTGCATGTAAATTGATAATTAAGGTTGATAGTCGACTAGTTAACAAGTTGACTAGAATTGCATTTGACAGACGTCTGATTGATGAGGGAATTCGACGAGCATAAAGAGGGAAATAATTCGGCAAACACCTAGATAATAAGAAGCTTCATTGGAGGTCGACTAAGGTTGATTCAGTCAAGCCAACTGTAACAGAAAAATAGTATTCAGCTAGGAAGTTATGGATCACCATTAATGGAGTAGTTATTTATAACTAACTTGAGTATCACAAACTAGTCTATGCGTTGCATCTATAAATATTATGTAATGTAAAAGGATAAATGTACTTGTATGAGTTGAAAGTAGAGTGTAGTGAATTCATGCTTGTGCTATTGTGATCTAGTAAATCATTGTTTTAAACATTGGTTATGAGTGTTGATAATAGATGAGCGGTAAAGCTCTCTAGTTTGATGATTTTTCCCCGTAAAGGGTTTTCCGGGATAAATTTGTGTGTTGTATGACTGCGTTTGTTCCATTGTTAAATTATGTTATATCTAATTGTTAGAAGCATTATGCATAATCACTATAAAAGACATTGAATCCTCGACATGGTATCAAAGATATATTTGGATTCAAGGGGACACCTCCATTGCTGAGGGTTTTTTAGTTTTATCCTAGATCTAGAGAATACCTAGTTTCAGCGGGAGTTCTAGAAAATTGATTCTTAGTTATAATGGCCAACAATTCAAGCATATAAATTGAAAATTTTAATGGATATAATTTTGGGCTTTGGAAGCTCAAAATGGAAGATATTGTTGGGTATGTATTATATTCTTTGCATAACTACCCACCTTCTAGCGGGGTTTCGGGGGCTCGGGGGTTTTCAGTCTATTGTATTCTGATTCCAATTTAGGAATTAGGGTTTCAGAGGTTGGTAAAGACCTATATATTCTATTGTAAATGGTTGAGTTAAGACAATGAGAAAAACAAAGAGAGCGATGAAGCTCTACTTAAGCTAGTTTTCCCGGTTAATGGTTTGCAAGGTAAAATATCTGTGTAATGTGTGCGTGCACAATTGTTTTCATTTATGTTTATGCTTAAGAATTGTATGCATTGCTACACTTAATCATGTTTAAAACTAACAGATATCCTAGTAGACTGAGAGCAGAGGATTGCTTTCATCCTCATAACAAATCATATAGGTATGTCATTGGAATATTGGTAGAAACTCGACAGAAAAGCAAAGACTACTATTTGACTTTGTTTAGTAGATTATGTATTGTTGAATGTCTGAAGAGAAGACACTCTAAAGAAAATGTGGGATAAGTTGGGTAACTTGTACTGGTTGAAATATCAAGTTAACAAGTTGTGAGTCTTCAGAAGATGCTATATCTTCTAAGGATGAATGATGGCGACTTAGTAAGAGAGCACCTGAATGCATTCAACGATGTTGTAAATTAGTTGTTGTTTTTGGATATCAAAATCATAGAAGATGAGAAAAGTATCAATCTATTGTCTTCTTGTTGAAATCATGGGATAGCTTGGTCATGCCTATTGGAAGCAAAAATACCACATTAAATATTGACGATGTGGTTGCATCTCTATTGTTAGAATAGATGAGGTGGAAAAACATGGAAGGATCAACCCACAATTCCCTGATGGTAAGAGGTCGATCGATAGATAGAGGAAAAGGTAAAACCTCTAGTAGAAAATCAAAGTCGAGGGGCATATCTAAGACCATATCTAAATGTTGGAAATGTGGTAAAGTCAGTAATTATAAGTGAGATTGTAAGTAAGCGAGAGTCGAGAAGAGAAAAGGATATAAGGAAGCACAGTCGAATGAAGGTAAGCCTTTGACTAAAGAAAAATGTAATGTGTATTTGGCTTCGATAAGTACACATTCATATCATGACTCTTGGTTGATAGACTCTGGTCCATTGTATCATATGAAACCACACAGAGAGAGGTTCTGTTAATATGAGAAAAATGATGATGGTAATGTTCTTCTACGAGATAGAAATGCAGTCGTTGTTATTGTTCTCTGGTTATAATTCGGCTCTGGTTTCCTTTGTTTGTTTGATCTGATTGCTCCATGGAATCTTCCAGTTGTGGAACTAGTGCCCCCCATTTCTTCCCCTCCCCTAAGGCAGTATCTTTTGAATTGTTAATCGTGAAGCTTCCTCCTCAGTGCAAACCTGACCCTTCTTGCTTCATGAAAAGGTTGGACAAGATACCCACTATGACAGTGCAAGCTAGGTCAAGATACTTGGCCCTTAGGTAGGTTGAAAATGGTATTATTAGCTAGTTCATTGGGATTTGGTCCTCCCCCAGATCGGTTGCAATCTAGGTGGAAAAAAATTGGAAACCCCTTCTCAAGGGTAGAATCTCTCATTCATTATGTGGTAGAGGATTCTTCACATTTCTGTTTGAAGAAAAGGAAGACAGAGATTTGATCTTCAGAAGGGGGCCTTATTTCTTAAACCATTGATCCCTTGATTTCAATCCTGAGAACACCATCCCTTCTATTGTACTTATTTAAGTTCACCTACTTTTCTGACCTTTACATTGTTGGAATGACAAGACTCTCTAAGCTATTGGAAACACTTTGGGTAAATACATAGATAAATAAGAGCCAAAAGACGGACTTCAGGTGTGTGCCCAATTTTTTTTGAAATGGATATAGAGAAAGGGCTTCCATAGGCAATAAATCTTAGTTTAGAAAATTGGTCTTCCCTTCAATAGGTATATTACGAGAAACTACCCTTAAAGTGAAATATATGACATGATTATGGACACTTTGCAAAATGGTGCCCCAAAGTGCCAATGGAATCTCAGGAAGGTGATGCTAATGAACATTGGAAGCAACCCAGAAGGAAGAAACAAGCCACCAGGAAAGGAATGCAACATAACAAAGTAGTGACCCTTGAAGGGGTTCCTGACAATCTAAAGGTCGGGGAGACTCAGGCTTCACCCTCATCAGATAGAAAAAATAACAACATTCCCACAAATAATCAATTTGAACCGCTCTCAAATCATGAAGAGGATCGAGAGGTAAACCAAGACCCAAACCTTGGTGACGAGCAAGGAAAAGGAAAATATGTTGGGTCTGAAACGTACAAATGAAGAACACAGGATCCAATCATGAAAGTCCCCAAATACCCAGCATAAATATCAAGAGAGGAGAGTCAAAAGAGAGTGAGGAAAAGGAGATAGATTGGGAATCTTCACAAACCTCCCCTCACAAACAAATTGGGAGGAAGATGAACAATCAAAGGAGGGAAGCAGAAGCAAAAAAATGAATCGATTTAGGGAAATAAACCACAATCGACAACATACAAGAAAATAAGTGAGGCCCCATATAAATATAAGTGGTGCAGCCCTCCTAAAGGGGGGAACTCAAAAAGTCTTTCTAAATGATAAAGATCGTTTCTTGGAATTGTAGAGGAATGGGAAGTGGTGAAAAGAAAGACATGATAAGGAATCTAGTAAGAAAGGAACTTCCTCATGTCCTTCTACTCTAGGAAATTAAAATGCAAGACTTAGAAGTCCTTAAAGAAAGCAATTATATTTGGCACTCAAGCTTGGAAGTTATTGTGATTTCAAGAGGTGCTTCAAGGGGTGACAAATTCATCCAATTGGATTTAAGTAAGATTGAAACATATCCATTCTGGATTATCCTTTTCTATATTCAATATTTACATGCCTTTATTCTATCAAGACAAAATATTGTGTTGGAACTCTCTATACCTCCGAACCTGCAGTAGTAATGTTCTCTTATAGTAGCAGGGGATTTTAATACTACCATGGATTCCTTAGGAAAGAAAGGATGGAGTATTGTTATAGATCAAAATAGACAGCATATGGAGGACTTAATTACATCTTTAGATCTTATGGATGTAAAACCTGTTATTGGTTGTTTCATATGAACAAATAAGAGAATAGGGCAAGGAAATATAGACACCAGGGCTTGATAGGTTTCTTATTAGTAGTAGTATTCTAAAAGACCAAGTTTTGATTCTTTGGGATATCCTTCCCTAAATAGGTTCATATCACAAACCCATAACCTTGGAATTGAAACAACAAGAAAATCTAGATCCTATCCTTTTCAGGTTTAATCCTCAGTGGGCTCAAGATCCCTCTTTTTTGGAGTTGGTTGTGCGTGTCTAAGCCCCTTGGATCAACTAAGGATCTCCAATTTTCATTTGGGATCAATTGTTTTATTATTAAAAGTAAAAGATATTTAAGAGAATGGGTGAAATGAAAGGACAAGAATGAGAAGAAGGAAGCAAAGGATACTGTTTCCAAAATGGAGGAGATACCCCAAGCCATGGAAGTTGAGGTAGTCACCCCCTTTATTCTAGTGGAAGAACAAAGAAACTTTGTGGAGTATCAAAAAATCTTGAGGAAAGAAGAGAAAACCTGGAGATTGAAATCAAGGATCCTATGATTGCAAGTTGGAGATATAAACACCAAATTTTTCCACGGGAAAGCGATGGCTAGACTTTGGAAGAACAAGGTAATAGAGATAAAGTGGGAAGATGGGACCAAAGTAGAGGGGAAGAACCAAATCAAAGTATCATCAAAAGAGTATTTCGAAACGTTGTATACTGAAGAAGAGGAAGGGGGCATAAATGATCAATATTCCATGCTAAATAACATCCTCAAATTAATAATCCAGTAGGAAAATAAATACCTAATGCAACCAATTAAGGAGGAAGGAATTCTAAATAATTTGAAGTAGATGAATCTAGATATGGCCTCGAGTCCAGATGGATTCACCACACACTTTTTCCTCCTCTACTGGAAAAATATAAAAAGAGATCTAACAAGGATGATTTTGTATGTACAAAAATATGCAATAATGGGGGGATGCTCAAACTCCTCCTTTCTGGGACTAATTCCTAAAGACTCTAATCCTTCGACCTTTGCTTGTTTCTACCCTATCTCTCTATGCAATGTCCCTTACAAGATCATATAAAAATCATTGCTAATAGAGTTAAGCCCCTACTACAGAAATTAATATCGACACAAATAAAGGGGGCTTCATGGCCAAGAGGCAAATGATGGATAATATTCTATTAGTTTACAAAGCCATTCATTCTAGTAAAGAAAACGGGGAAAAGGAAATGGTCATCAAGCTAGACATGGCGAACACCTTTAATAGGATTAGACACAAATTCCTCTTTGCAGTTTTAGCTAGATTTGGGTTTGGAGAAGACCTCTTGGCTTGGATATCCTCGTGTATTAAGAATATGTGGATCTCTTTGCTAATTAATGGGAGGCCAGTTGACTTTTTAAGGATAAAAAGAGGGTTGATACAAGGTTTCCCACTCTCTCCCATTTTGTATATTCTGATGGCTAAAGCTCTAAGTAGGCAACTAGAAAGGGCAAGAAGGGATAAGCACAATATGGGATTAAAAATGCACGGGGAGTGGAAAAAATAAACCACTCCCAGTTTGATGACGATACTTTGATTGTTTGGGGGGGGATCCTCTATTATTTCTCATATATTTTAAGAAAATTAGAGAGGATTTCATAGGAGCTTCAAGAGGTAATATCATTAGACAAAAAATCCATATATATGTCTAGAACACCAAAAAAAAACAACAATGTTGGGGATTTATATGGAATAACCTGTGTGGAAGTTTTTCCCTCTATGTACGTTTTGAACTATAGAGCCGAGTCCATCTTTGGGAATAACAAAATCCCATTGGATCAAAGGATAAATTCTTTGAATAAATATCCACCACCCAATATTTTTAGATAGCAACTTTAATTCTAATGTCAATTGGAAGAAAGTCAGACTAGAAAACTTAATAAGATAGGATCACCGAGACTTTCTATTATCATTTATAGGGTCCTTATCTTTGAGACTAATTAAAATTGGTTTCCAATATTTTCTCAATATTAATCCATCATCCATGTTGAAGTTTCGAGGATGCATATCAATCTCCACTGCTTCACGTCGAATATTTCTCTTATTATACTGATCTTCTATGGCAATAACCTTAGTGTCTTCGATGCATATCTAATGGTTCAATTTTTGAGAATGCTCAACAACAATTGAGTTTTTCATTCTTGTGTGAATGATATATATGCAATGCTCCTTTATCCTGTTTGATATTGAATTACATGTCTCACCTATATATACCTCTCCACAATAGCAAGGGATTGAATAAATCCCTTTCTTTAACTTAGCAGCAATTAGGCCCTTGGCTTTGTCTAGCAAATTTCTTAAGGAGTTCGGAGGGGAGAATATGGTTCTAATATTCTTTTTTTTCAAATCTCTTGCTATTTTATTAGTTGTACTATTAATATATGGGAGAATCACCTTCCTCTTGTCCTCACTTGGCTTGTTCCATTGTTTGGTTTTTTTATCTTGGATCCTTGTGCCTTTTTAATTGCATTCTTAATATCTCCTATCTTGTAACCATTATCTTGCAATACCATCTTAAGGTGATTTAGTTCTTCATTAATGTGGTCTACTTCCGAAATTCTAACTACCCTCTTAGCCAAGGTGTACAAGATACCAAGTTTTTGAGAGGGATGATGATGAGATCTAGAATGTAGGTAGTTATCTGTATGGGTTTCTTTTCTATATACTTGGTGAGCTATAGAACCATCTTCCTTCTTTGTTATCAAGACATCTAGGAAGGGGACGCAATTGTTCTCTTGTATTTACATAGTGAATTTTATGTGATTTGACTGGATATTCAAGTGGATGAGGAATTTATTCAAACTCTCTTTACCATGTGGCCAAATAATATTAGTATCATCCACGAATCATTTCCACATTTTAGGATTTAGATGAAAGGAGGCAATGGATTTTCTTTCAACATGTTCCATGTATAGATTAGCAACTATGGGAGAGAGAGGAGAACCCATTACAACACCATATGTTGTTAGGGAAAACTTCCTATAGTTGGGGTGAGACTACCAACGCACTAGGGTCAAATATGGACATTCAAAGTTATGAAAATGCAATGTTTAAACAAAATATTAGGGTAAGAGGATGTGTACCTTATTCAGAAGGTTGATCCAAGCCTCTCTTCTTGAGTCTTCCTCTTTCTCTCCAATGCTACAACATGCAAAACCATTCCACAAAACCTTCCTCAAACCAATTTGACTACAAATAAAAGATTCACATTTAAAAGAGAATCAAACATCAAATTGTAATCAAATCTGAAACATACATGAACAAATCATTTGGAAAGGGAAAAATGTCTGATATTTATTAATGAATGAAGCAAGTACATCAAATTATACCTTCCTTCAAGCGTTGCACTTCATGAAACCAAGATTCGAGGTCTCTTTCTCCTCTCCTCCAAGGATCCCAACCTATGATCAAGTGTGCTAGGGTTTATAGGAAATTAGGGCACAAGTGAGGGGGATGTGAGTCCCTATTCCTCCAACATAACATTACAATGGGCTTGAGTTTTCTTCACGGTCCCCTCTCCGTCTCTTATATATCAAGTGAATAAGATAGGATCGAGCAGGAAGTAATTACAACAGAAGAGATGGTTCCAAAACCATCCAAACCATCGATTTTTTGAGATTATATATATATGTATATATATTGGTATTTATGAGGAATTTATGACTTTACAATGGACAACAATCGGGTGACCCATGAGTTTACCATGTGCAACTTGCGTTTTTGCAAAAAAATGGTCAAAAACAACCTTTTTCTGGGGGTTTTCAAGAGAAGTTTGGTCTCCAAAATTCTTCCTAAGGATCCTACCTATCAAATGGGCCATGAAATAGGTAATGCCATCCTTCTAAAGTCTAAAATATTACACTTCCATCCCAAATTTCCTTTTGTATGACTCACAATAATATCATGAAGTGTTGTCATGTGACCAAAAGATGTAAGTGTTGTCACGAATGGAGAAGTGCCAAATTTGGCTATAACAGATGCCCCCTAATGTATGAGGTCGAAGGGTAAGACAATGGCTGAAATACATTATAAATAATAAAGGGTTGGGTCATGGAGTCGGAGAAACCAAGAATCAGAGGCTCAAATGAAGTACCTGAAAGAAAGGAAATGTCAGACAATCTCATCTGTGGGACAAATATCCATGCTCAAATTGTGGAACATGACCTCAAAGAGGATACAATAATGATCCAATACATATGTATAACTGATGCATATATCGCGGCCACTAGAATACAAGCGTGGATCCATGAGAAACATAAGTGTGAACATAGCCACATAAATACAAAGGTGGATCTATGTCAAAGCTGGAGAACATAGCCATAATGAACAAATTGGATCTATGTCTAATGAAGAGCCAAAAAATTAGTGTGGCTCAGTCTTGCGCAACTTGGGCAATAACAAAATATAATGATGCTATTATAGGACCAAGGTCTTCAATCCAAACTGTCACAAGGTACGAATCTTAACCATGTGAATAAATGAGTTGATGTAGAACATGAAGGACATCGTTTGATTACTTGTCAATAATGTATACTGTTAACAAATGTGAGGGAACCCCATCAATAATTAAAATGGACCCCAAGGTACCTAGTACATTCTTACAAGTGTGAATAAGATGTATTGAAGTCAAACACTTGAAGAATCCATCGAGTAAGGGACATTAATGTATTCACATAACTCAATGGCGAGGAAATTTTCCATTGATGACTGCAATCCCCAAGGTACTACCGAAAACTCTAAACTTCATTCCCAGAGAAAGATGAGTTGAAGTCGATGGGAATAAGTCCATTGGAAAAGAGGCCTTAAGGAATTGTCCATCATCCAGCAAGAGGGAAAATCAAAGTTTGATATGATATCGAGTAGGACTTAATATATGATGAAACATACTGACACCAAGGAATGGCCAACACATGACGTCAAGGAAACTACAAAATGGCCGACAGAGGTTTTATCCTTGAAAAAGGAGCACGACACAAGATTTACTTAGGCAGCTTTGAACACAAAGGGACCATGATATAAATATACTTATGTGTGAATTTTTTCAATTGGGTAACGAATTGCATGACCTCGGTTTCTTTTATCGTTCTAACAAATGGTTCGAGCATGGAATATTCTAGGCCTGGAAGGGAGTGATAGGAATTCCTCTTGTCCTGCCTCTTATTTCTTATAGTGGTATAAGGCCTTAGTTGAAAATTTTGGAGACAAAGAGAACTGGTCAATTTAAGGGGATCTACATAGGGGTTAATGCCTCTATTTTCCACCTATTGTTTGTTGATGATATTTTACATTTTTGCAATGGTTCTAGCTGAGATGCCTTAAAGCTAAAAGACATTCTAGATTTATATTGAAAAGTTATAGGTATGATGATAAATGTTCAAAGGTCTTCATCCTCTTTTTTTGGGATTGAATAAGAGGAGTATCCATTTTATACACCTTTTTTTCCTTTCTAGATATTGGAAGTTAATCATGAGCTCAAATATATGGGGTTTAATCTCAATTCAAATGCATATGGGAAAAAATATTGGCTTTTTCTCATAGCTAAAGTAGAGAATAGACTCCATGTGTGGTGTAACAAGTGGATTTCCCATAGTGGTCAATTAATTCATATTAAACCAATTATAGAGGCAATTCTAGTTTACTGGTTGTCCCTCACCTTGATTCCAAAATGTGTGCTAGAGAAAATCAAGCAACTCAACTTCATATTTTTATGGACTGGGAAGATGGACAAGAGAGGTTTCACTTGGTCAAAACATGGATTTAGGGACCTTAAGGTATATTCCTAACTAAATTTTACAAGTAAGGCTAAGGGATTAGTTAATAGATAACTAGGTTCCACTCTTGTTAGCCTCCCCCTCACTTCCCCTATTTGTGGAATCATTCCCCCAATCTCTTCTTTGTCCTTATTCATTTGTATCCATTAGGTATTTTTAATTATATATCTGTGTACATATTTACAACATCTTGGGTCATCCTATACCATTTAAGTTCGACTTTTGTTCATTTCATCATTACATATGTAGTTACATATCGAGTTTGAAAATGGAGTGTTGTGTTCCCCTCCCCCTTAATTTATGCACCATCCTCTGTGCATATTGACTCTCTATACATTTACAAAAATTTGCACAAAATTTTTCAAAATAGATGCGGGTATGCCTCTCACATAGCATATTCTAGTTACCGTGTTGCTTCCTCAGGGTTGTAGTGGGTCCATTGGACCTTTACCTTCCATTTTGCTATATTACTGAGTAACATGTGTTGAAATATTGTAACTTCTAAGAATATTATATTTGTACTTTATTATTTCGGAGATGTTTCATTCCTCCGTGAAGACCTTATTGCATATCCGGAGATGTTTATTCCTTCGTCGGAATGTGGTAACTTGGGTTATTAGACTTCCCTAGTGGGGTCAGCCTAGATTCAGTTGTAATGGAGTATTTAACCTAGTGGTTAAAGTTGGGTCCGAACTAGTTAATATAAAAGACAAGTCGGAGTAGTGTATAAATAGAGGAGGTGTGTTCCTCATTTATCACACACACACATTATTCACTCACTTGTGAATGGCGCATAGGTGAGAGAGAGATATCTGATATGGAGGAGAAGGAACTCATGTTTAGGGTTTACATCTTTGTATTTTTGATCATCTATGTTGAGGAAGCTTTGCTGGGTTTTCTACCCCATGAGGGTTCCCAGGGATAAATCTGTGTCTCTTGTGTTTATGTTGTGCTTGTTGTTCTTTCAGTGATCTTGTATATGCTATTGTTGTGAAATGGAATGTAATGCTGATATTTTCTATATTAGCATATTGAATCTTAACATGGTATCAGAGCTAGCCTGAAGGAAGACAATGTATGGCACTTATGACACTTGCTTCACTTGCGACAATTTGAAGGTTAGGGTTTTATATAGAAAAAACCAGTCATCGTGGAACTTTCACTATAAATCCATTTTGGAGAAGTTTCAGGATCTGAAAACTTTACAGGTCGTAGATAACATCCCCATGTGCCTTATTTCCAAAGGAAAACCTTATATTTGTTGTACTTTGTGAGTTATGATCAGTACAAGTTAGGGTTTCTGCCTCTTCCAGATCTCAGTCATAAATAGGTGACCTAGGAAAAAAGGTCACAACTTGGGCTAGGAAGCTCCAAATGAAATTTCGTAAAACGTGATAGGTAGAGAACGGACTGTAGTTTCTCAGGTAATGTTTTCAGAGGTTGAAGTTGAACCAGTGACACGTGGAACGCCGTACAAGTTCGCTCTCCTGTTTTATCCCATAAAAAGGTCACGTTGTGAAACTTGGCATAACTCTCTCTCAAAAAATCTAATTGAGGTCAGACCTATGGGGTTGGAAAGAAGACAGGTCAGGCTACCACAAGCCAAACTTTCATACCCTTTGGATTCATAATTTCAGAGATGCAACAGAAACAATCAGGTGCATATTTCTATCAAAACAGAATTGTTTTTTGAGCACCTTCATTCTTGGCTTATCACTGCTGCGGGAATTTAGGGTTTCAGAGAAAGTTGGAATTTTTGGAATCAGATTCCATGGATGAATGCTACTCAGAAAAATTGAAATTTAGAGACCAATATCGAATTTTTTGGTTGGGCAGAAGGTCGGGCTTGATCAAACCCCAGTTCGGAACTTTGATCAGAAAGGTGGAAAATTAGGGCTTCTGCAAAAGTTGGAATTTTTTAAATCTGTGACCACAGCTGGAAGCTCCTCAGAAAAATCAAAGTTTAGAGCTTTTGATAGAACCTTTTGGTTGGGCATAAGGGTGGGCTTTATCAAACCCTAGTTCGGGGTCCTATCTAGTGAATCCAGAAGTTTCGAAGGCAATTTTGAGGGGTCAAATTTTGCAGTTTTCAAAATTGAAGTATACCAGGTTGATCAGCTCAGAAAGCCACATCTTTCCATCCATTCAGAAGTTTGAAATTAAAAGTTTGAATTTTTAGGGTTTCTTTGACAAAACCTAATCCAACTCCAGATCCAGTCTTAGCAAATCAAAGTGGATTGAGTTAATCCTAGAAGAAAATTGGACACCTACATAAGTGAAGAAGTACTAGTTTCAGGGGGAGATGAGGCTAAGGCCTTACATAAGAAGACTACAAGAAATATTGACAGGTATGACTTAAGGAGATACAGGTACATGCTAAAATATGTTCATGATTAAGTTTATGAGGTTAGTACAATCTTGATTAATCTTAGAATTGTCTTATCACCCTAGTAAAAGTATGAATGCAAGTGAATGATAGAAGACATTCATTGATTAGGGTTATATGATTGTACTAATGCACTTGTGGTGTTTTATGAGGATGATTTTGTCTTCTAACAAGATACAGGTACATCAAGAAAGACAAATCAAGTTCTATGACCATGATGACATAAAGAAAAAGACTCATCCATAGTCTTTGATCACATAGAAGCTCTACTTACGAGGTATGTATGAATTTGTTTTACTATGCTTAACCTATGAGACATGCAGGTTATAGCACAAGGTCTCTAAATCATTGAAGAGAACAAAGAAGATATTGTTTGGGTATGTTAAGACATAACCAAGCTTGATAATCTAGGTATGTTTTCCTATATCAAATTAGAATCCTACCTTGTTAGGATCTTAGGTAGGTATACCTGTGTATGAAATAATCATGACCATACATACTTAAGATTATTTACAATTATAATGTTTTGATAATATTGAGATTATACTAATGATTGTATGTTTGTGTATGAGATCATGAGGATGACACTAGTGCACACTTGAGCATGCATAGTGGTACAGAATGAATCGAAGATCAAGTGGGAGGCAACCACACAAACATAAAAGATAAGTATTTGAGTTGTTATTTGAATCTCTGAAATAGTAAATGATATTGCTTGTAATAGTTGTATGCATATTTGTATTCCTAGAATATATCATGCATAGTGTGAGCATTCATATAGCATTGAATAGTAAACTACTAATATGCATATGATGGGTAAGTTGGACAAACATTCCATTGTTGCTTGTCTAGAATGAAACCTCTTTGCTGACATGCTGAGAGTTGTGCACGCTCTCGATAGTATGTTCTGGTAGAGATGGAAGGAATCTAGATAACCATTGTACGTATACAGGATATGGAAATGTGTTGTGCCAAAGTATTGGTCAAGATAGTTGTATGACCATGTGAATCATATCAGTATGCATAGTAGGTTATCATGTCAGCATAATTTGATGATTATGAAGTATCACTAATCATATACTTAATTTTGATTTGTAGGAAAGATCATGAAGAATGATGAACACTGAACAAGTGATGGATGTTCAACAAGAAGATTTACAAATAAAAAATACTATAGAAGGCTTGTGGCTAGAAGATTCTCTTAGAAAGAGAAAGAGGATCATGATGAGATGTTTGCTCCAAGTTGCTAGATAAGACCATTCTCTTAATTGTGTAATTAAAGAAGAAGTGTGAATCGAGAAAACTCCCAGGATTCAATTGAAGAAATCTCAGTATGGGTACCCAGGATCGATAGTCATTTGATGAGCTTAATGATCACCATGGGTGATGCGGATTTCAACCTTTGCTACAAGGTTGAAGATGGTTACTATATACAGATGACATGGATGCAAGAAGGAAATCACCAAAGAGTTCGAATGATCTTGAGGCTCATATTAGTAGACCCATCTGACGAGAGATGGCACGGATAGATATGCAGAAGATCACTCAGAGTAGGAATGATGTTCAGTCACAGAGGGAGAATTGATAGCTTCTTGACAATCTTGGGATTTACCAAAAGTAAAGCTGATCCTAACCTTTACCTTAAGGTTATGGATGATACTATTATTATATGTGGATGATCTCTTTTTGACATGGAATGAGAAATAGATCATGGAAAGCAAGAAGAAGCTAGCTACAGAATTTGAGATGAAAGATCTCAGATTGATGCATTACTTCCTAGGTCTGGAAGTATGGAAAGGATCAAAAGGAATCTTTCTCAACCAGGGAAAGTATGCTGTGGAAATCTTGAGAAGATTTGATATGTTGGAATGTACAACCATGGCCACTCTCATGGGTTCCGACTTGAAGTTGTTAGCAGATGACTCATTAGAGTTAGTGGATGTGACTCTGTACATACTGATTATTGGGTCATTAATGTATCTGACGAATACTAGGTCACATATATGCTTTGCTGTGAACACCTTGAGGCAATATCTAGTGGAACCTAGACGTGTTCACTTAATAGATGCAAAGCATGTGATGAGGTACCTGAAGGGTATGATAGACTTTAGTCTATATCATCTTGGAGATCGTGATTTTAGATTGTATGGATACACAGATGTTGATTGGGATGGAAGTGTATCGGACAGGAAGAGCACATCAGGTGGATGTTATTGTCTGGGATCTGCCATGATCTCGTGGTTTAGCAAGAAGCAGTCAAGTGTGGCTCTCAGCACAGCTGAAGCGGAATATATATATAGCTGCTTGCTCTGCTAGTTGTGAAGCGGTATGGCTTCGGAAGTTGTTATTAGGATTGTTTGACTTAGAGATGGACCCTACTGTGATCCTATGTGACAACCAGAGTTGTATCAAGATGGAAGAGAATCCATTGTTCCATGATAAGTCAAAGCACATAGAGATCCGATATTTCTATATACGGGATAAGGTGCAGCAAGGAGCTATCAAGCTCGAGTGTCTGAGTAATTCACGAACAAGTTGTTGATGTATTGACCAAACCTCTGTCTCGAGAAGAGTTTGAGTATTTCCGAGACAAGCTTGGTGTAGTTCAAAAGGACCCTCCTCGAAAGGGGGAGTTATATGGTCGATAATGATATTTTGTGGATACTGTATCGATGATGTGGATACTGTATTGATATGGATACTTGTATCGATGACGAGGATACTTGTATCGATGATGAGGATACTTGTATCGATGACGAGGATACTTGTATTGATGATGCGGATACTTGTATCGATGACGAGGATACTTGTATTGATGATGAGGATACTGTATCGATGATGAGGATACTGTATCGATGATGTGGATACTTGTATCGATGATGAGGATACTGTATCGATGATGTGGATACTTGTATCAATGATGGGGTTACCTGTTCCAACGATGAGTTTGATGATTAGGTTACTGGTTCTGACGATGAGGTCGATATATGGTCCTTACATTTTGTCTAAGTGGATGAGGTGGGATTGTATCATCCCTAGACACACGTCCTTAAAGAGATCCGTAGACATATGTCTATGAGAAATGGTCCCTAGTGGACGAGAGGGATTGTATCATCCCTGGACACATGTCCTAAAAGAGATCCGTAGACATATGTCTCCGAGAAGTGGTCCCTAGTGGACGTGATATGACTGCATCGTCCCTGAACAGTTGGTTCAAAATGTACATGATAGGACTACATCATCCCTGACCGCTTGGTTCAAAATGTATGTGATTTGACTAATCATCCTTAGACAGTAAATCCAGTAATTCTGAAAGGAAGGATAGTCTTAAATGTGATTGTGATTGGACTAATCATCCTTAGACAGTAAATCCAGTAATTCCAAAAGGAAGGATAGTCTTAAATATGATTGTGATTGGACTAATCATCCTTAGACAGTAAATCCAGTAATTCCGAAAGGAAGGATAGTCTTAAATGTGATTCTGATTGGACTAATCATCCTTAGACAGTAAATCCAGTAATTCTGAAAGGAAGGATAGTCTTAAATATGATTGTGATTGGAATAATCATCCTTAGAAAGTAAATCCAGTAATTCCGAAAGGAAGGATAGTCTTAAATGTGATTGTGATTGGACTAATCATCCTTAGATAGTAAATCCAGTAATTCCCAAAGGAAGGATAGTCTTAAATGTGATTGAGATTGGATTAATCATC
The DNA here is from genome assembly GCA_027924585.1 of Larix kaempferi. Classification (NCBI taxonomy): domain Eukaryota; kingdom Viridiplantae; phylum Streptophyta; class Pinopsida; order Pinales; family Pinaceae; genus Larix; species Larix kaempferi. The sequence goes on along the minus strand of BSBM01000755.1, from coordinate 4,439,961 downwards.
CTTAGACAGTAAATCCAATAATTTTGAAAGAAAGGATAGTCTTAAATGTGATTGAGTTTGGATTAATCATCCTTAGACAGTAAATCCAGTAATTCTGAAAGGAAGGATAGTCTTAAACATGATTGTGATGAGATTGATCCCGTAATTCCAAAAGGAAGGATCATGTGTGTTGCAAGGTATGCTGCTATCATGAGGCTATTGATCGTGATGATCTAGATGACGATGTTGTTGATCATGATGTTCTAGATGATGATGTTGTTGATCGTGATGATCTAGATGACGATGTTGTTGATCGTGATGATCTAGATGATGATGTTGTTGATCGTGATGAACTAGATGACAATGTTGTTGATCGTGATGATCTAGATGACGATGTTGTTGATCGTGATGATCTAGATGACGATGCTGTTGATCGTGATGATCTAGATGATGATGCTGTTGATTGGGGGATCCAGATGATGATGTTGATTGGTAGATCTAGACGATGAGGCTGTTGATCAAGTGATCCAGATGATGATGTTACTTTAGTTGTTCGAGTGCTGCAGAAGATGAAGATTCAGTACTGAAGATGTTGATGTTCCAATATTGAAGATGTTCCAGTAACTGCTTGAGTTACTGATGATGTATAAAGAAAGCTTCCAATGATTTATAGATGTATCATGTATGATTTAGTTGATGATTCCTTGCTCCTGCAGATGTTGTTATAATATCATTCTCGTTAAGGGGGAGTGTTGAAATATTGTAACTTCTAAGAATATTATATTTGTACTTTATTATTCCAGAGATGTTTCAATCCTCCGTGAAGACCTTATTGTATATCCAGATATGTTTATTCCTCCGTCGGAATGTGGTAACTTGGGTTATTATACTTCCCTAGTGGGGTAGGCCTAGAGTCAGTTGTAATGGAGTATTTAACCCAGTGGTTAATGTTGGGGCCGAACTAGTTAATATAAAAGACAAGTCAGAGTAGTGTATAAATAGAGGAGGTGTGTTCCTCATTTATCACACACACACATTATTCACTCACTTGTGAATGGTGCATAGGTGAGAGAGAGATATTTTCTATGGAGGAGAAGGAGCTCATGTTTAGGGTTTACATCTTTGTATTGTTGATCATCTATATTGAGGAAGCTTTGCTGGGTTTTCTACCCCATGAGGTTTTCCCAGGGTAAATCTGTGTCTCTTGTGTTTATGTTGTGCTTGTTGTTCTTTCAGTGATCCTGTATATGCTATTGTTGTGAAATGGAATGTAATGCTGATATTTTCTGTCTTAGCATATTGAATCTTAACAACATGACCATCCTATGTAGGATGCCCATTAGTTTTACCAACATATATCTTTTTGGCTCCACTTAAAACAATTCCCAATCAATAATATGGTTAGAATCAAGTACATACTTTTTCAACAATGACACATGAAACACATATGAACTTTTATTCAAGCAGGCAATGCAAATTCATATGCAACATGACCTATCCTAGCTAAAATATCAAACTGCACTTAATATATGGTTGCTAGCTTATGGAAAAACCCTAGATTCAAGGAGCTCATATTCGACCTAACATTCAAGTATACATGCTCCCCCACTCCAAATTATTTTTATATTCTTCCCTTCTCTACATAACTCATATGTGTGTCCTATGATATTTTTAGATTTTGTTTGATCTTAACGATCTTCTCTTCCATTTGTTTAATAAACTTTGGCCCAATTACTACTCTATCAACTTGATTGTCCCAACTAATTAGAGTATTTCACTATCTACCATGGAAGCTTCATATGGACTCATCTTCAAATAAGCATGGTATCCATTATTAAATGCAAACTCCACTAAATACAAGTAATCTTCCCACTTGGATGGCTTGTCCATCACATACATTTTTAACATATCTTTAATGACTTGATTCACTCTCTCAATCTGTCCATATGTTTGTGGATGATATGTTGTGCTTAAGTTCGTATTTGTTTCAAATTATTTGAATATCCCTTTCAAAAAGTTTGAAGTAAACTTTAGATCCTAGTACGAAACAATCACATTAGGTATCCCATGCAACCTATCAATCTCTTTAATGTAAATCTTTGTTATTAATTTTCTTATGAGTTTACTTGATTGGAATAAAGTGAACATCTTTTGTCGACTTTTCCAACACTGCCATTATTGAATCATGTTTATTTGTTGTTCTGGAATTGGAAATGGTTGTAGTAATCCTATGGGATGTCTGTGCTCCACCTTTACTCTTTGGAATTCCATAAATCTAGCTATATATTTAGCAATGTCGTTCTTCATTCCTAGCCAAAAATATTGACTTCTTACTGATGCAATTATCTTTTGATATCTAGGGTGTCCAACATATGGGACCTTATACATCTCCTTCATCACTAGTTTTGTTAATTCACCAAAATTAAGAACATAAACTCTATTTTTATGCATAAGAATTCCATTCTCTACCAAATTGTAACCTGCATATTTATATTATACATTTCTTGTTGCAATCCTTATTTTACCTGAAGGAATGTCCATCGGGGATTATGTTTCTCAAATATTATATGCACATGCCAATGGTTGTAGCATGCATTGCATTGTTGGGCGCAGCCCAAGTGGAATAAGTTTTGATGGCGAAAGTACAAGTTAGGCGAGGCCTAACATTGACCAGTCTTGGGAGAAGAAACTCCGCAATTCCCGGGATTAGGGTATGGCATGCCGCGAAGTTGGAAGGAAAGGACCTGTCACCTTAGTAAAGATGGAATAATAAGGAAGGTCAAAGTAGTTGGAGCAGTTATGAATGAAGTAGCAGACTATTAGCTACAGAAGCAAGGAGTAAAGAAGCGGAATGGTGCAAAGGACACTCCACTGAAGAGTTAGAGCTGCGTGGTCAGAACTGCGACTTTCAGAAGAAGCGTCGCAAAAGGAAAACGAAGTTACAACAAAGTTAAGGCAAAGCATGGTCAATAGGAGAACCATGCCATTTTGGGTTTAAGGGTACTATGGGGGTTGGCCCATAGTTATTGGAAAGATGTGACCTTCGGGCACAATCTATAAAAAGGGCAATTTTGTATAAGGAAGGGTTGGTTGTTAGAGTTGGTTAGACTAAGGTAGATATAGACCGAGAGAGATCTAATAGAGAAAAAGATTCTGCAATTGAGTGCATAGAGGTCTATTGTAGAGAAGAGTCTACAGCTGAGTGCGCAAACTAGAACTGTTACCCCTTCTAAGTAATATAAGAACAGTTCCCGTGGACGTAGATCCCATCTGGGGGGTGAACCACGTAAATATCTGATTTGCAGGATTGAATCTATGTTATATTTTGTGTTCATGTATGTTTATGCTTATATATGTATTTTCATGTGAATGTGAATGAGAATGATATGTTAAGTAGTGGAACACACATGTATGAACATTGAGAAGTCATATTAACTGTGATAAATGCATATTTATAAGAGTTAAGGTAGAAACAATTCAACGGAGTCTGTAGGTTGTTGATAACTGCGAAGTGCGCAGTTGCATGTTGGTAATAATATGTTAAGAAGATGGTAAGTACAAAAATCATATCAACCTCGCATACAATAACCACGCATCACCAGGTTGCAGAAACTTGATTCTGTAACCACCCATCTTCGCTTTGGGTGAGACTCCATCTTGTTCTCATGTTGATGCCAAAAGGGCTAGTAAAGAGGATTTTTTTAGGTCTCATAGAAGAACTCCGCCGAACCAGGGTTAGCCCCAGAAAGAGAAAGTGAGGAGGCCAACAAGTGGTTCTGTTGCCGCTCCAGAAATGGTGAATGTGTTATGTGGATGTGTTCAAGAAGAATTGAATCAACGAATGGACTTGTTCCCTTGAGATTGGTTATTCGATATTGATGTGTCATCTGGAAAAGACAGAAATACAAAACTGGGTAAGCAAGACAGAATTTGAGTTTGCGAAGAAAGAAAACAAATATCTGCATCTCAACACAGAGCAATGGTTGCAGAGGTATATATTCACTGACCTGCATCAAATTTTCTTTGCATCTTTTTCTACTGAGTTACATGAGTGGATATCGAGGATAGCGGAACACAAAAACTGTTTCCAGGGTGGAGAACCTACAGTTTGGAATCCAAAGTTGATTCAGAGACTTAAAGTGATTTACAACCACATTTCAAGAGCAGTAGAATTTTGGTTGGATAGCTTACTGGAAGGCTATGTTGCAGAATTTGTTGTGGACATGTTGAAGTCTTACAGCACAACAAAAGGATATTTCTTCCAAGTGTTTAGAGTTAAGTACCTAAAAAACCTTAGTTTATACATCAAAATGCTACTAGCTGGAAAAGGAGTCTTAAGAATTTAATCATATTCTGAGGGGTTTGAGTCTATAATGTTCAATAACATAGATAGTGACACAGACGAAGATATTGGTATTTTGCGAAGTGGAAAAAGATATAAATTTAGCACTAGAAAGAGGTCTCATGGAGTTGAACCTTGCACATTCCTAGAAACTGAATTAGGAAGTGATAGAAACTCATATCAGGTTGAGTCTGATAGTGAAACAGAACCTAGACAGATTGGCTATCAACCTATTACTCCACAGAAACCTACAGCTGGTGAAAGAAATATTACGAGTTTGCAGAACACTACTAGTATTAATACTGCAAGGACAAGTACTTAGAATCAACCAAGTAGTGGTATACCTCCATCGTTTCAGAACACTACACCTCCTAGAAGAAGAATGTCAAATGACATTAAGCTACCTATTTTTAAAGGAACTAGTCTAGAAGACCCAGAGCAACATTGGTTTCTCTGTGAAGCTGTATGGAACGTTAAGCAAGTACATGATGATTCCATAAAACAATCCTAGCTAGTTACTACATTCAGAGACAGAGCTTTAACATGGTTCATGAAATATTATGTTAGACAAAACAGAACACTAGTGGATATAAAAACTACACTGATTAGAGAATTTAAGAAACCGAAGTTAGAATATCAGTGCATTACAGAGCTAAAAGAAATAAAACAGAAACCTAATGAGACTGTATGGGAGTTTGATCAGAAATTTAAAGCCTTCCTAGATCAAGTTAGCTTTGAAATAGCACCGCAACAGAATCAAGAATGGTTCATATCTATGTTTTTCCCCACATTAGATTACCACTGATGCAACATAAAGTCGCATCGCAAATAGAAGCATTAGAAATTGCGATGAAACTAGAAGCTTCGCCCATAGGAGAAACTAGCACATGAATGGTATAGATACAAACACAACTAGCAAAATTGACATTACAACTACATGATATGAAGACAGGAAAGAGATAAGAGAAGAGGTTTCGTGCACTAAATGTAAAGGAGAAGGACATTCCAAGGAACATTGCCCTGTATTTAGAGATTACATCGCTAGTGGAGCACTGAATTCATTGAATCAACAACAAGGACCATGGTGTGATATTTGCCAATGTAGAGGACATCACCCATAGGATTGTTACCTACTTCAGAAGTATGTATAGACACCAAAGAACCTCTACTGCACATTCTGTAAGTCAGTTGGCCATGATGATACCAACTGTAGATCATATGACCTTATGATAGAAAGAAAACATGATCTCTACAGAGTCCAAGGAGAAACACAGAACAATAATGAAAATGCGCAGTATGATCAAGGCACATACAGAGGACGTGGTACATTCAGAGGAAGAGGATGTAACACTGGCCAAGGAAGAGGAAGAGGTCAAATTGTATGTTATAACTATGCACAACCTGGACATTTAGCAAGAGATTGTCAGAACCCTTGCACTACTTGTAAGTACTATAAGTCATTCGACCATGTCATTGAAGCATGTCCCATTTTGCAAGGCAAAATGCAAGAGAAGAAACTTGAAGGATAGAACCATAATATTCAGATAATCACAGCTAAGAAAAGAAACGAAGATCGCAACATCCATGCTGTGACGCTAAGTGGAGCCGTGACAGGAAATGACAGGACAAACAAATCTTTGACTTCTGATGATCACATAAACAGACCAGAGCCTACTGATGGGCCTTGGGTAAGAAAATAAACTAGAAAAATGCCTGCATTTAACCCTGACCAAGAGAAAAACGTATTCATGGAAGCAAGAAAAGGCTTTCAGAACTTTGAACCTTCGACCACAATGACCCAATTGCGAAGTGATTAGACACCGGTACTAGACATGCCGATTATGTACGATGGATCATGAACTTCGCCATAACATATAAGTCATATTACGGAGTTCCTACAGAACTGCATAAAGCTAATAAGGAATGGAAATGCCTTAGGATAATTACAGAACCTATGAGGCCATTACGAGCAGCGTAATATAGCAAATGATGCACACGGAGTAGTTCATCATATCAAGAACCATAGAAGTACAGGAAAATAAATGAGGCTAAATGCGCAGATCAGAGATTTTGAAATGAACCAGGTCATTCTCTACCTAGGCTCAGAGGTGAATGTCCCGACAAAACAAACATGGGAACAAATGGGAAATCCAAAGTTATCTTGGTCTCCTATACAATTGAGGTTAGCTTATCAACAAAAGGTTATACCTTTCAGGAGATTATCAAGCATTCTTATTGACATTGAGGGAGTACGAAGTAAAGAAGACTTTGAGGTTATTGAGATTATAGATGACAACAATCTGTATCCTGCACTATTGGGGATTGATTGGGAAATTGATAACCTCGCAATTATCATTCTGAAGAAAAAACAAATGATATTTGAAAGACCAGATATCAGGGTCATCGCACCCTTGGATCCTTCACATGGACCTAGGTATGCTGAACCAGTCCAAGAAGAATGTATATCTCAAGAACTTGATAATATCTACAAGATGACAGTGAATCAAGCAGATTACATTAATCCTACAGATGATGGAACATTGAGCTGGAGATGCGATAGTTCTTGCATATCAGAATCAGACGCAGGAATGGAGAACTGGCAGAGTCAAATGCATGAATTATCAGCAAGATGATGTGCAAAGATAACAAAGTCACTACGCTGGATTGGAACAGAGGTAAGTCCAATTCCTACTTATGATGGGTTGGGTAATATCCATGCATTTCTTCAAGAGTATCAAGTATAAATTTCAAATGAATATAAGTTAGCATCTTTGGATACAACATTGCAAGATACACCTGTTAGATGGTGGCCTACGCATAAGCAGAACTTGAGAACATGGGAAAAATGTAAGCACATGATGGAAATCATATTTGTAGAGCAAACTGAGATTGTACAAGCAAAATACAATGGACAAACTGATCCTAGATATCATATAGAGTTTTGCTTGAAATCATGGATGCATATACCTAAGATAGAATGGGTTCATATGTTTGTGCACACATTGGATCAAATACCAAATAACTGGTATGTTGAGGCAAAACTTCGCAAAAGAAAAACAGATTGGTGCATTATGATAAATGGCTTTCAATCCACTTTCAGTTTTGGGGATGATTGCCCGAGTGTCAATGAGGCTTTACAGATCATTAAAAAAAATATATTTAATGATGTCCCGTTACCTATGTATAAGCAACCAGATTGGGCAATACAGATGGAACAAACCGTTGAATGTTATAACTTCACGCTAGATGAAGATGAATATGGAGACCCTCGCGATGTGAATATACCTGAGTCTGAAGGAAAACGCGATGTAGAAGGACCTGATTTAGAAATTCCAGGTCTGAGTAACCCTGTAAAGACCAGAAAGATCAATATTGGTGCTGGGAATGAGCCAAAATTTGCTTCTATTGGGGATTACTGGGATGAATAAACAATAGGACAAATTGCAGAGCTACTGTGCGAATATCAAGATTTATTTCCTACCAATTTTTCTGAAATGAAAGGCATTTTAGGTGACTTGGGAGTTATGAAAATACCTCTCAAGCCTGATGTGAAGCTTATGGATTTTCTAGATATCATCAGATCAGAATTGCTCCACAAGATAGACATAAGACTACATTTTCTACTGAATGGGGATCATATCAGTACATTGTCATGCCTTTTGGATTGAAGAATGCACCTGCTATCTTTTCAAGAGTTGTTGTAGCTACATTTAAGGATTATATTCATAAATTCTTAAAAGTTTACTTTGATGACTGGACAATATTCGGTCTTTTGAAGAATCATCATGCGAACTAAGAATGATGATAGCAAAGTGTAGACAGTGTCATATGTCCCTGAACCTAAAGAAGTGCATCTTCTGTGTGCCTTATGGTATCTTATTGGGACACATAGTATGTAAGAAAGGATTGATGGTTGATCCAGCAAAGATAGCCATCATCGTAAATCTCCCAACGCCTAAATCAGTGAGACAGTTACGCACTACATTGGGGCACACAGGATACTATAGAAAATTAATCAAAGGATATGTGCAGATCATTGCACCTATGGAGAAACTATTGAATAAATAAGCGAAGTACAGTTGGACTGAAGACGGCCAAAGAGGATTGGACACATTAAAAGAGAAAATGGTTACAACACCTATTCTCGTCTTTCCTGACTGGAATAATCCATTTCATGTACACATAGATGCTTCATTGATATCACTTAGCATTGTGATAGTGCAACCAGGTGAGGGAGGCATCGATCATCCCATTGCATTTTCAAGCAGAAAGTTATCTTCAGCAGAAAATAATTATACCACGACAGAAAGGGAAGGCTTATCTATGGTGTACGCATTGCAGAAGTTTAGACACTATCTGCTAGGTTCGCCTTTCTGTATGTTTACCGACCACTCAGCTTTGAAGTACTTGGTCAATAAACCAGTGTTAGGGGGAAGAATATGCAGATGGTTTTTACTGTTTCAGGATTACGATTTTGAAAATATTACAAAACCAGGAAGATTAAACATAGGACCTGACCATCTCTCATGCATCGAGTCAGGAGAAGAACCTAGTAATTTGGAAGATAATCTACTAGATGTGCAGTTATTTGCTATACATATAGCAGATGACTATTTCAGAGATATTGTAGAATTTCTGACTACAGGATTGGCACCCACAGAATTTACTACGCAGCAGAAGAAACAATTAGTGGTAAGAGCAGTTGACTTTACCCTAATTACGGGACAGTTATACAAGTTAGGACCAGATGAAGTATTGTGAAGATGCATTCCAGAAAATGAAATACTTATTATACTAATCAAAGCACATTCAGGTGTATCCAGAAGACACTATGTAGGAAGAGCTACTGCACAGAACATTTTGAGATCGGGACTATGGTGGCCTACGATACACAAAGACTCAAAAGAACATTGACGGAAGTGCGATGTATGCCAAAGAACAGGGAAGCCATCTCGAAGAGATGAGATACCATTGAGGCCACAATTGACATTGCAAGGCTTCGATAAATGGGCTATTAACATTGTGGGACATATTAATCCACCAGGGAAGCGAACTGGTTTGAGATATATCATCACGGCTACAGATTATCTAACCAGATGGGCAGAGGAAAAACCAGTAAAGTACTGTAGCGTAGTTACCGCCACGCAGTTAATTTTTGAGAACATCTTGACAAGGTTTGGATGTCCAAAGATTCTAATGAGCGATCAGGGAACCCATTTCTTGAATAAAACTATTGCAGCCTTAAAAAAATAATTTCAGATCTACCATCAGAAGAGCACACCATATCATCCACAGGCTAACTGCATTGTAGAAGCCTTTAACAAAGTCCTAGATAATGCGTTGACCAAGGTATGCAACACAAACAAGGATTATTGGGATCTTAGAATATCAGCAATACTATGGGAATATAGAATAACTTGTAAGATGTTGATGGGTCATACGCCTTTCATATTAGCATATGGACAGGAAGCTGTCATTCCCATGGAATATATAGTACCAAGCTTGAGAATTGCATCATTCACAAATATGGCTGATGATCAGACAATGGATGAATGATTACTACACTTAGTTGGATTGGAGGAAGATCGATTCATTGCAGGTTTTCACCAACAAGTACAGAAAGACAAAGAAAAGGTATGGCATGATAGACACATCAAGAATAAATTATTCCAGGTAGGAGACCTTGTCCTCCTCTATGATAGCAAATTTATGAAATTTCCTAAAAATTCAAAATGCATTGGTTAGGACCCTACATTGTTAAGCATGTCACTAACGGTGGTGCGATTCAGTTAGCCACATTACTTGGAGAAAATTTTCAAGGACTTGTTAATGGGAGTAGACTAAATCCTTACAGAGATGGCCCTACTCTTCCAGGTATCAGTTAAGCAATACAAGAAAATTTTAAGTGTCAAGTGCAGTTGAAATTGGACACTAAAAATAAAGGGTAGACTCTGCACACAGTTTTGGTCAAATGTGAAGTTTCATAAAATGGAAAGATGTGCTGCGAAGCACACATAGCAAGCTGAGTTGCGAAGTAAAAGAAGGGATTCACGATGCGAAGTGAAAGTTGAAAGAAGGGAAATGCACAGTAGAATTCGCGATTCGCCTAACCTCTAGCGAAGTAAAAGAAAACTAACCGTTACAGTTTTTGGTCGAAAAATAGTCGTTATACAGTACTTTCGGGAACTAGATGTTTCTACATTTAAGGCATGTTCGTCCATTGAAGACACATTCAATGAGGAAAAGGACCAAGATCTAAGCAATATTTGGCCAACAGACATGGCATTTAATGCTAAGTTAGTCATTTTTTAGCGTGCCTTAGTGCTGTTGTGCTTATAAATAAGTAAGGACCACATACTTATCGGTTTTACCACAGATTTTAATTTTTACTGCCTGCAATTTCCAATTTTTTACCATTCAAAGAGAAAGAGCAATGCGACAGTGGATTTCTGAGTAGTCAACCTTCGATGAAATCTTAAGAGACTTCTGACATTCTAGTTTGGAAGGAGTCATGAAAACACCTGTAAAGAAAGCCATCCCAAAGAAAGGCGGCTCATCTAGAATTTCACCACGTCACACACCAGAGATGAAGCAAAAGGATAAGTAAAAGGCCACTGAACAAGAAAATCCAAAGGCCGCGAGTATTCTGAATCCATTTCTGCCGAAACCACCTCGCGATAGGCCAATTTTTCTTATACCAGAATATATCCCTCCAAGAAGAGATTGTGCGCCACCCGTGATACTTATGAAGAATCCACAGTATGACATTCCTCTGCCTCCCATGTCGAGCCATGTGTGCATGCACGGAAACCCAAACCCCTCATTCCCTTTTCCCCTCCTTCCCTTTGTGTTGGGGAAGTTTCCCCAAACCCTTCAAACTCACACTCACCCGCTACCCCATGAGTATGAGTGTCCTACTTGCTTGATCGGATTCCAGATTGCAAGTTCTCGGATCATGACTTGTTGCAGCAAGGGAAGTATCCTCAATTTAAACCAGATCAATATATGTGCCGCAACTATAGTGAAGCCATGAAGCAATCGACAATTCATGCACAATATTGGCTTACACTATTACAACCATCTAGATTATCGAATCTGCTACACATTCAGCATTTCGACAGAAGCCCCGAGCTCTCCGCGGTTGTGCGCACACTACTCTCATGTACGCACCAAGGATACTTGTGGTTAGACCACAAGATCGACATTAATATAGATCTCATCTACCGTATCATGCACTTGAGCAAGAGAGGTGTTGATCTCGCTATAGAATTCGTAGGCAAAACCAAGGACAAGGAGCTTTCCAAGAGGATGAAGGATGAATTTGGTTTTCATAAGGGAATCCACGGATATATAATAGTTGGAATCAAGGATCAAGCTACGTGTTTCACAGTCCAGCTGCTCGCAAGGAAAGTTCTGAGGAAATGCAGACTGACCTAGGTGTCGGCTGCTGCAGTATCCTTAGCTGCGAAGGCTAAGGATGGAACTGTGTATAACGGGTCAAGCTATCTCCTGAACGAGTTTCTAGATGATGTCAAAGAGACACAAGATAGTGGGAATCATTTTCACTATAGCTGGTTATTAGTGTTGATAGCATTTGTAGTCTGGAAAGAACCGAAGAATCAATAGAATTTCCTGGTATTCATTGGAGATTTTCGAGGACCCAGGCTTATGAACATGTGGGAAAACGTGAAGCCGGATAGACAATAGCTCAATAACATAAAAAAAAATTACGTACTATGAGCAATTATGCAAAGTGATCCAGCGCACTCCACGTATTACCAAGGAAATATCAACTGTGTACATTCACAAGATGACATTCAAAGCTGACCTTCATTTCATTTATGTTCAACCAAGAGGACAACTACAAAACCCTGAATGGTTTGAAGGGATATACCAGTTGGATGCACATAAAATTGAGCTAATCATGGAAGACTGGCCACCATAGTGGAAGATTAATGTGCCAGATATGCTCATCACTACATCAGAGGAAAGCGCAACTGAAAATACGCAGAACCAAGAAGATGACCTAGCAAGTGCTCAAGATCAGGAGCAAGACCCAGAAGAAGAACAACAACAAACTGCTGAGTTGTCAGCAGGAGACAAAAGGAAGAATCCCGACATAGCCGTGCCGGTAGGAGCGAAAAAAAAGAAACATAAGGAAAATAAGGCTCCGCTCAACGCGCAGTTACATGATGATGACTATGAGTGCATAGCAACCCGATTCAATGCGCATCTTGAAGAGACACTCGCGTTGAAGAACATCAAGAAAGATGAAGTCCAAGCAAGCTTGATGCAGAGCCTTAAAGAACTGAAAAGTATGGTAGCAAGAATGGAACAAGTCCAGTGAGACTTAGTCAAGGAATCAGATTCCGAAGACATAATAGGCGAGTCAAGCCAAAGGAAGAGAAAATCCCCTTCCTTGACAATGAGACCTCGGTTAGTCAGAATTGAGCCGATGAATGTCATATTCCCAACTAACAAACTTACTGAAGGTGCAAAGGAGCTCGCACATATGGATATTAACATTCGGATGTTACCCATCGGAGGACTACATAATTTGCATCTGCAGGTTGTGGAAGAAATCCGAGATAGAGACATTGTCTCTTATAACCAGCATCCAAATCTGGATGATAGCTACAAAGAGCTCAAGGATGAATGTGCACAGAAAACCAGAGAGCTCGCAAGTGTTCAAGAGAAACAACGAAAGTTGAAGGAAACATTTGCAGAGGTATGTGCCAAGATACCTGAATGCGAAGAGCCAGAAGTAGAGGCAACTATACTTAAGATTGGTGCCACTATGGACAATATTAAGGCAGAAATGGTGGACATGGAGATCTCCTATAAAGAGAAGATTGCTAACTTAGAATCTCGGCAGTAACCTGGCACTCCGCAGGATGTGAAAGAAGCAAGAGCCGAAGAGTTCAAGGCTTCAACAGAAAACATCTCCGCAAAAATGGTGAGATTTCAAGACCTACTTGAAGAAATCACCAAAGTATGGGCTATGTTGTAGGAAAACCCTGAGTTATAGAAAATACAGGATGAATTACAACAATGACAGAAAAAGATGGATTCGGTGAACGCAGATATGAAGGACTTTCCGCCAAGGCAAAGGATCCAGAATTTCGCAGAGACAAAAGAAATTCAAAAGGAGCTAAAAGCACTAAGGATGAAGGAAGTTGAAACTTCGTCAAAGTTATAGCCTATGTAGGAAGAAGCGCTGGCACTTTTCGAAGAGATTGAGGAGAAGTTACAAGAACTCCGAAAAACAGAGAATACGGTAAAGGAGAAACTTCAATAATCCGTCTCAAAGGATATCCTCGAAATAATTAAGGAGTTTGAGCAAGAGACTAAGGAAACAGTTGCGAGGTTGAGCGTAACTTTTCAGGAATTCGCTGCGAAGTCGAACATCCCAGGGGATGCGCAGTTGAATTAGCCCAGTAAAAGTGGCTCGAGGGCGAGCCACAAGTAAGTGTTAGTGGCCTGTTGGTTGCATCCCAAGTGGAAGAAGTTTTGATGGAGAAATTACAAGTTAGGCGAGGCCTAACATCGACCATTTTTGGGAGAAGCAACTCCGCAATTCCCAGGAGCAGGGTATGGAGCGACGCGAAGTTGGCAGGAATGGACCTGTCTCCTTAGTAAAGATGAAGTACTAAGGATGGTCAAGGCAATTGGAGCAGTTATGAATGAAGTGACGGAATGTCAGCTACATAAGCAAGGAGTAAAGAAGCAGAATGGTGAAAAGGACGCGCCACTGAAGAGTCAAAGCCGAGTGGTCAAAACTGCGAATGTCAGAAGAATCAATGCAAAAGGACAACGAAGTTACAACAAAGTTAAGGAAAAGTGTGGTCAATAGGAGAACCATGCCATTTTGGGTTTAAGGGTATTATGGGAGTTGGCCCATAGTTATTGTAAACATGTGACCTTTGGGCACAATCTATAAAAAGGGAAATTTTGTATAAGGAAGGGTTGGTTGTTAGAGTTGGTTAGGCTAAGCTAGATCAAGACTGAGAGAGATCTAAGAGAGAAAAAGACTCTACAGCTGAGTGCATAGAGGTCTATTGTAGAGAAGAGTCTACAGCTGAGTGCGCAGACTGGAACTGTTACCCTTTCTAAGTAATATAAGAACAATTCCCATGGACGTAGCTCCCATCTAGGGCGTGAACCACATAAATATCTGTGTTGTGTGATTGAATCTATGTTATATTTTGTGTTCGTGTATGTTTATGCTTATATGTGTATTTTCATGTGAATGTGAATGAGAATGATATGTTAAGTAGTGGAACACACATGTATGAACATTGCGAAGTCATATTAACTGTGATAAATGTGTAGTTATAAGAGTTAAGGTAGAAACAATTCAACGAAGTCTATAGGTTGTTGATAACTTCGAAGTGCGCATTTGCATGTTGGTAATACTATTTTAAAAAGATGGTAAGTACAGAAAACATAGCAACCTCGCATAACATAACCGCGCATCACCAGGTTGCAGAAACCTGATTCTGTAACCACCCATCTTCACTTCGGGTGATACTTCAGCCTATTCACAGGTTGATGCCAAAAGGGCCAGTGAAGAGGATTTTGTTGGGTCTCATAGAAGAACTCTGCCGAACCCGGGTCAGCCCCAGAAAGAGAAAGAGAGGATGCCAACATGCATGTACTCTTTTGATGAGTACATCAACAACCTTGTTCTACTTACTTTTAATATGTTTGATATCAAAATAAAATCACAAAAAATTTCAACCATCTTATATGCCTAGCATTCAAAATTTGTTTTTCAAATAAATACTTCATCCCAATATGATATGTTCTTAGCTCAAATTTTCTACCCATTAGATAGTGTCTCAACATTTTCAATGCATGTAGAATTAAAACAATCTCTAATTCATGTGTTACGTATTTATTCTCATGCTCTTTTAGCTTCTTGGATTCATAACAAATCACATGCCCATTTTGCATAAGGAATCCACCAATTCCTTCTTTGCAAGCATTTGTACATACAAAAAAAGATTCATTTGGATCAATAATATTGAGAATGGGTGTACTAGTGAGAAATTTTATTTAACCATGTTGGAACATTCTAACCATCTCAACCTTGGTTTTTCATGCATGCATGCATTCCATGCATTGGTAGTTGAGTCTCCTATCACCTAGTCCTTGTTTTTGGTCCCCCTAGTGCTTCATTTTGGTCATCATTAGCCTCCTTATCCACTCAGAGAGACTTATCCACATCATTTAAGTGTAAATGTTCCCTCATGCATGATTTTAGGAGTTAGTATAGTTAGTATCATGAATAAAGGTGCCTTGTCCCCTTGATTGCCTTGTTACCCGACTGTTACACCTAGTTTCAATGAAACTGAGTCTAGGAGCGCCCTTTTTTACTACTACAAGTCAGTTATGTACCACTTTGGAGTATCCTCCCCTATTTTCTATCCCTAATGACTCGTTCATGTGCCAACCAACATCAGTTGACTAGCCATTCATCATTAGTGGCCACTAGACCTTATCGGGTGATTGTTCCAATGCAAACTAAGCCTGCCACTTGAGATGAATTTGAATGATACCAAAGGCTATTGAATTCTCTATATTGTAACATATTTTTTTACCATCTATTTGTTGTATGATAGAGAAACAACAGTTTTTCATCTGAGTTTCAATTTCTTGAGCGAATTTAACAATTTTTCTTCTTAATTCTTTCTGTAAAAGCTTTGTGAAATTAGTGAGGTTTGTTCATCTTTGTGAATCCTACCTGTGGAATTTCACATGGTATCAGAGCTTGTGATATCTTAGTAGATTTAGTATCAACCCTCCAAGATACATTTCCAAAGTAAATTGCAACGTTTTTGCAGGTTATTCAAATGGAAGGATCATATGGAGATCTTCATGTACAATAGAGGTCTTTACAGAGTGCTGAAAGGAATTGAATCCGAACCAAATGTTTCTTTAGATAAATACAAATACATAAATAATCTTGATTAAGCATATGGATTGTTGTGTCTCGGCATCTCTAAGGATCTTCTCTTCCATCTATCCGGTGTGAAAACTCCCAAGGAGGTTTGGACAAAGCTTGAATATTTATTTGGGCAGCAAGATGATTTTAGAGGGCATCAATTGGAGAATGAGATGATCTCTCTAAGCCCCAACAGCTTCAAATCCATCACAGACTTCTTCACAAAATTCAATAATTTGGTTGTGCAGCTAAAACTGTGTGGTATTGAGAAGAAGGATGATCAGCTAATTCTCTCAATTCTGTCAAAGAAGTGTCCAGTTTGAAGAATTCCCATTGCATGATTCCCACCATGTTGAAGCAGAAAGCTCACCAACTACTCCACCACAATATGTTGAACATGATAGTGAATCATTATCCCATGAAAGTTAAGAATTTGATTCAGAAAGTGAAGATGAGCACATGTTAGATCCATATCCTCAAGATCCAGTAGATCCTATAGATCTAGCAACACTTCCAAAATGGGATGAAAAGACCATAGAAGTTGGTGGTGATCTTGCTGGGAATCCACAAGATCCAAGAAGAACCAGACCTCAATATCAAAGTGCAAGTTTTGCACTCTCTCATACATATCCATTTCTTCCTGATAGATGCTTTATGATGGTTGGATCAAATCCAAAAACCTTATTTGAGGCCTCCCAAGATGCAATATGGATAACATCTATGGATGAAGAGTACCATTCTCTTCATAAAAATGAGACTTGGGAGCTTGCTTCTCTCCCTCCTGGAAGGAAGCTTGTTTAGTGTAATTGGTTATATGGAAGAAAGATGGGCTCAGATGGAGCAACATGAAAGTACAAGGCTCGCTTGGTTGCTAAAGAATTCTCTCAGGTTCAATGGATTGACTATACATATACCTTCACTCTAGTGGCAAAGATGGACTCCATACGTCTTGTTTTGGCTCTAACTGCATCCAAGCACTAGGAGGTGCATTATATGGATGTGAAGAGCGCATTCCTTCATGGAGATATAGAGGAGGATATCTACATGAAGCAACCTGAAGGATACATTGAGGATCCTTCATTAGTGTGTAGATTAAGGAAGTCTTTATATGGGCTCAAGCAGGCTCCCCAAGCATGGTATACAAAGATGGACTCCTTTCTACTGTCACAAGATTTCCATAGATTCAAGTATGATTTGTATGTCTACATGAAGAATGATGGTAAATCGCTTCTCCTTATTGTTCTATATGTTGATGATTTACTGATTACAGGGAGTTTATCTTCATGCATTAGTTCTATCAAATCAGGCTTGCACGATGCCTTCTCAATGTCAGATTTGGGACTGTTAGAGCAGTTTCTTGGTCTTGAAGTGTCTCAGAGTGATTCAGGAATCAATATGCACAGTTCAAGTATGCAGCAAATCTACTTAACAGGTTTCACATGACAGAATGCAAACCAGCAGCATTTCCTTTTCTTTCAGGTGTTAGTCTCAAAGATGGTTCTTCTTCACCATTGGTGGATAGTACCTTGTATAGGAAACTGATAGGGATTCTTTTGTTTCTTACACATACTCGCCTTGACCTATCCTATGCAGTGAGTGTTATCTCTAGATACATGCAAGATCCTCATGAGCTTCATTGGAAGGAAGCTAAAAGGATCTTGCACTATGTGTAAGGGACAGAGACCTATGGTATTCACTATGCAACCGAGTCTCCATTCAACCTTGTTGGGTACACAGATTCAGATTGGACTGGGGATAGCTCAGATCAAAAGTCTACATCAAGATATGTTTTCATGTTTGGATCCGGTCCTATCTGTTGGTCGAGCAAAAAACAAGCATCTCTTGATCTTTCATCAGTTGAATTTGAGTACAGAGGTGCAGTGAATGCAGCCACACAGTTCATCTAGTTGTAAGGCATCTTATCAGAGTTTGGTATTCGATACAGTACTCCACTAGTCATCTTCTGCGACAATCAAAGTGCTATCAGTATTTCCATAGATCTCGTTCAGAGATAGAGGAACAAACACATTGAGATACACATGCACTATATCTAAGGATTGGTGCATGATCATACCATCACACTGCTTTACTACCCTTCAGAAGAGTAGATTGCAAATATTTTCACCAAAAACTTTTCAGTGAAAAATTTCACTCATCTATGATCCCTTCTTGGGGTGGGTGATACTTTGGTTGATTAGAATTTTTTACAGTCCATTTTTAGGGGGGTTTTGTTCCCACTAGGTTTTCCCTCTTTCCTCAGTTAGTTTTTAGATTGTTGTATGGGATGACCATTGGTCTTGGTAACCAGGGCCCTATTTTCCATTTTTTCCTCATAGTCAAGATTAAGGGGGGGTGTTGGAACGTTCTGACCATCTCAACCTTGGTTTTTCATGCATGCATGCATCCCATGCATTGGTAGTTGAGTCTCCTAGCACCTAGTCCTTGTTTTTAGCCCCCTAGTGCTTCATTTTGGTCAGAATTAGCCTCCTTATCTACTCAGAGTGCCTTATCCACATAACTGAAGTGTAAATGCACCCTCGTGCATGATTTTAGGAGTTAGTACAACCAATTCCATGAATAAAAGCGCCTTGACCCCTTGATTGCCTTGTTAACTGACTGTTACATCTAGTTTCATTGAAACTAAGTCTAGGAGCGCCCTTTTTTACCACAAGTTATTTATGTGCCACTTTGGATTCTCCTCTCCTATTTCCTAGCCCTAATGACTCAGTCATGTGCCAACCAACATTAGTTAACTAGCCATTCATCATTAGTGGCCACTAGACCTTATCAGGTGATGGTTCCAATGCAAACTAAGCCTGCCACTTGAGATGAATTTGAATGCTACCAAAGGCTATCAAATTCTTTATATTGTAACATCTTTTGTTTACCATCTATTTGTTGTATGTAGAGAAACAACAATTTTTCATCTGAGTTTCAATTTCATGAATGAATTTAACAGCTTTTCTTCTTAATTCTTTCTGTAAAAGCTTTCTGAAATTAGTGAAGTTTGTTCATCTTTGTGAATCCTACCTGTGGAATTTCATAAACCACTAGAAACTTTCTTCACACTATGTTGACCATTCAAATTTGACTCATTTCTTCTGTAATGAGGTAATTGGATGTGCCACTTTTGAGAATCCCTCTATAAATATTCTATAGTATCCTATAAGAGCCATAAATGACCTTATTTCTAATACATTTTATGGGTGTATGCCATCCCATAATAGCTTCAATATTCTCTATTTATACTATTATTCCTTCTTCTAAAATGATGTTTACCAAATAATGTATTTTCCTCTAGTAAAAGGAACATTTACTTAGCTTAGCATAAATTTGATGCTCTCTTAGCACTTGTAGTACTAATCTCAAATGAACTTCATGCTCCTCTTCTAATTTGAGAAAATAAGAATGTCATCAAGGAATACAATGATAAACTTATCAAAATACTACTTGAATATTCCATTCATCAAACAGATAAAGTAGCTAGTGCATTTGTCAAACCAAATGGCACCAATACAAACTCATAGTGGCCATAACTAGTTTTGAAAGTTGTCTTGTTAATGTCTTCCTTTTTTATCCTTACTTGATGGTAGTCTGATCTCAAATCTATCTTTGAGAAAATATTTGCTCCTCTTAGCTTATCAAACAAGTCCTCAGTTCTAGGTAGAGGATATTTATTCCTCACTCTGACCTTGTTCAACTATCTAAAGTCAATGCACAACCTCAAAGTTTCCATCTTATTTTTTTACAAAAAATATTGGTGGTGCTCCTGAAAAATACACACTTGGACATATGTATCATTTATTCAGTAATTCTACTAGTTCCATCTATAACTCCTTCAATTCAAGTGTACTCATTCTATATGGAACTTTGGAAATTAGGGCATTATCAAGCACCAAATCAATAGAGAAATCAATGTCTCTTTTTGGGGACAATCCTAGTATTTGTTCAAACACAATTGCAAACTCTTGCAATGTTGGAAATTCCTCCAAGGTTGGGCTTTAACATTTATTTGGTTCTTCCACATGAGATGAATACAAATAACACTCTTTTATGAAGAATCTCTTTAGTTGCAAAGATGGAATCTCCCTTATAGAGACAGGCCTTGGAATGCCTTCCATTGTCTTTTCTCCCCTTCTTCATCAAGACATGGACTTGTTATGGCAATCTAAAACAACATGATGTGCATACAACAAATCCATCCCAATAATAACATCATATGATCCGAGTGGTATTATATTCAAATCTACAAAAATTATTATTGAATCCATTCATATCTAATGGACAACCTGTTGCTAACTCATTGATCTTCCCTTTTGTTCTAGTAGCCAACTGAACCATCCATGATTTATCATGCTTATGTCTCTTTAGATGAAATATTTCAACTAAATTAGGAGCAATATAACTATGAATTTCTTCTAAATTAATTAAAATGACAATAGGTTGATTTGGCAATGTTACCTTCAACCTCAATCATGTTGGTCGTCCAAGGTTGCATAGGTTCTTGGAATGTTTATTCCCACATCTTCCATGGTACTTGTTTCTTGTATGTTGTGTATAGTCCTCATTATGTCTTCCCTTTGAGGACAATCTCTATAAATATGATCCCCCTCACATCCCCAACATTTGATTGTTTCCTTGTTATTTTTCCTAAAGATTCTGCCATCATGGGTCCATTCTGAGTTGGATTAATTTTTTGATATGAATTACGTTTGTTCCTAAAGAAAGGAGGTTTAAATTCTCTCTTCCTTTGATATTGCTCATCTTTCTTCTTACCTCTCCAGGAATTATGAAAATCTTCCCTTCCTTTGTTCTAATCATATATGTATTTGGATTTCTAGATTGTTTCTTCAAGAGTCTTGGAGTTGGGCTCATCAAACTAAATTTTATTTTGGTAAAATGTGGAAAACTCGGTTAGGAACCTCTGTATATTTACCTTTTATTCTTTGATAAACCCAACATATTTCAACAATTAAAAAATCTTACTCTTATACTCTTCCATGCTCATATTTCCCATCTTACTTTCAAAGAACTCTTCCATCTTCTTGTCATAGTAATGTTCAGATAGGTGCTTATGCTGAAAACACTTTTTGAATTGCTTCCATGAAATCCTGTTTTCATTGATATGTTTAACTTGCATCAATTGATCCCACCAAATGGAAGCTTTGACATACAAGTTGTAAATGAAATTATGTATTCAATATTAGAGAAAGTTATATAACTAGAGATACTTCCTCATCCCCAATAACCAAGCTTCAACATCTTCTTGCTTCTTCTTTTCTCCATGAAAAGTGAGTGGTTTAATATTTCCCAATTTCCAAATTTTTACCATTAACAAGGCCCTTGTCAAAGAACTAGTTTCAGGTATTCAAAAGTCACTAATCCTCCATTTCTGTATATATGGAGTTAAGCAAGACAACACCCCTCTTTGAAATAATTGTAGTTCTCCACGCTGTAGACTTACTCCAAAAATTTCATCAAATTCTAACTTAATATGCTCATGTTATGGCCCAAATAAGAAAATGGCTCTAGACTATCTTTTTTACACTTTATCATCTATTGGCATGCCATGACATGTGGTTGGGGGGGATAATGTGGCACTATACTCACCTAGATCTCACATGGAATCCTTTGATTTCATCATGTCATAATCTCTTCAACCCATCCATCCATGTCATTGTGTCTCTCAAAAATTCCTCACCATAATTTTTAACCCTACAGAAAAGAATCATGCAAGCAAATCTCCACCATAGATCTCACATCCCATGAATGATATAGATTATCCACAACATTCCATTCTCTCTCCTAGAACCATTTTGGTCAAGTTCCACGATGAGATCTAGGCCATAAATCTCAACCTTAGATCAGATCTCCACCATCCATGGAAAGGATCATAACTACCACCTTTATATTTCATCAAGTCCCACAACAAGATCTAGACCATTGATCTATTTTGCAAGATCCAATATGGGTTGTTTGCATTGTTACTCCTTGTATTAAGTTATGATCACTTTTTCCCAATGCAAATGGTCACAATTTTTCAATCTTGATAACTCGATTTATTCCTAGTCATTTACATAGTGACCCCTCATGGTTATGGTCCAATCTCTTTTCCCAACATGAATGATCACGATCCACCAATCTTGTTAACCTAATTTAATGTTAGTCAAATTTTCTACAATGACCCCTCTTGTTATGACCCAAACACTTTTCCCAGCATGAATGATCATGATTAGTTGATCTCGTGGGCTTGATGAAATCTCGATCGTTCACATAGTGGCCCTTCCTATTATGGCCTGATCACTTTTCCCAGCACAAACAATTACGATCTATTGATCTCGTGGGCCCACTAAAATCTCATTCATTTGCACTCAAGTCCCCTCCATTATAGTCTGATCACTTGCCTTAGCACAAATGGATGTGATTTGTTGATATGAGTGACCCAAATTAATCTAGACCATCCATGGCATACCATAATTTATGCCTTTGCCACATGTCTTCCACCTAAGCATAGTAAACCAAATTGGCATTGCCACTTGTACACCCAAATCCATGTGGAATCTTCCATGTTAACTCATGCCCACGTTAGATTTCCAAGGCCCACATCAAATTTTACCCTAATTTTGAATTTACATAAATATATGGATTTTAATTTCCACAAGCAAGTGGCTACCATGAAATTTACACTTGGCCCTTCTCCAAACTAGGAATTTTTCTATCAATTAACAAAATTATAATTTCTTTATAGTATTCAAAATTTACAAATATTTCTTAGAGCTGGAAATTTTTCCCATTTATGAATTTTTATCACCAACTCTCACGCCAGATCCTATGTTCACTAGGGTCCACTCAATGTACATCTAGTTTATAGTTCACTAGGGTCCACTCCCCTTTGTCGTCTTTCCATTTCTCCCATTTGTGGAATCATGCCCCCCATCTCTTCTTCATCCTTCTTCATTTGAAATAGTTGGGGAATTTTATATTATAATTCCATGTAGATATTTACAACATATTTGGTCATCCTTTACAACATATTTGGTCATCCTAGACCATTTAAGTCCAACTTCTATGCATTTCATCATTATATATGTAGTTACATTTCAAGGTAAAAAATGGAGTGTTACACATATCCTATAATTCAAAGCAGGTGTGGCATATATATCTAACAATAGGGTATATTTAATGGCTCTAAACTTGTTGTTGAGTTTGACATCCAAAAAAAGGAGTTTCAAATATTCAAATCTGCAGGGATTCCCAACTTTCCATCAATTGGATGAATGGGATATACCATGTGTCTAATTATGTTTTGAAGCCACTAGTGGAGGAAATCAAGCATGCTTGTTCAAATTTTAGTAGCATATCCTTTGTACACATCTTCAATCAATAAGTTTATGCTCTTTCAAAATCTAGTCTACTATTGGATGTTGAAGAGTGGTTCATTTAGGAAATCGAGACAAGCAAAATCGATGATTTCATACACTCTTCCTTTCTCTAATTTTTCCCTCCTTTCGAAATTTTATGTGTGGTTGAATGATGAAAGAAACGTTTATGTAAGTGAATGGATTGTTGATATCTTATATTTTTTTTTGTAGCTCTGTAGGGATATAATGTAAGGTAAGGTTTTGTATTGTGAAATACAATGAAGCCTCTTTTTTTGGTTTTGAATCTTATAAGTGAATGTGCATTATGCATATAAAGAATGTAATTTTATTACTTTTTAATAGAATTATTTTTTTGTTCTAGGAAAAAAATATAGGCATGCCCTTAGGTAGGAAATTCTATTCAAGTCATCTACTTACTATTGGTGGAATAAATGTTATATGTCAATTGATTGGCTCATGGATGTCTAGTTTTATGTCATCTTCTACTGCTGTGTTCCTCAAAACCTTGGATCTCGACCTTGTATATTGGCTTCTACTTCCCATGAAACTTGATCCTCCTTTTATTTTTTCTAATGGTCCTTAGTGTAAGTGGCATAATAAATATTATATTGTATGTTTCTCTAGCACCACCCTATATTCAATCAATAGGAAGGGGACAACAAGCTTGTGGTAGAACTCTATTTTTGTAACTTTGCTTACTATAGATGATGGTTGATTGGCTCATGCATATCCAGTGTTATGTCATCTTCTACCACTATATTCCTCAAAACCTGGGTCAATCTCATCGTTTTATCCTACCTTCTACTCTCCACAACATATGATCCTTCTTTTTTTTTCCAGTGGTCTTTAGTGTAGGTGGCATAGCTGAAATTCTATTATATGTTTCTCTGGCACCACCATATCTTCAATCAAAAGGACTAGGACAACACGGATTGTGATGGAAATCTATTTGTATAACTTTTCTCATTAGAGATGATGGTTAATTTAGATCCCATTATAGGATATTACTAGAACTCTTTGGTATGGTTTATATTATTAGTGAATCCCTCTGTGTGTTTCCTGTGTGTTCTGTTAGAAAAACAGGATTGCAGAGCAATAACAATAAACAGAAATGCAAATATAATCACACACACATTACAAGAGAGACACAGATATATCGTGGTTCACCCCAACTTGGGCTATGTCCACACTGAATTTGCCAGTCCTTATTATTATTACCGTCCAGCAAGGTGAAGGGATACAACCTGCAGCACAGCCGCTGCACTTCATCTTCATTGTCTCACAGTCTCTCTCCTGATCTTAGAGATCTTTTCAATGCATAAAACCTAATACATCATTCACCCTAGCCATATTACAATGTCTTTATTTTATAAGGGAAATACAGTGGGAAAATACCACGGGTTACCCAAAACCATGGGCCCGAAAACTGGTGGCGAAAACAGCCCCAAAAATTTTCCTCAGGGACGTTGCCCCTGAACCCCCTTTTTCAGGGGCGCTACCCCCGTGCCCCCTAGACCCCCTGAGCAACGGCCCGCGATCATAACCAAACCTAGGGTATGAACATGGCTGAATCATCATCTATGAGACTAGAAGATTTGGCTCCACAACCAACAATCTCCCACTTGGAGACTGATCACAACAACTCCACCGCTATTGTACTTGCTGGACCTTGGAGTTGGAAACTTTCTCATCTTCACCTTCATGCTAGAAGGCCAACTGAAACCGATTAGGAACTCAAATTCTCTCTGGTCACTACCTTTGTGAACATGTCTGCAGGATTCTGGCTAGTATGTATCTTTTCCAGCTTCAACAGTTCATCTTCCAGAACAGAGCATATGAAATGGTACTTGAGCTGTATATGTTTAGTCCTGGAATGGAATGCTGAGTTCTTTGCAAGATGAATGGCACTCTGGCACCTGCTATCCTTCTGCTTCTTACCCACTTCCTCCATAAACCTCTGCAACCAAATCATCTCTTTACTAGCCTCTGTAACAGCAACATACTCTGCTTCTGTTGTTGAAAGTGCAACAACCTTCTGAAGTCTCGAAATCCAACTTACTGCTATTCCACCTACAGTAAACACATACCCTGTGGTGCTCCTCCTATTATCCTTATAACCTGCCATATCTGCATCAACATATCCCTGTAGAACAGTGTCTAAACCTCCAAAACATAATTCCTGAGTGGTGGTACCTCTCAAATACCTGAGAATCCATTGTACTGCCTTCCAATGTTCTTTACCTGGATTGTTCATATATCTGCTCACAACTCCCACTGCTTGTGCAATATCTGGTCTTGTGCACACCATGGCATACATCAAGCTGCCAACTGCTGATTGATAGGGAATCTTGGACATGTAATCTGTCTCTTCCTGTGTCTTGGGACACATTTCCTTACCTAGATTGAAATGACTGGCCAAAGGTGTACTTACTGGTTTTTCATTCTACATTTTGAACCTCTCCAACACCTTTTGTATGTACTCTCTCTCAGACAATGTCAATTTGCGATTTTTCCTATCTCTTGCTATTCTCATACCAAGGATTTGCTTTGCAGCACCCAAATCCTTAATCGCAAATGAATTAGCTAGCTTCCTTTTGAGTACATTTATATCCTGCATGTTAGACCCTGCAACAAGCATGTCATCCACATATAATAACAAGATAATGTATCTTTCATTGTCTAGCTTCTTGAAATAAACACAGTGGTCAGAATGACATCTACTATAACCTTGTTCTGTCATAAACCTATCAAATTTTAAATACCACTGCCTTGGAGCTTGCTTCAAACCATACAAGTTCTTTTTCAACCTGCACACCAAAATCTCCTTACCTTTGACCTCATACCCTTGTGGCTGCTGCATATATATCTCTTCCTCCAAATCCCCATGGAGAAAGGTTGTTTTTACATCTAACTGTTCAAGATGCAAATCTTCTACCGCCACTAGACTTAAGATAGTCCTAGTTGAAGTCATCTTAACAACAGGAGAAAATATTTCATCAAAATCTATACCTTTCTTTTGTGCAAACCCCTTTACAACAAGTCTGGCCTTGTACCGCTTCTTGCCTCCTTCTTCTTCCTTCAACCTGTAAATCCATTTGTTTTGCAATGCTCTTTTACCAGCAGGCAACTGAACCAGATCCTAAGTCTGGTTTCCTACCAATGAGTCCATCTCCTCATTCATGCCTTACTCCCACTTCTTTCTAGTTTCCACCTGCATTGCTTCTTCATAACATTCTAGTTCACCAGCATCAGTCATCAGCAAATAATACATTAAAGGAGAGTATCAGGGAGTCTACTTAACCTGGTAGATCTTCTTGTAGTTGCAGGAGTTTCAGGTACTTACTGTTGTTCTTGATTTTCTGGCACCTTTGGAACTTTATTTTCTTGAATTTCATCAAGTACTGTGTACTCTGTGGTTTCCTTTTCCTGTTTATTTCCCTGCAATTGATCTTTATACATGACCTTTTCATTGAATATCACATCTCTACTCCTGATGATTTTGTTATTTTCATAATCCCATAAGCGATAACCGAATTCATCAACCCCATATCCAATAAAGATACATTTCTTGGATTTAGCTTCAAGCTTTGTTCTATTTTCTTTATCAATATGGACAAATGCTTTACAACCAAACATTCTCAGAAATGAGTAGTTTACCTTTTTATCTGTCCATGCCTCCTCTGGAATACCACTATCCAAAGCACTTGAAGGTCCTCTGTTTATTAAATAAACAACAGTATTCACAGCATTCGCCCAAAACTATAAGGGCAACCCTGCATGCAGTCTCATACACCTTGCACGCTCCATGATCATTCTATTCATCCTTTCTGACACACCATTTTCTTTTGGTGTTCATGGGACTGTCTTCTCTCTACGAATCCCATGGTATGAACAGTAACTATCAAACTCCTTGCCGCAGTACTCACCTCCATTATCAAATCTAAGACACTTCAACCTTTTCCCTGTCTCATTCTCAACTAAAGCTTTCCACTTCTTAAAAGTAGCAAACACATCAGATTTCTGTCTAATGCAATAAACCCAAGTTTTCCTAGTTGCATCATCAATAAATGTAACATAATAATGAGAGCCACCAAGAGATTATACCTGAGCCGGTCCCCATACATCTGTATGCACTAGCTCTAACTTTTCATTCTTCTTCTATTTCCCAACCCTGAGAAATCTGACTCTCTTATGTTTTCCATAAACACAGTTCTCACAGAATTCCAAACTTACCTGCTTCAAATCTGGCAGCAACTTCCTTGAGTGGAGAATCTGCATCCCCTTCTCACTCATGTAGCCAAGCCTATGATGCCACAATGCTGTATTTGTTCCTGTGGAAGCTAAAGAGATAGAATGGTCAGTATTATGAGGACATAAATACAACGTACCTATCCTGTCTACTTTTGCTATCACCATTGATCCTTTAATGATCTTCCACCACTTTTCTCCAAATGTAGATAGACAACTGGCATCTCCCAACTGCCCTGTTGAGATCAAATTTCTTTTCATAGCAGGAATATGCCTAACATCTTTCAACAACCAATCAGTTCCATTCTTAAATTTTATCCATACCTTACCCATTCCAACAATTTTACATGGCTCATCATCACCTAATAAAACATGTACAAAATCGCCAGGAACATACTCATGAAAGTATTTCCTATGGGGTGTAGCATGACATGAAGCTCCTGAATCTACTACCCAATAATCACTAATATTATCTAATGCAAGAATCAAAGCATCTTGTAACACATCACCTTCTACATTTGCTTCCTGGGTAGTTTCCTTCTGTGCATCTCCTTTCTTCTTTAGAGATCTGCAGTATTTCTTCAGATGTCCTTTCTTTCCACAGTTCCAGCACTCTATCTTTCCCAGTATGGACTTGGATCTACCCGTTTTAGACTTGCCACAATTACCTTGGCTCTTTCCTCTCTCCTTTTTTCTTCCCCTTCTCTCCATGGTCAATGCATTACCTGATGTCTCACCTGTGTTTTTTCTTCACATTTCCTCGCTAAGAATAACACCAATAACATCATCAAATTTCAAGGTGTTTGAACTAGAGACAGAGTTACTTACGACCATGACCAAGCTATTCCATCTTTCTAGCAATGAACACAAGATTAGAAGAGCCCTAACCTCATCATCAAAGTTCACACTTACAGAACTTAGTTGATTTGTAACCGTATTAAACTCATTTAAATGATCAGTAATAGATCCACCTTCAGACATATTCATATTAAACAAATGCTTCATTAGAAATACTTTGTTGGAGGCCGAGGGTTTTTCATACAGCTTACCTAATGCGCTCATCAAACCCTCCGTTGTCGTTTCTTTTGAGATATTGAAAGCCACCGACGAAGCCAGGCTCAGCCGTATTGTTCCCAGATCCTTTCTGTCAAGAACCTCCCATTCTTTGTCCTTCATGGCTGCCGGCTGCTTTGCTCTTCCTCCCAACGGTAGGAATAGATCCTTCTGGTACATATAGTCCTCCATTTGCATCTTCCATAACTGGAAGTTTTGGCCGTTAAAATTCTCGACCTTAAACTTTCCTTCTTCCGCCATTGCTCCCACTCGAACCAGAAACCCTAGCTTCCTGCGGGTTTATCTGCCAAATAGACCTTTGGCTCTGATACCAATTGTTAGAAAAACAGGATCGCAGAGCAATAACAATAAACAGAAATGCAAATATAATCACACACACATTACAAGAGAGACACAGATATATCATGGTTCACACCAACTTGGGCTACATCCACACTGAATTTGTCAGTCCTTATTATTATTATCGTCCAGCAAGGTGAAGGGATACAACCTGCAACACAACCGCTACACTTCCTCTTCACTGTCTCACAGTCTCTCTCCTGATCTTAGAGATCTTTACAATGCATAAAACCTAATACATCATTCACCCTAGCCGTGTTACAATGTATTTCTTTTATAAGGGAAATACAATGGGAAAATACCACAAGTTACCCAAAACCATGGGCTCAAAAATTGGTGGCGAAAATAGCCCCAAAAATTTTCCTCGGGGGCTACGCCCTCGACCCCCCTGAGCATCGGGCCGAGATCATAACCAAACCTAGGGTACGAACATGACTGAATCATCATCTATGAGACTGGAAGATCTGGCTCCACAACCAACATGTTCCTTGTGTGTGTGTGTGTGTGTGTGTGTGTGTGTGTGTGTGTGTGTGTGTTGAAATATCATTGGGTCCTTTGGGGTTACTGGCCACTTATGCAACTAGCAATCAATTTTCCTTCCATTTGGAAATTCTTATGAAGAAAAGGGAGAGTTGCATGGGGATAGCATGGTACCAAAACCCCTACTCTTTTCTTAAGTGTGTAAGGGTGGGGTTATATTATTTCCTAAAAAAAACATATATAAATATGCATATGAGTATGATATGATATGTAAAAAAAGATTGAAATATGAAATTATACATATAAAATATGGTTGAATATGATGAACATACAAAATGCTCCCCTTCTCCCCGCTACCTTTTACCCCTATCGATCCTCATGAGAGTGGGGGAAAGACCCTCACTCTCATACCACCCACCTTATCGAGTCATGAAGGTGTACATTTTCTCATGAGACTAGAGGGGACATGGGATTGTACACCTTCACCCTTAGGATGGTTGATGAATATGGGGTTTGTTACAAATAAATACCTTATCCCCCTACCTTAACCTTCATGTAGAAATGTGCACCTTCACGTCCAAGGAGGGTGGGTGGTGTGGGGTGAAGGTGGAATGGGATTTTTTACAAATACTTACCTTCTTACATATGCTCAAATGCACACATTCATCAACAAAGATAAATGCTAGAGAAATAAAAAGGTGCATTTCGGGGAAAATTTTAAGGATCCATAATTTTCTCAAAGTGTAGAAATGTTAGCGAATCTTACTAATTCTTAAACTAGCAGCCATAAAATGTTTGGCAATTTTTTTGTAAAATGGTTGAAATTTCTAAGGACTTTATATAGTTTTTGGATAATTTTGGCGATTTTTAGAGTTAAAAAAAGTATCCCATGAAATTTGGGTGAATCATTATTGAAAAAAGACAAATTGGCGAATCTTTTTTTTTTAGAAGGCCAAAAAATAGCCCATGGGCTAAATTTCGCCCCTAAAATTTCCCCTAGACTGCATTTGCAAAATACAATTGAATGCAACCAAATATAAATAAAATGTATTCAAAATATGATCAAATGTAAACAAGACATGATTAGAACGTGACCAAGATACAACCAAAATATGGCTAACCTACATTAACCAAAAAAATTGTGTGTGTGTGTGTGTGTGTGAACTTGTAGCAATCACAACAAATTTCCAATGATAAATGTGAATTAAAAATTTCCAAGCATGGGAAGAGTTGCACCGATTCAAGTTCCATGTATGTTGGAACTTTCCCCAAAGAGTTTGCCCCAGTCTAAAACAAACCAGAGGCTTGAAAAATCGGTCAATGTTTCAAATCAATTGGAACTCTGGCTTCATGGGTTGTTGGATTTCAACAAGCTAAGGGGAGATTACTAAATGATTAGAATGCTTCTACATAAAAATGTACATGTCTATAAAAGTAGATTGAATTAAATTTTGGATCAATCAAAACTTCGACTTCTTTTATTTTAGTTCTAAGAGAAACAATAATTTTTCAAGATTACTTGGGCAAGACTTGGGTTCAAATCCAATTAGCTACCACTATACATCCTAGACTAGGTGCAATAGAGTGCAAGCCACACCTACCAATAACTTGGTCCTCAATCTAAATCCAAGACATCACACATGGATGCGCTTACCCTTTCAACAAAAACACAATAGACTACACATCTCATTAAAGATTTGAACCTAGGTAGGAAAAATATGAAACTTACCTCTCAATTATTTAAATTATTATCCCTCAACATCAACTTCTTAAATCACCAAATTAACAAATTATAATAAAGAAAAGGAAAATCATTGCATGATTAAACTACTCCTAAATAAAAATATACCCATCTACAATAAGTATGGTTCATATGCACTAAGTATGGTTTTAATTCATTTAATGATAGTAAAGTTGTTTTAGTATTGA
The DNA here is from genome assembly GCA_027924585.1 of Larix kaempferi. NCBI lineage: Eukaryota > Viridiplantae > Streptophyta > Pinopsida > Pinales > Pinaceae > Larix > Larix kaempferi. Next base: position 4,408,241 of record BSBM01000755.1, on the reverse strand, counting down.
TTGGTTATCTTAATCTTTTTTTGGAGGACAACGACCTCATGAGTCAACTTAAATTATCAAATAAAGGTAGGCATACAACACATGTTATATGATATAGATGTCAATATCATGAACCAAAGATCAAGTGGCGTGATTTGAGATAAGAATGCATACAAATTTAATACAAATTCATGGCATTATACTTACCATAATTTAATTTAATTTGTTATAAAATGATTACTAATGTAGTAGTTAGAGTTCAACTACCACCAAATTTGGAGAACGAGACTATCAAGTGATCACATTTTGTCCACAAGCGACTTTTATGGCAAGTGTAGCTAAACAAAAAATTAATTATTATAAGGAAGCAAAAGGCAATTTGGAGAACGAGACTATCAAGTGATCACATTTTGTCCACAAGCAACTTTTATGTGGCCAAGTGTAGCTAAACAAAAAATTAATTATTATAAGGAAGCAAAAGGCATTTGGTGCAACATACCATAAGAGATATTGACCAAAATTGTGTTTCCACAAAAGAGATATAAATCCACCAACCACAATATAATACTATTAAGGTGGAGGGTGTTTATAATATCTGATAATTGATTTTCTCTCATTACCATTATAAAGACTTCACACTTACATGGATTGATCCATTCTCTTTTCCAAGATATTTTTGTAATTGTAAGGTAAGTAGAATGTTATAGCTTTTCCTCTTTCAACGGTAAGTGCAATGTTATTGGTTTTGTACAACTTACTTTGTCTTGCCTTGTTGTGAGGTAAGAATCATGGGGCTCATCATTGACCGCACAAATCCAATGAGTACATCATTTTTTCAACTTGCACTATAAAGAGTAGAGTGCATTTGTTATTTTTATTTATTTATTACATTTATTATTTTTATTTATTTATTATCGTTGGGATCTTTCACTCTCATTGTGAAGATTCCATGTTGAATATTTTGCAATTTGTGAAAAACTGGCTGGGGACGTTTCATTACATCAACGAGAGGAGGGAGGGAGGAAGGAAGGATGGTTGAGGAGGGAGGGAGGAAGGAAGGATGGTTGTGTAGATTCAGATTTATAGGTATTTAGTATAAATTTTAAGAAGCTTAAGATGGATTCAATGTTTTTAATTATATTAATAAAATTGTCTTTTTAATTTACTTAATTGTAATGATATTTTGAAATTCTTTTTAATTTAATAATGACAAATATATAGAGAGAGTGAGAGAAAAGGAAAAAAATTATCGATAATACTATTTGAGTGTCGATTTTATTTTTTTAGGAGTTCGTATGTTCAAATCTAGAGGGGTAGGATATGTACACCTCTATAAACTTTAGCGGTTACATCGTTGCTTGTCCCACAAACAAAGTGGCTTCATACACCATATTAGTGTCTAGCTTAGTTGTGACCTTAAAAATATATATAAAATCATAAACTAAATCCCTAATATCTTTATAAAATCACTCAACTTAATAATGAGATAGCTCTTAAATACCTCCATATATATACTCAACTAAGATGAGATATGAGAGATGGGCTTAGTTGAAGTATGGGTTATGTGGGATGCAATGGAGTTGCACATTTAGGTTAAAAGGGTTAACCTTTATAACGAACACCTCTTATTGAAACTGGACAAACTCTTAAAAAAATCACTTAAATATTTGATTTCGTCTTTAAAAAAATTTAACAAAATTTATAATATTTTTAGCTTTATTTGTGTGTATATTATACTAAATAAGAAGTGTTTTAGCCTAAAGGGTTAGTTCAATTATTAAGATGTGTGCATATTCTCTCGATCCAGGGGAGGTCACAAGTTTGTGCCTTAAATCCTTCGGGGCCAAGCCTTTTGCTAAGAAGACCGATCGTTTACCACCCTTACCATCCATAAAACATGGAGAAGTATTAATAAACTTGCGAATCAATTTCAAATATTAAAAAAAATAAAAATAAAAATAAATAAATAATATCTTATACAAAGCTTTGAACATACTTAATATATTTATTATAATGTGTTTTTAGCTTTTTTTTTTTGTGTATTATACTAAATAAAAAGTGTATTATACAAAACTTATTTATTATAATTTGTTTAGTTGGAAAATTTGATGGTATTTTTTTATTTTTTATTTTTGACACCACTACATTTATTTATTATAATTTGTTTAGTTGAAAAATTTGATGGTATTTTTTATTTTTATTTTTGACAGGTAAAAGTAGGTAAAGTAGAATGTAAAGTAGGTAGAGTAGATTTACTATGTTTTTATTTTTTATTTTCACAAGTACTGAATGTAAAGTAGGTATAGTAGATTTAGTATGCTTAATTTAATAGCAATTTAATAAAAATATATTTATAATAGGTTTAGTATGTTTAATTTAATAGCAATCTAATTAAGAATATATATAATTTATTAGATTATCAGCAATAATTATGACACTAACTAATTTAATTAAGTTTTAAGGTTAAGTTATGATCAATATTATATAAATAATAATTAAATTATTATTAAAATTAATTTCTTTTAAAAGAAAATTGAGTGTTTTTTTATATTTGTGGATGATATTTATTAAAAATTGGTCACAAATGTCTAATAACATTGATTGAGTTAACCTCTTCAACTAATTAAAATTATTTAAATGTATAGGAGAAAAATTAATCTCTATAATATAAAAATAAAAGTGAAAAGAGAACCATAATAATAAAAATATTATTAAAAAAAATTGAAAATTATATATATATATATATATGAATTAGATTTGGTATCCTTAACTTCTTTTTTTTCACAAGAACGGTTGAGAGCTTTTATATATAAGAAAAGAGGAATAACAAAGTTACAAAGTGATGGACCAGGTCTGCTCCCCGACATGGAGGAGCTAACTAGTCTCTACATTCATCTTTTACCGGACTGTAAAACACATAACCAAGTTCTAGTCTATTACAGCTACATAGTCGAACAAACTGCCCTAGGAGCTTTAAACAAAGACAGTACATTGAGGAATCGTTTTCATGCTGTCTTCTTCTGCTTAACACAAAAACCCAAAATTGCTACATAGATTTTTCTCATAACCACAGTGAAAGAGTTCCAAGTCATCCTAAACCACGCCAAAAAAAGGCCCAAAAACCTGAGGATTCGCCCGAGCAGCAGGTTAAAAATGACGATGGAGCGCTGGTTCTTCTCCTCCCACATTGTCGCGTTCTTTCTGCAACTCCTGCTTCAGTTCTCTAAGCTTAGCTCGCATTCCATCGATCTTTCCCTCTATGATTCTGGCATAGCAGTGTACTGTGCTGATTTGGGCATCCAAATTGACCGAGCAAGGGCATCCGTTGTCCAAGACTTCAGCGAGACTATCCACCATCGTATTAAGCTTGCTGTTGTTTTCTCGAACCTCATTATTTGTTGCTTGAGCCAGGGTAAACATATGCTGCATTGCCTTCTTGATTTCATAATTTTCACCTCTCAATAAACAAACTTGAGATTCCAGCTCTTGCAAATATTCTTTGACCTTCTTTGGCATGCTATTAGCTTCCTGTGCTGAACCAAAACCGCCACCATCAACCATAACAGGGAAGGAGTCATAATCCTGCGCATGTTGATGGTTGTCATTATGAAAACTGTGTTGAAATGGAACCGAGCCACCCTAACTCCCAGGAAAAGTGGGATGTTTCTTCCTAAAATCAAGAATCACAGAGCCTCCTGCGCGAGGGATGGTTTTCTTGCAGAGAAGACAAGTAGCAATTACTCCGGATTCGGCCATCTTCTTGAACGTTGAAGGCATACAATGCTGCCAGCCTTCCCACCACCTCACATTTAAACTCTTCTCTCCTCGTGTCCCGGCTGCAATTAAGATGTGCATGCCGACCATGTGGAGTCCATGTGCCTCCGGCGTGCAGTCTTCCCTCCTCCTAATCCGCAAATTTGGGTCTAAAACATTAGATTTAGCTCCTTCATCAAGCCAGATTAAAACTTGAACGTGAATGGAGTATTTTCAAGACTCCAACCCAATTTTGAATACTTCTCACGATTTGAAGACATAAGGTTTCTACCCAGATGGTAAGACAAGGAGATTTTTAGGGGATCCATACCTTGTGTGTCACCGTCTGATTGCTAACCAGGACTCCGCGATCCTGCATTACACCACTATTTGCCATTATGTCCGCCTCCTGATTGTTGGCTCTCAAAATGTGAAGAAAGTTTATGATTTTGAATTCGTTGACTAAACACTTTAGGATACGATGGGCTTGATAGACAGGGTTCTTACGATTTGTGATCAAATTCCGAGCATCTCTAATAACCAGCATTGAGTCCCCAAATACTATTAGGTCTGTGAGGCCCTAATTCCTTGCAATCTCCAATCCTTTTATTAAAGATAACCATTCTACGCTATTATTTATCCTTTTTCCGAGTCCCCAAGCATAGTCTTTCTTTTTATTTCCTTCCGAGTCATACAAGACTCCACCCGCACCTGCCAACCCTGGATATTTAGTATGCTTAACTTAATAGGAACCTAATCAAGAATATATATATAATAAATTTAGTATGTTTAACTTAATAGCAATATAATCAAGAATATATATAATTTATTAGATTATCAGCAATAAATATGACCCGAACTAATTGAAGTTTTAAGGTTAAGTTATTATAAATATTATATAAATAATAATTAAATTATTATTAAAATTAATTTGTTTTAAAAGAAAATTAAGAAATGTTTTCTTATATTTGTGGACGATATCTATTAAAAATTGGCCACACATGTCTAATAATATTAGTGACAATCAATCGAGTTAACCTCTTCAACTAATTAAAATTATTTAATTACATAAAATAAAAATTAATAACTATAATATAAAAATAAAAGTGAAAAGACAACCATAATAATAAAAAATTGAAATTATATATATATATATATATATATATATTTTTGATGAATTAACTTGAATGGTTGAAAATTGTAATTTATAAATAGGGGATGTCTTTAATCCTAATACAAATTGAACATTAAAACTTCAAAGCAAATTTTGTAAAACTAAGTAGATAGTCAATGAGATTCTAAAATATTAGCATCATCCTTTAAAGAGTGAAATATCTATACAAGCAATATAATTATATATTATTTTATGTTTCTGGAGCTCAACCATTGTGCCCTTAAATCTATTGCCCCATCTTTTTTGTCAAAATCAACCAAAATTCCGCTTCAAGTTTTCTCGAATAAACCTTGTCATTTTGAGATTGTTCCTATTTCTTCTATCATATGTGAAAAATGTGACTATTCATCGTAAGAAGAATAAAGAGGTAAATCCAAAGGGGGGAATGGATTCGAGGGACACTGTGGGTTCTCAAGAATCCTATACTCCTTTGTCAACCCATTTAAATTTGTGTCATCCATCCTCGAAGATTATTACCAATGTTGGGGATCTTAGAGTAAGTCAATCCCTTTCCCTGGTTGATCTATGAATTTAATCTCCTTCAACATCAGAGGACTAGGGGGAAGGCCCACATTCAATGGTCTCAAAAGGATGTTCAATCTATATCAGGATGATATTGTACTGATTCAAGAAACCATGTGTATTGGTGTTAAGGCTTGTGAGTTTTTCTTAAATATTTTTTCCAGGTTGGGAGTGTTGTGCCTTAGATGCTTCAGGACTTTCTAGTTGACTGTTAGCAATATGGAATCCCTTCATGGTTGATTTCAAACCCTTCTCTTCTATTGTGGGTACCTTTCTTGAAGGTAAATTACAAGGATTTGAAGTTCTTGTCAAACTAAGTCATTAATTGTTATGGGCCTTATTCACGAAGAGAAAAATTTTGGAAGAGGATTGAACGTAGTGGTATTTTAAAGGAGGAGTTTCTCATTTTTGTAGGAGATTTAAATCTCACTATGTCTTCTCAAGAGATTTGGGGGTCAAATCCTCGATTAGACCCCTTGGAAGACTATCTATGTCAATTGTTTCAGGATTCAAGCTTGATTGATGTTTATTCTAATCCTTTGACCCCTACATGGAGTAATGGGTGTATTGGGAGTGTTTTGGTGTCTAAAAGAATTGATAGGTTTTTCATTTCAGAAAAAAAATTTAGATGTAATTAACAGGTACAGAGCATGGACTATTCATTATGGGATATATGATCACTTTCCTATCTATCTCCAAGTTGATTTTGAAAACAATGGTCAAAATTTTCCTTTTAAATTTAATCATAGTTGGCTTGAAGAACCAGATTTTCACAAATTGGTTAAAGATTTTTGGTCCTCTTTTCTTAAAGACATGGGGGATCTACTATGAATAATTTGGTCTCTAAACTAAAAGGTCTGAAGAAAAAGGTTTTAGAATGCGAAAAGAATAAAAATAAGGAAATGAATCAAGAATTATTGATGGTGGAAGAGACGATTGACACAATCTTTGCTCTCTATCCTTCAAGAATTTTTTCTAAGGATACTAAGAATAATCTGGTGGATTTGGAAGCACAACAAGATAAAATATTAAGGATTAAGGAGGAAACTTGGAGTTTAAAAAGTAGATCCATTTGGTGATAATAATACTAATTTTTTTCATAAATTTGTTAATAAAAGGAGAATAACTATTGAATTTGGTATTTGCGTGATAATAAAGGGAAGATGATTAATACACATAAGGAATTGAAAGGAGATGTAGTTTCACATTTTGAAAATATTTTTAGAGATCCAAAAAATTCCAATATATCTACTCGGCTTAAATTGCTTGAATATTTTCCTAGATTTTTCTCCGAGGATGAAGGTAATCTGATTGGCGAAGAAGTCACTCTGGAAGAGATAGAAAATATCATTGAAACATTTTCCAAATCCAAAAGTCCGAGCCCTAATGGCTGGACTGTGGAGCTTTTCTCACTTGTCTTTGAATTAATGGGGAATAAGCTACTGAAAGAGGTTGAGGAGTCTCGTGTTTTTTGTTTTTTTTGCTAGAATCTCCTCGACTTGCAAGAGTGCCTTTGGTATAAGAAACCATAACCTAGGGGCATCTAAGCCATCAAAATCACCTAGGGATCGCACCTAGCCTGGGCCACAACAACCCTCAACTGGTTGGATTTTGGTTGTCTCCTCCCAACTAGCTCACCCCTAAAGGGAATTGAACCCAAGTCTCCTTTCTGACGAGACCCACACCTTAATCGAATGAGCTAGAAAGAATTGATGAGGAGTCTCATGTTAAGGGGTATTTTTTTGGAGCTTTAAATTCCACTTTCATTGCTCTTATTCCTAAGAGCTCAAATCCAGAGTCATTTGATGATTATAGACCAATTTCACTTTATAGTCTCGTGTACAAAATTATCTCCAAGGTGATATCCAAAAGGATTAAACCCAAAGCTGTTAAGTGTCTCTCTCTTGAACAATTTAGTTTTCTTAATAAGAGACATATCCTGTAGATGCTATAGGAGTTACACAAGAATTTTTTCACTCCATCAAAATTAATAAACAAAGGCTCTTATTCTAAAGATGGATATGATGAAAGCTTATGATAGGGTGGACTGGACTTATCTCATATTAGTTCTTCCTCAAATTACTCTTACCTTGATGGTGACATACTGGATAATGGCATGTGTTACCACTGCAAATTTCTTGGTTTTAGTTGATGGTAACCCTACTGTTTTCTTCAAAAGTTCTAGGGCCTTAGACAAGACTGCCACTTGTCTCCACTATTATTTATGTTGGTCGTGGAGGGCCTTAGTAGGCTTATTGGAAAACCCAAGTAGGAAAATAAACTGATTGGTGTAAAGGTGACATCATCTCACATTATTACACATCTACTGTTTGTGGATGATGTGCTATTATTTGGATATGGTTCTGTTGAGGAATGGGAAACTTACTCTGAAATCATTAATATTTTTTGTGAAGCTATAGGGATGGAGGTTAGCATACAAAAGTCTTGCTTCTTTCACAATGAAATTCAAGAAAATGGTTTGTCTAGTATTTAGACATTCTTTCCTTTTAAAGATAAACTCTTGTCATATGGTTTTAAATACTTGGGGTATAAACCCAACAATTATGTGAAGGCTAAGTAGTTGTGGATTTTGAAAAAAAATGGAAAAAAACATTGGTTGTTGGTGTTATAAGTGGTTATCTATTGGTGGCAGACTCACTCTCATTAAGTTGGTCTGGAGAGCATTCTGATATATAAGCTTTCACTTGCCAAGATTCCTGTGTCCATCCTTAAAAATATGAGGAGGAAAATGATGCATTTCCTTTGGTCAGGTAATGTAAATAAGTCAAATTTTCATCTTGCAAATTGGGAAACTATCTCCTCTCCAAAAGCCATGGGAGGTGGGGTATACAAAATCTGCATTGGTTCAATACTGCTTTGAACCTGAAGAGTTTATGGAGGGGACTTTTTGGTAAGGGGATTTGGAAAGATATTATATTTTCTAAGTATCTTAAATACAAACCTGTTTTGGAATGGATTAGGAGCCAAAGGAAATCTTCAACTCAACCCTCCAATTTCTAGAAAGGCTTCATTAACTCTTATCCTTGGATGGGCTACAAGATTGCTTGGATTATTGGAAGTGGTAAATTTGTGCACTTAGGGATGGATCCCTTTATTGGAGGAGGAGAATTTTATTTGTTGTCACAATATCTTTGTAGTCAACTTGCAGATCAGGGATATTATAAATTGGCTCATATTACAACTCTGTCAAATGATTTGCATTCATATTGGTTGACTGTAGGTGAATTGAGACTAACATGTGAGCTTACAGATGAATGAAACCGGTTTACTAAAGAGATTTCAGACCTTGGTATCTATCTATTAGAGGAAGATGATAAACTAGTTTGGGAAAGGAATAGATCAGATGGCCAAATTAATGCTAAAATGGCCTATGAAGCTATTACGAAAGTCTCCTCTGAAAACATTGGAAAATGATGGCATAAGAAACTATGGAAGTGGAATATTCCACTCAAAATCAAATGTTTCACTTGGATTTGTTTTGAAAATAGAATTCTATCATGGGATAATTTACTAAAAAGGGGATTTGTTGGGCCCAATATATGTTTCTTATGTAAATCGAGTTTCGAGTTTGTGTATCATCTATTTGTAGAATGCCCCTTTTCCTACACAGTTTGGACAAAAGTGATTTTTGAACTAAATATTTCAGTGGATTGGTTACAGTTATCTGTTGGGTGCACATTTGAAGATATTCTAAAAAAAATGGATTCTTCTTTGTCCAAATCATAGAGAACTGCCAGCTTTGATATGCAAGGAAATTTGGAAAGTACGAAATTTAAGGATTTTCGAAGATGTTTATCAACAGGTACAAGTGATTGTTGTCAAAAATTTGGGCTTATATAAAGATTATCATAGATATGTTTGTATTCCAAATGAGAAAATTCTTACTGAACCAATTTTGGCAGTTAATCCTAGATTTGACTTTTTGTGTTGGTTCCATGGCTGGAATATAGTCTGGAATTTATTTAAGCAGTTGTATGAGTGAAGAAATTTATGTACTAGCAAGTTGTAACATTGATTATATCTGGAATATCAAGTTACTTTTCTTTTTCTTTTTTTTTTTTCTGTTTGAAAAAAAGATATGTTATTATTAGCTATTTAAGAAATAACAGGTTACTTGTTTTGTAATACCTATAAGGGTTGCTAGGAATACATCACGTGCTATATATATATATATATATATATATATAGAGAGAGAGAGAGAGAGAGAGAGAGAGAGAGAGAGAGAGAGAGAGATTTTCAATATTAAAAAAAATTGTACTTTGTGATATTTTTGTTTGATTTTTTTTAGTTTTTTATAGATTTATCACTAAAATGGATTTACATTAGTTTAAAACATTTTCTTTAAAATTGAATTATATATATTTTTTATATTTAGTAGATTTATTAACCAATATAAAAGTATGAGGGATATATATATATATATATATATATATATATATATTTCTTAATTAAGGTCCAATAGGTCAAAGTTGGTCTTAATGGACTATAATGTTGTCATCATCATCCTCACACGTATAAACAATGCCTTGGACAAATAAAGTCAAAAGATCGAGGAGGAAGATGAGGGTGATGGTTTAACAAAGGGGAGAGCTAGGGTTTCCTTAGGGAAGAAGATCCACATTTAATCTAATGATTCAATGAGGATTCCACTACAGGTTGAATAGATTGTGAAGGGAACAAGGGTGCTCGCAAGGAGAGCTTTAATTAGCTATTTTTGTGGTCCAAAATATCATGCCATAAAGATGGTAGAATAGATCAAATTAACTTTGGGCTTCTATAGCTAGAGGTAAAATCTGAATTACTCCATTGTGGAGATTTTTTTTACTTTTGTTTTTTAGTGATGAATATAGGGGTTTCCCATGCATGGTTATAGGGAAATATTACTTACTTACATACATACATATAGTTTTTCTGTATTAGTTAATCTCAATGGATGTTAAGGTTCTCTCTCTCTCTCTCTCTCTCTCTCTCTCTCTCTCTCTCTATATATATATATATATATATATACCTTGGATAAATAATATATATCGATCTATATAATGCCATAGGCAGATAAAATTGAAAGATTGAGGAGGATGAAGGTGGTGGTTCGACTGAGGGGAGAATTATAATTTATGGAGGAAGAAGAGTCAAGGGGATCGGTGATGGTTCCATTATAACAAGTTGAATGGATTGTAAAGAGCACAAGGAGAGATTTGATTGGCTAATCTTATGGTCCAAAATCTTACATCCCAATGATGGTAAAATGAATTGAATTGACTTGAGATTTTGTAGCCAAAGGTAAGATTTGAATCACTCCTCTATATACATAATTTTTTACTTTTCTTTTTTATAACTTGATAGCTAAGGAGGGGTGCTCTCGATGAGGCCTTGGAGCTATGAATCATCAAGTCTACAAATTATTCCATGGTATAATATTTTGATTCATAGAGGGCTAAGAGAGAGAAGCTTTGTTTATGGGTTTGACTTCTTGTTTTGACTCTACACCTTTATGATCCAAATATCCTGAGGATGGTAGGTGATAAGTTGGGATCATTTCAAAGAGGGTGTCGATAACCTTAGAGAGAGAATTCACCTATCATTTGTTGGTATTGATATCTATTGATAATGGTCTTCCAATGAAAATAGTCTTGAATGGCGCAGAAAGAGATTTTGTTAGATGGTTGTTTATGAAAATTTATGCTTCCGTTGTTAGTTTTTTTTAAGCTTGGACATTTGTTTAAGGGGTTTCCAAGGAAGAGTTTGTCTTTGTGAAAACCCACAAAGTCAAAGATGAGACTCTGAAATCTCCATAAGGTAGCAAGGAAGGAAATGGTGGGTTGGAGAACACATATTTTTCTACACTGAGCCATGAAGGGCCTCGTCAAAATCAAGGTGCAGGGGTGAAAGCATATTTAGAGGAGGTAACAGTCACAAGGGTAGATCTAGTGGTTACAATTTTAAGGAAGGAAGTCTCGCAAAAAAGAGGGATTATTGGGGGAAACTATGTTCTCTCTTCTGAATGAAAGTTATAAAGTGAGCTAATCAATGAATTACCAATTTATGAGAAAGATGTGAAAGGGGATATGGATGTCGATCTTAGGACTATGCAAGAATGGAGTCTATGTGACTTGGGAATGGTCCCTATAGTCACCCTCTTTTGCAATGGCATGGTTAAATGGACACTTAGAGAGATATGAGATAGATGAGGCTAGAGATTAAGCAAGTATATACGAGATGATAAAGCTTCTTGAAGGCATCCACTCCTCCAATAGGGTCACCCTATTTTTCCTAAGCCTGAAAACACAAATCATCAAATTTGTAGGTGAATTTTCTCAAAACCCTATAGGACATCCATTATTTTCCACCAACAATAAGTGATGAATTGGCATCAATGTCCCCAAAGATAGGGATAACTACCTAGGCTGAAATGTGTGATGAGTAAAACATCTCTAGATCTAGAGGTAGATACATCCCCATATTAATCCACCACTCTTCTTGTGGTGGTGATATATCTAGGAGGCATTCCATATTTCTCAAGGGGGATGTTGGATTCTTACTCCTCAAAGTAGATGGTTATGTAGTTAAGGAAATGGAAAGAAAGCACCCAAATATCAAGGTGAGTTCTCCAAATCTAGCTCCCAATCTTGTAGTGATTGTAAGAAAATGTAAGCCACTAAATTTGGCTAGGGAAATATCTAAAGTTAAAATTGGACCCATCCATATTGGAAAACTATTCCTTTCCCAACACATGTTCCAAGTGTTTGGGACATTGAGGCAAGCATTGATCCTTTTATTGTAGATTTTAGACACGTTGTCTAGTCCTAGTTCAACGAGTTGGGGCTTGGGGGGGTGGGGGTTTCAAGGTTCTATTAGTGCATTTTTCCCTTTGACTTTTGGGTTCTATTGTAGAGGTAGATTTTGATCCCAATTCTAAATAGTGCTTGATTATGCTCTCTAGTCTCATGGAAAAATGCCTAAGTGAATATATTAAGGATTGTATAAGATTATTCCGACTATTGGGATTAATCAAGGTTATAGGCTTGTGGATATTATTTAAATCTCTTAGGAGTAGTTTTATAAAAATTGACAAAACTTGACTTCTTCCTTGGGAAAAAAATATAAGGAATGCCCTAGTCTAAGAGAGTTGGATCCATTAATGAGAAGCAAGGTGTTTTTCACTTGTGGGAAAGGTTTGATATTCATGAGGGTTTTTCTTGGAACCATGGAGTCACCATGAGGTAGTGGTTGAACTTGTGGCTACACTTAGAGAGATTATATTAAATAATCTTGTGTCACAAGCACACATAAGTGGATGAAATACCACCTCTATGTCCATCATTTTTTTAAGTTCCCAGGGTTAGTTCAATCAGTTGAACGATCCACCCAAGGCATGTTGTCAATGAGGAGGCCATAGGTCAAAAGTTCAAATCTGGTCGAGTCCCTCAAGGTTAACAACCACTATTGTGGTTGGGGGTCTCCATATGGATATTCCAAGGAAGTGGGGAAATCACATGAAAATCACACGAGGTTTTCCTTGGGAAAAATAATATGAACAATTCCTTGAATGAAAATTGAATAACATCAATCTAGATCCATATAAACCTTGGATCTATCAAGTGCTAGGAGAGATAAAATCTCTTGAGGTGAAATCCTTTTTTGTATTGCAAATATTTGAGAAAAGGTTTGCACTTCCATGGTTAGAGTGAAAACAATTGAGGAAATGTTTGCATATATGTGCGCCCATTGATTTGATCCCTCTTGAGTTAATATGGATGTAGATGGGTTATTATTACACTAAGAAAACCAATTTTGTGATGAATTGAGGTTTGTAATGTGAAGGTGAAAAAAAAAACTTACCAGAACACCAACAAAAAGATCATAATATAACTTAAAAAAATAACAAATGTATATCCATCTTCGCCCAAATATTTTAAAAGGTGATGAATTTGCATCTTGGTTTCTTTTTTCCCTTGGAAAAATATTCTAACTTCTTATCCATAATGTCGAAAATATGTAACATTGTATAGATGCTATTAGCGCATTTCATAAAAACTGGGAAGAAGGTCCTCCCCACACCTAATAATTTATCACATAAATGGGCATGAAAGCACCAATTGATTTTGAGACTAAACATCAGAAATGAAGAAAGCATGTCAAGGATTAAGGATGAAATAAGTCCTTGATCCTATCTATTTTTCCTTTATTCTTCTTAACCTCAATCCACTCCACTATAGAAGGTTCCACATGAACAATTTATAATTCAAAAGTCGAATTTCCACAATTCATATAGGGTGCTAACTCCTTATTGAAATCAAAGTGATTAGATTCATGAAGTCTCTTCATTCCTCCTAATAGAGCATCCTTAACAACTTCCATTCCCAAGAGATAAAAACTTGTATTCAAGTCTTCTTATCTAGCCTACAAGGGGAGAATTGTTTCCTTAGTCAACACTTTTCCATAAGCAATCTCTGAATCTTTTGTTTGTTAATTTTCCTCGTCATGATCATCTTCATTAGTTGGCATTAATTGCTCAAGGGATTGCCAGTGTTTTGGTTTTTGTTTGAGCCCTTTCTTCCTTGGAGCATGACATCGTGCATGAGGGAATGTATCTTGTAGATGTCATATTTGTTGGCAAATTTGACACTGAAATGTTGTATTCTCATAATCCAAGACTTGAGTCCATCTAAAATTTTCCTATTTGATAATAATTTTTTTTCCAGTAAACCCTTACTACGATCTATCTCAACACAGACATGGGCACATGTGCATAATCCCACCTTATCTCTCTCGAGATTTATTTTTATGTAGATGTTCAAAGTATTGTATATATCCTCAAGGACTGATAAGTGCCAAAAATGTAATAGCAAATTGGGAAGCAAACCCAAACTAACATTCTAGTGACTTACATAATGTTACAATCAAATTATAGGGACCATAGGATAACAAAAAGTCTCTCTCTTTCCCCAAAATTGGGGATTTAACCATGATTTGAAAGCATGTTTGTTCAACAAGCATTTCTCTTAACACTTGACCTATAATCACTTCATCAAACACTTGGTGTGCAACATCAAATTGTAGTCATTGCAAGCACAATGACTTTGACATTGCCTTATAAAAGAATCAAGTCAAACACTTTGTGAGCAAGCCTTTCATCAAACACTTAGTAGTCTGGGGAGCTATGATTTGTTAATTCATGATTATAACTTACCCATTTGTATTCTAAGGGAGATTGTATAATCTTTACTTCCTCATCTTGGAGGAAAGGACATCCATTAGATTTGAAATCTCATTCGGATTTGTTATGCAAAAAGATGATTGGATAACTAAGGTGTGGCTTTTGATGCAATATAACTTGTGGTTAGATCAGATACGATGAGTCTTTGAAGATGAATAGGAGATATAGTCCAAATCTAAGTAGAGAATGACAGTTATTAAAAGAATTATTAAAATTGCATTACGCAAAGCTTATGATTGAAATTCCTGAGGAGGTAATGCTAAATTGAGGATTATAGTGAATCTTTAAGGACATTGATCTTTCATAATCTTCAAATATAACCCGACCATCCAAAAATTTGCCACCCATCCCTTCCTTGCCATTATCAACTTCTTTCTAAGTTAATATAATTCCAGTGAGGCTCAACAAGAACAAGAGCATCATGTCACATACAAGAATGGAACCTAGGTAGGGAGAGTAAGAATCATTCCTTCCAACCACCCAAGCTACATCCAATAGACAATCATTTATTCTTCTACTTAAATTATAAAACATTCAATTACAACAATTTTATAATTTATGATTTGTAAAATTACTGATATTAAATAAACTAATCTAATAATATATTTTGCACATTTTATTAAATAAATAAATTAGTATGCAAATTTATTAATAGAGAATGATTTTAGGACAAATGAGTGACTGCTTATCTTAATTAATATTTTCAACATATCTTTGAGCCAAATTTTAATTCAACCTTAGTTAGATAAAAAATTGTTATTATCCGAGAGAATGATTTTAGGACAAATAAGTGACTGCTTACCTTAATTAATATTTTCAACCTATCTTTGAGCCAAATTTTAATTCAACGAATTAACCTTAATTAGATCAAAAGTAGTTATTATCCGTGATTCAGTTGAGCTGTCTAAATGATATCTCCACTTCACCCCTTTCAATAAACAAGGGTCCAGCAAAGAAACTTGCAATAACAGTATTGACTCCTTACTAATCTCTGTATAAATGTCTGGCGGATTCATTTAAAAACCTACAAACTTGGATGCCTAGATAGATGGAGCAACCCTGGTAATGTTGATGTTGTAATTGCACCATTAGTCATAAATTCGAGATCTCCTCGCGTGGAACGAATCTAAACCCTTACTTATTTAATCGTAAATTCCTAATGATGAATTCCTCGAGCGTGTCCCACACAACACGAATCTTTAAGGCTGACGTTTCGTGTTGTAAATTTCAGTAATCGTATTGAAAAGATTACGCGAGGGAGGCCTGCTTCCTGCAATTCTGCGGCGTGAACTCTGCGTGGGTCATTCCGCAAGAGTGAAATTGCTTGAATTTTCCTCCGAAGAGGTCTCTGCTCGAACGTAATTCCCCTTCGTCCACTCGAATTATTTCATTGGAAGCAACAGCCAGACGTTCCGGACACGAATTTGCAGCAAACCAAGGCATGTTTCTCTACGTTTTCTTTGATTTTTTCGCATTTAGATGGCAGCTTTAGTGCATAACATCTCAAAGGGTATCCAAAGGAATTCTCTTCTCTGATACCCATTTCCAATACGGCCGTAGGGGGACACGATAATTTCGAGTAAACCCTACAGTCCAAGGGCTCTGCACCCTTTTAGCAGGTTTCGAACGCGTGACCTGCCCGTGGTAAATATGGATAACAAGGATATGTTGAACACGCTGCTGTGCGACGAGCTTCTGGGGGAAATTCTGGGCAAATTGCAAGAGATTTCATACTGTAAAGATGTTTGTCTCGTCTGTAGGCGTTGGCTTCTTGTTCAAAGAAGAGTCAAGACCAGTTTGGGATTGCTCATTCCTGAAAGCACTTCAGTTTCGTGTTTTGGGTCGTCGGTTCGAATCCTCTTGAGGCAATATTCCCAAATTCGGAGGCTGTCGGTGACGTCTGGCCAGTTGCAGATGGATACAGAGCTTTTGGATTATATTCTGGATGCTATAGGTGAAGGCTGCAAGTTTCTGAAGGAATTGCGGTTTGGTGTCGGCCCTGTGACCTGTTACGGCTTGAAAGCCCTTGCCAAGGGCAGTGTTAATTTAACATCGTTGGAGTTGGTAGGGTTGAGTCCGAGGTTTTTTCTATCATTGACCGAGTTTAAGTCATTGAGAGAGCTCTCTCTCGTTCTATCTGGATGGAATTCAATAGATGATTTTAATGGGATTCCTGATATGCCGTTGTCATTAGAAAGATTGAGCTTGGTGGGTATTGGGGTTGGGTATAGAGGTTTGGGATGGATTTGGCGGAATTGCCCAAAATTGCAGAAGTTGGAGTTGTATAGCTGCGAGGGAATTGGGGATTCTGATTCATCGTCCTTTGTAAAAGCCCTGTCTTCTCTCCAAGAACTTCACTTGAGGAGGTGTAGAACTATAGCCAATGATGTCCTGATGCTTGCTGCAGAAAACTGTGAGGCATTGAGAACCCTCGTTTTTTATGATGGAGGGGATACAGAAGGACTACACTCTGTCGTTAAGCAGTGCCAGAGTCTAGAAGTTTTAGACCTGAGATTGCCTCTTGACCTTAGCAATGAGGATTTAGCTGTTATATCTGAGAACTGCCGGTCACTTAGAAGCCTCCGTTTGCACAGCTGCTGGCTGGCAACTGGAGCTGGTATGAAATTGCTTGGAACGAACATGAGATTGTCCCTTGAGGAATTGGTTTTAGTGAGATGCCGTGCTGTTGTGCAGGAGCCTGGCATATTGACAACTCTTGGTCAGCAGCTCAAATGGCTCAAGAAATTGGATCTTTCTGACAATGATTGTCTGCGTGACAAAGAGTTGGGGGCCATGCTTGCCTCTTGTAAAAGCCTGTCCAGTTTACGGTTGTGGCGGTGCAGAGGATTGACAGACATGGTTGCGGCTTCAATTATTCAAAACTGTCAGCTGCTAGAGAGTATTGATATCACGAGATGTGATGGTATTACGACAGACGCTGTGAATGCTCTGCTTGGCTCTCCTAAGTTGAGGCAACTTGGAGTTGATGAGCACAAGATATCAAAAGTGACTAGGAAATTAGCCTCGAAGAAGAAGATTTTCATCATGAAATCGGAATCAGAGGATTTTCATTTTAAAGTTTGAGCTGGCAAACTAAAATGTAACTCTATTTTTATTGCGTTCCAAGCAGGTCAAGGGATTAAGAGGCCATTAGTTCACCATGCTTGGCCTAACTGCCCTGGGGCCTGAACTGAGGGTACGCCTTATTCATTCAGGCATTGGCTCCTAATAAGATAGGTACCTGTGTAATTCAGTTTTTTTTCAATGGTTCATCTCACTCAGGTCGCATTGCACTGTTTTGTCTGTAAAAGCAATATGTATTCAAGTTATTGGAACTCAATTTTTTTTTTAAGTTTGTACATGTAGGAGGATCTGAAGTCTGTTTTTCTAAATTGTAATAGCTCTGGTCAGCGCCCAAAAATCGGGACAGCTGCAAATAAATTGCAATATTTATCAATTATACTTTAATGATTGGCACTCCACTGGTTTGTAGGGTTTTCCTAAATTGAAATTGCTCTGGTCAGCGCCTAAAAGTCGGGACAGCTACAAATAAATTGGAATACTCATCAATAATTGTTTAATGATTGACATTTCACTGGTTTGTTTGAAGCAAATAAGCTACAGAGAGATATCCATGTTGAACTCTGTGCAGATTCCAGAAGATTGTACCAAAAATAAAACAATTTCAAGTCAGATTATCAACTATAAGAAAATAAAATCCACAGATGTTCAGATATTCTGGTTTGTCCCTGATTGTATTCAAGTTGATATGTGACATTGTATCATTGGGGTTCAAGGCTGCAAGGCCATTTTATTGAAAAGAGTCTGAAATCTCTAAAATTCAATACATATGTTGGCTTGTACCAAGTTCAGTTTAAACCTGATTTTATTGCTGAACCTAATATTGATTTGATTAACATTGATGATTATTTACCAACTCCATAAAGTATTTAGGATCTGCCTTTCCGATCTTAATACTGCTTTTATATTGCGATGTATTTTGAAATCAGTATCACTATATGGGACTTTGGCATTCCTTTAAAATCCATACAATTCAAAGGTGACCAATGAAAGGAAAACCTCACACAAATACATTTTCAATATGAATGAATTTATGATAATTTTGAAGAGGCAAAGCTTATGATTGAAACATAACTCTGTGCGTACTGGATAGTGGATACCGATGCTTTTCATTTTGGTGGGGAGATTTACATATGCTATATTTAATAAAACTTGAACTAAAACAGTTGCTTCATAATTGTTATATTATATGATAATTAAATAACACTTCAAGAAACTGGATGCCTCTTGATGTTTATAAATCTTTTTTTAAAATAAATCTATGTTAATTTTTAAAATCTATGTTGATTTTTAAAATCTATGTTGATTTAGTATTTACAATGTGTAATATCTTTATATGCAAACTTGATTTAGTATTTACAATGTGTAATATCTTTATATGCAAACTTAAAGGAAATTAGATGAATTTAACTTTGATATTTGATATATAAGAGAGGAATCTATGCTGGTTTAGTATTAACCAGGTGTGCTGTCTGTCTTTGTATGCAGACTTAAAGGAAATTAGATGACTTTGACTTTGACATATAGGGAAACGGAATATACATTATTTGAAAATGGATGTATGATTTGATGTAAATGAATATGAGTTTAAATAGGATACTGTTCTTACCATTTTGAAGGCAAATGCATGTTTTAAAATTTAATTGGTTTAAAATTGCAAAAGCATGTTTTAAAATTTAATTTGTTTAAAATTTTTAGTTAGTGGTGATATTTATTTTATTTTTACCATTTTCAAAGCATGTTTTTAAATTTAATTTGTTTAAAATTTTTAGTTAGTAGTGATATTTATTTTATCATTAATATAAATAATTTTTATTTATTTTTATATATTATTCGAGTATAACTGCAGAAAACTATACTGTTGAACACACTGTGCTCTGAATGTGCTTATGGTTACGTAATAAATTTGTTTAAAAGAGAGAAAAAGCTTCATAATTATTTGCCACAAATTTTCAGAATAATGTTAATTGTTTTTATGTTATAAATGCCATATACATTTATCATTACTGAATCTCTAATTCCATGGTGTGTTCTGAAGTTTTCCGATTGATAAGATCATGAAAATGGACTTTAAAATTTTCTTATTAATTTTCATTTCATTGAAAACATGCCATTTTCACATATCATTTCATTGAAAACATGCCATTTTCACATATCAACTATATGAATCCCGAGCATATATAAATAAGTCCCTTTGATATAAAGTACATTGTAAAAACTGTATACTTCTCAAACGTATAGGTAAGTCCCTTTGATAATGTATATTGTCATACATAATATCACAGTGGCAATTGAATGTGGCCTCGTTAAAAGTACTAAGACTTTTAACCAGTAATTAGACTTTTAATCCTGAAAAACAAACATAATGTGAAAGCCCACATTGTTCTTCATCGTGCAATATGATTAAACTCAAAGAAGTACTAAGACTTTTAACCAGTATTTAGACTTTTAATCCTGAAAGACAAACATAATGTGAAAGCCCACATTGTTCTTCATCGTGCAATATGATTAAACTCAAAGAAGTACTAAGACTTTTAACCAGTATTTAGACTTTTAATCCTGAAAGACAAACACAATGTGAAAGCCCACATTGTTCTTCATCGTGCAATATGATTAAACTCAAAGTTTGAGTATGTGTACTTGGGAATCGGAACTAGCACCCTACTGCAATATGATTGATCTTAGTACATGTCCTTGGGATTTATACCATTAGACAATGTATAGGGAGTTACTGATATCCATGTTGTATTTACATGTCATATCAGTATGTTTATGAAATAAATTTTATTTTTTATATATACATATATGTTTATTTTGAAAAATGTTTGATCGATGTGGTATGGCATCATATTTCTGTACGAGTCTTTTTGGTTAGTAGTATGTTAATTAAGATATGATGCACTTTTTTCACACAGAAATATAATAAGATATGATGCACTTAATAAGTCAATCATGTAAATTTTGTGTAAATTTTGCAAATCTAATTAAGACTTTATTAATGATGTAATATAGTTTGTACGTTTTTGATAATGAGAACACTTCTTCACCATCATCTTTACTAAAATTGTGCTTTATTTTGTACATGGTTTTGATAATACGAACACACACGTTTCATTTTCAAGATCATCCTTTGGATATGTCGAGTGATTTTTCAACATGCTATAAACAATCTACTAGTCAAAATTAATAATCATGAATTAATATAAAAGGTTCAATCACTATGCAATGTTGACAATGTTCAATCACATATCAAGATTACGTTGAAACTCTTTTCAATCCAAAGAATAACATTATATAAAAATATTGTTATTTTTTTTAAACCAAAGGTATAATGCAATACACAACTCACTCCTATTTAATTGTGAATTTGGAGTCTTAAGTTGATCATCTTTTTTGACATATTATATATCAAAGAGCCATCACTCCATTCACGACCAACTACTCTATTTTATTGATAATATCAACCAAAAAGAAAGTAGGAAATGTTATTCCAATGATTGAAATTGACACGTACTTTAATTTAGTAGGCTTTTCTCTTTTGTTTGTTTTGAATTGTGATGGAACTTTTCCATTCAAACATATCTAGCAGATAAATGATGTTTATAAGTAAACATATTTTATCGATTTCTTCTTCATAATAGTGTTGTATTTTAGGAAGTTATATGGTTTCTTTTTCATAAGTTAGCACTTGTCATCAACACAATTATCATTTCATATTTATGTTAGAAGGTCTTTTACGCTTTTGTAGTGTTGTTATTTTTTCAACATTTAATTCAATATGATCTAGGATTTTATCTGAGAGAACACCATGCACAACATACATAAAAGACAATAGACACAAAGCATTTCACTGGGGAAACCATAAAGGAGAAAACCCCGCAACTTTCTCAGAGATAGAATGAGCAATAATACAAAACCCCAAAACAAGAAGATGGTCTCCAACAACTTCCTCCTCCTCCACTTGTGCGAACTTGTCTCTCTCTCACTTATGCGAATGAGTGAATGAGTGAATGAATCAAATGAGAGAGTCACACTCTCAATTTATACTTTACTTCACTTGCCTTTTTCCCTAACTAGGCCGAATTCTCCTAGGAGAGTCTAATAACCCATTATAACTCAACACTGGGCCAACCCCACTAGGGGAGTCTAATAACCCACTCAAATACAATAATATCTTTCCCGATCGGAGGAATGAAACCTCTTCGTCGGAAGTACAATGACAAACGAGTACAATATAAAATATACAAGGGAAATACATTCTGAAGTTACAAATACATCAACACTTCCTCTTAACTAGGAAGGTATTCTCTTGACACAGTTCATCGACACAAGTTTTCATCTCTGGATCAAAGTTGGATCATCATCGTCACTGTTGTTGCTATCTCGACCATCAGTCTCCAATCTACTCGTCATAGGAAGTTCTATAGAGCCAACCCTTTTTAATGTTGGATGTAGGCCTAGCCTCCATGTAGGTCTTCATCATCTCTGTGAGCAAGCCATCAAGTATGTACATCTCAGGACTTATTACATGCCTCTGCAAAACCTGCAAGATCTCCCGGCACTGATTACATGTTACTGCAAAACTTGAAGAAGCATCCCAGGAATGATTATATGCCTTTGCAAAACCTATGTACCATACTGTCACCTCATCATCTTCAGATCATCTTATCGTCAACGGAGCACAGGCCAAATGCACACAACACAACACTTACACTCATCGGCATGAGAGGACTAACCTACCACCATCCATGAAAGACTCAACACTTACATCTATGCCATGGGAAGACGCACCTCAACCATGCGAGAATGGCACTGCCCTTACATCTATGCCATGGGAAGACACACCTCAACCATGCGAGAATGGCACAACACTTATATCACAGCCATGGGAAGACACACCTCAACCATGCTGGAATGGTTCATCACTTATATCACAACCATGGGAAGACACACCTCAACCTTGTTGGAATGGCTCGACACTTATATCAACGACCATGGGAAGAAACACCTCAACCATGTCGTAATGGCCCGACACTTATATCAGCGACCATGGGAAGACACACCTCAACCATGTCCGAATGGCCCCATCCCTTACATCTACACCATGGGAGGGCACACCTACCACCATGTGAGAATGGCTCGTGTACATCTGCATCTTCCAGACTCATCACATCCACTTGAAAGGAACCTCAATCTGAATTACACCAAACTTTTCTCTGAAGTACTCAAAATTCACTCTGGCCAACGGCTTGGTCAATACTGTTGATGTATTTGTAACTTAGGAAGATATTCACTTGTATATTGTATGTATTACATTTGTACTTTATTGTATCCCCAACGGAGATGTATTATTCCTTCAATTGGAAGTATCGTCATTTGTATTTAGTTAAGTGTCATAACTTATATTTGATGGGTTATTAGACCACCCTAGTGGGGTCAGCCCAGTGACAAGTGGTAATGGGTTATTAGACTCTCCTAAGGGAAGTCGGCCCAGTTAGAGTTAAAGGCGGGTCAAGTCATTGTATAAATAGAGAGTGTGTCTCTCATTCTATTCATTCACTCACTCACTCACTTTGCATTAGTGAGAGAGAGGAGGAGTGTGCACAAGTGGAGGAGGAGAAACTGCTAGGAGACTATCTCTTGTTTTGGGGTTTGATCTTTGTGATATTTGTATTGGTGCTCATTCTATCTGTGAGGAAGTTGTGGGGTTTTTCACCTTCTTGGTTTTCCTCGATGGAATGCTTTGTGTCTCTTGTCTCTTGTGTTTGATATGATGTACATGTTGTTCTCTCAGTTAAGATCATATATCATATTGAATTAGATGATGAAAAACTAGCATGGTATCAGAGCTAGCCTGAAGGAAGGCATTGTATGGCATTTACAACACTTGTTTCACTTGCGACAAATTGGAAGCTAGGGCTTGGTATAGTAAAAACCAATCATCGTGGCACTTTCGCTATAAATCAGTTTTGGCGAAGGTTTGGGATCTGAAACTTTTACAGGTTGAAGATGAAATGTTCATGTACCTTGTGTCCGAAGCTCGGCCTCAGATTCGTTGTAATTTGTGAGATATTATCTGTACAAGTTAGGGTTTCTGCCTCTTCCAAAATGTAGTCCTAAAAAGGTGACCTAGGCACAAAGGTCATATCTCAGGCTAGGAAGTTGCAAATGGAATTCCATAAAAAGTTACAGTTAGGGAACAGACTGTAGTTTCAAAGGTTCGGGTTTCAGAGGCCGAAGTTGAAACAGTGACATGTGTCACTCCATACAAGTTCTCTATGTTGTTTCATTCCATAAACAAGTCATGTTGTGACACTTGGAATATATCTCTCTCAGAGAATCCATTAAAGCTCATATATGTGGGGTTGGAAAGATGACAGGTCAATCTACCATATGCCGAATTCTTAGACCCCGATGATCCGAAATTTCATAGATACATCAGAAGCAATATGGCATATATTTCTGTCCAAACAGAATTGGATTCTGAGCACTTTCATTTTTGGCTCGTCACTTCCGCGGGAAATTAGGGTTTCTACAAAAGTTGGAATTTTTGGAATCTGAGACCACAGATGGATGTTCCTCATCAAAATCGATATTTAGAGACAAATATCGAAGTTTTTGGTTGGCTAGAACCTTGGGATCTATCAAACCCTAGTTCGGGATTTTGAATGATCCATATAATACTCCCCTATTTGTGCGTCAATTCGGAACTCTCTGCTGGTGCGTTTATTTCGCTGTACCAGAAAACCAGAATTTGATAGAAGCTGCAGATCCGAAACTCACAAGTCAATTTTGAGGGGTCAATTTTTGGAGTTCTCAAAATCTGAGCACACCATCTTGCTCGCCTCAGTCATCTGCATCTCCCTGTTCAGACAGAAGTTTGAAATTCCAAGTTTGGATTTTTAGGGTTTCTCTAACAAACCCTAGCCAGCTCCAGATTCAGTTTCAACAAATCAAGTGGATTAGGTTAATCCTAGAAGAGAATGATTTGGACACCTACATAAGTGAAGAAGTTCCAGTTCCAGAGGGAGATGATGTTAACAAGACTACAAGCAATCCCGATAGGTATGACTTGAAGAGATACATGTATGTTTTGAAATTTGTTCATGATTAAGTTTGTCTTCATATTATTGAGGTTAGTACAATCTTGATTAATTTTAGACTTGTCTTATCACCTTAGTAAAAGTATGAATGCATGTGAATGATAGAAGACACTCATTGATTAGGGTTATGACACTTATGATTGTACTAATGCACTGTGATGTTGTATGAGAATGATGTTGTCCGCTAACATGAAAGGTACATCAAGAAAGACAAATCAAGTTCTAAATTGAGAACATATGACCATGGTGAAATGAAGACAAAGACTCATCCATAGCCATTAATCACATACAATCTCTACTTACGAGGTATGTATAATTTGGTCCTATAATGCTTAACTTATGATATATGTAGGTTACTAGCACAAGCTCTCTAGAGCATTGAAGAAAACAAAGAAGACATTGTTTGGGTGTGTTACACATAACTCACAAACATGATAATCCAGGTATATTTTTCTTATATCAAGTTAGAATCATACCTTGTGTTAGGGTCTCATATTAGTATACTTTTGTATGATTAATAATGATTATTCATGAAGTTATAGGTTTGAATAATCATGGGTTTATGCATATTATGCTTCTTAGTTTGATTAATGGTATGACAAACTAGAAGAGTCCTATGGTCAAATAAGAATATGCATGAGTAAACGAAGTACTCCCTAAAACCTTGAATACTAACTCTTGTAATAAATTACCTGTGTATGAAATGATCATGACCTTACATATTTAAAATCATAATATTTTTATAGTATTGAGATTATACTAATGCATGTATGATTATGTATGAGATCTTGAGGATGACACAATAATGACACTGGTGCACAATTAAGCATGCATAGTGGTCCAGGATGGATATAAGTTCAAAGACAGATAATCAAGGAATCAAAGATCAAGAGGGAGGACACTCTAGTAGTTCTCTGAGTGGATCCGACAATGGTGGAGAATTCACTTCAGCAGACTTCAAGAAGTTATGCAGTGATTCAGGGATTAAGAGGGAGTTGACCACTCCTTACAATCCACAACAGAATGAGGTTGCAGAAAGGTAGAATAGAACAATCATGGAAGCAGCACAGGCAATGCTTCATGATCAAGATTTTCCTATGCATATATGGGAAGAAGCAACAAGGACAACCGTATATATGCAGAACATAACACTATCAAAGAATCCAGTAGTTCCTGCAAGGAAGCAAAGATTGAGAGGGAGCACACTCCAGTAGTTCCTGCAAGGAAGCAAAGATTGAGAGGGAGCACACTCCAGTAGTTCCTGCAAGGAAGCAAAGATTGAGAGGGAGTCCACCCAACAACCAAACAAAGATAAGTATTTGAATTGTTATTTCATGTATATATGATTACTTAAATGATGTTGTTCAATCATGTACATATGTTCCTAGATTTAGGATGTATATTATGCATTTTAGAAAAGTTGCATTAATGAACAAGATACTACTAATATGCAAGTAATGGGTAAGTGTCCTATGGTACTGTACAACATTCCATTGCTACTTATCTAGAATGAAACCTCTTTGCTGACATATTGGGAGTTGTGCACACTCTTAACAATGTTCTGGTAGAGATGGAAGGCATCTAGAAAGTTACGGGATATGGATAAATGTTGTATTGAAGCATTGGCTAAGATAATGGCATGACTATATGCCATATGTATTTATGTGTAAAAATTTATTTTGAAAACTATGAGATGTTTCTAATCATGCAATTGAATTTGACTTGTAGGAAAGATCGTGTACAATCACCTACAAAAGAAAGACAATGACATTTGTTCCAGCGAC
Organism: Larix kaempferi; assembly: GCA_027924585.1. NCBI lineage: Eukaryota > Viridiplantae > Streptophyta > Pinopsida > Pinales > Pinaceae > Larix > Larix kaempferi. The sequence continues at coordinate 4,381,607 of BSBM01000755.1, read as the reverse complement.
GAAGTTCAAGAAAACTACCTATTGAAGATATTGAAGAATCTGAAGTTCCTAGGATCAGGGATACAGTAACGAAAGGATGCCATGATCGAGGAGTACCAGTCGATCATGAAGAATGATGTTTGGTATGTGGTCCCAAGACCAGAAGGGAAGTCTGTTGTGACTTCCAAGTGGATCTAGAAGATTAAGCATGCTGCAAATGGTAGCATAGAGAAATACAAGGCAAGGTTCGTGGCTCGTGCCTTCTCCCAGAAAGAAGGGATAGATTATGAAGCGAATTTTGCACCTGTAGCCAGATACACTTCCATCAGAATAGTACTTTCCCTGGCTGTAGTGATGAAGTGGAAGATGCATCAGATGAATGTCAAGACAACTTTCTTGAATGGTGTAGTCAAAGAGGAAGTGTATGTGGAGCAGCCACTCGGGTTTGAGACACATGACAGGGAGTCATATGTGTGCAAGTTAAAGAAATCCTTGTATGGATTGAAGCAAGCACCCAAGACATGGTACGGCATGATAGACAGCTTCCTGTCCAGTTTGGGCTTTACCAAGATTAAAGCGGATTCCAACCTTTACTACAAGGTTGAGGAGGGCAATCCAGTGATACTTCTATTGTATGTGGATGACCTGTTTGTGACAGGTGAGGATAGGTTGATTACTGACACAAAGAGGAAGCTTGCTGGCGAGTTCGAGATGAAGGACTTGGGTATGATGCATTACTTTCTAGGTATGGAGGTGTGGCAGAGTGCAGATGGAATCTTCCTTGGACAAAGGAAGTATGCAGTAGAGATCCTGAAGCAGTTCAGGATGATGGACTGCAAGGCCATGGCCACACCTATGGCATCGAACCAGAAGCTATTGAGTGATGCTTCATTAGATTCAGTTGATGCCACGATGTATCGTAAGATGATTGGGTCCTTGATGTACCTGATGAACACGAGACCAGATATTTTCTTTGTGGTGAACACCTTGAGCCAGTTTCTGACAGATCCTAGACATGTTCACCTGATTGCTGTAAAGCATATTCTAAGGTACCTGAAGGGTACAGTTTATTATGGGCTCAAGTATGATGCAAATCAAAAGTTTAACCTGGAGGGTTATGTTCATTCAGATTGGGCAAGCAGTGCTGTAGATATGAATAGCACTTTAGGGTGCTGCTTCACTATGGGATCAGGTGTGATCTCTTGGTTTAGCAGGAAGCAATCCTGCATAGCACTGAGTACAACCGAAGCAGAGCATGTTGCAGCTTGTTCGGCTAAGTTGTGAGGCAGTATGGCTGAGGAGTTTACTGTCTGATTTATTTGATCTCCAGTTGGATGCTAGTTGTATTTATTGTGACAACCAGAGTTGTGTGAAGTTGTCAGAGAACCCGGTGTTTCATGACAAGTCGAAGCACATTGAGATCAAATATCACGATATTAGGGATATGGTGCAGAGAGGAGTAGTGAAGCTCCTGTATATTGTGAACAGATGAGCAGATAGAAGATGCGTTGACCAAACCACTAGCCAGAGTGAAGTTCGAGTACTTTAGAGAGAGGCTTGGTGTTCTTCAGATAGAAGATACTTCAAGGAGGAAGTGATGGGACACATTTGCAAGAGCCATTCCAAGCATGGTGGTAGGAGGATCCTTCCCATGGCTGTGGATGTAAGCATTGTGTGATGAGCATCAGGACGATGCTCCAGATGATGCTATGTATGATAATGATCAGGATGATCATGTGTGATGAGCATCAAGACGATGCTCCAGATGATGCTATGTATGATGATGATCAGGATGATCATGTGTGATGAGCATCAGGACGATGCTGCATATGATGCTATGTATGATGATGATCAGGATGATCATGTGTGATGAGCATCAGGACGATGCTCCAGATGATATGCATTAGGATGATGCTATGACGATGATCAGGATGATCATGTGATGATGATGTGCATCAGGATGATGTACTGTATGATGATTATCAGGATGATCATGAGTATCAGGATGATACTCCGTGGCCGTGGACAAGTTGTGCAGTTGTATAGAAAAGATCTTACAGATCCGGACAGGTTGTGCTAGGCACGTAAAATATCCTAGGATGCTCTTTAGAGATCTTGCAGGATGCAAGATACTCTTTTAAGGTTTTGTAAGGGTCGCATAGAAAAGATCCTGGAGATCCGGACAGGTTGTGCTAGGCACGTAAAATATCTTGGGATGCTCTTTAGAGATCTTGCAAGATGCAAGATACTCTTTTAAGGTTTTGAAAGGGTCACATAGAAAATATCCTGGAGATCTAGACAAGTTGTGCTAGGCATGGAAAAGATCCCAGGATGCTCTTTAGAGATTTTGCAGGATTCAAGATACTCTTTTAAGGTTTTGCGAGTTCACATGTAAAAGATCCTGGAGATCCGGACAGGTTGTACTAGGCACGAAAAATATCCTGGGATGCTCTTTAGAGATCTTGCAAGTTGCAAGATACTCTTTTAAGGTTTTGTGAAGGTCACATGTAAAAGATCCCGGGAGATCCGATAGGTTGAGCAGTAAGCTCGTAAAAGTACTAGGATTCTCTTTCGAGGTTTTGTTGATGCACGTAATCAACCCTGAGGATTCCACAGGATGGCCAAATATGATGAAGACCTACAGGAGACTAGGCCTACAACCGGTATGAAAAAGGGCTGGATCTATATAACTTCCTATGACGAGAAGAATTGAGAGATAGAACCAGTGATCGAGATGATGAGTATAGCAGTAGTGACGATGATGCTCCGTGATCCAATGATGATGATCCAGCTCCAAAATTGAAGACTTGTGCCTATATGTATTGATGACCTGTGTCAAGAGAATACTTTCCTAGTTAAGAGGGAGTGTTGATGTATTCGTAACTTCGGAAGATATTCACTTGTATATTGTATGTATTACATTTGTACTTTACTGTATCCCCAACAGAGATGTATTATTCCTCCCATTGGAAGTATTGTCATTTGTATTTAGTTAAGTGTTGTAACTTATATTTGATGGGTTATTAGACCACCGGTGTGGGGTCGGACCTGTATGAGTCATGTGGTTTAAAGGGTTATTAGACCACCCTAGTGGGGTCGGCCTAGTGACAAGTGGTAATGGGTTATTAGAATCTCCTAAGGGAGGTCGACCCAGTTAGAATTAAAGGCAAGTCAAGTCATTGTATAAATAGAGAGTGTGTGTCTCTCATTCTATTCATTCACTCACTCACTCACTTCGCATTAGTGAGAGAGAGGAGGAGTGCGCACAAGTGGAGGAGGAGCAGTTGCTAGGAGACTATCTCTTTGTTTGGGGTTTGATCTTTGTGATCTTTGTATTGGTGCTCATTCTATCTCTGAGGAAGTTGTAGGGTTTTTCACCTTCTTGGTTTTCCCCGGTGAAATGATTTGTGTCTCTTGTCTCTTGTGTTTGATATGCTGTACATGTTGTTCTCTTAGTTAAGATCCTAGATCATATTGAATTAGATGATGAAAAACTAAAAAATACATCGGCTATCTGCTCGTCCGTCGCAACATACTGGAGCTTCACTGCTCCTCTCTGCACCATATCCCTGATATAGTGATACTTGATCTCAATGTGATTCGACTTGTCATGGAACACCGGGTTCTCAGACAACTTCACACAAATCTGGTTGTCACAATGTATACAAGTCGTGTCCAACTAGAGATCAAACAAATAAGATAGTAGCTTCCTTAGCCATACTGCCTCACAACTAGCCGAAAAAGCTGCGGCATACTTTGCTTCGGCTGTACTCAGTGCCATGCAGGACTACTTCCTGCTAAACCAAGAGATCACACTTGATCCCATACTGAAGAAACACCCAGAAGTGCTCTTCCTATCAATGGCACTGCCTACCCAATCCGAATCAACATAACCCTCCAGGTTAATCTTCTAATTCGCATCATACTTGAGCCCATAATCAACCGTACCCTTCAGGTACCTCAGAATATGCTTTGCAACAATCAAGTGAACATGTCTTGGATCCTTCAGGAACTGGCTCAATGTGTTCATAACAAAGCAAATATCTGGTCTCGTATTCGTTAGGTACATCAAAGACCCAATCATCTGACGATACATTGTGGCATCAACCGACTCTGAGGAAGCATCACTTAATAGATTTAGGTTCAATGCCATAGGTGTGGCCATGGCCTTGCAGTCCATCATCCTGAACCTATTCAGGATCTCTACTGCATACTTCCCTTGTCTAAGGAAGATTCCATCCACACTCTGCCACACCTCCATGCCTAGAAAATAGTGCATCATACCCAATTCCTTCATCTCGAACTTGGCAGCAAGCTTCCTCTTCGTATCAGCAATCAACCCATCCTCACCTGTCACAAACAGGTCATCTACATACAGTAGGAGTATCACTATATTTCCTTCATCAACCTTGTAGTAAAGGTTGGAATCCGCTTTACTCTTTCTAAAGCCCAAACTAGTCAAGAAGCTATCTATCCTGCCATACCACGTCCTGGGTTCCTGTTTCAACCCGTACAAGAATTTCTTTAGTTTGCACACATGAGTCTCCCTATCATGTGTCTCAAACACGAGTGGTATCTCCACATACACTTCCTCTTCCACTACACCATTCAATAATGTTGTCTTGACATCCATCTGGTGTATCTTCCATTTCATCACTGCAGCTAGGTGCAAATGTCTCCTCATAGTCTATTCCTTCTTTCTGGGAGAAGCCATACGCCACAAATCTTGCCTTGTATTTCTCTATGCTTCCATCTGCAGCATGTTTGATCTTGTAGATCCACTTGGAAGTCACCATAGACTTACCTTCTGGTATCGGGACCACATCCCATACATCATTCTTCATGATCGACTAGTACTCCTCGATCATGCATCCTTCCATTCCTTTCTTTCTTCCGCTTCTTCATAGTTGGCATGTTCCTTGTCAATGATGTCACATAGCAAGGCTACATAACTAGTGTATGGCCTCAGTCTCTTTCTTTCTCTGTGCATTCCTTTTGGAGCGCCATATCTATTTGCATCTTGAATTGCTTCTCGTACTCATGCTGGTTTCCTCTTGTGAGAATTCTTCTCACAAGGTGGATATACAGGTTCCTGTGGATCTTCTATCTCACGGTCTTCTTCTGGATTTACTTCACTCATTGTTGTATCTCGGATCCTGGGTGCTTCTGGTTCTTCAATGTCTTCAATAGGTAGCTTTCTGGATTTGTTGTATGCTGAGTCTTCATCAAATGTTACATCCCTACTAATGTCGATCTTCTTGAATCCTAGGACATATATTCTATAAGCCTTCGAGATTTCACTATATCTCACGAATATACCCTTCTTTCCTGAAGGATATAAATTTGTCCTCTTCTCTTTTAGAATGTGTATGTACATTGGGAAACCAAATATTCTGAGATGGTTGACCTCAAATATTCTTGTTGTCAAGTTTTCTATGTGGAGTACGATTTTGTACATACACAGTTGTCCTAGCAGCTTATGCCCATAGATGCATAGGAAGATCCTGGTCATGAAGCATTGCCCTTGATACTTCCATCATTGTTCTATTCTTCCTTTTTGAAACTCCATTATGTTGTGGATTATATGGAGTGGTCAACTCCCTCTTAATCCATGAATCTCTGCATCATTTCTTGAAGTATTTTGATGTGAACTCTCCACCATTGTCATACCGAAAATTCTTGATTCTCTTCTCTGTGTGGTTCTCGATCAAGGCTTTGAATTCCTTGAAATTACTGAATACTTCATCTTTGCCCTTCAAGAAATATATCCATGTCTTCCTAGAAAAATCATCAATGAAAGAAATATAATATACATACCCACTCAAAGAACTAGATGACATCGGATCGCATACATTGGAGTGGATGATTTCCAAGATTCCTTTTTCCTTGCTTTCACTACTTGGAAATGTCTTCTTTCTATTCTTTCCTTTCGCACGTCCTTTGCAAATGCCTTCATGCTTTGCCTGGATATCTGGAAGACCTTCAATAGCTTTGCTTGCAAGAGGTAGTGCTCTATAGTGCACATGTGCAAGCCTTCTATGCCATAGTTCACTTGGCTCCATGGATTCATGAACCAAGGCTTGTTCTGGTTGGCCCTTCAGTTTGTATAATCCTCCCTCTTGCTCTCCAATCACTACTGCATCATTTATAATCTTTCCTTTATTCCACATAAGGAATTGGCCATCTACAAATGCAACCCTCATACCTTTTGCATCCAATGCGGATATGGAGAGAAGGTTCTTCTTTAGTCCTGGTACAAATAGAACATCTTTCATCTTCATAGACTTTCCAAAGTCTAGTTTATAAGAGGCTTTACCACTTCCTTTTATTGGATACTGGTAGTCATCCCCAAGTTTCACTTTGTGGGGTGACTCATGTTCAGATAGATTCATAAAGGATTCCTTGAATCCAGTCATATGCTTGGAATCCCCACTATCTATAAGCCAATCATTGCTTCCATGTTTAATAGTTCATGTGAGGGCAGAAATCAGAACATACTCTTCATCACTTGAAGAATCTTCACGTTATTCTCTGACCCGTTTCCTGGGAGGTTCATCATCCTCTGCAGTGTGAGCATGATGTATTTTATTGGTGTTCTTCTTCTTGTGGAAGGTGCTTTTGTTCCTAGGACAATCTCTGGAATAGTGTCCCCTCTCATCACAAGTATAACATCGAATGTGAGAGAGATCTTTCATAGATCCTCCAAAGTTATCCCTTTGGTTTTGGTGGTGGTATTTACCCTTCTTGTGATGAGGATGCTCCCTCTTGTTATTATTCTTCCTGGTTTGTGATGTGAGAGCCTGGTCTTCACTACCAATATTTTCTTCTTGAGCTACAATTCGAGCTTCTTCCTATGAGCATTCCTCCCACAGCCTACTGAATGTGATGAGCTTCTTTCTAGCACAAATTCCTTGAATGAAGGACTCCCATGACCTAGGGAGACCATTCAAGTTGGTCATCACTACTTCTCCATTCTCTATATATTCTCCCACAGCTTCAAGTTGTTCTTTTATCTGGGATACCCTTGGAAAATAGGATTGCATGGTCTCGACATTATGAATCTTTACATTCTTCAATTGGTTCTGCAGTGTCATCTTCTGATTTATATTCTTCCCTTCAAATAGCTTGGTCAAGGAATCAAACATCTCCTTGGGTGTCTTTAGAGATGACACATGTGGTATGAGATGGCCCTTGATAGAATATGCAATGATTCTCTTGGCCTTGACCAAGTTCTTCTTGTGTAAGGCCTTAGCCTCATCTCCCTCTGGAACTAGAACCTCTTCACTTATGTAGGTGTCCAATTCATTCTCTTCTAGGATTAACCCAATCCTATACTTCCATACTCGGAAGTATTCAAGATTATCTTAAAGCTTGGTGTGGTGAGACATCTTAATGAGAAATTCAAATGGAAATAAAATATTTAGATCTTACCACTTGATTTGTTGAAACCGGATTTGGAGCTGGCTAGGGTTTGATAGAGAAACTCTAAAAATCCAAACTTGGAATTTCAAACTTCTGTCTGGACAGGGAGATGCAATTGATTGAGGCAAGCAAGCTGGTGTGCTCATATTTTGAAAAAACCAAAAATTGACCCCTCAAAAGTGACCTGCGAATTTTGGATCTGCAATTTCTGTCAAATTTTGGTTTTCTGGTTTTTCTCGTCCAAAAGTCAAATTAGGGTTTGAATTTCCCGAAGATTCACCCAACCAAAAAGTTCGATCTTGGTCTCTAAATTTCGATTTTGTTGAGGAGAACAATCCTATGCTGAGAGCACTCCAAAATTCCACTTCTGTCAAAAGCCCTAATTTCCCGCAGTAGCGATAGGCCAAAAATTGAAAATGCTCGGAATCAAATTCTGTTTCGATAGAAAGATACGCCTTACTTAGGAGAGTTATCCTACCCTCCTACCCTTGATGATCTGTGAAAAGATACCCAAAAATTAAGAATCCCTAGCTTCCACATCTGCAAAGTGTCTTCTTCTTAGGTTAGCTCTGATACCATGTTATTTTTTCAACATTTAATTCAATATGATATAGGATCTTATCGGAGAGAACAACATGCACAACATATCAAACATAAGAGACAATAGACACAAAGCATTTCACTGGGGAAACCACAAAGGAGAAAACCCCACAATTTCCTCAGAGATAGAATGAGCAATAATACAAAACCCCAAAACCCCAAAACAAGAAGATGGTCTCTAGCAGATTCCTCCTCCTCCACTTGTGCGAACTTGTCTCTCTCACTTATGCGAATGAGTTTGTGAGTGAATGAATCAAATGAGAGAGTCACACTCTCTATTTATACTTTACTTCACTTTCATTTTTCCCTAACTGGGCCGACTTCTCCTAGGAGAGTCTAATAACCCATTATAACTCAACATTGGGCCGACCCCACTAGGGGAGTCTAATAACCTACTCAAATACAATAATATCTTTCCCGATCAGAGGAATGAAACCTCTCCATCGAAAGTACAATGACACATGAGTACAATATAAAATATACAAGTGAAATACATTCCGAAGTTACAAATACATCAACAAGTGTAAGAACAATGATAATTATTTTAATAGCTTCACAATCATAATTGTGTTTTTTCTTTTCTTTTCTTTTTACTAATAGTATTTGGTGATAACTAGTTTTATCTTATCCACCTTGGTTTGTCAAACATAAAATTCTTGATGATGTGGACTAGCGGCTTTTTGAAAATGCTACTTTGAATTTCTTTCATCCAATCATTAGTTGTCTGGAAATGGATCCAATCTCAGGAGGGGATCATCCCCCCTCTCGATGAATTCGAAGCCTTTTGTGCAATGGTAAAATATGTTGATGTAATTGTAACTTCGGAATGTATTTCATATATGTATATTGTATTCCTATAGAGATGTTATTATTCCTCTATACGGAAGTGCTTGTATTCCTATAGAGATGTTATTATTCCTCTATACGGAAGTGTCGTCATTTATATTGTAAGTGCCGTAACCTATACTTGATGGGTTATTAGACCACCTTGTTGGGGTCGGCCCTGTATAAGTCATGTGGGTTAAAGGGTTATTAGACCACCCTATTGGGGGTCGGCCCAGTCAACATTATGTTATGTGGTTAAGTTAAGGCCGACCTAGTAAAGGTTATTAGGGAAGTCAAGTCAAGTATAAATAGAGTGCGGGAGGCACTCTATTTGATCATTCACTTTCTCACTCATACTCTCATTAGAGAGTGGCGCACTTGTGGAGGAGAAGAAGCTTCTGCTAGAGAATACTATCTCTTGTACTTGGGTTGTATCATTTCTCTATCTATCTCTGAGGAAGTTGCGGGGGTTTTCACCTTCTTGGTTTTCCCCAGTGAAACTCTGTGTCTCTTGTGTGCTTGCATTATTGTGTCCATGATTGATATGCTGTAGATATGCTGTACATGTTATTCTCTCAGTTAAGATCCTAGATCAGATTGAAATTCTGAAAAACTAACATGGTATCAGAGCTAGCTTGAAAGAAGGCATGGTATGGCATTTATGACACTTGTTGCAATTGCGAAGCTAGGGATTGATATAACAAAAACTAGTCATCGTAGAACTTTCGCTATAAATTCATTTTGGAGAAGTTTCAGGATTTGAAAATCTTACAGGTCGAAGATAAGATCCCCATGTACCTTGTGTCCGAAGGAGAGAATCTAATTCATTGTACTTTAATATTTATGATCTGTCCAATATAGGTTTTCTGCCTCTTCCAGATCTCAGTCATAAACAAGTGACCTAGGAAAAAAGGTAACAACTTGGGATAGGAAGCTCCAAATGAAATTTAGTAAAAAGTGGCAAGTACGGAACGTACTGTACTTTCATAGGTACGATTTTCAGAGGCCAAAATTGAAGAAGTGACATGTGGCACTCCGTACAAGTTCGCTCTCCTATTTTATCCCATAAACAGGTCACGTTGCGACACTTGGCATAACTCTCTCTCAGAGAATCCATTTGAGGTCAGAAATGTGGGGTTGGAAAGATAACAGGTCATGCTACGACAAAAAGAATTTTCAGACCCTGTATATCTGAAATTTTGGAGTCACACCAAAAACAATCAGGTGCATATTTATGTCAAAACAAAATTATATTTTGAGCACCTTCATTCATGGATCCAGGAATTTAGGGTTTCAGATAATGTTGGAATTCTTGTATCGGAGACCACGGATGGATGCTCCTCATCAAAATCAAAATTTAGAGACCAAGATTGAATTTTTTGGTTGGGCAGAAGGCCGAGATTGATCAAACCCTAGTTCGGGACTTTGATCGGAAAGGTGAAAAATTAGGGCTTCTGCAAAAATGGGAATTTTTGAAATCTGTGACCATAGATGGAAGCTCCTTGGAAAAAATAAAGTTTAGAGCTTTGGATCAAACTATTTGGTTGGGTGAAGCTCCGGGAAACTCAAAACCTAATTCAGGGTCCTCCCAAGTAAATCCGGAAGATTGAAAAGCAAATTTGAGGGGTGAAACTTTGCATTTTTCAAATTCTGAGTATACCAGGTTGATCAGTTCATCAAGGCGCATCTTTCTACCCTTTCAGAAGTTTGAAATTCAAAGTTTGAATTTTTAGGGTTTCCCTGACAAACCCTAATCCAGCTCCAAATCCAGTTTTCTATAAATCAAGTGGATTGGGTTAATCCTAGAAGAGAATGGATTGGTCACCTGCATATGTGGAGAAGTTCTAGTTTTAGAGGGAGATGAGGCTAAGGCCTTACATAAGAAGATTACAAGCAAACTCGACAGGTATGACTTACGAGTATGTTTCGAAATCTGTTCATGATTAAGTTTATGTTTGTCTTCATTAAGGTTAGTACAATCTTGATTAACTTTAGACTTGTCATATCACCTTAATAAAATTATGAATGCAGATATTCATTGATTAGGGTTTTGACACTTATGATTGCACTTATGCATTGTGGTGTTGTATGAGGTTGATGTTGTTCGCCAACATGAAAGGTACATCGAGAAAGACAAATCATGTTCTAGGTCAAGAACATATGACCATGGTGACACGAAGACAAAGATTCATCCATTTTCATGGATCACATAGAAGCTCTACTTACGAGGTATGTATAATTTTGTTCTACAATGCTTAACCTATGAGATATGCAGGTTACTAGCACAAGTCATTGAAGAGAACAATAAGACATTACTATACATAACTAGCAAATATGATAACTAGGTATGTTTTTCCTATATCAAGTTAGAAGCCTACCTTATGTTAGGATCTTATACTATTGTATGGTTGATAATGATTATTCATGAAGTTAGAAATGTATATAATCAAGGGTTTATGCATATTATGTCTCTTACCTTGATTGATGATATGACTAACCAGAAAAGTCCTTTGGTCAAATAAAGAATATGCATGAGTAAAAGAAGTATTCCCTGAAACCTTGAATACTAATGTTTATTATCTGTGTTTGAAATGATCATGACTATACATGTTTGAGATTATTGTGTTTTGATAGTATTGAGATTATACTAATGAATGTATGTACGAGACCTCGAGGATAACACAATGATGATACTAGTAAGTATGCATAAGTGATCGAGGATGGATATAAGTTCAAGGACATGTAATCTAGGAAGCAAAGATCAAGAGGGAGCACACTCTAGTAGTTCCTGCAAGGAAGCAAATATTGAGAGGGATTCCACCCTACAACCAAACAAATATAAGTATTTGAATTGTCATTTCTTGTATATTTGATTGTTTAAACAATACTATTCAAAGATGTATATACTTATGTTCCTAGACTTAGGTTGTGTATTATGCATATTAGAATAATTGCATTAATGAACAGTATACTACTAATATGCATGTGATGGGTAAGTGGCCTATGGCACTGTACAACATTCCATTGCTACTTATCTAGAATGAAACCTCTTTGCTGACATGTTGGAGTTGTGCACACTCTTAACAATGTTCTGGTAGAGATTGGAAGGCATCTAGAAAGTTATGGGATATGGATAAATGTTGTATTGAAGCATTGGCTAAGATAATTGCATGACTATATGACATATTTATTTATGTGTAAGAATTTGTTCTGAAAACTATGAGATGTTTTCTAATCATGCAATTTAACTTGTTTTGTAGGAAAGATCGTATACCATCACCTACAAAAGAAGGACTACAACATTTGTTCAACAACAAAGTTATCTATTGAAGATATTGAAGTTCCCAGGATTTGGGAAGAACGCCATGATTGAGGAGTACCAGTCGATCATGAAGAATGATGTTTGGGATGCAGTCCCAAGACCTGAAGGGAAGTCTTTTGTGACTTCCAATTGGATCTATAAGATCAAGCATGCTGCAGATGGTAGCATAGAAAAATACAAAGTGAGGTTTGTAGCTCATGGCTTCTCTCAGAAAGAGGGAATAGACTATGAAGAGAATTTTGCACCTGTATCCAGATACACCTCCATTAGATCAGTACTTGCTCTGGCTGTAGTGATGAAATGGAAGATACACCAGATGGATGTCAAGACAACTTTCTTGAATGGTGTAGTCGAAGAGGAAGTGTATGTGGAGCAGCCACTTGGTTTTGAGACACATGACAGAGAGTCATATATGTGCAGGTTGAAGAAAGCCTTGTATGGCTTGAAGCAAGCTCCTAGGAATTGGTATGGTGTAGGATAGACAACTTTCTATCAAGTTTGGGCTTTACCAAGAGTAAAGAAGATTCCAACCTTTACTACAAGGTTGAGGAAGGAAATCCAGTGATACTACTCTTGTATGTGGAACCTGTTTGTTACAGGTGAGGATAGATTGATTGCTGAAACGAAGAGGAAGCTTGCTGCCGAGTTCAAGATGAAGGACTTGGGGATGATGCACTACTTTCTAGGCATGGAGGTGTGGCAGAGTGCAGATGGAATCTTCCTTGGACAAGGGAAGTATGTAGTAGAGATCCTGAAGAGGTTCAGGATGATGGACTGCAAGGCCATGGCCACACCTATGGCATCGAACCTGAAGCTTCTGTGTGATGCTTCAACTGAGCCCGTTGATGTCACTATGTATCGTTAGATGATTGGGTCCTTGATGTACCTGATGACAACGAGACCATATATTTGCTTTGCAGTGAACACATTGAGCCAGTTCTTGACAGATCTCAGAGGTGTTCACCTGGTTGCTGTAAAGCATATTCTGAGGTACCTGAAAGGTACAATTGATTATGGGCTCAAGTACGATGCGAATCAAAAGTTTAACCTGCAGGGTTATGTTGATTCGGACTGGGCAGGCAGTGCTACAGATAGGAAAAGCACTTTTGGGTGCTGCTTCATTATGGGATCAGGTGTGATCTCTTGGTTTAGCAGGAACCAGTCCTGCGTAGCACTGAGTACAACCGAAGCAGAGTATGTTGCAGCTTGTTTGGCTAGTTGTGAGGCAGTATGGCTTAGAAAGCTACTGTCTGAGTTATTTGATCTCCCGTTGGATGCTATTGGTAATTTTTTGTGACAACCAGAGTTGTGTGAAGCTATCTGAGAACCCGATGTTCCACGATAGGTCGAAGCACATTGATATCAAATATCACTATATCAGGGATATGGTGCAGAGAGGAGCAGTGAAGCTCCTGTATGTTGTGACGGATGAGAAGGTTGCAGATGTGTTGACGAAACCACTAGCCAGAGTGAAGTTTGAGTACTTCAGAGAGAGGCTTGGTGTTCTTCAGATTGATGACACTTCAAGGAAGAAGTGATGGACACATTTGCAGGATCCATTCCGAGCATGGTGAGAGGAGGATCCTTCCATGGCTGTGGATGTAAGCGCTGGATGATGAGCATCAGGACGATGCTCCAGTTACTGCTCTATATATGCATCATGTTGGATGCTGGATATGATCAGTTGGATCATGTATATGTATATGCATCATGTTGGATGCTGGATATGATCAGTTGGATCATGTATATGTATATGCATCATGTTGGATGTTGGATATGATCAGTTGGATCATGTATTTGTATATGTATCAGGTGGATACTTGTATGATCAGGTAGATCATGTATGATGATATGTATCAGGTGGATACATTGTATGATCAACTGGATCATGTATTTGTGTATGTATTAGGTGGATACATTGTATGATCAGGTGGATCATGTATGATGATATGTATTAGGTGGATACATTGTATGATCAGGTAGATTATGTATGATGATATGTATTAGGTAGATACTTGGTATGCATCAGGTGGATGCATTGTATGATCAGGATGATCATAGATGATGAGCTTCAGGATGTTGCTCTAGATGATATGCATCAGGATGATGCTATGACGATGATCAAGATGATCATGTGTGATGAGTATCAGGACGATGCCTTGGACGATGCAGTGACGATGATCAAGATGATCATGCGATGATGTATGGTGAGTTTCAGGTTGATACTCTATGGAAGATACTCTTTCAGGTTGATACTCTATGGCAGGTTGAGATTTGCAGATACTCTTTCAAGGTTTTTCCTATGGCATATAATGTAGCCCTGGGATATCTGGAAAATTCTCTTTCAAGGTTTTGGTTGGGAGGAAAAATAATATGGCCCTGGGAGGTTTGCATATACTCTTTCGAGGTTTTTCCTATGGCATATAATATGGACCTGGGATATCTGGAAAATGCTCTTTCGAGGTTTTGTCCTATGGCATGTAATATGTCCCTGGGAGATCCGATAGGTTGGGCTGTGTGCCAGTAATAAGTCCCGGGATGCTCTTGTGAGGTTTTGCCATGACCACATGTAATATGGCCCTGGGAGATCTGATAGGTTGGGCTGTGTGCCTGTAATAAGTCCTGGGATGCTCTTGCGAGGTTTTGTGGTGACCACATGTAATATGTCCCTGGGAGATCCTATAGGTACAAATGTGTGCCTGTAACAGCCTGGGATGCTCTTGCAAGGTTTTGTGGTGAGGTCACATATAATACGTCCCTGGGAGATCCTACAAGTAGAGATGTGTGCTCGTAACAGCCTGGGATGCTCTTGCAAGGTTTTGTGACGCACATAATAAGTCCTAAGGATTACACAGTATGGCTAGTGATGAAGACCCGCAGGTGGTGGGCCTACATCCAATATGAAAAAGGACTGGATCTGTATAACTTCCTATGATGAGTAGATTGGAGATTGATTGAGATAGCAGCAGCGGTGACCATGGCGATGATTCGATGTCGATGATCCAGTGACAATGATCCAGAGAAGAAGACTTGTGCTAGTAGATCTGTGTCGAGAAATACCTTCCTAGTTAAGAGGGAGTGTTGATGTAATTGTAACTTCAGAATGTATTTCATATATGTATTTTGTATTCCTATAGAGATGTTATTATTCCTCTATACGGAAGTGCTTGTATTCCTATAGAGATGTTATTATTCCTCTATACGGAAGTGTTGTAATTTATATTGTAAGTGTCGTAACTTATACTTGATGGGTTATTAGACCATCTTGTTGGGGTTGGCCCGGTATAAGTCATGTGGGTTAAAGGGTTATTAGACCACCCTATTGGGGTTCGGCCCAGTCAACATTATGTTATGTGGTTAAGTTAAGGCCGACATAGTAAAGGTTATTAAGTAAGTCAAGTCAAGTACAAATAGAGTGCGGGAGGCACTCTATTTGATCATTCACTTTCTCACTCATACTCTCATTGGAGAGTGGCGCACTTGTGGAGGAGGAGAAGCTGCTGTTATAGAAGACTATCTCTTGTACTTGGGTTGTATCATTACTCTATCTATCTCTGAGGAAGTTGCAGGGTTTTCACCTTCTTAGTTTTCCCCAGTGAAACTTTGTGTCTCTTGTGTGCTTGCATTATTGTGTCCATGATTGATATGCTGTACATGTTATTCTCTCAGTTAATATCTTAGATTAGATTGAAATTCTAAAAAACTAACAAAATCTCTAGGGAAACCATCTCACAAACTGCAACACTCACAATTGATCAAGTAAACAAATAATTTCCTAGAAATCAGTCTCTCAATCTCTTCTTCAAGACACATGGCCTTGGCTCTAGCAAATAGATCCCTAATAGGACAATTCACGGGCATCTGGCCCTCATTCAGAGAAATGTTAATTTGGGTCCAAAAGAAATTATTTGTTTTAATCAAAGGGAAGCTTAGATATTATTTATGCGGAAAGGGTTTTTATGCATTCCTCTTTGAAAATAAGGAGGATTAGAACCTCATTTTTAGAAACGGTCTATATTTCCTCTGATCTAAGGGTATGCATTTGAATCATTGTACTCCAAACTTTGTTCCTAAGCTCAATGTTCCTTCAATGGTCCCTGTTTGGGTAAAACATCCTCATCTTCCTCTTCATTGTTGGACTGAAGATTGTCTCAGAAAAATAGGCAACACATTGGGAAAATACATTGACAAAGCAGAACCCAAAGATGGAATGTTTGCTTGTGCCAAAATTTGTGTAAAAATCAATTTATAGAAAGGCCTATTGAAATCTATTGTGCTCTCTCTAGACAAATTGAAACATGTTCAAAACCTATATTATGAAAAATTTCCCTTCAAATGCGAGGCATGTCATGAATACATGCATTTTTCAAAACACTATAAAAATCCCCTTTGGTACAATCCCCTCCTAAGAAGGATGAGCATTAGAACCAAGTGAAGAAAAATTGTGCAAAACTAATTTTCCACCTCAGGTCCCCCAAAAGGTAAGGAAATTCCATCCTCAAACAAATTTGGCACCCTCCCTCTTATGGGAATCATTTGAAGAAATGGATCCTTCTTCACCCAACCCTCCTCTTGAAATCAATCTACCCTATTCCTCCACATTATCCCTCGTTTTTGGTATATTCCTTTCTAGAATCTATCCCTAAGATTTTATATCAACCCATTCTTAGAGAGGCAACTCAATATCCACCAAGTGAGGAAAATATTGTGCAAAATTAAGTTCCTCCTTAGGTACCCCAAAGGGTAAGTCAATTCCATTGTCAAACAAATTTGACCCTCACTCTTTTGGAATCATCTGAATAAATGGCTCCTTCTACCCCCAACTTTCTTCTTGAAATCAATCTTCCCTCTTCCTCCACTTTATCCCTCGTATGTGGCAACTTCCTTTCCATAATACTTCCCTAAGCTTCTAGATCAACCCATTCTTAAAGAGGTGTCTCAAGATCCACCTATTTATCAAAACGAAAATCTGAACATTGTGACAACCCAAGAAGATGAACCATAAAAATACAAACCATTCAATTAAGTTGAGTAAAAATGAGGTAGAGAGCACAACAAAAATACAAAAAAGATGAGGCATATGAGGAAAGGATACCTTATAAAGTTGGTAAGAAGAATGCTTTGGAAAAAATCTAGAAGAAGTGGCAAACAAGAAAAAATTATTGGCATTAAAAAAAAAAGTGAGCTCTCTCTTTGTATAGGTGAAAGGGGTCGAGCATCCAAAATGCCAAAAAACAATGCCCTAATAGGAGGAGTAAAAGGAGGATCTCCCAAAACAAATCCAGGTAAATAATGATAACGGTCACCTAGAATTGTAGAGCACTAGGTAACGAATTTAAAATGGAAGCAATGGAAGATCTAATTAAAAAGAAGGTAGTTGTCCTTCTCATCCAAGAGACAAAATTATCAAAAACACATGCAATAGAAGCACATAAATTTTGGGAGGAAAGTGTAGGAACAATAATGAGCTCGAGCGGTGCTTCGGGGGGAATAGGAACCTTTTGGTAACAAGATCAACTATTATTAAGTGTTTGAAAAGTTAACTCTGGAGGTCCTCCTTGTGTTTTTGGTGTGTTTACTATAAGGGGGACTAATTCATTGTCCCTAGTATTTTATTTATGTAAATATGTGTTATGTAAATAAAATGTTTGTACTTTATGACCTAAAAAAATTTCATGGTATTAGAGGAGGGAAGTAAGAGGGTTTAACTACAGTGATTTCAGAGTTGGGAATATTTCTTGTGACAGTTACACAGTTGATTTTTAGGGTTGTTAGATTGATTGTTATTTTTAGTTCTTGAAAGGGTTTACTAAAAATGATAAGTTTTAGGTACAAATATAGGTTGGACGGGGTGTCCAACTAACTTCAGTGGAAGGTTAGGATGACAGACATACTTAAGGAGAATAGAATCTGGAAGTTTGTTGACACTACAGTAACTAAACCCACTGACTCAAATGAACTTGAAGTCCATGAAATGCTTGATGCTAGATCTCAAAGAATTATATTAGATGGGGTTAAGGATAATTTGATTCCACACTTGGTAGAGAAAAATATTTCCAAATACATGTGGGATACTCTTAAGAATCTATATGAAGCTAAGAATGATAATAGGAAGATGACACTCCGTGACAAACTACATAATGTTAAAATGACTAGGGATGACAATGTTACCTCCTACTTAACTAGGATTTCCCAAGTTAAGGACGAACTAGTTGCAGTGAGAGAGGTCATTCTGGACTCAGAACTAGTATGAATAGCCTTGAAGAGATTTTCAAAGGAATGGGATGTGTTTGTCAAATGTGTTGTTGGGAGAGAGAAGCTTCCTAGTTGGAGTGGGTTGTGGGATGACTTTACCCACAAGGAGATTTGGGAGGGATATCAAACAGGTGTTGACACAGAAGAGAATTTTTCCCTTGCAACCAAATAAAAGAACAAGAAGAACAAGAACTTAAGCAAAGTATGTTGTTTTTCGTGCAACCAGTTTGGTCATTTTGCATCCAACTATCTTGAGAAGAAAGAAAAGAAGAATGCAGCATCAACAACCACTGTTGAAGAGTATGTTGCTCAGTTTGAGAAAGAGTTCTCTTTGGTATATTTCAATACACGTATAGGAAGTTCCAGTTCTCAAAATGAATGGATAGTTGATAGTGGATCAACTAGACATATGACTGGTACGTGGAGTGCATTTCAGAGTATTACTGAGACATGGCTTGGATACTTTGTGGATACAGGTATGGATCTTCCTCAGGTAGCAGTCAAAGGAGTTGGAATAATCAGGTTATGAATTGAGTTAAATGAATTCCTGTAGTTAGAGGGAATTCTCTTTGTTTTGGGGATTAGAGTTAGTAGACTCTCAGTAACAGCCCTGGAGGATGTCGGATTTGGGATGCTATTCAAGTTAGGACATGTATTCCTATATACAATGGGGATTCCAGAAATTACTGCTTTGATTAGTGATATAAGAGATAGTTTGTACATACTTCATGGCAAGTTGATGTATACCGAGTCCGAATGGTTACCGGATTCATAGGACGAGGAAGAAGCTATAGGTACTTAGTTTATGCTGTTAAGTTTAAACCAAATAGACTAGCAAGATCACTGAAAGAAACATAATCACAAGATAGACACAAAATTTACCCTGGGAAACCCTCATGGGGTAGAAAATCCAGCAAATATTTCCTCAATAAGATGATAAACCAAAATACAAGATGTGCTCCAAGACTTGACCTCCTTCTCTACCTCCTATTTAGACCTCCCAGACACAAGTGCGCTACTTTCTGAGTTGTGGAAGCGTGTCAAATGAGGAGCTCTCCTCCTCTATTTATACTAGTTCTCAATTGACCAAAAACCCTAATGGGGCCAACCTCTCCTAGAGAAGTCTAATAACCCCTAAAATATAAACTCAGGGCCGACCCCCACATGGTGGGTCTAATAACCCTAGTTACCACAAACCATCGGAGGAATAAACATCTTCAGATACATAATAGAATCACCTCGGAGGGATGAAACATCTCCGGAATAATAATGTACAAATATAATATTCTTAGAAGTTACAATATTCAACACTCCCCCTTAACGAGACGTATATTATAACAACATATGCAGGAGCAAGGAGTCATCAACTACATCATACATGATACATCTATAAATCATCAGAAGCTTTCTTCAATACATCATCATCAGTAACTCAACCAGTTACTGGAACATCAACATCATCATCATCACACGATCATCAACATTGTCATCATATGATCATCAACATTCGATCTACAGTGTCTGGATCATCTCGATCTACAGCATCTGGATCATCTCAATCTACAATATTTGGATAATCTCGATCTATAGTATCTGGATCATCTCGATCTACAACATCTGGATCATCTCGATCTACAACATCTGGATCATCTATGTAGCATACTCTACAATACACACGATCATATTACAGGATGATCAATCCCGCTCTCTTTAGGAAATAGGTCCATGGATGATACAATCCAGATCAAGTTCCAGGATGATCAATCCTTATCACTTTAAGACAAGTCTCATGTCTAGGGACGATGCAATCCAATCACGTACATTTTGAACCCAGTTCATGGACGATGCAGTCCTCTCATGCACCTTTAAGACAAGTCTCATGTCTAGGGATGATGCAATCCCATCACGTACATTTTGAACCCAGTTCATGGCCGATGCAGTCCTCATGTACATTTTGAACCTAGTTCATGGACGATGTCCTCACGTACATTTTGAACCCAGTTCATGGACGATGCAGTCCTCACATACATTTTGAACCCAGTTCATGGACGATGTAGTCCTCACGTACATTTTGAACCCAGTTCATGGATGATGCAGTCCTCACGTACATTTTGAACCTAGTTCATGGACGATGCAGTCCTCACGTACATTTCGAACCGAGGTCCAGGGACGATGTAGTCCTATCTTCAATTCTCGGAGACATCAGTCTACGGCTCAATTTTGGGACCGAAGTCTGAGGAAGATGCAATCCCCTACCTGTTCATTCAAGACTTCATTCTCAGAGACATCATGTCTACGTATCAATTCTGGGACTGAAGTCCGGGGAAGATGCAATCCCCTACCTGTTCATTCAGGACTTCATTCACGGAGACATCATGTCTATGGCTCTCTTTAGGACTAAAGTCCAGGGATGATCCAATCCTCACATGTCCACCAAGGACTTCATTCTCGAAGACATACGTCTACGACTCTCTTTAGAACATGTGTTCAAGGATGATGCAATCCCTCTTCTTTCTCGGAGACATCTGTCTACGGCTCACTTTAGGACTGAAATCCAAGGATGATCCAATCCTCACATGTCCACGAAGGACTTCATTCTCGAAGACATACGTCTATGGCTCTCTTTAGAACATGTGTTCAAGGATGATACAATCCCTCTTCTTTCTCGGAGACATCTGTCTACGGCTCTCTTTAGAACATGTGTTCAAGGATGATGCAATCCTCACATGTATCCTCATCAATACAGGTACAAGTATCCTCATCCATACAAGTACATTAATCAATACATGTATTCTCATCAATACATCAATACAAGTACTCTCATCAATACATCAATATGTAACAGTACAAGTATTCTCATCAATACATATATCATCAAAAGCATGTATCCTCACCAATACATATATCATCAAAAGCATGTATCCTCACCAATACATATATCATCAAAACATGGATCCTCACCAATACATATATCATCAAAAGCATGTATTCTCACTAATACATATATAATCAAAAGCATGTATTCTCACCAATACATATATCATCAAAAGTAAAAACAAGTAAAATAAGTATTCTAAGCATAAGAATCCTAAATCTAAATAATCTAAGTATCCAAGTGTAGTAAATAGGTATCCACATCATCGACCTTGCTGTCGATGAGACAGTCTCATCATTAGTGACTATACTACTCCCCCTTTCGAGGAGGGTCCTTTTGAACTACACCAAGCTTGTCTTGGATGTATTCAAATTTCACTCGAGACAGAGGTTTGGTCAAGATATCAGCAATTTGATCCTCAGTGCTCACATACTCGAGCTTGATAGCTCCTCTCTGCACCATATCTCGTATATAAAAGTATCGGATCTCTATGTGTTCTGACTTATCGTGGAACACAGGATTTTCTGTCATCTTAATACAACTTTGATTGTCACACATGATCACAGTGGGATCCATTTCTAAGTCAAACACTCCACATAATAATTTTCGAAGCCACACTGCTTCACAACTGGTAGTGCAGGAAACTATATATTCTGCTTCAGCAGTACTAGGAGCCACACTAGATTGTTTCTTGCTGAACCATGAGATCATGGCAGATCTAAGACCATAACATCCACTTGATGTACTCTTTCTGTCTGAGACACTTCCTGCCCAATCGAAATTTGAGTAACCATGTAATCTGAGTTCATGATCTCCAATATAATATAGACCAAAATCTAATGTACCCTTTAGGTACCTCATTACATGCTTTGCAGCTATTAAGTGAACTTTTATAGGTTCTACTAGATACTGACTCAGGGTGTTTACAACAAAGCATATATCTGGCCTAGTATTTGTTAAATACATCAATGACCCAATGATTTGTCTA
Source organism: Larix kaempferi (assembly GCA_027924585.1). NCBI lineage: Eukaryota > Viridiplantae > Streptophyta > Pinopsida > Pinales > Pinaceae > Larix > Larix kaempferi. Next base: position 4,359,341 of record BSBM01000755.1, on the reverse strand, counting down.
TATAGAGTTAAGTCCACTAAATCTGATGAGTCATTAACTAATAACTTCAAGTTGGATTCCATGGGAGTGGCCATGTCTTTACACTCCAACATATCAAATCTTTTTAGAATCTCCACAGCATACTTACCTTGATTTAGAAAGATTCCTTTTAGTTCTTGCCATACTTCTAGACCTAAGAACTAGTGCATTAATCCAAGATCTTTCATCTCGAATTCTGAAGAAATCTTCTTCTTGCATTCAGTAATTTGTTTCTCATTTCCAGTTAAAAATAGATCATCTACATATAACAACAGTATAACTGGTTCATCATCCATCACTTTGAGATAAAGATTAGGGTCAGCTTTACTCTTGGTAAAGTTCATGCTTGTTAAGAAATTGTCAATCCTTCCGTACCAAGCTCTGGGAGCTTGCTTCAATCCATATAATTCCTTTTTCAGTTTGCATACATGAGTTCTCCCATCTTTAACCTCAAACCCTTGTGGTTGCTCTATGTACACTTCTTCTTCAATTACACCATTCAGAAAAGCTGTCTTAACATCCATTTGGTGTAATTTCCTCTTCATCATAGATGCAAGTGCCATGATAGTTCTAATTGAAGTATACCTAGCAATTGGTGCAAATGTTTCTTCATAGTCAATTCCCTCTTTCTAAGAGAATCCTTTGGCTACAAATCTTGCCTTGTATTTTTCAATGCTACCATCTGCAGTATGTTTTATCTTGAAAATCCATTTGGAAGAAACCACACTTTTATCTTTTGGTTTGGAAACTATATCCCAAACATCATTTTTCATTATTGATTGATATTCTTCTGTCATTGCTTCTACCCATTCTTTCTTCTGAGCTGCCTCTTCATAGCTAGTAGGTTGTTGATCCACAAGATCACACATCAAGGCCATATAGTTGGACACTAGCTTTGGTTTCTTTCTTTCTCTAGTGGAGCCTTCAGGAGCTCCATATCTTTCAGCTCCTTGAATAATGTCTCTAGCCCATGCTGGCCTTCTTTTCCTAGATAAGTCTGTAATAGGGGGTTCTTATGGTTCCAACATGTCATGATCCTCTGGTGAATCATCTTCAGGGATGGGCACAGCCTCTATGATTCTAGGAGGTGTATCTTCTTCATAGATTTCTTCAAGTTGGCACTTCTTGGATTTCTTGAGAGTTGCTTCTTCATCAAATGTTACATCTCTACTTATTTCCATATGATGAAAACCTGGTATGTAAATTCTGAAGGCTTTGGATGATTCACAATATCCAACAAATATTCCCTTCTTACCAGAAGGATCCAACTTGGTTCTCTTTTCTTTTGGAATATGAATGTACACAGGAGACCCAAATATTTTGAGATGACTTACCTCAAGCTTCTTTCCTATGAACACTTATTTTGGAGTTTTGAATTCAAGAGCACTATGGGATAGTCTATTTTGCACATAGACTGCTGTCCTAGCTACTTCAGCCCATAGATACATGGGTAGATCTTGGTCATGTATCATAGTCTTTACAGCTTCCATGATGGTTCTATTCTTCCTTTCAGCAACCCCATTTTGTTGGGGATTGTAGGGAGTGGTTAGTTCCCTCTTGATTCCAGCTTCTTTACAAAAGTCTTCAAAGTCCTTTGAAGTATATTCTTCGCCATTATCTGTTCTAAGAATCTTGATTTTCTTTTCTGAGATATTTTCTATTAGGGCCTTGAACTCTTTGAATTTTCCAAAGACTTCATTCTTACCTTTTAGAAAGTATATCCAAGTCTTCCTTGAATAGTCATCAATGAATGAGAGATAGTATTCAAACTTACTTAGGGAAGTGGTGGGCATTGGTCCACATACATCTGAGTGTATTAGCTCCAAAATGTTCTTAGTCTTTGTTTCACTCTTTGGAAAAGGGTTCTTGACATTCTTCCCTTTCTCACATCCTTTACGTGAGCCATTATGATCAACCTTCAAATCTGGTAATCCTATGACCACCTTGCTTACATAGGGTAAGTATTTGTAGTTAATGTGAGATAATATTCTATGCCATAGCTCACTGAAACTAGAGGTTTCATGAGCAAGGGCAACTTCTGGATGACCCTTGAGCTTATAGAGACCTCCTTCTTCTTCACCAATGACAACTGCATCTTAAATTGATTTTCCTTTGGGCCACATGAGTACTTGTCCATCTATGAAAGCCACTCTAAAACCTTTCTTATCTAGTGCTGAGATAGAGAGTAGGTTCTTCTTCAAAACTGGTACATATAAAATTTCTTTCATTTTCAAGGGTGTTCCAGAATCAAGCTCGTAGCTTGCTTCACCAATTCCCTTGATGGGATATTGATAATCATCTCCTAGAGATACCTTTTGTGGTGAAGTCTTTTCTTCAAGTCTTGAGAGAGTTTTCTTTTGACCTGTCATGTGCTTTGAAGCACCACTATCAATGAGCCATGTATCTTCTCCAGGAGACACAGATCCAGAGAGTGCAAAAAATAGGACATATTCTTCTGGATCTTCTTTCTTTACTTTAGATCTTTTCCTTCGAGGCCTTTTCTCTTCTTCTTCTTCTTCTTCTTCTTCTTCTTCTTCTTCTACTTCTTCTTCACTATCATCTTTTGCCATATGTGCATGATGTCTTTTGTGAACAAACTTCTTCTTCTTCTTTTCTGGTAAAGCACAGTCTCTAGCATAGTGTCCTAGTTTAATAAAATTATAACATTGGAGTGTGGAGAGGTCTCTTTCTGAGTTTGTTCCTCTTTTCCTTTTGAATCTATGAGAGGGTTGAGACTTTTTGTGGTTCACTTTCTTGAAGTGACCCCTTCTTCCTCTTTTGGTGTGGGTGGCCAAGGCTTGGTCATCCTCTTTGAGAAGGGATTCTCTGTTGGCTACCCTAGCCTCTTCTTGAACACAATCCTCGCATACTACATCAAACTTCATTCTTTCTTTTCTGGCACACATAGTTTGTATGAATGACTCCCAAGGTCTAGTGAGACCATTTAGAGCAGTCATCACAAGTTCATCTTCATCAAGAGTATCACCAATGGCATCTAGTTGCTCCTTGATTTGGGAGACCCTTGAGAAGTAGTCTTGAATGGATTCTCCTTTTTGCATCTTGGTACTCTTCAACTGAGTCCTTAGGTTCATCTTCCTATTGATGTTCTTTCCTTCATACATTCTTCCTAGGGAATCATACATTTCCTTTGGAGTCTTCTTGGAAGCCACTTGGGGAATCAAGTGGTCTTTAATAGAATCAGCTATGATTCTCTTTTCCCTAATCAAATCCTTCCTATGCTTCTCTTTGGCTTCATCTCCTTCAGGTTCTGCAACTTCATCCTTGATATAATGAGCAAGATCATTCTCTTCAAGAATGAGACCAATTCTGTATTTCCATGCTCGAAAATTCTCTATACCTTCTAGCTTGTCTTCAAGCTTAGTGCTTGGAGCCATATTCTCTTGGGGGAGTCCAAGAGATAAGAGATAGAGTAGTACTTACCCGGAAATTTTAACTTTTCACTTTTCTGGATCTGCAACAGAATTTCTGGTTTATCGCACTTTTGGTAAAACTAGGGTTTGACTTTCCTGGAGTTATACCCAACCAAAAACCTCTATCCAAGGCTCAAAAGATAGATCTTTAGAAGGGCTATTCAGCCATGCAACCAGAATCCAAAAATACTAACGTTTGCAGAAACCCTAATTTTGGGAGAGAGAGAGAAATACCTTGTGAAAGATGTTCTATTCAGGCTAGCTCTGATACCATGTTAAGTTTAAACCAAATAGACTAGCAAGATCACTGAAAGAAACATAATCACAAGATAGACACAGAATTTACCTGGGAAACCCGCATGGGGTAGAAAACCCAGCAAAGCTTTCCTCAATAAGATGATCAACCAAAATACAATATGTGCTCCAAGACTTGACCTCCTTCTCTACCTCCTATGTAGACCTCCCAGACACAAGTGCGCTACTTTCTGAGTTGTGGAAGTGTGTCAAATGAGGAGCTCTCCTCCTCTATTTATACTAGTTCCCGACTGACCAAAAAACCCTAATGGGCCGACCTCTCCTAGAGAAGTCTAATAACCCCTAAAATATAAACTCAGGGCCAACCCCCACATGGTGGGTCTAATAACTCTAGTTACCACAAACCATCGAAGGAAAAAAAATCTTCAGATACATAATAGAGTCACCTTGGAGGGATGAAACATCTCCAGAATAATAATGTACAAATATAATATTCTTAGAAGTTACAATATTCAACATATGCCTCCATATGAAGAGAGCAATTCTCTTCGGAGTACTGGTAGGAGAATCAGGAAGTATGATGTTGATGAGAAGGTACATGACATGAGAATAGGGTCTCCTCAGAGTTTATATTTTAGAGTGGTCTTCAATCACTTATCTCCAGGTTAGATTCCAGAGCAGGAGGGAGAAAATGCATGGAACAGTGACCCAGGCGGAGGAGATTCAGATGGTGTCAGAATGACCTCCCTCGTTAGGAGGGAGTGTTAGAAAAGTTAACTCTAGAGGTCCTCCTTGTTTTTTTGGCGTGTTTACAATGGGGGGGATTAAGTCATTGTCCCTAGTATTTTATTTATGTAAAGATGTGTTATGTAAATAAAATGTTTATACTTTATGACTTAAAAAATTTACATTAATATACTTGAAAGTAACATAGTAGTGGATCTACAAAAATATGGAAAACAATGGCAATGGGAATCCTTATAAAATATTCAACATATACACACTAATGAACTACAGGGAAAAAGTGGGATGTTGGAAATTTATAATAGAAATGAGAGATGAAATCACCATATAGGGATGTGTTTTAGATGGAGATTTAAACCTTGTTATAAATGCATCTGAAAAACGTGAAGGAGGCGAATCTGTTACCCATTGAGGAAAATGTTGGAGGACCTGGTGTAGGATTGGAACTTGATGTTGGAGGACAAGCTAATTTCTATCTCTTCATCCCTCCCTTGGTTATGCGTTGCTCCCAGTTTGGTTTAATCCTTTGTGGCTACAAAATGTAGAAGCCATTGAAATTATAGAAAAGATATGGAAAATATATATTCAAGGATCATTGTTCTTTTTATGGGAAAAAAACTCAAGAGAATAAAGTTATATTTGAAAGAGTGGGATAAATGGAAATACAAAGACCCAATATCAACAAAATAAAATATACTTCACTCACTTGTTGATCTACAACAAAGGATGGAGGATTAACAAATAACATCTCAAAAACTAATGGAAGAAAAAATTCTTTACGGGAAACTCCACTTAGCATATAGGAATGAATAAGAACATTGATGGCTCAAGTCCCACAACCTAGGGCTAAAATCAGGGGATCACATCACATATTTCTTCCACAAACAAGCCAAAGCCACATAAGTGAGGAATAATGTAAAAGAAATAATAAATACGGAAGGGGAAAAACTTATAGAGTTTGGCATGATTAAACAAGTTGCTTGTTAGCGTTTTCAAAATCTACTAAATGATGAGGAAGTTGATCAAATAACGGTTCAAGAATAGCTGCAAGAGATCCTTGGACTGATAATCTAAGAAGATAACTTCGAAATGAATAAGGATAATGATGAGGAAGAAGTGATTAAATCCATATGGATCCTCAACCCAGACAAGGTGTCAAGGCCAGATAGTTTCTCTATCCACTTCTTTAGAGCATGTTGTGCAATAATCAAGTATGAGATGTGTCGAATGCTAAGGAAAAAAAGTACAAACCAAATATACGGGGTAGCAAAAACACCTCCGACTTTCTTATATAATCCAAAAATAAACAAACCCCACTTCCTTTGCTAGAGTCAAGTTGATATTCTTATGCAATGTTTCTTATAAAATTTTGACCAAGATAGTAGCAAATAGAGTAAAAAAAACTCTCCCCAATCTAATATCATAGAACCAAGGCATCCTTTTCCAACAATGAAAAATAATAGACAATATCATATTCAAGAGGTGATCCATTCTAGTAGATGCAATAAAAAAAGATTAATAGTTATTAAACTCGACAATATGGCCAATGTATTTGAGCAGGTAATACATTCATATCTCCTTTTTGTTAAGAAGAAATTTATTTTTACAATTAATTTCATAAATTGGATAAAAGCATGCATTAGATTCCCTTGGATATCCCCTTTAGTGAGTGAGAGGATTACTCATTTATTCCAAAGCGGTAAGGGCATGAGATAGGGGTGACCCATCTCCCCTTTTCTCTATATCATTATGGATGACCCACTTAACAAAAAATTAGAAAAAGAGATAATCAAAGCTAACTTGCCAGGTATCACTATGTCAGAGGAATTAAAGAAATCAATGACTCAATTTGTGTATGAAACTACTTTTTGGAGGAGCCTCATTGTCTTTAACATAATGATTCAAAATTATTCTATATTTATTCATCACAGCTTTAGGAGGCCAACAAGAGAAAAATAATATCTATGGATTAGATCTAACTTCATCCTTGTTGCAAGCTATCTCTAGAACCTTGGAATTATCTGTGAAAGAAATCAAGTTGAACAAATTAAAATCTCTGGGGATTCCAATAGCACTAAATCAACCCTAATATCTAGACTCACAACATATTATTAAAAAAAAAACTATGTAGCAACGAGGAAGTTTTTGGATAAATCTAGTTCATTGTATCATGTTGGTAATAGCAACAATGCATATTTTTCAAGGATATGTGTTGCTATCCCTAGTGGGGATCATAAATCAAATAGCACAACCCATTCATAAGTTTATCTAGCAAGAAGGGGGAGAAACACTAAAAATTTCCATTTAATAAATTGGAACACGATACAAGCTCCAAAGGGATGTGAAGGTCTAGAGATAAAAGATCCATAAGTTGTAAAAGATTGGGAACTGATATTTTATGGCAACTTATCTTTGATGAGGAATCATTGTGTAATGTACTATTACATAAGTTCATTCCAATCATCTAACATGTTTGGACAAGCCCATTCAAGAAATCAAAGGGTCATCATTCTAGAAACTATACAAGGCAACAATGATAAATAAAAAAACAACATCCAATTTCAATTACAAATGTATAAATCTTGCATACCTTAACAACTACATTATTGTTGTGTTTGAAATACCATTGATGACGGCCTTGAAATTGACTAGAAACAAAAGAACAGAGATAAGACTTGTCTTTGAGTATTTGTATAAGCATTTTTTTGCCTTATCAATTAGAGGTACACCATGAATTTTTTTCGTAGATCTCATTTGGATCTGCTTTCTCATCCATGGAAACAAATGTGTCGTTGATCAACCTATTTATCCCTTCATTCTCAATAAGGTTTTGGTCATTTTATTCTGTTGTATCAACCTCAATGTCGCCACCCTCACCGTCTCTAGTATGAATTGTAGGGACTAGATTTGCAAGCGTTGGTGCTCTCGTCTATACAATAATTATGACAAAAAAATTACAATTAGCATCGAAATGTACATCAATATTAATAGCATTGAAAATGAGAAAAATATCATTTTTTTGATATGTTACCAGGGGATGATATTCAGTTCCACCTTCCAAGTGGGCATACTGATAGCAATGTTTCCTGGCCATTTCCCTAACAACTCTTCTTATTTTCATCCCTTTGCATTGTGTATAAGGGAAATAACATTTTCCATTACCGATTACATCTTCAACATTAAAGGATTGATTCTAATAATTTGCATTACTAGGGTTACTTGTGTAATCGTATGCAGAATTGATAGATGATTGCATAGCAACAATTCGTTCGGATCTACTAGCAAATTGATGGACATGATTGTTTAACATTGTTCTCTATTTCAATAAAATATATTATCAAAATAAGAATAAAGACAAAAAAAACATTAATCAAATGAAAATAAATTTATTCAAGGGATAATCTCATTAATCTACAAACTTTTTCCCCTAAAATTAGAGTTCTCCCTCCAAAATTCTTCCACAAAGTATTCTTGCTGAATTGAACCAAAAAAAAACTTGAATATGTGTTAAAGTTTTCCCAATTTAACCAAAAAAAACCTAGGTCTATGTGTTAAATTTTGTCCAATTGAACCGGAAAAAACCTAAATAGACATTGTGTTCGAATATGTTTTAAAACGTGCCCACTTTAATAGAAAAAGAGGAAAACCCATTCATATTTTACTCATCTCTTCAGGGACATTAATAAATTATAGTTCTATTGGTTGGTGTTTGCATGTAGGATGTGTTGAGATATTATAACTTCAAAGAATATTATATTTGTACTTTATTATTCCGGAGATGTTTCATTCCTCCGTGAAGATCTTATTGTATATCTGGAGATGTTTATTCCTCCGTCGGAATGTGGTAACTCGGGTTATTAGACTTCCCTAGTGGGGGTTGGCCCTGTATGTGTCATGTGGGTCAAAGGTTTATTAGACCACCCTAGAGGGGTCGTCCCAGTCAGTTGTAGTGGGGTATTTAACCCATTGGTTAAATACGAGCCTACGTGTACTTGTGTAAAAGATATGTCAGAGTAGTGTATAAATAGAGGAGGTGTGTTCCTCATTTGATACACTCACTCACTTGAGGATAGCGCATTTGTGGAGAAGAGGCCTGCTATTGTGGAGGAGGAGATCATGTCTCAGGGTTTCATCTTTGTATATTGCTGGTCATCTATATTGAGGAAGCTTTGCTGGGTTTTCTACCCCATGAGGGTTTCCCAGGATAAATCTCTGTCTCTTGTGTTTATGCTATGCTTGTTGTTTCTTCAGTGATCCTGTATATGCTATTATTGTGAAATGGAATGTAATGCTGCTATTTTCTGTCTTATCATATTAAATCTTAACATGGTATCAGAACTAACCTGAAGGAAGACAAGGTATGGCACTTACGACACTTGCTTTACTTACGACAATTTGAAGGTTAGGGTTTTACATAGAAAAAACCAGTCATCGTGGAACTTTCGCTATAAATCCATTTTAGAGAAGGTTCAGGGTCTGAAACGTTTACAGGTCGAAGTTAACATCCCCAGGTACCTTGTGTCCAAAGGGCATCCTCAGATTCGTTGTACTTTGTAAGTTATGATCAGTACAAGTTAGGGTTTCTGCCTCTTCCAGATCTCAGTCAAAATCAGGTGACCTTGGAAAAAAAGGTCATAACTTGGGCTAGGAAGCTCCAAATGAAATTTAGTAAAAAGTGACAGGTAGTACACAGACTGTACTATCTCAAAAAACTTTTTCAGAGGCCGAAGGTGAACCAGTGACACATGGCACGCCGTACAAGTTCGCTCTCCTGTTTTATCCCATAAACAGGTCACGTTGCGACACTTGGCATAAATCTCTCTTAGAGAGTCCAATTGAGGTCAGAACTGTCAATATGGAAAGATAACAGGTTGAGATATCTCAGAAAAAGTTTACAGCGGCCGAAGTTCAAACAGTGACACGTGGCATGCTGTACAAGTTCGCTCTCCTGTTTTATCCCATAAACAGGTCACGTTGCGACACTTGGCATAACTCTCTCTCAGAAAACCCAATTGAGGTCAGAACTGTCAGGATGGAAAGATGACAGGTAACGCTATTGCAGAAAAAAGGTTTCAGACCCTGGGGAGCAAAAATTTCAGAGTTATAGCAGAAACAATCAGGTGCATATTTCTGTCAAAACAGAATTATTTTTGGAGCACTTTTATTCATGGCTTCCGGAATTTAGGGTTTCGGAGAAAGTTAGAATTTTTGGAATCGGAGTCCACGGCTGAATGCTACTCAGGAAAATCGAAATTTAGAGACCAAGATCGAATTTTTTGGTTGGGTAGAAGACCGGGCTTGATCAAACCCTAGTTCGGGATTTTGATCAGAAAATTGGAAAATTAGGGCTTCAGCAAAAGTTGGAATTTTTTAAAGTCTGTAACCACGGCTGGAAGCTCCTCAGAAAAATAAGATCTTAGAGCCTTGGATCGAACCTTTTGATTGGACAGAAGGGTGGGCTTCATCAAACCCTAGTTCGGGGTCCTGTCCAGAAGATCCAGAAGTTTCAAAGGCAATTTTGAGGGGTCAAATTTTTGGAGATTCCAAAATTGAAGTATCCCAGTTTGATCAGCTCATCAAGACATATTCTTTCATCCATTCAGAAGTGTGAAAGTCAAAGATTGAATTTTTAGGGTTTCTCTAGCAAACCCTAATCAAGCTCCAGATCAAGTTTCAGGGGGAGTTGAGGCTAAGGCCTTACATAAGAAGACTACAAAAAGTCTCGACAGGTATGACTTAAGGAGGTTTAGGTATGCCTTGAAATCTAATTCTTGATTAAGTTCATAATGTGTTTGTCTTCATGTTATTTATTAGTACAATCTTGATATGAATACATGTGAATGATCAAAGACATTCATTGATTAGGGCTATATGATTGTACTTATGCATTATGGTGTTGTGTGAGGTTGATGTTGTCTGCTAACAAGACACAGGTACATTACAAAAGACAAATCAAGTTCCATGACCATGACAACATGAAGACAAAGACTCACGAGGTATGTATGACTTTGTTATATTATGTTTAACCTATGAGACATACAGGTTCTAGCTCAGGATCTCTAAATCATTGAAGAGATTGTTTAGGTATGTTGTACATAAATAAGCAGGTATACTAATCCAGGTATGTTTTCCTATGTCATATTAGAATCTTACCTTGTGTAAGTATACTTGGTATGATTGGTTAGTAATCAAGGGTTTATGCATATTATGTCTCTTATCTTGGTTGATGATTTAACTAACTAGATCAAACAAGAATATGCATGAGTAGAAGAAGACTTCCTCGAAACCCTGAATACTAATGATCATGACTGTACATATTCAAGATTATTTAGAATTAGAATGTTTTGATAATATTGAGAATATACTAATGAATGTATGTTTGTGTATGAGATCATGAGGATGACACTAGTGTACACTTGAGCATGCACAGTGGTACAAAATGAATAGAAGTTCAGAAGACATACAGAAGATCAAGCGGGAGGAAACCACACAAACATAAAAGATAAGTATTTGAGTTGTTATTAGAAATAGTAAATGATATTGCTTGTATGCATATTTGTATTCCTAGAATATATCATGCTGAGTGTAAACATTCATAAAGCATTGAACAGTATACTACTAATATGCATATGATTGGTAAGTTGGACAAACATTCCATTGTTGCTTGTCTAGAATGAAACCTCTTTGCTGACATGCTGAGAGCTGTGCACACTCTTGATAGTATGTTCTGGTGGAGATGGAAGGCATCTAGATAGCCATTGTATGCATACAGGATATGGGAAAGTGTTGTGCCAAAGTATTGGTCAAAATAGTTGCATAACTATGTAAATGATATCTGTATGCATAATAGGTTATCATGTCAAATATGATTTGATGATTATGAAGTATTACTAATCATGTATTTAATTTTGATTTGTAGGAAAGATCATGATGAATGATGAACTCTGAACAAGCGATGGATGTTCAACAAAAGATTTACAAATCAAACACACTATAGAAAGCTTGTGGTTAAGAGATTCTCTTAGAAAGAGGAAGAGAATCATGATGAGATGTTTTGCTCCAAGGGACTAGGTTTTGTATGGGTTCCCAGGATCGGTAGTCAATTGATGAGCTTAATGATCATCATGGGTGATGTGGATCTCAACCTTTGCTACAAGGTTGAATATGGGTTCTATACACATATGACATGGATGCAAGAAGGAACTCACCACAGAGTTCGAATGATTTTGAGGCTCATATTAGTAGACCCATCTGACGAGAGATGGCACAGATAGATATGCAGAAGATCATTCAATGCTGAGTGTGAATAATGGACAATTGACAACTTCATGACAAAGCTTGGGCTTTACCAGAAGTAAAGCTGTTCCTAACCTTTACCTTAAGGTTGTGGATGATGAACCTATCATACCATTATTGTATGACGATGATCTCTTTCTAACAAGGAATGAGAAACAGGTCATGAAAATGGCTGCAGAAATGAAAATGAAAGATCTCGGATTAATGCACTACTTCTTAGGTCTAGAAGTATGGCAATATCCAAAAGGAATCTTTTATTTCAAGGTAAGTATGCTGTGAAGTTTCTAAAAAGGATTTGATGTGTTGGAGTATAAAGCCATGGCCACTCCCATGGACTCCAAGTTGAAGTTGTTAGTTAATGACTCATCGGATTTAGTGGACCTAACCCTATATAGACAAATCATTGGGTCAATGATGTATTTAAAAAATACTAGGCCAGATGTATGCTTTGTTGTAAATACCCTAAGTCAGTATCTAGTAGAACCTAGAAAAGTTCACTTATTAGCTACAAAGCATGTAGTGAGGTACCTAAAAGGTACATTAGATTTTGGTCTATATTATCTTGGAGATCATGAACTCCGTTTACATGGTTACTCAGATTCTGATTGGGCAGGAAGTGCCTCAGACAGAAAGAGTACTTCAGGTGGATGTTATAGTCTTGAATCTTCCATGATCTCATGGTTCAGCAAGGAACAATCTAGTGTGGCTCTCAGTACTGCTGAAGCAGAATATATATATATATAGCTGTCTGCTCTGCCAGCTGTGAAGCAGTGTGGCTTCAGAAGCTATTATATGGAGTGTTTGACTTAGAAATGAATTCCACTATGATTATGTGTGACTTTCAAAGCTGCATTAAGATGACTGAAAATCCTGTGTTCCACGATAAGTCAAATCACATAGAGATCCGATACTTCTATATACGAGATATGGTGCAAAGAGGAGCTATCAAGCTCGTATATATAAGTACTGAGGATCAGATTGCTGATATCTTGACTAAACCTCTGTCTCGAGTGAAGTTTGAATACTTTTGAGACAAGCTTAGTATAGTTCAAAAGAACTCTCCTCGAAAGGGGGAGTAGCATAGTATTTGATAACAAGTCTATCTCATCAATGATGAGGTTACCTATTCATTGCACTTAGTTACCTAGAATTATTTAGCTTTAGGACTCTTATATTCTTTATTTTGATGACGTGATGTATACATGTTTTGATGTTAGATGTATTAGTGAGAATAAATGCTAGATGTATACATGCTTTTGATGATAGTTTTTTTTTTATGATGATGATACATGTGGTTATATATGTTTTGATGATGATGATACATGTTGTGGTTATACATGTTTTGATGATGATGATACATGTTGTGGTTATACATTTTTTGATGATGATGATACATGTTGTGGTTATACATGTTTTGATGATGATGATACATGTTGTGGTTATACATGTTTTGATGATAATGATACATGTTGTGGTTATACATGTTTTGATGATGATGATACATGTTGTGGTTATACATGTTTTGATGATGAGGATACATGTTTTGCTATACATGTTGGGAAGGGATTGAATCATTCCTGGACTTCAGTCCTAAAGAAGAGCCGTAGACGTATGTCTTCGAAAATAAAGTTCTTGGTGAACATGTGAAGGGATTGGATCATTCCTGGACTTCAGTCCTAAAGAAGAGCCGTAGACGTATGTCTTCGAAAATGAAGTTCTTGGTGAACATGTGAAGGGATTGGATCATTCCTGGACTTCAGTCCTAAAGAAGAGCCGTAGACGTAAGTCTTCGAGAATGAAGTCCTTGGTGGACGGTGAGGGATTAAGTCATCCTTAGACGTAGGTCCTAAATGAACGGTTGAGGATTAAGTCATCCTTGGACGTAGGTCCTAAATGCACGGTTGAGGATTAAGTCATCCTTGGACGTAGGTCCTAAATGCACGGTTGAGGATGAAGTCATCCTTGGACTTGGTCCTAAATGTACGGTGGAGGATTAAGTCATCCTTGGACGTGGTCCTAAATGTACGGTGGAGGATTAAGTCATCCTTGGACGTGGTCCTAAATGTACGGTGGAGGATTAAGTCATCCTTGGACATGGTCCTAAATGTACAGTGGAGGATTAAGTCATCCTTGGACGTGGTCCTAAATGTACGGTGGAGGATTAAGTCATCCTTGGACGTGGTCCTAAATCTACGGTGGAGGATTAAGTCATCCTTGGACGTGGTCCTAAATGTACGGTGGAGGATTAAGTCATCCTTGGACGTGGTCCTAAATGTACGGTGGAGGATTAAGTCATCCTTGGACGTGGTCCTAAATGTACGGTGGAGGATTAAGTCATCCTTGGACGTGGTCCTAAATGTACGGTGGAGGATTAAGTCATCCTTGGACGTGGTCCTAAATGTACGGTGGAGGATTAAGTCATCCTTGGACGTGGTCCTAAATGTACGGTTGAGGATTAAGTCATCCTTGGACGTGGTCCTAAATGTACAGTTGAGGATTAAGTCATCCTTGGACGTGGTCCTAAATGTACGGTAAGGATTGGATCATCCTTGGACTTTGGTCCTGTGAACTGAGCCGTAGACATGAGGTCTCCGAGAATTGATAGGACTGGATCATCCCTGGACTTCGGTTCAAAAGGTACATGACAGGACTGGATCGTCCCTGGACTTCGGTTCAAAAGGTACATGACTGGATTGCATCATCCATGGACGTATGTCCTAAAGAGAGCAGGATTGATCACCCTGGAAAATGTTGATCGTGTGATGATGATGCTGATGATCGTGTGATGACGATGTTGACGATGCTGATGATCGTGTGATGACGATGCTGATGATCATGTGCTGATGATGCTGATGTTCGTGTGATGACAATGCTGATGATCGTGTGATGACGATGCTGATGATCGTGTGATGACGATGCTGATGATCGTGTGATGACGATGCTGATGATCATGTGCTGACGATGCTGATGATCGTGTGATGACGATGCTGATGATCGTGTGATGACGATGCTGATGATCGTGTGATGACGATGCTGATGATCGTGTGCTGACAATGCTGATGATCATGTGCTGACGATGCTGATGATCGTGTGATGATGATGCTGATGATCGTGATGATGATGCTGATGATCATGTGATGACGATGCTGATGATCGTGTGATGACGATGCTGACGATGCTGATGATCGTGTGATGACAATGTTGATGATCGTGTGATGACGATGTTGATGATCATGTGATGACGATGCTGATGATCGTGTGATGACGATGCTGATGATCGTGAGATGATGATACTGATGATCGTGAGGATTTAGATGTTGATGTCGTTGTAGCTGTTCGAATGCTGCAGAAGATAAAGACTCAGTACTGAAGACGTTGATGTTCCAGTATTGAAAATGTTCCAGTAACTGCTTAAGTTACTGATGATGCTGAGAAAGCTTCCAATGATTTATAGATGTATCATGTATGATGTTGATGACTCCTTGCTCGTGCAGATGCTGTTATAATATCCTTCTCGTTAAGGGGGAGTGTTGAGATATTGTAACTTCAAAGAATATTATATTTGTACTTTATTATTCCGGAGATGTTTCATTCCTCCGTGAAGATCTTATTGTATATCTGGAGATGTTTATTCCTCCGTCGGAATGTGGTAACTCGGGTTATTAGACTTCCCTAGTAGGGGTCGGCCCTGTATGTGTCATGTGGGTCAAAGGGTTATTAGACCACCCTAGAGGGGTCGGCCCAGTCAGTTGTAGTGGGGTATTTAACCCATTGGTTAAATACGAGCCCACGTGTACTTGTGTAAAAGATATGTCAGAGTAGTGTATAAATAGAGGAGGTGTGTTCCTCATTTGATACACTCACTCACTTGAGGATAGCGCATTTGTGGAGAAGAGGTCTGCTATTGTGGAGGAGGAGATCATGTCTCAGGGTTTCATCTTTGTATATTGATGGTCATCTATATTGAGGAAGCTTTGCTGGGTTTTCTACCCCATGAGGGTTTCCCAGGATAAATCTCTGTCTCTTGTGTTTATGCTATGCTTGTTGTTTCTTCAGTGATCCTGTATATGCTATTATTGTGAAATGGAATGTAATGCTGCTATTTTCTTTCTTAGCATATTAAATCTTAACAGGATGTCGCTTAAGCGACTGCAATATATCGTTGCTTAAGCAACATCTTGTTTAGAATTGCTTAATCGATGTTAGGAAGATATTATTGAAGCACCTTCTAAAAAAACCCAATCAATTGACATTTTTTTGACGTGTAAAGTGACTTTTCACTTTACACATTGGTATAAACGTCGAATTTTGACCCCAAATCTAGTAGTGATTTGACATTATTTCTCTTACATTGGTTTATTAAAATATTCAACAAAGAATATAAAACAATAGATGAATGATATAGAAGCATTAATAATAACAATAGGCTAGATGACATTGAAAAGAAATGCAAGGAGATGATAGAAAAAATTGAACAAATGGAGCAGAGTGAGAAACTAGTGAAAGAGATGGCATGTTTCAACTCTCTTCCTACTCACTAAGCAATAATCTATTGATTATAGATGTATAAATCCATGGATGAATCAACAATCTAGTAGGCCACAAAAATACAATCAGAAGAAGCTCGTCACTCCGAAGATAGGAGGTACAATAATAGCTCATCATGGAAAGGATCTTCTCTAAATTTGATTTACAATAATGCTATGTAATGTTTTTTTTTAGTAAGATAGTTTGTAAGGAAATATAATTTCCATTTGAATTAGTATAAACAACTCTACGAAGATATATACAATAGGTGGTGTAAAACATACTTTCATGAGAAGCCAAGCATAAGATCAAGATATGTTTGCCCCTAGTTTTGTATTACAACATTGTATGGTTCAACCAATTTTTTTATATTTATTACAAAATATATGTTCTTGTTATAAAATAAATAAATGAATAGCTTTATCTTATTGTCAATTAAAATGTTTTTATGTAATGTTTTGATCTCGTGAGTAGTGATGGATCATGTCAATGAAAATGTATGTATGCTTTGTTTTGAACTCATGTACTTAGGTGTTTTAATTGAGACTATTTGTTTCTCCTCTCAGCCACATCAAAGCTATTAGAAGGTTATTGGCTTTCTCGTATTATTATCCCTTCTTCAACAAATAGATTTTACCTGTTATCTAAATAAATAGAACTAGTTTTTGCTCATTTCCAATCCTTTCCCATACAAAACTCCTTCCAAATGACATTTATCTACCCAACTCAGTATATATATATAACATAGATAAAGAGTGAGAGAGAGCGAGTCTTATGTTCTATGTTGTCACAGTAACTAATTTCATTGACAATTCTATCATGTGTGAGAATATTTAGAATTTTTTTTTTCTTGCAATAAATTTTTAATCAAAAACAATTTGTATTTTTGTATTATGCAATTTCCAACAATAGAGCCAAGAGTTGCAAGAAGTTGTATTTAAGTGTTCCAACCACAAACTCACAAGTTTTAATGCATTTCCTTTAACACTTTTCAAGTTGTTTACCTTGTTTGGCTTCTTCAACTTAATGTCTTGTTCAAAAAGTTAAAGAAAATCAAAGAGAACAGATGAGACCAAATATCTTCTTAATTATGCTCAATATTTTTCCAACCTTCTTCACATATTTCAATATTTCTTTAACAACCATGCATGATAATATTTATGCTCACATTAAATCAAAGAATCAGAGAATCTTGACAAAAATAAGTAGTGACTACTAACTAACTTTGTAGTGTCTCAAAATGAGTTGATCAACACCTAACTAGTTGACTAGTCAATGATTACAAAAATCTACAACTTTCCTTGAGGCCCAAGTATCTTACACTCTTATTGACTTGTTGTTAGGAAGATAGTTTCTTTTAATATTAGGTACTTTAAATATCCCTTTCATATTTTTGCATGCAATTACTTTCACTTCATTTAACAGACATAGGGATTGCACAAACATTCTCATTCCTTGAAGCAAATTTTGAAGTTATATGAAATTTTATGCATTCCTTTGGTCATATCTCATACGTTTGTTGAACCTTGGTTGTCATTGATGTCAAATAGGACTTAGTATCCATGTTCTAGTTTGAATAAGTACATAAAACAATGTGTGCAAGTCCCTAATCATATCTAGCTAGTCGTGGTACTTCAAAGTTGATGTCAAAGAGGTGGTTGGAGGTGGTTGGACATGATAGTCTTTTTCCATTTTGAAGAAGTACATCAAAACATGTATGTAAGTATCAGATGTATGCAAGACCCACCAAGCAATGGTACTTCAAGGGTGAAATACCTAACACGTAGCGGTTCTCGAGTGCGCAAGTCCCGCTATGCTAAGGAACTAGTGTGCGTAATACCCACAAATATAATACCTAAGTTGCTCAAATCAAGACAAGTGGTAGATGCATGAGTAAGCTTGAATGTGAGGAAAGGAAGAAGGGATTATATATTCCAACTTGTGGACACATTATTTGAACAAGTTGAGTATAATTAAGAAGCAAAGTTGGTGAGTGAAAAGCAAGCTTGAATATGAATAAGAGATAGTATTCTGATTTGGAAAGCTTCGAATTATTGGGGTATGAATGGCTCGTTGATCTGGAACAACATGATATAGAAGAGATCCAAGTGCATACTAATATAAGAGAAGTACATAATATGATGTACATGATGATATAGTATATGAGATAAAATGTGCAAGAACAAAAGAGAAATACAATAGATGATGCACATAATCAGATGAATATGCAGATGCTTAGAAATAGAACAGTATGCTGAAAAACAAACAGATTACAGAAACATATGAAATATGAGAACCAATGTGCAATATTGAAGCATAATAAGTGAAGTAAGAGAATAAATGATGATGAAGTGCAACATCCATGTAAAGCAGAGCATATAGTAGGTGCATGCAAAGAAAAGTAATACAACAAGCTTGAAGTGTGCACAAATCAAAAGACAATAAGAATAACTTTCTACAGTCATATCGGGGTGCCAAGACGGGGAAAGGACATGGATTTGGTGTTTCCTTCAGGTTGGATCCTGTAAATCAAGGGGATTAGTGCCTCCTTCCAGTTGGTGCTGGTAAATGAGGGAGTTGGTGCTTCCTTCAGGTCGAAGCCTATAAATTAGGGGGTTGGAGCCTCCTTCCACTCAGTTTTGGAGAATATTGGAAGTTGGTGCTTCCCATGAATTTAATCTTTTTTATATAAGAAAGCATTTTGTGGTTTTCTCCCGTTTGGGTTTCTATGTTAAATATTTGTGTTCAGTGTATGTTTTGATGAATGAAATTTTTTATGGTGAATACATAATATAAGTATTGTTGAATTTAGTAGAAGTGAAAATTGTTTAAAATAGCTCTTAATGTCGATTCACCCCCCTCTCAGTATTAATAAGATTTCCAACAATTGTTATCAGAGCGGGTGTCTTTAGTAACAGCTTAACAACTGAAAGATAGATCTTTATGCAGATATGGACAAACATGAAGGAATCTCCACCAATAGAGAACCTAGGTTTGATGGCTCAAACTATACTTTCTAGAGAATAAGAATGAGGCTATATTTGCAGTCTCTTGGTGCTGATGTATGGAAGTTGGTTGAAAATAACTATAATGTTCCCACAACTGAATCGGTCGATCCAGCTGAAAGAAGGCAGTATGAATATAATGCAAGGGATAGGAATGCACTATTATGTGGATTATGTATCATAAGATAAGTGTTAAATGTATAGCATCAAGAGACATTATCCAAACCAATCTTGTGTAGACAAGTTTGATCCTCACATATAGAGGTGAACATTTTGTTTTCCTTCTGTGTAAAGTTTTTTCCTCCCGTATAGATATAATTGATCAAAGTAATGATGTTGTAAATTCTTGTTAGACAAGACTCCAGGCTTGTGTGTCAAGTCATGATTCTCATGTGAACCTTCTGTATAAAGTTATCCATGGGATGGACCTCCCGTATAGAGGTGGACCTTCCGTATAAAGGTTATGCTTTACTTGTTAAAATAATTTAATGTTGTGTGATGTATTATTAACCATGATCACCAGTTGCTATTAAGTCTCCTTTAGAGATTGATCATCTCTAAAGTGAATTACTTTATCATATGATCATTTGTTCTGGAATAATGTAATATGATCACAGCATCTGATATTTTTTCTTAGTATAATGTAATGTCATGGATAATTAAAATTAGCACATATTGACCATGCAGTAAGAGATAAAGAAATAAAAGATAAAGCATAGAGATCAAAAGAATTCGAAATTTCTCATGCATACACTTCATCTAATTAAAGAGAACTCAAATTGTTAAAGCTTTAATTAAGTATTAATGTATGACTCAATCAAATGCTTCAGTTAAAGTATCAGTTAAATATATGCCTCAATTATCTAAAGAACTCATAGTGGTCACTTCAAGTAAATCAATCAGCATGATTTCAGTTAACTAAGTGTTAAATAAGAAGGACTAGTCAACTAAAGTGTTTTCACTTTAGTTAAACTAAAAGACGACACTTAAGAAAGAATAAGTTAAAGAGAGTTAACTAAGTGACAATAAAGACTTGATCTAGTTAACTAAGTGTTATTGCATGATGACACTTATGTTAAACTAAAAGATGACACATGATTTGCAACACTTCTATGTGGACTCTTAATTTAGCCACCTAACTAAGTGGGAAAGCTTTCAGTTAAGAGGCGAGTTCATCATAAGTGACAGCTCAGTGATATAAAGCACTGCATGAGAAATGGGGTGCACTTATGCAAGCAAGATTGATACATCCATTTTGAGGGCGAGTTCATCTTGAAGTTAGAAGATAAAAATAGAAGAGAAGAATGTATAAATATGATATACGGGATTGATGAATTCAATGTGAAGCGAATTCTCTTCTCCTTTGAAGGAAAGGCGCTTCTCTTTGTGTGTGAGATATTATTATTGAAGGCAATGCTTCTCCAATTTATATCTCTTCTCTTTTTCTTCCACATCTTCACCAAGAGTGTTTGGTGATATCTTATCTTCTGAAAGAAATCAACGATGTTGTAAAAGAAAGCATTCTCTGCTATCCATTATATTATATTGAGAAGAGTTGTTGGGGTTTTTGTTCTCATAGTTTTGAGGATTTTCACCAGGGTATATCTTGTGTTATGGTTGTATGAATTTCATGTGATTGAATTGTCTCATTGCTTCAAGTGTCAGAATCTAAAAAGATTTAAAGATCAAAGCTCAACCAAATATCAACAATAAGGGTGGTGTTAAATTGTCATTGGTACAAGGAATAGATATTGCTGTAGGGTAGATAAAAGGTATGTAGATATTGTAGATCATATATGGCACAAATATTATGTACACAATATAAATGTAGGATAGATGTGTGGGTATCGAGGACAACCATAAGGTGTGCGTAGCAATATGTATGTGATATATGTGTAAGGTGCATATAGATTCAAAGGACTTTAGAGAAATAATTTGCTGGTAGATTTAACAAAGTAGTTTTACCTATGAGTGGGGAGTTTTAGTACACTAATAAGTAAAGAGCATACATATGTACTCCTTATTGATTTAAAATAGGATTTTTGTTTGATATCTACCCCATTAAATCGATGAGGAGAGAGGGTCCCTTGTCTCATAAAAAAAAGGATCTCATACACCAATTTGATGTCTACCTTCACTTTGATCTTAAATTATATTATTATTATTATTTATAACATTAATATTATACTAATTTTAACAATAACATAATTTAAGATTATAAACATAATAATAATAATTTAATTTAACGTTACAATTAATTAAAAATAATACTTTAAACTTTAAACCTTATTAACACAAAGATGAGGCATGCTAGAATTGTCTCATTTAATTTTTCCTCATTCTTCCTTGCCTATTTTGAGAAACATGATGGTGTTGTTGTATTCGCGAACCCCATTGGGAAAATCCCCTGATGTGCTTACCCCTCCATTTTGATCTCAAGCATAATTGTGCTTCTTTCGTAATAAACTATTTTTTTCACCACTGTGTGTTTTTCAGTTGGAGGTTAATGCATGTATGTGCAATGAAACAATGCTTGGGGAAACATCTTTGAATATAATAAAAAGATAATATACCTTAGTTTATAAAATGTAATGGGATTTGGTAATACCGTAATTTCAATTGATAAGGGATCACTCTCCATGGAAAATTGCCCTGTGTTTCTAGAGAAGGATGCAAATTATTTTAGGAAACACATTTGTTACCCTCAATGTTAGATTGCAAAATATTACCCCCCCCAAAAAAGGTTTATTGTATGCATAATGGAAAAATAATAGGAAACTTAGTGGGCATGATCACAAGGAGTTGTTTGCAGATGAATAATTTATAACCAAATCAAGCATCTTCAGGGCTACATAGGGATGATCTCTAGGTACATGTTCACATTAATCAAATGTCATTCATCAACTTCATTTACAGTCTTTTTTTTTTTTTTTGCAATTCAATTCCATTCCATTAATTCGAAATAAAATGAATGAAATGTTGCTACTTACGAACACCTTACGAAGTGCCTTGCGACCATTACCTAGAAGAATTGCAAATTCTTGTATGACTTTACAAATCCATTTGTTTCCGATACGTTGCAGTAGAGAACATTGCGCTTAATTGAATTGAATTTATTCAAACCCTGTCATCTGAGTCTTTTTGTTGGAAATCATGCTAATTTTTATAATGGTATGATATTGAAATAAATCCCAACTCAAATTGGAATTGATTAGGGATTTGTACATATTTCAATTTTTTAACCCAGGATTTTATTCCTATGGTTGCACAGATCTAATCCACCTACAAATTTCAGAGGGTTGATTGAAGCTTGATAACAAAATGTATTTTGGTACAATAAATTCCCTAAAAATATGATAGGAACTAGCCCACTGAGTCACAATTGTTTGACCTTGCCATTATAGATTGTAACATTTTCACCTCGAGATAACAACTCATTGATATATCCAATGACATCAATATAACAGCTCTACAAACCAAAATCAATGTTAGTTATATCTATGAGAATGAGAATGAGAATGATGTTAGTTACTCATCACGTCCGTAGAGCTATGATACCAGAAACGAGAAACGAGAATGGTACGAGAAAAATAGTTTATAGGTTTCGCATACAAGAAACGAGGAGAGAGAAAAACAACAAAACTTAAGGTTCTGAGGATTGTAATGAACAAATTCAATCACGCATAATGATCAAATCTATTTTCCCATATACCCTGTTTTCATATTTAGATTTAGGACAATGATTGTTTCTTGTGGTTTACCTTAGGAAGTAGTCATATTCCTATATTGTTTGCATAGATATTAGACACCTTAAGAAGTTTCAATTTTCCTATATTGTTTACATATGTTTACAAGGATGATAGCAAATATATAATAAATTTGGAGGTGTGTTTTCTTTACTCTCACATAATGTTTTTATTTGTTATTAATTTGTTAAAGACAAATCTGAATTCATTTGTAATTAGCATTTATATCATATATTTATTTGTTATAAATATGTCAAATCTCGGTTCATTCATAACTATCATTCACACATTTGTTATCAAGATCCATTCTAGATTTATAAATATTAGATATTAACTTCAAAAAATAAAATTAGAAATTAATATAAAATTTGTAACTAACATACCAATTTTTCATTGTAGATCAACTATAAATTTACAAATGTTAATATCAACTTCACAAAAAACAAACCTCTCCTCCAACAGATTATCAAGATCAATCAACGCCCCTACCTAGGGATGAAACCGACTTGTTCTGTTATTCATTCTTCATATAAAAAGATTCCTTTTGTGAAACCGTATTATGAATTTAACCAAATCCCATTCCAAACAAAGTTTGAGATTGTGAAATTGGAACAAGGAAAAAATGGATAAAATCAAAATTACCCCGATTGTAACTACTAAATTTTGATGAAAAATCCAGAAACGGCTCTGAGAAACGATTTTCATTTCGTAAGAAACGGTTTTAGGGCTTGAAAAATGGGAACGACCATAGAAAACGTTGTTTTTCGTATCGTTTCCGTTTCTGGCCCGTTTTCTGAGTGAAACGCCCACCGACGTTCTGTTTCTAGTAACAGAGCTGTAAAGTTGTTATATCTACTATATATGTACATTCACTAATTATTTCCAATGAAACCCATTTAAAATCATATGAGAATGCTGTTATTTACTCAGCAAATCAATCTACTATTCAACCCCAGGTTAATGGACAAACAACTATCTCACATACCTCTGACGCGTACTTAAATGCTGTAGATGTTGATAATGATTTACTTAGATGGAAAGAGGAGGTGAGGAAAGAAGAGGCTGAAGACCAAGATTTGAAGTCTGGAAAAACAAAGAAGATAGAGGCATATCTACAAAGTGCAAAGAAAGAAGAAGTTAAGATACAAACAAATGATGCAGATGAAAGGCCTCACACCCCTCCAGATGGAGAGCAGGAATTCACGGATGATGATGGAACTGTGTATAGATGGGACCATAATGTCTGGGACTGGGTTCCACAAGTATGTTATGGAATTTTAAAATGATGATATATTTACATGAAACAATGTTCCTTGTCTGAGGTTTATGCTAGACACTAGTAGTTTGAGACTTGAGTAACCTGCTTGCAACAAGTAATAACACTGAACACATGGGTTTTCATTTCTACATGACCATCTTAAACAAAAGCTGAAAAAATTATGTATAATGGGAAATAGGGAGATTATACTCCTAGTCTCTAGATGATTTGACTGTGCTGGAGGATATACCAAGAAAACAAAAAAGATTTGGACTTGGCATCTCTAACATTCCTAGATTTTTGTAGTAGGCAGAAATTTTATGCATAACTTATAAAGACTAAGACACAAAAATACACTACATCACAAGATCTTCTTTGTAGGACAATCCTTAGTTCTGAATCCTCTATAAAATTATGCCTTGTTTGGGTTGAAAATATTGCTTTATTATCAGTTTGAAAATAACAAATTCAAAATCATAGTTTTTCTATAAGAAACAAATAGACATATGCATACTTCATACACAAACAAATAATTCATTGAAGCTTTGTTTTGGAACAACGCCAATCCAAGGGATGAATTGCTTGGTAGTGCTTTGCTACTTGAAGTGGAGTGGAAATAACTTAATGGCACCTCCAGTTCTGAGTGTAATTTTCAATTCAAAATAGTTCCTCTTTGTATGTGGATATAAGGGTTTAATATTATATTAAAAAATGAAGAATTAAAGTGTCACACCTTAAGCAGATTGGTTTGATGTGCAAATATGTTTTACCTTTTGTTGTCGCCAGATACGCACCTCGGGGAAAAGGGGGTTAGCGTGGTAGAAATCTTCAAGCCACCGGGTGCGTCCTTGGGGGAAAGTCTCGAGTCGGGGATGTCACCTGATCCTAACTAATTCCTTTAGGCTAACTCCTAACGAAGCCAAGGGGGGTAGTCCCTATGAAAGAGTTTCTAAAGCTCTTCAATTATTTATTAGTCGTGGATGTGAAGTTATTTAGGAGTTTTGAAATGGATTACTGAAACAAGCTACTGCAAATGTGAAATTTGTATTCAACATCATAAAAAGATATATGGCATTCATAGCATATTTGACTGAAAGCAAATAAATATAATAAAATTGTACCAGTGCCAATGGAGTCAAAATAACGAAATCCCGTTGAAAAATAGTAAACATTTTGCAGTGTACTTGATCAGTTTTAATTTATTTCAAAACTCCTAAATAACTTCACATCGACAACTAATACATAATTGAAGAGCCTTAGAAACTCTTTTATATGGAATACCCCCCTTGGATTCATTAGGAGTTATCCTAAACATAAGATCACAATCAAGTGACAGCCCTGACTTAAGACTTTTCCCCAAGGACGTACCTAGTGGCTTGAATATTGCTGACATGCTAACCCCCTTTTCCCCGAGGTGTGTATCTGATGGAAACATCTTTGGCGCCGTTTCCGGGGATAAATATTTTTATTCTCGGAGTTTGAATTAACTTAAATTTACTTCTAAAAAGACAAAAAAATTGATAGATCTAGTTTAAAAAAATAAATTTCACTCTATCCATCTGGCGACTTCACTGCCAGTAAACCCTCCAAGGTATTCTACTAGAAGAAATTCTGAAAATCTAGTTGATCTCATTCCTGATCCTGAAAGGGCTTATAGAAGGAGGTTGAATACACAAACTTCTCGTAGGATCCTTGAATATTTAGGATCCCAGTCCCTCTCAGATATCTACAACTTGTTTGGTAATATTCCTTCTGTACAAATGAAATAATTTTTCAAACCCCTTGAATTCTCTTAGATAGCAGGTCAACCACATGCCATTCCTGGTGATGCTATCAATAAGCTTCCAACTTTTCAAGGGAACAACGCTGTCACATCTAAATATCATTTGCAGAATTTCTCAAGACTCTTAATCAGTTGGTGTAATGCACCTGCTCACAATCACGATGATGTCAAAATGAATTTATTTTCCCTTTCCCTGGAAGATGATGTGCTAGATTGGTACTTGGATTTGAATGATAACTCATATAAAACTCTTGATGAATTTCTAACTGGATTTAAAGAAAAATGGGGAGAGAAGAAAGAACCGAGACATCAGTTAGTATCTCTCCACACCATTAAAAATAATGAGAATGAAATAGTAGAAGAATTTAACAAGAATTTTAGGGACTTAATTTCAAATATCCATAAATATATTAAGCCCTCGGATGCCTCAATCATCATCTATTACATCAAAGCATTCAATGGTGATATGAGGTATCATCTACGAGATAAAGAGCTTGCTTCTCTTAAAAGGTCTCAAGACATGGTTATCAATATTGAGAAAAATATGCAGAATGCAGGCAAGTCCAACATACCAGGATTTACAAAAGGCACTTCATCATACAACAAACATTAAGAGTCAAAGGGTAAAGCTGTTGATTCAGAATATGAAGAGTCATCCAAGGATCCTATGAAATAAATGTTTGAGATGATAAAGACCTTGGTAACCAATCAGAATAAAAAAATGGCCAATCATGCTTCTCAACTAAATCACATTCAGAATAGGTTGGTTATGATGGAAATGAACCAGGTTTCCTGTGCTCCTCAAGCACCAAGGAATTTTCAACATAATCCAAACCAAGTGTATCATAAGAAATCACCTTTTCGTGAGTAGAGAATGCCAAATCAATTATAATAAGCTAATATGGTAGATGATAATTTTCCATATTGTAGGCCATGTGATCGGTTTCATCAGGAATCTACTTGTTATGTAGCTAGCCAAGTTATGGAACAAGGAGTGTCTGAGACTAGTAATCAAGATGTAAAATCAAGTGAGTCGAATTTATAAATTTGGTAGGCCAAACCTACCCTCTATCTAATCAACATTGGAAACAGGCCATAGAGTATAGCCATGAAAAGGACTTCATTACAAATAATTATGGAGAGAAGCCTTCGCAAGAGCAGGTCAGAAATATGATGGATTCTAGATTCAAGGGAGCCACTTATCACAGAAGGGATCATTCCACACCAACCAAAGCAACTCCATTTGTGCCTAAGGTAATAAATCGATTCAAAGCTTGACATGGGTAGTTGGTTAAATAATTCTAAATTCCTTCTGCATGCAACTAAAATCCTTAAGGATCCTAATCAAAATGATAAGTTTATGAAATTTTTATAAGGCCCTCAGGATACAACCCATGATAATATCAAACAAAAGGGTCTTCCAAGTAATAATGTTGTTAGTGAAGATGCACCAGTGATACTTCATAGTATGGATCTAATAAGAGGGGATCATCCTTCCTTCTATGTATCCTTATTAGTAAATGATATGCTTCTGCATAATTGCATGATTGAATCGGGTGCATCATCAAATGTGATTACAATAAAGGTTACGGAACAATTAGATTTGAGAATCACCCGACCTTACCACAATGTTTGTGCCATGGATTCTAGAGAGATTGATGTGGTAGGGATAATTTTGGACCTTCAAGTTAGATTGGATAAGTATTCCGATGTTAACATTACAATGGAAGTTTTGGTGATTTATGTGCCGGATAACTGGGGCATGCTTTTGTCAAGGAAATGGGTTTCAAACTTAGGTGGTCATATTCAAATGGACAAGACTTATGCAACTGTACTTGCATGAGAAAACACAAGGGTTATACTTCATAGGGAATCCGAAAGGAAGAATCATGTAGAAAACCCTAATAATAATTCAAATGAGTTTGTGTGCAGTGCATATAACTTTGGAAACTATGCCATCTTATCTAACTTCATGGCCCTCATCAAAGAAAAATTGAAAGATGAAAAGATAGATGAAGTTTGGGAAATGTAATTTGACGAAGCATACTCTAAGGCAGGAAAAAGGGATGGCATAGTAATAATTTCACCTTCTAAGAAAACCTTCAACTTTGCTTTCAGACTTGAATTTGAAGCATCTAATACTGTAGCAGAATATGAAGCATTGTTACATGGACTAGAAACAACTAAGGATATGGGGATAAAGATGTTAAACATTAAGGGTGATTCAGATTTAGTTATACTCCAACTAAAGAACAAGTATAAGTGCAAGTGTGAAAGATTAAGGAAGTATAGAAATTTTGTTTGGGACACCATGGAATGGTTTGACGCACTTAATATTCAAGAAGTACCTAGAGAAGAGAAAAATTCAATAGATAAATTAGAAGTGGCACCATCCAACCTTCAACCATCAGATGAAATGATAAATGGACATCAATTTTTGGCCATCAATTCCTTACAATGTAAGTCATTGGCAAGTTTTCAATGATGATAAGAAAATCTTGAGATTCATCCATAATGTTCAGGAATTTGAGGATTGTCGGGTCAGTTATCAACAAGAAGGTAAAGAGTATCAGGAGCATGAAGAAAATGTGAGAAATCATATCCCAAGTAGTCTTATGGATTTTGAGAAATTCTTTGACAAGCAGGATAGGCACAATAATACAAAGGAATTAATAAAACTAGGGGATTTTGTGGAATTAAATATTGGAACAGATAAAGACACCAAGCTAATAAAAATTGGAAAAGTCACCTCAAAAAAGGAAAGGAATGACTTAATCAAATTAATCAAAGAATACAGAGATGTGTTGGATTTTAGTTATGATGAGCTCAAATCCTATAGGGATTATTTTTTCCAGCACACCATTCCCCTTAAATAATAAATGAAAGAAGTCAAACCTTTCCGCAAAAAAATTAGGCAAATAAATCCTAATTTGGCCCCAATTGTTCATAAGGAACTTCAAAAAATGTTAGCAACAAGTATTATAGCACCTACAAGGCATTCATCTTGGTGCTCCAACTTAGTAGTTTTAAGAAATAAAAATGGTTCAATCAGAATATGCATATATTTTAGGAATCTTAATGTTTCATGCCTAAAAGATAATTACCCATTACCCAACATGGAGACCCTGCTTCAAAGAGTAACTGGTTCTGGAATGTAGTCCATGTTGGATGGCTTCTCTGGATATAATCAGGTGTTGGTTAATAAAGAGGATCAACATTAAACAACGTTCACCACACCTTGGGGCACTTATAAGTTTCTTAGGATGAATTTTGTCTTATTAAATGTTGGTGCCACTTTTCAAAGGGCCATGGACTTTGCCTTCAAATATCTAATTCATAAGATCATTGAAATATATCAAGATGATTTGACAGTTTTTTCAAAAAAAATATCTGACCATATAAATCATCTAAGGCAAGTTTTTGAAAGATGTCACAAGTATGGAATTTACTTAAATCCATCCAAGTCAATATTTGGTATTGACGAGGGCAAGTTGTTAGGCCACATTGTTTCCAAGGATGGGGTCAATATTGATCCTCAAAGGGTAGAAGTTATCAAGCGGTTCCCTTACCACAAAATTTGAAATCCATCCAATCCTTCAATGGTCAGATCAAATTTATAAAAGTATTCATCCCTAATTTGGTAAAGCATATGAAACCATTACAAAAATTATTAAAGAAATACGCTAGATTTGAGTGGTCAAGTGAGGGAAAAGCGTCATTTAAAATTATATAGGATGCCATAGCTAAGTCTCTAGTTCTAATCAGTCCAGACTATTCAAAAGAGTTTCATATTTTTTCCTTTGCCTCAGAAGACACAATTGCTGGTGTCTTGCTTTAGAAGAATAATGAAGGACAATAGAAAACTATTGCTTTCATGAGTAGGGCCTTACAAAATTCAGAATTAAAGTACACTACCATGGAAAAGAAGGCATATGATCTTGTGAAATACCTTAATCATTTTAGGACTTATGTTGGATATTCAAAGACTGTAGGATATGTACCTCATGCAGCTGTCAAAGATATCATATCCCAACAAGATTGTCTAGGCATAAGAGGTAAGTGGGTTCTGCAAATTTAGGAATATGACTTAGAGATAAAACCCACCAAGTTAATAAAAGGACAAGGCCTGGCTAAAATGTTGACTCAAGGAAATGGAGAAGCCTTAGGAATGGTTTGCCAGAGCAATAATTCAAAACAAAGAGTATCAATGGAACTTCAAAGATTAGAGAAGCAACCTTGGTATTCAGATATCATTTTTTCCTCCTTAACCTCACATGACCAGATCACCTAGTTGGCCATAAGAGAAGAGCATTGAGATTAAAATCCACTAAGTATTTCATAAAACAAGATGGACTAGGTTGGAGAAACCCAGATGGATTAATACTTAGGTGCATTGATGAACCGGAGTCTAAAAAAATATTGGTTGAGTTTCATTCAGGTTTTTGTGGTGGACATTTTGCAACTAAAACATCAGCCTACAAAATCCTTAGAGTGGGTTACTATTGGCCTAGTCTTTTTTCAGATGTGCACAAGTTTGTTAAGAGTTACCCCCGTATCAGTTGTTCACTAGGAAGCAAAAGTTGAAAGCTTTTCCCCTTCAACCAGTAGTGGTCCAAGCCCCTTTCCAGCAGTGGAGGTTCGATTTAATTGGTTAGTTTAAGGAAAATTCAAGTAATGGATATACTTGGATTCTCACCGCAATTGATTATTTTACCAAGTGGGTGGAATAAATACTCACCAAGAAGGAAACTGACCAAGTTTTTATGGAATTCTTAAAAGATACAATCATCACAAGATTTGGGGTGCCAACCAAAATAACCACATACAATGGCCCTTCTTTCAGTTCATTGGAAATATCTACCTTTTTATTCAAGTATGGTATTGTCCTATCCCATTCTTCCAACTATTATCCTCAAGGCAATGGTCTTTCTAAGTCAAGTAATCAAAACCTAATGACAATAATCAAGAAAACAATTGGTGATAACAAGAAAGCATGGGATAGCAATATTAAGTATGCTTTGTGGGAATATAGGATTACCAAGAAGGTTTCAACTGGGAAAATTCCTTTCGAGCTTGTTTATGTCCTTGATGTTACTTTTCTCATTCACCTAAAGCTTCTGGTATATTAACTCCTTCAGGATTTCAGTTCATATCAGGATGCAGTACAAAACAGAGTTAATCAGTTGGTATAATTGGATGAAAACAAAAGGAAGGAACTTGACCAATGTATCAGGAATCAAGATAAAGTTAAAAGGACCTTTGAGAAGTCTGCTAGACCAAGGCCTTTTCAGATTGGAGATACAATTTTGTTATGGGACAAGCGACGTGAGAAGCCGGGCAAGCATGGAAAGTTCAATAGCTTATGGACGTGCCCATACATCATTTATGAAGTAGTTGGTGATAATTCCTTTTATCTGAATGACATGGATGGAGATAAATTGACCCTTCCTGTAAATGGACAAATTTTGAAATTGTTCTTCAACAACAAATTTTAATGCCCATAGGGCCATCGTGTATATCAAGATTCTTCTAAACCTTACATTTTTATTGTTTTTGTATACTATTGTTGTACCATAGAATTTTTGTATAGTATTTTTGTATACTAGTGTTGAGATATTGTAACTTCTATGAATATTATATTTGTACTATATTATTCCAGAGATGTTTCATTCCTCCGTATAGATCTTATTGACATGTCCGCTTTTCAGAGGCTTAAGTTGAAACAATGACACGTGGCACTCCGTACAAGTTCGTTATACCGTTTCATCCCATAAACAGGTCACGTTGCGACTTTTGTCATAAATCTCTCTCAGAGAATCCATTAAAGCTCATACTTGTGGGGTTGGAAAGATGATAGGTCAGGCTACCACAGGCCGAAGTTTCAGACCCTGCAGATCCAAAATTTTAGAGATGGACCAGAAACAATACGGCACATCTGAAATGGCTCAATGGAGGAAATCTAAGAAAAGGAGGAAGAAGCTCTCACTTAGGGTTTTCATTTTTTAGGTCTGGAAGGACCTGATACAATGTTGGAGACACCTGATAAAACATTGGAAGCTTTTATGATGGATTTGGAATCCATTCATCATAGATATTGATCCTCCATCAAAATGTTGTGGGAAGAAGGAGATTTAAAATTAGGGCTTCCAAGTAAGAAGAAACCCTAGCAAAGTTGGGAGACTCATAGGGAAGCAATAACGAAGGTTTAAATGGAACTTATATTTTTCATCCTAGCACCATGAACCTATACAAGATGTTTTACAAGTAATCTACCTTGGATGGTTAGGGTTTTACCCCTATAGAGAAGACTACTCGTCAGGTATGACTTGAGAAGACACATGTACATCAAGAAAGACAAATCAAGCTCTATGACCATGATGACATGAAGAAAAAGACTCATCCATAGTATTTGACCACATAGAAGCTCTACTTACAAGGTATGTATGACTTTGTCCTACTATGCTTAACTTATGAGATATGCATGTTCTAGCACAAGGTCTCTAAATCATTGAAGAGAACAAAGAAGATATTGTTTGGGTATGTTAAGACATAACCAAGCAAGATAATCCAGGTATGTTTTCCTATGTCAAGTTAGAATCCTACTTTGTGTTAGGATCTTAGGTAAGTATACCTGTGTATGAAATAATCATGACCATACATACTTAAGACTATTTAGAATCATAATGTTTTGATAGTATTGAGATTATACTAATGAACATATGATTATGTATGAGATCATGAGGATGACACTTGTGCACACTTAAGTATGCATAGTGGTACAGAATGGATAGAAGTTCAAAGACATATAATGATGCTATCATAAAATAGAGATCAAGCGGGAGGCAACCATACAAACATAAAATATAAGTTTTCGAGTTGTTATTTGAATCTCTGAATAAGTTAATGATATTTCTCGTAATAGTTATATGCATATGATGGGTAAGTTGGACAAACATTCCATTGTTGTTTTTCTAGAATGAAACGTCTTTGCTAACATACTGAGAGTTGTGCACGCTCTTGATAGTATGTTCTAGTAGATATGGAAGGCATCTAGATAGCCATTGTATGCATACATGATATGGAAAAGTGTTGTGCCAAAATATTGGTCAAGAAGTTGCATGACTATGTGAATCATATCAGTATGCATTATAGGTTATCATGTCAACATGATTTGATGACTATGAAGTATTACTAATCATGTAATTAACTTTGATTTGTAGGAAATATCATGTGGTATGATCTACAAAAGAAGGATGCTGAACACCGAACAAGTGATGGATGTTCAACAAGAAGACTCACAAATCAAACATACTATAGAAGGCTCATGGCTAGAATATTCTCTTAGAAGGAGGAAGAGGATCACGACGAGATGTTTTCTCCAAGTGGCTAGATAAGACCATTCTCTTAATGGTTTATTTGAAGAAGAAGTAGGAATTGAGAAATCTCCCAGGATTCAATTGAAGAAAGTTCTGTACGGATACTCAGGATCAATAGTCATTTGATGAGCTTAATGATCACCATGGGTGATGCAGATTTCAACCTTTGCTACAAGGTTGAAGATGGTGTTTATATATAGATGACATTATTCTCTTATATGGATGCAAGAAGGAACTCACCACAGAGTTGGAATGATCTTGAGGCTCATATTAGTAGACCCATATGATGTGAGATGGCACGAATAGATATGTAGAATATCACTCAATGCAGAGTGTGAATGTTGTTCAGTCACAAAGGGAAAATTGATAGCTTCTTGACAAGCTTTAGATTTACCAAAAGTAAAGTTGATCCTAACCTTTACCTTAAGGTTATGGATGATGAACCTGTTATACTCTTGTTGCAAGTGGATGATCTCTTTCTGATAGGGAATGAGAAACATATCATGGAAAGAAAGAAGAAGCTAGCTACAAAATTTGAGATGAAAGATCTCAGATTGATGCATTACTTCCTAGGCTTGGAAGTATGGCAAGGAACAGAAGGAATATTTATCAACCAAGGAAAGTATGCGGTGGAAATCTTGAAAAGATTTGATATGTTGGGATGCAAAGCCATGGCCACTCCCATGGATTCCAACTTGAAGCTGTTAGCTGATGACTCATTAGAGTTAGTGGATATGACTCTGTACATATAGATTATTGGGTCATTGATGTATCTAAAAAATACCAGGCTAGATATATTCTTTGTTGTGAACACCTTGAGTCAGTATCTAGTAGAACCTAGACGTGTTCACCTTATTGCTGCAAAGCATGTGATGAGGTACCTAAAAGGTACGATAGACTTTGGTATATGTTATCTTGGAGATCATGACTTCAAATTGTATGGATACACAGATGCTGATTGGGCAGGAAGTGTATCAGACAGGAAGAGCACATAGGGAGGATGTTATTGTCTGGGATCTACCATGATCTCGTGGTTTAGCAAAAAGCAGTCTAGTGTGGCTCTTAGCACAACTGAAGTGAAATATATTGTTGCTTGCTCTCCTAGTTGTGAAGCGATATGGCTTTGGAAGTTGTTATCAGGATTATTTGACTTAGAAATGGATCCCACTGTGATCCTGTGTGACAACTAGAGTTGTATCAAGATGACAGAGAATCCAGTGTTCCATGATAAGTCAAAGCACATAGAGATCCGATATTTTTATATATGGGATATGGTGCAGAAAGGAGCTATCAAGATCGAGTATGTGAGCACTAACGAACAAGTTGCTGATATATTGACCAAATCTTTGTGTCGAGTAAAGTTTGAGTATTTCTAAGACAAGCTTGGTGTAGTTCAGAAGGATCCTCCTCGAAAGGGGGAGTGATATGGTCGCTGATGATGAGATTTCCTGCATCGACGGTAAGGTCGATGATGTGGATACTTGTATCGATGATGTGGATACTTGTATCGATGATGAGGATACCTATATTGGTGAGGATACCTGTATTGATGAGGATACCTGTATTGATGAGAATACTGTATGAGGTTACTTGTTCCGATGATGAGGTCGATGATGAGATCGATGATGAGGTTACCTGTTTCGTGGATTAGGTCAATGTGTGGTCCTTAGACTTTGTCTAAGTGGACGAGAGGACTGCATCGTCCCTGAATAGTTAGTTCAAAATGTACATGATAGGACTGCATCGTCCCTGAACAATTAGTTCAAAATGTATGTGATAGGACTGCATCGTCCCTGAATAGTTAGTTCAAAATGTACGTGATAGGACTGCATCATCCCTGAATAGTTAGTTCAAAATGTATGTGATAGGACTGCATCGTCCCTGAAAAGTTAGTTCAAAATGTACATGATAGGACTGCATCATCCCTGAACAATTAATTCAAAATGTACGTGATAGGACTGCATCATCCCTGAACAGTTAGTTCAAAATGTACGTGATAGGACTGCATCATCCCTGAACAGTTAGTTCAAAATGTATGTGATAGGACTGCATCGTCCCTGAAAAGTTAGTTCAAAATGTACATGATAGGACTGCATCATCCCTGAACAATTAATTCAAAATGTACGTGATAGGACTGCATCGTCCCTGAATAGTTAGTTCAAAATGTATGTGATAGGACTGCATCCTCCCTAAACAGTTAGTTCAAAATGTACGTGATAGGACTGCATCGTCCCTGAACAGTTAGTTCAAAATGTACGTGATAGGACTGCATCGTCCCTGAACAGTTAGTTCAAAATGTATGTGATAGGACTGCATTGTCCCTGAACAGTTAGTTCAAAATGTACGTGATAGGACTGCATCATCCCTGAACAGTTAGTTCAAAATGTACGTGATAGGACTGCATCGTCCCTGAACAGTTAGTTCAAAATGTACGTGATACGTCTACATCGTCCCTGAACAGTTAGTTCAAAATGTACATGATAGGACTGCATCGTTCATAGACATGAGAGGTGTCTTAAATTGATCTGGACTGCATTGTCTATAAACATGAGAGGTGTCTTAAATTGATCTGGACTGCATCGTCCATAGCCATGAGAGGTGTCTTCAATTGATCCAGAATGCATCGTCCATACACATGATAGGTGTCTTAAATTGATCTAGACTGCATCGTCCATAGACATGAGAGGTGTCTTAAATTGATCTGGATTGCATCGTCCATAGACATGAGGGGTGTCTTAAATTGATCTGGACTGCATCGTCCATAGACATGAGAGGTGTCTTAAACTGATCTGGACTGCATCGTCCATAGACATGAGAGGTGTCTTAAATTGATCTGGACTGCATCATCCATAGACATGAGAGGTGTCTTAAATTGATATGGACTGCATCGTCCATAGACATGAGAGGTGTCTTAAATTGATCAGGATTGATCATCCTGCAAGTAGATCTGGATTGCATCGTCCATAGACATGAGAGGTGTCTTAAATTGAGAGTGATTGATCATCCCGTAATTGGATCATGTGTATTGCAGAGTATGCTGCTATGATGATACTGTTGATCGAGATGATCTAGATGATGATACTGTTGATCGAGATGATCCAGATGATGATATTGTTGATCGATATGATCCAGATGATGATACTGTTGATCGAGATGATCTAGATTATGATACTGTTGATTGAGATGATCCAGATGATGATATTGTTGATCAAGAGGATCAAGATGATGATACTATTGATCGAGAAGATCTAGATGATGATGCTGTTGATCGAGAAGATCCAGATGATGATGTTGTTGATCAAGAAGATCCAGATGATGATGTTGTTGATCGAGAAGATCCAGATGATCGAGGAGATCTAGATGATGATGCTGTTGATCAGGAGATCCATATGATGATGTTGATCGAGAGATCCAGATGATGTTGTTGATCGGGAGATCCAGATGATGATGTTGTTGATCGAGAGATCCAGATGATGCTGTTGATCGAGAGATCTAGATGATGATGTTGCTGTAGCTGTTCGAGTGTTGCGGAAGATGAAGACTTAGTACTGAAGATGTTGATGTTCCAGTATTGAAGATCTTGAAGATGTTCCAGTAACTCTTTGAGTTACTGATGATGTATGAAGAAAGCTTCCAATGATTTATAAATGTATCATGTTTTATGTAGTTGATGACTCCTTGCTCCTGCAGATGTTGTTATAATATCCTTCTCGTTAAGGGGGAGTGTTGAGATATTGTAACTTCTAAGAATATTATATTTGTACTTTATTATTCTAGAGATGTTTCATTCCTCTGTAGAGATCTTATTTCCGGAGATTTTTATTCCTCAGTCGAAATGTGGTAACTTGGGTTATTAGACTTCCCTAGTGGGGTCGGCCTAAAGTCAGTTGTATGGGGTGTTTAATTCCCCTAGTAGGGTCGGACCAGCCAGCATTATTTTGAGTGGTTAAGTTGGGACCGACCTGGTTAAGGTTAAAAGATAAGCGAAGTAGTGTATAAATAGAGGAGGTGTGTTCCTCATTTAACACACACTCACTTGTAAAACTCGCATAGGAGAAGGAGAGATCTGCAAAGGAGGAGAAGGAGCTCATGTTTGGGGATTACATCTTTGTATTTGCTGGTCATCTATATTGAGGAAGATTTGCTGGGTTTTCTACCCCATGAGGGTTTCCTAGGATAAATCTATGTCTCTTGTGTTTATGCTGTGCTTGTTGTTCTTTCAGTGATCCTGTATATGCTATTGTTGTGAAATGGAATGTAATACTGATGTTATCTATCTTAGCATATTGAATTTTAACAACTAGTTGTTGTTTTGTTGTACATTATGTTGTATACTAACCATGTACATTATTCATGACTTAGTTATTTCATTTGGTATCTTTTATATATGTCATATTGATGGGTGTTAATTTCGTGCAGGAACCAGAGATTCTAGAATTCTCACATACTCCATATGATTAGAAGATCAATTAGAGCATGTGTCTGTAGATGGAGCCAGATGTTTCCTACTAATTCATACTTAGTTGGATTTCAAGTGAGCCAACAAAGCTTGAACATGTCAAAGTGTTCATCATCAGATTTCAGAAGTCCATCAAGCCTTCTAGGTCCTTTTATTTGGTACCACATGTTCATATCCCCTCGGGGAAATTGCAATAAAATTTGCTAGCATTGTAGTTGTATGCTCAACTTCCTAGGACTTAAACATTAATCCGACTAGCCCAGAGTGTTTTTTCCTTGTTAATTATTTGTTGTTGAACAAACGACTAATCATTTTTTATTTTTTCACTCATGCCTCCAAAGTTGGGGTGGTCGGCGTGATGTTCGACCTTAGGAGGTTATTAGAGCCTAAGTATAAATGTATTAAACCATGATAGGCATTAAAATTGAGTTGTATGGACATGTACTAGGTCCCCCTAGGTTTTTTTTTAAGTTCCGAGAAAATATATATATATATATATATATATATATATATATATATATATATATATATATATTTTTATTTTTTATTTTTATTTTTTTCTGTAAAATTGGACTATTTTTTAATAGTTTAATGGAAAAAATTAAAAATGTAATAAAAGTGTGGTCTAGGGAGCAATTTTTCCATGGAGGTTATCGTTTTCACACTCAAATCACCCACTTTACCCCTAGACCCACTTTCCTAAGTGTTTAAGTGATTTATTTTCACCTAAATTACTTTTTGCCCAAAAAAGTAAAAAAATGAGTAAGAAATAAGAAAAAGGTAAATAATGAGGAAAAATCAACTCTTAAATCAGTGGGATATAGTCTAATTTGAGATCGGAGTTGATGTAGTAATTAATGGAGGATCAAATCAGCCATAATTAGGGAGATTCCATCCAATTCCAATGAGGGAAAGTCTGTCCTCATTTAGGGGGGCACATTCCTCTTTTGGTGGGCGCGTTATGGAGATGGCAGCCTTAATTTTAGTGAGCAGATTTTAAAAAGGGAAAGATGGAAGACACCTAAATTATATCCTTGTTCACGCCTCAATCAAAGGGGATCAATTCAAGAATTGAATCTATCCCATGAAGCGCCCTCCCTCATCATTAGCTAGTGTGCCCTCCTCTCTCATTTTTGCTATAAATTGAGGGCATCCCTCTCATTCCAAACTAGTTAGATTTGGATTGAGAGTAGGCTTGCTATTGTAATTTTGTTCATTACTTTTTGGATTGGTAATAAAGAAAAGCTTTGGAGGCTAGCTTGTGTGGTGCATTATTGTGTGGATCCAAATTGTCATTGTGTTATTGAGGTAATTGTTTTAATTGCTTTCTTGTTTTCTTACTTCATGAATCTAGCATTTGAGTGACTACTATAGTCAATAGGAAAAGAAGTAGTAAGTTATATTACTTGCTAGTTTCTTCTATATGCATATGTTTAGAGGCATAGATCGAACATGTTTTATAAGTTTATATGCATGTTGTTCTAATTTATTTTTATATGTATGTATGGATCTCACGGGTATTTGGAAAGATTGTGATTAGTTTTTCAGGGATCTCAGCTTGAAGGAGGGTTGGAACTAGTTTGCTTCCTTTCCAATTTTGGGCATTTTCTAGGCAATTTCCCTCAGCATCCCACTTCAAGTCTTTTGGGTGAATATTTCTAGAAACAAGTTTTATTCACCTTACTCATTCTCTCTTCTAAAAACAAAATTTTATTTGGTTATCAGTTCCTTAAAATTTCAGATATAGTTCCTTTATAAGACATATTTTCAAGAGTAGATCTAATTTAGTGCATAGATCTAAAAGCTCTTTAAATTGTTAAATATTTTCTTTGGATCTAGCTCTAGAAAAGTACGTTTTGAGCAAGATATCCAAGTAGATTTAAAGCTTGTTTGAAAGGTTCTTTATTTGAAGTTTTTAAAAGTTAAATCAAGCAGTTCAAGTGCTTTATTGGCTTTCTCTTCAAGGCTATCCAAGA
Organism: Larix kaempferi; assembly: GCA_027924585.1. Lineage (NCBI taxonomy): Eukaryota > Viridiplantae > Streptophyta > Pinopsida > Pinales > Pinaceae > Larix > Larix kaempferi. The sequence goes on along the minus strand of BSBM01000755.1, from coordinate 4,319,467 downwards.
CCCTAAGAGAGTTGGATTTCTAGCCGATCCATCTTAGTTTTTTTACTTCAGTTAACTAGTTTTTTAACTTAGAATTTTTTAGCATTTTTTCTAATTTTTCCAAAGTCACTTCTAAATTGATTTTGGGTACTTTTGCTACTAATTTCATTTGTTGGTTTTTGTTGCATGACAGTAGAAAAAGAGTCTTTGGAGCACTTATTTTAACAAGATCGGAAAATCCAAGACCTTCTCGAATCTTACCTTCCTTCCTAAGCTTTTGCCACAAATTTTGTAACCTCTTTTATCCAAAATTTATAAGGAGAAAGAGGAGTTCTTTTACTTTCAGTTGGCATTGTAATCTCATAATAAAATTACTTTTAGAGGCGAGCTCATAAATCTTGCTTCTCACCCCCCTTGGGGGGATTGGTTTCAATTCCTTTTTTGTGTATGTTATCATTTCTATAGCTTTCTAAATTTTACTTTAGTTCTAAATTTGATTAAAACTAACCAATATTAATTAAAACTTACCGTCGTGTTCCATTCCAAATATTGGGCCATTGACTCACTCAAGACATAAGAACCTTTTTTATCTTATTTTTTTCAGACCATATACTTTTCTAATACAATTTGATTTATATTTTGCAAAAGTAACTGGATTACCCACTACCTCGGTAGTGTAGTAATTAGATACAATTTGAATTTTTCAATCTTTTACTTTTAATTAACCCCCTTGCTTTCTCGAAGTACATATTTCAGGATAAGGGCTTTCTCGAGTACTGGCCAGAAAATAGATTCTTGGGGTTTTAATAAACAATAAAACGTTGTTAAAAAATCATTAAAGTTAACAAGGCTTCGTCCCCGTATGCTCTAGATCGCTGCAGCCTCGACTGGACAATTGATCATACCAGAAAGGGACTTAGTGACTAGTAATTAGTCTCACTTTTTCAATTAACCTCCCATTTATGAAAATCCAGCGTATTCGTCTTTGATGTTTTGTGGGAAAATTCTTCAAAGGAAGCGGGAACCACTGGATATTGACTTTGGGATACCATTAGATTGCACCCTCATTTGGTGTAGTGTTGAACACCTCCTAGAGACTCTGATCCAGCCCACATTTCCAAGTGCGGAACCACCTTTGTCATAATTTGGACATATTCCCAGTACCTCACGATATATCCGGAATCCCCCTCCCTAATATTAATCCACTGATCTCCACAATAATTTAAAATTGGCCAAGAGCATTCACACAACATTTTATTTCAAGCATTACAACGACACTCTTTTTTAACTCCATTTTCAGCATTGGTCTTTGCTTTATCATTATAATCATTGGTTTAATTATATCATGTGTTGAATGGCTATGGAAATTTTATGATATTTATGTTGTTGTGCTCTAACTTTATATATTGCAAATCTCTTGTTTCAATTTCATTTTTATAAACTCCTAAAAAACTTACTCATTCACCAAAACTAATTAGCTTAATCAGCCTTAGTAACTTTTAGGTTCCACCCACTTGGCTTCGTTAGGAATTTTCCTAAATGGAGGAGTCAAGATTCAAGTGACAGTACTTGACTCAAAGCTTACCCCCAATGACACACTTAGTGGCTTGAATATTTCTGACACGTTTAACTCCGGGTGTGTATCTGATAGAAACACCTTTCAAGCTCTTCTTTGGTAGAAAACACTTAAGTTATTTATTTTAGTTTTTGGTTCTTAATCTTTGTTTCTAGCTAGAATAAACAATGCTTAGAGATCAAATTGGAGAAATTATATACAAGTTACAAATAAATTGTGTGATATACTAAAAGAGGTAAAATTTCTAAAGTATGTATGAATACTGAAACTTGCATTTTCAAAAAGTTTAGGAAATGGGAAAGCTATGGAAACATCAATAAGATTTCTTTAACTAAGTGTAGAGAAAGAACCACCTATCAAGAGGTGTACACTTCCATACACTTTTTATACGGGTGTGTGACCACCTAGCCTAACTTAATGGCCATCATGGCTTCCGCTATTCAACGCTCCCCTTGCAGGGTTGTGTTTTCCAATGAGGGGGAAACATGTGAATTTTTGAGGATTTGAACCCTGGTAGGGGAAACAGTAGCTCACCGCTTTAACTGACTTGGCTTGCATATTTTGACTAATAGGAAAATAGCTATGATAAATATGTGTGCACATGATGTGTATGTGTGTAAATATAGATGGTCATAAATGGGATCTACCAGATGAGTGGTCCTGCAGTTATTAGAATCAATTTGTCATTTTCATCCCTATGAAATATGCAAGACAAACATGCAGAAATATAATTAGGTAAATCAAGTAGACACTAGAGTTGGCCTTAGGTATTTCCCTTGAACTTGTACAAACAATGGATCTAATTTCAATTGCAAAGCATTGTCAGCAGATACAACATAGAATTTCAATTGCAAAGCATAGTTGTCTATAGAAACCAAAAACTTCTCACCCATCACATGTACTTCCTTAAATGTATTTTGCTAAAATATGTAGATGATTTTCCAAATTAACATGAATGAAATTGTCCATTTTAGATGGATCAATGAGGACAATAATAGTTTACTTTTAAATGGTTACATACATTTGCAACATTGGGTAGTTTAGACTTGAAATTGCTCATATGTTTGCTATGTCCCCTTGTATTTGGTGTATATTAGAACTGCCTTTTCCTTTGTCCACAAAAAGACAATATAGTTGATTGTTGATGTTCAAATAAGCATTCCTCATGCTTGCCTCAATTCTGTATGTTTAGGTTTGTTGATTCCGCATTGCCCTTAAACAGTTTCCCAATGAGTGCCAATTTCAGCCTGATATTTTCAAGGACAAAAAAGACTGAGTGAAGTTTCTCATTCAATTCCAACCCATTGTCAACTTCATCTGTGCATCCTTGAATAATTTTCTCTATCACATTTAATCTGTTCTTGAGGTTGTTCTAAAGAGATATAGCAATTGGATTGTGATTCTGGCCTCTGCGGTGGTGCCAAGAAGTAACATCCATTCTTTTTATGGTGCTCACACCTATTCAAAGGTAAGAAGGATTGGGACAAATAAGGCACTACCCATACTGGCTGTAGGGACAGTTGTTTTATTAGTTCTTATTCTAGCATGTCTGAATATTTTAATCATTCATATTGTGGCTAGTTTAATCCAGGCCTTCTTGGATCTTAATAAACCATTAACTACACAAATAATCACCATTAAGGATATCAATTAGTAGTCTTGAGTCCCCTCCACCTGAACAGATTGGATTCCATTTTTAACACAACTTTATTCATTTTGTAAGAGATTCATTTTTGACATAATGGCTCAAACTTGGGGACAACATCCCCTTGCGTGATGCTAAGAACCCCAAAACTTCATACAGAAGCCAATGATCTCAACTCTTTGACCCATGCACCTGAATACAGAACCAGAGGATAAACTGAGATAAGATTTTGCAACTTGTACCTCGAGAAAGAATAATTTCATGAAGAATTTGTGGGCACATATCCCAAGGAAGACACTTTGCTTCTCACTATTGTTAGAGACATTCAGATCAGATACATTCTGATTTTAGCCCAAGTCTGCAAAAAATCAGTATTTTTCTTCAACTGTTAAGTATTGTCTGATATGGAACCTTCTTGATGAGATTTTAGTTGTTGTTGGATTGTTAAAGAAAGCAAAGAGGGAGGGTGCCTTTTTGAAGAATATAACAGCAGCTGGAGGGCACCGTCTTAAGGATTTTTTTGGAGCATGAGGGTGCCCCCCTTGATGGCTGTAGTGTACTATCCATAGTAGCATGAGGGGTGCACTAATTGGAGGGAGTTTTTTTGTCCCATCCTAGTAGTAGTAATGGTACCATTATTAGAGAAATTTTACACTATTCTTAGTAGCAAACATGGAAGGTGCTTCATGAGGAGTTATACTCTAATTTTGGCAGATGGTGAGTGCATTAAACCTGGAATCTACATCTAGTTACAACTAGAATTTGAACGGTGCACCAATGGGAAATTACACCCATTTTTAACATAAGGGTGCTTCCATTCTTGAACCATTTAATCCTAACACATGTAGACAAACATGAGAAGATTCCGTAGGAGTTAATAATGATATTCTTGGAGTGTGCAAGTGGACATTTAATGCAGGATTTTCATACCCACTCAAGGAGGTTACAACAACTGAAGTTACATACATCATGAGGGGGGTGACATTTTCTAGGGAGGTGTACACTATAGGAGGAAGATGCTCTTACACTTTGTATTTTAAGATTTTTATTTTGGAGAGAAAGATTGATGGTGACCACTTGGTTCATTCTATAAGAGTTAGAGGAGAATGAGAGTTAAGGTCTAATTGGTTGTTCTTGTTTATTTCATTGTTTTCTTGTTCCCTCTCATTCTTGTTGTTAGGATATTCCTATACTCCATCCTAGTCCCACCAGTATTTTGATCATTTACATTTTCAGTCATGCATGCACCTTTTAGGGTTTGGATGCATTCTAGGGTTTGCATGCATCCCAGTCATCAGTCCAACACCTAGCCCTCAGTTAGCCATCCCCCAGGAGCTTCTCACTATTCAGTTTTAGCCCTCCAGTTGCTTAATGCGCCCTTCTTCCTTGATTTTAGGGAGCAACTCTCCCTTCTTCACCTACCAGTCAGTTACACTCAGTTACTCTTAGTTACACTCAGTTACAGTCAGTTACACTTAGTTACACTCAGTTACTCTTAGTTACATTGAGTTACACTCAGTTACACTCAGTTACACTTAGTTACACTGAGTTACACCTACCAGAGTTAGTTTGACTGATGGTTGACAGTTACTTGAGCATTGATGACTCCACTGATGATGATGAAGACTTCTAGTTGTGCTCCGATGATCATGAGGACACCTAGTTGTGCTCCGATGACACTCTATTGATCTTATGATCACTCTGAGAGGCTAATTCGAATTGCCACCTTAGGCATTCGAATCCTCTCTACCATTGTATTATTTATTTGTCCATATTGTGATTAATTAACTAGTATGACCAAATTATTATTGCTTCTATCTGAGTTCTACTGTACCATATTATTATGTTGCTCATTATACTGCATGTATCACTCTTCTTCTATTCTCTTGCTTAATCCATTATTCTCTTGTGAGGTATACATCATCTCTTAGATCTGCTGTGAGTATTTTCACATGGTATCAGAGCCAGGTTAAGAGAATTGTTTATCTCCATTCTTGAGAGTTTTTTGCAGGTTATTACCAAGATTTCGAGTGCAGCAGTTGCAGCAGTTTCTGCATTTTTGCAGCAGTAGCAGTTGCAGTTATTCTATATTGTTTTTGCAGGTCCTCTACAGCTTCAATGTATTCATCAGGAATTACTCCTCTTGATCCACTCAACTATGATGAATGGAAACCAAGAATGATAGCAGACTTGAAGATCCATGATCTTTTTGATTGTTATTTTGAAAGAGAGTTCGAATCCCTTGAAGAGAAGATTGACTGGTTAAATAAAAGAGACATTCACTTTGCAGCAATAATGTTTTCTTTGTGTGCATACCAGAGATTCCAATTCAAATACCGTGATGGTGTTGAAATTCCAAGAGAGTTATGGACTCCAAAAGAGATATGGGCTCACCTGGATGGAAAATTTGGCAGAGAGAATGAAGGACTTGGTCCCAACCCATTCGAAAGAAAACAAAGTGATGCATTCGCTCCTCTTGATGGTCTCTCAGATCATGAACCAGTATCATCTCATATTGAAGTTGTTGACAAAGAACTTGCAGATTCTCCGCTCATGCTCAAACTTTCTTCTCTTTCTGTGCCAGCTCACACTCTAGATATTGTAGAAGGTCCTAAATCCTCTCTTGCACCAGAGTCTGTTGGTTTGCATCATGATTACATGATTATTTCAGAGGTCAAAACAACTTTTGAAGGTAATGCATTCGCTCCTCTCCAGCTATCTCCTCTTTTATACTACTATATGATCATAATTCCATGCTTTTAGAAGGTCATTGAAGAATATGGCCATTGCCATTCACTTGGGATAATTTCTCATGCATCTACTGGTTTTGATCTCACCTCTCATGGTTCAAAGGAGATCTCAAGAAGCCATGATTCAAGTCTTGTATCTAATTTGGGTTCTAAGCAATTACTGCTTGGGAAAATTTCTCATGCATATGATAGTTTTGATCTCACCCCTGCTAGTTCAAAGTAGATCTCAAGAAACTGTTTTGAAAGTCTTAAATCTGATTTTGATTTCAAGCAAACATGTAATAGTTCTTTTTGGCATAATCTCACCCATGGTGGTTCGAAGGAGAAGACAAAGGACTATATGCACATTCAAAAATTTGATCCTACCTCAGTTGATTCGAATCACAGGTTCAAGGATCATTCTAATGTTGTTGGATTTGTTCTCATCACATTCGAAGAAGAAGATACCTCCAGACATATGACCAAGCATCACACCTGCTTGAGTTTGGAGCATTTATTTTTTATGTGTGCCTTACAGTCTATTTTTTGAGAAGGGGGTATGTTTCCCATGAAATTTTCCCACTTCCTTGGTTTATTGATTGTTATTATTCATTGTATTGGGTGACCTTTGGTCTTAGTTACCAGGGCCCAGGATGGATTAAGGGGGGGTATTAGGATATTCCTATACTCCATCCTAGTCCCACCAGTATTTTGATCATTTACATTTTCAGTCATGCATGCACCTTTTAGGGTTTGCATGCATTCTAGGGTTTGCATGCATCCCAGTCATCAGTCCAACACCTAGCCCTCAGTTAGCCAGCCCCCAGGAGCTTCTCACTATTCAGTTTTAGCCCTCCAGTTGCTTAATGCGCCCTTCTTCCTTGATTTTAGGGAGCAACTCGCCCTTCTTCACCTACCAGTCAGTTACACTCAGTTACTCTTAGTTACACTCAGTTACACTCAGTTACAGTGAGTTACAGTCAGTTACAGTTAGTTACTCTTAGTTACATTGAGTTACACTCAGTTACACTCAGTTACACTCAATTACACTCAATTACACTTAGTTACACTGAGTTACACCTACCAGAGTTAGTTTGACTGATGGTTGACAGTTACTTGAGCATTGATGACTCCATTGATGATGATGAAGACTTCCAGTTGTGCTCCGATGATCATGAGGACACCTAGTTGTGCTCCGATGACACTCTATTGATCTTATGATCACTCTGAGAGGCTAATTCGAATTGCCACCTTAGGCATTCGAATCCTCTCTACCATTGTACTATTTATTTGTCCATATTGTGATTAATTAACTAGTATGACCGAAGTATTATTGCTTCTATCTGAGTTCTACTGTACCATATTATTTTGTTGCTCATTATACTGCATGTATCACTCTTCTTCTATTCTCTTGCTTAATCCATTATTCTCTTGTGAGGTATACATCATCTCTTAGATCTGGTGTGAGGATTTTCACACTTGTCACCTTGGAGAATCTACAACAACATAGGAGATTGATTTTGTATGAGTTACAAGAGTTGATCTGAGGATCTACTAGCTTGTGGACATACTTTCGTTATGGGTGAAGCAAAGATATCTCTTTTGGATATAAAAAATATTCTTGCATGTGTAGAGTGGGTTAATCTGTTGATAATTCTTGTTTCTTTCTATTCATTATGACATTCATTTCAATTCCAAGCTAAGATTTAAATGATCTATGTTGTAGATTTTCTTCTCCTCTTTCTCATTCGCTTAATTAACCAAGGCACCGATCACTCTTTAGTATTTACTTAAGTTAATTTTTCCAAGGATACCCCCATGAGGCTAACATGCACTAACCAAAAGTGAGAGAAAACTAGCTAAGGTGGCAATGAGCTAGTTTTCAGTTGTTACACCAGAGATTTCTTTGGTGACTATAGGGTAGGTCACTATAAACAATTTCAGGCACTAAATTATGATACCACTTTGAACGAAATAATGTGTTCCTTTATTCAATGGACTCTACCAGACGAGTGCTATCATAAACTAGCATAGAAAATTGTTCTTGAAACCTTAGAAATACAAGCATGGGTATAGGGAAACTAAGATACCATTGAGTTTTTCTTACAAAATTGGGTTGGTGATAAATCTGTATGACCAAATAAATCATATTTATAATTAATTTGCAACGGAGTTACAATTACACACCTTTTGAGATGGAAGTTGTTGAAAAATTTGGCTTGGTGAATGACTTGGCAAGGATAAAGGGTAGGAGTATGACTTGGACTTGGATAAAAATTTCCAAAAACCCGAGTAAGAAAAAATGAAAATAGTACTCAAATTTTCCTTGTCATAGGTATCTGATGCCCATACCACCCTCAAGTTGGGAATATGAAGCAACAACAACGGAATTATACTTACAAGTAGTCTAACTTAGACATAACCCCAAAGCTAGTATCACATGATCCAAGTTGAATAATTGCATCTCCAAATGAATCCAAGGTTCATGTAGCAACCTCTAACGATACTCACTCGACATATAGGACTCTTGTAATATCAACACTCACCTAGATTGGCCATTCCATTGCTTGACTCTCATTGCCTCGGGAACCCTTCACAATTAGGTTATGAATTTGGTGAAGAGATCCTAATTGAGATATGATTCTTGTCAAGGTCACTCTCGGGGAAGAGAGCCCATTAGAAATCCATCAATAGATCTCCTAGTTGTTAGATTTGGGCAATGCCATGGCTCTAGCCGATCACCACTCAACACTGGTTCACGTACATGGAAGCAATTTCCCTTCTAGGCTCAACTTTCAATCTCTTTACATGGAAAGCATAACATTTCAGTGGAGAAACAATGTTTCCTCATAACAATACAAAACCGTGGATGAAGGTGACACAAGAGCAAGAGAAAATTGAACAAATGATAGAAGAATGAACCAAAGTTGAGGATTTGTCATTTTTATGAAAGTTTGCATGCCAAGAATCAATTGTCGAACATATTCCAAAGAAAATGACTCCTTCCAAAATATGAAAAGGGTAGTTCCCAAGTCAAATCCATATGCATTTTTATACAATGTATTTTTGATGTGGTACATCATTGCCACATCATCTTAATACTCAACTTACCAAAAATGTAGAAGTCTAACATTCACTAGCGGGGTCTTGGCCTTTAGCTTCCACTAGGAACCTTTACAACATGTGTACAATATCTACTAGTGTTATTAGAATTGGTTCAGTTTTGGAAAAACCAATCGATCCGACCAACTTAGGAACCCAGCTGGTTTGAACTGCCACCTTGAACACGAAATGGCCGGTATTGTACCAAACTAGCCTTTTTTCACTCGACTGGCCGATTCCACACCGAATCGGTTGCTTTCGAACTGCATCTTACAATTGTGGCTCTGGGACCTAAAAATTCAATTTGTTTTAAAAAACATTAAAAAGGCCTACACTAATAGCAAAAAACCTAACCTTAGTAATCATTAATAACATTAAATGGTAATATTAAATTCTTAAATTAAAAGTGGCATTCTCCTTATCTTTCATTTTCTATCATTTTACTTAAATTTTTAACATTACCATTAATTGTTTCGGGATGTTTGAGAGTGGTTCCAACCTCATCGAACTTCAAATGCAAAAAGTAGAATTTTAGATCCCATTCAGAAATCAACAAACTTAACAAGCTTCAGGGTTTCAGGATTGCAGCATTTCCAATGGGTTCTATCATGTATGAGGGTAGGGGATTTACATTTAATCAAGCGCATCAACCCCTCTATGTACCTCGATGTTGGTGGTGTTGATTGCTTAACTCCTTTGTCATGATCTTAGTAAAAATGCACCCTTCACTCAAGCAAAATTACTTATTAAGTTACTAGGCATGTGAAGTTTTTTTGACCTTATTTAACGATTGGATTAGGAGGTTTCATCAAAATTGTAGGGTGTTGTTGGCGGGGCCTTTAAGCCTTTGTAATAGTCATCACATAGTTATACATGTATATGAGTTTAGTGAATAGTTAGTTGGAGTGGGTGTAACAACTCCAACCACATCCACTATGTATATATACCTATCAAGAGGAATAACAAACCGACTGAAGGTTCAGTCCAATACTTGTTCCCTTGATAGTTTGTTGTGTATGTTTATATTCTCTGCTTGGATGATGTGTTGAACTTGTGCATTCAAGACTTTGGAGGGTGGATCGAACCTGGAAGTTAGTGTGAGATGAAAAAATCCCGCAAGAAAGATTAAAGATTACTCTGCGAAGAAAGAAATATTTAAAAATTGTTGATGCTACCTAAAAGATTGAAGGAGATTGCTTGTGGATAGGTGTTACTCCAAGGTATTGCTGAACTGAATATTCCTCTGCAAAGGCGATCCATATCGATTTCAGTATAACACACTACAAAGACTTAGAACCTCTATTGGCCGAATTCAATTGATTGAGGTATATTATTTATATATCGATTTGTTGTTGAAATGCATTCGGTTGTCCTCTTTGGATTTATATGCTGCGAGTGGAAGGTTTGTATATAGTTAAAAGGTGTAGCCTAGTGACCTATCCATTACTGTGATATATATATTGAACAACAGTCCACTAGTATACACATAATAAAGTTAGCACCGACTGTTTATGCACGTAAATGCGAGGATGTACTCTGTCAGTCGGAAAGAAATGGACCATTAACATTAAAGATTGACCGAGGAACCATGCCACTTGTCGCCTGGAAAGATGATATATTACAAGACATTGTATGAAGATCAAAATCATGTGTGAACTATATTGCTTTTAGTTCATATTACTTTTAGTCGGTGTTCATTTTTGGCATTATGCTTTTTGTGGTCAATTCTTCATATAGCTGATACATGGTTGGTTGATCTTATTGTCGGTTGATATAAGTTTGGATGGTCGAATGACTTAGCAGACGTGCTTATGTATAATGTTGTTTATACATAGTCAATGGTACTTTCAAGCCGACGGAGTGTTTTGGCTGATGATTGGTTGATGTCCTTTTAAAAATTGGTCGATATGATATTCATGTTGTAAAGTATGACCGACCCCTAATATGGCCGATGCTTAATCGTGGAATTGTAACTTGTCGGTGAACATTATCTAAGTTTGATTTAGTCATTATGAGTTTGTTCTAGTGACATTTGAATTGGCAAACAAATCTTCAATATTCATGAGTTTAATGAGAGGGGATTTCAAAAAATAATTATAGAAATTTAAGCAAATGTTTCTTAATTACATTTTGATATCCTTTAAGATGGAGGAAGAGTATGTAAAACATTTGTGGTTAGTGTTGTGGTGCATGTGTGTGCATAATCTCTATGTCAAATTGGGAAAGTTTTCCTTTTATTAAAAGGAGATCCATTGTCATAGACATTATATTCAGAGAAGGAATACCAATAGTCCTATTAAGATTGTAATTATTATTGATTATCTTACACTAAGACGTAAGCAAGACGAATTCAACTTTATGAGATTCATAGGTTATTTTAGTATATTTATGGATGTGTTAGCTAGAATTGTGAATATTATACCTCTTTGTAGAAAAATTGTAAGAACTATGTATAATCTAATAAGTGCGAGGAAGATTTTACAAAAAATTGCCATTTGTTAACAAGTGCACACATCTTAAGAGTGCCAAATATGGGGAAATATTTTTTTGTGTGCATGGACACTTCCTTAGAAGGGTTCAGAAGAGTGCTAGTGTAGGAAGATAGATTGATTGCATATGGATCAATAAAACTAAAGGATTATGAGTTGAATTATCCTACCCATGATCTAGATTTAGCAACAGTGGTGCATGCCTTGAAGGTGTGGAGGAACTACTTGGTTGGTAATAGGTTTAGGTTTAAATACGATCATCAAATTCTATGATATATATGTCCAAACATATTTAAATGTTAGGAAACAATGTTGGATGTATTTATTGAGTGAGTACAATTTTGAGATGTCTTATATAAAGGGATAAGAGAATCAAGTCTTATATACTTTGTGCAGAAACCCACTATTTGTGCTCTAGGTTCATTGCACTTGTATTAGGAGCAATAAATTTAGTATCTGACTACAGAATGATAAACGGTATAAAGAGGTTCAATTGACACTCCTAACTGGGGTTGAGATAAGACTAAAGTTTGAAGGGTATTTTGTGGATATGGATGGAATACTCTAGTTTTGGTAGAAGGTCTATGGGAACTTACGAAAGGAATCTTGGAATTCCCATTATGTGCTCAATGATTAAGGATTTTCTAACCTTAATGACCATGAAATATTGGTTTCTCTTATCAAGAATATATCATCCCTTGAGTATATTTAGAGACTTCCAAACACTGCATCTCACACATCAAGTGAAACTATTTTTACCTCCATCTTCAAGTACTATGTTTGCACATAGGTTTCGTTAATGGACTTAGACTTAAAGAGAATCATTTGCTTCCTTAAATCATTGTGTTTTCCACCCAAATACTTGATGATAAAACTCTGTTTGAATGTAGTCATACACAGGAGCAGTTAAAATTGTGAGGAGGAGATACGTTAGAAAGTTGAAACTCTCGATGTTTCGATCCCTACTCTGGGATCATCATCAGGAGACCAATGAAGCCTGAGGAAGATTGAGTAAGATGCCCATTAACCATATATATTAGTTTTAAAGTGACAAAACTCTGTTTATTAAAAGATATTTTGAATTGAATGGATTGCTTATCTTACTCGGTAGTGTGCCCTTGTACACTTTTCCCTTGTATCCATTGATAGTAGTTCCAATCCTCCACTCCTCTTCATACTTGGAAGGATAAAAAAGGGACTTAATGAGGTCTTTGAAAACCTCCCATTCATTTAATATCTGTGGATCACCCATCACTTTAAGTGTCTCCATGTAGCATGACCCAACTTTAGCTTTAGTTGGTAAAACATCATCTTTTTCTCTTCTCCTACTTTATGCACACCCAAGTAAACTTGTAGTTGTTGCAACTAATGATTCAAATTAATAATGTCAATCTCAAATTTGTAGGGATTAATATCCACTTTAGAAACCTTCACTTTGAATATAGGTTGAGGATACATGTTATTGGATCTTTCCCTTTTAATAAACCTACTTTATCTTTGTGTTTGCCATGAGAGATAAAGTTCCCATTTAAGTTGGTCTACTCTTAAAGGATTTGAACTTTATCTATAGATTTGACATTAATATTGACATACTCATGGAGATATCAATCGCGTGCACTTCTAGTCTTTTAAATATTGCCTCTAATTCATGTTTTTCAATATATTCATGGTGGTTTTCCATTTATGCATCTTGAGGATACTATATCTCATTGCTTATGTTGATCTCTAGATATGTGAGTGAAATTCTCTCAATGCCTTGGAATTTGGAAGTCTCGTGAACATATATTGCAAGTATTCCACATAAACCGCAAATAAAACTATTCTGATACCAAGAGTATTTGTAAATTTCCTTGGGTATTCAAATGGAAAATCATCACAACACATCTAAATATGGTACTATAAACCTAGTGAAGTTATACTATATCATGCAATGATTACTTATTATCAAATACTAATAATAAAAGCATACCACTTTCACTGTAGAAATAATTGAGAGAATAAGAATATTGCTACACTAGTGAAAAGAACACACCATTAACACAATTAATTACCCTAGAGAAACCCAAAAGGATAAAAATACAACAAGAAAGAAGGACCATGCCTTGATGTTTTACTATTATAATTTCAATGCAAAATACAAAGAAAAAATGACTCATTATGGAGCAAATAGGCAATATGGTTTGTGATAAATTGCGACAGGGTCACCTTATTCCTTTGTTATGCTTTTATAACACATTCCTTTTCACTACTTAGATATGGAATATAAAATTATTACAATAGGAACCAAATATCCTTCTCCCCAAGTGGCTGAGGTGTTAACACTTCTTGATAGTTGTCATGGTCAGGGGTTGATGTTTTGCATTTCCTAGATCCTAATTAGGGTTAGGGTTTTGAACCCTCTACTTCTTCTTGAGAGGATATATGTGGCTAGCTCCACATGCATGAATAATGGTAGCCAATGTGGTTTCTACTTGGTATTGTGGTGGTTAGAGAATACATTGACTTAGTGGGGGCATAAATTTTTCCTATGAACTCTAATTAAGGTGATGTTTGGACCATCGAAAATTTATTGACGAGGATAACTTGACAAAATTGTTAAGTTCTATCGGCCATGTTTTGACTCAAACAAACTATTTTAAGACCTAAACATGCAATTTATAGTTTTGAACCTATTTAGTGGAATTCAGGGTCAGCAAGAAAAATTACCTACAAAGGCCCATAACTCTTATTTTCCACTCCAAAAGGTACCAAAAATGATGAAAAAATATGTAATGATCCATTTTGTATCATATTCCCAATTTTGGGAGGCTTTTGGTCCCCAAAATATTTTACTTTTAAAGATAATGAGGAAAAAGTTCTCAACTTTCTCCTTTGAGTACCATTTTTCATTTCTTGGTAGTTTCCCTTTCAATCCAACTTGCCACAGTTTCACAAACGCATTTTGGTCATTCTTCTCTTTTTTTTTGAAAATCATATCTTCTATTGTGTTTTTACTAACTCTTATTGCATATCTAATTTGGAGTCTTCTATGGAAGGTAAGAATTTCCATTTGTTTTCCCCATTAAGCATATATGGATCATAGAGTTTTATATTTTTCACGTTCACCACTCAGTAAATACTCATGGATGGAGGTCAACTAAGTCTGTAAGCATTGTTGTTTATATTTTTTGATTCTTTGAAAAAACCATATCTTAGAGATTTGATTTTATTAGTAGGTCCCTACAACCTTTCATTGTTAGGTGCAACTAGACTTTATCTCCTACATTTAATGTCTTGAGTCAATTTTGTGTTGGCCCTCCCTATCCTTGTACTCTTTTTGTGATTTTTCAATGTCTCCTCTACCTACAAATTGATTTTCCTAATATTATCTACAATTTTTTCAACCTTCATTACTTCTCTTGTGTTGTCTTACTTCTTCCCCCATATTGTCCATACATAACATATAGAAGTGAAGGTATCTGATATCCCAAATAGGATTCAAAAAAGGATTACTAGTGGAATTATGTGTTTCTATGTTCTAAGAGTGTTGAATGTAGATCAAATTATCATCTTAGGCCTTTGGATGCTTCTGATCTAAACTCTCAAAAGTTAATCGTCAAAATATCAACCAATGTCATGTTCACCACTATTGTCCACCCATTTGTTTGGGGATGGAAAGTTATAGATCTCTTCAATTGTGTGCCTTTCTAGCTTCACATATGTGAGCAAGGGACATTGTGTTGGGTCTCCAATTTAACTATTTTATGGACCATTCTACATGTACATTTGATATGTTTTTTCCCAAAAGCCAATATCTCCATGAGAAACATTCGTGCTTTTTAATGACCAATGGTGACATTGTGGCTTAGGCTTATCTAATTATATATGATTTACTTAATTCAATTTGAAATGTGATATATTATTGGTCATAAGTGATTTTGATGGTTATTGTATGATTTTCATCTTTGGGATAATATGGTTTGCAAGCAAGAAACTAGCAGAACCTTGGAATCTTGTCCCTTCACCACAATCAAGGTGGGAAATGCTTAGAAGAAATAATAAAGACTCAAGTAATTCAATCTCTTGTTGACCTAAAAGATTCATTGAGCCACCAAAACCATAAATTTGTTGGGCCATCAAACACAAATTTGTTGGGCATTTAGTTGAACCACATATTTCAAAAGAGATTAGTGGATAATTCTACCCAACTCAAATTAAACATCCTTATATTCCATTTGAGGTGGCTTGGCATGATCTTCTATCTATTTTGATATCTTATCAAGGTATCCATGAATTGGGGAGGATTTAAATGCATAACACAACCTCCAAAATTATGGGAAAATGTTTTCATGAGTAGTGGATTCTCCAAAGTTCACCTTGGGAGGATCCAAAGTCATTTTTGTATTTAAAGAGAGTGTGGGATAAGTTAGCACTAAAAAATTTGAAAATCCTAGCAGGGGGCTTAATAGATTAAAAGAATGCCTAAGTCTAATGAATATTGGATTAGGTGTTGAGGTGATTAAACAAGGGACCTTCAAGCAAGCGCGAGGAAGGAAGAACCATGTGCTAGCAACTAGAAGGTAAAATATAGAGCGTTAAGGGGGAAGGAGTGGAACACCGTTAGATATTTTAGATCTACGATCAGGATTAGTGTCACCCACACAAAGTGCAAGAGAGATAATGAAAAGTGCTGACGAGCTGATCAAAAGAAGAGAGCGACAGATCAATGGATAGGATTGATAGCGTGTCAATAAAGTGCTCCCTGGATAATTTTATCTCGAGGATGCATTGTCCCCAAAACCACCAAGGAAACATGCAACAATCTAATTGGCTGCGCCTCCATGAAGTCCTTTTTCAATACCACCAGCTCTATCGGGCGTTACCGCTCAGGGAAACCAGGGTGGTTTCTGCCCAAAAGGTGAATATATAAAATGTACACGCATGCAAAAGGGGGACCACCTTAACTCCACTTCAACCTACCCAAAGTAGACACGTTCCATGGAGGACCCCACTCATGTCATCCCGCCCTGATTTCAGTATCAAATGAAACGCCGACACTTGTCAAATTTGAAAATTTGTTTAATTTTTAAAGTGGTAAATCCTAAATTTCAAAGCTATTGTTTACCGAAAGAAGACTCCAGCACCTAGCATCCAGTGTACCAAACCATTCAATCTCAACAACCAATAGTCCGAGCTCATCAATCAACTATCACCTGGGTATTTTACTATTATATTTCCTAGTAACTCTTGTTGTAATGTCAGACAAAATAGTAAATTGTGTGCCCTAATTCACCTTGCAAATCATTTAACCTACCAGCCAAGTGAACCTTTCTAAGATGGCACCTAAGTCCAAAGATAAGTTATGTAAGCCCATATTTTCTGGAGATGAGCATGTTTATGACCATTAGGCATACATCTTTGATACCATAGTCACAAATTTAGACCTAAATGCCATAGTTAGATATGCTAAAGCCCTAGCTATGGCAGATTAGGATACCTGTAACCTATGGAATTCAAATCTTTCCAGAACTTCCTGCCCCAAAACAGTTTACTTTCCCTAGTTTGTGTCATAGTGTGTAACCCAATATTACCCAAGTAAGAGAACTGTCATGTCCTCAAACCTATCTAAAACCATGGGTTTTATCAACACCGAAACCATGCAGAAAATGTTCTGCATCCTAGAATTCTTATCTCTTCAATCCTTCAATGATAAAATCCTCTCCAATTCATACCAAGCTATGCAACCTTTAGATAGACATCGATTTCTATCCAAGCACCTTAAGGAAGGTATGGTTGTTCCTACTATTCCACCTCCTTACAATACCTCATTCTTCTCTGAAAGTACCACGAAATCCATCTCAATCATATGCACCGTCATAGGCCTTGAAGATGAAAATACAATTGATGATGTGATTTTAGGCACCCTATTCAGCTTGGCCCCAGCCCCTGGGATCAACCTCCCTAAATTTGACTTATGCAGTTTCGTAGAAGAGGCTATTCGTGAATAATTAGAAGAGATGCTAGCCATAGAGTGGTTCAAGCACCCCTCCTTTCTATTTTACATGTTCCTATAACATAATTTTGATCACTATAAGCATCTAAACATGAAGATCTTAGATAAAAATGGCATTCAGACACCTGTGTATGAATGGATTGAGTTATTCATGGGAATACCAAACAACTCAAACTATGCAGAGTTTACAAATAAGGTAATGAGAATCACTTACAGCTTCATCTTTGGCACCTCACCTCCCAGGATGTTCCCTGAGAACAAGAAACATTTGCAGTTCACTCCAAACATGAGGTTTGGAGACTAGTTTTTGTATGAAGACTATACATTAATAAGAGTGTATGACTTTGAAGAAAATCCATATAAGCTTATAGTATTCCTTACCCTAGAA
The DNA here is from genome assembly GCA_027924585.1 of Larix kaempferi. Classification (NCBI taxonomy): domain Eukaryota; kingdom Viridiplantae; phylum Streptophyta; class Pinopsida; order Pinales; family Pinaceae; genus Larix; species Larix kaempferi. The sequence goes on along the minus strand of BSBM01000755.1, from coordinate 4,301,567 downwards.
ATGTTTTTAGGGTTTATGTTAGGAAGAGATTTATTTCAAATGAAATGCACTTCTAGCATTTTAGATAGCACAAAACTTCCTCTTTCCTAAAGAAGTGGGGTCATTTCAAATAAGAGGTTTGAATGCATTGCAGTATATGGAACGCTTCTTAAGCTAATTAAACCTTGAAAAGGAATAAAAGGGAGCATATGATCCTCACAAAGTTATATCCAATCAAATATTAGCAAACAAGAATTCTACTTACATATGTCAACCTAGACCAGATTGGGAAAGGATTGCTAATAAAGAAAGTTGGGAGGAATTCCAAGAGATTAGAAGAGCAAGATGCTACAGAACAATTGGCAGGTCAGGAAAGAGGATAAGAGGAGCTCCAAACTGATATGGAAATAGATGGTCCCAATCAAGGCACCCAGTCAAAGAAATCCATAACAAAAGTTGAGGGGGGAAACCAAGCAATGGTAGAGGGAGATGAATATGAGGAGATCCCAAGAGAGCTGGCATCACTAATAGTACATCCATCAATCTGCTCAAAGGGGGCCCAAAATTAGGTACACTCACTACCCATATCTGGATTTCACAATTCCACAAGGGTTGCAAGAATCCCCTTTAGGTAGCCCAGTACCAACCAAAACATATCTACAATCAAGGTACAAGGGAATTAGAGAGAGAAGTATGAAATTGATAAATGAGACTAGGAAGCAAATACAATTAACTAAGAAAATAATTTTCACAGTGGCTGATCATGAGGAAGATACTTTTATATTCTCAATTGTAGAACCAAAGGTGCCAACGCCTTCGAATTTAAGTGAATGGAGTATTGATGAACACATAGTAGACTTTAAGCAATTTGGGAAGCTTGATAAAGTGGATTTTTAAAAGCAGGTAAGTGACATGATTTGCTCTTAAGTTGTAAAATTAGTCAAAGAAGATAGAAAGTTAAGAACATATTTAGAGATATTTGAACAACTCTAGAAGGCTGAGAAGTGAACCACTCAAGATAAACAAGTCACAATTAATGAGCTTGAGGAAAAATTCATAGCCCTCGAGGCCAAACCTTTAGATGAAACTCAAGTTAAATCATTAATTCAAAAGAAGGACATTGAAATATCCCACTTGAAGAAGCAATTAAAGATTCCTACCACATAACCAGTTCATACTGTTGAGTTCAAGCAGAAAAAGAGAAAATATATGCAAGTATGATGCAATATAAAAGTATGCTAGAGGAGAGGGGGAACAAATAGATAAGATTTAGTGGAAAATAACTTCTCTAAAGTTGCAAAACACCAATATGTCAATTGAACAAGCCTCTCAAATAGAATACCCTAAAGAACAGGAAGATATTCAACCACTGGAAGAGATGGCATCAATGGAACAAGAGTCCCAGAAGCAGGTTGTGGAGTAAGTAGTGATTGATCTAATGGATGAGGATGCTCCAGTGCAGAAGATAGTTCATGAGTCACCTAAAAAACCAGATGATATAGACAATAAAATCAAAGACCTGGAAGATGAGGTAAATAAAAAAGATGAAATAATTTTAGAGTTGTAAGGTCAAGTTAGTAAACAAGAAGATGACATAACTGACTTAGAATCCAAGATAAATGAACTAAAGAGTCAAATTACAAAGTTGCAAGTAGATGTCCAGGGAGAGAAAATCCTGAGAAGGGAAAATCAAACACTCTGGGATAGGATAACTCAATTGTTGATAAATAAATGGGACTATTTTTAAGTTATACAAGATGAATTGGAAATGGCCACAACAACTTAAGAAGAGTCCAAGTCAATTGAAAAGAAACTAGGGGAAATGCCAAAGCAGGCTAATCAGGTTATTGATTATTTGAACAATAGAACCAAGAAGTAGCTAGCAAACCTTCAGATTGAAAACATGACTCAATTGATAAAGATATCCAGGATGATGGTGATAAAACAAACCTATTTGAGAAGGATGCAAGATAATATAAAGCAATTAACTAAGGAAATTAATGCTTTTAAAGGGTTGTTCAAAGAAGTTTTAAAGCTTGGATTACCATCTCCATGGGATGGAAATGGAGAGGTGTATCCCAAAGAAGACTATAAAAATCAGCTGACTTAAAAGAGGAATGAAATAATTCAAGATGATATTGTGGAAGGAGAATTCAGTGGGTAGCAGGACGTGGATAGTCTAAAAAATGTTTTTGAAATTTGGTTCGCATTAAAGAACATTGTGAAGAGATTAGGGCCAATTTCATATGAAAATACTACCAATGCAGAGATATCACTGGAGGCTTTAAAGGCCCATATATACCCTATAGGGGAATAGTGTAAATCAATAGTCCAGTACCACAAATTGGCCTTACCACCTCAAGAACAATCAGTAATTCAATCATCAACACGAACTTCAGGACAACCTTCCAATCAGCCTACCCCTTTAGCATTCATGCCACCAGGAGGGCAAGTAAATCTACAAAGGATGCACCAAATGATGGGACAAGAAGCTATCAGGCCATTAGGATAGACAAGGACTCATCCAGGTGGATATCCATCTATGAGACTAAGTGTTTATATGAGAGGACAAACATAATCAGTGGGAAATGGGAAAAAATAAAATCTCGAGCAAGAGGGGATAAAAGTAAAAATCATGTTAGGAAGAAGTAAAAATTAAAGTGAAAGGGACAAATTTAAAATATGGTTACAAAACAATTGGAGAAAAATAGAATCCCATTACAAGTTGGATAAAAATCTCATCGGACTCAAGTATAAAGGTTGGAAATTCTTGTAGAAGTTCTATAGGGAATTGTTGAGTCGATGAACTCCATGTACATGTAATAGAATTTTTTAGATTAAGATTGTAGAGCAATTACAAAGAAGTTTCTTCCTTTGTAGATTGTATTCCTCTATGTTTTACCATATTTTTCCAGTCTATGTAACTGTCTCATGATATAATACAAAGATTTGAGCATCAATTATTAACCCTACGTGTGTTGTGAATTCATATATTGTTGAATGTTGAAGATGTTAGTAGATATTTCATATCTTTATGACCTCTGGTCCATCTCGAGAATGTGTATACATGCTAGTTGTATTTGAAGATTCATCTCTTATAGTTTTTTTACATGGTATGCTGCCAATAAATCCATACAAATTTGTGAGACATTTATATTCTGTCATAGCTATTGAATTATTTAGTTAAAGCTCAGTACGTTGTTCTATCATTAAATATCAAAGAATTGTCCTTCAGAGACCTCTGACATTTTCAATTGTTTCCATTTGCTAAATACATAATCACTCATTTTCAAAGCACTGTAATGCTCTGTAAAATTCCTCTAAGGTGATGTTATTTGTTACAACCAGTTCATAATGTTCCATTTGTAGCTATTTTCAAGAAAACTCAAATTCATAGCATAAATTCTCTGAGATATAGCTCTAGGATATTTAAAAGTTGAGCCCTATCATGCCTAGGCATGTATTACTTTCAACCTAGTATGTCTCTGGGACTAACATGATCTCTCATGAAAAAGCTAGCACAATTTAGATTTCATTTTTCCCTTCATTGGAACAATGTAAATTCATTTTCGCAAATAACACAGATTTTTCAAGTTGATTTCTTGTTATAACTTGTGTTTTTTTCTAAGGGATTCACCCCATTGCTTGCTTTGAGGTCTGGGCCTACTCCAAAGTTTAAATGGAGGTTCAATTCCATCTACCCATAGATTAAATGGTTTTTATTTTATTTTTCATTTAATGATTGTAATTTTTGTTTCGCATTTCCATTCAATTTCATATTGTTTATTTCCTTCCATTCATGTACTTTAATATCCAACATTCCTTTACCTTTTTGTATTTATTTTACTACTTTTACTATACAATGTTCATTATTTTTAAGTATGTTGAATGTAAACCCTATGATTGCTAATGGTTGTAAGAATTGAATGATCTTGTAGTAGCCTTAGGATCATAGTTTCATTGCTACATTAACCTAACTCTTCACCTAAGAACAATGAGCCTAGATCTCTCTTTTCCCTTGCACGTTGTCAAGGGAGTTAAGAGTGAAGATCATGAATGAAATTAATGGATGAGGAGTCAAGGGGGATGAATTATAAAAGTTGGGAATTTTCCTTGCTAGTGTAGACTAGATTTAGTTAGTTGCATATCATTCATATGATACATTTGAGAAGGTGAATACCTTGTGGTTGCACATACAGTGCATAGCACCTCTAAAGCATTACTCTCCCATCTTGATAACTTAAGTATGACTTGGGGAATGAACAAATTCATGCATCAATGGAATACCTCATCCAAAATTCAATGGTGGTATCTTTAAGGATTCTTTATGATTCCATAACATTGCGTGAATACTATTATAATACCTTGGCTCATCATTTTTTGGCCTTGTTACTGAGGAGGTGTTGAAACTCGATTGGTATGAAATTTATTAGTTAGGGTTATAGACTACATATGCAATCATGTTTGAAGGTGACATACAACCTTTCACATGCCTTTGCATAGTTTTTTTTGGTAATTTTTAAATGCATATATCAATAATCTATATATCTCTTGCAAACTAGTTTTTTAAAACCAATACAGGGTGAGATACAAATAATCCAAAAGAAGAGGAGGCAACCTCACCAACTCTAAGAGTAGAGGAGATGAGTATCAAATTAGATTTCATCATCCATAGAAGGTCATAATAGCTACATCAATTACCTCTGGTTGTGTCTTCTAACATCCTATGCATTTCAATTACTTTTGGGTGAAATAATGAATCATTTTCCTTCCCAAAAGACCTCTTGCCACATCCTCAACATTATAATTTCATGTTACCCTATACAAAAAAATAATAAATCATCATAGCCGACCAAAAAAACTGAGATGGCGAATCCATGGAGGTGTCTAAGCTATCATGAACCACACTTTGAATATTTTTGAAAAAAATAGGCCAAAACCTTTAAAATCATAGTTGGTGCAATCATATTTTGAGGGGCCAAATGGAATAATTTTCAAAAATTGTTTTTATGACATATGTCCCTCTGAGTCTAGTTTCCAATTTGAACTTCTCCATTTCAACTCTATATGAAAAAGTTGTGCCCAAAATAGTGATTATTTGTCCTAAAATCTGCACTGTTACAATTTTGCATGTGGACTATTTCTTAGAATATTTTACATATCAACTCAAAGTGCATTTTAAAACCTATTTATAACAAATATTTCCCTATAAATATAATTCAATATTAATTTTAAATCTCCTCAATCCAACATGGGGTGAAAAAAGTTATCATCAAAACCATTGCTAAATAGTCTAGGCTAGCCACCACTCCTCAACATATTAAAATGAAAAATATCATGAATCCTTTCCATATATGTTTTATATGCATTGTTTGTGATCATTTTTTTATGTTTATTCAAATAAAAAAGTCTTAATATCTCTCTTCTGCCATAATCTCACCATGTATTTAAAACAAGCACTAGTTTTTTTGTAGATCACCAAGTGGTCAACGAGATTAACTTAACTACGAAATGATTATATGAGTTTCAATGAAAAAGGTAAAGCATTGAAGGATTGATAAATGCAAGAAATAACAATGATTGGTTTTGTAGCACAAGTTCCTTATCCAAGAATCTCATGAAGAGGATTACCACGGTTGAAGTGAATAAGGAAACCCTTACCTCCAATGCAAAATAATCAAAGACCATCTTAGAAAAATAGGAAAAAACCAACCAAAAATATATATGATGAAAAACTCTCCCAGTGCATCATAGAACAAATCTTGATTTGAAAACAAAGTTCCTTGACGAATCTTAATCTGTAGAAGAGAAAAAATTAACCCTCGCAGTGAAAACCTCTCTGATGCACCATAAGACAAAGCACTAGTGAAAACCAACAATGGAATTGTGCTCTAGAAAAGGGAAAAAACAAAAAGCGAACAATGATCATTCCATTCAATCTCAAGGGATCTCACCATACAATCAAAAGTTTACTATATTTTAAATTTTCATGGTGTAGAATCCATTCCAATCTCCAAGAAATACAATACATAGCAACTTTTCTCAAGTTTACTTTGCATTTTTATTAATAGTATCATAGGCATAATCAACATTGTTATTTGATTAGACACATTGAGAGCATCATAAACCTGATGTAGGATCAAAAACCATCAGAAAAAACTAAGATTCATCAACAATATTCAAACATTTGGTACTCCATCTTCAACAAAGAATAACATTTGAAATGCTTACGTATATATGCCCAGCACAAGAATACAAGTTCTATTCACTTGGGACTATTCAATGTTGATCCAAGGTAATGTTAGAAAAGTTCCAGATCCTCTCATGCATAAAAAACTCATTTGTGTAGTGTTCCAAATCGTCAAAGGATCAAAAGGATAAGTTTTTTAATGTTTCAACTCATCAATCAATATTGCAAATTAAGTGTCTTTAGAATATAGTTCAACAAACCATAACAAGACAATGCAACATTCATCTTAGAGTTGCTACTCTTCTTCAAATTATGCATTACAATAATAAAAGGAAGGATCAACCTCCATCTAAAGGTACATCAACCTTATCATAGTTACTTTACATTTGTGTTTGTGTTTACTACCATCAAATCACCTCTACATCTACATTTCCACTTCATTCATTCCACTCAACTATCATCATCTACATTTTTATACCATCCATTTGATCCATACATCATTTATCTTTCACAAGATATCCTCTTGAATATTCCCATTCTTATAAACAACCAAACTGTCCATATATACCTACAAGAACCTATATACCCATATTTCTATAGGAACCAACAGGAATATGCCTTCTCAAATTTCCACAAAAAGCTACAAGAGTCTGCCTTCCCAAATTTCTACAAGGACCTATAGGAGTGTCTGCACCCAAATTTATGTAGGAGTGTGTGTGCCTGGATTTCTACAGGATCAGATATTTCCTCTTGATGGCCTACATTCTACCTCTACAGGATTCTCTATATCCACATTTCATTCTACAACTTTCTACATAAGTTTGTGTTTCCAACACTGCAGATTTCTACATTTCTAGGTATACTACTTATCGAATGTATGTTGTGATATGAGATTTGAAATAAAACTAAGTGAATGGCGCATGCCTATATGGAGATTACAATCACGATTAAATTGAAAGATATTACAATAATTAAACAAAAAACATGAGGATGGTTGGAAAAAAAGGACACTCAAAGACGAAATCAAGGCCTAAAAATAGGTATGAAGCTCAAAATTTCCAAAATAGTTAGTTTTACTCTTCTCAACATTTGCGAGGATGACCAACTAGCTCTCAACTTTAGTTGCTTGTATTCTTCATTAAGTGATCAAATAATGCAAGAGAGGCAAATCAATTCCAGCTTCTACACATCTACACTCTCCATGATCTTTTCAAAGATATTATAAAGTCTTCTTCTTCCCAAGAATCAACACAAGTGGCTAAGTGAAAATGCAATCAATTAAAACAAATTATATCTAGAAAAGGTTAGTATTCAAGTACATAGTATCACAGAAAGTGGTCTACAAGGGAGGAGGAGAAGAAGCATCCAATTGTAGTTTGTGGCCTGTCATGGTCATTCACATGCATAAGGGACTAAATATAAAAAATCTCCATCAAAATTCAGCCTTTAAGACACTAGATTATAGCACATAATAGACCTCTATTATTTATAGATATATTCTTCCATAGGCCTGCAAAAACAAGGTTGGTTGAATACAAACAAAGCTTCAATATGTAGTGTACAATGAAGTGAAACATTCCATATTTACCAACTCAAAAGGAGAAAAAGTATACTATCCACTCTACAAAGAAAAACTCTCATTTTCAAGATCGAGGTTATGTTGAAAGCTATCGAGATCAGTGTCAAGGTTATTCCTTCATGGTATTAAAATTTTCCAAGCAAGCAATTTGGTTGCATACATTCTATACAGAGATTCAAAACAATATGCAATGTCAAGAAGAAGGAAACATAGTTTGTCCATTTTACATGTTACATATTAAGGAAATTCTTCAATACATCTTGCAACATGGACAAGAAACATGCATAAAAATACCATGCATGGGATTTAGGATTCATTAATATTCCATCACGAAGTTGTACTCAGAATTCAAAAATTGAAGTAATATTCATACAACTCTATTCAAGCATATAACATCACAATAGTATATACGAGCAAAGGTTGAAGTTACAAAAGGACAAAGCAAGCATCGTGGTGACCATTTTTAGGTAGGAAATGTTTAGAAGCAATAATAAAGACTCAAGTAATTTAATCTCTTACTTACCTAATGTAACAAACATTGTTTAGGTTATAATAATAATAATAATAAAGTAATAAGTATAAAATTTAATATAATAATAGATTAAAATAAGTGGAGGGGGTTATTACTATTTAAATAAAAGACATACCCTTTCATACGAAGAGGTACTAAAGAACCTATATAAAGGTTTTGCATTCTTTGTAATATTATCATCGATCATCGTATCTATTCAATAAACACACACACACACATCTATCTAACCATGGATTAGTGGATATAACATAGTACAGGAACATGGTTCTACTTTACATTAGTATCAAAGTTGGAATGGTTCTTCTCTTATTTTTTACCAACCCAGTAAAAATTTAGCCTGTATGCATCTGCCATGGACTCAATTTTGGAGGAAATGATCACCATTCTTGAGGAATCAAATCAAAAGACCGACGAAATTGTTGAGGAATTAAAGGAAAGGATAGATGAAATGTGCAATCGAATGGACAAAACAAAACCAAGATAATAGAAGCAACAACACCGTACGTATGCACCTACCAACATGAAGGAGGAACAAGTGTGGTTGTGTCGGTATTAACTATCCCTGAGTCAATGTTGAACTACAAAGGGGATTTGTTGGGTAACTAGGAACTATCAGGTGGAGAAAACAACTTGAAGCACCAACAATTTTAGGATTGTGTGGTGTTTGAGGCAGTACCCACAAAAGAGAAAGTGGAGGAGGTTGTTTCCGATTTACAGGACACCCTTACGTAGTCCATATTCCCTCCTTTTGGTTCTCAAGGTTATGAGAATACATCATTTTCAGGCTTAGTGCAGAAGAGTGATGGATCAATTGAAGTTTTAGAGTGCTTGAATAGTGAGAGTAAATCCTCTAGAGTTGTGGTTGATTGGATAGAACCGGAGTTGTATCCTTATAAGCATGAATCGGTGCAACAGTTGGAATAGAACAATGTTCTTGATGTTTTTAGGTTGATACAAAAGAATCCTACTATTTGGGAAACGGTCATTTCACTAGCATCATATTTACCATTATAAATGTCTCAAAAAAGCGATACCATGTTGAGCCAAAAAATAGTTATAACCCATTGGCACAGAAGAATGTAGACAACAACGATGAAGATTATTACAATTTTGAGATTCACATATTAGAGGTCATTATTGGCATGATTTGTGAAGGTACAATGACAATGACACCATATGCAATCTACAAGTCTTGGAGTTCGATGGAAAACAAGGAGAAATGTGCACCCTCAACAGTTGAAGTTTTAAGGATTGTTGATGAGACAATGGATGCTTGTTTTGAATTACCATTGTCTCAACATTCAGATCTACTCCTATATCTTGTGGCTGGTCTTGACAAATCCCTATAGAGTTATATTTCCCAAAATAAATATGGATACCATGACACTTCTATTTTTACAACACTTACTAGATGCTCCACTGAGACAAATGTTTACTGGAAGAAAAAAGAAAAATCATCAAGCCATCAGAAAAGGAAGTCTCAGATAGTCTCACTTAATTGTTCTGAGGTTTTGGAACTGCCACAACTGTGTGTTCAAATTGACACCTTAAATCACATTCAACTGAAATGGAGAAAATAGGAAAAATAATATCCTATGGTTGGAAGGTGTATTTCTTAGTCAAAGAAAATAAGAAATGTTACATTGTATATCTTATTGTCTTGATTATGAGGTTTCAAGCTAGAGCACGCAAGCCCATTGTGACAAACCCATGAGTTTCATTGAATATTGCTCCAAATGATAATCCCTGCCAGTATAGACCCATAAAAATGAACATAATCGAATTAGAGGCAGAGGTCAATCTAGGTGGCAAAGGTGTCAAGTGGTGAATCAATGTATTTAGATTTGTGAACCATATTCCAATTTTGTTTGAGAAAGGGGAATATGTCATCACAAGGACTGATATGAATCATATCAGTTGGAAAAACTATAAGAGTAATCAAACACACAATAAGATTGGTGTTTTTGTGAGCATTGTACAAAGATCCTTTTCAAGGGAACTGGCATAGAATATTTGGGTATGAAATCATGGAACTAGCTACTTATGTCAATGTAATATCCATAGTTTTATATTCTCAATAAACTCGGAATGAATCCATAATTTCTGAAACAACCCACATATCCGTAGATATAAAAATGATATATAAATTTATAGATTGAGGAGATGATAAATATACAATTGTCGGCCCGCTTTTATAGTAGCTTGGGCATTGCCTATTTGAGGGAACGCATCCTCTCATTAACTATTACTCCTACTTATTATTAATATTAATGTATTATTAATTATTTGTTACATTTCCTTCCCCTTAAGGGAAGCTTTGTCCTCAAATCTTATTGAAGACAAGGGTTATGCCTTCTTTTATCTTGAACCATCATCTCTGGATCTTTTTTTGTATTTGCAATACTTGATGAAATGAGGCGATACGAGTTACGATTTCCAAAGAAGAACTGTCGCATCGTCTCTGTTGTGGTCCATCCGAGATCTATTTTTATCGGAGCTATTTGATCGCTTTGTGAGATGGGTCTTCTCGTTTGTGTAGTATTTTGATTTGATATTCTTACTTGTCTTGCAACATGACTCTTCTGTGTATGTTCATTTTGACCCTTTCGTTGGTCAAAATGACGTTTATAATTGGGGTGTTGATAAGGAGTTTTTGTTGTTTGTTCTTGTGATGGATTGACTTCTTTTTTATTTGTATTGAAGACTGGATTTGTATTTGCTTCTTTTTTCTCAACATAGATTTTTGAGTCCAAAGGCTTTGATGTCCTCTTTTGAATTTGCTCCAACTTATTGTGTAACGAGTCTTTTTCCTTTTTAAGATTTCGGGTCATTTCTTCTTGCACTTTCTTATCATCTTTAAGCTTCTGAATTTGATCCATTAGATCTTGTTTGTGCTTCTTGAGGTGACCATTTTCGTCAATGTTTTCTAATAGGTTCTTCTGAAGATCTCGATTCTCCTCTTCTAGCTTTTGATTTTGTTGTGCTTTATCCTTCGTCTTTTTTATTTGAAGAAGCAATTTCTGATTATGATCTCTTAAACGAGAGATCTCTTCTCCTTTATCTGTGACGATTTTGTCGAATTCTGACTGCATCTTTTGATTTTTCTTGCGAAATGACCATAGCGATATCCTTGAAGTCTTTAGATGCCACGACTTGGGAATCTAACTTCATTCTAACATCTTGTAGTGTGACTTGCTTCTTCTTATACGAAAACGTTAAAAACTTTTTCTTCATATTTAAGATAATTGTCTCCAATGTTTCCATCCAAGATAAGCCTAGAATGATGTCAACTTCATTTAGATAAATAGTTATAACATTGAATTGGGATGTGAACTTATATTCATCAATTTCTAGTTGTAAGTCCCTAATTGCATATTGCTTCTCACCCCATTTATCTTTCTTTTCGATTATACTTAGTTCTGGGACGAATAATTGATTTGCCAAGGTGACGTTAATGTGGTTTTCCTCGATGGTTGGGAAAATAGTGATGCTAATAGGCTTTCTTTGAATAATCCCTTCAAGTTTTAGTATGTCAACGACTACCTTTGAGCAGGTCTTTTGGAATCTTCCTCTTTTGTCACTTTGAGACTCCATTTTTTTTCCTTTGACTTTGATTTTTGTATTTCTTCCTTCGATAATAAATGGTCACACCAAGGGTGTAATATTTTGCTCTAATTAATAATTGTAATTTTTTACAATTATTAAATAATTTTATTATTATCGCCAATAATAATATATATTTTTTTTAAATAAGGAGATTTGTTTTTTGAAATAATAATATGTATTATTATGGATAAAATAATACTATTAATAGGGAATTTAATGGGGAATGTAATGTTTTAAACTCTTATAATAATATTTATTATTTTTAATAAAATATTATTATAAAAATTTCATGTGAAATAGATGGGAATTAGGGTTGTACTATAATAATATATATTATTTAGAAATAATAATATTATTATAATATTTTATTTTGAATTTGAATAGGGTTTAATGGAGATGGAGGAAATGGTGGATCGATGGAGGGTAAGGAGAAGCTGGAATGGATGGCGTGAAGGATGAGAGTGGAGCAGTGAGTGAAGACAGAGGAGGTGGTGACTGCAAGTGGGAGAGGGAGAGTTGCGTGGAGAGAAGCTGACACAGGTGGGAGGGCGACTAGTGCGAGGAGATGGCATCGCGGATGAGAGGAGGAGAAAGGAGGGGAGGGCAGAAGTTGCAGGTTGGAGTGGAGGGAATTGCAGGTCGAGAGGAGGGAGGGAGGTCGGGATGACGCGTAGGGAGGAGGCATAGGGGGGGAAGTAGGTGTGCGGAAGCAGGAGGAGGCCAGGAGGAGGGAGAGAGGGAGCCGAAAGATGGAGGAGGGTGGCGTGCGTGTTGGGTGGAGGTGTGAAGCAGGAAGGCAAGTGAGGGAGGAGTGTTGAGATGGATGTAGATGGATGGAAGGTGTTGGATGGCAGGTGGAGGGAAGTTCACGTGAAGGGTGAGTTTGGGGGTGCGGTGGTGTGAGTAGTGCGGGGAAGAGGGATGTTGAACGTGGAGCGCCGCTGGTGGGTGTGCAGGTGGAGCAGGGGAAGAGGGATGACGTGAGTGCGCAGCAGAGGAGGATGGGCATAGGGAGAGATGGCCAGAGGAAGGCACAAAAATGGAGATGGTGCATAGAAATGGGAGGAGCGCGGGAGAAGTAGAATATGGAAGGGAGATGGGTTGGACGGAGATAGAATCCAGGAGGGAGATCGGGATGTGTCTTGAGAGCTTCGCTTACTGCGGAAGCACTAGATGGGGGATGTTGCGGAATTGCGAAAGTGGGGAGGAGCGTTGTGGCCAAGGGCCTTTTTCGATCAAAAACCAGAATCTTTAGAAACTCTGAAGTGATGGCTACCAGCCGGATCAGAGTTGGCTCTGATACCAATGTAATATCCATAGTTGGATATTCTCAATAAACTCAGAATGAATCCATAATTTCTGAAATAACCCACATATCCGTAGATATAAAAATGATATATAAATTTATAGATTGAGGAGATGATAAATATACAATTGTTGGCATGCTTTTATAGTATCTTGTGTTAGGATATTTAGACACTTAGGAGTTAGTTAAGATCAACTTGTGTAATATATCCGTTAGGGATAGTGTGTTTCTTTAGTATGCATTAGTATGCATTTGTAAATACTTAATCCGACGGTCACGATATGTTCCCGACATAGAGTGATCCGACGGCTCAACTTCTCTTCGATCAAACCTAACCTTGATCCGTGGCTTAACACCCGATTGGTCCATGATCTCTATTTAAAGAGCATGGAGGGTCATTGTTTAGTTGATCGATTATGAGAAGCTCATTTGTAACTTTCTTTCTTTGCATAATAAATTGTCCTGTAGAAGCTATTTGGCTGGGGCCGTGGAGTGTTTCCCTCAACAGGGTTTAAACCACGTCAAAACATCGGTGTGTTGATCTGTGATCTGTTTGTGTGAAGTGGTTTCTCTTGGTGTTCGGTCCTTTGGTAGTACCCTATGTACCCAAACATGGTATCAGAGCTAGAGGTCACGAGTTTGATACACACTCGGCTCGCGCTAAGGGGGGCATATTGTTGCACAAAATTGCAAGTAGTCAGCACTCCCCGGTGTATCGTGACAAGGGACTAATTGCCTCTCGTGGATCCTTGAAATCTGGCAGTGGTGTGTTTACCAAATCACCTGCGGGTTTTGGTGTAACGACAGTCATACTACCCTTCTGGAAAAACAATCTAGTCATCAAATTATTAAGTTAAGATCTGACAATGGAGGAGAATATGTTAACAATAAGTTCACTACTTTCTGCACTGAACAAGGCATCCAACAACAACACACTATTCCATATACACCACAACAAAATGGTGTAGCTGAGCGAAAGAACCGCACTTTAAAAGAAATGGTTAATTGTATGATCCAATCTAAGGGACTAAGTCTTCAATTTTGGCTGAAGCCATCAATTGTGCAAATTACATAGTTAATCGCACCCCCACTAAAGCATTACAAGGTATAACACCGGAAGAAGCATGGAGTAAAACTAAACCTGATGTAAGTCACTTCCGTGTGTTTGGTAGTGAAGCATGGGCTCACATTTCGGATGAAAAACGGAAAGCATTGCAGCCTAAAAGTGAAAAGTGCATATTTGTTGGATATTCTGAAGATGTAAAAGGTTATAGACTTGTTCAACCACATTCTCATGATATAATCATTAGAAGAGATGTTAAATTTGATGAAAATCTCTTGTCCTGCGAGCCTAACTTGGCGATTGTGCCATCTTTGGCCTGCGAGCCTGATTCGGCGTTTGTGCCTTCTTCTTCTTCTTCTTCCAACTTCCTTAACAGGTTTCCAACTCCAATTTCTGATGATGACAGTGAGGATGAAAATCCACGTCCGCCTGCTCATGTTCCTCCAGTTGCACCAAGACAAGTTCTTCCTCGATGGGTCTGTTCAACATGTGAAGCAACTGGTGATCTTGCCGGTGATCCTAGAGATCAACGTCGAACACGTTCTCAACTTCAGCGAGCCTCTTCTCTTTTGGCTCAATTTTTCGAGAATCATGATCCAGAAACTTTTGCAGAAGCTTCAGGGAATCCAGATTGGGATGCAGCCATGGATGAAGAATATCGTTCCTTAATGGCGAACGATACTTGGGATCTTGTACCTCTTCCAAAAGGAAGAAAACTTGTTAGATGTAAATGGGTCTACAGAACTAAGTATGCATCAGATGGAAGTGTTGAAAGACTTAAGGCAAGGTTAGTTGCCAAAGGTTTTTCCCAAGTTGAAGGGATTGACTACAATGAAACCTTTGCTCCTGTCGCAAAAATGAACTCCATCCGCCTTGTTCTTTCCCTTGCAAACCAAAGAAGGAATCTTTCTTTCTCAGTCTAAGTATGCTTGTGACCTTCTTTGTCGCTTTCACATGGAAGATTGTACACCAGCTCCTTCTCCCTTCCAGTCTGGAGTCAAACTTTCTGCCACTTGTACTTCACCTGAAGTCGATGCCACCTTGTATCGTCAGCTTGTTGGTAGTCTCTTATACTTGACTCATTCCCGTCCTGACCTTTCCTTTGCCATTGGTCGTGTTGCCCGTTATATGCAGACACCTCATGAAAGTCACTGGAAAGCAGCTAAAAGAATACTTCGCTATATTCGAGGTACAGTTCAGTTTGGGATTCATTACAGTACAGGAGGGAAACCTTTGTTGGTTGGTTTCACTGATTCAGATTGGGCCGGCGATCCTGATGATCGAAAGTCTACTGCAGGTTATGTTTTCAGTCTGGGATCTGGACCTATTACTTGGGCTTGTAAGAAACAACAAGCTCTTGCTCTTTCTTTAGCAGAGGCAGAATATTGAGCAGTAGTTAATGCCAGTCAGGAAGCTTTATGGCTTCGACAGATCCTTTCAGAGTTTGGATTCGAGAAGCAGTAGCCTACTCCACTTTGGTGCGACAATCAAAGTGCCATCAAGCTTGCCAAAGATCCAATTCTACATCAACGCAGCAAACACATTGAGCTACATATGCACTTCATCAGAAATCTTGTTCATGATCGTGTTCTTGAAGTGCTCTTTTGCCCTACAGATGATCAAGTTGCAGACATTTTCACCAAGTCTCTTACAGAAGCGAAGTTTTCTAAACTTCGATCTATGTTAGGAGTTTCGGAACTTGTCATTAAGGGGGGATAGGCTCTAATGCCTCCTTCCTGCTCCTAATAGTGTCACTTTTGTAAATCCTTCAATCCTGTCCCAAGTTGTTCTTAAGGGGGGATGTTAGGATATTTAGACACTTAGGAGTTAGTTAAGATCAACTTGTGTAATATATCCATTAGGGATAGTGTGCTTCTTTAGTATGCATTAGTATGCATTTGTAAATACTTAATCCGACGATCACGATATGTTCCCGACATAGAGTGATCCGATGGCTCAACTTCTCTTAGATCAAACCTAACCTTGATCCATGGCTTAACACCCGATTGGTCCATGATCTCTATTTAAAGAGCATGGAGGGTCATTGTTTAGTTGATCGATTATGAGAAGCTCATTTGTAACTTTCTTTCTTTGCATAATAAATTGTCCCGTATAAGATATTTGGCCGAGGCCGTGGAGTGTTTCCCTCAAGAGGTTTTAAACCACGTCAAAACATCGGTGTGTTGATCTGTGATTTGTTTGCGTGAAGTGGTTGCTCTTGGTGTTCGGTCCTTTGGTAGTACCTTGTGTACCCGAACAGCTTGGGCATTGCCTATTTGAGGGGACGCATCCTCTCATTAACTATTACTCCTACTTATTATTAATATTATTGTATTATTAATTATTTGTTACAGTCAAGTCTTCTATCCAACAATGTTGTTTTCAGTTGAAGTAAAAAATAGTTAGAAAACAACAAGCATGTGAGTCGAACGAGTGTTAATGAAACTTGACCAAGTACATACATGATGCATCATGATATATATATGAGGTTTTCTATGTTGGCACAGGGATTGATGTGAACAAGGATGTCATCGAGTTGATTAATCGGGAGTGTGAGGGAGAGCAAATTGACAGGGGCTTGTTGAAGAATAGTATGGATATTTTTGTTGAAATATTTGGAATGGAAGTGCCATACTCATTTATTGATAGTATACCTAACACGAGAAGTGATCAATATTTTTGTGGAGATTACAACGCAAAGACACAGTTATCTATAAAACAATGTAAGTTGATAAATGACTGAGTTCAATAAGTGGTTGAACAATTCGACGATGTTTCGAGGACAAGACATTTTTAAAGGGGTGTAAATGTAACAAACATTGTTTAGGTTATATAAATAATAATAATAATAAAGTAATAAGTATAAAATCTAATGTAATAATAGATTAAAATAAGTGGAGGGGGTTATTATTATTTAACTAAAATACATACCCTTTCATATGAAGAGGTACTAAGCCTGATGGGTTAGCTCAAGTGGTTGAGATCTGTGAGTTGTAAGTAGAAGGTACGGGGTCAAATCCATAGGTGGATATGTATAGATATATAAGGGCCTCACTTGATGTCCCCACTAGGTTAGTCTCTGTAATCAGAGCCAGTGGGGTAAGGCCCCTTCAGGTGGCCCCCCTGTGAATTCTTCCCGTGGACATATGAAGAGGTACTAAAGAACCTATATAAAGGTTTTGCATTCTTTGTAAGAATATCATCTTATCTATTCAATATATATATATAGTCATTCAACCATGGATTCATGGATATAACATAGAACATGAACTGTTCTACTTTACACCTAAAGGATTCATTGTGTCATCAAAACAAAAATTTAGTTTGAAAAAATAGAACTACAAATTTGAGGAGATATTAGTGGAGAATGTTACCCAACTCAAAGTACACGGCCTTTGATTCCATTTGAGTTGTCTTGGCATGATTTTCTAGCTGATTTGAGATCTCCTCAATGTAGACATGAATTGGAGATGATATAAATGCATGAGGAAACCTCCAAAATTACAAGAAAACACTTACAAGAGTAGTGGGTTCTTCAACATTCACCTTGGGATGAGCCAATGTTTTTTTTTGTATTTAAAGAGAGCATGGGAGCTCTCATGAAAAAGCTAGAACATGTTAGATTTCAGTTTTCCCTTTATTGGAACAATGTAAATTCAATTTTTCAAATAACAATTTTTTCAAGTTGAATTTCTTGTTGTAACTTGTGTTTTTTTCCGATGTATTTAATCAATTGTTTACTTCAAGATTTGCACCCACTTTGAAGCTACAATGGGGGTTGAATCCCCTCTACCCACAAATTAAATGGTGGTTTTTTTTTTTTTAATGGTTGTAATGTTTCTTCTTCATTTCCATTCAATTGCTTCTTGTTTATTTCCTTTAATTCATGTACTTTAATTTTTGACATTTCTTTGCTTTCATGTATAACTTTTATTGTTTTTCCTTTACAATGTTCATTACTTTGAAGTATGTTTAATCAAATCTCTATCATTGCTAATGGTTGTAAGGATTGCATGACCTAGCAATAGCCTTAGGATCCTAATTTAATTGATACATTCACCTAACTCTTTATCCAAGAACAATGATCTTAGATCTCTCTTTGCCCTTGCATATTGTCAAGGGAGTTAAGAGTGAATATAATGAACTTAATGGGATGAAGAGTCAAGGGGGATGAACTATCAAATTTGGTCATTTGCATTGATAGTATAGATTATATTTAGTTAGTTACAACATTCTTAGGATACATATGAGCGACTTAAAACCTGTTGTTGCACATACAATGCATAGCACCTCTGAAGTGTTACACCTCTGGGTTGATAATTCAATTATAAGTTAGGGAATGAAGAAATGTGCACTAAAATACCTTGAGGCAACAGTTTGGTGGTGACATCCTTAAGGAATCCTTGGGATTCCATAACATTGCTTGAATATGTTGTAATGCCATGGCTCATCACATTGAAGTGGCTTCCACTTGGGATTGCAATAGTGAAAGCACATGCCAACTTGCAAAGGGCATAGATTTCTCATACCAAATTTGATTGAGTTCTCTTTGGATCATTGAAAATATCTTGTCAATGAGAATAACATGGAAAAAAATGATGTTGATTTGGCCAAGTTTTCACCCAAATTATTGTAGTGATCCACATTGTATGGAATAATAGTATAATAGTAGTAACTAAAGAGATAAAAATAACAAAAGTAATAATAATAAAAACAAGGTTATATATGCATAGATACGGTTATATATATGTAGATATAGCTATTGATTTGAAAAATGAATATACCTCCCATCCTTAGTTCCTCTAATTCAGAACAAGTAAACATAACCAGTTTCTTTAAATTAGGTAGTTTCTTCACTTTGAATCTATTGAGCTGAATGGAATTAATACAATATTTCATCTTCCATGCCAGAGTTGCAATGTTTCCAACATTGACAAACCACTACCTACACTATCATTCTCCCAATCTCCGATGTAGAAGGTTTCATGTGCATAATACATAAAGATATAGTGAAATGAACCATAATGGAAGAAAACAATAGTGAGGAAAGAAATAATGGTGCTCGAGGGATATTAGATAATTTTGTTGGTTGTATTGAATTTCTACGACCCAATAATTGTCAATGGAAAACTAATCATCCCCATGTAGTTTGAAAATGAAAATATGCTTCATAGCATGGAGTTTAGACCCATCAAGTATGAAGCAACCAACATTAGTGTTGATTGGATAACATGGTTCAGCTGAAGTGGAAAACATTCATGGTTGGTTATGTAAATTGAGTATTGTAATCATATATGTGGAAATAAACATCTACTTGTTATGAGGCATGGATTCACAAGCCTTATGGTCTATGTATATGTGTGTATCCTTAAATAAAATTTAAAATTAATAATATTTCAAAGTCTTATGATACTTGTAATAAAATAAAATATATAATAGATTTACCAAACTATAGGTTTTTGTAGCTTCGGAGAGAGATTTGCATTTGACCTACTAATTTAGAGAAACTACTACATACACATGCCCTTTAATTGGTTGCTACTAGTTAATCCATACACTAGATAAGGAGAGTGTTGGTTGATGCATTGTAAGTATGATTATATATAATCATGTTATGGAATATGTTTAATGCCCAAACTAAAATAGTGGAAATGCTTAACAGTAAGATTGATATAATAGAGATGTGTTGCTTCTTAGACATAAAGCTTCACATGTTGTTCTCTCTTCAGAATATATTGTATTGGCTTCAGCTGATGGTTTATTTGGTTTTCCATCCTTATTTTCCTTCTTCAAATACCAATAGCCTTCCTAGAGTGCCTTGGTTTCCCACAATTCTAACACTTCCCTTTATTTCATCCTCTTTACTTGGATCTGGACTATGATATCCCTTGGTGACCCCTTTCACTAGATCAACCTCTCATAGATAGGGATTCACTGGTAGAGGGATCCATATATGGTTTTTGCCTCAACCCTTTTCCCGGCAAAGAAACCACCACATCATTAAATTTCAGATTTCCTGATGATGATTTGTTGATTCTCACCACCATCCCAAGCATTTGGTAGGGAACAAAGTAAGATGATCGCTATGTACTCATCCTATACCTTTACACAAACTGAGAATAGTTTGTTGATTAGGGTATTAAACTCATTCATATGATCTACCACAATTGAACCCTCCTTCACCCTTAGATGATAAAGTTGTTTTTTAGGAAAACCTTATTTGTTGTCGATTTAGTCTAATATAGATTCCCAAGTTTCTCCCAAAGGGATTCTATGGTATTTTCTTCAAAAATATTGAACAAGATAGAGTCTGCTAGGCAAAGACAAAATGTAGAAACTGCCTTTCTATCTAGCTTTATCCAATCTTCAATTTTCATGCCACTCGGTTTTTTCGCAACCCCTTTCAATGCTAGGGCTTGGTCATCTTGAAACAACAAATCCTCCACCTTCATCTTTCATAAGGAGAATTTCTTTCCATCAAACTTCTCAATCTCTAACTTGGTTTAACTTCTTGTCATTGTTGCAACTCCCACTCACAGAAAACCCTACGCATGCAAGTTTTTTAGGATTTGATACTAGATGTTAGAGAAATATAAAAAAACATAAGCAAGCAATAATAACAATAGAACATGCGATTTAAGTTGGAAACCTTGTTGTACATAGGTAAAACCATAGGGCAATGGAATCTAAAATATTTTATTATTTCTTGGAAAAAAATTTACAATGCTTTCTTCTCTCTCTTGTGTTACAAAGTTGGGGGGTCACTCCCCTTTCATACAGTACATATGAGGGTTGCACAAGGAACCGAAATACAATAGAAGGGTCTGGAATTTTTTTCCTCAGGGGATCTGCCCCTAAACCCTCGGATAATGGGGCCCTTCTCCCACACCCCATAGAGGGGGTTGACCTTCCCTACGTTCCTAGCGCATACCAGAAGCGCATGGGCTAGTCAAGAGCCTTATAGGAAGAATATTGGAGACATGGATATTGTCTTCATCTCTTAACAATTGGTGGTCTACAAAATTTATAGTCTATTAACAATTCATCACCAGGAGACAAACTATGTAGTGCATGCACAACAAAAAATCTAGATGCATTCCTTAACATAAAGAACTCCTTGTCATTCAAGTGTTCATAGAATGAACATTTTGCACTAAATAATGAGCACCTACAACTATATATGAACCCTATAATGTTTCCATGAGTCTATCGACGACCATTGATATATAATGGGTTCTTCTTGTTACAATTTCCATATGCATAAACATTCATGCACATACAATACATGGAAATGCTATGTTTACACTTAACAATATTCAAGTAAGCATATTGAAAATAAAGAGGACCACAAAATGGAATAAGTGCTACTTACTATTTGGGAGGAACAAATACATGTGAAAGGATAAACAACCCAAGATTTGCAACATCTATTTTAGACTTGGAAATCATATAATTTTACCATAAAAGGAGATTTTATTTCCAACATTGGGCACGAGTATAGAAGACTACCAAGTGCCATACAAAGATCAATTGGAAGAGGTTTGGTATTTACTTGGAAAATGGATAGGAAGAGAGAAGTCATCTCTACCATCCAACAATTGAACTAACTTTGTTGTGTACTTGGAAATTGTTTCTCTCAACTCATACAACATTTTGGATATTCTAGTAGAGATGTTTTGAGTGTTATTGATATACTACTTTGGTTCACTATAAATTTTGATTGAATCAACAAAAGGAGATAGTTTGGTAAATATAGAATGAAACATAGTTGTTGTGGCTTCCAAATTTTCAAAAAATGAGCATATAAAAATGTTCCTATGTGTCTTTTCTATATCACACATTGGATTTTTTACTGCAATGTGTTAAGCCTAAATGTTGGCACATTACCCCCTATATTGTGGCTCATTACATATTATTGATGTCGGATTGGGTCTATTATTGGTAATTTTCATTAGTATTATTATATTATTTATGTCGGCTTGGGTCCATTAGTTGTAATTGTACCCCACTTTGTCTCCTATATATAGGAAGGAGACCTTTTTGTTTGAATCATCTTGTCTTGTCTTGTCTTGTGTACTTAGTAAATTGTATAAGGAGGTTTACCCCTCAAAGAGGATTTCTATTCATCCATTTTCTTCATTAATAAGATGTGGATTACTCTTTATTGTCTATTTATGCTCTTTTCATGCTCTTTATGGGACTTGGTTGCATAACATTTGGTATCAAAGCTTGGATGCTTCCAAAGCAAGTCATCTTGGAATTTTCTCTATAACGGTTTTCCTACAAAGTTTAAGACAGTGAAACTCATAGGAGATGTAGAAAATAGATAAAAATATCTATGGTCTGATTTTTAGATCCATATTCATTACATATTTGGATATATACCCTTTGGAAGTTAGGGTTTCGGACTAGTCCAAAAACTAGTCTAAAATAGGTGCTATGGGAAAAATGGTTATATATGAGGCATGTAAGATCCAAATTGAGTGATAACTATTGAATCAGAAATAATATAGATCACACTATATTGGGTAGCAATTTCAAAATCATACTCAAAAAATTGGACATGGTAGGATGTACACTCTTGCTCTTTTGCAAAGGCCCAAAATAACAAGTGTTGGAAAAATTGGCACAACATTTTTTTGGCACATCCACAGTCATTGAAGTCTATGGCATTGGAAAGAGGAAATATTAGGATATCATTTACCGACATTTGAGATTCATAGGGTCCAAAATTCTAGGGTTACCTCATTTGGAATTACAGATAGCAAATCAAGCTTCAAATCAAGGTTTGAAAAAGGTATGCCATTTTAAATTTGAATAACTTTTAGTAGAAGGATATATTTGAGGTGAAACCAAGGTGTGATGGCTATTTATATTGTTCAAAATTCCACCAAAAGGAAATGTAAAAAATCACACTCCAATCAAACCACCTAAGGATTCATGTCTGACCTACGATGAAAGTGAAGACCTATCTTTTCGAGTGTCCAAGTTGGAAGATATGATTAAAGGGTCTGTGAAAACAGTTGATTTACTTAATTTAGAGGAAAGGATGGGACACATGGAGAATATGATGGGATGCATAAATAATATGAGGAGGAAAATATGAAAAATATTGCTAAGATCATACAAAATTCAAAGGATAATCTCCTTATAGGTGATGATGTGTTCTAGGGTACTTAGGAAGATAAAGATAATGTCCATGTTGAGAAACCTTCCATTAATAATAATATTCCAAGAGGAATTGATTCTACTAATGGAAGTAACCAAGGATGGTCCCTAAGGGGTATCCAAATCCCCAAGATTGACATGCGGAATTTTGATGGCAAGGACCCCATAACATGGATCTTCCAGATGGAGCAATTCTTTGATATACACCAAGTGACAAATCTCCTAAAGATACCTATTGCATCTTTATATTTAGAACTTGAGTAGTTTGTGTGGTACAAATGGCTTTGTGAACGCAAAAATAAATCCATTATCTCTTGGTCCATTTTTACAGAAAAATTGATATCATATCATGATTATTTTAAGAGAAATTCCTTCTATACCTAATTGATAAATCTAAGGTAAAAGGTTCCAGTAAGAGAGCACATTCAACATTTTAAAAATTTGAGTCTTAGAGTGGAGGGAATACCAGATGATAAATTGTTGGATCTATTTATTGGAACCTTGAAGGATAACATCCAACATGAGGTACACCGCTTCGAACCAACATCCCTAGAGAAGGATTTCATATTGGAAAGGAAGGTTGAAAGTAAAAATATGGCATGGCTACTAGAATAACCGCCTCCAACACATATAGAGAGAATAATGTTCCTTCTTCTAACCCACCTCAAAGGTTTACGCCTCAACAACCAGATGAAAGAATAGAAAAAGGTATATGCTTTAATTATGACATCAAGTATAGTAAGGGACATAAGTGTGGTGAGAATAAATTATTCTACATAGATTGTGAAGAAAGAAGCAAAAGAACATGAACCATCTCCAGCTGAAGAAATAGAAGGGATTACTCCCACCATACCTTGTCATGCATTGACTAGAATTAGCACTCCTCAAACTCTCAAGATCGAAGGATATATCAAAAATAAAAAGGTAATAGTGTTGATTGACTCTGGTGGTACTCATATTTTCATTCATTGTAAATTAACCAAAGTTCTCAATTGCTTTCTATATCCAGCACCATAGTTTCAAGTAATGATTTCAAATGGAGGAACTATCAATTGCTCAAAGAAATTCCATAATATCAATATTATTATGGGGGAATATGTATTGAATAGCCCTATTATTTATATCACATTGAGTGGTGCTAATGTTGTCTTAGGGGTTCAATTGTTACAATCATTGGGAAAGGTGGCTTTTATTTTCAAGAACTTCTCATAAAATTTTCTTGGGAAGGAAAAGAATTTGAATTAAGGGGTATCATAGGGAATCCAAGAAAGGTGATGATCTCTAATGGTATGACAAAATTGTTGAAAAATGGACATCACGGTGTAATTGCACAATTATGCTCACTAGATGTTCAAACATCTAAGCCTCCTATTCCCTTGGATCTCCAAAGGGTCATTGATAAGCACTCCAAGGCATTTGAATATATTCCAAAAGGTATTCCACCTACTTGATATTTTGATCATGCTATTAACTTAATTTCAGGAAGTGTTCCTCTTAACATCAGACCTTACAGATACCCTTGTGGCCAGAAGAGTGAAATTGAGTGTATGGTTGAAGAAATGTTAGAGGATGGAACAATTAGGCCTAGCCAAATTTGTTACTTTGCACCAGTGGTAATGGTGCAAAAGAAGGAGGGATCATGGCATATGTATCCATATTATAGAGAGCTCAACAAGATCACCATTAAAGATAAGTTTCCCATTCATTCAATGATGAATTATTAGATGAACTACATGGATCATTTTACTTCTCAAAGTTGGATTTTTCGTTCAGGGTATCATCAGATTAGAATGAAGGAAGAAGATGTTACAAAAATAGAATTCATAACTCATGAAGGTCATTATGAATTTCTTGTCATGCCTTTTGTCCTTACAAATGCACCTTCCACATTTCAAGGTTTGATGAATTCCATTTTCAATCCCTTCATTAGAAAATTTGGGTTAGTATTTTTTGAAGATATACTAATCTATAGCAAGCCTTGGGAAGAACATGTTCAACATGTTGATAGGGTGCTACAACTACTAAAGGAGCAACAACTATATGAAAAACCCTCCAAATGTTTCTTTGGGGTAAATGAGGTAGAGTATTTGGGTCATACTGTATCTCATGAAGGTGTCAAGGTAGACCCTAAAAAAATTAAATCCATGATGGATTGGCCGATTCCCAAAACCTTGAATAATATTAGAGGATTCTTAGGTTTGACAGGGTACTATAGCAAGTTTGTCTGTCACTATGGAAGAATAGAAGTACCTCTAATTGAATTATTAAAGAAAGAATCATTTTCGTGGACTCCAGAGGAAACTCAAGCATTTGAACAACTTAAAGAGGCAATGTGCAAAGATCTTATTTTGACCACACTGGACTTCACAAAAAACCTTCATTGTGGAATTTCATGCCTCAAGAAATGGAATTGGTGTTGTTATAATGCAAGAAGGATGGCCCCTTTCTATGGTTTAAAATTCCTGAGTGGAATCGTCAATTTTCGTGGTATAAAATCCCCCTTGTGGACAAGCGAAACCTCTCTTGGACTAATACTTATTTGACCCAAGACAGATATTAACAAATAGTACCTAACATCCTCCTACATCTATCATATAAGTACACAACAAAGCAAGAATGGGATAACATAGAAAGGATAAAAGACTTACCTCTTTCCAGATGGTTGTCCTAGGCTACTCCAGCTTTTGAACTTGATGCCCAATGTTCCAATGCCAGAGAGATATCCTGCAAGGACATAACACAACCTTTATTCTTATACAATATATTGTTAGGCACAAGAATGGACATATCTATCTTGTATGCAAGAACATATACCTATATGCCATCATGAAGAATACAAATATGGGAGAAATAGGCCAAGTTTACTATTAATTGGAAAGCAATAAAGAAGCACTTACATCCATCATATTGATATTGATGTAGCTCCTCCAATCTCTCTCTCCATCCCCTTGAGAATCACATAACCATAGGTTTTATGCCTTCCCACCTTCTACTCATGACTTTTCCCAAAGAATGGCTCCAATTTATAGGATTTGAGGGTTCTACTACCATGGAAAGGAGATTGGATCAAAGGAGGATATGGTGGATCAAGGGAGATTAACTTGATTGGAATGGAAAGGGAGAATGGATTTGAAAGATAGACCTAACCACACAAGATTTCACCCAAATCCTGATCCTATATCCAAGGAAAACTAGTGGAACCAATGTCATCACTCTCGTAACACATGCTATAAAGAGATGACATGGGAATTCATATCTCCCCCAGAACTAGACACTAGAGGTCATCCCTACCTATAAAAGGTAGGGGGGTTATGAACCTCAAAATGAGGCATAAATCATGGTCAAATGATTAGGTTTCAACCTCCAACTCATGGATTTTACTCCCAAACATGGCTAAGGAGTGGAAGAAACATTGGATTATCCCTTTTGACATACCTAGGGAGAAAAACAACTTCATTTTCATGGTACCGAAGTATGACACTTAAGGATGATAGTTAAGTGTGACATTTAGGTGTATAATAGATGCCCCCTAAAGTGCGAGGTCAAAAAATGGTCGAAACACTTTACTAAAACATATGTGCAATGGTGTTGGAAGAGGAGAGCCGGATGGAAGCTGCAACAGACATCAAACATGTATGATCCTCAAGGTAGGCATACCCATCCTCGGAATAAACTGACTCAAAGCATGGCCACTGACCAATACACTACGGATCCATTAAAGTACTGATCAATAATATGGACACCAAGGATATAATGTGGATCCATACCTCCATTACTTAACCATGTCATAGCCACAAAAGAGTACATAGTGGATCTACGATATGACAAAACCATAGCCACAGACCAATAAAAAGTGGATCTATGCATCAACATATACATCAGTGATATCGCTAGCATGACGACCATACTGAGACTACCAAAATACTCAAATAATCTCCATCGTAACCTGGGTAGAGCACGTAAGGAATATAGGTGCCAAAAAAGGTTCCCAGTGTCTTCATCTCGATCCCAAAATGGTACAATTCTAACCATGTGAACAGATGTGTTGAGGTTGAAAATGGTAGAAACCACTTGATTACCATTCATTAATGTAAACTGTTAACAAGCACGAGGGAAATCACCAATAATGACCACGATTCCCAAGGTACCCTAGTACATTCCAACGAATGTGAATAAATGAGTTGAATTCAAACAATAATGGAATCATTCAATTAGAGGTCAATGATGTAAACCTGCTATTGAAAGTGAGGAGGCATGCCATTGAGGCATGTAGGTCCCAAGGTACTAACTATTTTCTAAGTCTAATTCCTATATAAGGTGTTGGAGTCAATAGTAATAGACTCATTGAAGGAGGGCCATGATGTATCCCACATCATTGACATCAAACCGACATAGGAAAGTGATGTAAGTTGGTATATCAAATGAGCACAGACTGATACGAGGATGGAAGTTGATAATAGTGCAGAAAGGTTGACTCGGGATAATACTTCCTGTAAACATTGGGTGGCACGAAAAGTGACTTGGTAGCATTGACTCAACAAGATATAGACCAAAACATAGTGCAACGATGACTGAGGCACTCTTCGAATGAGCTGAAGGATTAAAATGACTCATGGAATTGGTACAACTCAGAGACAAGCAAATTACTCAATCATAAGACAAGACGCAAAAAAGTTCCATGTTCAAGGGTGACAACAAATAGTTTCCATAATGCTTTCCAACAAAACTGACCCATTTTCCCCAAATTTTCCCCACCTTGTCCATCAGAGCACACTTTGACTTTTTGAAGCTCCTTAAAACAATGAAGAGTCATTTTGTGAGTGGTATTTTACCCCTTTTTTCAGGCTCACAAAACTAATTTACGAAATAGGAACTCCATGGAGTCTCTTTTAAGCTATTTTCCGACTCCTTAAATATAAAAATATTGTTGAGCGAGCTTGTTTTCTTTCATGCGCATAATACGATATGTTATACACCTAAATGTCACACTTAACTATCATCCTTAAGTGTCATACTTTGGTACCATGAAAATGAAGTTGTTTTGCTCCCTAGGTATGTCAAAAGGGATAATTCAATGTTTTGTCCACTCCTTAGCCATGTTTGGGAGTAAAATACATGAGTTGGAGGTCAAAACCTAATCCTTTGACCATGATTTATGCCTCCTTTTGAGGGTCATATCCCCCCTTCCTTTTATAGGGAGAGATGACCTCTAATGTCTAGTTCTGGGGGAGATATGACTTCCTATGTCATCTCTTTGTAGCCTGTGTTAGGGGAGCGATGACATTGGTTCCACTAGTTTTCCTTGGATATAGAATCAAGATTTGAGTTAGATCTTGGGTTGTTAGTCCTATCCTTTGAATCCCTTCTCCCTTTCCATTCCAAGCAAGTTAATCTCCATTGATCCACCATATCCCCCTTTGATCCAATCTCCTCTCCATGGTAGTTGAACCCTCAAATCCTATAAATTGAAGCCATTCTTTGGGAAAAGGAATGTGTAGAAGGTGGGAAGGAATCAAACTTATGGTTTTTTTATTCTCAAGGGGATGGAGTGACATATTGGAGGATCGCAATGAGATCTATATGATGGATGTAAGTGCTTATTTATTGATTTCCAATTAATAGCAAACTTGGCCTATTTCTCCCATATTTGTATTCATGGCATATATGTATATGTTGTTGCATTCAAGATAAATAGGTCCATTCTTGTGCCTAAAAATATATTGTAGAAGGAATAAAGGTTATTTTCTATCCTTGCAGGATATCTCTCTGGCATTGAAACATTGGGAATCAAGTTCAAAAGTTGGAGCAGCTAGGAAAACCATCTGGAAAGAGGTAGGTATTCTATCATTTATATGTTCTTCCATTCCTTCTTTGTTGTGTGCATATAGGACATATATAGGAGGATTTTATGTACCATTTTTTAATCTCTTTCTTGGGCTAGATAAGTATTGGTCCAAGAGAATTTTCAGCTGTCCGCAGGGGGAATTTTCTACGACAGAAATTGGCGACTCCAATGGGGATTCTTCCCTAGTATTTTCCATCCTTTTATCTCATTTTTTTCACTTGATTTATTCAAGTTTGTATTATTTATTGTGACTCTTATATTCTTATTGTCATCATTAATAAGTGTACTAAGACAAAGACCCAACCCCCTTTTGAATCTGAGTAAATAGGTATTTTTTCTTAACATTCCCATAAGTCATCTCTCCCCCATAGAAGACTACAGAGTGATGACCCTAAGTCATCTCTCCCTACTAGTATGTTATAGGGAGATGAAATGCATGTCATATCTCTATAGATAAGGTGATAGGATCGATGACCATTGGATTGGGTGAGTTTTGACCTCCCTTACTTGGTATTCCATGGTTTTTTGTCTCAGAACTTTGCATTGGAACTTTTGGTGTTGGATTGAAGCATTGTATGGTTTTGGATTGAGTGATTGTCACATGCTTGATTCCCTTTTTGAGCTTCTTTGTCCTCATCAATCTCTGGGTGTAGAAGATTCTCTTAGGATAACTTGATCCTTTTGAGGAGTCCATATCACCCCTGGGATGATCCCTGTCATTTGTGGATGCTCATACATTTTTTTATCTTGATTCTAAAACTTTCTAAAGCTTTTTGTTTGTGTTGGAATCTACTAGATTGATTTGGAAACCAAAATTGATTTTTTTAGCTTGCTTGGGTTTCATTTTCTTGATTTTCTTTGCAATTAGCATTGAATTATTTCATTTGAATTGAAAGAAAAAAGCAAAATAGCATTGAGTTATTTCATTCGAATTGAAAACAAAAGAAAAGAAATTTTCATGGCATATGGATCATTTGAAAATAAGAAAATAAAAGAAATGTTTTCATTTTATTTGCATTAGTTCAGTTTTGGTGTGTGTTTGAAAAAGAGTTGGTTTTGCATTTTGTGTTTGGGAATTTTGAAAGGTTTTTTTTATATAGTTTGGAATTTTTCTCTTCACTAAAGGAAATGCAAACAAAATGTATTGCATTGGGTGTTTGTTTTCATTTAAAATGAAAAATAACTCCTTTCCTTTCTTTAGATAGAGTTCATCTAAATGAAAATTGTGCATCTCATTTCTTTGCATGGCTTGGAGTTAAGTCACAACATCACTAATTTCATACCCACTTACCCTACTGAGTAATAACAACCATTAAAATCAACCAACACGCTTAATAAAACTGATTAGACAGTTTTCATTTTATAGCACACCCACAATA
Organism: Larix kaempferi; assembly: GCA_027924585.1. Classification (NCBI taxonomy): domain Eukaryota; kingdom Viridiplantae; phylum Streptophyta; class Pinopsida; order Pinales; family Pinaceae; genus Larix; species Larix kaempferi. The sequence goes on along the minus strand of BSBM01000755.1, from coordinate 4,270,920 downwards.
GTGTGGGGATAGGGTCTTTGGACTATGAAAAGTGATTAAATTATCCAAGGATACTAAACGAGACCATAGAACACTAAAAAGTGAAAATCTAGTGGTAGCAATTAACGTGGTCAGAAAGCTCCTCTCAAACATGAGTCAAACACGAGGTCAAGCAAAGTGATCGGTTGAGAATCCCCTCTTTCGACCACCTAGTGGGGCTATTGCAAGTTTGGGACTTTGAAGAACTAGTAGATCCCCAGGGTGACGCCTTTTCTTCTTATATTTGGGTCACAAATGTGTGTCCGACATACCAATGCCCATTTTCTAGTCTTGACTATCGACTGTACCCACCCAGATGTCCATCGTGAATTGGTGAACATAGTAGCCTCTCTTTAGGGTTCCACACAAGTGACTGTAAGGGGGATTCATTCTGCAAAGAGGGTTCCTTGTGGTACCTATGATAGATGTTCAATATTAGATTTAACAAAATGGGAGGGTATTTGCTTCCAAGAACTTACTTGCACCTTGGGGGATTGTTGTGTGAAGTTTATCATAAATATTTCTCATATCTTCACTGATGGATTGAAATCCTGTATTTTGAAGATCCCTTTATCCACTGTTTGCTTAGTTGATTTCCTTTAATTCTTTTTTAGGGGTGTGTTCTCCCCATGTTCATAGTCAACCCTAGGATTATTGTTATTATTATATTTTCACTGTGGTTGACCAAGGTCTGTGAATATCTCATAGAATGCAAGGGTTGGACCCTAAGGAACAAGAGCCTTCACATCCACAAGATTCACATCACTCTTCCAACGAGGGAACTATTAATGGAAAAAACCCTTATGAAGCTGGAAGCATAGATCCCCTCAACGATCAAATTGAAGGGGAAGTTGAAATTATTGAAAAAGGCCCTGTTCCTCCTGCAAATCCCCCTTTTACTAGAACTACTAACCCGGTACGAGTATAGTTAGCATCTTCTAGGTATTTTGACATGTTTTCATCTTATCATTTTTTGGATAGTGCACATAGTAGGTGATCTTCAGACATGTATTTGAAACCACTCCATCCCATCGATAGGTTCGTGGTATCACCCCCTCTACCTATCACCACTGTGATTGATCCTACAAGAGTCACTATGGCCCAGACCTCCATGACTAGTACTTCTCCTTTATGGGGAATCTCATTGGCCCAAAACATCCTCTAGTCAGCTTAGGTGGGTATGACCTTTCCATATATGCTCACAAACCCTCTTGTGTTTGATCCTGGATACATTCCCACTTCTATATCTATGCTATGCTTACACCAAGTGACTTTCTTGATGGTCTTGCATTACAACCTCCTAGTCAAGTGGACCATCGTGGCACTACCCTAGCTCCTCTTACAAGCAACTTGTTTTTTCCCTCCCTCCCTCAAGTGGGTAATATGGCGGTAGTTACACAAACTAATCCAACAATACCCACAACTATTCCTATAGGAAACCCATCCATGCCTCTCACTAGGGTGGGAAATTCATACGGGGGGCATCCCCCTCCTACAGGGAAAACTTTAGCTTGGGGTAAACACCCCACCTAGGGGAAACAACCATTTTTAGGACAATCTCATATTGGGAACCAATCACCCGCTGGAGGGAAAACCACTTGGACAAACCCCTATGCTACCTTTCCTATAGGCCTCCTCGCAGGATTACCATATCCCAGAGCTACGAATGCTCCATGGGGAAAACCTAATCTGGAAGCAATCCTTATGCAAGGATTTATCCCCCCAACAACCCTATTATATGGGAGGACCATCTGGAAATAACATGCCACTGCAACCAACCTATGGTCCAACTGGTATTCCAATGCTGCATCAATATTACCAATTTCCACAATCTAACTGAAAATTTCCTTTCTTAGCTATGCTAGATTTTCCCAATTTGTCACGGTTGACTAACGAACCCATTCAACATGCCCCACATTGACCACAAATTCCCAGCAAACTACCCTCGTACATCCCAAAATTCAATGGAAAACTTGGACTCATATCCAAATAACCATATAATGACCTTCCATCTTTGTTGTTCTTCCAACTACTTGATGGATGATTCCATTCGGTTGTAAATTTTCAAGAGGACCCTCACAGGTTCGGCATCCAAATGGTACATTGGGATACCATGGCATTTATTTGGTGATTTCAATTCCCTCACCATGGCATTTATTACTCACTTCCAAGTGCCCATCTGATACTAAACCAGTACTAAGTTGTTTACCTCGCTTCGAAAATCCACCTCCACCCATATATATGATCATATTCATGAGTGGAGGAAGAGGAGAAGGTTGATTAAATCCACCATTCTGAATCAACTTTTGGTGGATTGGTTTGTGAAGTCACTTTTTGCACCCGTTTCTCAAAATGTTGCTATGGGAGAAGCTATCACGAAAGTGCAAGTGATTAGTTGTTCTTAATATCTAGATTTGGTGTATTCCTACTCCGGCATGCTTTATGATCTGATCCCCACCCGTCCAATGACCCATCAATACCAACCATGGATTCCCACATTGATGGTATCATAGGCTCCATAAAAACATAGTTCATAACCCAATTGACTGGGAAACAAAGCCAACCTACTTCTACCCTAAATCCATCACAGACTGGTACCAACACCAACACTAGACCTTCTCCCGCATAGTCCTCCAAGGTGAATTTGTTTCAATCTGATTCATCTCAACCATCTAGAGGTAAGAATAAAAACAAAGGTAAAACCAAAAAATATTCAAACCAACAGGAGAATAATAACAAACCCCAAGAAACAACAACTGAAACCAAACCAAAGCGAAAGGTGAAGTTTCCCTATTTAATATGTGGATATGACCACTACACAAAGGACTGTCCCTGTCATGAGGAGGTCAATAAATTTCTGAAAGAAACAACCCATCCACAATGTTAACTAGCCCTTTCCCACTACAACAACAACAAATGGTTTCTCAAAATCTTACCCCTCCGCAAGGGGGAAACGTAGGTTATCCTCCCAAAGGGGATGCTTCATCGAGTGCTAAAGTGTTTATGTGTAATGAGATGATTGTTCTAACAACCAGGACTTAGACATACGATCCTCCTCCAGAAAAAACCACCAATGGAATTGATCTTGACAAGCTTTCCACCTCCACCACCCCTCCACCTCACGGCCCTCTCCTAATAGAGAAGCATGTCTCTAACTCAGTGTTGCACCTACCCAAGGGTACAATTAAAAAAGTGAATTCCAATACAAATGTCCATGCCACACAAAAATACAATATTGTAGAATATGTGGCATAGGAACCTTGTGTTATGTCAACCCTCGAAGTTCTTCAAAATTTTCCTACCCAATGTAGAACCCTATTGTTAGCCATTAGACCTCTGGATCCATAAACATGTAACATGATCATGTTTAATCTAGATTATTTCAAACTGAGGCTCTCCACCAACTTGTGTTTCAAATTAACACTATTGTTCGTGGGAAAAACATCCATCGTACTATTTTGGATGAAGGGGCCTCAACTTGTGTTATGTCCTTGTCATGTTGGAGGACCATTGGCTCTACCAACCTTAACTAGTTTCCTAACACTCTTAAATCATTCCATGGACGTGGTTTGAAGCCTTACAGACTTTTAAAATCTTTAGCCGTGAAATTAGGGGGAAAAACCATTTCGATTGATATAGAAGTAGTCAACACACCCCTCGATTACAATCTATTGCATGGTCATAGTTGGTTCTATGCGATGACCATCATCGTATCCTCTGTATTTCACCTTGTCCAATTCCCTCACCAAGGGAAAATTGTGACTATCGATCAACTTGACTTCTACACATTGGATATCTGAAACAACATAGCCAATAATGTCCTTTCCTAGGAGATTCCACACCCAATTATGAGAGCATAGGTGTAGGCCTCCTCAAGGACTCCTACCTTATGGGAAATTTTCCTTTCTCTCCCTCAAATCCCCCACATCATACTGCCACAGTCAATACGATTTCCACTAGAGTATAACAATCCCTCAAACCTTTGGACTCGTAGGTAGTACCTAGTTCATCCGAACTTGAAACCTTTGGTGACACCATGATGCTCAGTCCTATTGAGGTAGTATATCATTCATTCCAATATGCCTCTTACAACTTAGACTCTAATGACCAACATCTAGTGGCATCAGACCTGTACTCTCTACCATCCTAGTTAGACTCTTCTACAACTTCTTTTGATTACCTCCTGTAGAATTTCCCATCGGATGAGTCTATAATGGAAGTTATGAATCTAGAAGAGTCACGTTGGGAGAACAATCATCATCGATCATCCTTCCTCCCACGTATGGACATAGTAGAAAATGATATCAAATCCATCGTTGAATTTCATATTGTCTAAAACCCTCGATATCCTATCCTTACTCAAGACGCAGTGTCTAAAGAAAATTTAGGGAACATTACACCCACCATGTCCATTGACATGTTGGTGAAAATTGGTATCATGGAAAACATCCGACTTGGTCAAACTTTCTCCCCTGAAGAGGTCAAAATTTATAAGGTCTTGTTTGAATAATTCCTCAATTTTTTGCTTGGAGTTATGAAGAAATGTCAGGTATTGATCCACCCATCATAGTTCATGAGATCAGGACCTACCTAGGAGTTAAACTAGTCTGACAAAAAATCCAACCCGTCCACCCTCGCAAGAATGCTTCCATCAAGGCGGAAGTTAAGAAACTTTTGAAAGCTTGTTTCATTTATCATGTGTCATTAACCGAATGGGTGTCTAATATTGTCCATGTTATGAAAAAATAGGGGACTATTAGAGTTTGTGTAAACTATATGGGTCTTAATAAGGCTTGTCCCAAGGACAATTAACCTACCCCCTTCATCGACCAAATTATCGATAATTGAACTAGGAGTGTTGTCTTCTCATTCATGGATGTATTATGTCTATAATCAAATCGACATACTCCCATCTAACTAGCATAAGACAACTTTCATCTCCCTTAGGGAACCTTTGCTTATCGCAAGTTACCCTTCGATCTAAAAAATGTCGAGGCCACTTTCCAACGGGCTATGTCATATGCCTTTCATGATATCAAGCATCTTATGGACCCTTACCTTGATGATTTACTTGATCATTCTACTGATCAAGAAGATCATCCTGAGCATCTTAGAGCTATTTTTCTTCGAATTCGCCACTAAAATATTCCCTTGAACCCACACAAATGTATTTTTTTGTTAAAGCTAGAAGACTCCTGGGATTCATTGTCTCCAAGGACAGGATCACAATTTATCCCTTAAAGGTTGAGGCTATTTTGGCCTCACCTCCACCCACTACCCTCCTCCAACTTCAAATTTTGCAAGGGAAATAAAACTTTGTACGTTGTTTCATTTGTAATTGTGCAGAACTTACAAAAGGATTCATCTGCTTCCTGAAAAAGGATGTCCCTTTTATTTGGGATGGAGAAGCTGAACACTCATTTGATGCCCTAAAGCACACATTGACTCATGCTCCATTGTTGCATCCCACCAACTATATGCGCGACTATATCCTTTGCCTTGTCGTGTCCATTTCCACCATTTGAATGGTATTAGTTCAAGAAGATGATAATGGCTATGAACATGTAGTCTATTACTTGAGTAAGGGCCTTGTGATCCCTGAAATATGATATTCCCATGTAGAAAAATTGGCTTTGGAAGCTGTCATCACCATCCAAATATTCTATCACTACATTAGGCTTCACAAAACCACAATTATTGTAGATTTTAAACCCATGTACCACATTTTGACGCATCAAGTACTTGGGGTAAAATACTCACGTTGGATCGTTATTCTTCAGGAATTCGATCTAGAATTTCCCTATAATTTCCCAAGTCTAAATCCAAGAAATATTTGGTATTTTTTGAGCTTAAATGTGACCTTCCCTATGTTGATGAAAAAACCAAGCCCATCGAATCTCTTCTAGATGATTCTTTCTTCCTCATTAGCACGTCTGGTCCATGGTAAGGAGATATTACTTTGTATCTGCAAACCCAACATTTTCGGCCTGAATTATCTCGTAAAGATCGTCGTCGAATCCGCCATCACGTGAAATACTATCTTATCGTTGGCGACAATTTGTATCGTCACGACATCAATTCTATCCTTCGATGATGTTTAACTCATGACGAAGTTAAACATATTTTGAATGACGGTCATTTAGGAGCATTTAGCGGTCACCTTTCTGGCATGGCTACATCCCATAAAATATTTCGCCCTGGGTACATCTGGCCATCAATCTTTAAAGATTGTATGGAAGTTGTTAAGAAGTGTCCCCCTTGCCGAGCTTTCCACCCAAACAAGCGGTCATCCTGCTCCACTTCATCCAGTAATTGGCATCATCCCTTTTGAAGAATGAAGCATTGATTTTATGCATGGAAACCTCGGCTGGGGGACATGTATATATTATAGTCGATGTTGACTAATTTACCAAATGGGCTGAGGCTATGCCTACATTTGAAAATGATGGTAACTTTGTTGCCTTGTTTGTGTTTAACCACATAATCACTAGATTGGGAATCCCTCAAGCCATCGTCACTGATCACAGTTCACATTTTAGAAATTGTATGATGGCTGAGTTAAGTTCCAAACTAGGTTTTCGTCATGAAAACCCATCCCCATATTATCCCCAAGAAAATGGACAAGTAGGGGCCATCAAGAAGGTCTTTATTTTCAAACCATGATCAATTGATGGTAGAGACATATAAATCAAGTTGACATTTGAAAATTTTCTCAGCTCTTTGGGATTACAGGACATCTGTAAAAATTGCCACTGGATTTCACCTTTTTAATTGGTCTACAGACTAGAGGCATTCCTACCCATCGAATTTGATATTCCATCACTAAAACTAGTTGCCGAACTCCTACCAAACACTTCCACTGAAGAAGAACGATTTTTGTAGTTGCAAAAACTAGATGAGACTCGTCGTGATGTTTCTCTCGCTAATGAGGCACACAAGAAATTTGTTAAAACCCAATATGACAAATCCATCCAACCTTGTACCTTCAACAAAGGATACCTAGTCCTAGTCTATGATCAAGACAACGATGAAGTAGGGGCAGGAAAATTTGAACCTATGTGGTACTACCCTTATATTGTAAAACAAGTACTAGAAAAGGTTGCATATGAGCTAGTATATTACAATGGAACTCCATTAGGAAAGCCTCGAAATTAGCTTTACCTGAAAAAGTATTATGCCTAGGGTCATCCTACATTTTTACTTTGTACATTATTGTACTTTAATTTTGGTTTGGTGTGGTGTGTTTTTTGCTTTTACGTGTAGATTGTGTTTCACACGGGACCACTTATTCCACTTTGTGCTTGAATGCATAAATGTCAGCATCCTTTTCAGTATACTTCGGATTTGCATATGGTGCCAGTAGACATACCCAAAACATTGCTTATGTATCTTGGGCAATTTATTCCCCCACTGACAAGTTAGTGAGCTCAAGAGGGTTTTTCCTTGGTCACACAACCAATAATGCAGCAGAGTATCATGTCATGATTGGGATTTTGAGCTAAGATTCCTCTTTAGTAATATCCCACATGGTAGTTGATCTTGATTCACAGCTCATGGTTTCTCAACTAAACTGTATTTATACCATCCATGATCCTAGATTGCTTCGTCTTTACCAAATAACTTGCCTCCTTGAAAGATTATTTGATTGCATCCAATATCGATACATACCAAGGGTATTTAATTTTCTGAGTGATTCACTAGCTAATTTCATGTTAGATTGGCATCTAGCACATACATAGACATTCAATAAATCACAAAGCATATAAAAAGTGTAAATGAAGAAAACCATCATTCAACTAGAACACTTGGGAATAACCAACTGAAACAAGATCCATGTATATATATAGTAGCAATAAAATTTTCCACATCAATAAGTCCAAAAAGAACATAGGGGAAAAAATTGGGCTACATCACCCATACATCACATATCATATCACAAAAACTAGGAAAATATGGCAACATCATATCCTACTCAGCATCCTACGACACATTATGCTCATGATAGCACACAACTACTCGAGCTACTCGCTGCAAGAAGTGACTAATACTCTTAGGCACCCCTATGGTGTACCTCTGCAGGTGGTAGGGAATATATAGCATCCACATAGGATGGAATCCCATAGTAAGTCCCCTTAGGTTCCTCTCCATCTCATGAAGCCCTCTGACTTCGTCCTCCTCTACCTAATGAATCTCCCTGTGTCAGTGCAATGGTGACATACCCACTGACCGCTCTGCTCCTTGATTTGTGAAATGAGATGTGCACATAGTTAGATCCTCTTTTGTGCAACAAAAACATTAAAAAATAGAAAAATAATAAAAAAACACCAATATAAGGTCACATACCTGATGCATCCCATCGTGCTCCCTCAGGTGGCACTAGATCTTGATCATCCCTAAAATCCATCCTTGCATATGGACAGTCCTCAATCATCAAGATTTGGTTTCTCCACCATGCGAAGAAACTAGAATCGAATGAAAGAACCTAAGGACCACCCAAGCGAGCTGCATGACTAGTCTATCATTCCATGCACGGTTCGGATGAAGGTCAGATGGGAATCTCTATATGCGAGTGCATCAGAGGTACTAGTTCCAAGAATAACGACACTATGAGAGACCCATATCCAAACTGTTTATGCCTCCCTATCCTACACCTAGTGACCTGATATTTCATGTTCACCAATACATCTGTTCACCAATTAAACACTTTGGGATCGAGGCACTCAATACCATACACTATCTATGATTTCGAGGCAAGGTGTGTCCCTATACTACCTATCGATTTTGTTATTTTAAACAAAATCATGTGTATAGGGTGGTCAGTAATGTATTTAATCAAAAACTTTGCACTATTTTTTCAAGCCCCCGCTCTACAATATTGAGCCATATACTCCTCAATAGATAACTTTGTACCCTGGTGACCAGTCAGTGTGATTGGTGCTCCCTATTTGAAGAGACTTGTGAGGAAGTAAATGTCCTCTAATTATATCTCAAGAACATGAGTACCAACATAAAAATCTTGATCATATACACTCCACATATTGATTAGATGATTTAGTAGGAGCACTTGTTTTCTCATGCTTTGGGTTTTGAAAAATTTGAGCAATTTGCAATTTCTCAATGCATCAATGGTGTTTGTGTCATGAAGAGTTGCCATATATTAAGCTTCATGCTTGCTCTCTTTCCAATCAATTATATTGCCTTTCTTACCCAAAGATCTCCTACACATCATAGGAGGAATCAATGGTCAAAATTTGAGATCAATCCACTGCTTTTTGGATGATATACATGCAAAAAAATGCCCAAATTTGTGCCCAATGCTCCCCTACAGAAGGATATAGGGTGATGACCCTATCTTGCTAGTGTTAGGGAATGGATGCTCTCCCATGTCATCACCCTATTCGATTTGGTAGGGAAGCAATGACCTTGGGGGGGCACAATTATAGCCCTAGTTTGGCCCAAATCCAACCAAAACATGTTTGGAATTAAAAAATGGAACCATGAAATGAAAAAGAACATTGAGGATTCCTACCTACATTAGACGGTTTGTCCATTGATTCCCTGGATCTCCCGAAATCATCTCTCCAAATTTTGCTTCAAAAGGGGTAAAAATCTCCTTCAAGGTGAAATTGAGAGGTAAAAATGAACTGATTTTTTAATTTTTCCTCTTTTAACTCATGTAAAATAGTTTTTTATCCCTTTTCACATTGTGACCCCTTCAATTTGAGCTATTAGGTCCTTAAGTTTCTTGTTAGGAGATTCATGAAGGTCTCTAACACATGTTTTTTCAAGTCATGGATTTTCCATAGGTTTCCATGGAGAATTGGCTCTCTTTGTTCAAGTGACCTTACACTTTTGAGCTTACTTTTTACTTTTTCATGCTCTGGTTAAAACATGAAAAATATTCCGAGCTCTTTTGATACCATAGTTGTGCTCGTTAAAATCAAGTGAAAAAGTTGTCGAGTCTAGTCCACTTTTCTCGTACTCGTAAAACAATGAGGAAGTATTTGCCTAGTATGATTTTATCTTCTTTTCAGGCTAGGTGGATTACTTATGAAAATAAAAATGTGTTGAGTTTACTATTAGTCTTTGTCCACTTTTGACGCTTGTATAAGGATTTGAAAGGACATCCATCCGATGTAAGTTTACCTCTTTTTTGGACCGAATGGATTAATTACGAAAAAGGAATACTCTAGTCCATATTGACTAGAAGAGTTCTCCCTCGTATTGTTTTATGTTTTTTCGGATGTAGGAGACTAAATTTATGAGAAAGAATCACCCTAGAGTCTTGTTTATATTCTTTTCAGACTCTCTAAACATGAAAAGGTCATCACTTTACCTTCTTGGGGCTCATAAAACTATGCATCGAAGGACCCATATGGGACTGAACCTCTCCTTCCTCAAGTTCATTAAAAATATTATGAGGGAATCATCTAAGATGAGCTATATCGAGCATCTATTACCCTCCTCAATCTCATTAAAAAACAAAGAGGTACTCGCCGATCATGGTGGGGGGAATTTTGGGGAAAATGGGTCAACTTTATTGGAGAACATTATGGAAGTTGTTTGTTTTCACCCTTAAACATGGCACTTGTTTGTGCGTGTCTTATAGTTGGGTAATATGCTTGCCTCTAAGTTATACCAATCCCATGACTCATTTTTCTCCTTCAGCTCATTCGAAGAGTGCCTCGGTCGTCATTACACTATGTTTTGGTCCATATCTCGTCAAGTTAAAGTTTCCAAGTCACCTGTAATGCCGCACGATGTTCAAGGGAAGTATTAGCCCGAGTCAACCATCCTGCAGTATTATCAACCTTCATCCTTGTGTTAGTCGGAGATTTTTTATCTACCATCTTATATCACTTTTCAGTGTCAGTTTCATGTTGATGATGTGGGATACATCATGGCCCTCCTTTGACAAGTATGTTCCTATCAATTCCACCACCTTGTCCACGAATTAGACTTAGAAACTAGTTAGTACCTTGGGACCTACATGCCTCAATGGCAGGCCTCCTCACTTTTGATAGTAGGTTTACATCATTGACCTCTAATCAAATTATTCCATGAGTGTTTGACTTCAGCTCATTTATTCACATTTGCTGGAATGTACTAGGGTACCTTGGGATTCATTGTCATTATTGCTAATTTTCCTCGCACTTGTTAACAGTGTACATTAATGACAAGAAATCAAGTGGTTTCTACCATGTTTTACATCAACACATCTGTTCACATGGTTAGAATCATACCATTTCGGGATCGGTATGAAGACCCTAGGAACATTTTTTTGGTACCTATCTTTGTTACGTTCTATGCCCAGGCTGCGATGGAAATTATTTGAGTATTTTGGTGGTCTCAGTAAGGTCATCATGATAGCAATATTGTTGATTAATATGTTGATGCATAGATCCACTTTGTATTAGTCCATGGCTATTCTTTTTGTCATATCATAGATCCATTGTGTATTCTTTTGTGGCTACGACCTGGTTGATTCATAGAGGAATGGATCCACATTGTATCCTTGGTGGCCATATTCTTGATCAATACCTTCATGGATCCGCAATCTGTTGGTCGGTAGCCATACTTTGAGTCATTTTATTCCAAGAAGGGGTACGCCTACCTTGGGGATGATGCATATTTGATGTCTATTGCAACTTCCATCTGGTTCTCCTCTTCCAACACCCTTGAACATATGTTTTGGTAAAGTGTTTCAGCCATTTTTTGACCTCACACTTTAGGGGGAATTTGTTATACACCTAAATGTCACACTTAACTATCATCCTTAAGTTTCATACTTTGGTACCAATAAAATGAAGTTGTATTTCTCCCTAGTTATGTCAAAAGGGATAATCCAATGTTTGGTCCACTCCTTAGCCATGTTTGGGAGTCAAATCCATGAGTTTGAGGTCAAAACCTATTCCTTTGACCATGATTTATGCCTCATTTTGAGGGTCATTGCCCCACCTACCTTGTATAGGGAGAGATCACCTCCAATGTCCATTTATGGGGGAGTGATGACTTCCCATGTCATCTCTCTCTATCCTATGTTAGGGGAGCAATGGCATTGGTTCTACTAGTTTTCCTTGGATATAGGATCAATATTTGGGTGAGATCTTGGGAGGTTAGGTCTATCCTTCAAATCCCTTATCCCTTTCCATTCCAATCAAGTTAATCTCCCTTGATCCACCATATCCTCTGATCCAATATCCTCTCTATGGTAATTGAACCCTCAAATCCTATAAATTGAAGCCATTCTTTGGGAAAAGGCATGAGTAGAAGGTGGTAAGGAATCAAACCTATGGTTCTCTTATTCTCATGGGGATGGAGAGAGAGCTTGGAGGAGATGCAACGCGATCAAGATGATGGATTTAAGTGATTCTTTATTTCTTTCCAATTAATATCAAACTTGGCAATGGCATTGGTTCTACTAGTTTTCCTTGGATATAGGATCAATATTTGGGTGAGATCTTGGGAGGTTAGGTCTATCCTTCAACTCCCTTATCCCTTTCCATTCCAATCAAGTTAATATCCCTTGATCCACCATATCCTCTGATCCAATATCCTCTCTATGGTAATTGAACCCTCAAATCCTATAAATTGAAGCCATTCTTTGGGAAAAGGCATGAGTAGAAGGTGGGAAGGAATCAAACCTATGGTTCTCTTATTCTCATGGGGATGGAGAGAGAGCTTGGAGGAGATGCAACGAGATCAAGATGATGGATTTAAGTGATTCTTTATTTCTTTCCAATTAATATCAAACTTGGCAATGGCATTGGTTCTACTAGTTTTCCTTGGATATAGGATCAATATTTGGGTGAGATCTTGGGAGGTTAGTTCTATCCTTCAAATCCCTTATCCCTTTCCATTCCAATCAAGTTAATCTCCCTTGATCCACCATATCCTCTGATCCAATATCCTCTCTATGGTAATTGAACCCTCAAATCCTATAAATTGAAGCCATTCTTTGGGAAAAGGCATGAGTAGAAGGTGGGAAGGAATCAAACCTATGGTTCTCTTATTCTCATGGGGATGGAGAGAGAGCTTGGAGGAGATGCAACGAGATCAAGATGATGGATTTAAGTGATTCTTTATTTCTTTCCAATTAATATCAAACTTGGCATATTTCTCCCATATTTGTATTCTTCATAGCATATATGTCTATGTTGTTGCATTCAATATAGATAGGTCCATTCTTGTTCCTGAAAAAAATATATTATAGAAGGAAGAAAGGTTGTGTTATGTCCTTGTGGGATACCTCTCTAGCATTGGAACATTGGGCATCAAGTTCAAAAGATGGAGTAGCTAGGACAACCATCTGAAAAGAGGTAGGTCTTCTATCCTTTCTATGTTCTTAAATTCTTGCTTTGTTGTGTGCATATAGGATAGATATAGGAGGATGTTAGGCACCATTTGTTAATATTTTTATTGGGTCAGAGAATTATTATTCCAAGATAATTTTAACCTATCATCAAGGGGAATTTTCTACCACAACAATGTGCAAAGCTCCTATTTTGACCACACCAGACTTCACAAAAACATTCATTGTGGAATGTGATACCTCGGAAAATGGAATCAGTGTTATTCTAATGCAATGAGGATGTCCCCTTGCTTTCGAAAGTTGACCAATCAATGAAAAGAACTTACATAAACCCATTTATGAGAATGAAATGATGGAAATACTAAACGCACTTAAGCAATGGCATCCTTACCTAATAGGTAGGCACTTCAAGGTCAAAACAGATCATGAAAGTCTTAAATACTTATTAGAACAAAGACTATCTTCAAAACAGAAACAAAAATGGGTAACTAAGATGTTGGGATATGACTTTGAAATCATCTATAAAAAAGGAAACCAGGATGTGGTGGCAAATGCACTCTCCGAAAAAGATGAGGATGTTTAGGCATTACTTTATGTGATTTCAACTATACAACCCGATTGGGTAGTAGCATTAAGGGAAGAATGGAAGAATGATCTATCTGTGTGGACACTCATTCAAAAGCCACAAAAGTATCCAAGTGTATCAAATACTTTTGTGTGGAAAACTAATTCACTATGGTATAAGGATCATTTATATATATGTAAGAACTCCCAAGTCAAACAAAATATCATTTTGGAATTGCACACCTCTCCTATAGGGTGCCACTCGGACTTCCTAAAAACGCACCACAGGGTCAAGAAGGAATTATTTTGGGAATGTCTTAAATATGATGTTCAAAGGTTTGTGGAAAAATGTCTGGTTTTCCAACAAAATAAGGTTGAAATTGTTAAGATCCCAGGTCTTTTACAACCATTAGAAATACCTTGTCATCATTGGGAGTAAGTCTCAATGGATTTTATCACAGGTCTACCCAATTCAGAAGAAAATAATGTTATTATGGGTGTGTTCGATAGAATCACAGAGTATGCACACTTTTGTGCACTCTCTCACCCTTTTAATGCAAGTATAGTTTTTGAATCCTTCATGGAAACAGTTCAGAAGTTACATGGAAACCTGAATATTATTGTAAGTGATAGAGATCCAATTTTCACTGGAAAATTTTGGATTGATGGAAAATTCAAAATATCACGCAGCAGATTGATGAAGAAGGAAACATCATAGTGGAACCTGAACAAACCATTGGATCAAGGACCAAACAACTACACAATCGGGCTATTACTAAGTACCTCATCAAGTGGAAGAACTTACTAGTTGAATATTTGACATGGGAAGATGAGTCTTTCATAGAGAAGCATCCACAACTAATCAAGCATTGAGGAAAACACTTTCTGAAGGGGAGGGGCATCTTAAGCCCTAAATATTGGCACATTACCCCATATATTATGGCTCATTACATATTATTGATGTCGTATTGGGTCTATTAGTGGAAATTTTCATTAGTATTATTATATTAGTTATGATGGCTTGGGTGACTCATTAGTTGTAATTGTACCTATTTGTCTCCGATATATATGAAGGAGAACTTTTCATTTGAATCATCTTGTCTTGTCTTGTCTTGTGTACTTAGTACATTGTATAAGGAGGTTTCCCCCTCGAAGAGGCTTTCTATTCAATTCTTTTCTTCATTATTAAGGCATGGATTACTCTTTCTTGTCTATTTATGCTCTTTTCATGCTCTTTCTGGGACTTGGTTGCATAACACAATGGGACATATTATACCATCAACATCAGGTAGTCGGTCAGTAATATAATGGGTTAGTGTGACACGTCAAAGGTTTTACTTCAACCCTTGACATTTTAAACAACCACATACTATTGGAGTTCCATAAAATAAATCCAGTTCATGATGAAGTACCATCAATTGTTGGTGCAGATCTACTTCGACCAAGGTTCACTCACTTAAAAACCAACAAACCCCAACACACCGGCCTTTTCGACATCACCTGTGAAGTAGATGAAGTCTCACCTAAAGTATCTATGGGAACTGTAGGAACCAGATTTACAAAGTAGCAAAGGGATGCGATAGAAAACTAACAACCATGACATTCCAGACATCAACAAATCACATTACTTAACAATTCATAGGATTGCATGTATAACATTAACTAATTGTGGCATGTGTTCATTAACATATCATTCATACACATTGATCAACACTTATTCAACAATATTCAACATGTAACAAAATACACAATGGCGCTTATCACAGTATATATGCACATTGAACACCAGATGTAACATGGAAACCCAAATGGGAGAAAGCCACGGAAGCACTTTCTTTATTCATGAGTCGCAATCAAAATAAGCACTTCATGTTCTTACAATGACTTACAAATTTCTCCTTCTTTTAGAATGGATATGCACACACAACCTACAGATCATGCGACTATTTCCTCATAACATACAATATATTCACCATACATGCCAAAACAAGGCTAAGCAAAAGAGTGATTATCGACCAGCCAATGACTATTCAACTGACTAACCAACGAACTAACAACCTCAAACATCCCAACCCATTACATGTGTTAGAACAATATTACCATCATATACATTCCATGGACCTTCATGTTGTTCTACCTTATGTTATTTGGCCTTCTAGTTCCTAGTTTAGTGTCTTGGACCATAGTTTGTCCACATTTTACCACCTTAGACTAGTGATATATCCATGAAGCCTTGTTTGTCCACATATCCACTCATTTCCACTATTTTAGGAGTCAATGAGCCCCACTATCTTGCATTTGTGTGGGATTTATTGCATTTCCCTGTTTTAAGGAGATGAAGTGTCCCCTCTTAATTATTTGGTCAACTTCTGAATTAATGGCCACTACTTAGCCAACTACTCACCTCATGCACCCTCATAATGGTACCTTTCACACTATTTGACTAGCCTAACCTATTCATGGTCCATCTATGTTCATTGAACCTCACTATGGCCCAATCTATGAGTTACACTTGGCCTCAGGTCATTGATGGGTGAATTGGTCCAATCTAAGCCTCATTATTATGAGCTACTCAACTTGCCACTAAGCCTCTCAATTTTGTCTCTTGAGAGCATCTATATGTTGATGTATATGTAACTTCGGAATGTGTTTCATCTATGTATTTCATATATATTTATTGTACCCTTATAAGAGATGTGTTATTCCTCTATAAGGAAGTGTTGTCATGTGGATTGACAAGTGTCTCAAGTGTGTGTACTTGCTGATGGGTTATTAGACCACCATGTGTGGGGTCGGCCCTAAAATATATATTATATTGTGGATGTACCTAGCTAGACAAGTCGGCCCCATAGTGTAACTGGGCAAACAGGTTAAGTATAAATAGAGATCGGGGGATCTCTATTTTCATCATTCAAAAACTCACACTTCTCTCACTCAGAAAGTGGCGCACTAGTGAGGAGGAGGATCATATACTACTAGGATACTATCTCAGTGTATTTTGGTTGTACTTTGGTTGAGCCATTGCTCTCTCTATCTCTGAGGAAGTTGTGGGGTTTTTCACCTCAGGGTTTTCCCCATGGAAACTTTGTGTCTCTTGTTTCTCATGCTTTTGATTCTTGTGATGCTTGTCATGCTTATTATGATTGTTATGCATTGACATACTGTACATGTTATTCTCTCAGTAAAGATCCTAGAGTATTGTGAATTAATGCTCAAAATTTAACATGGTATCAGAGCTAACCTGAGAAGAAGACATTGTGTAGTGACGGAAACCAAGGGTTTCTTGTTTATTGAGTTTCTCTCCATGGGTTTTGGAAAAGCAGTATAGTAGATTGACTCTACTCATTAAGGAGAATCTATCTATCCAATCAAAATTCAATTTTGAGCATTTTCAGATTTGGCCCTAAAAATTAGGGTTTCCACAAAAATAGGAATTTCTAGAATCTGAAGACATAGCTGTAAGCTCCTTGCAAAAATCGAAGTTTAGAGATTTGGATCGAGATTTTTGGCTGGGTAGATCTCCGGGAAACTCAAACCCTAATTCAAAGCTCTCCCTAGTGAACCCGGGAGGAAAAAAAGGAAAATCTGAAGGGTAAAGCTTTGCTGATCTCAAATTCTGAATACACCAAGCTGATCAGCTCATCAAGGCGCATCTTTCTATCCTTTCAAAAAGTTGAAATTCACATTTTGAATTTTTAGGGTTTTTTCGACAAACCCTAATCTGAGACCAGATCCAGTTTTCAGCATTTCAAGTGGTAAGACCTAAATATTTTCTATTTCCATTTGAAGTACTCTTTAATATGTCTCACCACACCAAGCTTGAGGATAAGCTTGAAGGGGTTGATAACTTCCGAGCTTGGAAGTATAGGATTGGGTTAATATTGGAAGAGAATGAGTTGGACTCATACATAAAAGAAGACATCCCTATCCCAGAGGATGAAGAGGCTAAGGTATTGCATAAGAAGAACTTGGTCAAGGCAAAGAGAATCATTATTGATTCCATCAAAGACCATCTCATACCCCATGTGTCTTCTTTAAAGACACCCAAGGCTATGTTTGACTCTTTGACCAAGCTATTTGAAGGGAAGAACATAAATCAGAAGATGACCCTACGGAATCAATTGAAAGGGGTCAAGATGTTGAATGGAGAAACCATTCAATCTTACTTCTCCAAGGTATGTCAGATCAAGGAAAAACTTGAAGCTATGGATGAAGTAGTGGACAATGGTGAAATTGTTATGCCCACTCTAAATGGCCTACCTAAGTCATGGGACTCCTTTATTCAAGGAATCTGTGCAAGAAAGAAATTGATCTCTTTTAGTAGAGTGTGGGAGGAATGCTCTCAAGAAGAAGCTAGGCTTGTGGCCCGAGAAGAAAAGATGGGAAATGAAGATCAAGCTCTCACAGCACATGCCAGGAAAGGCAAGTCCAGAAAGGAATCATCTCATAACAGGAAATTCTCACACCACCATTATCATAAAGATAAGAAAGATCTCAGATGCTTCAATTGCAATGAGAAGGGACACTTTGCTTCAGACTGTCCCAAAAAGAGGAAAGACAACAACAACAACTTCAACAACAAGAAGAAGAATAACAAAAGAAGATATCATGCTCATGCTGCCGAGGATGATGAACCTCCAAAGAAGAAGGCTAGGGCAGAAAGTGATGATAGTGATGATGACTCATCAAGTGAAGAAGAATATGTTCTAATCTCTGCTCTCACAGGTACTATCTCCCATGACTGTAATGATTGGTTGATTGACAGTGGGGATTCCAAACACATGATTGGGTTTAAAGAATCTTTTGTAAATCTGTCTGAACATGAATCACCCCATAAAGTGAAACTTGGGGATGATTATCAATATCCCATCAAAGGAAGTGGTGAAGCCTCCTACAACCTAGATTCTGGAAAATATTTGAAGATGAAAGAAGTCCTTTATGTACCTGGGCTCAAGAAGAATCTTCTCTCCATCTCTGCATTGGATGCAAAAGGTATGAGGGTTGCATTTGTGGATGGCCAAGTCCTAATGTGGCCAGAGGGTAAAACTATTGATGATGTAGTGGTGATTGGAGAGCAAGAGGGAGGATTGTACAAATTGAAGGGACAACCTGAACATGCCATGGTGACATAAAGACAAAGATTCATCCATAGTCATGGATCACATAGAGGTATGTATAATTTGTTTTTGAAAAGGTTAACTTCTGAGTTATGCAGGTAATTGAAGAGAACAAGAAAACATTGCTAGACATAACTAGCAAATATGGTGAACAGGTATGTTTTTCTTATACCATAGGATCTCTTATATAAGTATGCATGGCATGATTGATGATGATTATTCATGAATGGGTATATGCATATTATGTGTCTTACCTTAATTAATGATATGACTAACCAGAGGAGTCATAGGTTTGAGTGGTCACAGGTTTAGACATGTTATGTTTCTTATGATATGACTAACCATAAGAGTCCTATATAAACCTTGAATGCTAATGCTTATTATTTATGTTTGAAATAATCATGACTATACATGCTTGAGATTATTGTGTTTTGATAGTATTGAGAATATACTAATGAATGTATGATTTTGTATGAGATCACAAGGATAACACAATCATGATACTAATAAGCATGCATAGGGACCAAGGATGAATATAAGTTCAAGGACATGTAATCTAGGAAGCAAAGACTCAGAGGGAGTCCGCCCAACAAACAAACAAAGATAAGTATTTTAATTACCACTTCTTACATATTTGTTTGTTTAAATAAAATTGTTCAATGATACATATGCTTATGTTCCTAGACTTAGGATATGTATTGTGCATATTAGAATGATTACATTAATGAACAGTATACTACTAATATGCTTGTGATGGGTAAGTGGCCTATGGCACTATACAACATTCCATTGCTACTTATCTAGAATGAAACCTCTTTGCTGACATGTTGGGAGTAGTGCAAACTCTTAACAATTTTCTGGTAGAGATTGGAAGGCATCTAGAAAGTTACAGGATATGGATGAATGTTGTATTGAAGCATTGGCTAAAATAATTGCATGACTGTATGACATATTTCTTTATGTATAAGAATTTGTTTTGAAAACTATGAGATGTTTCTAATCATGCAATTTAACTTGTCTTGTAGGAAAGATCGAATGCCATCACCTACAAAAGAAGAACTACAACATTTGTTCAGTAACAAAATTATCTATTGAAGTAATTGAAGTTCCCAGAATATGGGAAGAATGCCATGATCTATCGATCATGAAGAATGATGTTTGGGATGTAGTCCCAAGACCTAAAGAGAAGTTTGTTATGAATTCCATATGGATCTATCAGATCAAGCATGCTGCAGATGGCAGCATAGAGAAATATAAAAGTGATGAAATAGAAAATACACCAGATGGATGTCAAGACTGCTTTCTTGAATGGTGTAGTTGAAGAGGAAGTATATGTGGAGCAGCCACTCGGTTTTGAAATACATGATAGGGAGTCATATGTGTGCAGATTGAAGAAAGCCTTGTATGGCTTGAAGCAAGCTCCCAGAACCTGGTATGGTAGGATGGACAGTTTCCTATCTAGTTTGGGATTTACCAAGAGTAAAGCAGACTCCAACCTTTACTACAAGGTTGAGGAAGGGAATCCTGTGATTCTACTCCTGTATGTGGATGACTTATTTGTAACATGAGATGACAGATTGATTGCAGATACTAAGAGGAAGCTTGCTGCCGAGTTCGATATGAAAGATTTGGGAATGATGCATTACTTCCTAGGTATGGAGGTGTGGCAGAGTGCAAGTGGGATCTTCCTTGGTCAAGGGAAGTACACAGTAGATATCCTGAAGAGATTCGGGATGATGGATTGCAAGGCTATGGCATCGAACCTGAAGCTTCTATGTGATGCTTCATCTGAGCCGGTTGATGTCTCTATGTATCGTCAGATGATTGGGTCCTTGATGTACCTGACGAACACGAGACCAAATATTTGCTTTGCGGTGAACACATTGAGCCAGTTCCTGACGGATCCGAGAAGTGTTCACCTGGTTGCTGTAAAGCATGTTCTGAGGTACCTGAAGGGTACAGTGGATTATGGGCTCAAGTATGAAGTGAATCAAAAGTTTAACCTGCAGGGTTATGTTGATTCAGATTGGGCTGGCAGTGCTGCAGATAGGAAGAGCACATCTGGGTGTTGCTTCGGTATGGGATCAGCTGTGATCTCTTGGTTCAGCAGGAAGCAGTCCTGTGTAGCACTAAGTACAGCTGAGGCAGAGTATGTTGCAGCTTGTTCAGCTAGTTGTGAGGCAGTATGGCTACGGAAGCTACTATCTGAGTTATTTGATCTCCCTTTGGATGCTATTGGTATCTTCTGTGATAACCAAAGTTGTGTGAAGCTGTCTGAGAACCCAATATTTCATGACAGGTCAAAACACATAGAGATCAAATATCACTATATTAGGGATATGGTGCAGAGAGGAGCTGTGAAGCTCCTGTACGTTGCGACAAACGAGCAGATTGCAAATGTGCTGACGAAGCCACTAGCCAGGGTGAAGTTCGCGTACTTCAGAGAGAGGCTTGGTGTTCTTCGGATTGATGACACTTCGAGGAAGAAGTGATGGACACATTTGCAGAAGCCATTCCAAGCATGTTGGAAGGAGGATCCTTCATATGGCTGTGGATGTAAGCGCTGGATGATGAGCATCAGGACGATGCTCCAGTTACTGCTCTGTATATGCATCATGTTGGATGCTAGATATGATCGGTTGGATCATTTGTATGTATTTTATATATGCATCATGATTGGATGCTTGGACCATGTATCTGTATATGTATCAGGTGGATACATTCTATGATTAGGTAGATCATGTATGTTGATATGTATCATGTATGATCAGGGGGATCATGTATTTGTATTTGTATCAGGTGGATACATTGTATGATCAGGTGGATCATGTATGATGATATGTATCAGGTAGATACATTGTATGATCAGGTAGATTATGTTTGTTGATATGTATCATGTATGATCAGGTGGATCATGTATTTGTATTTGTATCAGGTGGATACATTGTATGATCAGGTGGATCATGTATGATGATATGTATCAGGTAGATACTTGGTATGCATCAGGTAGATGCATTGTATGATTAGGATGATCATGGATGACGAGCTTCAGGATGTTGCTCCAGATGATATGCAGCAGGATGTTGCAGTGATGATGATCAGGATGATCATGTGTACATCAGGATGATGTATGGTGAGTATCAGGTTGATACTCTATGGCCGTGGATCAGGTTGTGCAGATGAGCATATAATTTGGCCCTGGGAGATTTGCAGATAGTCTTGCAAGGTTTTGCCTATGGCATGTAATTTGGCCCTGGGATATCTGGCAAATGCTCTTTCGAGGTTTTGCTCTGGGAGGACATATAATTTGGCCCTAGGAGATCTACAGATAGTCTTGCAAGGTTTTGCCTATGGCATATAATTTGGCCCTCGGATATCTGGCAGATGCTCTTTCAAGGTTTTGTCCTATGGCATATAATCTGTCCTTGGGAGATCTGATAGGTTGGGCTGTGTGCCCGTAATAAGTCCTGGGATGCTCTTGCAAGGTTTTTCCATGACCACATATAATCTTTCCCTGGGAGATCCTATAGGTAGAGCTGTGTGCGCGTAACACCCTGGGATTCTCTTGCAAGGTTTTGTGGTGACCACACATAATCTGTCCCTGGGAGATCCTATAGGTAGAGTTGTGTGCTCGTAAAATCCTAGGATGCTCTTGCAAGGTTTTGTGGTGAGGTCACATATAATATGGCCCTGGGAGATCCTATAGGTAGAGTTGTGTGCTCGTAACAGCCTGGGATGCTCTTACAAGGTTTTGTGACGCATGTAATAAGTCCTGAGGATTCCACAGTATGGCCAGTGATGATGAAGACCTGCAGGTGGTGGGCCTACATCCAGTATGAAAAAGGACTGGCTCTGTAGAACTTCCTATGACGAGAAAAGTCAGAGATTGGTTGAGATAGCAGCAGCAGTGACGATGATGATGACGATGCATCGATGACGATCATCCCGAGAAGAAGACTTGTCTAGCAGATCTGTGTCGAGAAATACCTTCCTAGTTAAGAGGGAGTGTTGATGTATATGTAACTTCAGAATGTATTTCATCTATGTATTTCATATATATTTATTGTACCCTTATAAAAGATGTGTTATTCCTCTATAAGGAAGTGTCGTCATGTGGATTGACAAGTGTCGCAAGTGTGTGTACTTGCCGATGGGTTATTAGACCACCATATGTGGGGTCGACCCTGAAATATATATTATATTGTGGATGTACCTAGCTAGACAAGTCGGCCCCATAGTGTAACTGGGCAAACAGGTTAAGTATAAATAGAGATCGGGAGATCTCTATTTTCATCATTCAGAAACTCACACTTCTCTCACTCAGAAAGTGGCGCACTAGTGAGGAGGAGGATCATCTACTACTAGGAGACTATCTCAGTGTATTTTGGTTGTACTTTGGTTGAGCCATTGCTCTCTCTATCTCTGAGGAAGTTGTGGGGTTTTTCACCTTAGGGTTTTCCCCACGAAAACTCTGTGTCTCTTGTCTCTCATGCTTTTGATTCTTGTGATGCTTGTGATGCTTATTATGATTGTTATGCATTGATATACTTTACATGTTATTCTCTCAGTAAAGATCCTAGAGTATTGTGAATTAATGCTCAAAATTTAACACTATATATTGTACTCATGTTGATGAATAATATCAGAGTGGAATTCTTCCCACTGGAGTGATTTTCCTCTAGTGTTATGTTCAATATTTTTTTGTATTCTTGCTATCTCTTTCTACAAATAATTCTAAGTGAGATTGTGTTTTATATCTAGATCTAGGTTGGATTGTCACACGTATCATAACCTAGTGGTGTGATTGTTGTGCAATCTAAATTCTAATAACATATTTATAGGACGCACACAGCCTTCCCTGCTCCCACTATCCCACTACTCAACTACTCCACTCATAAATGTATGTGGACAAAAAATCCTAACTAACTTACCCAACTCCGACCTTGACATAGTCAAAATTCCCATCTTCTTGGATTCTCGGCCACTACGTCATATATGACCCCGCTTCATCGGACCACTTCACCCCAACCTTGTTCACACCAAAACTACACAAAACTTTACTTGGCCTAATGGACCCCCAACATTCACATGTGGCTCATCCCGAGCCACTTCAAGGTTGTGTTCTTGGAGTCTTGGACTTTGCCAAAAAATCTGCATACCTCTGCTTAAGCTCCTCGACTTGTTGTGAAATTCTAGAACACGACAGATCATAGAGATGAGAATACCTCATGGTGAAAAGAATGAGCAGGAAAGATGAATTACAGTCAAAATTGCAGTGAAATGAGCAGTAAAATTAATCATGCATTGGAACTTGGATAGAAAAAGAAATGTGTGTTATGATCCATTAATCAGTATAGTCAACAGATATCTTACAATGGAGAGAATTCGATTATCCTAGGATAATTTGAATCCCTACCATCCTAGCATAGGAATTGTCACCACTGGAGTGCTCTAGAAGTCCCAACCTCAATATTCAACTCAACCAAAACTCAGTTAACTGAAGCTACTGTTAGTTAACTAACCAAGGAGGGCGAAATTGTGAGTTTGGTATTAAAATCAATCAAAAAAGGCCGCATTAGATCACAATCAGTGGTGATCAGAGCTCAAACCTCCACTAGAGTTCAAGAACTCAGGTTGACTGAACTAGAACACAAATTTAGCTCTTAAAATGTAGGGAACTGACTCTAGTGGGCCTAAAATCATGCATGCATGATGCATTAGGTGGCTAATGGTTCCTAGATGGCATTTGCACACCACTAGGGGGGAAATAACATCATCAACTACTAGGAAAAGGTAAATAATGCTAAGTAGGACAAGGATGGAGTATTAATTATCCTAAAACCCCCCCTTAATCCAAACTTGGACATCTTGGGCCCTGGTTATTGAGACCAACGGTCACCCATACAATCAAATAAATGATAAAAAGGAACTGTTCATGAAACTAAGGAAATGGGGAAAACCTCATGGGAAAAATACCTCCCCCTAAAAAATGAATAGCAGGGAACACAAGCAGCTTTCACACGTGAAACAAATTGGTAAAAATGTCTGCAATCTGCTCCTCTATAGGATAGTGATGCAGTGTGTTGGTCCTGTTGTGCACTAGTTCCCTGATGTAGTGAATGTGAACCTTAGCCTTCCATCTTGGATCATGGCAAGTATCTTTGAAGGATTGTAGATCAGACACCATCATCATGTAGCACCTCTATGAGAGAAGTGGATAGGTATGACATAGTGAAAGGTTTGCAACTTGATACTGAGATCTGGTTCTCATATGGTTAGATGTATCCCCAGCTACGCTCCCAACAGATTCAAGGAGTTTGTGATCCAATTTGGACTTGGCCATGGATTGGGAGTAGGTGCTGGTTCTGGATCTAGATCTACTTTATATTCATTCTCAACATCAAGATATGATTCAACTTGTTCCTTATCAGAAGAGACATCATCCTGATATTCATCATGTGCAAATGGAGTAGGCAAATCAGATCTACCTTGGTCTTCAACTGGTTGTATATCTTATAATAGATCTTCATCGAACTTGGAACTTCTTTCAATGAATCATCTTTTGGTTTCAATATCCATCAACTTGCATGCTTTTGCATCTTTTGCATATCCCAGCAAAATGCATTCGCTACTTTTGGGTTGAAGAGATTTTCTTTTGTCAAATGGGATTCTGGCCCATGCCTTGGATCCCAAAACCCTCAAATGAGAGACATCAAGTTTGTGTCCCTCCAGTTCTTCAAATGGAGTGACCCCATCCATAGATTTGTGGGGTACCCTATTTTGAATGTATGTAGAACAGTTCACTGCTTTTTCCCAGAGAGATGGTGGAATAGTCCTTGCTTCAAGCATACAGGTTTCCATTTCTTTTAATGAACTATTCTTCCACTCAACTACACCATTTTGCTATGTTGTGTATGGGACTAAATGTTGCATTTGGATACCCTCAGAAGCACAAAACTGCTGCAATTCCTTCTTGATGTACTCCCCTCCATTGTTAGATCTGAGTGATTTGATATTCTTCCCGATAGTGTTTTCAACCAAGGAATTGAAAATTTTGAAAGTCTCAAATACCTCAGACTTCTGCTTAAGAAAATAGATCCAACAGAATCTAGAGTAATCATATATGAAGGTCAGAAGGTATCTAGATCCATTCATATAAGTTGTGGGAATCGGTCATGAGACATCACTATGTATCAGATCAAGTGCGGAGGAAGCTCTCCTTGCCTTCATAACACCGTACATTCACTCTGGATGCTTCCCTACCAAGAAACTTTTGCAGATCCCTTGAGAGAACTTTATGTGGGGAAATCCTTCAACCATATCTTCCTTATGCAACTGTTGCAAGTACTTAATGTTTCGGTGTTTGAATATTTCATGCCAAAGTTTGCTTGTCTCATTTACATGAGTCAAGAGAGCACTTTGATATGAATATGGAAAAAAGTGTGAGAACTCATATGCCTTTGAGGCATGGTTTGCAACACCTTTAGCTATTAGATTCCCATATGAGATATCTAAAATATCAAATGTGTCAGGTCCAAAAAAACTTTCTTCGGTGAACCAGTGTGTGTCATTTGGTAAATAGACAACAAGTTTGCTGCCAAAGAAGGCACATACAGAACATTACCGAACTTTCCATGATCCAGTTGTATTGTGCCTTTCCCTTCAGCAAAGTTCTGAGAATCATCTCCCATGTGAATACTAAGACCATCGGTAAGATCTAGAGAAGAAAAATATTCTCTGGAGGAAACCATGTGGTTGGAGGCTCTAGAATCTATGAGGAAGGCTTGTGATTGTGAGAATCCAGCCTTTAGTGCATGGCATCTCTCATGATCATCTGCCTCACTTCTAGAATAAATATTCCTTGCGCCTTTTAGGAGGGAAATGTTGTGTTGTTCAAGGAGTTTCGTCATTTGATCTATCTTCTTATTCATGCAAAAGCTCTCTGGATGGTTTCCTTTCTTGCAGTTTGTACACTTGGTCTTCTCAAATTTATTTGCTTATCCTTCTTGGAGCTGGAGGATCCTTCTAATGGATTAGACTTCTCCTTCTACTTGGATTCAAATTGATTCTTTTCTTTCCCTTTCTGCTTCCCTTTGGAATTCACACTTTTTTACTCTCCAACCATAAGAGCTTGATTTTTGGAGGCCTTCAAAGCACCCATCTAAATCATTTTTTCATGTTCTTTCATGAGAGATTCGGTGAATGCATCTAAAGAAAGTATTTTTTAGTTGGGGATTGAAAATCTACCTGAATGGAAGGTAGAAACAAATATTGAAAATTTCGTACCAAGCTTTCTTAAGATGGATAGCACCAGTTGCTCATCCTTCTTCTCAATGCCACATTGTTTGCACTGCATAACCAAGGATTTTAATTTAGAAAAGAACTTATGTATGGTTTCAAAATTGCTGGGTTGAAGAGCAATTAATTCATTCTCCAAAATATGGCCTCTCAGCTCATCTTGCTTTCCGAAGAGAGTCTCAATATTCAACCAAACCTATCTTGGAGTCTTCAATCCTTCAAGGTGGAAGAGAAAATATCTGGAAATATGAATACACATGAAACCAAATGCTTCATCTAATTTGTTCAGATACTTAGCCTTCTCAACAACTACCTAAGGTTCGAACTCCTTTCCCATTATGACCCTATACAGACGTTTGTTGCACAACACC
This sequence comes from Larix kaempferi, assembly GCA_027924585.1. Taxonomy (NCBI): domain Eukaryota; kingdom Viridiplantae; phylum Streptophyta; class Pinopsida; order Pinales; family Pinaceae; genus Larix; species Larix kaempferi. Next base: position 4,243,240 of record BSBM01000755.1, on the reverse strand, counting down.
ATCTACATATCATCCCTCCAATCAAGATACTTGAAGGGTGTCAGGATCCTTGGAGACAAACAAACATTCGAATTCTCCATGTGAAACTGTTGGAGTGAATACAAATTGAAACTGTTGCTACTGTTGCACTGAAAAACCTTCAAAATCCTGCAAAAAAATCTCAATTTTGGAGATAAAATTCTACTGAGCACTGCTTTAGGACAGTAGGAACTTGTATCCAGATCCTTCACACTTGTCTAGACCTCAAAGGATTTCTTTAATGAATTCAATGCAATGGCACCAAGATTTGATGTGGAAATCCAAAGGCTTCTGGTGCACTACTGAAAGCAGTTGCTCAACCTATGCTCTTTGAGCTCTAATACCACGGGAAATTATAGAACAAAGTAGATCATAGAGTTGATAATACCTCACAGTGAAAAGAATGAGCAGGAAAGATGAATTACAATGAAAATTGCAGTGAATGAGTAGTAAAATTAATCATGCATTGGAACTCAGATAGAAACAGAAATGCGTGTTATGATCCATTAATCAGTATAGTCAACAAATATGTTACAATGGATAGAATTCAATTATCCTAGGAGAATTCGAACCCCTGTCAATCTAGCATAGGAATTTTCACCACTGGAGTGCTTCGGAAGTCCCAACCTCAACTCAACTCAACCAAAACTCAGTTAACTGAAGCTACTGTCAGTTAACTGACTAAGGAGGGTGCAATTGTGATTTTTTCATGCAAATAAATCAGAAAAGGGCGCATTAGATCACAATCAGTGGTAATCGAAGCTCAAACCCCCACTAGAGTTCAGGAACTCAGGTGGACTGAACTAGAACACATATTTAGCTCCTAAAATGTAGGGAATTGACTTTAGTGGGCCTAAAATCATGCATGCAGGGTGCATTAGGTGGCTAACAGGGAAAATTTTAGGGGCGAATTATAGCCCATGGGCGAAATTATAGGGGTTACCAAGAAACCCTGGGCGAATTTTTAATATGAAATGAGTTTTTTTAAATTTAACATATTAGCCCCATATTTATTTAACCCATAGTCAAAGGAAATCGAATAGCCAAGGTCGCGAAATTGGAAAAATCAATATAGCCGAGTAAAAGAATCCCGAAATGGTGAATTCGCCCAGAATTTCGGGTATTGGAGGCTTGGAAGAATTGGTTCGCCCACCATTTAGGGTAATGGAGGCCGCATACAGTTGGTTCGCCCATCATTTTCTGGTAATGGAGGCCGTGAACAGTTGGTTCGCCCAGCTAGCGGCCCAACAATTTATTATTTGGGTAATGGTCTAATGGAGGCCCGAGGGCCGAGGCCGCGATTGGTAATGCAATTTATCTAATGGAGGGCCGAGGGCCGAGGGCCGAGGCCGCGATTGGTAATGGTAACTTGGTAAAGGTGCTCCTCTGAAGATTCATTTTTGGGTTCTTATGATTTAAAATGAAAATAGGTTTAGAGGCAACTCTTCGAACAGATCTCAACAGCTTGTAAAATTCGGTGCAATATTCAGTTAGGAGAACGTGTAGGCGACTGCCTCGTTGATTTAGAACCTAAAAATGTTGGATGTTATGTATTGATGTCAAACATCTGTGCCATGGATAGCAAATGGGATGGTGTAGAAAAAGTAAGCAAAATGATGAAAGACCGAGGATTGAAAAATATATCAGGATGCAGTTTTGTTGTTGTTGAGGAGGAAGTGAAGGAACACCTCTTGTACAGTCACAGGGAAAAGTTAACCATAGATTTTGGTCTTATCAATACAAACCCTGGAACCATTATTCATATAATAAAAATCCTTCATGTTTTTTATGACTGTCACAATGCAACCAAGTTCATCTCCAAGATCGTGAAGCGAGAAGTGATTGTAAGGTATGCAAATTGGTTTCCTCATTTTAAATATGGATTGTATTCTTTTGGGGACTACTGGTAATGCATATTCAAATGAGCAATATAAATGGACTTGTATGATTCCAAAATTTTCACATTTGTCGCCTATAGTTTCCAGCAAGTGCCAGTTGTTACTTTTAATTTCTAGCACACTAATGTGTACATTTTGTAATTTGTTGTAACTAAAAGATAGAGTATTCATTTAACAGAGTATGGCAGAGTATAACAACTTAACAGAATGAGTGGAGTAGACAAAAATTAACTTGGAATTACAACATGGATCTTGACGCAAATTAGATGGAGGCTAGTAGAGGAAACATAGTAAACACTTAGTCATTTTAATCTACTAAAAATGATTTTGTCCCTCCCATTGTGGGTTTGAATTAAAATTCCCATAACTACCCCTAAACAAGCTTTTTCTCGAAATAAAAATGGAGCAAATGAGTTGTCGCAAATGGAGCTCATCATTTTCCCCACTAATATTCAGTATTCCCTACCAAACCAATCTCTTTCTAGGTTTGTTGGCATTCACCTAATGGGTGTCCAGTCGATCCCTCTTATCGCTTTCTTTTTTTACTTTTCTTAGTTCCATCCCATTCCTGATCTGTATTATCTTCTTTCAATACATCCAATCTAATATTGAGGTGTTGTATTTTCATTTTAAATAATATATGCAAATCATGAGGTGTTAAGAGGTTAAACCATGACCACTTGAGGAAAAATACCTAAAGTTTGTTTTTCATGCTGACCCTCTTCACAAATTCACTTTTCCATGTCTTTTTATTTGCTAAATTCTACAAGAACTTGTTGTGCTTAAATCTTCCAATGTTGTAATTACTCTGTTAAGTTTATGATTTGCTGATCTTGTTCCCGAATTGCAGTGTATTTCTATTACACAAGTTGTTTGAGGCCTTTGTATTGTTGATGTTGCTTGACATTCTCCCAATCTCTAAGGGCATATTTCATCTAGTCATTTTCCTCTTGATTCAACAATTTGTATTTCAACTTTCCTGAACTTCTGTTGTTACAAGGAAATGGATTGTTTGCTGGGTAGTTAGCAGTGCAAGCTCACATTTTCTATTGAAGCCCTTTTCAACTCTACTTTCAATTCTTGAATTTGGATTTGTGCTATGGCTAAAGATGTCTTAAGTGCACTTGGTGACAAAGCCTATTCCATTTGTTTCTTCAATTGTTTAATTTGCTTATCTCAATTATTAATTGCCTCTTGTGTTTGTTCCTATTTTTCAATTATTGGCTGCAACAAGTCTTCAATGTCCTTCTTCAAATACTAGAGTTCACTTTTCTTATGCTACATCTTGTCTCTAACAGTGGTGCTCTGCCCCCAAAAAATAAGTCTACCATCCAATTGATCTTTCACATACTCAGTTGCATTGTTCATTTGATGAATTTTCTTCTCTAGATTAGATTTCATAGTTTCAAAATTTAAATGCTACGTCAATTTCTTAATAGTTTCTTCTCTTGTCCAAACTGTGGCCCTCGATTTATTAATTTTCTCATATTTTTCTCAGTAACTTGGGCCAATTGCTCTTCAAGGTTTGTGAGCTTTATTCTCCTTGAGTTTTTGAGACAAATTTTTGTTGCATTGCTCTCATTTTGCAAGGTCTCTCTGAAGTTAAATCTTTGGATTTATTCTTGCGTTGTTGTTTATTTATTGTTCCTATTCAGCTCCAAATCCATTAGTTTTCTTCTCAAGTCGTAAATTATATTATATTTCTGCTCAACATCTTTTCTTGCATGCTCTTGCTCAATATTTCTAGCCACCAATTGATGTTGCATCTCTTCAAAATATTAGTGTCCCACACTAAGGTTCTGAAATTGTCGATTGAGTTCAGTTGTACTTGTATCCTTCTCTTCCCATTCTTATATTAGTTGAATGATGTCTATCTCCTATCGTTGTAGCTTTTGTTAAAGGCCTTCTAAGTTTTCCCTAAGATACTGACTGAAAGAGGTTTTCTCAATTTTGTAGTTTTATTAGATCATTAATATTTTATTGGGATCCCAATTATTTTGGTAAGCTCACTTCCTAGGGAAGAAGGTTTTGCTACATCTACTTCCATATATATCATCAACATCATCATCCCCTATATCAATAATCTCGGGATCACTTATCCTAGCTTTCCCTTGTAGTTCTCCATCTCTAAAAGCTATAAGCCAGGATCACTTATCTTGACTCGTCATTGCATTTGAACCATATCCTTAGTCAACATTACTATATTCATCATCTAGATGCACACCATATCTATTGGAAGGAAATTATCCATCCTTGAATTTTCACAATTCTTATCCTTTTATGGGCCCTTATAAGATGTGCTAGGTTTTATAACCACTTCCTTGGATCAAAGATGCCTCCAATTATTGGGTAGAGTGTATATCCATGTGTATGCCACTCTAAACTCCCAACCAAATCCAAAAAATGAGGAGGGTGTTTCTCTAAACAACAATACTTTAATCACTCTTCTTTAAAAATATCATTAGAAGACCAATTTAAGAAAGACTCCTCCTTTGATGACTTGTTCAAGATGTGTTCTAAATGAAAAGGAGGTTATGGACATCCTAGGTCAAGGGAATTCCTCCACTCATGCCAAAAAAATTCCTCCATAAGGGAATGAACTCACTTCTCTCGTGCTATCAAAAATACTCTACTAATGTTGCATATTCTCTTGATGATCGATCAAACTCCTTGAACACATCTGCCAGAAATGCATTTCCAGATTTGGAATTATCCTATTTTTTCAATTGCTTAGGGAAAATATGAGCAATGTCTCTATTGGTCACTATAATAATCCAATCTTACATCACTTGGAACACTAGATTATACAAATAGAAGCAATTCCATTGGTTTTGTATATGAATAATTTTGAGCTACAAGTTTCAATGAAAGAATGTGGAAGCATATTATTGTCTTTATGAATAATATAACTCTATAATAGCACCCATATTGCTAAGTATAAGCTATAGGATTAAAATATGAGCATATGCCTTTAGGTTCATTGAGTGATGTTATATGTGGAAAGAAAATCTATCATTATATCCATATATGATCTTGGGTACATTTCACACATAAAACATTTGCTAGCAACAAAATTGATAATGATGTTCAGGCTTTCTCAGCATTATATTATCTCCTTAGTGTTTTTGGTGAGTGCATCCTACTGGATAGAACTTTTATGTCAACCGAAAACTAGTAATTAGTCATAGAAAACTAATTTCTGATAGCATCTATCACCTTCTTAGAATGTACAGGCTCTACAAATAAATGAGACATTGAGGGGAGTTTATGTTAATTTTCTCATATTCACTTCTCTATATATTTGTGACTTCCTAAGCTTGATTAAAATATAGATAGATAGTGTAAATTGTGTAGTCTCTGACCTATATCTCTTTTCAGATTGTCTTGGAAGGCTATCATTTCATATACCCTAGATTTAGGATCATATAAATTCCATTCCTCTATGACCATATGTCTATTTTCTTCATTAAATATCTTTAATGCATTAAATTTGAAGGGTGATGAGATCTTTTAGCATCAGGTTCCAATTGATGAAGAATGGGGAAATAATATGAGGTCCCTAATACCCAACCATGCTCTAAATATCCTTACTTATAATATCGTCTCATATAAAACAATAAATATATCCAATCTCATAGTTATGGCTACAATTCTTAATCTCTTGTTTATCCATACATAAGTGATCCAAACCTACATTGGGATCCACTGGATCCACATATACCAGTGATTTTCTTCAAAAATATGTTGGAAAACCATACCAAAAACCATGTTTCCCTTCATTGCCATATATCTCACTTCTCCAAGTTAGAGCATGGGTTGGGTAGGAAGCAATTGTGTACTTGGTCTACATAAGTTTGATGCAATCATAGGAGATGTTTTGAATGCAGAAAATCAATGGAATATTGTGGACTTCACATAGACCTATGTGGAATTCCATTTTTTTCAATTGTAGTAGATCAGTTCGTCTTTTCTTCTTGTCTGTGCAAGACAACAAAGCTGTTATTTGATCAAGAGAGCTTCCAAAAACTGAAAAATCATGTTGACTTACCATGCGAATCATACGACCTCCCATGAATATAGATTATACATGACTTAGTGAAAATGTCTCCAATGTGTTCAAAGAGCATATACAAATTAAACAAAGATTTCAGCTACAAGTAGAGAACAAACAAGATATTGTAAGTCGTGAAAATTTGTGAACTTGCTTGCAAAATCATTCTAGAGTACATATGGGGGAAATGTTGAGATACTTACATTATGAAGTAAATCCTCCCAAAGACCTATTGCACAACCCTTAGTCACAACTCCTGAAGCTACTTGTCTTCCATGCCCTGTTTTCTTAGTAGAAATACTCTCAGTCATATAATTGCACTGAGAGAAGTGAGGTGCCTTTACAATGCAGGGTGGATGAGATGTGTGTAACATACATTCTTAAATTAAAATGGAGAAAAAATTAGCATTCAACCTCTAATTTAAAAATAAAAATAGACCTAATGGCATACTTCCACAAAGAAGTGCATACAACATAACTCCACAACGTTAAACATCTACCTCCAGCCTTTAATATAATTCACCTGAGATTACCTTGAGGGAAGCATAATATGGGCTGCCACATCTTGTTTTAAGAAAATGTACACCACATATGATAACATCACTAAGCCCAAAGTCTACAATTTTAACATTACATTTGGAATCTAGCAATAATTTTCTTGGCTTAAGATCACAATGAACAGCCATGCTTATTTGGCAATACTCCACACGTGATATGATCTACAGGAAAAAGAATCAGGCCTCATTCTCCTACAATCAACCTCTCTCAACAACATAATGAAAGAGCTCCCCAGACGTCACATATTCCATCACATATTTTTCCAATTGTGGCCTAGAGAGGGCTATTACTTTAGGTTAAATCCATCTCTGGAATATGACTTCACATAATCAACAATCAACTTCTACTGCCCTTCTAAAATTGCTTTCATTGGAACAAATGTGGTATATTCATAAAGTTCATCCAACTCTTCATCAGGTGACCCAAATCCAACACCTTGATTAGATATTATCTTCACGACTGAAACTTTCTCAGCACTCTATGAAGCTTGTATGGAAGCTGGTTCAACAGGGGCCATTCTTGTTTCAAAATTTGATGTTATTATACCATTAGAAAGATGTAACATGGCAGGGCTCTTTGATGCTACAAATCCTAAATTTTATTTATCCTTATTTCTTTTTTCCATGCTGACGATTTCTCCCGGAATCCCATCTAACTCATCATTTTCCAAACCTTTAGTTTTTTTCTGCATGATTCAAAATAGGTTCTCTTGTACTAACAATGTTTGGTCTCCCAGTACCCATGAGGTTTAGTTCAATTGGATTGTATCGGGTTTATTCCCCACAAGTCTTGGGTTCAAATCTCATAGGGAGGGCTTCAGGGTAGGAACCACCTTGTACATATTGGTGACAGTAAGAGATTTTGCAATAAAGTTATTTCTACTGCATATGTCATAAATATTTCCTATCCCTCGGGGTGTAGACCAGTTGGTTATAGAGTGCACTGTTAAGGCACTCCTTGTGACATCACAGGTTCAAACCTTGACTTGCCTTGTGTTCCCATGATTGGGGCTCTCGTGGGTGCACCTGGAGGTTATTGTGGCAGCAGATCAGAATCGACCTCGTGTCACACGAGTGTGAGCCCAGCCTAGTTACTGATTCTGTTAGACAAAAAAAATGTTTGGTCTCTCATATATTCATAACATTTTTTATTTACATGGAGGGTAGACACCTCCTGGGAAAATAAATGAAGGAATATTCATTGTTTATGTTGCAAGCCCATAAACAAAAACCAATGATATTTTCTTTGGGTATCTAAAATGTCTTATGGGTGTGGATGACATTGAAGCTTGCAAAATGTTTGTCTTATTTTGTTTGAGTAGACGAAGATGACATTCAATCAAGACGACATTCAATCAAGCATTTCAATCAAGGCAATCCCACTGGTTTAGCAAGCCTTTCAATCTTATTCTGTTTGAGCAAAATGTTTGAGTAGATGAAGACGACATTCAATCAAGCCTTTCCATTTTTATAGATCATTGGATCCTTCTGCAAATATTTCTATTCCTAAATAGTTTTATGTAAGCTTCAAATAATGGATAAGGCTCAAAGAGAATGTTCCAATAAGCCTTGTTAAACTCTAGTTCCTCACAGATCTGATTGCTTTATTGAAATTATGTAGTCATAACACGTAGAGTACTTGATGACACATTATATATTGAACTCATGTAGGGATATGCTAGTCAAGTTGTTCACATAGAACCTGGGAATTCATTAGGTCATATGATCCCAAAGATATAGAGACTGCCATATTTTCATCCTTGTCACTTCTAGAATATACGATGGTGTCATCAATTCTTTGTCTTGCAAATCACCTGCTACGGTTTCAGCATTGACAACAACCATGGTTTCAAGGCCATCTGAATCAATTGAAGTTGTCAGATCTTTATATAGAGTCAATTATAATAACATAAATAAATTATATTTTGATCATAATGATAGCATTGAATTTATTCTTTAAGAACATTTTTGGTTTCTTTTCTATTTAGAACAAATCCAATGTTGAAGTAGAGGATTGTTAATTCAATTATTGGTATATTTCTTGTAATTTTTTATTATTTTGGAAATCTTGTGGCATTTTTTGGAGTAATAGGGAATGGTTCTTTATTGAATCCACGTTCTAGTCCAAATGTAAATGGCCTTTTACATGCCCATCATTTTTTTCAGGGTAATCATGATTCCTACCATCACCATCTACACAGTCCAATTATGTGGTTACTTACATTCATGTATGCACATGGTGTGCATGTATAGCCTCAACCACAACCACAGTCATGGCCACATGGTTTTCTAGCTAGTCACAACCACATGGTTTTCTAGCTAGTCATACTCATCTAAATAATGTGGTGTTACCTTCACAACATCACCATGTTGGTTCAACACCAGTTACCAATCTCTCACATCTAGACAGACAGCCTGGATATATGACAGAAACTCCAAAAACATATGTTTTCTCCCATCTCACTTGGAGTTGTAGGATTATGTGGTACACATGGAATCACTCATTTGAGACTCAGTTATGGGAGCATCTTTCAGGATTGTTGGTGCTTGGTTCATGGACATGCAACACCATGAACCTTTCATACCACTCATGGGTGTTGTTGAAAATATTTTCCAGCCTATCTATTGCTTTTCAGTGAGAATCCTGTGTCTCTCATTCTCTGGTATCTTGGTGACCTCTTCCTCTATTTGTAGGTCCTACCTCTCTTTCCTGTACTTTCAACTATCTTCAGCATATGAGTATAATTTTTAGCATCCCATGAGAGAATACCATCCTTGAGTAGGAGCCACTATCAGCACTTGTACCTGCACCTCATATCAGCAGCAAGTGGTATCATTTATCCAACAATTTCCAACCTTTTAGAAGTCCATATCATATTGGACAAGGGTGCTTGTAATGCTGGCATCGTTGGACACGTCCTGAGGATGATCACTACCTACTGTTTGCAGCCTTTCATATATTCAGATTGTTTCCATTGCTGTGTTTGACTCTTGAGACCTATTACCTTTTCTAAGAGATAGCAGTGCTGGAAATTGTATGTGGCAAGGTAGCATATTCCTTAACATAATTCCTAGATTCATTTGAATGCTGGAGAACTTATCAGTAGAGTTTTCTTACACTTCAAGATCAGTGAAATATAATTTGAATACTGTTGGTGGCTTGGTCACAAGTCAACTCTCCCATGACTGATTTTTAGATCTAATTGACATTTGATGAAAGATAATCGTACCAGCAGATGCAGGGCACTGTCCTTGGGTTGAATTGCATGAGGATCTACAGTCAAGGCGTTGATTTCAATAGTTTATCTTCTGCATGAGGTAGTGCCTTTTCCAAATTTGCCCCTTTGTTGGAAGCTGCCAAATATTAAGTGAGGGTGCTGTGATGGGTCTGATTTTAACACATATTCATCAAGCTTTGAGTATTTGTCATGAGAATTGAAGCACTACTGTTATGCCCACTTTTGGGGAGGATTCAACATGCATAATAGACACACTGTTTTGGGATTTCTTTCTTTGATTCATGCATGCACAGTTTCCCATGCTAAGTCAGCATGCAACCAGCACTAGGGCATGCAACCTTGGGGTTATTTTTAGAATTTTTCTTTGAGTTCTTTTCAGCAGGAGGGTGCACGAAGATGCCCCATTCACCGGCACAATCCCAAAGGGACCTATCAAGTATTGAATTCTCTTTTGTGCTTGGTTTCCTTTCTTTCTCTAGTGCACTTGTATTAGAGGTATAAAGCTTGCATTTCCCTTGGCCTTAGTGCCTCACTTACAATCCATACTTGCAGTCTTCTTTGGAGAAGGTGTGGTCAAAGAAGCTAAACCATTTAAAAAATCTCTCAACTTCTCAAAGTATAGAGGGAAAATAAAAAAAGGGCAAAATCCAATATCTTTTTTAACACCCCATTAGTAGTCCAAGTTCATTTCAGTAGGTTAATCATTTTTGGTAAACCCAACAACACTTGGCCTCAAATATTAGTGGCATTTCATTACAGCTTCGCTCCCTTGGTATTCTCTTGTGATTGGCATTTCATTCTTTTATGTGCACTTGTGTATTTGTTGTGTAGTGCACTTGTGCTTGGGTATTTTTTCTATCTCTATCACACTTTTCACTTGGTTATTACAGAATTTGGGTTTGCCTTTAGTTCCATCAATTATTTTCCTTTCACTTGTGAATCTTAACATGGTATTAGAGCGAGGATGTGAACATCATTCTACTCATTTTGTTGTTGGTTAGGGTTTTCATTGGTTGGTAATGCTGGTATCTTCAGAGTTTCAGACCTTCTATTATTTCAAGGTTTTTTTAGTGCCGATTTATTGTTGATTTAGTGTGGTGTTCAATGGATTTCACCCTTAGAATGGTGCCCTAGCATTGTGTCATCTTAGAACCTTGTACATCATTCGTATTTTTGTGCATTTTAGAATGGGTGTGGACTGTGGAGATTCTTGACTATTTTGATTGCCCTAAGGGCTGCATAACTAGGGTTTCCAGATCTGATATTTCACTAGCTGATCAAGGGATTTTTGGATACTGGCATTCCTTGCCATATGCATAAGTAGCAAGGTGAATTCAGTTGTCTCCCAACAAGCATTTGAATGACGTTAATGAGCTTGAGATAAAAGACACTCTTGTTTAGCACAAGCTTTTAATCTTAGAGACAAGGTTTTATCTATTTAAATTCTAGTTTCATGAATACCAATAAGCTTTTGAGATTAACTTACAACATCTCAAGTTCGCCCAACTCTCCAATCTATTCAGGAATTTTCCCAGAAATCATATTGTTTCTTAGGACTCTGTCAACAATAATCAAGATGAAATATGCATAAGTTAACAAGAAGCAAAACATAGAAACAAATGTAAAAAAAAATTATATCAACCATATAAACTTCAAAACAGTGTTTCTATGAAAAGGCACATGTACACAAACAACTTGACATCACTCACAATGTTGTAAGATTCTTCAGGTTCTGTAGGAATGAAAGAGATGTACCACCTCGAGGTATGTCACATATAATGTTGCTTAAACAAAAGCAAGTTAATACAGGTAAATCAGAATGAATATAATGCAACCCAAAGCACAATGTTTAACACAAGTGTAATAAAAATATAAAATAATGATGATTATCCTAAAAACAGACACAATATGTATACACGTGCTACAAGCCAGAACTGGAAGACAGAATAGTAATGCTTTACTAAATGAGAGAACACATCACTTTTAAAGTTTTGAGTAAATTGCATACAGAAGTAACTGCGTGGATTGGGAAATGAACAAGAAAAGATAAAGGATACCCATACGTACAGGCTATTTAATTTAGTCAAATTTGAAATGCTTGAAGCAATTGGACCCTCAAAAGAAGTTCCTTCAAGTTTCTTGCAAATAAAAAGACATTATCTCCCATCTGCATACACATGGAAAGAAAGAAAAAACAGAAATCTTCATGTATTAATTTTTCCATAGATATTTTTCTGACTTCAAGTCATCATCTGAGGACAATTATATGTGAGCAAACCAAAAACTGATCAGTACTTCACACGTAAGGGATCTCACAAGTCCTGTAGTTGGCTCCAATTTCCAATAACATCCGGTATCTTTCCAGTAAAGTTGTTGCTAGATGCCCAGCTGCAGAACAAACACTAAAGTAAATATTTCTATAGAGATGATAGAGATTTTGTGTTTAAAATTTTAAATGATTATAACTGTCTTGATTTTGTAACTTACATGCAACATAAATGTAGAAGAAACTGACAAAGCTACTTACAATACTCTCATCTTCTTTAATTTGGCAAATGTTGTTGGTATCTCTCCATTGAATCGATTGCTTCGAATGTAGCTGTCAGTGAAAGCCACTGGCCTTAATGTTTAGCACTGAATTGATTATTGATTCTAACAGAAGCCTCAAAAAACTACATGAAAGATTTCATAAAGAGAATAAGACTAGCCATAGTGTACACACGGGAAAATGTTTTAGAGGCAATCACTGTTAAGTCAGTCTAAAAGATAAGATAATTTTATCAATGTCCAAGTTCCAACAAGTAACCACAAAGTTGGTCAATGGGTGGTCCCGAGGGTTAGCTCAAGCAGTCATGAGCTAGACGCAAGATCTCTCCCCCGAAGTTGGGGAGGTAAAGGGTTCAACTATCTTGTTCCCCTCAAGAATTTGTGGAGGAGCATGTTTCTATTTACATTTCAAAAAAGGGTGTGGAAACATTGGTGGAGTGTGAAGAAGATGAGAAGGATGCAATTGATTGCATGCCTCATGAAGCTGTGATGGAGTCACATGTTACAGTAGTGATTGCTCCCGTGGAGCATGGAAATGAATGTGAGGAGGAAGAAGAGGCTCCATTTGGTTGCATGCCTGAAGAATTGAACTTAGAAATAAATGAAGAAAATACTCCCACAAGACATGGTGAGGAAGAGAAATTCAAGAAGGATGAGCATGCAACAGATTATATGCATAAACATCAATGGGTTGAGTTAGGTTTGGGACCTGTTGCAGTAATGTTTACTTCCTTAAAACTCTCATCCCCATGCTTTGCATGTAACTTATGTGTGGGTTTATTCATCTTATGAAATTTGCCTTGTCTTTTGTCTTCTTAATTTAGTTAGGCATGCATGCAACCTTTTATCTAGAAAAGAATAACCCTGCCTTACATGTTCATATGTTGGGAAGTTTCTGCCCTGAGGAGCACACCTTCTTTTCTTGCATGGTTTGCCATGCGTGCAAGTGTTATTCTTAGAAAACCACAGCTGTATTCTCCAAGTATAGCACTCACAGATTTGATTTTCCAGCATATGCATGATGACTATGCTCAATCAAAACAGCAGCATAATAGTAAGAGGAGTGCTCTAGTCCATGTATTAATGCATGCATGCAGATCTGCAGTGATTTGTTACAGCCTTTTGATAATTTCCCTTAGTAAGCAGCAGTAATAGTGCTCTAAACAGCAGATACTTATGGAAGAGTGTACAGGATAAATGCTGCTACAACCTGTGGTTCCAGCTATTTTTGGCAGATCAGGAGAATAATGAGAGGTGCACACTGTTGGATTTGTTCCCAGCAGTTCTGAGTCCTGACCTCATAAATGATAAATTGCTGTATGTGCATAGTAAGGGAGTGCCCAGTTTGAGGGTAGTGCCAGCAGATCCAGTTTTATTATTGGCAAACACCCAGATTTGAGAGTGGAAGAGTGCCCTAACTAACAGATTGGATACCCCAATGCTTGCATTGTCTTCCTAGCAATCAAAGACAGCGGTGTGTATGAAGGAATGGCACCCAAAACAACCATATCTTTGGAAAGGAGTGTTTTGTGAAGTAATTTTGGCAGATTTATGTGATTATTTTAAAACAAAAATTGTCATATCTTGGGAGCTATGATACCGGACACGTCCATATAGGCCATCGTGTCATCGTGTCGGACACGGACACGTCCTGACACGGTGTCGGACACGTGTTTTGGACGTGTCCTATTTTAGGACACGTCCAAAAAACGTGTCCAACACCGTGTCAGGAGGTGTCCCAAAAACAGGACACTTTTAACCCAAAAAAATTGTAAAAAAACAAGTTTACCCTCATTCATTCACATTTCTTAGTGAGTCTTGAGCTCTAAGGGGGTTTTTTTTGCAGGTGAAGAGCATTAGAAGGTTTTCCATCTTGATTCAACCTTTTTTGTATTTTCCAGTGGCATTCCGACATCTATGTAATACATTTTGATTTTTATTACTTAATGAGAAATATGATTCCAACATCTATGTAATAGAACATTTTGATTTTGATGACTTAATGAGTAATTTTACGAGTTTCTGAGAACCCACTGCACCGATGGAATTATAGCCCCCCATGTTTGTCATCCTTCTATGTCTGTCATTTGTGATGTATTTTTATTGTTCTTCAATATACATTTACATATTACATTGCTTGGCTCTTAGTTGTGATGTATTTTTCTTATTCTTCCATCTACATTTACATATTACATTGTTTGGCTCTTAGCCTCTCAAATCAAGTCAGGGAGCACACTGTAAGTATTATGTGGGGGCATATTCCACAAACATCACAAGGGGATTCATTTCACATAGGGGAGGTTACCCCTTATTTATATTACTACCCATGACATTCAATCTAAGTGGCATCATCATTGTAAGTGGCATAATCTAAAATATAAAGAGTGTTTAGTAACGGGAAAAGATATTAATAGGGTGTGGCCCCCATCCATGTAATCTAATCAGATATAAATAGTCCTATTTTGGTTGGCTTTCTTATGCCTCTCGCGGGCATCCAATAGTGGGGGCAAAGGAAGACAATCACCAGCCTTTTTCCCTTGTTTCAATCAAGGGAAAAATAGCACTTGCCAAGGAGATGAGTCCTCCAAATTGCTTCCAATGCATTTGTTGTTAAGATTTTTCCGTCAAGAAGCCATATAAATGATAGGACTATTTATATCTGATTAGATTACATGGATGGGGGCCACACCCTATTAATATCTTTTCCCGTTACTAAACACTCTTTATATTTTAGATGGCTTTCTTATGCCTCTCGCGGGCATCCAATAGTGGGGGCAGGGGAAGACAATCACCAGCCTTTTTCCCTTGTTTCAATCAAGGGAAAAATAGCACTTGCCAAGGAGATGAGTCCTCCAAATTGCTTCCAATGCATTTGTTGTTAAGATTTTTCCGTAGAGATGAGTCCTCCTTCTGAATTTTTTAGTCTTCTAGAATCTAAACTAAGCCTGACTAAGCAACCAATATAGAACCCACTCTCATCTCTATATCCTATTAATGCATCCAAATATAGTTAGATACCTAGGTCCCATGTAAAACCCTTGTCTTCCTCAGTAAACTCATTTTAGAATCCCATCCATAAGCAAAGGTCCCGTGTACAAGTCTAGCCTCAAAGTTGAAGCAGTCTAAGAAGATTGTTCATAAACTCAAGTCATGTGTCTAGGTGCTCATGTTGACTACAAACTGATGTCAACTCCTTTTGTCACAAATGGTTGAAAGAGAAGAAATTAGTCAAATCAACTAACAACCAATGTAACTATTTATTGTCTTTTATTTTGTGGGGAGAAATGAATGGGTATTGGAGCTATCGTTGAGCCTTTATATATAGGAAGCACTAATAAATTTGTTAGTTCTAAAGGTGGCTCACTGAAATTCTTTTCATGAAAAATTGAAGTGACCATCTATAGGTAGATTGTTGAAGTTGTAATAAGTTTACATTAAGTATAGTTTTCCTAGAGTAGTTAGAGCTAAATAAATTAGATATTGGGCATTGAAGTTATGGTCCACATGTACATTGGTGTAGCTGCATGAACTGCTCATTGCTGCACAATATTCCTTATATAATGGTTCCAGTACATTGTTGAGGATATCTATATAGATAAAGATCATAAGTCCTCATCATGGCCATAAATTTTTAGGATTTTCATAAAATAACAATCAAATATAAGTACACACATTATTATATTTGTAGTCATATAAGAGTTGATGGAAATTTCAACCAACAGTTAGAACATGGGATTCTCTTACTCTGTGGATTTTTTGTTTTTTTTCTGCTGAAATTTGTTGTCATTCAAAACACTACCATGTAAAAGTTTAGAATGGAAGAAACACAACCAAGCCTCCAGATATCGTGTTTGAAAATTGTAGGTGGTTATGGCATTGCTAGTACATAGAAGGTATTGAGCATTAGAAGATTGTGCATGTATACAATATTTCAAGTTCCTCAAGCTTAACATAAAGAGGCGTTTGGTGCAAGATTATTTTGTTTTGAGTGTTAGACTATCTTCCATATATTATGAAAAATATTTCCTTCAATGTGGATAGGATATAATTTATATGTTGTCCTTGACATAATGTGTTACCTTGGAAACACTTTATTATTGAAAGCTGTATAAATGTAAATTTGGTACAGGCTCTTTAGTGCACACAGTTTCATCCAATGATGATGTTATACAGGTGTATTTTCTCCTTTATCCTAGTGTTCATATCGTGTTTGAAAATTGTAGGTGGTTATGGCATTGCTAGTACATAGAAGGTATTGAGCATTAGAAGATTGTGCATGTATACAATATTTCAAGATGGCCCAAGGAGAGTAAAGTTCACCATGACGAAGATGAAATCCCAGGAAACCTTATGGTGGGAGTGTTCACAAAAGAACGGGGTGAGTCAAGGTAAGCAGAAAATCAAAATTTGGGAAGAAATGAACAAGGATTTGGGAAAACATGGGAAAACATGGAAGTGGAAGGGGGCATTTTTATCTTTGTTGCGAGAATTTTCATGTGCCCGAGGAAATATTGAGTGTATGGGCGTTTTTATCATCATTGGGAGGGTTTTAAACTGGTCGAGGCAAGTATTGAAGTGCATGAGATGTTTTTAGCATCATTGGGTCAATTTAAAAGTGCATGGGGAAAGAATTGAAGTGCCTGGGGGTAATTTTGAAGTTCTTGGGGAAAATATTGGGGCATTTTTATCATCTTTCGAAGAATTTTGAAGTGCCCGGGGCAAGTATTGAAGTGCCCAGGGCAAGTATTGAAGTGCTCGGGGCGTTTTTCTTGTCAATGGGTGAATTTTGAAGTGCATGGGGCATTTTTCTCATCACTGGGTGAATTTAGAAGTGCATGGGGTTGTTGTTTATCAATGTAAAGATGCTTTTATATTGTTGGGACATTTTAAAACAATGATGGCCAAAGTTATCACATGTCAAGGCAAATTGGTGTGTAATGGGGCATTTTTGTGATTTCCTTGTTGATTATATCATTGTCGGGTGTTTGTTTACCTTGTCGAGGGCAAGTATTGAAGTGCCTAGGGAATCTTTATCATAATTGGATGAATTTTGAAGTGTCTAGAGCATGTAATGAAGTGCCTGTGCAAATATGGAAGTGGACGGGGGCATTTTTATCTTTGTTATGATAATTTTGAAGTGTTTGGGCATTTTTATCATCGTTGTGAAAATTTTGAAGTGGCTGAGGCAAGTATTTAAGTGCATGGGGCGTTTCTATCATCATTGGGTCAATTTAGAAGTGCATGGGGCAAGTATTGAAGTGCCTGGGGGGAATTTTGAAGTGCTTGGGGAAAATATTGAAGTGCATGGAGAGTTTTATCATCCTTGGCAGAATTTAGAAGTGCCTCGGAAAATATTGAAGTGCTTAGGGCATTTTTATCATCTTTCAGAGAATTTTGAAGTGCCCGGGGCAAGTATTGAAGTGCTTAGGGCATTTTTCTTGTCAATGGGTGAATTTTGAAGTGCATGGGGCGTTTTTCTTGTCAATGGGTGAATTTTGAAGTGCATGCGGCATTTTTCTCATCACTATGTGAATTTAGAAGTGCATGGGGCATTTCTATCATCATTGGGTCAATTTAGAAGTGCATGTAGCAAGTATTGAAGTGACTAGGGGGAATTTTGAAGTGCTTTGGGAAAATATTGAAGTGCATGGGAAGTTTTTATCATCCTTGGGAGAATTTAGTAGTGCCTGGGAAGATATTGAAGTTCTTAGGGCAATTTTATCATCTTTCAGAGAATTGGCATGCTCGGGGCAAGTATTGAAGTGCTTGGGGCGCTTTTCTCGTCATTGGGTGAATTTAGAAGTGCATGGGGCATTTTTCTCATCACCGAGTGAATTTAGAAGTGCATGGGTGATTTTTCTCCTCACTGCATGAATTTAGAAGTGCTTGGGGTTGTTATTGATCAATGTATGAATGCTTTTATAGTGTTGTGACGTTTTAAAACAGTGATGGGCAAAGTTATCAGTTGTTGGGGCAAATTTGTGTGGATTGAGGCATTTTTGTGATTGCATGGGTGATTATATCATTGTCAGGTGTTTTTCTCCCTTTCCTAGTGAAAGTATTGAAGTACATATGGCATATTTATCATCATTGGATGAATTTTGAAGTTATTGGGCAAGTAACGAAGTGCTTGGAAAATCATGGAAGTGGATGGGCCCGTTTTTATCTTTGCTGTAAGAATTTTGAAGTGCCTAGGAAAAAATTGAAGTGCCTGGGCAAAACTTGAAGTGTTTGGGTGTTTTTATCATCGTTGGGGTAAGTATTGAAGTGCCTTGAGGGAATTTTGAAGTGCTTGGGGGAAATATTGAAGTGCATGGGGAGTTTTTATCATCCTTAGGAGAATTTAGAAGTCCCTAGGAAAATATTGAAGTGCTTAGGGCAGTTTTATCATATTTGGGAGAATTTTGAAGTGCCCATGGTAAATATTGAAGTCTCTGGGGCGTTTTTCTCATCACTGGATGAATTTAGAAGTGCATGGGGTGTTATTCTCATCATTGGGTGAATTTAGAAGTGCATGGGGTTGTTATTTATCAATTTATGGATGCTTTTATGGTGTTGGGACATTTTAAAACAATGATGGGTGAAGTTATCACTTGCTGAGGAAAATTTGTGTGGATTGAGCCATTCTAAGTATTCACTAACAAATATGCAACTCTCCTACCATTCGATTCGCCAATTTTTTACTATATTTTATAAATCAGGTATATATTCGCCAAATTTTTACTATATTTTATAAATCAGTGAAAGATTCGCCAATTTTTTATAATTAAGTGAAATATTCGCCAATATTTTACAACATCTTATAATTTAGTGAAAGATTCGCCAAGATTTTACAACATTATATAATGAAATGAAAGATTCGCCAAAAAATTATATATACATATTATATTATTGATAAAATCGCCTTCAAGTTTTCCTATGTATCGGGGAGATTCGCCCATTTTTTATACATATAAATTTTGGGGGGGTTCTTAAAATCATCCCTGGTGGCTAATGGGTCATATATTACATCTACATGCCACCAAGGGGAAAATAACATCATCAACTACTAGGAAAAGGTAAATAATAATAAGTAGGACAAGGATGGAGCATTAATTATCCTAACACTTGTTGTTGAATCTGGTCTTTATGCTCAAATGCATCTTATACCAACTCGCCCGTCAAATGTGTCTACACTTGCTGCTCAGTCTATTATACCGCTTTCTGTACTTTACTGCTCGCACCACTAATGATCTATAGGACCTTCTATGCCTCATCCTGTAGCTCTTTGACCATCTTAGTTCACTGTTGATGCTCGATCCTCAGTTGATTAACCTCCCACTACAGCTATTTGTTCTCCGTGAATTTAACCATTTTTCCTATAGGCGACATAGTCTTTAGTTGACTTTTCAAAATTGTCATTCTTTTCTATGTATCCTCCATCCTGACATTAATATGTTGTAGCTTTGCATCATCTAGAAGTTCTTCCCATGCTTGTATATCATCTTCGAATAATTTGATACATTCTCTTTCATAGCCCTTGATAGTGTTGATTGCTTCAGTGGCATCCTCACTTCACTGTGATGTTACTTCTAGCATAGTACTTAGTACTAAATTTTCCTCTAGTTCTCCAATATTGTCGTGGAACCCCAAAAGGACTACGGTAAATCTCATCATATTTTCTTCAGTATCCATATCCTCAACTAACTTGGCCTCTGGTACTGCGCGGCAAGATACCGCAACAACATTATATTTTTGCTCCTTCTCTTTGGCAATTCCCATTCCTTATACAACTTCTCATACTCCTCCTATAGTGTAGTATCCTACATTTGATACTTGATCATTTCACCATAATTTTTCTCATCTCGTACCTTGATCTCCTATACGACATGCTATTGAAGGTTCTGTAGCATGAACATGGGAAATACTGACAGTTTCAAATCAATATAGCTCAATTGATGAGCTTTCTCTTGTAATCCTAGATCGCCAAAACTTAACACTCGTAGTAGCAGTTGTATTGACTTACCCGTCGTAGTAGTGGATGCATGGGGCATCACTTCCTCATTTGTTCTTTCCTCTATCTACTGCACATCTCCCAGCTAGACTGGAACTATATTAATTCCTTGGATATCTTGTCACAGAAATTCGATTTGATCCATCACTCCCCCAAATAATTGCAAGGTTTTCTCCTTGGCTAACTTGGATGTCTCTTCTGCGACCTATCTCATACGATCATATAGGATGTTAATTTGATCCTTATTCAAATCAATGACATCCTTCTGCTTCTCCTCTTTTGATTTCTTCCTTTTTCGACCCACCACAGTCGATGCCTTTCTCTTATCACCAGGCTCCGGATCTGCCTCTGTCTCAATCAAATCCTGACCTTATTCCTGCTACTTCTCCTTAGTGTGACTATGTACCCTAGTACTCCTTCCAGGATGGTAGTCTATATCATCACCATGGGCTCCATTCCGCGTGGAGGTCCCACCCTATTCTTGATATTTCTATGACACATCCATGGATATCTGCTTAGGTTTGATCGGGAACTTCCACTGTATTGGACATTCATCGGTAATGGCAAGGATATCCTGCTTCAATAACTTATAAATAGTGACCAACCATTGTCTATTCGGATCATGTCTCGCCTGGACATACATGTGGTGAGGTCCAGCCTTAAATTTTATAACTCCCCTGAATTTAGCAACCGTCGACGCTGCTAGGTGTGGAATCATGGGTACCTAAAGTTAGAGTGCTTCCTTGTGCATGTAAAATTACACATTTTTATCAATTCGTCTATTTGTCTCATCGTTGATACATAGGTGTGCATACCGCACAGCCAAACATTGACCAAGCCGACAATCCATTGCCTGATATTCTTTCAGTTCCACCCAAGAAACAAATGAAATTAAAATACTAAGCCAAGAATAGTGAAATGGGTTACCTTTATCCAACGTGTTATGGAATTCACTAAGAAATTCATTCAGCGGGAAGGTGGCCCAATTCATTTGCACCCCTTATACAAACTGCTCTGCAATTGCAATCACCATCGTAGGTACTTGGTTTGGCTGACACTTCCTGGGCACCTTTCTTGCTAGCACATTTGCTTCAAAACGCAATCCTTCATCATTGATTGAGGCTATTTAATAGCCTCACTTATCTTTCCTCATATTATATTTTTCCTTCATACGGTTTGCCAACAACCTATCTTTCTCTTTTCCTACAAAAAATGTAGGAGGGTCAAGACCTTCCTTCATAAACCATATGATCTGCGCAATTAGGTCTGAATCAATATAAATCTTCTTATCGAGCCACAAGAACCCTCCATGCACACACAACAACAATTGTTTGACATATGCATTGAATTTCGTTGATCACCCGAAGTGCTGTATGTCAAGCAGCGACATAACACCTGACCGCTACAATCCTAGGGCCCATGGCATAGGCTCCACGAAAGTAGTTTGAGTTCCTGCGTCTAATATTGGCTACATATACTTTGTAGGGGCGAATTTTGAAAACCTCCTGAGGTCAAGATCTGCATAAGAAAACTTGGCAATCTTTCCCATCATATCTCCTTGAGTGATAACCCCCTTCGGTATTATGGGAAGTACCATGGAGTACTTAGCACTCCTCCCAATCCTTACAGGTTTCGCGTTTGGCTTCCTTGGTGGAACATATGGTGGAAGCAATGATGTAGAGTCGACTCCATATCCTAACGCTTCCTAATCATTCCTTCTCTTTGAACTTGTTTCAGTAGTTTACTGCCACGCAAATGACCACTTCTTCTTTGGTGGTTCAACCGAAACATGCGTCGACATAATTTCTAGTTGTCATTGTTCGACTGGAATGGTCACTCTGATAGCAACTTCTGCAATAGAGATATGTTCAACACTCATGTCAGACATCACAGCTTCCATCCTTATAGACCCGAATTTAGATTTCTTCAACACTCTAACACTTTGGGCTCTCGGTGTTCGCAATGCACTTAATCGCTCAAAAAATAATAAGCCAACTTATCGTTCTGATCGTTTTTTAAATCCGGGCTTTGATCTGTCCTATCATTGTTTTTCCAAGATTGAGTGAATCAGACCAAATCCTTAGCAATGATTATCCTTTCCGATGGTAATTTTGTTCACACAAGCAAGTCTTTTCTTCATTTAATGTGAGATTCTCCACTAATGCCACCACTTCGTGTGCCATAAATATAACATTTAATGAACATTCGGGCAACTTCGACAAAATTTCACTTCGAAAAAATTATTAATTTTGTATAACTACCTATTATGACAGAGTAAACTGTGACATGTACTAGACTCCGACCTAACTATCTTCGACACTAACTAGACTTCGACACAAAAATAACTTGGGGTTTCCAATTTTTTTTTAATATCTACAAGCATGTTCAATGTAGGAAGGCGTGGTTGTTCCTGTAAGGTTTTAGCTGGCTTCCATTTACCAAACCCTTGAGAATTTCTCCATTCAAATTCTGCAATTGCACAACACCTCCTTTTGTTACATAATTAATCACATAGGGTCCTAACCAGTTCATTCTTAGCTTACCTAGACGTTTGAAGAACTTACTCTCATATAGGAGTACTAGATCTCCTCTCTGAAACTACTTCCTTGTAATGTTGCGATCATACCATGCCATTTCTTTATATTTTTGGACTTCTTGTTGAAATATTGCTATGAACCGATGCTCCTCCAACTGTAATATTTGTTCCAGACTCTCTTCGACAGCACTAGTATCCAACATACCTGTGAATGAGGAAACCCTCAAACTCGGCACAATGTACTCCATTGGCATGATAGCGTCTTGACCATATACCAACTTAAAGGGTGTCTAGCCCATTAAATTATTGCATGTTGTCCTATATGCCCATAAGACTGCAGGGATCCTAAAGTCCCAATCGTCACAATTCACATTACAGACTTTTTTGAAAGCATGTTCCAGTATTTTGTTGAAATCTTTGACAGTCCCATTAGCTTGTGGATGATATGGACTGCTTTTTCGATGATAAATTTAAAACTCCTGAGTGAGTGCCTCAATAATCTTATTGAAAAAGTGGGATCCTTGATCACTCAAAAAAACTCGTGAAAAACCAAATCTAGTTATAACTACATTTTGAAACAAGAACTTCACAGCAATTGTAGCACTACAATCCTTCACCAGTTTAGCTTCATCCCACTTGGTCAAGTAATCTGTCGCAGTAATATGTAATGTGATCCTGAATTCTTCGCGGGTGGATTAATTGGTCCGACAAAATCAACAACCCATTTTTCAAAAGCCTACAAATTAACTTGTGGCACTAAGACATTTCATCCATCCTAGATAGTTTCCTAGTTCTATTACAAACATCACAAGATCGAAAATATTCTTTAGCATCTTTATGGAGTGTATGCCACCAGATCCTTGCTCGTAATATCTTTTGAGCTCTGGCTTTTCCTGTGTAGTGGCCTCTTGCAACACCTTCATGAGCTTCATCCAAAATCATTGGTCAATTATGCTTCATAACACAATGTATTAATACTTCATCCTGTCCCAACTTATATAATTGTCCATCTAGCAATTGATAATCTGCTACTTTGACAACCAAGTGTTTCTTTTGATTGATAAACAACCCTATGAGTGTCATTCCTATCGCCAAAAAGGTTACAATGTATAGAAAATATTCATCCACCATGTCGTCTAAAAACAGTTTCACATCTAGTACGTTATCATCCAATTTAACTAGCTCTTTCCCTAATTCTAACCTCGACCGATGGTTAGATCATGCATTTAACTTTCTAGGTTTAACTACAATCTCAAAATCATACTCCTGAAACAATAAGAGCCATCTATAGATTCTCCCCCCCAACATTGGCTTGTTAACGAGGTACCTTAGAGAAGAATGATCAGTAAACATTTTAAAATGGCCCCCAACAGATAATGCCTGAACTTCTATAGTGCATAAACCATAGTTAATCCTTCCTTTTTTGTCATAGTGTAATTTCTTTCTGCAATGGATAATTTCTGGCTAGCAAATGTGATGGGATGATAATTATCTCCTTCTCCTGGTTGAGCCAAAAATGCACCAAATTCAAAGGATGAATCATCAACATGAACATGAAATTATTTCTGCCAATCAGGGAACACTAAAATAGGTGCAGTCACCATCTTTTCTTTCAATGTGTCAAGGACTTGTTGTCACTCTTCATTCCACTAAAACTTAGTATCCTTCTTCAATAGCTTCTCCATCGGTGCTATGATCTATGCATACCCTTTAATAAACTTCCTATAGTACAATGTATGGCCCAAATTTGTTCTCAATTGCCAAGTTGTTGGTGGTGGTGGAAAATTTACTATAATGGCGATATTCGCAGGATCCACCAGCAAAACCTGTTTACAAAGCACATGACCCATCAACATACCAAATGAAGCACGAAAAATACATTTTTTCAAATTCAATGATATTTGATACTGTCTACATCGTTCCAACATCATCCTAAGGTTCTCAATATGGTTTTTCAACAATATGTAGATTGTCCAATCGTCGAAGTATACCTCCAAAAATTTATGTATGAACTCCTTAAAGGCTGCGACCATGACCCAGGAAAAAATAGCGGGTGCGTTCTTTAGATCGAAGGGCATCACTGTATATTGATAGAAATATCATTCAGTCATAAATGTGATCTTGTGTCGATCCTCAACAATTTTAATTTGATGATACCCTGAAAATTTATCTGTGAATGAGTATGCTTCCTGGCCACCCACATTTTCTAATACTTCGTCTGTAAAAGGTGTTGGGAATGAATCATACAGGAAACCATCATTTAGCTTCTCGAGATCTACACAAATTCATATTTCACCTATATTTTTATCTTGTACTACCATCAAACTAATCCATTTAGATTCTTTGGCATGTTTAATAATTCTTGCATCGAGCATTCTGTCAAGATCTGCTCTTACCGTTTCCTTATATTTTGGATTCAATCTATATGGTCATTGTTTGATAGGTTTTGCATCAGGTTTTAATGTGATTTTCATCTCTCCTAAATCACCAGCAATATCTTTCATCTCTGAAAACTTAGCAGGAAATAAATATCGATATTCATGTAATAGGTCAATAAGCTTACCTATGCTCTCATCATTCCAGTAATCCCCAATATTAACAAATTTAGGATTTTCACTTGAACCAATATTTATCTTCTTTTTCTTCGAGGCCTACAAGAATTTATCAGACTTGACTTTTGGACCCTCCAAATCTCGGCTTCCTTTTGTTTTTGGGATATCCAAATATCTCAGTTCATCATCCAGGTTGCCACTAATATTGTAACATTCCATTGCTTGCTCAAGTGTCGCAGTCCACTGCGGAAGATTAGATAGTTGCACGAGTGCTTCTTCATAAATATTAGCCTTTACTATTTGTAAAGTTGCATCTACGGATGGGTTCTCATGCTCATAATTGAAGGTTCTCCTGAAATTAATGGCCATGTCGTCCCATTCTGTTGTGCCTTGTCGCAGTTCCAAATTGGTATACTAGCTTCATGGTATAGTATCCAAGTTATGGATGAACATATGGACCCACTATTGTTTAGGTACATGTTGCCATTCTTTTGTACATGATGCTAAGTGATCGATGGGACTATTTAAACTAGTATACTTTTCTCGGTTATAATATTTTCCTTCTCCAAATTTGACTTCTAGCATTTTTTTACACTGCGACCAACCTTGTATCTTTTCCTTATGGGTGGCCCACCATCTTGTTAGAGTAGATTTCAATGCTACATCTAAAGCTAATATTATTTGTTGTTCAGGTACCTTCAAAATCAGAAATGAAAACATCTAAATTAGGCAAATCCTCATAAGTAGGTAGATCACATTCCTCTTTATTAACCCAACGAATTGATCTGGTAAACAAGCACACATCCTTGTAGATACTTCATGAAGCATGTTCTACCAATTCTCCAGTGCTTCCCCTGAGTCTAAGGAACACGAGCTAACACTTCACCAACTCAGGGTACCATCTGATGTTGGACTAATATAATCATCCATTCTTGAAGTATAGATATTTTCTAAGTCCTCAGCATTGTATTCCTCACGGATAGGTTCAAGATACCTCAGACCCTCCAAAGGATCCAAAGGTGCAACAATTATGATATCCCCTCCTTCAAATGTCATTAGCCTTTTCTTCATATTTATAATGGTATGGTTCTCAATCGCCCAATCAATACAAAGAAATGTTAGATAGGGGTTGGTGTCATCCACTATTTCTATAAATTCGAAATCATCATAACTTCGCAGTCCATCTATGTTGACAAGGACACCCACCATTATCCCAAAAGGTATAAAGTTCTACTAATTATCTAATTTTAACTGGACAGTCCACCAAATGATATTAGGTTTTCCCATAGCTTCCCATGTTTGTTTGGAAATAACATTCACATCTAACCCCAGATCTAGAATAATAAAGTCCATGTCAAAGTCCCCAATCTTCGCACTAAGTCGCAGTTCCCTCCATGTTCTTACCCTCTTTTGCAAGTTATTTAAATCCTTTTCCCGAGGAATGTCTTTTTATAATTCATCAATTAAACTCTGTAATTCCCTTAAAGCATATTCATCTTTTAATAAGACTAGACAGCTTTTTAGAAAGTTCTTCAATGTACTTACCCTTCCTGAGCTTCGCTTTGGAGATGATCGATCGAAGCAAACTGGCATATCATATATAAGAACTTTGTTGAATACTAGGGATGTAGATGTTGATGGTCCTCTCTAAGTTTTAGTAAATTCCTTCCTTGCATCCACAAATGTCGTTTTTTCCTTTTGAAAATCGAATGATACTGTTTGCTATGTGGTTGATCTAATTCTAAGAGCACGTGGGTGAGTACATATTTCTCTATCATCTCCTATCGCAACTCCTCTTCTTATAACAACAATGACAATTTCCTACTCTTGTCTCAGTTCTACTAAGATCTTTTCGACATTTTGGTTCTTATTTTTATTTCCATTAGCTTTCCACTTTGCTATGAGTTGTGGATATTATTCAATAGTGTGGTCCAATTCTCTATGGTATGTGCATGTCAAACATGGGTTTGGATAGTCCCTAGAAAAATTTCCTGGTTGACCACAATTATAACAGATTATCTGACCTCTACCTCTACCAAGTCCTCCTCTTCCTCTTCCCCGAAATCCAACCCTTGGCTGATTAAATTGCGCACTACTCCCTTCTCCTTATTCCTCACCTTTCATTCTATAAGCATATGTTGTTCTCTCTATGAGCAACTGATATGCTCGACAATCCTTCTCATTATGGCCAATTGAGCGATAGAATTTACAAGATAGGTTTTGCGGAGTACTTACAATTTTCTGCAATAGGTAGCATTCTTCTGGTCAATGTCCCCTGGTTTGAAAGATCCTACACCATACTCAAGCTCCAGGGTTCAACGGGTTAGGAGCTCCGACAACTATATAGTCATGAAATGTTGTGCATTGGTCTTTAGAATGACCCTTATCCTTACACGTGGTAAACCAAACATCTTCTTTTTTTTTCATTTCCTTCCTTGATGTCTTGAATTTGCAATGACAAGTTCGTCATTTGCGATTAGATTTGAGCCATACCTGCTCTGGTTTCTCCAACGGGTGACACTTCCAATTTCATATCCATCTCAAGAGCCTCATTATGCGACACAATCTTTTGTTGCATCAGAGGAGCTCTAATATGTGGCAGGAAAGCGGCTATACACCATTCTTTATGTTGAACATCAATCATCTGGAAGCTTACATGGGCCATCAGTGTCTTGAATCTCTAGTCAAAATCTTAGATAGATTCATTTGTCGATTTCTTGATCTCTTTGAGTTCGATAATATACTATGATTCATATTTTGTCTTCTTAAATTCGTCTCTTAAGGCATCTCTAATTTCTACCAGATTTTTCGGCGGTTGTCCAGTAAGTACCTTCACAAATGTCATGAACCAATCCAAAGTGCGACCTCTAAAAGTCATAATTAGTTGTGTTCTTTTTACATTATCATCATGCACTTGCTTAATAGTCGATACTGCATCACACAAAAACCAATGTTGATCTGGTTCTTCTGACCCATTCCCATGAAAGATTGGCAGTTTCATATCATCCCCATCCATTATGTTTCTCGAGGGTACTAGCTGATTTTGTATTACAGGACAAACACTTACAATGGAATTATTCGTCAAAGTAATATTCTGACTACCACTACTATTACTTACTTGCACAAACTACAATGGGTTAGTATTTCTTACCTCAGTTTCTGGATATGCCCGCGGGGTTGTAGGTATTTCGCAGTGTTTGGCCTGATCTGGTTCAAAATGATCTTCCTCAAAAGTGGGATGGAATTATTCTTCTTCTTCCACTTATTTATCGGATTCTTCTTCAATATTTGGTAATGGTTTGTAGTACTTTCCTTCAGTCATACTGCAACCCTTTCCTTTTGTTATAGTTCTCCTTTTCTTATTGGACCGAAATATTCTTCCACTCCACAGTAGACCACACTCTTCATTTGTTGTGTTGTCTTCTTCCCTTTTCATGTCAGCTCACTTCTTACAACATACTCCCAGACCATACCCTACCGACATCCTGAACCACCATGCACAAATGGCTTACTCATCAAATTCCATCCTCATAACCCATTTTTCACAAAGTAGCATTTTAATCCACAGTTTCAAATATTTCAGGTACTTACCTCGTGGTCCTTGGAAGAACTCTTGTTCAGGAATACTATAGGATTTTATGGTGTCTAGAGAAAACTCTATAATATACCCTTCTAATATTCTATCTAACTAGTAATCAACAGCACGAGATATTTTATTATCAACACCTTTAAGGGTTCGAATTAGCTCAGGCATTCACACCATAGGATTTCCCCCTTGAAAGCATATCTTTTTCAAGGTTAACCTCGCCAACCATTCAGTTAATATAATAGGAAATTATACAAAGAAAACTTCATGGATTTATGAGAAAACATACTTACCTAACCACGTTTCTGCATCAAGGCGTGGATCTATGTTCTGGATTTTAGCAAACTCTCTCAGCTTCTTATCGATCCAATCCTATATTTTGGGCTTAGTCGGATGCCACATACCCCTTCGACACAAATCTAGGCCCCAACAACAGAACCATTTTTTGGTGCATATCTACTTCTAGTGGGGTTCACTCACTTAAACACCAACAAACCCCAAGACACCGGCCCTTTCGGCATCACCTTCGAAGCAAGTGAAGTCTCATCTGTGGTATCTATGCAAACTGTAGGAACCACATTTCTGCAGCAGCGAAGGGATGCGACAAAAAACTAACAACCATGACATTCCAGACTTTGACAGAGCACATTACTTAATAGTTCACAAGATTGCATGTGTAACATTTAACTAACTGTGACATATGTTCATTAACATATCATTCATACACATTGATCAACACTTGTTCAACAATATTCAAAATGTAACAAAATATGCAACACATTATTACAGTATACATGCACATTGAACACTAGATGTGTTCGAATAATTAACCCATCTAGACCTTGGTTAATCATTATTTCATGTTTCCTAGTGTTTAGTACCATGTTAGTTATTCACCTAATTGCTTTCTTGGCCCACATAGTGATAGTTGACCCATGAATGCACCCTCTTTTTGCTTTTAAAGTATATTTTATGGGCTAGAGTGCACTAAGAGATTTTATCCTGATTTATTCTTCTTTATTGAGGTAAGGCCAACTTTTGTCTGCTTTTCTCATGGATAAGGATAAAGCTAGGGAACTAGGATACATTGGGAAAGTTTATGCCTTATTGCCTCATCACCTTCCTTCATTTTCTCCTGAAAATCCTCCATCTTGCTACCTTTTGGTCACTCATGGCCTACCTAAGCTTAGTTAGCCAGTTCGTGACCTCTTTCCTTGATTTGGAGACTGTTTTTGCCTAGATGGGGGATTTTTACTGAATCTAAGCCTTCCAATTGTGAGCATCTCGAATTGACTCTAAGGCATTCGAATTTCTCTACATAGATGTATTATTTAATGTACACTTATTTTTCATTAATAGATTGATGGAATTTTAGACAATTGAGCTATCATTCTCATGTGTTTCTGCTTAAATTTTCTCTCTTCTATGAATTCTTGTCAGATCACTGTGAGGATTTTTCTGTGAACTAGATCCATACTGTGATCAAATTTTCACATGGTATCAGAGCTAGCTGATTCCAATCTTACTCAGATACTTCCATTGAGCACCAAAAGTAGTGGAGTTTCCACAAAAATCCTAGGGCAATTTCCTTGAGACCTTTGGCTTTCCATTGGGGTCTACCCAAGTGTGATGCACTCCTGAATATGCTCCGCATCAAAGTAGAGTTTGATTGAGCTTACTGAATTTTCTTCCTGATTTTTTTTCCATCTCTTTTATGCAGGTATAACAACTTCATAGATTCAAAATTTGTTCCTCCTCTTACTCCATTCAATTATGTTGAGTGCAAGCCAAATACGGTTGCATCTCTAAAGAGACAATGTATCTATGATGTGTCTATTGGCATTCTGAGTGAGCCAGAGTCCTTTGAAGAGAAGAATTAATGGTTCAATGAATGTGATAGATCATTTGGAATTATGTGTCTGGTAATTCCTCCTTACATGTGCTACCTCATTGATGATACTGTTGATCTCCTATGTGAGCTTTGGAGCATTCTATACAAAGCATTTGGCTAGAAAAATGATGAGGAAGAGATAAGCCATATGGAGAGCTAGCCTATCAGATACACCTCCACAAATTTTCTCACTGATGTCACTAATGTCTCGACCTAAAATATATCTGAAGAATTTTTTCAGGATGAAGAAGAAGAAATTACAAAAACTTCAACACATACAGTTCATGTTGAAGATATTCTCCTTGATTTGAATGCTTCCTATGTTTTTCATGGAGCAGTAATTGAAGAGAGTTCTTCTTCTGTGGCTCTAGAATTTGATAAATCATATCTCTCTCATTCGCATGTAGCTTCTAATGATGAAGAAGGTTCAACTAATGGAACTACAGAAGTTGAATATGGATTCATCCATTCATCTCTTATGTTCTCCTATAAGTCTTCTAATCCAAATTTTGAGCAAGATAAGCCAGTCTATGCTCTAGAATCTGAAGAGGAATTTCATTCCTCTCTTTCACGTGAGTCCACTGGTGTGTAGAATGGTGATCTATTGGATTTTTTGGAATATAGATCAGAATTTGGAGGTGATTCATTCATCCTCCTCGGTGACATGCTTCCTATTTACTTCAACTTGATCATTGACACATGTTCTCAGAGTTGCACTGAAGATGGAGGACACCACCATTTGCTTGGGATTGATTCTCAAGCTCATCGAGACTCATTTGGACTTGATCTGAGGAATTTCAAGTCCAATGAGAACCTATAGTTGATCTCCTATCATATTTCTGCTACTGAGGATCCTATATCAATTATTGCTCTAAAATATCATCTTTCTTCTCATGAGTTTGTCGATTGTGCAAGAATGTGGTTCATTGGAGATTTCGGAAACTAGATCAAGATATGAAGTTTATCCATTCTATCTCCTTGGTTCCTTGCCTCCTCCATATTCCTCCATGGTCACATGCATATTTCCTCAAGGTAATAATAAAGTTGGAGACATCATGCACTCGCTTTGACACTTTCTCCTCACACTTGGAGATGATATAACTTCCTTTGATTTGAAGTACAGGTCTCAAGCATTTAATGGTACATTTGGTTCTGATATCACCCCTGTTGGTTCAAAGGAGATATCAAGGGACTATATACACATTCTTGGAGCTGATCCTACCTCATTTGGTTCGAAATTCAAGTTCCAGAATGATCTGCATATATTTGGATTGTTCTCACCATGTTTGGTTTAATGGACAAGTTCAAAGATCTTCCAGTTTCTCTTACTTCCATTGGTGGAGAAATCAAGCACGTGATTTTGGAGCATGATCCTCTTCTTCCAAAGAATACTATACCTCTAGACATCTAATCAAGCATCACACCTACTTCAGTTCAGAGCAGTTTATTTTTGGTGTGTCTTCATGTCCATTTTGAGAGGAGTTTTTTTCCATGTGGTTTTCCTCTTTTACCTTGGTTGATTGGACATAATAAATTGTAAAGGGTGACCATAAACCTTTGTTTCTTGGGCCCTAATCTCACATAAGTCAATCTTAAGGGGGGTGTTGGAATAATTAACCCATATAG
The DNA here is from genome assembly GCA_027924585.1 of Larix kaempferi. NCBI lineage: Eukaryota > Viridiplantae > Streptophyta > Pinopsida > Pinales > Pinaceae > Larix > Larix kaempferi. Next base: position 4,210,746 of record BSBM01000755.1, on the reverse strand, counting down.
ACCTTTGTTAAACATTATTTCATGTTTCTTAGTGTTTAGTACCATGTTACTTATTCACCTAAGTGCTTGCTTGGCCCACCTAGTGATAGTTGATCCATTAATGCACCATCTTTCTGCTTTTAAAGAAGATTTTATGAGCTAGAGTGCACTGATGGATTTTATCCTACTTTATTCTGCTTTACTAAGTTAAAGCCTGCTTTACTAAGTTAAAGCCTGCTTTACTAGTAATTTGGGGTTCAAATCCCCCTGGGGTAAGTACTGAAAATGGCTCCCCAAATGCCTCCAAACCCACTCAAATTTATGAACAGAGGTATGTAATGTGTTAATTATGTTATTAAAGTCTCATATGCACCATTAATGGATTATTATAACTGTTCTCACCCTCTCCCATTCAACTGCAAAAATCCCCAATTCGACCCTTGGGGAAATGACACTATTTCACCTCCCAATACAACTAAACTGAGTAACAATGCTTCAAATGCTCAAGTACAGTACATGAAACTTGTATAATACATCCATGGCAGTATATTGATCACAAATATATCATAGAATCATCCATTCATTCAAAATCATCAGCATTACATTGATTCACAACAAGGTAGTGGGGAAATGACACTGTTCTTTCATTAAAATTGAGATTTATACATTTCTACTTGGAATTTCAACCTGAAACTTTCTGGAGATGAAGAACAGAGTATTTAATTCATATTATAAAAGAAATGGGGCATTAAAAGATTTCCCAAAGAGTACAATAGCTCACCAAAAATGTCCTCCCTCAAGGAACAACAATATGCCATCAAAACTGGAAATGGTTGAAGGAGTGAGCTACAATAGAAGAAACCATGAGCTGCCCTGTAGCTTACACCTGCAAATAAAGACTCCATTAAAGCTCCAAATGAAAGGTCTGAATGGCCTTTCCAATTACCAACTTGGATGGGAATCTTTCACCCTCGAAATTGGCTAAGGCAAGAAACTAGTCATCCACTAGCTCTCCCTCTTCACAAATGCAATTGCAAATTCTAAAAATGATCAAAAGCCCCTTTCATTATTTTTTATTGACATTTATAAAGTTCTAATGTCCTCCATGGGTCTAGTTCCTTCCAAGAGACTCATGCCAACTCAAGTTGGGAAGAGATTCCAAAGAACACCACTTGTACACCAATTCCTAGTCTCCCACTTCCACCAAATCACATGTGGAAGCATATTAGCTGCCCTAACACCCTTGAGCGCCCTCTTGGAGTCTATTTTTATCCCTGACATGTCATATATGTCATATGTCAGCCTTTAGGTCTGATTTGTGTCATAGGTGTCATAGCATCTTCATCATTGTTGTCATAGAGCTAGGGAATCTAGCCCAAGTGTCTCACTAGCTCCAAATTGCCTCTTCTTCTTCCATGGGAGTTACTCTTCCTCTATATTTCGACCTTGGATGAGTCATGCCATGAATAATACCTTTTGGACTCCCCCAAGTATGTTACCATTCACCTTGAATTCGAATTGGTGAGAGAATGATGCCAAGTGTAGTGGGGAAATCTAGCCATATGTGGGTCCCACTTCCTCCATGTGTCTTCATGATCAAATTCCACTTTGATTTTCACTTGTATATATTTATTTATCTCCTTTCCCAATATTGCTTGTCCTCAAGCAATTTCAAACATGGGTGTTGAAGAACCTGCTTTCTGTATAATTCTTTGAAGTTGCCATTGAATTGCCCAACCTTGAATCTTTGAGTTTCCATGAAGATTTTAAAGAGGAACCACCCTGCTTGCTACTACACTACTCTGATAAAAATTATTTTATTTAGTGGGAAATCCGTCTCCCATACTTCTTGTTTCCCCAAAAAAATTGAAACCAATGAGACAAAAATTATTCCAGGATCCCATTGCTTGTATTGCACCCGAACAATTAAGAGTGCTCTCCAACCCATACCATCAGATAAGAGGATTCCTGGATCCCATTTTCTTGTATGCATTCTTCCAAACATCATGAGTACAAAATATATATCATCAAAGTACATAACTACATAATGAAAATTAATATCAAGGAGGTGCTTCATCAAAGAATCATGAAAGTGCTTATACCTCCAAGCAAGTAGACCACCATTTTCCAAGTGCATACAAGCTTCAAGTGACCAATCAAATCTGCTCCAATGACATAGGTGAGGATCCCATGTCCTATAAAGCTGCTCCAAAAGGATGTGATATGCATCAAAATATTCAGCCATGTATTCTTTCATCCAAGAAGTGAATGAAGAATCTCCACTAAAATCTGAACCAAATAATGAGCAGAAAAAACAAGGAGACTTCAAATGACTCAAAGAAGTCTCACCCATACATCCCTGAATGTGATCATCGTAAACATATAAAAAAGTATGTGGCTTCCAACAAAAATTTTCTCCAATCATAAATCTATTCACCCAAGTGTTGGATGAAGTTCCTCCAACATCAAATGAATCAAGTGTTGCGCAAAAAAAATCATGAGTCTTCAAGTGACTCAAATGCATATCATAGGTGCATCCATGTAGATGTGGATCATCATAAAGTAACAAAGGATGCTGCTGCAAATTTGAATAAGAATGTGCTCCAACCATATCATCATAAAAAGTAAATCTAGGAGTTCCATACTCCTCATGTGGCACCATCAAAAAGAACCCTTTCACCCATACTTCATTAAGACTATTGTTGCAAAACATGGAATTGTAGGATGTAGGAGAATGAACCAAATCACCCAAATGATCAAAAAGTACAAAAATTTCATCATGGGAAGGATCCATATGGGTAGTATCATGCAGCTCCTTCAAAAGTGTGAACTCTTTGTCATAGTTTGGTTCCAATGTAGAGGAATCATGCTCTTCTTTAAAAATTGCATAACTTTCATCAAGATACAATTCAAATTCCTCTTCCACCACATCAAGTGTTTGGATCTCTTCAAGTTCATCTTCAAACACATCAAGAACATTCAAATTTTCACATTTCTCATGATCCACCATTTCATGAGAATCCTCCAAACAATCTACCATTTGACAATCTGAAACATAGGAGGAAAAACAAGTATCTTGCAACTTTTTAAGAAGTTGCTCATTTTGAATTGTGAGCTTATGATTATCCTCTTTATTCTTCAAGTATGCACCATGTAACAATTCATTAAGCTCAAACAAATGGTTTTTATCAAAAAGAAAAGACATGAAATTACCTTTGATGTGGCACATTGCTCTTTGAATCTTCTCCTTGTCTTCAAGGAAGGATGTTTCCTCCAATGAAGTATCTCTCCAACAAGAATTTGACACCAATGCTTGAGTGTCATAGAGAATGCTGAGGGACTCTTGGATCTTCTTTTCATTCATCTTTAAGGACCCTTCAAGAAAATGAGGCTCTTGCAAATGAACCTCCTCATCTTCTTCATTTTTTCTTGGACCAACTTCATGAAGCTCAAGTGGTGATGGGGAAGTTGATCTTGGTTCTTCTTCAACTGCTACAAGGTCTTCATTATCATGCTTAATGAAACTTGTACTTGTAGAAACACTTTCAAAAGTGATCTCTATGTCACCAACATATAGGTGTGAGCACCCATCAGTAGGTACTCCTTCATAGTTTAAGCATCCATTAGTAGATGCTCTTTGGTTCATGTCTAAGGTAGAACGTGTCTCGAAATGATCTTCCATATTTTCAATAGAATCTTCTTCATGCTCTTGTGATGTCTCTTCCTTTTGCTCCTTAAATCAAGCTGATGCATTTTGCCCCTTGTTTTCCTTAGGATCAGTATATTTGGAATCTCTTCTTGAATAAATCTCAAAAGCTCTCCTCAAGGAGGACATCATTTCATGCACACATATATGATACTCGCTCCAAGGGTTTTTACAAGAAGGGCATAAACCTTTCTTCACTAACTCCACATCTTCATTTTTGGGCCTATTTTCAAAAACATGTTCAGCATAGTACTCAAAAGACATGGCATTTTGTGTATTTTTGCTCGAAGCAAGATATTCTTGATATTTTTGATATTGTTGGGGCAAGGTTTTATATTTTTCTCTCCATCTTTGGAACTCCCTCATAGAATTATCCTTGGTTGGTGTGACACACTCATATTCATCAGATCTAAAGTCATAAGAATAATCTTCATTTCTCTTGAAATTGTAATAAGTGTTGCATGATGGCACCTCTTCCTCGTACCATTCACATTCTGCTTCATATTGCTCATAAGCATCTGCATATTCCTCATAAGAATTGTACTCATAGGATTCATCATAATAGTAAGACATGGCTGCCAATTATTCTTGAATGTATGTACCTAATCCACAGGTGCAAGGACCATGCTCTGATACCACTGTAATGTCCCTTATTAGGAATTTTATTAAAATTGCAATTTTCCACTTTTTTTCCCTAGTTCGACCTTTGACTAGTTTTGATCTCTAGGTCCCAAATTTGCCCCAAATGATCCCAAATCTTATGAGAAGGTATATGAAAAATATTAAAAAATAAATATGTGTTTCAGGGATGCCTTTGGACTTTTAAAATACTTATGCAAATCCTCTTTCAATTCTCATCAATGTAGGTAACTTTACTAGTGATTTTCCTTTGACTAGTATTGGTCTCTAGGTCTCAAATTGACTCCAAATGCCTTCAAATCTTCAAGGAAGGTGTATGAATGATATTAGAACTTGAATATGATGTTTATGGATGAAATATGGACACCAAAAGACCTCTGCAAACTCTCTTAAGATTCTGAACCAATTATGCAATTTTACTAGTAATTTGGGGTTCAAATCCCCCTGGGGTAAGTACTGGAAATGGCTCCCCAAATGCCTCCAAAACCACTCAAATTTATGAACAGAGGTATGTAATGTGTTAATTATGTTATTAAAGTCTCATATGCACCATTAATGGATTATTATAACTGTTCTCACCCTCTCCCATTCAACTGCAAAAATCCCCAATTCGACCCTTGGGGAAATGACACTATTTCACCTCCCAATACAACTAAACTAAGTAAAAATGCTTCAAATGCTCAATTACAGTACATGAAACTTGTAGAATACATCCATGGAAGTATAATTATCACAAATATATCAGAGAATCATCCATTCATTCAAAATCATCAGCATTACATTGATTCACAACAAGGTAGTGGGGAAATGACATTGTTCTTTCATTAAAATTGAGATTTATACATTTCTACTTGGAATTTAGACCTGAAACTTTTTGGAGATGAAGAAAAAAGTATTTAATTCATATTATAAAATAAATGGGGCATTAAAATCTTCCCCAAAGAGTACAATAGCTCACCAAAAATGCCCTCCCTCAAGGATCAAGAATATGCCATCAAAGCTGGAAATGGTTAAAGGAGTGAGCTACAATAGAAGAAACCATGAGATGCCCTATAGCTTACACCTGCAAATAAAGACTCCATTAAAGCTCCAAATGAAAGGTCTGAATGTCCTTTCCAATTACCAACTTGGATGGGAATCTTTCACCCTTGAAATTGGCTAAGGCAAGAAACTAGTCATCCACTAGCTCTCCCTCTTCACAAATGCAATTGCAAATTCTACAAATGATCAAAATCCCCTTTCCTTATTTTTTATTGACATTTATAAAGTTCTAATTTCCTCCATGGTTCAAATTCCTTCCAAGAGACTCATGCCAACTCAAGTTGGGAAGAGATTCCAAAGAACACCACTTGTACACCAATTCCTAGTCTCCCACTTCCACCAAATCACATGTGGAAGCATCTTAGCTGCCCTAACACCCTTGAGCACCCTCTTGGAGTCTATTTTTATCCCTGACATGTCATATATGTCATATGTCAGCCTTCAGGTCTGATTTGTGTCATAGGTGTCATAGCATCTTCATCATTGTTGTCATAGAGCTAGGGAATCTATCCCAAGTGTCTCACTAGCTCCAAATTGCCTCTTCCTCTTCCATGGGAGTTACTCTTCCTCTATATTTCGACCTTGGATGAGTCATGCCATGAATAATACCTTTTGGAATCCCCCAAGTATGTTACCATTAACCTTGAATTCGAATTGGTGAGAGAATGATGCCAAGTGTAGTGGGGAAATCTAGCCATATGTGGGTCCCACTTCCTCCATGTGTCTTCATGATCAAATTCCACTTTGATTTTCACTTGTATATATTTATTTATCTCCTTTATTAAATATTTATTCCATTCTAATGTTCAAACATCATTTATTATCCCCATTATTCAAAATCCCAAAGCTTCCACCCCAAACCTACGAAACTAGTAATTTTCCTCCTTGGCAATTATTTGACCTTTAGCATCAATTTGACAAAATCTAATGAATAGGGCCAATGTTATTAGGCCATTTTGACCCAATTCCAAATTTGGGACATGACAGACTTCAAATACAAGACTTCCAACTGGAATCAGAACTCTACACCTTACCGTTGGGAGGAGTAGACATCATTTTGGGAGTCCAATGGTTACAAACATTGGGAACATATTCTGCCAATCATCAAAAACATTTCATCAAGTTTAAGTGGAAAGGGAAAAATTTTAAGCTATATGGTTTTCATCCACCAAACACACAAGTAGTTTCATCTCAGCATATGGAAAAACTCATTCGAAAAGGGGCATCAGCATATGTAATACAATGTCATCAACTGGAAGGAAAAGAGGAGGAACCAAATGAGTTCAAAAAGGAAATCCAAAAATTACTCCATAAACATGAACACATATTTCAAGACTTACCCATGTAGCTACCACCAGAAAGAAGTATAGAACACATAATCGAGATTAAACCGGGGTCAAATCCTGTCAAGGTTAAACCATATAGGTATCCCCACCACCACAAAACAAAAATAGAAAGGTTGGTTCAAGATCTACTAAATTGTGGTGTCATCACTAAGAGTAGAAGCCCTTATGCAGCTCCAGTCATGCTAGTACGGAAGAAGGATGGATAGTTTAGATTATGTATAGATTATAGAGGATTAAACAAAATAACAATTAAGAACAAGTTTCCAATCCCCTTCATCGATGATATGCTGGATGAACTTCATGACGCAAAATATTTTTCGAAACTCGATTTAAGGTCAGGGTACTATCAAATCAGGTTCAGATTAGAGGATATCGCAAAGACTGCTTTCCAAACTCATGAAGGACATTATGAATTCAAAGTAATGCCTTTTGGGTTAACTAATGCCCCTGCCACATTCCAGGCAACTATGAATGAACTATTTCAGCCATACCTAAGGAAATTTGTGTTAGTATTCTTCGATGACATCCTTATATATAGCAAGACATGGAAAGAACATTTGACGCATCTAGAAGAGGTTCTATCTCTTCTGAAGGAAAACCAGTTCTATGCAAAAAAGTCAAAATGCACATTTGGGAAGCAAGAAGTGGAGTATCTCGGTCATATAATCTCAAAGGAAGGAGTTAAGGTGGACCCAAAGAAGATCCAGGCGATGAAGGAGTGGCCCAAAACAAAGAATGTTTCAAAATTGCGAGGATTTTTGGGATTAACAGGTTACTATCGAAGGTTCGTCAGGAACTATGCACACGTCACTGCCCCACTAACAAATCTCCTAAAAAGAAATCATTTTCAATGGGATGATGAAGCAAGAAGATGCTTTGAAACGTTGAAACAAATTATGTCTTCAACTCCCGTTTTGGCAACACCTGATTTTGCAAAACCATTCGTAATCGAATGTGATGCTTCAGGGTATGGGATAGGAGCTGTGCTAATGCAAGAAGGTCATCCAATCGCTTTTGAAAGTAGGAAGTTGAACAAAAGAGAATACCTACAGTCTACATACAACAAGGAAATGCTTGCCATCATGCATGCATTAACTAAATGGCGACAATACCTTTTGGGAATTAAATTCCTAATCCGAACAGATCATAATAGTCTACAACACTTGTTACAGCATAAGACATTAACAACCGAACAACAAAAGTGGATAGAGAAAATCTCTACCTTCGATATGGAGATCCTACATAAAAGGGGGAAGGACAATGTAGTAGATGATGCTTTATCAAGGAAAGATGAAGAGATACAAGTCTACGCTGTATCCATGGTGATCCCAGAATTTTTGGACGAAATTCGTAAGGAATATGCCAAGAATTCAGAGGTTTGCTCCATAATTAACAACATAAATCAGTATCCGAAGTTTGAATGGAAGAACGATCTCTTATGGTACAAAGAACGTATTTACTTAAGTTCCAATTCCAGTTTTAAGACCAAGGCGCTTAAAGAGTCACATGACTGCCCAGCCGCTGGTCATGTAGGAATTTTTAAAACCTACTATAATGCAAGGCAATCATTCTTTTGGAAGGGTATATATGCCGACATTCACAAGTATGTTGCAGATTGTGACATTTGTCAGCGGAATAAAACTGAGAATATCTCAAGTCCTGGGTTACTCCATCCGTTACATATTCCAAATAAAAAATGGGAGGAAATTTCAATGGATTTCATTGAAGGTCTACCCATATCAGATGGAAAAGACAAAATATTAGTTGTGGTAGACAGGCTAACCAAATATGCACATTTTGTTGGAGTGAAGAAAACTGATTCAGCAAAAGAAACAGCCGAAGCTTTTTGTAAAAATGTCTACAAATTACATGGTTTTCCGAAGATTATAGTAAGTGATAGGGATGCCAATTTTAAAGGGAACTTTTGGAGAGAGTTTTGCAAGCAAATTGGAACGTCTCTTAACATGAGCTCAGCTTATCATCCCCAAACAGATGGACAGACAGAAGTTGTCAATAAATGCTTAGAAACCTACCTCCGTTGTTTTGTAATTGATAAGCAAAATAAATGGTTCCAATGGCTACATCTTGCGAAATGGTGGTATAATTCTACTTATCATACATCTGCAAGAATGACATCATTTCAAGCCCTATATGGATATGAACCCCCAAAATGGAAGGATTTCATTACCAACCAAGCAAGGGTCGCATCAGTAAATGACCATTTAGAAGAAAACCAAAAGGTTGTCCAAGTACTTAAAGAGAATTTGAATACTACCAGGAATAGAATGAGACAACAAGAAGATCGACACCGAACAGAACGAGAATTTGAAGTTGGAGATTGGGTATTTGTAAGACTACAACCCTATAAACAATTATCACTTAAACGAGGTGGAAAAAATAAATTGGCTCCACGTTTTTATGGCCCATATCAAATCAATAAGAAGATTAGTCAGGTGGCATATGCGTTGGAATTGCCAACTACAAGTCGCATCCACAATGTTTTTCATGTTTCATGTTTGAAAAAGATGATAGGTCAACACCAGAAGGCACAAACAATACTTCCCTTGTTAGATGAAGAAGGAAGAATCATATTCGAGCCAGAATCTATCATTGCTACTAGAGAGAAGAGATTAAGAACGCGAGTCATTAAAGAATACCTCATAAAATGGAAAAATCTTCCCGAAGAAGATGCAACATGGGAATCAGAACAATTTTGACAGTTACATCCCTCATTACCCTTGCTTTGAGGACAAAGCTCTTTAAAAGGGAGTCGCAATGCTATGAATATTAAATACTGTATTAAATTAATCAGTAAATTATTAATTAGTTTAATTGAAGGGACGTGACCCTTCTTAAGAATGCTCAAACCTTATAAAAGGCGAGCTCTTGTAAAGCGTTAAGCATCTTATCAATTCAATAATATATCTTTTTATTCAATATGGATCTCGTGTCCTAGTTTTTCTGTTGCATTCTTTTATCCTTCATTTTTTACAAATTATACACCACACTATCAATGCAATGATTGTCATCATAACATGTTTCAAGTTGTTTTGTTGCATATCCTCAACACCAAAATACTTAACAATGTCCACCATAGTAATATTATGCCTTGATATGCAAAAATAAAATAACCTATTGTTGGTTTTAATTTAAACAATTTCTATATGACTAGTTGAGACTCTTTGATGTTCATATTGACTATCCATCAGACATTGTTTTTAAAAACTTCCACATGTTAATTACAAATACAAAAACCTATTCAATATTGTGGAATATCTATACACAAATTTCCCAAACCCAATCAAGTCAGAAGGAGAGCCTTTGAATTCCAAAAAATTTACTTGGAAGTGTTAGTTATTAATTAAAATCATAGAATCTATTGTATAAAAGTTAAATCCATTCAAAAAATATTTTTGGCTAACATAATCCCTAAAAAAACTAAAGGAGGATCCTAATCTCTCTATGGAAACCCTATACATGAATCTCTTTGGTCTTTTGTCTGAGATTAGCATCAAAAATGGTGAAGGGATGGGGATCAACCCCTCCCCCAGAGGTCAAATATTTTAAGTCTCTGGTAGCATCCTTGGGGGGAAACAACCTGAAATCTCATACTCCAAATATGTAAAATGCCTTGAAGAAATACATGAAGTGTCCTTACTACCCACAGTTCCGAGGAGGGTTGCTCTTGCCATGGCAGAACGGGTTTTGGTTGGTCAGTTCACGAGCCTCTATCCCTCACTGAAGTCTATGGATGTTTGGGTTCAAAAGAAATGGAATTTTCTCCTCTCTATAGGATCATCACATACTCAATAGGTAATGGTTTTTTCATCTTCCAATTTGAAAAACAATCAAATCGTGATCTCATTTTCAGGAATGACCCCTATTTCATGGGCATTAGGGGTCTATGTCTCATTAAATGGACTCCATAATTCGACCCTTTGGTGGATATTCCATCGGTAGTTCCGTTCTGGGTGAAACTTCCCCATATTCCCATCCACTACTAGAATAATGAATCTATGAAAGCAGTCAATAATGCCCTGGAAAAATACATTAATAGAGTCAAACGAAAAGACTAGTTCTCATGTGCCCAGATCTGTGTGGAAGTAGACTTGGAAGTTGATCTCCCATAAGCAATTAAACTATTTTTTTATGATTGGTCTCAGACCCAGCAACTAGACTACAATCAATTTCCATTAAAATGAAAAATTTGTCATGAGTATGGGAACTTCACGAAAGACTGCAAGAAATCCTTGAAAAAAACTATAAAAACAGAGTCGAAGGAACCTTGGAAGCAAGTAAATAAATCCTAGATCTAAAGTTGGAGGTCCTAGGCAAGTAAAACATAATAATAAAAGCGCTCCACAACCAAAATAAATCCCATCAAGGGAATCCTTTGAAACCCTCATCCAACTATATGAGGAACAATACGAAGAGGCCCAAGAAAACCTCCCGGTGGATATCCAATATCAAATCACCACGGAGATAGAATATGGAAAAATGCAAGTCACCCAAAGTGTATTAAGCAGAGAGGTTGCATCTTCTCAAGATACTCGGGAAGAAGAAGAGTTGGATCGGGAAACGAACATGGGAAAAGGAAGAAGATCGAACAAAGAAGTAATAGAAGATGAAGTAGAGAAAGAGAAATCCCTAGGTAACCATCTCACAATCGAAAAATCAATGTGAATAATAGGAAGAGGGAAGGGTGGAGGAAAATCAAAACCCTATGAAGACGCCCTCAAGGGGTCTTCAACCTTTACAACAGTTAAGTAATGAATATTGTCTCCTAGAAATGTAGGGGGTGGGTAGTAAGGGAAAATTGGAATCCAAGAAATATTTGATAAAAGTGGAAAAACATGGCATACTCCTAATATAGGAGACTAAGATCGAGAAGGAAAGCCTCAAAAATAGAAAAAAAAAACTTGGAAATCAAGCTCTGGAGCAACATCAAGTTCACAAGGAGCCTTTATAGGAATCATGACCCTATGGAACGAATCCAAATTCTAGTTGTAATCCCATATTGAAAATAGGAATTGGATTCTAACATAGCTTCTCAATCAAGAAGATAGAATATAGGTATGTGTAATAAACATTTATGCACATGTTTTGTATACAAAAAAACAAGAATGTTGGACCTCAATTAGAAATCAATTAGAAAATTTCCACAATCAAAACTTCATTCTCGCTAGCGACATGAACATAACCCTATATAGGGAATAAAAAAGGGGTGGATCCATTGTTCAAGATCCCTTTAGAGAACAAGTGGAAGATATAATTCAAGATTGGGATTTGATGGATATAAAATCCTGTAGAGGAAATTTCACGTTTTCAAATAAAAGAGTTGGGCCTGGACATGTTGTGACATGACTTGATTACTTTCTTGTCTGTAGCTAACTCCTATTTTTGGATTAAAATATATCCTCGTCAATCCTCCATAATGGCATTTCATATCATAAACCAATTTCCATATCCCTTGTCAAAGGTAAAAATCTACGTCCAATCCCCTTCATATTCAGTCCAATTTGGATCTATAAGCCATTTTTTCTAGAGACAATTCAAGAAGCATGGGCACAACCTGTGATATTATCTCCCTCTTATGCATCGGAAGAAAAGATTCATTGTACCAAAAGGGAACTCAAAGAATGGTTCAAAAAATACCCCCAACCTCTAGTCCAAGATAGAGTACTGGAGAAAAAAATCCTAACAAAGCACCAAGAAAAGATGGAAAGTTGTCAGATCACTAAAGAATATTTAATTACAGAAGAAAGGTTGCAAACATAATCGAGTAAAGCATGTAAATATGAAGAGGAACACTAGAGACTGAAATCAAGAAGTATCTGGCTAAAAGGAGGAGACACGCACATTGCTTACTTCCATAAGCAAACTCAAGCAAGGAAACTAAATAACAATGTTGCAGAAATTAAAAATGAGGAAAGAGAGATTATCAAAGACTTTGAAAAAATAAAAATAAAAGCATCCTTCCACCACTTCAGATCATTATAAATAGAAGAAGTTAGTCAACACTTAGAAAACTCAGAAGAGCCACTCTCGCAGATTTCACAACTAGCCTCAGCATATGAAAACTCTGATATGAATAAACAAATCTCAGGAAAAAAAAAAAAAAAATGCAAGCCATCTAGAATTTCAAACTTGCCAAATCCATGAGGCCATATGGATTTTTTATTCACTTCTTCTGAGCTTGTTGGGCGATTATAAAAGTTCATATTTTCATAATTATAACTCAAACTCAATTTAAGCAAAAACTGGGGGGGGGCAACTCTTCCTTTCTTTCCCTCATTCTGAAACAGAGGTCTCTCTCTTCCTTTTCCAAGTATTGGCCAATTTTGCTCTGCAACTCGTCATACAAAATAGTGGTCAAAATCCTTGCAAACATAATGAACAAGATCATGCCCATAATCATTTATGCAAATCAAGGGGGGTTTGTATAAAAAATACTGCTAAATGAAAATGTAATTCTAGTTCAAGAGGCCATTAAATCCAACAAAAGAAGAAAAGAAAAAAGAATGGTTATCAAGGTAGACATGGGTAATGCCTTTGATAGAGTGAACCATGATTTCTTATACAAAGTAATACAAAAGTTTGGGTTTGACGCCAAATTCATATCATGGTTTAAAGCATGTATTGGAATCCCTTGGTTATCCCCCCTTGTCAATGGAAGACCCTCGTACTTATTTCAACTGAACCGTGGTCTTTTCCAAGGATTCCCTCTCTCTCCCTTCCTCTACATAATTCTTGTATATGTTTTAAGCAGAAAGTTAGAGGCAGAAAGACAACAAGGAAACTTACCAGGTATAAGCATGGCTTCAGGAGTAAAGGAAATAAACCATTCCCAATTTGCATATGACACCCTCTAGCTGGGTGGAGCCTCACTCATTATGGAACAAATATTTGAAAAAAATCTCTCCTCCCTTTGTAAATCCTCCAAAGGAAATATCAACAAAACGAAGAGTCACATCTACACATGGAATGTCCCAAAGGACTTAGTAGTGGCCATATCAACGAAGCTCAAAATTCCAACCTCAGTAGAGTGGAAGGAATTTAAGTATTAGGACCTCCTAATTTCATTCTCAACCCCTTTGACAAGAGCCTGGGACTCCCCAATATTGAAAGTAAAAGGGAAACTCCATAACTAGGGAACAATGTGGTTAAATCCTGTACAATAGGGTGTAGAAAGCTCTGCAAGGAAAATATATAGGAGGTCATGGCCTTCGTTGTCTAGATTTCTAACCAAAAGACGTTTCACATTCTCATGATATTTGGAAACTCTGTAAGGAATCACTAGAATTTTCTAAATCTGATCTATTTTGGATACTGGTAAATGGCAAAGATATAAGGATGTGGAAAGAAAAAATTCACAATCGAGGCCCTCTCCTCTCTTGCCTAGATCTAGATCCCCTACAAGATTGGCTAGACTCTCAAGGCATCACACACTTGTGGGATATTAGTAAATGGGACAGAGAGAATGGGAATTGGGATGGCTAGATTAAGCTAGATTTGCCAACGGAATTGAAAGCACAATATGGAAAATTAAAACAGCTTATATGGGGCTATCCCAATGCATAAAAGAGAAGAATACCCTAGAGCATGGGGGCCCAAAATCCAATACTCTATTTCTCAAGGATATGTATCCCTTGTAGCCTTAGAAGGGGATTCCCCTCAATCCCAAATGTGGAACAAACTTTAGAATTCTATTGCCCCCCCCCCAAAAAAAAATAAAAATTATTGGTTAGTTGCACATGGTAAAATTCTTATAGGGGAAAATATTCAAAAACATGGAATCCAGGGACCATCAAGGTGCCCCCTATGCTTAGAAGCCGAAGAGACAATGGATCATCTCCTTCTCAACTGTAACTACACTAAGAAGGTGTGGAGAACTGTAATGGGTCATCTAGGCTTTAGGGAGGAAATCCCACCTTCCATAAAAGTTTCCTACTCCTCTTGGTTCTCTGTAGCGTACAGAAAATTCCAATGCAAGTATTTTCTTCATCAAGCCTAGTTGACTCTTCCAAAATTTATCTTTCAAAAAATTTGGCTTGCCAGAAATAGACAAATTTTTCATAACACTATAAGCCTCCCAATCAATTCCACTGCATAGGTCAAAATCCTACTGAAATAATGCTTATCTCTATATTCTCTCCCCTAATATACCAATATCTCTAAGGTGGAAGAAGATTGGCTAGTTTGGGCCCTTAACCCCCATCCATCCCCCTCCTCTTGGCCTCTCCCAAAATTTGATCGATCTTGGAATCTCAAAATGTTAAAAGATGAATTCAAGACATGGACAAGAAATCAAGGATAGTACTGCTTGCACTTTGATAGAGATTCTAAAGAAACCTAGGGGTGGCAGGAGCGGGGGGGATGATATTTAACCCTGAGGGAAAACCGATCAAATATTTTCTTGGGGTCTCAAAATCAGAAAAAATAAAAATAAAAATAAAAATAAAAAATAAAAAATAAAAATAAATAAAAAATTAATTAATTAATTAAAAAGCAAATAGAACCTCTTTCCCTTCTGCAATCCTGTAAAATTTTCTATAAGGAAAGAATATCCTCTACTGTCATCCTAGAGGATTCCTTTCTTATCATTGGTTATATGAACAATTACACCAGGCCACAAGACCTCTAGATTCAAAGAATTTTGTCCTAAATCAAACAATAATTAAGAACTATGACTAAGGTGCAATATATGCATATCCTACAAAAAATAAATGAAGAATCCAATTCCTCAGCCAACCTAGTAGCCCGGGTGAATGAAAAAACACTCTGCATCGATCAAATAGAGGCCACATGGGAGCCTATCCCATGATGATTGAATTATGAAGACGTTGGTGCATGGGAGGCATTCAATTCCCATGTCCTCCTGCACAAAGCAAATAAGGTGGATAGGTCTTGTCAGCTTCACAGAATCATGTCTTGAGTGGAGTAATCAATGCGATATAAATATTCACACAAATTGTTCCTAAAAAATATCTATCTCACAGGTAATCAGGAACAAGAATAAGGTACAACGGATGAGGCCAACTGACAACCCAGCAATCTTGATTTTTACAAGGGGGGTTAATTAATCTGTAGGCTCAAGTAATTGTGACCATCTCCTGTAGTAAAGAGAATTGTATCCAAGTCATTCAGAGCAAGAAGGTAAGCAGGGAACAAGAGTTGAACCAACCCGTAAATTTGACAGTAATGTTGTGGAAATAGGTCCATGGAGGGGAGATGTTTGTATACACCACAGCCTACTGAGAGTAGAGGAAGATAACAAGAATATGATAAGAGACCAACATCACCATATCAGAGATTATGACCAAGAATTTGAAGCTCTAAGCCTACGGATAGAGTAGGAAGAAGAAGTCAATGACCAAAAATGTGCAATACCCAGATAGGGGGAGCGAGCCCTGTTATTGGAGCTAGAATTGGAAAAAGAGAAAAATCCAATACTAGCCACTAAAATAGCAACTCTAGAATCATAATTTGCAACCACTATTGGGAGGAGTCACCATTGTGTTTGGGTTTTCTTGCTCCCCAATCTCACTAATGGACAAATGTTATTTTCTTGAATATCCTATGATGGTGCCGCCAAAGGTCGAAGTTGATGAGCCATAGGCTCTGTATCAGGTTCTAAATCAATTTTGTATCTTAGATGTCCTTCTCATATCGCAGTTTAAGGATAAAAATGGTCTCTAAAGATATAACATGTAGATCTTTTTTGGCTCTTCATATGTAATATCCTTGAATTTAGTTGTTGTAGCTCTATAAGAAAAGTCAAATAGAGGCGGATATTGTTGCAAGTCTAGCACAGGCCATTTTTGTAGAAGACATATGAATTTTGATTCTCTTGAAGTAAGCATGATCAAGCAGGCCATATGGATACCCCTCAAATTCTCTTCATGTCAAAATCACTCCCACTCTATACATTATGCTCCATATGTTCATGTTGAACCTTAACTTATTCAACACCCTTCTCATTTATTTTTATGTTTAAAAGTGCCAATATCAACCTTTCTAAAGTGCAAAATCAAGCTCTAAAAGTGGGAATATTTGATTTGAAAACCATGATTTCCTATTCAAAAAGTGCGATTTTCAATTCCAAAAGTGCGATTTTCATTTCTAAAAGTGTGAATTTTGGTTCCAAAAGCATGAATTTCAATTTTACAGTTGCAAAGTACAATTTCAAAATTATTAATTTATTGCTTCATCACATAGTTCTTTTTCATTTCAAAAAAAATCCAAATAAATTGTTTCATAAATCTCCATCCTTTACACATTGTACACCATGTTGGCCCATGTTAGTTTCCTTTTTCATCACTATTATTATAGCATAAGAATGCACAATAACAATCTTGATGTATATGTAACTTCGGAATCTATTTCACATATATGTATATTGTATTCCTATAGAGATGTTATTATTCCTCTATATGGAAGTGTCGTCATTTATATTGTAAGTGTCGTAACTTATACTTGATGGGTTATTAGACCACCTTGTTGGGGTCAGCCCTGTATAAGTCATGTGGGTCAAAGGGTTATTAGACCACCCTATTGGGGGTCGGCCATGTGGGTCAAAGGGTTATTAGACCACCCTAGTGGGGGTCGGCCCAGTCAGCATTATGTTAAGTGGTTAAGTTGAGGCCGACCTAGTTGAGTAAAGGTCAAGTCAAGTTAGTGTATAAATAGAGAGTGTGTCTCTCTCATTTTACACACATTCTATTCTCTCACTCACACTTGGGAAAGTGGCGCACTTGTGGAGGAGGAGGCTCTGCTGCTAGGAGAAGACTAACTCTTGTATTATGGTTGTATCATTGCTCTATCTATCTCTGA
This sequence comes from Larix kaempferi, assembly GCA_027924585.1. Classification (NCBI taxonomy): domain Eukaryota; kingdom Viridiplantae; phylum Streptophyta; class Pinopsida; order Pinales; family Pinaceae; genus Larix; species Larix kaempferi. Next base: position 4,193,202 of record BSBM01000755.1, on the reverse strand, counting down.
GGAAGTTATTGGGGTTTTTCACCTTTATGGTTTTCCCCAAGTAAAATATGTGTCTCTTGTGTGCTTGCATTATTGTGCCCATGATTGATATGCTGTAGATATATTGTACATGTTGTTCTCTCAGTTAAGATCCTAGATCAGATTGAAGTAAATTCTGAAAATTTAACATGGTATCAGAGCTAGCCTGAAAGAAGGCATGATATGGCATGTATGACACTTGTTACACTTACGATGCTAGGGCTTGATATAGCAAAAACCAGTCATCGTAGAACTTTCTCTATAAATCCATTTTGGTGAACTTTCTTTTACAGGTCGAATATCAGATCCCCATGTACCTTGTGTCCAAAGGAAAACCTCTAATTCGTTGTACTTTGTGATTTATGATCTGTACAATATAGGGTTTCTGCCTCTTCCAGTTCTTAGTCAAAATCAGGTGACCTTGGGAAAAAGGTCATAACTTGGGCTAGGAATCTTCAAATGAAATTTCGTAAAATGTGACAGGTAGCACACAGATTGTACTATCTCAAGAAAAAATTTCAGAGGCCGAAGTTGAACCAGTGACACGTGGAACGCCGTACAAGTTCGCTCTCCTGTATTATCCCATAAACATGTCATGTTGCGACACTTGGCATAACTCTCTCTCAGAGAATCCAATTGATGTTAGACCTATCGGGATGGAAATTTAATAGGTCGTGCTATCTCAAGAAAAATTTTCAGAGGCCGAAGTTGAACCAGTGACACGTGGAACGCCGTACAAGTTCTCTCTCCTGTATTATCCCATAAACAGGTCACGTTGTGACACCTGGCATAACTCTCTCTCAAAGAATCCAATTGAGGTCAAACCTGTCAGAATGGAAAGATAACAGGTCGGGATATCTCAAGAAAAAATTTCAAACCCTGTGGATCGAAAAGTTTGGAGTTACACTAGAAACAATCAGGTACATATTTCTATCAAAACAGAATTATTTGTAGCACCTTCATTCATGGCTTCCGGAATTTAGGGCTTCGGAGAAAGTTGGAATTTTTGTAATAGGATACCATGGCTGGATGCTACTCATCAAAATCGAAATTTAGAGACCAAGATCAGATTTTTTGGTTGGGCAGAAGGCCGGGCTTGATCAAACCCCAGTTCGGGACTTTGATTGGAAAGATGGAAAATTAGGGCTTCTGCAAAACTTGGAATTTTGGAAATCTGTGACCACAGCTGGAAGCTCCTCAGAAAAATAAAATCTTAGAGCTTTGAATCAAATATTTTGGTTGGGTGAAGCTCTGGGAAACTCAAAGCCTAATTCAGGGTCCTCCCGAGTGAATCCGGAAATCTAAAAGGCAATTTCGAGGGGTGAAACTTTGCAGTTTTCAAATTCTAAATATACCAACTTGATCAGCTCATCAAGGCACATATTTCTATCCTTTCGGAAGTTTGAAATTCAAAGTTTGAATTTTTGGGGTTTCTTTGACAAACCCTAATCCAGCTCCAGGTCCAGTTCTTGCAAATCAAGTGGATTGGGTTAATCCTAGAAGAAGATGGATTGGTCACCTGCATAAGTGAAGAAGTTCCTGTCTCAGAGGGAGATGAGGCTAAGGCCTTCCATAAGAATATTACAAGCAATCTTGACAGGTATGGCTTACAGGTATGTTTCATGGTTAATTTTATCATATGTTTGCCTTCATATCATTACAGTACAATCTTGATTAATTACTAGACTTGTCGTATCACCTTAATAGAAGATATTCATTGATTAAGGTTTTGACACTTATGAATGTACTAATGCATTGTGATGTTGTATGAGGTTTATGTTCTTCGCTAACATAAAAGGTACACCAAGAAAGACAAATCATCTTCTACTTCAAGAACATATGATCATGGCGACATGAAGACAAAGATTCATCCATTGTCATGGATCACATAGAAGATCTACTTTCGAGGTATGTATAACTTCATCTTACAATGGTTAACCTATGAGACATGTAGGTTACTAGCACAAGTCACTAAAGAGAACCAGAAGACATTATGCGAGTATGTTAGACATAACTAGCTAGCATGCTAATCCAGGTATGTTTTTCCTATATCAAGCTAGAATCCTACCTTGTGTTAGGATCTTATACTGTTGTGTTGTTGATAATGATTATTTATGAAGTCATAGGTTTGAATAGTCATGGATGTATGCATATTATGTTTCTTACCATAATTGATGATATGACTAACCGGAAGAATCATGAAGGTATAGGTTTGAGTAATCATGGGTTTATGCATTGATGATTTAACTAATCAGAAGAGTCCTATGATCAAATAAGAATATGCATGAGTAAAAGAAGACTTCCCTAAAACCTTGAATACTAATGCTTATTATTTATATTTGAAATGATCATGACTATACATGCTTAAGATTATTGTGTTTTGATAGTATTAAGATTATACTAATAAATGTGTGATTATGTATGAGACATCAAGGATAACACAATGATGATACTAATAAACATGCATAGTGGTTAAGGATGGATATAAGTTCAAGGACAGGTAATCCAGGAAGCAAAGATCAAGAGGGAGCACACTCCAGTTGTTCTTGCAAGAAAGAAAAGGAGCACACTTTAGTAGTTTCTACAAGGATGCAGATATTCAGAGGGAGTTGACCACTTCTCACAATCCACATCAAAATGGAGTTGCAAAGATTCAGAGGGAGTCCACCCAGCAACCAAACAAATATAAGTATTTTTAATTATCATTTCTTGCATATTTGTTTGTTTAAATGAAATTGTTCAATGATGTATATGCTCATGTTCCTAGACTTAGGATATGTATTGTGCATATTAGAATGATTGCATTAATGAACAGTATACTACTAATATGCATGTGATGGGTAAGTGGCCTATGGCCGTGTACAACATTCTAGTGCTACTTATCTAGAATGAAACCTCTTTGCTAACATGTTGGGAGTAGTGCAAACTCTTAACAATGTTCTAGTAGAGACTGGAAGGCATCTAGAAAGTTGTGGAACATGGATAAATGTTGTATTGAAGCATTGGCTAAGATAATTGCATGACTGTATGACATATTTCTTTATGTGTAAGAATTTGTCTGAAAATTATGAGATATTTCTAATCATGCAATTTAACTTGTTTTGTAGAAAAGACCGTATACCTTCACCTACAAAAGAAGGACTACAACATTTGTTCAAGCAACAAAATTATCTATTGAAGATATTGAAGTTCCCAGGGTACGGGAAGAATGCCACAATCCGTCGATCATGAAGAACGATGTTTGGGATGCGGTCCCAAGAGTTGAAGGGAAGTCTGTTATGACTTCCAAATGGAACTATCAAATCAAGCATGCTGCAGAAGGCAGCATAGAGAAATATAAAAGTGATGAAATAGAAGATACACCAGATGGATTTCAAGACAGCCTTCTTGAATGATGTAGTCATATATGTGTGCAGAACTTGGTAGGATATCCAGTTTGGGCTTTACCAAGAGTGAAGCGGATTCCAACCTTTACTACAAGGTTGAGGAAGGGAATCCTGTGATTCTACTCCTGTATGTGGATGACCTGTTTGTAACAGGAGATGACAGATTGATTGCCGACACACAGCGGAAGCTTGCTGCCGATTTCAAGATGAAGAACTTGGGGATGATGCACTATTTTTTTTTTGGCATGGAGGTGTGGCAGAGTGCAGATGGAATCTTCCTTGGACAAGGGAAGTATGCAGTAGAGATCCTGAAGAGGTTCGGGATGATGGATTGCAAGGCCATGGCCACACCTATGGCATCGAATCTGAAGCTTCTTTGTGATGCTTCATCTGAGTCGATTGATGTTTCTATGTATCGTCAAATGATTGGGTCCTTGATGTACCTGACGAACACAAGACCATATATTTGCTTTGCGGTGAACACATTGAGCCAGTTCCTGATGGATCTGAGGAGTGTTCACCTGGTTGCTGTAAAGCATGTTCTGAGGTACCTGAAGGGCACAGCGGATTATGGGCTCAAGTATGAAGTGAATCAAAAGTTTAACCTGCAGTGTTATGTTGATTTAGATTGGGCTGGCAGTGCTGCAGATGGAAGAGCACATCTGGATGCTACTTTAGTAGGGGATAAGGTGTGATCTCTTGGTTTAGCAGGAAGCAGTCCTGCGTAGCACTGAGTACAACTGAGGTAGAGTATGTTGCAGCCTGTTCAGCTAGTTGTGAGGCAGTATGGATATGGAAGCTACCGTCTGAGTTATTTGATCTCCCGTTGGATGCTACTGGTATCTTTTGTGATAACCAGAGTTGTGTGAAGTTGTCCGAGAACCCAATGTTTCATGACAGGTCGAAACACATAGAGATCAAATATCACTATATCAGGGATATGGTGCAGAGAGGAGCCGTGAAGCTCCTGTATATTGCAACGGACGCGTAGATTACAGATGTGCTAACGAAGCCACTAGCCAGGGTGAAGTTCGAGTACTTCAGGGAGAGGCTTGGTGTTCTTTAGATTGATGACACTTAGAGGAAAAAGTGATGGACATATTTGCAAAAACCATTCCAAGCATGTTGGAAGGAGGATCCTTCACATGGCTGTGGATGTAAGCGTTGGATGATGAGCATCAGGACTATGCTCCAGTTACTGCTCTGTATATGCTTCATGTTGGATGTTGGATATGATCAGTTGGATCATTTATATGTATATGTATGTACGCATCATGTTGGATGCTGGATATGATCAATTGGATCATTTATATTTATATGTATGTACGCATCATGTTGGATGCTGGATATGATCGGTTGGATCATTTGTATGTATTTTGTATATGCATCATGTTGGATGCTTGGACCATGTATCTGTATATGTATCAGGTGGATACATTGTATGATCAGGTAGATCATGTATGTTGATATGTATCAGGGATGATCAGGTGGATCATGTATTTGTATTTGTATCAGGTGGATGCATTGTATGATCAGGTGGATCATGTATGATGATATGTATCAGGTAGATACTTGGTATACATTAGGTAGATGCATTGTATGATCAGGATGATCACGGATGACAAGCTTCAGGATGTTGCTCCAGATGACATGCAGCAGGATGTTGCAATGATGATGATCAGGATGATCATGTGTACATCAGGATGATGTATGGTGAGTATCAGGTTGATACTCTGTGGCCGTGGAACAGGTTGTGTAGATAACCATATAATTTGTGCCATGGGAGATTTGCAGATAGTCTTTCGAGGTTTTGCCTATGGCATGTAATTTGTACCCTGGGATATCTGGCAAATGCTCTTTCAAGGTTTTGCTTGGGAGGACATATGATTTTTGCCCTGGGAGATCTGCAGATAATCTTTCGAGGTTTTTCCTATGGCATGTAATTTGTGCCCTGAGATATTTGGCAGATGCTCTTTCGAGGTTTTGTCCTATGGCATGTAATTTGTGCCCTGGGAGATTCGATAGGTTGAGCCGTGTGCTCGTAATCAGTCCTGGGATGCTCTTTCGAGGTTTTTCCATGACCACATGTAATTTGTGCCCTGTGAGATCCGATAGGTTGAGCCTTGTGCTCATAATCAGTCTTGGGATGCTCTTTCGAGGTTTTGTGGTGACCACATGTAATTTGTGCCCTGGGAGATCCGATAGGTTGAGCCTTGTGCTCGTAATCAGTCCTGGGATTCTCTTTTGAGGTTTTGTGGTGGGGTCACATGTAATAAGTCCTGGAGATCTGGACAGGATGAAAAAGGCCTCAGATGCTTTTTAGAGTTCTTGCTAGTCAAGAGAATCTTTTAAGGTTTTTTGACGCACGTAATAAGTCCTGAGATTTCCACAGTATGGCCAGTGATGACGAAGACCTGTAGGTGGTGGGCCTACATCCAGTATGAAAAAGGATTGGCTCTATAGAACTTCCTATGACAGGTAGATTCAGAGAATGATTGAGATAGCAGCAGCAGTGACGATGATGATGACTCGATGACGATTATCCAGTGACGATGATCCAGAGAAGAAGACTTGTGCTAGAAGACCTGTGTCGAGAAATACCTTCCTAGTTAAGAGGGAGTGTTGATGTATATGTAACTTCAGAATGTATTTCACATATATGTATATTGTATTCCTATAGAGATGTTATTATTCCTCTATACGGAAGTGTCGTCATTTATATTGTAAGTGTCGTAACTTATACTTGATGGGTTATTAGACCACCTTGTTGGGGTCGGCCCTGTATAAGTCGTGTGGGTCAAAGGGTTATTAGACCACCCTATTGGGGGTCGGCCATGTGGGTCAAAGGGTTATTAGACAACCCTAGTGGGGGTCGGCCCAGTCAGCATTATGTTAAGTGGTTAAGTTGAGGCCAACCTAGTTGAGTAAAGGTCAAGTCAAGTTAGTGTATAAATAGAGAATGTGTCTCTCTCATTTTACACACATTCTATTCTCTCACTCACACTTGGGAAAGTGGCGCACTTGTGGAGGAGGAGGCTCTACTGCTAGGAGAAGACTATCTCTTGTATTCTGGTTGTATCATTGGTCTATCTATCTCTCAGGAAGTTATTGGGGTTTTTCACCTTTATGGTTTTCCCCAAGTAAAATCTGTGTCTCTTGTGTGCTTGCATTATTGTGTCCATGATTGATATGATGTAGATATGCTGTACATGTTGTTCTCTTAGTTAAGATCCTAGATCAGATTGAAGTAAATTCTGAAAATTTAACAAACAAGATGACACCCATTATTCGAGGTGGCAAGAGATTGCAAGGTGATTATCTACCCCGAGGGTAAATTCAGGGAACAATTTGCATGGAGCCTTAGAACCACATCCAATAACCTAGTTGAAGCACTTCACCTATACCAAGGAGTCAAGATTATTTCTCAATAAAGAGTACAGGAGATTGTAATTATTTGGGAGTCAACGGTGGTAATCCAAGCCCTGATATCCATCCCTACAAGGTTAAAGGTTCAGTTGTCTTGAATTTTGGAAAGGACAAAACAAGTGCTAGCTAGCCTTGGGTATTACCAAATTTTCCAATTGCTCAAAGAGAATTATCAAGAAGAAAACACCTTGGCCAACCATACTATTAATATGTCAAAAGGGGATATAATTCGAAATGCTACCCATGATCTGATTCCATAAAGCGACAGGGATCGACTGCAAGGGTTGGGAATCCTGAATCTTGAACAACCCTAAGAGATGGAGTAAACACAGACAATGGAGGCATAAGGAGTACATTAGTTCTACCAATGTTTTCCACTCAAGCAAAGTCCATGGTGGAGGAGCCAAGACATCATATCAACAAATGGAGGCAATACAATCTACCTCGTGGCCAAACTTGGGACATGATAGATGTGAACATGCAAGGGAGGATTCGTGGAGGTCAACACGACCATAACATTGAACACTATGTGAATTTAAGACTATATGCATTGGTTGACAAGAATGGCATGAGAGGAAATCGACTGACATATTTCCCCCACTATGTGAACAAAATGTTAGAAGGAATGACCACTCAAGCGAAGGTTACGGTGGAGGAGCCAAGACATCATATCAACATATGGAGAGATCATACAAACCATCTCATGGCCAAATGTGGGACATGATAGATGGGAAAATGTGAGGGAATATTTTTGGATGTTGAAATGAGCACAACCCTAAACTCCATGTGAATTTAAAACCGAAGGTACTAGTTGATAGGAATAGCATGAGAGGAAATTAACTAATGGATTTCCCCCATTATGTAAACGAAATGTTGCAAGGTTGATTGGATATTTCATTCATGGTGCATAGTAATGGAAGTATGCAACACTAGGATGGAATTAAGGCCCCTCTCAAAGCCATGATTATGAAGGACGAATGCGAGGGGAGTTATATAGGCCACTAGTGGTGGGAAAATATGGAAATGAATATCTATTGTAATTCTGGATCATTTGGTTGGGAAAATTTGGTCTTGGCCCCCTTATGTGAGGAATATCCTAAGGGTGCTAATGGTTGGTCTTGACAAACCGTTGTTAAGTGCTAGTATGTGGTGTTCTCTAGCACTCGTTCTCGCTTTTTGACTAAGTTTCCTTTCCTTCATCGAGATTTTGTTATGGTTTAAGGTGACTGGAAAGACAAGAGGTATTTTTGTCTCCCACATTGGGTGATGCATATCCAATCCAACAATCATAGGCTTGAAAGTTTGGTCCATTCGCTCATACAGGAGGTGGAATGCATGGTTCAAGGTCTCGAGCACTGGAATAAATAAGAGGAGAACAAGTAAATTATGGAAAAAGGAGAGAGATTTTATCAAGAGGATCTGTTGGGAAACAAAATGGAAGATCGACAGCTCAAACAAGTCAAACTTAAAGCTCGAGTGGCGGACTTAGAAGCTCAAATGGAGAGGGTGTAGACTCAGCTACAAAATAAGGACAACAAGGAAGCTGGACACTCTCAACCTTAGGACCCCACACCATCTCAGAGTAACCAATTGGGTGCTCATCACTAAGTAGTGTCATGAGATGTTTTTGCATGTTACTTCTATTTGATTTTTTTAAAATATATGGTTATAGTCATAGAATCTTAGAAAATTGTTGGAAACTAGGGAGGATGATTAAAACAGTAGTATTTATCTTTTGTTTTGTTCAATTATGGTAATGATGGCTTTAGGACAGGTTTTGTTGTAAATTTTTGGGGGTTTCCCACCCTTTAATATAAAAAAGTAACCATTGTTGTAAAAATATATATATGACACACATTGTTAAAAATATCAAAATTATAAACATCTAATAAAATAAAAATCAAGCGACAACTTTCAATGCTATCGAGAGTTGTACCTTTTTAATAAATTTGTAGTTCCTTTTATCAACTTCCTTGCATTATTATAAACACTATAAATTATGATATTTTTTAAGAGTTATTCCCAAAACCCACATCCCAAACAGAGACAAAAGAGAGCAATATAAGTGAAATGCAAGATAGTGACAAAATCTGTATTGAAATCCACCATTTTATTGTTTTACCAAGATACAAGGTTGTCAAGGAAACAAGATTTCCTTCAACACTCTAAACACTTCCCATCATAAAATTCCTTTACATTTTTTGTTTTCAATGTAAGTATCATCCTTCATTCTAAGGAAGGACGTCTAAACACTTCTCGTCATAAAATTCATAAACTTTGGATTTTTTGTTTTCAATGTATAGAGATCATCCTTCACTATAAAGAAGGATGCTATTATAGTTAAGGATTAATATTATTATTTAAGGATGAACTCTATACTCAAACAACAAATTAAACAAAATTCCTTTGGATGTGTTGTTTTCAATGTATGTATCATCCTTCACTATAAAGAAGGATGATATATTTAAGGATGTATTCTATATTTAAGGATGAGCACTATAGTGAAACAACAAATCAAAATGAATTTTAATAGGAGATATTACCATTCAATGCTTTTCTTCACATGGAAAAGAAAAGCATGGCTATAAAAATCACCATCTTAAAATTTTATCCAGTAGAATAAATGAAATCCATAACTACTTTTCTCCCAGAGAGTAGGCGAGTGCTATAGAATCACCATCTTGAACTTTCAAGTATTGTCCAGTGAAAAATTAGGAAGTTACAAATTTCAAGATGGTGATTTTTATAGTGCTCAACTAGTCTCAAATTTTGTGGTCCGCTATTACTTCAACAAATAGAATCTCCTTGGCTGAGATTGTGAATCCTTCACATTGTTTCCATACAATAATCAATTTCTTGTTTTTTTAACATAATAAATTAACATAAATGGAATAGTCAGCATGTAGGCCATTTTAATATTCTTGAACAATTTTTTTCCCAAAAAGAGTTGAAAGATGAACATAACATCTAATATAATTTAAAAAGGTTTAAAATGATGATTTTAGAATAGATGCAAAAAATACACTACTAATCATATTTGTTCATTCAAATTGTGAATTAATTCAATGATCATTATGATTTTCAAAATAGTTGATTACATGGTCATTGATCGTGAAAATGTTGAAAATATTTGTAAAATGTACTTAGAACATGCATGGCATTAACCATAGGGGCAGGTGGATATTAGTTGGGTCGACATGTAGATCATACAATATGGTGATGGCTTAACAATTTAAAAACACATTTATCTCATTTTTTAAGGTGAACACTATTAGAGAATGCCTTAGTGGACATGTAATGAGAATTGGATGAGTGCAGTAAATTTTATACAAACTCAACATATTTTGCCCATCCTCCACCAACACCTACAATTGTCCAGAAATGAAACACTCCCACAAAGCATTATGGTCTCTAAAATACTCTCCAAAATGGTTTGGTTATATCACGTAACCCACATCCCAACATAAATTTTATATAAAAATCACCATCTTGAGCAACAAGAACAACTTCCCTCCTCTAGATAGATGAGGGAGATAAATTTTATATTTAAGTAGTTGATCCAATGAAAATAAATGGGTCTTGGAAATAAATTTATTGTAGGTGGAGATAGGAATGGTTGAGTGCAATAAAAATTATATAAATTCAAAATGACGCATCCATACTCCACCAAAGAAACTATCCACCCAAGCCTGCAACACTCACACCCATGCAACCCTCCACTGAAGAATCATGAACTCTTACATGTGTCCCAAATGGTCTGCTTAGAAACTCAAAATGGTCCTTATTTATTGTATTCTCCTATAGGAAAAATATGATCAAGTATATGCAAGTTGGAACTTATACTGGTAATCCATAATGGATCATGGATCATCTAACACTTCCTAGGTCTTTCATATTTATAGAGAACACAATTCTATAGGAGAATGTTGGGAGATCGGTCTTTAGACTTCTACCGAAAGAGTCTCTGACCCTCCCACCAAATTTATTACGAAAAAATAACAACAATGGAGAAGAGAAAACCATTGTTGAGAAAGTGTTGAGCATATCTTCTTCATTATATGCCTCAATGTGTACATGATAGGTATGGTTGGAAAGACTATATTCTGAAGAAGAAAAAACAGAAGGATTGGTTGATCCTTTCACCAGCCCACCTCTTTGATGGATCATTTTAGTATATATGGTCAATGTTTCCAGTGTATATTTAGAGTACTTAACATCATTTTGGAATGTTTAGAGTATCCATTGAATGGAAATATTTTTTGCAGGAAGGATTGCTTGACCCTTCTGAGGCATTTAATTTTGAGAATAATACAATACGAGTGAAAATGGTTGTATCCATATCAATAGAATGATTGACCAATAGTTACTCCATATTCATATCAAGGAGATGAAATCATTGTATAAGTGTCTCATAACTTATTCGATGTATAATTCAATTACTTGACTACATCATTTAGGATGATGCCAAAAGGACCTATTCCATTTTATCCTTCAATGAAAATATTATGAGATTATTGGGGAGGACACATCTATTGTATTTCAAACAAATAAATAGCTGACGCATGCACCAGATTAATCTTGATTGAATATCCAACATTTGATTAGTGTCATTGAATCCCTCCAATGTATGTAATGAGGATTTGAGGTCATCATTTAGGAGGTCTCGTCCAAGCCTTATTTATTGTAGTCCCCTATAAGAGAAATATTATGGAGTATATATAGGGTGACACTTAAACAGATATTCCATAATAGATCATGGATCATTCTACACTTACTGTCTCTCTCATATTTATAGAGTACACAATTTTGGAGGAGGATGCTAGGGGGATGATCTATAGAGTTTTATGGAAGGAAGATCCAACCATCCCACCGCATTCATTTCAAAAATAATATCAACAACAGAGCATAGAAAATATTTGTTAAGGAAGTGTTGTGTGGATCTTATTCATTATATCCATTAGTTTGTACATTGTAAGTATGGTTGGAGAGACCATATACTAAATGAATGAGGAAATATCAATCGATCCTTTCACCGGATGGAAGTGTCATGCAAATATTCTTCAATATATGCCTCGATGTGTACACTAAGTACCTTATTTAGGGAGGCTTAGCCAATCCTTCCTCTATTAGGATATTTAGAAACTTAGGATTTAGTTAAGATCAACTTGTCATAATGTATCCATTAGGTAAAGTGTGTTTATTTAGTATGAATTTGTATATATGTAATCCGACGGTCACGATATGTTATTGACATAGAGTGATCTGATGGTTCATCTTCTCCTTGATGTTAATGACCATTGATTTGTGGATTAACACTCCATTGGTCTGTGATCTCTATTTAAAGAGCGTTGAGGGTCATTTGATAGTTGATCAATTATCAGAAGCTCATTTGTAACATTCTTTTTCATTTGCATAATAATATTGCCTCATGTAGCTATTTGGATGGGGCCATGGAGTGTTTCCCTCTTTGAGGGTTTAAACCATGTAAAAACATTGGTGTGTTGATCTATGATCTGTTTGTGTGAGCAACTGCTCAATGTGTTTGATCTTTTGGAAGTATCTTGTGTTAGTCGAACATCCTCTAGTTGATGGGTTTCCTGAAAATAGAACTTGAGAAAAAGTTGGTCGATCATTCTTCCAGGTGATATATTTTGGTGGTTACTGTATCTAAGAAATATTGGCCAATTTTTTCTCTAGTAGAAAGATTTCATGGGTACCATTTTTTAGGAAGGATCGGCCTATTATTCCTCTACATGATAAATTTCAATGGTACCATATTTGGGAAAGGGATCGCATATCCTTTCTCAAGGTGATACATTTTTTGGGTATCTTATTTGGGTAGGGTTAGATGATCAGTCATCTAGGTGATACTTTTTCTAGGTACCTTATTTGAGTAAGATTGACCAATCTTTTCTCTGGGTGATAAGGTTTCTAAATATCGTATTTGAGGAAGTACTACTAATAATTCCTTCAGTTGAAATGTCAGCCAAAAATTCATCGAGATGATCAATTATATAGGCACTGCATGTGAGGAAAGGATTGGCCAATATTTCCTTTAAACAATACATTTTTTGAGTAGCGAATTTGAGGAATGGATGTCCGATCATTTCTCTAGATGATATATTTCCTCGGTACTATATTTGAGGAATAGTTGGTCAATCCTTGATATTGGTAATACGTTTCCAAGGAACCATATTTTAAAAAGAGTTGGAGGATCATTCCTCCATATGATAAATTGCATGTGTATCATATTTGAGGAAGGGTCAGCCGATCCTTCATCTAGACGATAGGTTTATAGGATGTTGTATTTGAGGAAGGGATGATTGATCCTCACAGTAGAAAATACATTTACTAGATACTGTATTTGAGAAAGTGTCGACCAATATTTCATCTAAATGATTTGTTTCTTGATATCGTACTTGTAGAAAATTGTCTATCTTTCTTCTAGGTGATATGGTTTCAGGGAAACATATTTAAGGAATATTAGCTTATCATTCCTCTAGTAGATAGGTTTCCTAGCCTCCCTATTTGAGGAAGTGTCATTCATTCTTTCCTCCACATAGATTTTTTGGGTATGGTATTAAAGTAAGGGTTGATCGATCTTTCCACTAGACAATACATTTACTAGGTACAGTATTTGAGGAAATCTCAGTTGATTCTTTGTCTAGATGATAAATTTCATGGGGACCATATTCGAGAAAGGGTGGGTTGATCCTTCTCCTACGTGATACATTTCCATGCTACCATATTCTAGGAAAGGTCAACCAATCCTTCCTCTAGGATAAAGGTTTCTTGGCTATAGTATTTCAGGATGGGACAACAAATAGTTAGTCTAGATGATAGGTTTTCTGGTAAATTTATTTGAGGAAAGGATGGCCAATAATACAAAGAGAAGATAAATGTATTTTGTACTATATTTGAGGAAGGCATGACTTATCTCACCTTGAAATGATACATTTCTTAGGTAGAGTACTTAAGGAAGGGACAACCAATCATTCCCCTATTGTATTTGAGGGGGGTTTGAAAAACCATTCCTCAAGAAGATATGTTTCTCGGTACTGTTTTTTGTGAAAGATTGACCACTCCATCCTCTAGTTGAAAAGTATCTTATATATTGTATATGAAGAAGGGTGGGAATATATTTCCTGTAAATATTGATTTATGGGTACCATTTTTGTAGGAGTGGTCAAACAAACCTTCATCTAGAAGGTAGATATACTAGTTATTCTATATGTGGAAGGGTCATATGATCCTTCCACTAGATCATACATTTACTGGGTAACGTATTTGAGAGTGTTTCAACTGATCCTTACTCTAAGTGATACATTTTTTGGGTAACATACTTTAAAATAGGTCACTCGATCCTTTCTATAGATTATGAAAGAAAATTAGTTGAGAAAATGATGGCCAATCCTTTATCAATGATGCATTTACTGTTTATTTATTTGTAGAAGGGTTAGTTTATATGTTTCTTGGTTAAGTTTTTGAGCAATATCGACTGATATTTCGTCTAGTTGATATGTTTCTTGGCTACGATATTTGAGGAAACGTTGATGGATCCTTCCTATAGATGATGACTTATTGGGTATTGTATTTGAGAAATAGTCAAGATATCATTCATTTAGAAGCTTCTCTTACTGGCTACTATATTTTAGGAGGGATTGACAGATCCTTCCACTAGATGATGCATTGACTAGGTACTGTATTTGAAGGAAGATCGACTAACACTTCCTTTAAATGATACATTTCCTAGGTGCCATACTTGAGGAAATAACATTCTCTAATTCATCTAGCAAATACATTCCTGGATATTGTATTTGTGGAAGGGCTGATTGATCCTTCCTCTAGTTGAGGCATTTACTAGGTACAACATTTGAGTAAGGGTCCGCCAATCATTTATCAAGATGATATGTTTCTATCATGTCCCCACCCATCGATCCGACCAATAGAGGGGACATGAACTATGCAAGGGGTTCTAAATTTCTCCCCCATGGCAATATTACAAAATTTATAAATATTTAATATGTGTGTGCAAATGCATAATAAAAACACACAGTGGAAGATAAATATAACCACACACACATCATGAATAAACCAACATATTCACCATAAGCATAATAATAAAAATCAGACGCAGTTAACACATCAGTGGATTAACAAGTAAACACTTATATTTTTAAATGAAGTCATCTGAGCAACTAGATATGGAAGAGCATCATTCCACCCAGCCATAGGCACTCTGTCTAGCACTTTATCTCTCTGATAAGAGGACACCCCCGAGTTGGGCTATGTATCTACTAAGGAGGAACAACATAGGCTCACTCACAGCCATAGGAACACATTCTCATGCTAATCCAGCACATATTTGGGTTTATCAAGCATACATAAATATGAGGAAGGGGAATGATAATCCAGTGAGCTCAACCATAGAGATAAAGGCATCTCAATTGGTCCTAGCTAGCCTTGGTACCAACATTACCTACCACACCCAACACAAAGCAGGTCCCCTTCTCTGCTACATAGTACCTCAGGCACCCCTTCCCTCGAGTGCTATTCAGGGTGGGAATAGAAATGTCCATTCTGCTATACTTTCAGATATCTCTTGCCTTCACTGGGTTTATGAAGCCATTACAACCTCTCATCTCTCTCAGACTTCAATGGTTTCTTAGATTTTATGATTCTTGGAAACACTAATTTTGCAGCCACGAAATTCAATTTTTGAGATTCTGTATCTAGGTTCTCCCACATATTTTTGAGATTTTGGCACTCTCAAATTCTCCCCAGGGTTCAGGTCTATGGATCCCCCACTCAATTTCATGACTAACATGAGTTTCTAGGCATTTTTTACACTTTAAAACGTGGCTTCTTCTTAAGTTTCGATTTCTGCAATTTCTCTTTCTAGGAATGCATAACTTACTTTGAATTGATGTTTGGTTTCCGAACAATGGAATGGGGATGAAAGGAAATGAATTAACTTGAGGGAAATTAACTTCTGGTTACTAAAAATCGATCCCATACTCTACCATATGAATTTATGCAGTCATCCCATGCTCCATTAAATTCATGACCTGATTTCTTAGTTGCTTTCTTACAACAGAAATAAATATCAATGTAGAAGTCCACTTAGGTAGTTTCTTACCATTTATGGCACAAGGGGTTCTCAACGTGACACTTGGAAACAAAGGATTTGATCCCACAACCCCTCACCTCTCCCTAGTGTATAAACATAGCCCCCCTCATCTTAGTTGCTTCCATAGCCATCTCTGGGATATTTTATTTGTATTATAAATATTTACATGGTGTTACATTTTTCCATGGCCGACTAGCACATGCCAACAATATATAAATACTTTCCTTCATAAGTCGAGCATTCACTAGTGGTCCCTTGGCCTTGAGCTCCATGCTAGGAATCATACACCGCATATTTAGAATATTTACATATCAACCCAATAATTCCAAGGGTCAAAACAGGGGTATTGTAGTTTCCCCGTATTGTTTTTAAGGAAGATCGATCGATCCTTCATCTAGTTAAAAAAATTCTTAGATACTGAGTTTTATGAATGATTGACCGATCTTTCATCTAGAATATAGGTTTAATGGATAATGTATTTGAAGAAGGGTCGACCGATCCTTCTAATAGATGGTACAATTATAGAGTGTTGTACTTAAGGAAGGATCGACCAGACATTCCTAAAGATGATAGATTTCTTGGTACCTCTCTTGAGAAGGATCGATCGATCCTTCCTCTTGTTGATATGTTTCTTGGTTATAATATTTGAAGAAGGGTCAGAATATCCTTCCTTTAAATGATGAGAATATGGGAACAACATTTGAGGAATGTCCTGCCAGTCCTTTGACTTGAAGGAATTTTTACTGGAAATTGTATTTGTAGAAGGGTCGATTGATTCTTCCACTAAACAATACATTTACTAGGTATCGTATACATTTGAGGAAGGTCGGTCGATCCTTATTCAATATACTGCTTCACATGAGGTCCACATTTGAAGAAGGGTATGTCGATCCTTCTTCAATATGATAGAAAATATGACATTTTGTTACATCGTAATCTTCCACCCTGTGAGCATCAGCATTATTTGGCCTATAGGATCCATTTCAGTGACTGAGATCCACTTATATCCTTCAGAGATACTATTTTGCCCTATTTTTATTCCTACCCGCATGTTGCATCACTATAGCATGCGTACCCGCGAGTTGCATCACTATAGCCCGTGGGTATCAAGTAAAATGGTAAAAATCACTAATTTATTACTTTTTACTCCCAAAAAGCAGTCATTAGGTGACCTTTGGCTCTTCATCTTCCCAAGTAACGTCTCGATGTGTCCTTTCACCTACCTTTGAGAGGACTATATATTGAGCACATATGGCTTATGGATGGGAGGAAGAAGAGAATAGTAAGAGAACTCTAGTGGATTTTTGCCCTATCTTGAGTCTGCACTCATTGATCCTTGTAGTTGTGGACCATTTATGTTCACCTTCCAAACTCCTTTCTAGTTTGAGTTTGCCATTCATGGAGGATTGAAGTGGTGGAGGCACAAGTGGATTGATCTAGATCTTGGTTCAGATTGGTTGCTGGCAAGAGGTTGTATCACTTTGTACTTCTTCTTGTTCATAAATAGAAATGCTCATATTCTCGTCCATCATGCTGTGAATGTTGTTTATTATACATTGGGTTACATTTGATTATGATATTATGGACCATTGTTATTGATAATGTTAATGTCATCTATATATTATATGTATTTGTTGGATATTGGCTATCAAGACTAATTTGCAGATTTCAAGTGCATGGATTGAAAGCTCCAACGGGGATCTACATCAAACGTTTGGATCGAGGTTGGTTACATTTCTCCATTATCTTAACATTGTCATTTATAATATCATTGATTTGAGAATTGAGTAGATTTCTGGTAGTCATCTGTCTGTTGTGGTATTCCCAAGCCATAGTGAGTTTTCTCCAATACAGAAATGGCGACTCCGCTGGGGAAAACATCCATGTTTGGGAAATTGTTTGATCATTAGTCCATAATTAGAGTTGTTGTTTATCGAAGCTCTGTGTCACTGATTGGCCGTTAAGATACACCATAGAAAACTTGCTTTTTTTGAGGCATTGGACTCTTTATTTTCCCATTTGCCTTTCCTCACCCGCGAGCTAGCTTAGCTCAGCTCGCGTACACCCGCCTCTGTTTACTCTACTGCTTGCCGGTACCCGCGGGTATTCCTTCGACAGTAGCGTGTAACTCCGGATTTTGTTGGTTTATGGCTATTGGTTGTTGCTGGGTTGGCTTTGGTTGTTCCTGAGTCTTTATTGGCCTCTTTCTTGATTGTTTCATGCCTTGGTTGTGACCAGATCTCTTCGTTTCTCTTGGTTGAGCCTTCTTGGTTTTTTACCAAACTTTGGATTTAGCCTCTTGGTTTTTTCCTTTTGAGCTCTTTCCTTTGGCTGAGTCTTGCTGTTTAGGATCTGCTGGTTTGTCTTAGTGATCTTCTCGGCACTTCAGTGACTGAATCGTAGGATTTTGCTTGCATTTTTTCATTCCATATATATTGAAAAAATACAAAAATTTACATCTAGTTTTTTGCATTTTCCTTCTTGTTTATAAGCGAAAATACAAAAATATTTTACTTTCATGTACTGCATCTTGCATTGAGTGCTTGTTTCCTTCATTTAGGTTCTGCTTGTGCATCGAAAAGATAAAAAGTTGCATCTTTATTTCGGAATTGTTGGTTGATTTTGCATATTAGTGACATTGTTTTATTGGATAGATGAGTCTAGGATTGGATGATTTTGCATGCTATTGAGTCTACACATCACTAGTTTCACGATCATATCCCTTGAGTAATCACAGCCACTAAAATTAATGCTTAGTCTTAAAATTGACTAGACTGATTTTATTTATAGGGTACGCCAACTAGCATAGGTTTGGAGTCTTGGAATAGATCATTGTGAGTTAACAATCCAAGACTACTAGACGAAACATTAGGTGTCTGACTAGGGAGTAGAGGAATCCATGGTATAGATCAGTGTTCTCAGGAAGCTCTACTCAATCCAGAGTTAAGCATGAGGTCACGAGAGGTTGGTTGAGGAGATATCCCTCTGATACCGGCTGAACATGGAAGATATATCCAGGATTTGTTCATATCTGGGGGTACCAGAGGTTCGTCCTCTTGTGCTTCGGGCTTAGATACCCTTCCCATATGACGGGTCCCACCTGTGACTGTCCCCCTGAGCATTAGTTATATTGCGGTGAATATAGTTTCCTTACCTAGGTACCGCACAGGGTACTTGCAGTGGTTATATTGTTTGTGTCCTGAGTCAGATAGGGATTGGACAACACAGTTGTGTTCGTGCAGTGGACTTGACCCTGTCGACGCAGTGAAGCCTGGGTGTCTCTATAACTGATTCTGTTACCCTCCGGCTATAGTTTGGGAGTCTCAAGCCTCTCCTAGGCGAGACATACTGGCTCTAGTGTCAGGAGCTCATTTAGCCACTCTGTTTGTCTGCTCTTGGCTTTAGTTTCTCTAGGTGTGTGCTTTTGATTTACTGTTTTTTATCGATAGTTGGCCTTTAGGGGACGTTTTGGTTACATATTCTCTCCGGAGATATCATGGCACGGAGCCCTACTGTCCGTCGGTCCCATCGTCGTTTGGTTGGTTTAAAGCCACTTGAGTTTTCACGCCGTGTTGCTAGAGGACGTCGGAGGGCTCCCTCTGAGTCTTCGGATTCATACGAGACTTACGTCCAAGACATCATGGCTGCACATACTGATACTGAGGAAAAACCTTCGACTCCTTCAGGTAGAGTTGACCATACTTCCGATCCCCATACTCCTCGTGAGGAGTGGGGAGGTGATCCACCTGAGACTCAACCTAGTTCTATTTGGCCTAATCCACTTGATCGAGATCTGTTTGATCCTCCGAATCTGGATAATTATCTTTATGGAATGCCTGACTTACCCGAGGACGAAGAATAGGACGAGCCTTTCGTTCCTTCGTTTCCACATAGTTATAGATACGGAATGCTTGAATCACATAATGACACTACGATCAACCCAACCACACTCTCTTTTGGTATGCCTAGTCATAGTACTATCAAACCTTCCACTACGGTTGGTAGTCATGCTGGCACCAGTCATGGTGTTAGCCATACTATACCAACTGGGGGCACTTCCCTCGCTGGGGGCACTACGTTGTCCACCCACACACATAGTATGGAGACTGGTCAGATTCCTAACAATGCTAATGTTGGAAGATGACCACCTCCTAGGATTACCCAACCTAGCCGGAATGTTGTTCGGAACACGACTCGCCATCCACCACCTAATACACGTGTCTCTACTCGTCAACCCAGGGCTACTTTTACGAATGATAATGTTCCTCCCAACCACGGGGGCGGACACATACCTCATACTTTTGCGTCCACCGCCACCACTAGTAATGCTAATGTAGGGGGTGGGAATATCTCCTATCCACATGGACATCATGCCACCATCCCTGCTACTAGTAACACCAATGTTGGGGCTGAGAATACTTCTCATGCTTATGGTCATCACACGACTGCTCAAGCTAATCCTAATGCTGGGGGTGGGAACATACCATACCATTATGGTCATTACAACACGGTTCCTGCTATGAATAGTATATATATGCCCCATACTCATGGTGGCAACCCTTACTACAACACAGTCGGTGTTGGCCACCAGTATCACCCACCACCCCAATATGGTGCCCAAAACACGCATATACCTGCTTACTCTCAAATGGGTCATCCAGGAGGAGGTTATCAATCCTATGGCCATGGGAAAGCTTATGGACCGTCAAGTCCTCATTATAAACAATTTAATCCTCATGGTCAAGCTTTCGGCCCATCTTATAACACATTTCTGTTTAACCAACCTTTTATGGGAGCTTATAATCAAGCTTTCCAGCCTCAGCTCCCGTTCCTTCCACGCTTGAATCTCCTCGATCTTTTGAAGCTCATGAATGATCCAGTGTGTCACGACCCTACTTGGCCCCCAGTCCCTACCAAGCTCCCTTCGGACATCCCGAAGTTTGAGGGGAAAGGTGGTGAGAACCCGAGAGATCATGTCACGACGTTTCACCTTTGGTGCTCCTCCAACTCTTTGAATCATGATTCCATTAGATTACGACTATTTCAACGCACCCTCATGGGGGCAGCCGCGAAGTGGTATGTGGAGTTGCTTGGAAACACCTATAGGGGATTCAACAAGATTGCTTTGGTTTTCTTAGACCATTTCCAGTTGCTGGTTCATTATGATACTGGTATTGAGTTGTTTTCCACCTTCCATTAGAATAAGGCCGCACATATTTCTGACCACGTTCAAGAGTGGCATCGGTGGAAGAGATTAGTGAAAGCCAACATTCCTCCAGAGTTCTAGTTGGAATGGTTCCTTAAGTATTTACTCCCATACATTGCTAAGGATGTTTCGATGTCTAGCATTGTGACTGAGGAACAAGCTATCTTGAAAGTCTAGCAGTTAGATCTACTTTACTCTCAGTCTGGCATTTTGTATGACATTATTCCTGATGCACCGAGAACAAGACATGAGCCCACGTCAGTTCCTGGACCACATGCCGATGGCATCATGGGGTCCGCATGCACTCGCCCTGTATACTTGGCAGCTAATCAAATGCAAAATTTGTCGCTAAACCAGTCTGCTCCCGGACAGGTTCACACCTTGTCCACTTCCACTCCGTCATCTGATGTACACAATGTGCAATCAACAAAATCGTCGGGTAACCAGCAACCTGGTGGTAAGAAAAAGGGGAGAAATAATCGTAGGGGTGGAAATAATGGAAGTAATAACAATAGCAATCGTAATACTCCTCGTAAAGAGAATACCAACCCTCCTCGAGAAGGAAGTAATGCTAGCGAGAATCGTAAACCTAGGCATAAGGTGAAATTCCCTTGCAAGCTTTGTGGGCAGGATCATCTTACTCACTTATGTCCTTGAATTGAAGAAGCATCGAAGCATTTGGCACAGAGCCCAGCTATGTTGAAGGATCCCCTACCTCATCACCAAAACATGGCTTCGCATGCTCCCACCATTGGTTATGGTACTAATGAAATGGCAACGTCTTCTTCCAATACTAGTGGTTATGGATGAGTGAATATGGTTCAGTCAGAGGTTTGTGTTGCTACTCGTCAGTGCGATTATGGTGCACCACAACCCAACTTGGGGAGTGAACCTCCCCCTCCTCCTAACAATTCCTTGCATATCGAGAAGCCTTCCATTATGCCGCAGATACCAAAAGGTGTTCTCAAGCGCTCCATGCATAATCCAAATGCTTGAGCCACCCAGAATTATTCCATCATAGAAGATTTGGGGAAAACTCTGTGTGCCATGTTGGCTCTTGAAGTTTTGCAAGCCTGTCCTTCTTAGAAGCATGCCCTTTTGAGTGCATTAGGAGTTCAGGATGGGGTAAATCCCAGTGTTATCAATTTCGATACTATTGATGTCCAACCTCGCTTACCTTACCACATGGCTTTTCAAATCCAGGTGGTTTTCCTTAAGAGCTTCGTCAAACGTACTATGGTTGATGAAGGTGCTTCCGCGTCAGTAATTTCGTTAGCTTGTTGGAAAGATCTTGGCTCTCCTCCTCTACTTGCATCTAGAACTACACTCACTGCATTCGATGATAGATTTTTTATGCCGCATGGAATTATCCCTTCCCTTGTTGTCTCCTTGGGAGGTAAGTCTGTGCCTATTGAAGTCGAAGTGGTTGATGCACCCATCGACTACAACCTTTTACTGGGTCAAAACTGGATGTACGCTATGAAGGCTGTCGCGTCTATTGTATTTAGAGTTATCTGCTTTCCCCATGAAGGCAATATTGTGACGTTCGATCAGCTAGATTATGTTGGCACTCCTTCCACAGCATCCACGGGATCTGTAATCCCGCAAGTTTCTAATTCTCAGCCGGAAACTGGGAACATAGGTGTTGGAATGTACCCTTCATTGATGGGAACTTTTAACCATTCTGCGCCTGTGAATTTTATTGGAACCATTACCGACAATGCGTCTCCTCCTTTGAATAATATGTTATTCCGGACCTCCTATTTAGATGATCCGTGGACTTTACCATCCACGAATTCCACGTCTGGAGACATTACACATGTCAGGATGTCTATGTCTTTATCTGTAGCGGAGCTCGCTTACGATCATATCCAACAAACCACTGCAGATCCGGATCTCTCTTCTTCCCAGACAGTTGAAGAAGATCCCGTTACGCTGCCAGTTTGGGCATTCAACTCATCTTGTTCACATGATTGCCTTGATGATACTTTACCTTCTGATGAAGCTATCCTTGAGGCCATGTGTGGTAGTGACAGACCTTGGGAAGATATGCACCATCACTCTTATTTCCTTCCCAACCTCGAGCTCGTTGAGCAAGAGGAGTTTAGGATGACTCTAGCAGAGATGGTTGGTCACCCTGTGGCTTTTTTGGAGTCGCATGATGTTTTTGCATAGGGGAATATGGCCAATATTTTCCCAACCACTTCGATCAACATATCTCGCACTCCTGGAAAGGTGGAGAACGTTTACATCAGTGTCGATTGCACTCCTGAGGATATTGCTATTTACACTGACTTGTTTACAGAACTCCGGGAAGCTTTCACCTAGTCATACGAGGAGATGCCAGGAATAGACCCCCGCATTGTTGAACACGATATTAGAATGTATCCTAATGCTAAACTGGCTCGACAACGCTTACGGGCTGTGAACCCTAGGAAGGCAGCTGCTATTAAGGCAGAGGTGGAGAAACTGCTCAAAGCGGGTTTCATCTACCCTGTTCCCCTTACCGAATGGGTGTCAAACCCCATTCCTATGGATAAGAAGCAGGGAACGATCCGTGTATGCACTGATTTTAGAGATTTGAACTGTACATGTCCGAAAGACAACTTCCCCACGCCATTCATTGATCAAATATTGGATGCTTGCGTAGGGAGTGAGATTTTTTCATTCATGGACGGCTTCTTGGGTTATAATCAGATTCAAATCAAACCCGTGGACCAACATAAGACGACATTTATTTGTCCATGGGGAACATTTGCATATCAGAAAATGCCCTTCGGCCTTAAAAATGTCGAAGCTACTTTTCAGCGAGCCATGACCTGTGCCTTTCACGATCTTAAGATGATTATGGAAGTTTTCTTGGATGATCTTGCTGGCCATTCTTGCAAGAGAGTGGACCACCCCAAGCACCTCCGTATGATTCTCGAATGATGTATCTATTGCAAAATTCGATTGAATCCAAACAAATGCATCTTCGCTGTTAGGACTGGTCACCTTCTAGGATTCATAGTTTTGAGGGAGGGTATTAGATTCGATCCTCTCAAAGTTGAGGCAATACTTCAGTTGCCTCCTTCGTGCAATTTGTTACAACTTCAGAGCCTCCAAGGGAGAGCTACTTTTCTGCATCGGTTTATAGCTAACTATGCTAGTATTACCAAAGGTTCCGCACGCTTATTGAAGAAAGACACACCTTTTATCTGGGATGAGCGAACCCAGCAGTCTTTCGACGCCCTTAAGAAAGCTTTGGTATCGGCCCCTGTGCTTAGTCCGCCAGACTTTACATGAGATTTTATTCTTTATGTGGTCGCGTCTCAAGAGACTATTGGCATGGTATTGGTTCAGGTAGATGATGCACTCGTCGAGCATGTTATCTATTATCTCAGTCTACATTTAGTAGATGCTGAGCTAAGGTACACCCACATAGAAAAGATGGCACTTGCGAATGTCCATGCAGTCCAGCAGTTACGACATTACATTTTGCTTCAAACAACCACAGTTGTAGCTCACATCAATCCATTTTAGTTCGTGCTATCATGGCGCCTTATCGTGGGTAAGTATAATAAATGGATTGTGATCCTTCAAGAATTTGATCTTGATTTTGCTTCAGCAAAATCGGTGAAATCACTGGTGTTCACTAAGCTTATGTCAAACCTTCCACGGATTGATGAGGATTTCATTCATGAAGATTCCTTTGTGGATGAACACTTATTTCTTATCTCGTCCGAGGACCCTTGGTATGGGGATGTCATTGTATATCTCCAAACTTTGAATTTTCCTCCGCATTATTGACGAGATGAGCGACAGCGTGTGAAACATCACGCTAAATATTATACTATCGTCGGTGACAATTTGTATCGCCGAGGAAAGGATTCCATTCTCCATTGTTGCTTGACTCACGAAGAAGAGGAACGGGTACTTAATGATTTCCATGCGAGGGCGTGTGGCGGTCACTTATCCGGGCTTGCTACAGCCCAGCGTATCATGCAAGCTGGTTATTTTTGGCCTACTATCTTTAAATATTATATTAACGTTGTGAAGAGATGTCACCCTTTCCAGGTGTTTTCTCGGAACATACACTCGCATCCAATGCCCCTCCATCCGATCATCATTGTCGTTCCCTTCACTAAGTGGGGGGTAGATTTCATGGATTGCAAACCAGCTTCAGCTGGGGGGCATCACCATATTATCATGGCCATGGATTATTTTTTCAAGTGGGTTGAGGCCATGCCTACTGTAAAATCCGACGATGCTACTGCAGCCCATTTCATGTTCAACCATATTATCACTCGGTTCGGTATTTCGAAGGAGATTGTCACTGACCATGGCAGTCACTTTCAAAACAAGATGATGGAGGATTTGTCTCTCAAGCTTGGGTTTCGTTAGGAACATCCGTCTTCCTACTATCCTCAAGCGAATGGTCAGGTTGAAGCAGTGAATAAGTCTTTAAAGACCATTCTCAACGTACCATCCAACAAAGCAAGACCAATTGGCATATCATGTTATATCCTACTTTGTGGGCATATCAAACTGCAGTTAAGACTGCCACCGGGTTCTCACCATTCCAATTAGTTCATGGTGTGGAGTCAGTTTTACTGATTGAATGCGAAATTACTTCGCTCAAGCTAGCCATAGAGCTCCTCCCTGATACGACAGATATCGAGCAACGTTTAGCACACCTTGACCAACTTGACGAGCACCATCGAGATGTCGTTGTGGCTATTGATGTTAACAAGCATCGTGTCAAGGTTCAATATGATAGGTCTATCCATCCCAGGAAATATGCTGAAGATGACTTGGTACTTTTGTATGACCAAGCTAAAGAATCCCTGGGGGCAGGAAAGTTCAATCCCATGTGGCACGGTCCTTACATTGTGAGGTGTGTCCTCGAAAAAGGATCTTATGAGTTAGAAGACTATGAGGGAGTTGTATTGAAGGAGCCCAGAAATGGGCTCTACCTCAAGCGGTATTACACTTGAACCTCTTGTTCAGGCTGATACTTTTGTACACTATTGTATAGTTTTTCTGTACATTGTTTACCTTTCCCTTTTTGGTTATCGGGTCTGCTAATTAGCCTCTGTTTGATTGACAGATGTCAATGGGATCTCCTACATTCTTAGGTTTCATGGATGGTGCTAATCGGCATACGCGGCAGCTTGCTTCTGCTACATGGGTTATCTTCTCACCTAACCACCAAGTTGTGTCCTCAGGAGGTGCTTGTCTCGATCCTACATCTAATAATGTGGCTGAGTATAGTGCCATTATTGAGCTACTTCGGGATGCTATTTCACATGACATCCAATCTTTAGAAGTCCACCTGGATTCACAACTAGTTGTGTCTCAGCTGAATGGGCAGTACTGTGTATGAGACCCTATATTACTATGGATATTCCTTAAGGTACGACTCTTGGAGAGACATTTTGTTTCAATTACATATATTCATATCCCAAGAAGTCTTAATTATATATCTGATGCATACGCTAACTATGTATTAGATTGGCATTTGTCACATTCATCATGAAGCACATAAATACAAAGACATACACACATCTAGTAGAACCGAGAACCAAAGTTGTATATATATATAAATATGTCCAAAAAATGGTAGTGTCATACAAGACTAGAACCCGTAGCCATCAAAAATATACATATCGATACAAAAAATGAGACCCTGGGATATCTATTCCCTCCGGGGAGGTCTAGCTGCTGCCTCGACGGAATGTGTCTCGTAGAAGTATTGTACTACATTGGCCACCCGCTGCAGTAACCGCACCCACTCAACAGGAACACCCACTACTTGGCGATGCATGGCCTTAGGTAGTCAGGCTACCTCTATCTGTGGTACTCGGGAAACCATCCATGATAGGTTGCGCCGCAACGTCTGAAGTGTGCGCCCTGCTGTAGCATCTGCTGCCACATCATCTCTACCCCGACGACCATGTCTCGGGAAGCCCTCGGGTCTCACTGGGCCTTTGTCTGTGAGAAAATAGTCACCCATCAGTACATGACGCTACCACCAAAAAGATTTTTTGCATTTCAACTATAATCAAAAAATCCATAAAAATTTAATAAACACAAAACCAAAATAATACTCACCGATGTCTCCGAAAGCTGCCCCTGGTGGGAGCGGCATGTCACGGTCCTATCTGAAGTCTATCCCCGCATAGGGATAGTCCTCTATAGCGATCACCTGCCGGTTCCACCAGTGGAAGAAATCCTCAGTATATGGTGACTCCAAATGGCCACCACCCTGTCGTGTCAGAATCTCATCCCACTGGGTCAGGGCTAGATCACGGAGATTGTGAGGAGAGACATCCACCCTCGAACTAAGCCCTGGAACCCTCTCGAAGAAGAAGCTGCAAAGGATGCTACCATACCCAAATTTTTTGGCCTTCCCCTCTTTGCATTCCATCAATTGTGTCTTCATAGACACCAGCAGAGTAGTACACCAGTCAAATATCGTAGGTTGCATGCATTGTGATGCGTAGAACATCACCGGCCTGGATGCCTGGTGCAGTGCTTTGGATCCAGTGATCTGCACCAGGGTAGCCATAATGATCTTTGTCCTCAGATCTACTATGGTGTTGACAAGCACTTGACTTCCCACCGCTCGTCTGTTTGCGGGACAATACCACGCTATGTAGTCATGAACAGTGATCCAGCCACCCACGGTCTGAGATCGAAGACTAGCCACCTCCCCTCTACGGGACAAACCAGTAATGAAATAGATATCCTCTATTTCTAGTGTCAGTGTTTTCCCGTTGAGGATGAAGTTTTGAGCATCCACATCCCAGTAGTCTATCAGGCGACGAAGTAATAGGTTTTGGGCCCTTAAACCCCCTATACTCCAGAACTTGTACAAACCACATGCTTGCAATTCTTGTTGCGCTTGCACATTATTGTGCATGGCCTCATCAACCTGGTAATGCTCTCTTTCCCTCCACTCTAGAACCATCCTGGAGTGCAAAACAAGTAAATTTTGGTCAATTTCATGATTAAAAATTTCTTCACGGCCATACCCGCGGGCTAATTTGTATACAATGGCGGGTACCCGCGGGCAGTTTACTTTTTTACTGCGTGTTTGGTGCCCTACCTGCGACCCACATAGTTATAGCCCACGGGTAGCGCCGAAGCCATCTAGGGCTTGGCCAAACTAAAAAATCCATCGACCAAAACTAAAATAAAAACATTAAAATGAAAGGTATGGAAGTAACCACCAACCTGCTCCGGACGGTTCACTGAACGGTCACTTGTAGCTCCCACAATCGGCAACTGAAGTTTCAGGTGAAAACTTACCACTAAACTCCAAATTGATGAATAGGCAAATGAATTGTAATTTGGAAAATTTTATTACTATTTATAATTTTCTGGACCCACTTTTCTATAGTTTTTGCCATTTTGAGCCGTTATGAACTAATATCGTGTCATGGAGTAGTGTTTTTTAATCAGATTTCCTCAGCGAAAGTTGTTCTAAACCATTTCACACCTATGGCAGGTATGTTTCACACCTGGCATATAGGTTAGATGCCATTTTCACATGCATTATGCATTTGACCTGTTGACCATTTTCATAAACCCTAGGTGCAACCCCACTTCGTAACTGACATGGAACCTTCACACTGCTTTAGAAGTGCCGTTATGTGGCGGTAAGGCTTTTCCAAACATGGGTACCCTAGTTAGAACCCCTTATGCATTTTGGTGCCCATGCCGTTGTTTGTCCTTAGGATTGGGAGTCCTTTGTAGTCACGCCACGACATTGCAATAAAGACTCATAATCTACTTTGTCTTATGCTAGCCATCTCCCTTAAGGACTCCCCTCAGTTATATCATGTTGTGATTGCATTGCATCATCCTGCTTGCCGCTTGAGCCTTGTGTCGGCTCCCGCTTACTCAATTGTTAGCCTGGTGCCTGAGCACTTTTCCCTGTCGAGCCCTGCAGAGCTTATATATTTTCCCTTCACAATTTGATGACCCTTTGACCCTGAGGGAACATACCCCCGAGTGTCCACATCCTGCACGCATTTCCTTGCATTGAGCATAGGTATGTTCCACTGTTTGGGACTAGTCTGCTAGCTATTTGACACGCGTTCCCTCACTTGTTGTATTATAAGCAATTTTATTCTTTTTTAAGCTTTTCCCAAATATGAAAAAGACCAAAAAAATCAAATATTCCAAAAAGCCGGACAGGATTATGGTCACTATTTCTTGTTGGAAGTTGTTGTGTCGCCTTTGAACAAAGCATTTATTCCGCTCCGTACATTATGAGTGAGGACTATAGTTGGGCCTTAGGAGCTGTACTTTTTTCTCAGTTTACTCCACCGATTGGTTAAGCTTCCAGTCATTATGGAGCCCTTTGTAATGCCTCTTTCATTGCACAGTTTATGTCAAGTCTATGCTTCCTGAGTCTATCCATCTGCTCATGCTCTTGTTCAAAGGAAGTCCTAAACCAGTGTCGGGCACTCCTCAGATCTCTTGACTATTGCATGTCGGCCATCCTTATTGAGTCCGTCTGTTTCACCTAAGATCTTCCAAATCTTTCAGCATTGCCGGTACCTCGTGCTGGTTTATGGGGGGTGCCTTAATGCCCTCCTTCTAGCGAGTCTCGTTCCGTCGACTTCAACTCATTTATTTCAGGACTTGAGGCTTAGAGTTCAGTTGAGTACCTTGAGGCTTGCAGTCATTAGTGGTAGGTTCTCTTGCCATCGATAGTTTTGGGAATACATCAATTTCCCCTGATCGATGAATTCATCCTAATGTTCAACTTCAACCCATTTATTCACACTCTGATGATTGTTCTCTGTGCCTTGATGCCCATTTTCATTATTGGTGGGTCATCTCGCGTCTGTTAACGGTATACATCATTGACCAGTAATCAAACGATGTCTCATTAGGTTCGACCCCAACTCCTTTATTCACTTGATGGGACTTGCACCATCGAAGACTTTTGTAGAAGACCCCAGGCAATTGTGGCATTCAGTATGCTACATATGACTTTGACTTTACATCTGAGATATCACCTCTTAGATTTCAGCAGTTTGTACCTCCAGTTTGCACCAGTTGTCTTCTTTTCAGCAGAAGACCATATCTTACTGTAGAGGGATCATGGCTATGATCACTTATGACATGTATCCATTATATGTTGGCTATTTCATGGCCATTGTATTAAATTGTTGTATTATACCGACATGTATTCAGAGATACTATTGTATTATGACAAGTGAGCTGCTCTTTCCACTTGTGTCTCCATCACTCCACTTCTGAGTTTTATAATTTATTTCATCCATCATAGCATCAGTCTCTGACCTCACACATTAGGGGGAATTTGTTACATCGTAATCTTCCACCCTGTGAGCATCAATATTATTTGGCCTATAGGATCCATTTTAGTGACTCAGATCCACTTATATCCTTCAGAGATACTATTTTCCCTATTTTTATTCCTACCCGCATGTTGCATCACTATAGCATGCGTACCCGCGAGTTGCATCACTATAGCCTACGGGTATCAAGTCAAATGGTAAAAATCACTAATTTATTACTTTTTACTCCCAAAAAGCGGTCATTGGGTGACCTTCTGCTCTCCATCTGCCCAAGTAACGTCTCGATGTGTCCTTTCACCTACCTTTGAGAGGACTATATATTGAGCACATATGGCTTATGGACGGGAGGAAGAAGAGAATAGTAAGAGAACTCTAGTGGATTTTTGCCCTATCTTGAGTCTGCACTCATTGATCCTTGTAGTTGTGGACCATTTATGTTCACCTTCCAAACTCCTTTCTAGTTTGAGTTTGCCATTCATGGAGGATTGAAGTGGTGGAGGCACAAGTGGATTGATCTAGATCTTGGTTCAGATTGGTTGTCGGCAAGAGGTTGTATCACTTTGTACTTCTTCTTGTTCATAAATAGAAATGCTCATATTCTCGTCCATCATGTTGTGAATGTTGTTTATTACATTGGGTTACATTTGCTTATGATATTATGGACCATTGTTATTGATAATGTTAATGTCATCTATATATTATATGTACTTGTTGGATATTGGCTGTTAAGACTAATTTGCAGATTTCAAGTGCATGGATTGAAAGCTCCAACGGGGATCTACATCAAACGTTTGGATCGAGGTTGGTTACATTTCTCCATTATCTTAACATTTTCATTTATAATATCATTGCTTTGAGAATTGAGTAGATTTCTGGTAGTCATCTGTTTGTTGTGGTATTCCCAAGCCATAGTGAGTTTTCTCCAATACACATTCCAAAATTTATCTATGATTCGTACAAATTAAATTTTAGAACTTATCGACTCCAAAATCAAATAAGTGTCGGACCAACATTCTTAGTTTTATTCCCAATTTGAGAACTACGATGACTAATGGAGAGACAAATATTATGGATGCCAAGAAAAATATCAAATGA
Organism: Larix kaempferi; assembly: GCA_027924585.1. NCBI lineage: Eukaryota > Viridiplantae > Streptophyta > Pinopsida > Pinales > Pinaceae > Larix > Larix kaempferi. The sequence goes on along the minus strand of BSBM01000755.1, from coordinate 4,161,624 downwards.
CCCTTTGATTGGATTCACTTATAGGAGAAGGCATACATTCGATAATTTTATGCTGACACTTGCGATGCATAAAGAGAGGTCTTGTCACAATCATTTAGGAAGTGTCACCAACACTTCTCCCTTATCTGATACCCTTATAACTCTATGTTGGAGGATGCATTGTCCAACTCTTCTATGATAATTATGTGATGGAGGATGGTCCGTCAAAATATTCTATGGGAATTATGTGGTGGAGAAAGTGTTGTAAGACCCATCAAGGGGAATTGTAAGATAGATGAAGTGTTGATTGATCCTTCCGAGTAATCCCCCTTTCGAGGAGATTACAATTATGGAAGAGGATTATTTGGGCGCCCATTGTACAGGATTCCAATGAAAGGATCAATTGACCCTTCCACCTAATTTCCCTCGATGGTTGATCAAGTATTGGTGAAGTGTCGAATGACCATTCTAATTCATTCCTAGAGGCCTTGACACCATCGTTTAGGATGTGTCGATTGTCCCTTCTCCATTCTCTCTCTATGCAAGAACATTGTAGTGAGGGAATGATATGATATATCAATGGTCGATTGACCCTTCGGCAGGCCCCCACTTCAAGGATAGGACAATGGATAAGATGGTGTTGACATCACTATGATGTCACCAAGATAATATAAAGTGAATGTATTTACCTTTTATAAATCATTCATCTCTACAAGTATCTATGTAGGAAATGGGTAGTCTTTAATTAGTCTTCACATTAATAAGAGTATCACCTTCCACCCTTTTTCCCCTATCTTACTCCCCTTCAATATATACCGACTACAGGTGTAATTTACTGAGAATGCTCTGTATAGGTTTCGGGTTTAAATAAGTTGTTGGTTTCACACAAATAGATTTGAGGGGAAAAGGAAAAAACATCCATTTGGTTAATGAAGTAGATGTAGAAGGTTATGCTATGTTCGCATACAGGTAACAGGTTATGCTATGTTCGCATACAGGTAACAGGTTATGCTATGTTTGCATACAGGTAACAGGTTATGCTATGTTCGATACAGGTAACAAGTTATGCTATGTTTGCATATAGGTAACAGGTTATTGAAAATGTGATCCAAAATGGATTCAAACAAGAAAAAATATGACAAATAATTATACAAGTACCACAAAAGAAAAAGGATGGTCTACTTATATATTCATTTGTTAACTAGAATGTTGAGGTATGTCAAAAACATGCACATCATGGGTGAGAGGTTGTATGCACAGTCTAAAGGTGTTTGTTGCACTTTGAATTAGTAGTTGTCTTTCATTAGATGAAAACACAGTTCACAAAAGCTAACATGGAAAAAATTCAATCAAAATTCAAAATTATTTCCACTTTGCAAATCTGGAAGGGCTACTGCTTGAATTCCTTGTCAATGGCAGGAACCTCAAGCACCTCATGAACATAATGCCAAACACCAAACCATTGACCTTAGTTATTACTGAAATCAATGAAAAAAATAATAAGACAACTACACAAGCTAAAAACCAATATACAAACCTCATTCAAGATACAAAGATACAAGGGTTCAATCAGTATCCATGAATACATTATTTCCAAAGCATCGGGCACACCCTGTCGCCCATCAAATATACAAGTCCTCTTTACTAGCTTTTGGCATGGCCATTTTATTTAACTATGGGCCATAATATAGGTATTCCATTTAGCTTGTGTGGAGGATAACTTGGGCTCCATGCTAGGGTTGCAGGGTGAATACAAGGGCAAGTACGTCACTAGCTTGGATTGTATGGTTTTCTACTAGTAAATATATTTTGAAGCACAAACATAGAATTGTTTGCCTTAACAATGAGCTTGTTACAAATTTTAGTTTTTTCATATGATCACATTTGTCACGCATGCTATGTTTGGATAATTCTACTAGTTATAGAAGATGTGTTTTTGCATGCATTGTAAAATTATCTAAACTTAACTACTAAACAGACTGATTGTGATATAATTTATCTATCTTTCCAGCAATTAGTATTCAAAGATCATATTATTATGAGTGGTTGCAGTGATATCCATCCAACCAAGCATGCAAACAGAGGTTGGATTATAATACTTGATAAATATGGAAAGTAGACTTGTATGAGGCTTCAAGAATGCATTTTACTAAAATGCCCCTCAATAAAACATAAATATCAAAGGATGGAAACAACAAACACCCACAACTGTTGACAATGTAGCTTCAGCTACTGCTAATTAGGTGGAACCTCCAGTCATAGTGGAGGTGTACCCAAATCATACAATCCCAACTAATTGCACAACATCATAGTGCAATCCTAAAATAAACTTTAAAGTCCCTCCTATCTTTTCGGGAAGAATCCCATGCCCATGTCATATTACTTCTCAATTCTAAACTAATTATCATAATTTAGAACACATTGATCATGTCAATATGAACTAATGTTATAGGCATTGGATTTTCAAATATGAAAACTTTATTTAGCATAAAATTATCTTATGTTTTAGATTGTTACAACTAATATTGCACAAGTAACCTAATTATGGACGTGTAAGGGATATGTCGATAATTAAAAGGCTAAGTATAACATAAAACACAATTAGTCTAAGACACAACCAGATCCCTTTGTTGGTTATCATTTTCTTCTAAACAATTAGTGCATTAATCATATTGATCCAATGCATCTCCACCACCAATACCAAAATCATCAATAGTGGATTTAGAATTAGGTTCAGAAAATGCATCCTTGAACTCCCAACAAGAAGAGTCAAATTCATAATCATTATTTCCAAATATATTGTAACTTAATTGTACTCTATTATAATTCATCCCCATTTCACTTAACATATTAACTATGTTATTGTTATAAGCAACTGAACACTCTTATCTGTAGAAAATCCTACTGGCATCTTTACCATGATGTTCAAAAAATACATCTTTGAATTCCACAATAGATGATTCAAGGTATTGTTCATCAAACCTAAATAAATCAGTATTCAAATGCACACTATGGACACTTAAAACATCAAATAGGCTATTGGAATCAATAATTGGAAACTCTAATTTTAATTTCCCTAAGTTGAATAGACACCTTACCTATTATGATTATATATAGAATTTTTTCATTACTACTTGGAATGGGAAAAACATCATTTTCATCATGCTTGTATAGAGATGCAATGAAATCATTGAACTGAAGACCAATTATAAAGTATACATGGAGGAACCTATGGAGGCCAAATTTTTCTCAAATTTTAGTCAAAAAACTTCTTGTTTGGAAAACATATCAACCTCACTTCTTTGTTCACATTCATATTTGTCATTATCAAATAGTTATAGTTGCATGGGTTTCAGAACATCATCGGGATAAGCGACATGGTTTTACCTATTACGTTGTTTGTGGGAATTTCTCAATCCATCCATAATTTAAAAGGAAATAATAGAATCATAATGATACCTCTCGGATCATAATCACAGTGACACTTCCAAAAGGGTCAAAAGCATCATCTCTTTCAATTTCATTAGATCTAATAACAAGTGCTAGATCAAACTAATGATTTGAGACCTTTAAATCTCTTTAGACCAATCGATATTTCCTCAAAGGCATTGAATCCATATACTTAACAATTCTAATCCTAAGCAAAGATTGAGCTTGAAGTATGTGATAGACAGACATTCTCATTTTCAATGATAGATGATCCCAAGAATACATAGAATATGACATTAAATTTTTTTAGTCAGATAAATTGATACAAATTATTACACATAACCAAGTTAAGTATTTCCCAACTATCAAGCAACCCACACAAAACTTGAAAATGATTGGCTGGTGAAAATTAGGGTTTCTTACCTAGAAAAGTCCATGAAATTCAAGACGCAAGGGGTTTCTATTCTCCTAGCTTACTCTGCCAATGTCGATTTCCTTCACATATTCGATACCAAGTAGGATATTGAAATTTCAAAATCCCATAGGGATTGCAGATATAGTTGCAAGACTGTCGCAGGTGTTTTGAAACAAGCTAACCTATACTCAACTACCGAAGTAATTTCCACACTATGATGATTAGGGGGACATACTAGTATCAGGTACTTCATCAGAAAACCCTAGGAGGAACCCTAGTCCTATAAGAGTACATCTTTACACTTGATTAAGAATATTTTGGTTGGAATTTGTATCAAACTTAAGCTATTGTGATTCTCCCCTTATATTATTCAAAGGGTTTGCCAATTTTCCCATTTTGAGAATTTCCATAATCAAAGAAACAAAGAGATAACTATAATTTTCATAATATTAATTTGCTAAAGGTTATTTTCCAAAGGCTTTAAGATGACATTTAGAAAAACACAACAAAAAATAAACATTACATCTCCATTTTATCAAAATACACTCCATGTGGGATCTAGCATGGGTGGTTAAGTGACAAAGTGTTGTTTTGTAAGGATTTGAAATGGCTTAATAGAATAAAACATGTATTAAAATAAAATTCAAACATTCAAAACATAAAAGAAAATTATACAATGATTGTGATAGGGGTAATAGTTTGCTCATTCCCATTCATAGTCAATGAAAATTGAGTGAATTCAACTTGACTAGTGACTCTAGTGATTCTCAATTGTAAGCCATATTTCTTCTTCTAATCAACCTAATAACCATTAGTATCAATTTCATGTGTAATTGCATCGGCATGCATTAAAATATAGTTCCTAAGGTAAATGTCCTTAGTTCCATCTTCCCAGAATGATTGCCAGCATCCCCTCTAATCTCAAATTGCAAACATTATATTTTCATGTTGTTAAATATCCATGTTGTCTTCATGAGGATCCCTTGTTTCCCCATTTTAATTCCCAGAGAATAGGTTAATAAAAAATTATTAAATAAATCAAATCCCATAATAATGGGTTTAGGATTGGATAAATTCACTAATTAAGTTTTATAATTAAGGCTACGTACTTATGTTATATAATTGGATAAGATCCTATCCCCTTAGCCTCCTTCAACATCCCACACTTGTGGAATCATAACCCCCCATCTATTTTTCTTCCTTCTTCATTTACATACATTAGGGATTTTTATATTATAAGTCAATGTACAACATTACAATATATTTGGTCCTCCTAGACCATATATGTTTGGCTTCTATCCACTTGACCAGTACATACAATTTACATATTAGGGTCAAAAATAGGGTGTTACACTATGGTTGATTTTACATATTAAATAAAACAAAGGTTTATATCATATATGGAGGATGATTAGGGATAATCAAGGTTACCTCAACAAAATCCAAATGACACAGTTACTACCTAACATACTATAACCTTGAATACATGAACCCCCCTCCACTCTTATTGACCATATGGAACACTAGTGACCATGTATTTCCACTATTGACAATATTCACTATAGAGACCATAGTTGATCATGGTTCACCGTATTATTAATAACTACATTTACACAACACATAGTTGAATCACCCATGAACATTGTACCCATTTTTTAAGAAATCATATGTTGAAATCATAGCCTAATCATCCCATCTTCCACAATCCTCCTAGACCAATAACCTCATTAACCAATTAACCCCCCACCCCCACTTATAATCATATACACCATTGACATTTTTTACCATATTGACTATAATATAGACCATATGAGCCATGGCTCACCATATTCACTACCTTGAACCACCAACACCTAGATGGTTATCCCACAAACATCGTGCCCACTTATCCACTAATATGAGTTATGTATAGCTTAATAATCCCATCACTTGCAAACTTCCTATCCTAATAAACACCTTAACCCATCAAACCTCCACCCTCATTCACCATATGAACCATTTTTTATCGATGTTGACTATTGTTGACCACAGTTGGCCTTTATTGACCATATTCACTATATAAATAATATGCACCTTGGTTCTCCATATTAACCCCATGATTTTCCCATGAACATCTAGCTCACTCATCTATAAATGTCATGCACAAATTTTATCCACTAATACGTTGACCGCATAGCTCGATAATTTCATCAGCCAAAAAGCCTTCTAACCCAATATCTCCATTAAACAATCAACCCTCAACCCTCATTGACCATATGGATGATTGTTAAATTTCATTGAATAATGTTGACCATATTTGATCTCTATTGAACAAATTGACTATATAGACCATATGCACCATGTTTCACCATATATTAACCACATTTGACCCACCTATACCTAGCCTCCTTCCCATGAACATTGTTCCCACTCATCCACTATTTCTTTATTCACATAGTACAATAATCTCATATCCCATAAATATCCTAGTCTAGTAACCTAACTAATTGATTAACCTTCCCCTCCCATTGACCATATGGACCATTGTTAATAATGCTTGACCTTTAATGACCATATTGACTATATAGACCATATGAACTTTCAAGGTTCACCATATTAACTATATTAACCAACCAACACATAACCCACTCATCCATATACATTTTGCTTACTTATTGTAATGTCCCTTGTTAGGAATTTTATTAAAATGGCAATTTTTCACTTTTTTCCCTAGTTCGACCTTTGACTAGTTTTGAGCTCTAGGTCCTCAAATTGCTCCAATTGCTCCCAAATATTCTGAGAAGGTATATGGATGATTTTAGAACATAAATATGTGTTTCAAGGAATATTTTGGACCTTTAAAATACTTCTGCAAATCCTCTTTCAATTCTGTCCAATGTAGGGAACTTTACTAGTAATTTCCCTTTGACTAGTATTGGTCTCTAGGTCTCAAATTGACTCCAAATGCCTTCAAATATTCAATGAAGGTGTATGAATGATATTAGGAATTTAATATGATTTTCAAGGATGAGATATGGAAACCAAAATACCTCTGCAAACTCTCTTAATATTTTGTACCAAGTATGCAATTTTACTAGTAATTTAGGGTTAAAATCCCCCTGGGATAAGTACTGAAAATGGCTTCCCAAATGCCTCCAAAACCACTCAAATTTATTAACATAGGTAGGGTATGTCTCAAGTATTTTATTAAGGTCCAAAATGCACCATTAATTAGTTATTAACTCTGTTCCAAACCTCTCCCAAACAACAGCAAAAATCACTAGTTCGACCCTTGGGGAAATAGCACCAAATCTTCTCCAAATGTAAATAAACTGAGTAAAATTACTTCAAATGCTTGAGCACTGAAAATGAAAATTTTATAATACATAAATAAATTCAATTCATAAATAAACCATCATTATTTTACTTATCCATTCGAATCCATCAACATTACATTGGTTCACAACAAGGTAGTGGGGAAATGGCACTGTTCTTTCATTAAAAATGAGATTTATACATTTCTACTTGGAATTTCGACCTGAAACTTTCTGGAGTTGAATAATAGAGTATTTAATTCATATTAAAAATTAAATAGGGAATTATAATCTCCCCCAAAGAGTACAATATCTCACCAAAAATGCCCTCCCTCAAGGATCAAGAATATGCCATCAAAACTGGAAATGGTTCAAGGAGTGAGCTGCAATAGAAGAAACCATGAGCTGACCTGTAGCTTACACCTGAAAATAAAGACTCCATTAAATCTCCAAATGAACAGTCTGAATGGCCTTTCCAATTACCAACTTGGATGGGAATCTTTCACCCTCGAAATTGGCTAAGGCAAGAAACTAGTCATCCACTGGCACTCCCTCTTAACAAATGCAATTGCAAATTTATCAAATGATCAAAAGATGCTATTATTCCTTTTTCATGACTTTTATAAACTTCTAGTTTCCTCCATGGGTCTAATTCCTTCCAAGAGACTCATGCCAACTCAAGTTGTAAAGAGATTCCAAAGAATGCCACTTGTACAACAATTCCTAGTTTCCCACTTCCACCAAATCACATGTGGAAGCATCTTAGCTGCCATAAATCCCTTGAGAACCATCTTGGAGGATATTTTTATCCCCGACATGTCATATATGTCATATTTCAGCCTTTAGGTCTGATTTGTGTCATAGGTGTTATAGCATCTTCATCATTGTAGTCATAGAGATAGGGAATCTAGCCCAAGTGTCCCACTAGCTCCAAATTGCCTCTTCCTCTTCCATGGGAGTTACTATTCCTCTATATTTATACCTTGGATGAGTCATGCCATTAATAATACCTTTTTAACTCCCCCAAGTATGTTACCATTCACCTTTAATTTGAATTGGTGAGAGAATGATGCCAATTGTAGTGGGGAAATCTAGCCATATGTGGGTCCCACTTCCTCCATGTGTATTCATGATAAAATTCCACTTTGATTTTCACTTGTATATATTTATTTATCTCCTTTATTAAATATTTATGTCATTCTAATGTTCAAACATCATTTATTATCCCCCTTATTCCAAATCCCAAAGCTTCCACCCCAAACCTAGGAAACTAGTAATTTTCCTCCTTGGCAATTATTTGACCTTTAACATCAATTTGACAAACTCTAATGAATATGGCCAATGCAATTAGGCCATTGTGACCCAATTCCAAATTTGGGACATGACAAATCCTCCCTTCCCAAGATTGCTTGTCCTCAAGCAATTTCAAACATGGGTGTTGAAGAACCTGCTTTCTGTATAATTCTTTGAAGTTGCCATTGAATTGCCCAACCTTGAGTCTTTGAGTATCCATGAAGATTTTAGAGAGGAACCACCATGCTTGATGCTGCACTACTTTGATAAAAAACACTTTATTAAGTGGGAAATCCATCTCCCGTACTGCTTGTTGCCCCAAAAAATTTGAAACCAATGAGATAAAAATTATTCCAGGGTCCCATTGCTTGTATTGCACCCCAACAATTAAGAGTGCTCTCCAACCCACACCATTAGATAAGAGTATTCATGGATCTCATTTTTTTGTATGCATTCTTCCAAACATCATGAGTACAAAATATATATCATCAAAGTACATAACAACATAATGAAAATGTACATCAAGGAGGGGCTTCATCAAAGAATCATGAAAGTGCTTATACATCCAAGTAAGTAGACCACCATTTTCCAGGTGCATACAAGCATCGAGTGAAAAATCAAATCTGATCCAATGACATGGGTGGGTATCCCATGTCCTATAATGTTGCTCCAAAAATATGTAAGATGCATCAAAACAAACAGCCCTATATTCTTTCATCCAAGTAGTTAATGAAGTTCCTCCAACATCAATAGAACTAAGCAAGGAGCAAGGAAGATCATGAGTCTTCAAGTGACTCAAGTGACTCAAGTGAACATCATAAGTGTATCCATGAATATATGTATCATCCTAATGAAAGAAAATATTTTATTGCAAATGTAAATAATGAGGTGCTCTATTCATGTCATCATTAAAAGGAGAGGTAGGAGTTTCATACCCCTCATGTGGCACCACTAGAAAAAAACCTTTCACCCAATTTTCATCCCCAATTGATGTGGCTGAAAAATAAGTAGGGGGTGAGGAATTATGAACCAACCTTAAATATTTACAGCTCTCACCCATCGAAATCTTTAATTCATCTTCTCCATAATTGGTTGGTCCAACTGTTGTGAGATCATGTGCCTCCTTCAAGAATTTTCAACTCTCTCCATGAGGCAACTCATAATCCCTCTGAACAAATATAAGTGCTTGTCCTTCTTCTTGTTTGAGTGTAGAATATTCAAGCACCTGCATATCATCATGTACCTCATGTTCCACCATTACATGAGGTTTCTCTTTTGTGGCATAAATTATTTCATCCATTTTCTTCTTTTCCTTGGAAAGAGAACCATTGCTCATTCTTTTTTCCATGTTGCTTCCAAGTTGACTAACCAACAATTCAAACTCTTGCATGAATTTCCTCCACTTGTCTTCGAAGGATGGTTTCAGTAATTTTATAAAATCCTCATTCTCCTCTGAGTTTTCTTTCTCATCCTTACTCATGGTGACCAAGGAATGCACTTCTTCTCCTACTTCTTCCTTTTCACCAAAGTACATCCAGTTTCAGTTTCTAAGGGTGGTGGATTATTTCTTTAACTCCTGGTATTCATTAATGTTCTACCACATCAGGTTCCAAGACCATTATTTGATACCACTATAATGTCCCTTGTTAGGAATTTTATTAAAATGGCAATTTTTCACTTTTTTCCCTGGTTCGACCTTTGACTAGTTTTGAGCTCTAGGTCCCCAAATTGCTCCAATTTCTCCCAAATGTTCTGAGAAGGTATATGGATGATGTTAGAACATAAATATTTGTTTAATGGATGATTTTGGACCTTTAAAATACTTCTGCAAATCCTCTTTCAATTCTGGCCAATGTAGGGAACTTTACTAGTAATTTCCCTTTGAGTAGTATTGGTCTCTAGGTCTCAAATTGACTCCAAATACCTTCAAATATTCAAGGAAGGTGTATGAATGATATTAGAAATTTAATATGATGTTTATAGATGATATATGGCCACCAAACTACCTCTTCAAACTCTCTTAAGATTCTGGACCAAGTATGCAATTTTACTAGCAATTTGGGGTTCAAATCCCCATGGGGTAAGTACTGAAGATGGCTTCCCAAATGCCTTCGAACCCACTCAAATTTCTGAAAATAGGTATGGGATTTCTCAAGGATTTTATTAAGGTCCAAAATTAACCATTAATTATTTATTAATTATGTTCCAAACCTCTCCCAAACAACAGCAAAAATCACTAGTTCGACCCTTGGGGAAATGGCACCAAATCTTCTCCAAATGTAAATAAACTAAGTAAAATGACTTCAAATGCTTGAGCACTGAACATGAAACTTTTATAATATATAAATAAAATTCCATTCATAAATAAACCATTAGTATTTTACTTATACATTCGAATCCATCAACATTATATTGGTTCACAACAAGGTAGTGGGGAAATGGCACTGTTCTTTCATTAAAAATGAGATTTATACATTTCTACTTGGAATTTAGAACTGAAACTTTCTGGGGGTGAAGAAAATAGTATTTAATTCATATTACAAAATAAATGGGGCATTATAATCTCCCCCAAAGAGTACAATATCTCACCAAAAATGCCCTCCCTCAAGGATAAAGAATATGCCATCAAAACTGGAAATGGTTGAAGGAGTGAGCTGCAATAGAAGAAACCATGAGTTGCCATGTAGCTTACACATGCAAATAAATACTCAATTAAAGCTCCAAATGAAATTTCTAAATGGCCTTTCCAATTACCAACTTGGATGGGAATCTTTCACCCTCGAAATTGGCTAAGGCAAGAAACTAGTCATCCACTAGCTCTCCCTCTTCACAAATGCAATTGCAAATTTCTCAAATGATCAAAAGATGCTATTATTCCTTTTTCATGACTTTTATAAACTTCTAATGTCCTCCATGGATCTAATTCCTTCCAAGATACTCATGCCATCTCAAGTTGGGAAGAGATTCCAAAGAATGCCACTTGTACAACAATTCCTAGTTTCCCACTTCCACCAAATCACATGTGGAAGCATCTTAGCTTCCCTAACTCCCTTGAGCGCCCTCTTGGAGGATATTTTTATCCCTGACATGTCCTATATTTCATATTTCAGCCTTCAGGTCTGATTTGTTTCAAAGGTCTTATGGCATCTTCATCATTGTTGTCATAGAGCTAGGGAATCTAGCCCAAGTGTCCCACTAGCTCCAAATTGCCTCTTCCTCTTCCATGGGAGTTACTATTCCTCTATATTTAGAGCTTGGATGATTCATGCCATGAATTATACCTTTTTAACTCCCCAATTATGTTACCATTCACCTTGAATTCGAATTGGTGATAGAATGATGCCAAGTGTAGTGGGGAAATCTAGCCATTTGTGGGTCCCACTTACTCCATGTGTCTTCATGATCAAATGCCACTTTGATTTTCACTTGTATATATTTAGTTATCTCCTTTATTAAACATTTATTCCATTTTAATGTTAAAACATCATTTATTATCCCCCTTATTCCAAATCCCAAAGCTTCCACCCCAAACCTAGGAAACTAGTAATTTTCCTCCTTGGCAATTATTTGACCTTTAACATCAATTTGACAAACTCTAATGAATATGGCCAATGTGATTAGGCCATTGTGACCCAATTCAAAATTTGGGACATGACACTTATCCACTAATATATTTACATATGGACCACTATTGATAGGCAATGACCACATGGACCCATAACCCATTAACCCATCAACCCTACATTGACCATATTGACCACTGTTGATAGGAATTGACTGTGTTTGACCTTTTTCAAACATGTTGACTATATTGTAATGTCCCCATTCAAATAAATCTCAAGAAGGGAAAATTCCACCGATCTACTAGTTTCCTAGGTTGGGGTGGAAACATTAGATTTGGAATAAGGAAACTAATAAACCCCAAATGGAATTTATCTTGACATAAATATATTAAATGGGGATAAATAAATCTTTATGGTGAGAAAATAAGATGGCACTCGGTCATGGAGACACATTCGTGGTGTGGTACCCACACAAATCTAGATTCCCCATGCCACATGGCATTCCACTCTCACCCATTCAAATCCAAGGTGGATTCCACTATTATTGGGGGAGATGGAAGGCAATAATACTTGGCATGACTCAATGAGGTCGAAATATAGAGGAAGAGTAACTCTCATGGAAGAGGAAGAGGCATTTTGGAGCTAGTGGGACACTTGGTCTAGATTCCCTAGCTTCTATGACACCAATGATGAAGATGCCTATGACACTTATGAAAAAATCAGACCTGATGGCTGACATATGACATACATGACACACCAGGACTAAAAATAGCCTCCAAGAAGGTGCATAAGGGAGTTAGGGCAGCCAAAGAGACACCTATTCGAATTGAGTGAAGGAGGAGGCTAGAATTGGAGGGACAAGTGGCATACTTTGGAATCTCTTCCCAATTCGAGTTGGCATGAATCTCATGGATGGAATTCGAGTTAAGGAAGCCTTAGTGAGTTTATAAAGTTAGGAACAAATAAATAGAGAATATTTTGATAATTTTAGATTTTGCATTTGGAGAGGAGAGCTAGTAGAGTGTTATTCTACTTGCCTTAGCACCAATTTCGAGGGTGAAAGATTCCCATCCTAATTGGAAATTGGAGAGGCCATTAAGAACTTTCATTTGAAGCTAAAATGGATTCATTTTTTGTAGGTTGAAGCTACATGCAGCTCGTGATCACATCTCCTTCAGCTTACTTCTACAACTATTCTCCCATTTCTTGTCATATTCTTGCTCCTTGAGGAGAGGTGCACTTGGTGAGGTGATGATCTCTTTGGGATAGATATTGAGGCCCCATATTCTTGTAATATGATATATATACTCTTTATTTACTACTCAAAATACTTTCAGATCAAAACTCCAAGATATTTTATGTACAAATGCTAAACTATGATTAAATGGTGCCATCTCCCCAATACCTTTTTGTAAGCACTTGAAGTGGTATCAAATTCGAATGATTCAGTCAAAATCTGATATATTATTGTTGTATGGAGCACCATTAATATGCTGAATAATTTTCATATTCATTAGATAAGCATTGGGAGCAATATTCTTTAAGTTTCATAACCATTTGTGAAGATTTACTATCATTTCCCCCTATGTTAAAGCTAGTATACAAACACCTGATTTATGGAAGTTGAAGAAGCCTATAGAAACTAATTGATGATTCATTTGGAATCAAATTGAAGTCCTTTATCAGTACCATCTCTCTGTTCTGAAATTTGTGGAGGTATAATAGTGTTTGGGAAGCCATCTTTGTCCCCTACCCTTGGAGGTTTTGAACCTCGATATTGACTAGTAAAGTTCCCTATTTTTACATGATTATAAATTAATGTTGCAGAATTGTTTTAAGAGTTTCCAAGCATCCATAGGCCTCATTTACATGTATGAATACCTTCAAAACTCATTCAGACCGAATTCGGAACCATTTGGATCCATTTGGATCCATTTGGAAGCATTTGAGTCAATACTAGTCTAAGGGTCGAATTGGTCAAAATTTGCAATTTTTCCTAGTGTTTGCAAATTCTTAAAAAGGGACACTACAACTAGTATCAGAGCATGATCCTTGCACCTATTGTGGATGATAATTTATGAGGACAAGAAGCCAAATAAATCAGCCCCCACCCTTAGAACCTGAAACTGAAAATGTTTTTTTTGAATAGGAAGAAGTAGGAAAAGAAGTGCATTTTGTTGAAACTATGGCTAGGGATGAGAAGGGAACCTCAGAGGATAAGGAGGAATTTACTAAATTCATGAAACCATTCTTTGAATACATGAAAAAATAGATCATGAAAGGGTTCGAATTGTTAGATAGTCAACTTGGAAGCAAAGGAGCAATAGGAGGCAGCGGCAGTTCTCTTTTCGAGGAAAAGAAGACAATGGGTTAAAGTCTTTTCTCAAGAACATGACCTCATAATAGACCTAATGAATTTCAGAGTACACCAAGGCCCACTACACCTAAATTTATCAAGGCCAAAGAAGAACCTAACACCCAATTTGATATGCAGGAAGTTGTAAAAGAATGGGAAAAGTTGAGTGAATATTGTAGAAGGACTCTACCCTTTGAGCAATACTATAATGTTTCAAACAAACTCAAAATGAGGGAAGGTAATAGGACTCCATTTCATAATAAATAATTGAATTATTCCATTGGTAAAATCCCCCTTCCCACTTTTGATGGCTCATCTCAAATTTCTGCAAATACTTGGATACAAAAACTAGATGTGTATTTTCAATTGAATCCAATGGTGGAAGAGGATGCTTTAAAATGGCTATTTTGCATCTCGAAGGAGAAGCCAATGATTGGTGGTTCCATGGTATGAAAAATTTGGGACATGATAAGGTTAAAACATATGGATAATTTGTTGACAGGGTATTATAAATATTTGAGCAAAAAGACCCAGAATTGTCTTTCAAAGAACTAGCCCAATTGAAGCAAGTTGGAACCCCTGTTGAGTATATGTCGGAATTCCAAAGACTATCAGTTAAGGTGGCTGATATATATATGGTAATATTAGTCTTTCTCTTTACTGAAGGTTTTAATGAACCCTTAAAAGGTTTAGTTAAATCCCACAAACCTAATTCATTGAAGGATGCCATGAACTTAGCAAGAGATTTGTAGAATGTGCTACCAATGACAAGGGTTCCCCCCAAGACCAACTTTCCTTTCCAATTCAGATTTGAAAAGAATCCATGGGAATAAGATGAATTTGGAAAGGATGAGAAAGAGGGACCAAGCAGGGAAGAACTCATGAGGAATAAACTATGTTACACATGCTTCCAACCATGGGTACCAGGGCATAAATGTGCTAAGGGAAAGGCACAATTCATTGAAGTATTTTATGATGATGAGTATGAATGGGGTATGGAGGAAGGAGGACATATTTAATCCCAAGAAGAGGGATATGCCACAACAGAAGAAGATAAAAAATAAGAATATCATCCATTACCTGACAAAGGGAGACTAGCAGTTCTTTCAGGAGTGCCTCGTTTCCACACTATTCGATGCCAAGGAGATGTACAAGGACAAAGGGTTTCGGTATTGGTAGATGGAGGAGCCACGCATAATTTCATTGATGCAGCCATAGTGGATAGGAGAAAGATACCTACTAAACCATTCAATGGCTTCACAGTCATCATTCCAGGTCACTATACTATGGAGTGCAAAACATGGATTCCAAAGCTACAACTCACCATAGGTAATTACACATTTTTTTATTATTAGCTTTTATGTGGTTGATGTTGCTGATACTAATGTGGTCTTGGGAGTGCAATGTATGTACTCTATAGGGGAACATACAATGAACTATCAAATCCCTAAAATGAGATTCTGTTAGCTCTCCAGGAGTCTTTCTAGGTTGCAATCGAAAGAGCCCGGTAACTTAATCTTATTTTGAATGATGGAGTATAATTGGATCAAGATGAATAACTCACACACTAATTTCCTCACTCAAGACAACTTAGTAATATCCAGATAGGACAAGGCCTTCAAAAGCCATTAATCAGATAGTTTTGTTGAATTAGATGGGTGGAGAAAAACTAACTATATTTACCAGAACATACATATATGAAACAATGCATATGCTGGGTCAATAGAACTAGCAATAGTGACTTATGATCCTAGTTTACTGATATGAAAGTGAGATGACAATCACCAGCTTTTGGAGTAAACATAGACAAGAGAACCTCTGCTCATAAGCACAGAAAGAAGAAGATAATGGTCTGAAAACAACAATGAAAGAAGCTTGTATTACTGAATATATTAAGAAGAAGTCTTTCTACAAAAAGAGTGCCTTAGAGTCTTCAAAGTCGAACCTTTTTTCTACATAAGTCACAGGCTTTATAGCCTTTACAAAACAGTTCAAGATCCTGAAAAACTGGATTGAATCTGCTAAAAATAGCTAGTTAAAACATATTTTTGAAAAGTATGAAAGAGTCCTATTTAAAAGGGTAATTGCCATCTTGCTAGTCCTCATATCTTCGACAGTTGTAACAAGCCTTCAAAGGCTGATGAGTAAGGTTGAAACTTCCACCTGGAGGATTGACAGGCCATCTTTTTCCCAAAATAGACAAGAATATTCCACTTCTCACCTTGCTGGCGCCTTTCAAAACTGAGATAGAAACTTGATTATGATGCCTTCAATTATTTGCTATCATGAGAAACTGTCCTTATGGTATTCGGATCAAGGAAAGTTGGACCTGTGCAAAAATAGTAGCGTTCTACCCTGTTTCAGCGCTTTCGATGGATAGGAAAACCAAAATTTGAACCTATAAGCCACTGAAAGCTCTGCTTTCGGTTGCTAAAGGAAAATTACAATACTCTTAAAATGCTTTGTTGTTTGCTCGCTTCTGGCTGCCATCCTCATCTGCAAATTTTAAAACATGTGGCATATCCACTTGATGATAAATAGAGAGCATAGCGCTGTAGAATTTGACCATTATATCTAAGATCTTGATAAAGGAAGACAAAGAAGGTAAGTATCATCATGTCTAAGTATTATTCTCGAATCTTGGATATGAGCAATGTGCTGATTCCAAGCCCTACTCTACCCCCAAGGAAAGGCATATTTGAAACCAACTTGAGCGTTGGATATGAAGCGATCCTCCTTATATAATGTTGCACAAGAGGTTAATGAAATAGATACAAGCCAAGAATGTAACAAAGAAAACTCTTCATATCCTCATATGCCTTTGTTCGCAACAAGTGATGGACTCCTTCAACAACTGGAAGACCTCGGTGTGGCCATTCAGGAAACGGAATTGCCAGGTGTTGTTTGGAAGAATACACAGAACCCCAGAGCCGAGGTGCTTAAGATCGAATGCCCAAAAGCTAGGATTTCATTATTATAACATCTACAAACATCATATGCATCCATTTGGCCTCTGCATCATAATCCCTAGCGCCTTCTTCTGCCATAAAAATGCTCCAAAGAATTTGGGACTCTGTGTGAATAACCTTACAGGCTGTCTTCGAATTTTGAAACCTTCTGGTATCTACAATTTCAAATGGGTGAACTCGGCCCTTATCAAAAATATATGAAGTCATCATGATGTCGATTATGAATAACTTTCATCCTACAAATTAAACACCTGGAAAATAGTTTAATTCGATAAGGGGTAATGAAACGCGGGCTAGGCATTGCGTGTTGAGTTGTATATTGCATGGCTTGGTTTATGTATAGACATGGCATATGAATCAGGCTTATGAGTTAACTCGTGGCTTGGACTCATAGCTTTGACTTGTGACTAAGCTATAGTGTGATCACTTAGGTTGTGACCTCTTGGAATATTTAGTCTTAGGCACTTTAACACACACACTATTTCTTACAATAATAAAAATAGCAAATCCAAGGAAGCATAAACTAAGGCTTAGGCAATACT
The DNA here is from genome assembly GCA_027924585.1 of Larix kaempferi. NCBI lineage: Eukaryota > Viridiplantae > Streptophyta > Pinopsida > Pinales > Pinaceae > Larix > Larix kaempferi. Next base: position 4,143,785 of record BSBM01000755.1, on the reverse strand, counting down.
AACAATGTGTGTTTTTGGAATGCAAGACATAAACGGAATCAGAAGAGTATGGAGCAATCATGATCAGTGAAGACCTAATGAGGAAATTGAAGATATGAACAATGGCAAATAACCAAGAAAAATGACAATTTTAAGCATGAATGGACAAAAATGCCTCAAAATTTTCAATGTCATTTTAGGAGATAACATATTCAAATATTCAAAAGGAAAACAAAGGGTATTGAGAGGAATGCACATCTATCTGAATCAAGTAGTATCATCCCACAACATGAAACACAAGAATGAAAACGTTTTGGGAGACATTCCTCATGGAATGCCACCTGATAGAGGAGGAACAAGTTTGCAGCATCCTAAATTGAGATTGCTTGAGGGAAAGCAATCTTGGGTGGGGAGGACTGTAATGTCCCCATTCAAATAAATCTCAAGAAGGGAAAATTCCACCAATCTACTAGTTTCCTAGATTGGGGTGGAAACATTAGATTTGGAATACGGGAACTAATAAACCCCAAATGGACTTTATCTTGACATAAATATATTAAATGGGGCTAAATAAATATTTATGATGAGAAAATAAGATGGCACTTGGTCATGGAGACACATTTGTGGTGTGGGACCCACACAAAGCTAGATTCCCCATGCCACATGGCATTCCACTCTCACCCATTCGAATCCAAGGTGGAGTCCACTATTCTTGGGGGAGTTAGAAGGCAATAATACTTGGCATGACTCAATGAGGTCGAAATGTAGAGGAAGAGTAACTCCTATGGAAGAGGAAGAGGCATTTTGGAGCTAGTGGGACACTTGGGCTAGATTCCCTAGCTTCTATGACACCAATGATGAAGATGCCTATGACACTTATGAAAAAATCAGACTTGATGGATGAAATATGACATACATGACATGTCGGGGATAAAAATATCCTCCAAGAAGGCGCACAAGGGATTTAGGGCAGCCAAAGAGACACCTATTCGAATTGAGTGGAGGAGGAGGCTAGAATTGGAGGGACAAGTGGCATACTTTGGAATATCTTCCCAATTTGAGTTGGCATGATGCTCATGGATGGAATTAGATTTAAGGAAGCCTTAGGTAGTTTATAAAATCAGGAACAAATAAAGAGAGCAGCTTTTGATCATTTTACATTTTGCATTTGGAGAGGAAATCTAGTAGAGTGTTATTCTACTTGCCTTAGCACCAATTTCGAGGGTGAAAGATTCCCATCCTAATTGGAAATTGGAGAGGCCATTCATACATTTAATTTGGATCTAAAATGGATTAATTTTGTTTATTTTGAATATACAAGGAATCTTGTGATCACATCTCCTTCAGCTTGCTTCTACAACTATTCGCCTATTTCTTGTCCGATTCTTGCTCCTTGAGGAGAGGCGCACTTGGTGAGGTGATTATCTCTTTGGGATAGCTCTTGAGGCCCCATATTCTTGTAATATGATATATATACTATGTATTTACTGATAAGAATACTTTCAGATCGAAACTCCAAGATATTTTATGTACAAATGCTAAACTATGATTAAATGGTGCCATTTCCCCAATACCTTTTTGTAAGCACTTGAAGTGGTATCAAATTCGAATGGTTTAGTCAAAATATGATATATTATTGTTGTATGGAGCACAATTAATATGTTGAAGAAGTTTCATATTCATTAGATAAGCATTGGGAACAATATTCTTAAGTTTCATAACCATTTGTGAAGATTTACTATCATTTCCCCCTATGTTAAAGCTAGTATACAACACCTAATTTGTGGAAGTTGAATAAGCCTATAGAAACTAATTGATGCTGCATTGGGAATCAAATTGGATTCATTTATCAGTACCATGTCTTTTTTCTGAAATTTGGGGAGGTATTACAGTGTTTAGGAAGCCATCTTTGTCCCCTACTCTTGGGGGTTTTGAACCTCGATTTTGACTAGTAAAGTTCTCTATTGTTCCCTGATTATAAATTAATGTTGAAGAAGTGTTTTAAGAGTTTCCAAGCATCCATAAGCCTCATTTACATGTCTTAATACCTTCCAAAATCATTCAGACCCGATTCGGAACCATTTGGAGCCATTTGGAAGTAGTTGAGTCAATACTAGTCTAAGGGTCGAATTGGTCAAAATTTGCAATTTTTCCTAGTGTTTGCAAATTCTTAAAAAGGGACACTACATATATAGACCTTATAGACCATCATATGGTCCACCACATTAACCTCATTGATCCATCGACACCTATCCCACTTACCAATGACATCGACTCTACTTATCTACTAATGTGTTAACTACAGAGAATAATTGTTCAATTTCTTTTTCTATATATTTTCTCTAAAAATATAGTGATGTAGTAAGTGATCTTGTTTAATTTTAAGAAATTTATTGTGTGTGATTATTGTAGACTTGGATAATGTGTGATTGAGTGATACTATGGATGTTTATGAAATCAAAGTGGATTTAATTTTTTCTTTGTTTTAATCTAAATTTATAGGGAGGCATTATACCTCTACATCAAAGGTAAATACGGTTAAATCCATACTTTGATTCAAAAAGAGAAATACCTTATCATGTTTTCAAAACCAGAGGCCATCAAAATAGTGGAAGTGTACTAAGTATCCAATTTTTAAGTTCTTCTTAAGGTTGGATTTCACTTGTCATATCAAACGTTTGGGTCAGTACTAGTGAGTTTAAATTAATGTTATCAACATAAAGTACTAGTATGAATATATGGTCACTGACTAACTTGTTATAGACCTTTTGATAAGAGTGGAATATAGACAAGTCAAATTCAAGAATAAATCAGTCCATTTTTTCATATTAATCCCTATAGACTTGCTTCAAGGAATAGAGGGATTTATTGAGGTGGCAAATAAGGCTATAGGTACACTAAAAAAATCGAGGAGGTTGTTCCATGTAAAAGAATTCTTGTAAATACCCATGCATGATGGTGGAGTTGGCATTCATTCTATGGACCTCCAATTTATAAAAATCTACAAGGGAAAGGACAAGAAACATGGAATTCATTTTGGTAATGGGGTCAAATTTCTCATGTATTCAATATTAATGTTTCTACATATAAATATATGTTCAAAACTAACTAGGACTTGTGTGTCTATCAACACTACAATATGTGACATACTTGTTGCTCTAAACTAATTTACATATAACAAGATTTTTCCTTAAGAAATGAAAATATGGAGTATATCCCAAGTATCATTAGCAAGAAAGGAATGAAGTTTCTATTATCCCGTGGATGTATCAAACTCTAGATGGGAAAAAGATAATTTAAAAAAAAAAATTGGATCTAGAGTATTTAGAATTAGATCCAAAAGAGAGGGGCCTCATTGGAATTGTAAATGTGAGTGGTTCTTATTGAGGAAGCCGTGGAGTTGGATTAGGTTCAAGTTCAATAGACTCATTTCTAGGATGAGGTTGAGAAATTTATTTTCACGCTCACTATTGAGAATCATTTAATATTTGATTACAACATTGTGAGGATAAAACTCCATGGTTTAGTTCACTAGAATGAGTGATTTGATCGGAAAAAATTTACAAGGGATAATGGGAACACATAGTAGATCAATGAAGTCACCTATAGAGAGATAAAACATTCCTAATACTAGTACAACAACTAGAGACCGGGCTAGTATCATCAAAAATAAATATTTTTTATTTGGCATACTCACCTTTGCATGATCTCACTTTTGCACCAATTGATAAATGTTTTTATTTGGTAGTTTAGGTTCCTAGTTACTCCCATTTGAAACATCATGACAACCATGTTGGTCTCCTTTTCTAAATAATTGTATTCCTATGGATATTAGCTATCAAGCTTTGCTTTAGTTCAACTGTAGCCCATCATTTGAACATTGGATATATAATTTCTTAGAACTTGTATAACAAAGGTTTTGAACTTCAATTTCTATTTGGTTTTAAATTTTTATGGTGTCCCTTATATATGCATGAAAATATTGTTTCTCAAGGTTTGGAATTCATTTACAAATTCACACACTCTGGTGACTTTGGAAGGAAATTTTGGCTATGCACACTCTCATGAGTGAGGAAGGAAATTTTTGTTAAGCATGCTCATTGAAGGAATCCCTCGTTCTGCTCATTCACTATTATTATCGAAGGAATTCCTATGCTCATTGTAGAAGGATGCCCTAGTTAATAGCTTGCAATCATCAACAGAAATCCCAGGTTTGAATATTTCATTTATTTTCCATTTTCCATTTTCCATCATTTCACCAAGACATGATGGGAATGAACAATACACTATAATCTTAACTGATGGACCTATCAAATTTTCCTTTCCTTCATTTCTCCTACCACATTTTATCATTTTTATGTATGAATATGGGCATGGATCCATCTTTCCTTATCATGGTTTTGTTGCACAATTACAATTTTTTTGGGAACCCATTACACAAACCCAAGATTCCTCCCCTTAAAGTTCCATAACTTGGTCAAAAACATGCATATTTAAGTCAAATCTATGCATGATTTCTGAGTGTTCATTTTTCCTAAAATCAATTGACTCTCCTAGATGGGGTTTTCTATTAGTGTGAGTATGAAGCTTTGGGAGGGGAAGAATTAACTATGGTTAAGAAATGGAATTCATCGAGGAAATCCCACACATAATTTATTATCTTTGTTATTGTTTTGAGGGTATTCCTAACCTATGATTTGACCACCAAATCTAGATCATGTTGTCATATATTGTCTCTTAATTTCTTAGAACATGTCATTCAGTGTTTCTAAGTTGATCGAGAGCTTGTATATCAATCATTTTGTCTCCTAAATTTCACTTTTCCATTTTTAGGATGAGAAGCATTTGATGGTTTTGACTAGGTAATCATTCAACTTTAGAATCCAAGAACAAATGTCAATGAACCAAATGCATCCTCTGCAATGCATGGTGGAATATCTTCTTGGATTACCTGGACCTATTCACATGGCGCGCCATCATCATCGGTCAAACAATGATGCAAACAAAAATCTAATAAACTTTTAGTAACCACATCCATTGAACCTCTTCCCAACAATAGTATTGATAAATCTCAATAGATGTCTGACTAAATAAAATTGAAGAACCTTATATAAAGGAAGATCTTGAAAATGAATCATACCTAGTATAGTGTAAGGGACCTCTTCATGATAGGTAGTTCACAATACAATATATTTGAACCAAGGTTGGATCACTCTCAATGGAAGAGTATCATATGGAAACAACATAATTACCTCAAGATATATTTTTTTTTTAACATGTGGTTCACAAACCGCCCAACGAGGCTGCTGCATCCACGGTAAGAAATAACAGGGGGCCCACCCGAAGGGGATGCACCCCGTTCGCTCTGATTACGGAGCTAACCCGATGGGGACATAAAGTGAGCCCTTATATAGCAATGTATAGCCACCCGGGGATTTGACCCCGAGACCCTCTGCTCACAACTTATAGCACTCAACCACTTGAGCTATCCCATCGGGCTCTCAAGATAGAATATTTATGGAGTAAGAAGGGATTTATCCTATAGGATGGATTATCTATTATTTATCTCATTAACTTTCCCAATGTATATTCTAAAGGATGCTAGAGATGGGTTAGAGAGTAAACCACCATGACGACTTTCTCATTCATTAAATATAGTTATCTTGAAGCATCCTTCAATATGTTTTCCTTGCATAATGTGTGAATATTTGCACCAAATGATGATTTTCCTTTTTTTGGTTCTAGATTTTGTATGTTGTTTTTTTGTAATAATATGGTAGCAATGCCATGGCTAAAATTTTTATGTGCTATGAACAATTCCTGGGAACCTATGTTCTTTTGGCATGAAATCTAACATATTTTCCTCACTCTCAATAGAAGTTAGTACCACCAAAAAAAACCATAAAATACTTTCAAAGGACAACACATAATATTATATGCAATTTTTTACCCCGCTCATGGTATTTTAATATAGCCATTATTGGAACTGGGTATTTGGTTTCCCAATGAATTTCCGTCCACTTGAAACATTGATGGTAGTTGGGATTTTGGGTAATGGTGATATGTGGTTGGTGGGTTTTGGTTTTCTCTCTAAATTATGATAATTTAGAGAGAAAATCCTACCAGGATTGTCTTCCCAAAGATTGATTAAAACCAATACTCTATCAAGAAGGTAGCCATTGCCTCTTCCTTTGCCCACTGCATTAGATCAAATTTAACACCACCTAAATCCTTCAACTATTATGTGGTTTCCTCTTCCTCTTCTCCAGCCACTGAAAATAATTTGTAAGTACAATGAATGAGATTGGAGATCAAGATGGACATCTCTATAATGATAATACATAATAGAGATGCTTTCATTTCTAGTGCAGTGATGTGGAAACTAAGTGATCATTGATCGAGTATGGGATCCAGAGTACGGATATCCAAACCATTTTCTCACTTGTCTTACTATATTCCTTAGATTTTGAGCCTTGTCATAGAAATAGAGTTTTTTGAGTAGTTATTGACTTCATATGAAGTGGGAATTATTTCTACTACAACATTTAACCAGTTGAAGGTGGAAAAAATCTATCAAATACAAACTTTTTTTATTTCATATTTTGAATTGAAATAAAAAGGAATTTCTTATTAATCTCCTCAAATTATGTCTTTGAGAGATTTGTACATTTTCCAATCATAAAATATTATATTTCAATGTTAATGTTGTTTATGTAACATCTTCCAAATGCTTCTTTTAGTCATCTATGCCCTTGTAGTGTTCCCAATTCGAAAATTATGCACACTAACTCCACTGCAACAAACTGGGCTAGTTTTTTCCCTACTAACTCCAAACACCCTCAAACTTCCCCAAACTTTCCCAAACTAAATATTGGGGTATACGGTAGACTTATGAAAGACCAGCAAGCTATGTGGAAGGTGTACTTATACTCTACCTCGACAGATGCACATTTTCTGGGAATGTCACGCCTGGGTAGACTCCTTAGTCTAAACCGAAGGATTCAAGGAAATATCCCCAGGAATTCTGTGGAAAACCAATGGACTCTAGTGAAAATATATATATATATATGGATATAACAAAAAACCAACTAGATACAGGAATTATCATACTCAAAATTTAGATTTTACTTGGATTTTTAGAGGAATTGTGAGAAAGTGTGTTTCACTGGACATCTCAACTAGTCGGTTTAAAAATCTTCCCAAACAGTGAAAAATACCCACTATAAGATATGGCTCAAATAGTGAAGACTAGTCAAAATTGCAATACATTAAGCATAGGCAAAATAAATTATTGGAGACAACAATTTGAATAACAGAGAAAAGATCAGATTTTTATTCATTTCAGGTATGCAACATAAAAAATGGATGTAGGAACAAATTCCATTATTACATAGACCTCAAGCCACACTCCAAATGATTACAAAATACCAAATATGCAACTTGTGCACCACAACACACTGGAAACTTCACTAAAGTAGAACAAGTACTAGAAATCTACTTTACTGCAGCAATATGATTAGTGAATGGAATGAGTATCCACTCCACAATTTCCAACTAAAATTAACAAAACCACTCCAATTGGTTACAAAATATTAGGGGGCCATCTCCCCAGTGGTTTGCAGGGGGCACATCTCCCATGCATAGAATTGCACAAGCAACTCAACAATAATTTTGATTGACAAACAAGCTAACCCATGATAGTGTGCCTTTCTGATCCTTTTAAGATTGATATACATCCAATACTATGGTCTAATCCCATGGGCATCCCAAAACCATGCACTGGATATTTGGTGGTTCATAATTGCTCCACTACCTTCATGAGTATGCCCTCTAACCACTCTGACCTTCATAAATGTGCCCTATAACCACATTGGCATTCATGAATGCATCCTCTAACCACCTTGACCTTCATGAATATTCCCTTTAACCTCCTTGAACAATTATAACCAACTTGGATTGTCCACTTGCTAACCAACTTTGACTTGTCCACTTGCTAAACAACTTAGTTTTTCCACTTGCTAACTAACTTGGGCTTTTCTCACTAGACTCCTTGGCACCATATTGACTTGGTTAACTTAATTTAATGCATGGATAAACACTACATGGTTCCATCATTACCTTTTTCAACCTCTATCTTGATGTGGACAAACTTTGCCTTTGAAGTTTTTATCAATTTATTTGTGCAAGGAAACCTTTGATCAACTTTAATTCCATGATTAATTTGAATCCCCACTCGAACCTATGGAAATCTAATGGGTTAGGGGATGGATACATATCACACTAAGGAGGGTACATTATAGTCCTCCCCTCCCAATATTTCTTGTCCTCAAGCAATTGCAATCCTAGGTGCTATAAAAATTTATCACCTTCCCATGTTGTATCCTCACTAGGTAGGCCTTCCCACTGCACAAGATATTCTTTGATGGATCTACTTCTCAGCCTACTCTCTCTAGCCTAAAAAATATTCTTTGGAACCAGCACCAAATGTCCCTCGTCATCAAGTGGAGGAATCTCCTTTGAAAATACCACTTGTTTCCCAACTGCATTCTTGAGACAAGACACATGGAAGACATTGTATATCTTGCTTTCTATTTGTAATTCTAACTCATAAGAAACTTCACCAATCCTCCTCACAATTCTATATGGACCATAGAATATTGGCTGCAATTTTTCATCCCCCTTTTCCTTCAAAGAAGATTTCCTATATGGCTGCAATATCAAGTACACCAAGTCTCCTACTTGGAAATTTCGATGTGTCTTATGCTTGTCTACATACATATTATGTTGGTTCTGTGCAACCAACAAATTCTCCTTGAGTACTTTGAGAATATATTGACCATCTTGGAGTCAATCCTTGTCCTTTTGGTCCCTACAATCTCAAAAAATCAGATCTGCAAAAGTTGGAGCTTCATATCCATACAAATCCTTTAAAGGTGTCATGCCAATGGACACATGGAAAGTTCTGTTGTAGAATAATTATCCTAAGTGCGGCCATGTTATCCATGCTCTTTGCTGCCCTCAAACATATTTTCCAAGGTATCCTTCAAGCCATTGATTTACCCTTTCAGTTTTGCCATCAATTTGAGGGTGATATCTTGTGCTAAGTTCCAAACTTGTCCCAACCAACTTGAATAGTTCTTTCCAAAATGCACTTGTGAACTTCCTATCCCGGTCACTTATTATGGTCTTGGGTAGACCATGCAACATGAACACTTCTTGGAAGAAGAGAGCAGCAACTTGGCTTGCTGCAATAGTGGATGAAACAGCAAAGAAATGTGCAAATTTTGTTAGTCTATCAACCACCACAAAGATGCAATCTTTACCTTGAACCTTTGGAAACCCAATGACGAAGTCCATGGAGATACTCTCCCATTTTTGCTCAGGAATAGGTAGGGGCTTCAATAAAATTGTGGGATGTGTATGCTCCATATTGCTTTGTTGGCATGCCATGCATTCCCTCACATGACTCAACACATCATTCTTGAGTCCCTTCCATGAGAACCTCTCTCACACCTTCTGGTAAGTCTTCATGAAACCAAGATGTTCGCCCAATGAGGCATCATGAGCAGCTTCTAATATCTTCTTCTTCAAGGATGAACCACGCACTAAGAAGATTCATTCCTTGTATTATATGACTCATTAAGAACCTTGTAGGCATCATCATGTATCAATCCATCTATCAACTCACATGCAAACTTATCTTTAGAGTACTCAACAACTATTTTTACTTTCCAATCAATTGGAATATGCATCAAAGAAAGATTGGGATTCCTAGAAAGAGCATCAGCAACAACATTCATCTTCCCCTTCTTGTACTCTATGTCAAAATCATAGGATTGGAATTTTCTTACCCACTTTTGTTGCCTATCATTGAGCTCCTTTTGTGTCAAAAGTGCCTCAAGCTATTGTGATCAGTCTTCACAATGAACTTGCTTCCAAACAGGTACTTTATAAACTTAGCCAAGGCATGCATGATGGATAACATCTCCTTGTCATATATGGAATAATTCCTCTCATGTGGCTGCAATTTTTTGCTCTCATAGGAAATGGGGTGCCTATTATGCATCAAGATAGCTCCAATTCCTTTTCCCGAGGCATCACATTCTAGTACAAATGGTTGTGTGAAATCAGGAAGTGCTAACACTAGATAGCTACTCATCACTTTTTTTCAGCTTCCTTTGTCCAACAAAAGGCTCCCTTCTTGGTGAGATCAGTTAAGGATGTAGTAAAATTTGAGAAACCTTTCACGAAATTCCTATAGTAGGTGCATATGCCAATGAATCCCCTCAACTTTGTAACATTTTTTGGGCTAGGCCAATCAAGGATGGACTTGATATTCTCTATTTGAACTTTCACCCCTTCTTTCCAAATCACATGACCAAGATAGAGGATCTCAGTCATCCCAAATTCGCATTTGGACAACTTGAGATAGAAAGACTGATATGCCAAAATGATTAGAACAATATCCAAGTGGTGCAAATGATCTTCCCATGTCCTACTATAAATCAAGATGTTATCAAAAAATACAAGAACATACTTTCGAAGTTGCTTACCAAACACCCTGTTCATGCAAGACTTAAATGTGGTTGGTGCATTAGTCAAGCCAAAGCGCATGAATAGAAACTCAAAGTGCCCAAAATGACACCTGAAAGTGGTCTTTTGAATGACCTCCTACCACACCTTGATTTGATGATATCCAAAGCGGAGATCTATCTTATAGAAATATCTTGCTCCATGCAACTCATCCATCAATTCATCAATCCTTGGAATAGGATATATGTTCTTGATGGTATTCTTGTTAAGGGCCCTACAGTCAATGCACATGCGCAATTTCCCATCCTTCTTCTTGACTAGGACCACCAAGGATACAAATGGACCACCAAGCATCCAAGTAACCTATTTGGATGCTTGTAAGGGTGGATCTTGATGGGTGGTGTTCCCACCTCCAACTCAATGCTATGCTCAACACCCCTATCTGGTGGTATGCCATGTGGAAGGTCTCCAAATACCTTCTCATGCTTGCACAACAACTTATTAATGTCCTCAAGATGTTGATAAATGTCAATAGTAGTGCCTTGAGAAGTGATGAGGCATTCAACAGCCCACTCAATGTCTCCATGCCTCAATGTACATCTCATACTATGTGAAGACACCACTTTATTAGGATAGGTGTTGATGCATTTCAACACAACTTGCTTCCCATTAGGATCTTGAAACTTCATTTCTAGAACCTTGTAGTTCATAGAATGCTCACCAATGGAATACAACCATTGTACTCCCAATACCATGTTATTATTGGCCACATTGACCACATAGAAGCTATATTTCAAAGTATAATATTCAATGGTGACTTGTAACTTTGGAATCCATCTAGTACAATCCATGGAGTTATTTCTTGGAATGATGACAGTGAAACCATCAAAGGATTTTGTGGGTGTCTTCCTTCTTTCCACTAAGGCCAAATCAATGAAGTTGTGAGTAGAACCTCCATCAACCAAAATTGTGACTCTTTGTCTTTGCACCACTCCCTTGAACATTAGAGTGTGGTAGCGTGGGGCTCCTCCATTGACAACTACAATATTGCATCCCTCAAGTGATGGCTAGTCCGCATCGGCTGCCTCATATCGCCCATCTACATCAACTTGCTCATCTTCACTCTCCTCCTTAGGTTCACTTTCTTAGAATACCTCAATGCAAAGTGCATTTACCTTAGCACACTTGTGTCTTGGAACCCATGGCTCCTGTCAAGTGAAGCATAGCTTCCTTCTTCTCAACTCATCGCTATCTATGAATGTGTTCTCCTTCTTGAAAGTGCCAGCCAAATTCCTCAAAGGAGGTCTTTGACCCTCGAACTTGGTAGGAACAACAGCTTTGGGAGGATGCTTGTCCTTGGCAAGGCATCTTGAAAGTCTCTTGTTATGCTCATTGCATCTTGCAAAGTAGTTGGTCTATAGGCCTTGACCAACCCCTTTAATGGATCATCTAATACCTCTTTGAAAATAAAAATCAAGGGAGCTTCATATATGTCAGTGATCATCACAGCTAGTTTCTGTAACTCTAAAATATAGGCCTCTGGAGCACATGTTTGCTTAAGGAGCGCTAACTCCTTGAAGTGCATCTCTAGATCCCCTCGATCAAATATGTCCACCAAACTCCTCATGAACTCTCCATAGGTGGTCGCTTGTTCATAACCCAAGGTTCACATGCCATGGAACTGTAAGAATCTACAAGAGATCTGGCAGTTGTAGCAACTCACAAATATGTTGCAAGAAGAAGAGAAGGAGACACTCAATGATCACTCGTAAACACAGTAGAATAGAACAATATCTCGATATTATACAATGAATAAGAATGTAAGTGAATGAATACAATAGCCATGAAGTTGGCATCATATAGGATTCGAATAGGCCAAGTAGGCCATTTGAATTCCTAACTCAGAGTGTGGCTTGAATGATAGTGGAGTCATCATCCAGTCAATGTGTCAATCATCAATGGTAACAGTCATTCAAGTGTGGTTAACTGAGTGAGGTAGGCACTAACTGAATGAAGGAGGCTCAATGGAGGGCACGTGAGGAGCTAACTGGAGTCAGAATGGGAAAACTAGTCTCACTAGAGGTCCATCGAAGTGAAATAGTCAGTGGGGGAGTCAATCTAGCCTTAAATCAAGGAAGAACTTAGTGATAACTGACTAGTAGGTGAGAAAGGTTCCTAACTGGCTATGGTAGGTGAGAGAGGCGCACTTTCCATGAAAAAGACTAGAGAAGGGCACCTTTGGTAGGTGGGAGGCCCCCTAGGGGCTGTAGACAGGTTGTGGAGAGCTAAAACCAAGCTCTAGGAGCTGGGAGGTCCACCATGCAGATGACTGGATGCATGCAGAATGCATGCATGCATGCATGCAAAACTCAAAAAATGATGGGGATAATATTCCAACACCCCCCCCCGCATGCTATACTATGAGAAAATAACTGAAGAGTAGGGCCCTGGTAACTAAGACCAAAGATCACCCTATAAAACAACAAGATAGGGCCCTGGTTACTGAGACCAAAGGTCACCCCGTACAATCAATCTAAAATAAACTAAGTGAGGAAAGAGGGAAAACCCAATGAGAAGAAATCCCTCCCTCAAAATAGACTGAAGGATGCTAGGGAAGCATACAATCTCTCACCCTTAAGGAGGTAAGTGTCCTACTTTCTCAAAGAGGGATCTATACATCCGAAATGGATCAGGAATTTCACAAGGATGAATCCTTACATGTGAAAATTCTGATCTGGCATATCAGGAAGCAGTGGTTGCCCATCGAAGAAGAGGATCAGTAAATAAGGAAGAGTGAAACCTTCCATGCTGAGACTCTGATCTGGATGATCTGAAAGTAGTGAATGCCCACTGAAGAAGAGTAGGAAAAATAGATGAGAGAACTTCAGGTTCTTGTGGATCTGGATCTCCCATTCGCTCATCTCCTTCATTAGTTGCTAGAGCTTCAGGTTCTTGTGGATATGGATCTAGCATTCCCTCATATCTATCTGAAATATCATGTGAATATGTGTCATCACATCCAATCCCTGAATCTGAAATCTCAAGTGGAGGAGCCATTAAAGTTGGCTCATCCTCACATGCAAACTCTGAATTTGACATCTCATGAGGAGAGGTAAGTAAAATTGGCTCATCTTCATCATCACTCAGAGCAGGAACATATCCAAAAACATTGATGCCATGAAGCTTTTCCAAAACATGTAAGAGGTCTTCATCAAGATCAGATGAGTAGTGGAAGTCCATAAGAGATGGACCAATAGGTGTTGGATCTTCAGGTTCTTGTGGATCTAGATCCAGCATTCGCATTTCATGAGTAAGAGGGTGAAGGGTAGACTCCTTTGATAGAGGTAAGAAGTGTGAAAACTCATAGAGTTTTGTCTTTTGATTTGCAACTCCTTTTGCAATGACTTCCCCTAAAATCATGTGTTGTACTTCGACCTCATATGGAGTAAAGATCACTCTTTTGGGCTCTCCAATATGAGACAGTTGAAATACTGAAAGAACATTTGTTGCAAGAGAAGGAACATAGAGCACATCATAAAAGTGACCATGATCAAGATCGATTCTTCCTATCCCCTGAGAGGTGACAACTGAATTATTGCCCAAACTAATGGTATGACCAGTAGAGCTATTGAGATTAGAGAAGAGATCTTTGGAGCAAGACATATGGCGAGATTCTCCTGAATCTATGACGAGAGAGGAACCAGTTGATGTAATTGTTGTGAGAGCATGACAACTTTCTTTTCCTTTGGATCTAGAAGAATCAGTATCAAGATCTCTCTTCCTTGCACATGCTGGTATAGGAAGGTTGTTTTCTTCAAGTAATTTAGCCATCAAATCAATGGCTTTCCACATGCAAGCACTCTCAGGATGAGGCCCTCTATGAAAATATGTGCACTCTGCCTTTCCCTTTTGAGAATGTTTGGCCTTCTTAGAGTACGAAGCTCTATCTGACTGGTGTGTAGGCCTTGTATCACCAGGAATCTCTAACTTTCCTATATCATTCGCTCTCTCTGCAACTGTAAGGGCTTAATCCAATTTGGGTTTGATCATTCCCATCGAAATCAACTTCTCTTCCTCTTGGGTAAGAGATTGTGTGAAATCATCAAATGAGGGAAACTTCCATCTTGGAATGGACAACCTAGCTGACTGGAAAGTAGAGACAAAAACTGAGAAATTTGCCCCCAACTTTGAGAGAATGGCAAGTATAAGCTGCTTATCTTCCTTCACTATCTCATATCTTTTCAACTGTGATATCAAGCTTTTGAATTTGGTGAGAAAGGAATTCATAGATTCGAAGCTGCTAGGACTCAAACCTATGATCTCATTCTCCAATTTGTGTGCTTCCATATCATCTTTTGGCCCAAAAAGAGATCCGAGCTTGCCCCACACCTCTTTCGGAGATGTAAGATCGGTGACATGAAAGTGTAGATCATCAGAAATTGAGAGAAGGAGGAGACCAATTGCTTCATCAAGCCGATCCAAGTACTTGGACTTTTCAACTACACTAGTTGGTTCTACCATCGTTCCGTTGAGTATTCAAGTGAAGCTCTTTGATCTCATGAAGAGAGTCATTTTGGATTTCCACACAACATAGTTGGAAGATGTAAGCTTTAGATCCATCTAAACAGAGAAAGTCGAATAGTTGAAGAAGATTCTGAATGGGTGAATAAACCTGTAAAACAATAAAAGATGAGCTGATGGAGAATTCTACACTTCGACCGAAAACTACCTTAAGGACACTTGGCACATGGACTAAGTCCTTCACACCTAGCTATACCTCACTGGATTTCTCCAATGAATTCAAGTAATAGCACCAGGATTTGTTGTGGAAACTCAGAGGCTTCTGGTGCACAAGTGAAAGATAGTTGCTCAAAGAAATGCTGCAACTGCTGCAATTCGAATAGCTGCTTCCTGCTCTGATACCATGTAAGAATTTGCAAGAGATCTGGCAGTTGTAGCAACTCACAATCAAACTCACAAATATGTTGCAAGAAGAAGAGAAGGAGACACTCAATGATCACTCATAAACAAAGTAGAATAGAACAATATCTCAGTATCATACAATGAATAAGAATGTAAGTGAATGAATACAATAGCCATGAAGATGGCATCATATAGGATTCGAATAGGCCAAGTAGGGCATTCGAATTCCTAACTCAGAGTGTGGCTTGAATGATAGTGGAGTCATCATCCAGTCAATGTGTCAGTCATCAATGGTAACAGTCAGTCAAGTGTGGTTAACTGAGTCTAACTGAGTGAGGTAGGCACTAACTGAATGAAGGAGGCTCAGTGGAGGGCGCATGAGGAGCTAACTGGAGTCTCACGGGAGGTCCATCGGAGTGAAACAGTCAATGGGGGAGTTAATCTAGCCTTAAATCAAGGAAGAACTGAGTGATAACTGACTGGTAGGTGAGAAAGGCGCCTAACTAGCTGTGGTAGGTGAGAAAGGCGCCTAACTAGCTGTGGTAGGTGATAAAGGTGCCTAACTAGCTGTGGTAGGTGAGAGAGGCACACTTGCCATGCAAAAGACTGGAGAAGGGTGCCTTGGTAGGTGGGAGGCCCCCTAGGGGATATATACAGGCTGTGGAGAGCTAAAACCAAGCTCTAGGAGCTGGGAGGTCCACCATGATAATGATTGGATGCATGTAGATGACTGGATGCATGCAGAATGCATGGATGCATGCAAAACTAAAAAAATGATGGGGAGAATATTCCAACGGGAACCACCAGTCACTAGGCTCCCCCTCAATATCAAGGAAAACCATCTTTATGGCATCCCTCTCAGGAATTTGGTTCAATTGCAAATATATGTCTAGCTTTTGAATCCACGAACCAACAGTCCACTTTGGTGAGTCATCGAAGTAGGAAAGTGATATTTTTCTCATGGAATTATTCAATTCATAGTTCTGAGTAGATCCTTTGCTTCCCCCCTTTAGTGAAATATTTTGTTGAATATCACAATAGTTATTGAAGCTCCAAATTTCTCTTCTACATTCCTCATCTAGTTCTTGATAATCACTAAAAAGAGATTCCATTGAAATATCTCCCTCATTTTGTGCTTCTCATTCTTCCTTGTATTGATCAGTGAATGTGGGCATGTGAGTCTTTGTTGTCTCTTGAACTCATGAGGCCGATTGTGAGGCCTTGTCCTTGAGAAGAGAGTCTCACTGTAGGACCTTCTTTCCTCATGGTTGTGCATGCTCATTAAGGAATCCCTTTTTGTGCTCATTCACTATGATTATCGAAGGAAATCATGTGCTCATTGTAGAAGGAGGCCCTAGTTAAGAGCTTGCAATCATCAAAAGAAAGCCCAAGTTTGAAGATTTCATTTATTTTTTGCTTTCCATTTTCCATCATTTCACCAAGACATTATGGGAATGAACAATACACTATAATCTTAAGTGATGGACCTCTTAAATTTTCCTTGTCTTCATTTCTCCTACCACACGTTATCATTTATATGTATGAATTTGGGAATGGCTCCATCATTCCCTAGCATGGTTTTGTTGCACAATTACAATTTTTTGGGGAACCCATTACACAAACCCAAGCTTCCTCCCCTTATAGTTCCCTAACTTGGTCACGCACATGACTATTTAGGTCAAATCTATGCATGATTTCTGAGTGTTCATTTTTCCTAAAATCAATTGACTCTCCTATATGAGGTTTTCTATTAGTGTGAGTATGAAGCTTTGGGAGAGGAAGAATTAACTATGGTTGAGAAATGGAATTCATCGAGGAAATCCAACACACAAGTTATTATCTTTGTTCTTGTTTTGAGGTTATGCCTAACCTATGATTTGACCACCAAATCTAGATCATGTTTTCATATATTGTCTCTTACTTTCTTAGAACATGTCATTTAGGGTTTCTAAGTTGATCGAGAACTTGTATATCAATCATTTTGTCTCCTAAATTTCACTTTTCCATTTTTAGGATGAGAAGCATTTGATAGTTTTGACAGCGTAATCATTCAAATTTAGAATCCAGGAACAAATGTCAATGAACCAAATGCATCCTGTAACATCCCCAAAAATTCACTAAAAATTAAAATTTTCAAGTAGCAATAAATGCTTGTGTTTGTTGTGCGGAAATAAAAATTGTAGTGTTACATAAACAAAGTGTCTTAATGACAACAACTTCTATAATCTGTCGTTGATGATTAAAATCTTAGTTTACTTATGAATCATGAAAAATCGTAACAGTTGTTAACTTTAACTAGTGTCTTAAAACGTCATAATATCATTATCGTCAAACAAGCATCTGGATGTTAAATATTTCAAATGTTTATATTATGTACTTTATATTTGATTACATATCGTCACTTTTGTTCTAGTTTATAAGTTTGATTCTAGAGACTAATTGATTGTCTCAATGTATTGAAGGGGTCCTTGTGTACACCCTGAGGCTTACTTAGTTATTGCTATCTAAAGCTCCTGAAATCTATTTACAGAATGCAGGTAAGACAAAGAATTTCCAAATGATGCATAATGATGTATTTCAAATTAATCTTACCGTACAATGTTAGTCCTTAACGTAAACTACGAATGTGTAGAGAGATTTATTGATCAATCTCGGGTACTTTGTAATTCTCTCCATGCATTTTGTCTTCACCTATTATGTCCGATTTTTGTCTATTTGTAATTAACCTAGTGTTAACCTATTCTATCCAAAACTATGGAGAAAAACATTGTAATATTTCTTTATTACATAGATTGTAAATATATTACCTATGTCATGAAATATAACATAGCTTTTACTAAACTATAGAGAAAATACCTTATATTAACCCTATATACTATTTTATTTAAACTATGGAAAAAATAGTACATCTTAATACATTTCAATTTTATAAACCATATGCTGATATCCATGTTATATGTTATGATTATATTACGATACCATATGCTAAGGCCATGGTTTAAATGCATGTTCAATTTGCATAAACTATATGCACGAGAACTATAGAACTAAACTTTGACTATGAAGTGATATAGAACTACCACCATAATAATCATACAAACCCTAAACTCTAACTATACAAACTATGCAAGAAAATGTATCTATGGAAAAATTAACATAGTAGTGGTTCTATGCATTGGCAGGTATGCAATTAGTAGCAATGGTAATTATGATTCATTAAATTGCTTCTTGGTGGATCTCCTGTTGGAAGACCTTCGCGTGCTAAACTTGGGATGATGGTATCAACCTTTGCTACATACTGCCTTAAACGCTGAGCTGAGCAGAAATAGTATGTGATAATAATCGAGGTGGAGGAATGAGTTGGCAGAGCAACTAGCGTTGAAAGCTGTGATTTTAAATGCTAATTAAGGAGGTTGGTGGTCGTATGCTGGCTCTACCTCATGGCAAGATCCACACTGTCAATCTCAGGGTGGTCTTGGGTTTTGGGTTTAACCCTAACCTGCATTGATATCATCCACTTCAACGTAATTTAATTCATTTGCAAAAGATAGAGGGAGAGGCTGACAGGCTCTGCATTTTTCTAGGGTTTCGGTTTTCATGGCTGTGAACTCTCCTGGGGTTCGATATGGAGTCCTCACATCTGTATGTTAATACCATATGAAATCACCAAGGTTTTCACTGGTCTCGGTGTAGTGTTTTGCTGGGATTTAAAGGTCATCTGGATGTCGATACTTTGGATAAGTTATCAACCTTTGTTGGGTTCTCGGTTGAAGCTACTTGATACCCAAGTGATAGCAGTACTGCGTTAGTGATAGACAACAGTGCCGATACAGTGCTTGAAGCATTCGAAGATGCAACGAGTGTTGCAGGTAAAAGAATCCAAGTCTATCCTTAGCTTCATAATTTTTCTTTTTAAAATATTTTTAATGTTTTAAACTTTATAGTTGGATATAGTTTTAACCACTATCGAAAATGTTGTTTTGTGGGTTCTATTATGACAAAGAACTTGGGTTCAGCTAGACAGGGAGATGAGCACAACGGCCCTGGTAAGCCTCGGTGACATCCCAAGGGTATCCCAATACTCCACAATTTAAGTGATGAACTTGACACCAACCGGTCTTCGTTGGATAGCCGAGAAATCAAAAATGTTTTCAGGCTTCAATTTTCTACAGTTATTAGTAATGGTTTGAGCGATATGGTAATTGCTTAGTTTGTCTTAAGACTGGATTTGTTACTTCCGATCCTTTTAAGGCTCTCATTGGATTCTCAACGATTTATATAAAATACCATTGGTTTACCTAGAATTTATTTGTGGTTTGGTTTAAAGGATGGCGAGATACTCTCGGCCAATCCTCGGCTAATTTATAGTGCTTGATATTTAAAGGGGCAAGGCGGGCGTCATTGTTACTATATGCAGTATTGTTTTGTTTTTACCATTATGTAAAAATGTTGACTGTGAACCTGGTTGTTAAACCCTTCTATAAGATTACTGCGTTTTATTTTTATATGTGGTTAAAGGTTTTAACAAGGATCGAACCCTCGACCCTTCCCTGCAGTAGTATTATATAAATATGTAAAGATTTGTTTTCATGACTGTGTTATGCTTGGAAGTGCCGAACCGTAGGTTTTCTCTCAGCAGTCTTTGATGTTTTTATAATAAGAGATTTTTGTTTTGTTTATAAACTTAGGGCAAGACCCTTCGATGATAGTAGAAGAGTGATTATTTGCTTATCCTTTTTTGTATTTAAAATCCGTAAGGCTGGGTGAACCTTTAAGGTTTCGAACCCTAATATTTGTATCATTCCTTCATTTGGTTTTAATAAATGAAAACGTTTATCAAAAGTATAGCTATCGACAGGGTTTGTACCTTGGACATTCGTCCGATGGATTAGTTTATATTTAACTAATAATATTTACAGTTTGATAACAAAGTAGATTTAAGTCAACTCTTATGTGATATTATGTTATATTTGCAGTATTGTATAATAATTATATTGTATCGACCTACTAATTCTATTGTTATTACCACTTCAAGTTTTATTTAGGAAAACCTATGCTATGTGTTCAATACTATTAGGGTTTGCAGTTCAATGTTTTCAGACTGTGATGATGCTCTCTGTAATGTTTAAGAGAATAAACGATGATTATAATGTTACTAATATATGTTAAATTTTCTGAATTTACTTCAATATGATCTAGGATCTTAACTGAGAGAACAACATGTACAGCATATCTACAGCATATCAATCATGGAGACAATAATGCAAGCACACAAGAGACACAAAGATTTACTTGGGGAAAACCATAAAGGTGAAAAACCCCAATAACTTCCCCAGAGATAGATAGAGCAATGATACAACCAACCATGAGAGATAGACATAACCTAGCAGCAGATCCTCCTCCTCCATAAGTGCGTCACTCCTCCTTGAGTGCATGTGTGAGAAGTGAGTGAGTAAATAGAGTGCCTCCCGCACTCTATTTATACTTGACTTGACTTGCCTTTTTACCTAACTCATGTAGGCTCGAACTTAACCACATAACATAATGCTGAGTGGGCCGACCCCCAATAGGGTGGTCTAATAACCCTTTGACCCACATGGCCGACCCCCAATAGGGTGGTCTAATAACCCTTTGACCCACATGACTTATACATGGCCGACCCCAAACAAGGTGGTCTAATAACCCATCAAGTATAAGTTACGACACTTACAATATAAATGACGACACTTCCTTATAGAGGAATAATACCATCTCTATAGGAATACAATATACATATATGTGAAATACATTCTGAAGTTACATATACATCAACAATATATATAATTAGTAGGATTTGTACCTAAAATAGTTCTCTGTAATTGTGTACAAATTATCTAAATAACAGTATACTTGTAAAGGAAATAAAGAAGTAGATTTGTTTAAGCTTTCAGTACTACAAAACTTTTTACAGTATTATCATTCGAATCTAATATAATTCTATCTTCCCTGTACTAGAGTATGGCATTTAAAACAATGTGTGGAAAAATGTAGGGAAGAGATTTTATTCTATTACTCTTTAAACCAATCTTAACTAATCATTTGTCAAAATAAATCTAACAGCTGTTAAGTCTTTCAGAATAGATAAATTGCATAAAAGAACCATTTATTGACAAACTAGGATATCTCGGATGAAATAGAAAACAGATAGCATAATAACATCATATTTTTTAGTAACAATCTTGACAGAAGTAAAATAAGATAACACAAACTGAACCTAGCAACTTGTAGAAGAAACAAACATCCAAATGAGCCCGTTCCACCCAACTTGCTCCTGAAGACAACCAAATTACTTGCTTTAGGACTCCCGAGCCTGTTCACTGAACCACCAGGACGAAGATGCTGTGTGGAGTAATGGAATAAATTCCCTTGCAACTCAGCAGTAGTACTTCCTGCTTTTAGCAATATTGAACTCAGCAGTGTGGCTACACTAGTTCAAAATGCATTCTTAGTTCACGCAATCACTTCTAACCTTCCCCTCATCGAATCTCTTGTGCTCAGAAATTATCACGAGGTAAGAATGAACAGCCCCTGCTGAATTCGATGGGTAGATAAGTAGCATGTCTAGGTCTTTTGGTCAGTTTATTTCAGTAAATGAGCCACCTGCTTAGTTCCACTTTCTTGGGTAACATGACCATAAAAGTAGGGAAGTTGCCCCCTGCAACAGTTAGAAGTGAGTTGAGGATGCTGCCAAGTGTGAGTTTGCTCTCCACCCCAATCCATTCCTCCTAATGGGTCAGTGAACACTCATTCAACAGTCTCCTTTGGATGTTTGTCTCCACTTTTATTTATTTATAATAAAATATTCAAAGTAATTAATTACAATCATCCTTGACCCCACTTGGTCAATAGTCATAAAACTTTACAATAAAAAAAAAGCATAGTGTTTTCTGCATAACATAAAATGTCTAGATTTTGGGTATGTGACAAACACCCCCTCTTAAGTTCAACATTGTCCTCAATTTTACTTTATTCATCATCCTCTTGTTCCTTTTGGAACAGCATTGGATATGCCACCCGCATATTACTTTCCAATTCCCAAGTTGCTTCATCCAGACTAAGGTGCTTCCACTGCACCTTTACCTGTCCAATGGTATGATTACGAAGCAAAATTTCCCTCTGATGGAGGATACAATCTGGTTCCACCAGAAAATCTCCTTCTGGTTCCACCTGTACATCATTCCAATTAATCACATGAGTAGCATCATGCACATACTTTTTCAAAAGAGAGATGTGAAATACATTATGTACTTTAAGATTCGGTGGCAATGCCAACTGATATGCCACTGGTCCTACCCTGGACAAGATTTCAAAAGGTCCACAATACCTTGATGCTAATTTAGCACAGCTTCCCAATCTTAGGGAGATCTTTTTAGGTTGTACCTTGAGGAAAACATGTTCACCAACCTAAAACTCTTTCTGAGTTCTTTTAAGGTCTGCATGACGTTTCTGTCTATCTTATGGAATTTTCAAATTGCCTTGAACCTGTTTCACAGTTAGTTCCATTTCTTTTAACAAATCAGGTCCTAGAATTAACCTGTCAACTGGATTGCTCCAAGAAATAGGAGTATTACATTTTCTGCCATATAAAATTTCAAAGGGACTGAGTTTTGTTGAAGCTTGGTAATGATTATTATAAGCAAACTCAGCAAGATGCAAATAGTCCTCCCATTTACCTGGCTGATCTCTAACATACATTCTTAACATGTCTTCAATAATTTGATTAACTCTTTCAGTCTGCCCATTCGTTTGTGGATGAAATGATGTACTGAAATTTAAAGTAGTATCTAAACCTTTAAATAAAGACTTCCAGAAATTCCTTGTAAACTTTGAGTCTCTGTTAGAAATTATAACTTTTGGAATCCCATGCAAACGAAAAATTTGTTTCATAAAAATTTCAGCAATGTTAGCAACCTTGTAGGTTGTTTTAACAGGTATGAAGTGGGTTTCTTTACTAAGATTATCCACTACTACCATTACAGAATCATTATGTTTCTGATTTTTAGGTAAACCAGTAATAAAATCAATACTAATTATGTCCCAATTCTAATCTGGAATAGGTAGTGGCTGCAACAAACCAGCTGGGTGTCTATGTTCAGCCTTTACTTGCTGACACACTATACACCTAGCAATATATTCAACTACTTCGCTTTTCATACATGGCCAAAAATAATATTTTCTCAGTATAGTTATCATCTTTTGGTAACCAGGATGTGTTGAGTATGGACTTTTATGCAATTCATTTAAAATCAACAACTTAATTTCAGGCACATTAGGCACATAAAGTTTGTTTTTATACAGCAGTAACCCTCTTTCATCAATTATGAAATCTGTTAAAAAAATTTCAGCATTATCTTCAGCAATTTTATTAAGTAAATTCTGATATTTTTTATCCATTCCGATTTTGTCCTTAATTTGATTTTCCAGATCAGTTTTATAAGTATTGATTGCTGAAACAAAATTTAGCCTAGCATTTCTGCTTAAGGCATCAACAACCTTATTTTCCTTTCCCTTAATGTGTTGAATCTCAAAATCATACTCGCTAAGGAAAGCTAGCCACCTAGCTTGTCTTGCGTTCAGATTTGGTTGATCCAACAAATATTTTAATCCTTTATTATCAGTCATTAAAATGAATTTTATTCCCATTAAGTGATGGCGCCACATTTTTAATGCATGTATTACAACCGCCAACTCTAGGTCGTAAGTTGCATAGTTCTTTTCATGAATCTTTAACTTCCTAGATTCATATGCAATCACGTGACCTTCTTGTGTTACGACCCCACCAAGTCCATCATTGCACGCATCAGTGCATACAATGAAATCCTTGTTTGGATCAGCAATTTTTAGAATAGGTGATGTTGTTAACAGCTCTTTAAGTTTCTTAAAACTTTCTTCACATTTTTTATCCCAAATAAATTTCTTACCTTTCTTTTGTAAAGATGTTATAGGATTTTCTATTCTAGAAAATCCCTCGATAAACTTACGATAGTAACCTGTAATTCCCATAAAAGATCGTACACCAGTTACGTCTTTCGGGGCAGGCCATTCATTAATTGTTTTTATCTTGTCTGGGTCTACTGCAATTCCATCCTTGGATTCACATGCTTTAGGTACTGTATTTTATATTTATAAAAATCACACTTGTTGAACTTAGCATAAAGTTGGTGTTCTCTTAACACTTGTAAAAATATCTTTAAATGTTCGTCATGTTGCTCTTTCGTCTTAGAATAAATCAAAATGTCATCAATGAAAACAATTACAAACTTATCTAAGTACTGATCTAAAACATTATTCATAAGGCACATGAAAATTGTTGGAGCGTTGGTCAGCCCAAAAGGCATAACGACAAACTCGTAGTGCTCGTAACGGGTTCTAAAAGCAGTCCTAAAGATGTCCTCATCTTTAATCCTGACTTGATGGTACCCCGACCTCAAGTCTATCTTAGAAAATGTCTTTGCGTCACGTAGTTGATCAAACAGATCATCAATGCGAGGCAAAGGATATATGTTCTTTATAATCATTTTATTTAGTTGACGGTAGCCTATGCATAAATGCATAGTTCCGTATTTCTTTTTAACAAAAATTACTGGTGCTCCCCATGGAGACACACTGGGCCTTATGTAATTTTTATCAATCCATTCTTTAAGCTATGATTTAAGTTCATTAAGCTCTAGAATATTCATTTTGTAAGGTGCCTTTGAGTTTGGTACCGCTCCTGGTACTAACTCAATGGTGAAATCGAGTTCCCTTTTCGAAGGTAGTCCTGGAATTTCTTCCAGAAATACATCAGAAAATTCCTTAAGAATGGGTATATCTTCCAACTTTAACTTAACTTCCTTAGTGGATTGTTCTTCATTAATTACATTTATAGCAAACAACTTACACCCTTTACGAACAACCCTTTTAACTTGTAAAGCAGAAATTTGTCTAACAGATATCTTTCTAGGAATACCTTTTACTGTTACAGTTTCATATGCATCATTCAAACAAGTAAAAGTCTTTTCAAAGCAGTTTAATACTACTCTATGCTTTTCTAACCAATCCATCCCAATCAGAACATCGTAAGAACATAAAGGTAACACATTCAGTTTAACATGAGTCCTGAACTAATTCATCAGTAATTCACATTCTTTTACATAATCAGTCACCTTTCTTTTCGTTCCAGTAGCTAATTGAACCAACCATGGTTTATCAAATTTATCTAATTTCATATTGCAACATTTAACTAAATCAGGTGAAACATAGTTAAGACTTGCCCCTGGATCAATTAAAATAGAAATGGGTTTATTTTTCAGCATACCTTCCACTTCAACCATGGAAGTTTGATGATCAGCTTGTCTGTTTTCCAAAGATGCATTTATCCTGGGCATCTCCCTTGCTAAGTCACCGAAAGTAGCCTCCTCCTATATAGTATGTATGTTGTTGATAGTCTTCTTTCGGAGTGGACAGTTTGATGCATAGTGAGGTCCCTGACAATCCCAACATTTAACAGGTTCTTTCTGTTCATTATTTTTAACAAAAATTTTAGGTGGATCACTGTTTCTTGCAACTGTAAATTTTGACTGTGTATTACCTGCTGCATTATTTCCTGGAAACTTTCTATTAGATTAATTACGTGAATTATTATTTCCAAAGTTGCGATTAAAAGAGAATTGATTCTTCCTTTGCTCAAAGTTGTTAGGCCTCTTTGCTTTCCAACTTGGTATACCTTCTCTTTTCATATTCTGTTCATAACAGACATTTTCCTTCCTCGTGGCCTCTTCAAGAGTTTGAGGGCCATCATATTCAATCTTGTTTTTTATGTGAGAGGGAAAACAGCTCAGAAACCTCTATACCTTAGGATTTTCTTCAACGAAATAAGGCACATACCTTAATAAATTCAAAAACTTGCTGCATAATTCTCTCATATCCATGGAACCTAGCTTTAACTGATAAAACTCTTTAGCTCGTTCCTCATAATACTGCTCTGAAAAAAATTTTCTTTTAAAGTATTTCTTAAAATTACTCCAATTTACACTTTTTTCTTTCAAACCTTTTACTCGTTTCAGATATTGCCACCAAATGTCTACTTTTCAAGTTAGATTATATATTGCCATTTTATTTTTTAGATGACTTGAGTAGTTGTAAATTTGGAAATACTTATTCATACCAGACAGCCATGCTTCAGTTGTCTCACTCTTTTCTGTTTTTCCATTAAAAGTTGGTGGTTTGATCTTTTTAAACTCGCCAGAAATTTCTTCGTAGGCCTGTACTTCTTTTTCTTAGTATAGCAGTTATTATCACTACTATCACTAGAATACCTATGCTTTTTCGCGTGTGCCCTTTCATCAAAATTAGAAGATGAACTACTGTCATAATTAGTCAATTTTATCTTTTTATCATTACGTTGGTAGGACATAGTTCCAGATTCAACATTATTTCCTGTTTCTTTATCTTGATCATTATTATGAAAATTATTTAGTAGGATTTGATTCAGCTCCTCTTGAGCGTTCAGGATTCGTTCGTTTTCTTCCTTAACAGTTTTTATCTCAATTTTTAAATCTTTTACTGTCCTTAATAATTCAGATGAATTATCATTCAATTCGAAAAATAGATTTTATGTATTAATGTGTCCCTGTTCATTATTATTCTGTTCGTTATTAAGGGACCTGTCCTCAGCTGACTCTGCTGGTCCTTCCATTCCAGCAATCTAGATTTATAAAATGTTGAAACTGAAAACAAAATAATTAAAATCAGTAATTTTGCAATTTTGTCCTAAATTTTTATTTGCGCGAGTGAGCCGCTTCAGGCCTAGTATTTGAACTTGTGCTCTGATACCACATGTAACATCCCAAAAAATTCACTAAAAATTAAAATTTTCAAGTAGCAATAAATGCTTGTGTTTGTTGTGTGGAAATAAAAAGTGTAGTGTTAAATAAACAAAGTGTCTTAATGAAAACAACTTCTATAATCTGTCATTGATGATTAAAATATTAGTTTACTTATGAATCATAACAAAATCGTAACAGTTGTTAACTTTAACTAGTGTCTTAAAACGTCGTAATATCATTATCGTCAAACAAGTGTCTGGATGTTAAATATTTCAAATGTTTATATGATTTACTTTATCTTTGATTACATATCATCACTTTTGTTCTAGTTTATAATTTTGATTCTAGAGACTAATTGATTGTCTCAATGTATTGAAGGGGTCCGTGTGTACACCCTAAGGCTTACTTAGCTATTACTAGCTAACGCTCCTAAAATCTATTTGCAGAATGCAGGTAAGACAGAGAATTTCCAAACGATGCATAATGATGTATTTCAAATTAATCTTACCATATAATGTCAATCCTTAACGTAAACTACGAATGTGTAGGGAGATTTATTGATCAAGCTCAGGTACTTTGTAATTCTCTCCATGCATTTTGTCTTCACGTATTATGTCTAATTTTTGTCTATTTGTAATTAACCCAGTGTTAACCTATTCTATCCAAAACTATGGAGAAAAACATTGTAATATTTCTTTATTACATAGATTGTAAATATATTACCTATGTCATGAAATATAACATATCTTTTACTAAACTATAGAGAAAATACCTTGTATTAACCCTATATACTATTTTGTTAAAACTATGGAAAAAATAGTACATCATAATACATTTCAATTTTATAAACCATATGCTGATATCCATGTTATATGTTATGATTATACTACGATACCATATGCTAAGGCTATGGTTTAAATGCATGTTCAATTTGCATAAACTATATGCACGAGAATTATAGCACTAAACTTTGACTATGAAGTGATATAGATCTACCACCATAATAATCATACGAACCCTAAACTCTAACTATACAAACTATGCAAGAAAATGTATCTATGGAAAAATTAACATAGTAGTGGTTCTATGTGTTGGCAGGTATGCAATTGGTAGCAATGGTAATTATGATTCATTAAATTGCTTCTTGGTGGATCTCCTGTTGGCATCCCTCGTGGCAGACCTTCGCATGCTAAACTTTGGATGATGGTATCAACCTTTACTACGTACTACCTTAAACGGTGAGCTGAGCAGAAATAGTATGTAATAATAATCGAGGTGGAGGAATGAGTTGGCAGAGCAACTAGCGTTGAAAGCTGTGATTTTAAATGCTAATTAAGGAGGTTGGTGGTCGTATGTTGGCTCTACCACGTGGCAGGATCCACACCGTCGATCTCAGGATGGTCTCAGGTTTTGGGTTTAACCCTAACCTGCATTGAATCACCCACTTCAACATAATTCAATTCATTTGCAAAAGATAGAGGGAGAGGCCGACATGCTCTGCATTTTTCTAGGGTTTAGGTTTTCATGGCTACGAACTCTCCCGGGGTTCGATATGGAAACCTCTCGTCTGTATGTTAATACCATATGAAATCACCATGGTTTTCACTGGTCTCGGTGTAGTGTTTTGCTAGGCTTTAAAGGTCATCTGGACGCCGATACTTTGGCTAAGTTATCAACCTTTGTTGGGTTCTCGGTTGAAGCTACTCGATACCCGAGTGATAGCAGTACTGCATTAGTGATAGACAACAGTGCCGATACCGTGCTTGAAGCATTCGAAGATGCAACGAGTGTTGCAGGTAAAAGAATCCGAGTCTATCCTTAGCTTCGTAATTTTTCTTCTTAAAATATTTTTAATGTTTTAAACTTTACAGTTGGATATAGTTTTAACCACTGTCGAAAATGTTGTTTTGCAGGTTCTATTATGACAAAGAACTTGGGTTCGGCTGGACAGGGAGATGAGCACAACGGCCCTGGTAAGCCTCGGTGACATCCCAAGGGTATCCCAAGTACTCTGCAGTTTAAGTGATGAACTTGACACCAACCGGTCTTCGTTGGATAGCCGAGAAATCGAAAATGTTTTTAGGCTTTGGTTTTTTACAGTTATTAGTAATGGTTTGAGCCATATGGAAATTGTTTAGTTTGTATTAAGACTGGAGTTGTTACTTCCGAGCCTTTTAAGGCTCTCATTGGATTCTCAACGATTCATATAAAATACCATTGGTTTACACATAATTTATTTGTGGTTTGGTTTAAAGGATGGCGAGATACTCTCGGCCAATTTACAGTGCTTGATATTTAAAGGGGCAAGGCCCGTCGTTGTTATTATATGCAGTATTGTTTTGTTTTTACCATTATGTAAAAATGTTGACTGTGAACCGGGGTGTTAAACCCTGCTATAAGATTACTGCGTTTTCTTTTTATATGTGGTTAAAGTTTTTAACGAGGATCGAACCCTCGACCCTGCCCTGCAGTAGTATTATATAAATATTTAAAGATTTGTTTGCATGACTGTGTTACGCCTGGAAGTACCGAACCCGTAGGTTTTCTCTCGGCAGTCTTTGATGTTTTTATAATAAGAGATTTTTGTTTTGTTTATAAACTAAGGGCAAGACCCTTTGATGATAGTAGAAGAGTGATTATTTGCTTATCCTTTTTTTATTTAAAATTCGTAAGGCTGGGCGAACCTTTAAGGTATCGAACCCTGATATTTGTATCATTCCTTCATTTGGTATTAATAAATGAAAAAATTTATCAAAAGTATAGCTATCGACAGGGTTTGTACCCTAGACATTCGTCCGATGGATTAGTTGCTATTTAACTAATAATATTTACAGTTTGATAACAAAGTAGATTTAAGTCTACTCTTATGTGATATTATGTTATATTTGCAGTATTGTATAATAATTATATTGTATCGACCTACTAATTCTATTGTTATTACCACTTCAAGTTTTATTTAGGAAAACCTATGCTATGTGTTCGATACTATTAGGGTTTGCAGGTCATTGTTTTTAGACTGTGATGATGCTCTCTGTAATGTTGAAGAGAATAAACAATGATTATAATGTTAGTAATATATATAATTAGTAGGATTTGTACCTAAAATAGTTCTCTGTAATTTTGTACAAATTATCTGAATAACAGTATACTTGTAAAGGAAAGAAAGAAGTAGATTTGTTTAAGCTTTCAGTACTACAAAACTGTTTACAGTATTATCATTCGAATCTAATATAATTCTATCTTCCCTATACTAGTGTACGGCATTTAAAACAATGTGTGGAAAAATGCAGGGAAGAAATTTTATTCTATTACTCTTTAGACCAATCTTAACTAATCATTTATCAAAATAAATCTAGCAGCTGTTAAGTCTTTCAGAATAGATAAATTGCAGAAAAGAACCATTTATTTGCAAACCAAGATATCTCGGATGAAATAGAAAACAGATAGCATAATAACATCATATTTTTTAGTAACAATCTTGACAGAAGTAAAATAAGATAACACAAAATGAACCTGGAAACTTGTAGAAGAAACAAACATCCAAATGAGCCCGTTCCACCCAACCTGCTCCTAAAGACAGGAAAATTACTTTCCTTAGGGCCCCTGAGCCTGTTCACTGAACCACCAGGATGAAGATGCTGTGTGGAGTAATGTAATAAATTCCCTTGCAACTCAGCAGTAGCATTTAGCAATAGTACTTCCTGCTTTTAGCAATATTGAACTCAGCAATGTTGCTGCACTAGTTCAGAATGTAATCTTAGTTCACTCAATCACTTCTAACCTTCCCCTCATCGAATCTCTTGTGCTCAAAAATTATCACAAGGTAAGAATGAACAGCCCCTACTAAATTCGATGGGTAGATAAGTAGCATGCCTAGGTCTTTTGGCTAGTTTATTTCAGTAAATGAGCCACCTGCTCAGTTCCACTTTCTTGGGTAACATGACCATAAAAGTAGGGAATTTACCCCCTTCAACAGTTAGAAGTGAGTTGAGGATGCTGCCAAGTGTCAGTTTGCTCTCCACCCCAGTCCATTCCTCCTAGTGGGTCAGTGAACAATCATTCAATAGTCTCCTTTGGATTTTTGTCTCCACTTTTATTTATTTATAATAAAATCAAAAGTAATTAATTACAGTCATCCTTGACCCCACTTGGTCAATAGTCATAAAACTTTACAATAAAAATAAATCATAATGTTTTCTGCATAACATAAAATGTCTAGAGTTTGGGTATGTGACATCTCCTAGAATGCATGGGGGAATATCTTCTTGGATTACCTATACCTATTCACATAGTGCACCATCATCATCAGTCCAATAATGATGCAAACAAAAATCTAATAAACTTTTAGTAACCACATCCATTGAGCCTCTTCCCAATAATAGTATTGATAAATCTCAATAGATGTCCGAATAAATAAAATTGAAGAACCTTATATAAAGGAAGAGCTTGAAAATGAATCACACCTAGTATAGTGCAAGGGGCCTCTTCATGATAGGTAGTTCACAATACAATAGCTTTGATCCAAGTTTGGATCACTCTCAATGGAAGAGTAGCATATGGAAACAACATAATTACCTCAAGGTAGAATATTTGTGGAGTAAGAAGGGATTTATCCTCTAGGATTGATTGTCTATTATTTATCTTGTTAACTTTCCCAGTGTATACTCTAAAGAATGCGAGAGATGGGTTCGAGATTAAACCACCATGATGACTTTCAGCATTCATTAAATATAGTTACCTTGGAGAATCCTTCAATATGCTTCCTTACATAATGTTTGAATCTTTACATCAAATGATGATTTCCTTCTTGTGGTTCTATATTTTGTATGTTGTTTTTTTTGTAATAATATTGTAACGATGCCATGGCTACAAATTTTAAGTGCTATGAACAATTCCCGGGAACCTATGTTCTTTTGGCATGAAATCCAACAGATTTTCCTCACTCTCAACAGAAGTTAGTACCACAAAAAAAAACCACACAATACTTTCAAAGGACAACACATAATCTTATATGCAATTTGTTACCCCACTCATGGTATTTTAAAATAACAATTATACAAACTGGGTATTTGGGTTTCCCAATTAATTTCTGTCCACTTGAAGAATTGATGGTAGTTGGGGTTTTGGGTAATGGTGATATGTGTTTGGTGGGCCTGGTTTTTCTCCCTAAATTATGATAATTTAGAGAGAAAATCATACCAAGAATATCTTCCCAAAGATTTCCAAAACCCAATACTGTAGCAAGAAGTCAAACATTGCTGCTTCCTTTTCCCACTACATTAGATCAATTTTAACGCCACCTAAATCCTTCAACTATTATGTGGTTTCCTCTTCCTCTTCTCCAACCACTGAAAATAATTTGTAAGTACAATGAATGATATTGGAGATCAAAATGGACGTATCTCTTTAATGATAAAACATAATATAGATGCTTTCATTTCCAGTGCAATGATGCAAATACTAAGTGATCATCGATCGAGTATGGGATCCAGAGAATAGCTATCCAAACCATTTTCTCACTTGTCTTACTCTACTCCTTAGATTTGGAGCCTTGTAATATAAACAGAGTTTTTTTAGTAGTTATTGACTTCATATGAAGTGGGAATTATCTCTACTACAAAATTTAACCATTTGAAGGTGCCAAAAATCTCTCAAATACGAACTTTGTTGATTTCATATTTTGAATTGAAATAAAAGGAATTTATTATTAATCTCCTCATCTTATGTCTTTGAGGGATTTGTTCATTTTCCAATCATCAAATTTTAAATTTCAATGTCAATTTTGTTCATGGAACATCTTCCAAATGTTTCTTTTAGTCAACTATGTCCTTGTATTTTTCCCAATTCGAAAATTAGGCACACTAACTCCAAACAAACTGGGGCTAGACTTTTCCCTACTGACTCCAAACACCCTCGAACATCCCCAAACTTTCCAAAACTGAATATTGGGGTCTATTTCAGACTTATGATAGACCATAAATCTATGTGGAAGGTGGAATTAGACTGTACCTTGACATATGCACATTTTATGGGTACGTCACGCCTGGGTAGACTCCTTTGGCTAAACCAAAGGCTTCAAGACAATAGCCTTAGGACTTCTATGGAAAACCAATGGATTCTGGTGAAAATATGGAGATATATGACTATAAAAAAATCCCCAACCAGCTACAGGAATGATCGGACTCAAAATTCATAGGTTACTTGGATTTTTAGAGGAATTGTGAGAAAATGTGTTTCACTGGACAACTCAACTAGTCGGCTTAAAATGTTTCCCACGCAGTTCCAAATACCCATGAATTTATGATATGAAACTTTGGATGGGCACTATACTATCCCACCTACCTGCACCAACTTATAAAAATCTATTTGGAGCTCTAGAACTCAAGATATGGCTCAAACAATGAAGACTAGCCAAAATTGCAATACATTGAGCATAGGCAAAATAAATTATTGGAGACTACAATTTGAATAGCAGAGAAAAGATCAAATTTTATTCATTTCATGTATGAATCATAATATAGGTCTGTAGGAACGACTTCCATGATTACATAGACCTCAAACCACACTCCAAATTATTGCAAAATACCAAATACGCGACTGGTGCACCACAACACACTGGAAACTTCACTAAACTGGAACAAGTACTAGAAATATACTTTGTTGCAGCCATATGATCAGTGAATGGAATAATTATCCACTCCACAATTTCCAACTGAAATGAACAAGACCACTCCAATTGGTTACAAAATATTAGGGGCCCATCTCCCCAGTGGTTTGCAAGGGGCACATCTCCCATGCATAGAATTACACAAGCAACTCAATAATAATTTTGATTGACAAACAAGATAACCCCTACTAGTGCACCTTGTTTCTCTATTTAAGCTTGATATACATCCAATACTATGGTCCAAAACCATGCACTGGATAGTTAGTGGTTCATAATTGCTCTACTACCTTCATGAGTGCGCCCTCTAACCACTTTGACCTTCATAAATGCACCCTCTAACCACCTTGTCCTTCATGAATGCATCCTCTAACCACCTTGACCTTCATGAATTTTCCCTCTAAACTACTTGACCAATTCTAACCAACTTAGATTGTCCATTTCCTAACCAACTTAGACTTGTCCACTTGTTAACCAACTTAGCCTTGTCCACTTGCTAACCAACTTAGCCTTGTCCACTTGCTAACTAACTTGGACTTTGCTCACTAGACTCCTTGGCATCATCTTGACTTGGTTAAATTCATTTAATGCATGGATAAGCACTTCTTGGTGCCATCATTACCTTGGCCAACCTCTTTCTTGATGTGGACAAACCTTTCCTTTTGATTTTTTATCAATTTCTTTGTGCAAGGCAACCTTTGATCAATTTTAAATCCCTGACTAATTTGGATTCCCACTCGAACCCATGGGAATATAATGGGTTAGGGGATGGATCCATATCACACTAAGGAGGGGACATTACAGTCCTTCCCAATTCTTTTTGTAATGTCATACAAATTCGCACTCTTATCACCTTAGTATATGCAACTGATGTTGTATGTATTAGTAGAACCAACAGATGAGAGAAGGATGTTAACTTTTTTCATACAAATTTCATTGATGAGAGATTGTCTCAAACATGTTGATTTTCTTATCTGGAATCCATTCAAATCGGAATAGGACATCTCATGGGATGTCTTGGATTGAAATCCCCTAATATATCAGGGGTGTTTCGGGGCCAAGCGGATCATTCCCACCAAAAGCACAATAAAAAATTGGTTATTGTAATTAAAAATACAACAACAACCAAACCATTTTAATAAAAGTGTATAACATTTAATGTAATTCTCATTTCCTCTTTTCACCCACGGAAACAAGAGACAATTTTTTCTTATTTATTTTTCAATTTTTTTAATTTTTGGTAGAGATTGTAATTATGATTGCAAGTTCACAATGTTTGATACTCTAGAAGGAATGTCTTTTAGGAATTTGATTGAACCCTTGTAGATTTTTGTTTTGATTGAGGTTTGTATCTTGGTTTTTATATTTGTGTAGTTGTCTTATTATTTTGTGCATTTATTAATAACTAATGTCAATGGTTTGGTGTTTGGAATTAAGTGCATGAGGTCAATGCCTAAAGTGTATGCAAGTAATAGGGAATTCAAGCAGCATTCCTTCCAAATATGCAAATTGGAAATCATTTTGACTAACTTGTTTCCATGTTAAATTTTGTGAGTTGTGTTTTCATCTAATGAAAGACAACTACCAATGTAAAATGTAGCTGACGCCTTCAAAGTATGCCTAAAACCCCTCACCCATGATGTGCACCTTTTTGACATACCTCAACATTCTGGTTGACAAATGAATAGATAAGTAGACCATCCTTTTTCTTATGTGTTACTTGTCTCATTAATTTCCATATTTGTTCTTGTTTGAATCCATTTTGGATCACACTTTCAATAACTTGTTACATGTATGTGAACATAGCACCACCTGTTACATCTACTTCTTTAACCAAATGGGTGTTGTTCCAAGGTGATTGCTTCTTCAAAAAAAAAATTGACAGGAACTCCACCGTATTCCTTCACCAAGGTGTTTCCACCTTTTGCAAGGAGCTTATGACCATGACATCCCTTCCAGTTGCAGGGGTGCACTTCTTCCACCTTGTCTATGCATTAAACATGCCAATATAAAATAACTGGATCCAGTGACAAATGAAACTGTTGAATTGTGTGTAATGCAATGGAGGTCCTATTTTCCTCAAATCTATTTGTGTGAAACCAACAGCTTAATTAAATTTGAAACCTATACAAAAAAATTCTTAGTAATTTACCCCTAGAGCTTCTACAAGTAGTCTCTTATCAAACACTAAGTATGCTTTTGCAGGACCTCTTTCTTAGGCATTTTTAAAGTTATAATACAACTACCACCTCATATCCATTTGTGTTTGGGAGTTATTTTAACCCACCTTATCTTTCTAGTTTAATACAGTGATCAATGGGGAATGGCCAATATTCCCTGCCCAATATTCTGATGCATGGTGATGTCATAGTGATGTCATCACCATAGAGCGACAGCATAGCAATGTCAAGCATCATCTTGGGGAAGGGTCAGCTAACCCTTCCTAAAATTTGCACCTAGGGTCAAGCATAATATAGATGAAGGATTAGTCGACCCTTGCTCAAATTTGTACTTGGGTTCAATCATCATCTAGAGGAAGGATTGATTGAACCTTCCTCAAATTTGCACCTGGAGTCAAGCATCAACTAGAAGAAGGATCGACCAACCCTGCATAAAATGTGGACTTCAAGCATCATCTAGAGGGAGGATTGGTCGTCCCTTCCTCAAATGTTGACTTCAGGTCTAGAATCATCTAGAGGAAGGATTAATCAACCCTTCCTCAAGTGTGTATTTCAAGCCAAGTATCATATAGAAGAAGGATCAGTCAACCCTTCCTCAAATGTGATCCTAGGGACAATTAGGATATGGAAGAAGGATTGGATGACTCTTAGTAAAATGTGTACCTCGGTTCAAGCATCATATTGAAGAAGGATTAGCCAACCTTTCCCCAAATATGATAGTAAGGAAACCTATTAGCTATAAAAAGGATCATCCGACCCTTCCTGAAATACGGTAGGAAGAAATTGTATCATCTAGAGGGAGGCTTGGTCGACACTTCCTCAAATGTGGACTTAGGTTCAAGTATCATCTAGAGGAAGGATCGGCTGACCCTTATTCAAATATAGAAATAAGTGCAAACATCATGTAGAGGAAGGATCGGCTGACCCATCGTTAAGTTTGTATCTCAGTTCAAGCATCATTTGGATGAACGATCAACCAACCTTTACTCAAATTTGGTAGGAAGGAAACCTATCAGATAGAGGAAAGATCGGTCAACCCTTTCTAAAATAACATAGATATGAATTGTACATTCTAGATGAAATATTTCCTGCCCCCTCTTGAAAAATGGTATCCTGGAAATGAATCACAAACCTCCCTCAAATGTGGACATCGAGTCAAGCAACATATAGAGAAAGGATTGTTCAAACCTTCCTTAAGTGTGGACCTTGGTTCAAGCATCATCTATAAGAAGGATCGTCCAACCCTTCTCAAATATGGACCTTGTAAGTTTCATCTAGAAAAAGGATCAGTCATTGCTTCCTCAAATACCTTATCCAGGAAACCTATCATATAGAGGAAAGGTTGGCTGACCCTTATTGAGATACGGTAGATAGGAATTGTACCATATTTATAATAGATTGACCAACCCTTACTGAAATATGGTATCCAAGAAATGTATCATTTTGAGGAAGGATTAGCCAATTGTTCCTCTAACATGGTATCCGGGAAACCTATCATTTAGATGAAGGATCAACAAACCCTTCCTAATATATGTTAGTGAGTAATCATATCATCCAAAAGAAGGATTGGCTGACCCTTCCTAGAATTCGGTGACCACTAAAATCATAACATAGAGGGAGGATTGACTGACCCTTCCTAAAATAACATATCTAGTAAAGCATAATATAGATGAAGGATCCATCAATCCTTCCTCAAATACAGTAGACATCTTTATAGATAGTTTAATATATCATTTTATAGTTTGGAAATTTTGGATGGATTTGCTAAATGATGGATCCAACAAAGTGTTGTTTTAAATGTAACTTTGGAAGATATTTTTGTATATTATTATATATTATTATTGTACTTTTATTGTACCTCCATCGGAGATATTTTTCCTCCATTCGGGGATGTCATTATTGTATTTGGTCATGCAATAATATCGAGGTAAAACCTCCATTGTAAGTCGGGGCAATAGTTCCCCAAAGGTCAAATGTAAAATGTATTTTTGAGTCTCCATAGGACAGGTCAGCCCAGGCAGTTAGGAAAGTTGGCCCCAATGAGGAATTAGGTCACTCTCACATAAAGAATAAATAGAGAGGATTACTCTCTCATTTGGATATCACACTCACTCACACAAGTTCGCACCAACTGAGAGAGAAGACAAGTTCGTTGGAGGAGAAAGAGAGAAGCTGTAGATGACATCTTATATTTTGAGTTTTCCATCTTGCTTGATATTGTACTAGTGACAAATCTATTTCTGAGGAAGCTGCAGGGTTTTCCCCTTTATAGTTTCCCCAAGGAAATTTCTTGTGTCTTTTTTGTTTCGTTGTGCTTGTCTATCTTTCAATTTAAAGATCTAACTAAATTGAATTAAAGTGAAAACTCTAACATGGTATCAGAGCCACTCTGAAAAGAAGGCATTGTGTAGCAGCGGGAAACTAGGGCTTCTTAGTTCAAGGTCTTCTCTCCACAGATCATCAAGAAAAGAGGGCTAGGCTAACTCGCCCTAGGAGGGCGCATATTTTGGAGGAAGAAGAATTCAATTTGAATCATTTTCATTTTTGACTGAGTGAAGGTAGTGTCGGGAGAAAACTAGGGCATCAAAATTTTGGGGTTTTCCTCCATCAATCCGGACAAAGGAGTACACTGGATAACTCACCTTGAGGAGGCGCATCTTTCTGTCCAAACAGAAGTTAAAAATTCCAAGTTTGGAAAATTAGGGTTTCTCTAACAAAACCTAGGTCAACCAGCTCCAAAACTAGGTTGGGAATCTCAAATTGGTAAGTTCTAATTCTTTTCTATTTCCATTTGAGTTTCTCATATCAAAATGACAAATCACACCAAGCTTGAGGATAAGCTTGAAGGAGCTAATAACTTCCAGGCATGGAATTATAGAATCTCTCTTGTCCTAGAATAAAATGACTTGGACCAATATTTCAATGGGAAGGTTCCGGAACTAGAGGGAGAAGAGGCAAAATAAATCCACAAGAAGAACTTAGTCAAATCCAAGAGGCATCATTCTCACACCGCTGAAGATGATGAACCAGCAAGGAAAAGAACTGGAGAAGAAAGGGATGATTCTTCAAGTGATGAAGAATATGTCTTAATCTTAGCACTCATGGGATCAATGATTGGCTTGTAGATAATGGAGCATCCAAACACATGACATGATACAAAGAATCTTTCATCAACCTATCAGAACATGAGTCACCCCACAAGGTGAAACTTGGGGATGATTATCAATATCCCATCAAAGGAAGTGGAGAAGCTTCTTACAAGCTAGATTCCATAAAATCACTAAAGATGAAAGATGTTCTCTATGCACCAGGTTTGAAGAAAAATATTCTCTCCATCTCAGCTTTAGATTCCAAAGGAATGCGGGTTGCATTTGTTGATGGACAAGTTCTAATGTGGCCAAATGGAAAGACAATAAATGACGCAACAGTAATTGGAGAGCAAGAGGGAGGCTTGTACACTTAAAAGGACAACCAGAACAAGCATTGGTCCATGACTCCATGGAACCAAGTGAATTGTGGCACAGAAGGATTCCACATGTGCACTATAGAGCACTACCAATTGCAAGAAAAGCAGTTTCAGGTCTACCAGAAATCCAGACAAAGCATGAAGGCATTTGCAAAGGATGTGCACAAGGAAAGAACGTGAAGAAGACATTTCCTAGCAGTGAAATCAAGGCAAAAGTAATATTGGAGATAGTCCACTCAGATGTGTGTGATCCCATGTCTTCCATCTCATTAAGCGGGTATGTATACTATGTTTCTTTTATAGATGGATTTTCCCATAAGACATGGATTTATTTCTTGAAGGGAAAAGATGAATTATTTAGCCAATTCAAGGAATTCAAAGCCTTGGTTGAAAACCATACTGAAAGGAAGATCAAGACCTTACGATCGGACAATGGTGGAGAATTCACCTCAAAATAATTCAAGGACCTTTGCAAAGAATCCAGGATTAAGAGGGATTTGAGCACTCCTTACAATCCTCAACAAAATGGCATTGCAGAATGAAAGAACAGAACAATAATGGAATCAGTGAATGCAATGCTACATGATTAAGATCTTCTAGTGCACTTATGGCCAGAAGCAGCAAGGACAGTTGTGTATGTACAAAACCATACACCTGACCGTGTATTGAACAACAAGACTCCCGAAGAAGCTTTCTTAGGAGAGAAACAAGAAGTCAGCCATCTCAAAATATTTGGATACCTTGTCTACATACACATCCCGAAATAAAAGAGAACAAATCTATATCCTTTAGGAAAGAAGGGTATATTCGTGGGATACAGTGACACATCAAAAGCTTATCGAATATGCTTCCCAGGATTCAAGAAGATCGAGATCAGTAGAAACGTAACTTTTGATGAAGATTCAGCATACAACATATTGACAAAATTACCTATTCAAGAGACTGAAGAACTTGAAGTTCCCAGAACTAGAGACATAGTTATGGAAGAGACAATTCAAGAATACCACCAAGACCACGACATGACAGAACCACAAGAACCTGTAGATCCACCTTGTGAGAAGAACTCCCACAAGAGAAGACTAGGATGGGCATGTGAAGAAATACAAGATGTAGAGAAGTATGGTGCTCCAGATTGGATACATAGAGAAAGAAAGAGACCTAGACCATACTCCAGCAATGTGGCCATACTATGTGACATCATTGATAAAGAACCTTCCAACTACGAGGAAGCATCAGAAAACAAGGAATGGAAGGATGCCATGATCAAGGAGTACCAATCGATTATGAAGAATGATGCCTGGGAGATATTTCCAAGACCAGTAGGGAAGCCTGTTATGTCTTTGAAATGGATCTACAAGATCAAGCATGATGAAGATGGTAGCATCGAATACACAAGGAAATATTTGTGGCACGTGGCTTCTCCCAAAAAGAAGGCATAGACTACGAGGAGACATTTTCACCTATAGCAAGATACACTTCCATCATATCTATACTTGCATTGGATGAAATAATGAAATGGAAGGTACACCAGATGGACGTTAAGACAGCATTCTTGAATGGCGTAATTGAAGAGGAAGTGTATGTGGAGCATCCACTAGGATTCGAGACACATGACAGACAGACTCATGTGTGAAAGTTGAATAAAGCCTTGTATGGCTTGAAGCAGGCACCCAGGACATGGTACGGCAGGATAGATAGCTTTCTAATGAGCTTGGAATTTACCAAGAGTAAAGCACATTCCAACCTTTACTTCAAGGTTGAGGGCGGAAAACCAATGATACCACTACTATATGTAGATGACATGTTTGTAACAATGGAAGATGAGCTCATTGCAGATACAAAGAGAAGGCTTGCCACAGAGTTCGATATGAAGGACATGGGGATGATGCACTACTTCTTAGGCATGTAGGTGTTGTAGAGTGCAGATGGGATTTTCCTTGGTCAAGGAAAATATACAGTAGAGATTCTGGAGAGGTTCGGAATGATGGACTGCAAGGAAATGGCCACACCAATGGCATCGAACTTGAAGCTACTGTGTGACGCTTCTTCAGAGACAGTTGATGACACGATGTACAGGATGATGATTGGTTCATTGATGTACTTAAAAAACACGAGACCAGACATATGTTTTGTTGTGAACACCCTGAGCCAGTACCTGACAAATCCGAGGCATGTTCACCTGACGGCTACAGACGATATATTGAGGTACCTTAAGGGTATAATTAAGTATGGGCTCAAATATGAGACGAATGAGAAGATTAACGTACATGGTTATGTTGATTTGGATTGGGCAGGCAATGCCACAGATAGGAAGAGCACTTCAGGATGTTGCTTCAGTTTTGGATTTGGTATGATCTCTTGGTTTATAAGGAAGCAGTCATGCATGGCACTGAGTACAGCCGAAGCAGAGTATGTTGCATCTTGTTCGGCTAGCTGTGAGGCAGTATGGCTTCGGAAGCTACTATCATATTTGTTTGATCTCGAGCTAGAGGCGACTTGTATATTTTGTGACAACCAGAGTTGTGTGAAGTTTTTTGAGAACCTGATGTTCCATGACAAATCGAAGCATATTGAGATCAAGTACCACTATATCCGGGATATGGTGCAGAGAGGAGCAGTGAAGCTCTAGTATATGGCGATAGACGAGCAGACAGCTGATGTGTTAACCAAGCCATTAGCAAGAATGAAGTTCGAGTACTTCAAAGAGAAGCTTGGTGTTATCCATATCAATATTCCTCGAAAGAGGGAGTGATGTGACTGGAAGACACAGGTGCACCAGGGTCATTAGAGGAAATTTGGATGAAAAATGGGCCTTTTAA
The DNA here is from genome assembly GCA_027924585.1 of Larix kaempferi. Classification (NCBI taxonomy): domain Eukaryota; kingdom Viridiplantae; phylum Streptophyta; class Pinopsida; order Pinales; family Pinaceae; genus Larix; species Larix kaempferi. The sequence goes on along the minus strand of BSBM01000755.1, from coordinate 4,101,375 downwards.
CCCTAAAGTACAATTTCTTGTCATCACATATTAGCCAATCAAAATGATTTAAAACTCAAACAAGGTGCATGTAAAAAAATTGGAGGGAAAAAATAAAAACTACTTTTTTGGATCGTATTTTCAACTTATCTCCTTGTAGGTTTACTCAAATTTCAGGCGGGAGGACTCGTTGGATACATAATTAAATTATGCATCCAACGAGTACCCATGTTGCATACTTTTAACAACATCCACACCATGAAAAATCAAAAATACATTAAAAAAAAACATGTTTTTAATGTATTTTTGATTTTTCATGGTGTGGATGTTTTTTTTTAATGTATTTTTGATTTTTCATGGTGTGGATGTTGTTAAAAGTATGCAACATGGATACTCGTTGGATGCATAATCCAACGAGGCCTCCCACTTGAAATTTGAGTAAACCTACAAGGAGATAAGTTGAAAACACGATCCAAAAAAGTAGTTTTTTTACTCTCTCTCTACTATTATTTTATTATTTTCCTTAGAAGGCCCATTTTTTACCCAAATTTCCTCTAATGTGTATCTTACATGGTGGAAGACGCAGGTGGTCTGCAAGGACATAATGCATCTAGGATGATCCTGGGTTGTATCAACATGTTTGAGGCCGCTGGTAGCTCCACAGGTCATAAAGCATCTGGGATGTATCTTACATGGTGGAAGACGCAGGTGGTCCGAAAGGACGTAATGCATCTGGGATGCTCCTAGGTTGTATCCACATGTTTGAAAACACAGGTTGACCGAGAGAGTCGTAATACATCTGGGTTGTATCCACGGGGTGGAAGACGCAGATGCCCTGTCCTGTAGCCATTGGGTGGGAGATGCAGGTTGACTGAGAGAGAGACGTAATACATCTAGGTTGTATCCACTAGGTGGAAGATGCATATGTTCGTAGGATGTATCCACTAGGTGGAAGACACAGGTTGTCTGATGGACATGATGTGCTGCTCTCCACGTGGGATGATGAGATGATAGTAGGAGATGTAGGTGATTGCTATGGCAATGTAATGTGTGGTCCTGGGTTGTACCTACTTGATGGTTGCTCGTAGAGATGATGAAGATCTAGATGAGAGCTAGGCCTACATCCATCATGAAAAAGGGTTGGCTTTGTAGAACTTCTCATGATGGATAGTTTCGAGATATGTCACTAGTCAATGATCAACGAGATGAGTATTGTTGCAGCAGCGATGATGATGATCCAACGCTGATGATGATCCAGCGATGATGACGTTGTCCAGATTTTATGTCCAGCTGTGATGATGACTGTGGCAAGAGAATACCTTCCCAGTTAAGAGGGAGTGTTGTTATAAATGTAACTTCAGAAGATATTCTTTTGTATATTATTATATATTATTATTGTACTTTTATTGTACCTCCATCGAAGATGTTTTTCCTCCATTCGGGGATGTCATTATTGTATTTGGTCATGCAAGAATATCGAGGTAAAACCTCCATTGTAAGTCGGGGAAATAGTTCCCCAAAGGTCAAAAGTAAAATGTATTTTTGAGTCTCCATAGGACAGTCATCCCAGTCAGTTAGGCAAGTCGGCCCCAATGAGGAATTAGGTCACTCTCGCATAAAGTATAAATAGAGAGGATTACTCTCTCTTTGGATATCACACTCACTCACACAAGTTTGCACCAAGTGAGAGAGAAGACAAGTTCGCTGGAGGAGAAAGAGAGAAGCTGCATAAGACATTTTATATTTTGGGTTTTCCATCTTGCTTGATATTGTACTAGTGACAAATCTATTTTTGAGGAAGTTGGGTGGTTTTCTCCTTTATAGTTTCCCCGAGGAAATTTCTTGTGTCTTTTGTGTTTTTTTGTGCTTGTCTATCTTTTAGTTTAAAGATCTAACTAAACTAAATTAAAGTGAAAACTCTAACACAAAGAGGTGCATATAGTGGAAGGATAGGTCGATATTTCCTTTTTCATTCAGAATATGGTCTCCCCAACCATGCTTATATTGTGTAGAGTGATATATCATCCTCCAATATTGTATTCTCTTAGATACACAATATTTTTTCGAATGGTCCTTCGCTACTTCCTTCAATATAGATTTAATGTAGAAGGGTCGAACATGACCTTCCTATCGTAGTGTTCTCATTGGGAATGGAAATGACGTGGTTTTAATAACATATATTTAATTATAGTGTTCACTTATCATTTTATAATTTGGAAACATTTCCTAGATATACTAAAATGATGGATCCACTAAAGAGATCAATTCTATGAAAGGATCGGTCAATCCTTTCTTTTCATACAGCATATGGTATCCACAAAAATACTTATACTGCACACACTGAACCATACTTTTCCAATTTTGTAACCTCCTAGAAACATCATATGTTTTCGAAAGTGTTATCTGATCTGTCCTTCATCATAGAGTTAACGTATAATTGTCAGACAACACCTTCTTATCATAGTGTTCTCATGGGGAAAGGAAATGGAGATGTGTAGGAAACACATCTTTAATGATGGTGTCAAAGTCTTGATATATACTTTGGAAAATTTGGATGTCTCTACTAAAAAAATATATCCATTGATTAGGTGTATCCGCTGAAAGGAACGTCCAATCCTTCTGTTTCAATCAATGTATGGTCTTTCAACCATACTTTTAGTGTTCCTATCAAACAATATTCCACTATTATTGTATTGTCCCATAAACACTATATGTTTTTAAGGGTTTTTCAATTATTACTTCATTATAGAGTTAATGTAGAAGAGTTAGACATCACCTCCCTGTCATAAAATTATTATGGTGATAAAAAACGGATATTGGTTGGACAACACATATTTAATGATGGTGTCAAATTATCATTATAGACTTGGTAACTTTGGTCATATCTACTAAAATGATGGATCCAACAAAGAGGTGGATCCAATGAAGGGATCAGCTATTTTTTTTTTCATTTAGTATATTGTCTCTCCAAAAATATAAAAAATATATGTCATTTCATTTTTTCTCATTCTTCATATGGAATTTCAAGTTTTGTCCTATACTTAAAAGTATTGCTCTAACATTTCAAAACCTATTCTATCTCTTCTCAGAAAATGAATTGTATTTCCTTCTAAACACTTCCTCAATGATGGCAACATTGTTTGACGGTGTCAAATGGAAGGATTGATCATTCCTTTTACGAACAACATAACTTTTTTCAATGTTAATCCACTGAAATATTGTTATATTTATTGGTTTAAAATAATTTGTATCGCATCTTATTTTTATATTTACTAATAATGTTACTATACTATTTTTTTAATGAAGATAAAAATATCAAGGTTTGTAGCTCTCGACAAGTTCGAGGAAATTCCATTTCTATGGGTAACAATGGAACACAACATTGGAGAATATCAACAATAATGGTATGTTGAGTTAGACAAGCCGATGAATTTTTATCTAGACTTATATATATATTTTGGTCGATGAAGAAAAAGGATATTATGTTGGCATAGTCATGGCTACAGATGTGCTCAATGATGACATATTGCATGTCCAAGTGGAGGTTATTGAGAAAAGCACATGTTTTCTTATTCAAACTGATCGTATAGTTTCCATTATCATCAAGATGTTATGAAAAGAAATATTTTGGATGGAAACATATTATGTGTAAGGCAGGAGTGGGTTTTACCATCACACAATTTTTCAAACCAGTTAGGGATAAGCAATGCAATCGATTTGAAAAAAGATGTTCTATCTTTTTTAAGAAAAATGTTTTTGTCAAAAAAATCCTCTTCTATATGACATTTCATGAACATGACGAACAAGCTCACAAATATACATCATGAAAGTATGTTAATGTTTCTTAGAAGAGCTTGTTTAGATTATTTGGAAAAATATATTTCTCAATCAACCTTCAAAAATTTGAAAGCGACTTCTTCAAAGGCCCTCATGCAGAAGGCCGGTAAAATATTTGAAAGATCAGAACATACTCAAAGGTAACAAATTATTTTTTTTATTTTCGATGAGAAATATTTTTCTATAGATATCAGTAGATGTGAAATGGCACCTCCACATTTGCAACATCAAAAAGTAAATGAAGAATAAGTGGCTAAGCTTTTTTTATCGCTTGTCACAACGTTTACAATAACACTTAGGGAGGCTATCTTATTGCCTTACAAAAGTGCGACAGGACTTCCTTGCTATGTTAGAAATGAAGACGAAGTTCATATGAATAACTTGAAATTTTATATTATGGATAGCCAACATAAAATAATGGACCACAATAAAATACTTCAAACATCCAAATATCAATTAGTTCACTCCAAGTATCATCTTCATAAGGATCATATGTTGCATAAAGATGTTCCACATAACATAATTATGAAATTATGCAAACATAAAAATATTTCTAACAAAGAATTTGTTGACACTCCCTTCATTGATCAAGTAATGAAGGCAAGGGGGAAATGGGTTTATAGTAACAGACCAGCCTTCCTTAGGAAGGGACACATTGGATCATAAGATTGGCATGTATTATTCCCTGCAGCTATGCTCTACTTTATTCTTGGATAAGTCACCAAAATATTTGGTGAAGAGGTAAAAAAGAGAGGAGGATGAAGACGAACCTAAATTTCCTGAGTCCACTACAAATATTTTGGATCTTTATATTCAGGATAGTAGTATTAGGTAACAGTTGAATCTAACAAATATATGTCATGCTTTGTTTGTCGCTGTTGTTTTCCATTTTCTTTGTGCAGCACACTGATGGACATCAGTTTAATTCAACCTAAACTCTATTGTGAACTTGTTGTTGTTTATACGAGTAACTATCTTCACTAATGGATGGAAAATTATTTTCTTGAATTATTGATTTATCTTGATTTAAATGTGGAAACTTGTACCATAATTTTCATAATTGATGTCAGTTTGTCTTATTTGTTCAGAAAAGCATTTGCTCAATTCTCTAAGAAATAAAAAAAGCTTGTTAAAGTGTACCCATTCCACAGAGTTTATAGGAATTATTCACAAACTTATTTCATGGAGTTCTCTATGTGTTAGAGAATTGAACTGGAAAGAGACAATGTTTGCATTATTCACATGGATATGGATTGGTAGGATAAAAATGAGCCTCTTCACAATATTCCATAGTTAATGGATTTGAGATTGGATCCCGGAAAAACATGTTATTGCAAAATAAAGGATTCTAGAATTCTAAGATCACATTATTGATAGGTCTGCTTCACCTGAAGGCACGGATATTTCATTATATGTTGGATGTATATTTGCTCGTTTGATGAACCGGTCGGAAAAATAGATTTATTTTTTCAGTCATGGAGACAGTGCGGAAAGAGATGTACATGATATCATTTATGAATTTTTTGCTTAGCAAATAGGTATTTTGTGTTGATGTTTTTTAAAAATGTTTATTGAGAATTTATTTTTCCTAATTAGTTTTTAAAACTAATATTGTTTTCAATATGTAGAAGCGGTTGTAAATGTTAAAACTAATATTGTTTTCAATATGTAGAAGTGGTTGTAAATGTTAATGACATACATAATACGGAGGAATATTCTGTTAAGAATGGAAATCTCAGTCAGACGTTTGTGGCAATGTGGAATCTTTTGAAAATCCACATTCGAAAGATCAAGGTATGGAAGGTGGCTACAAAAGAGAAGGTAATTTTTATGTTTCGATCAATTTACTTTAGAGTTTAATGACTGTATACTTTTTTTCCTTGACTGCAGATCGAAAATGTTTACTTTTATTGATCTTATTGTTTTGTAGGGCATGACGAGACAAATGAGAGACATGGAAGTGAAGAAATAGTCCAATCAGACATGGAATTTGTATCCATTTTGGTTGTTCACAACTCATTGAAAGGTGAGAAATCAAATGATTCTTTGTATGGGCGGAAAAAACTTTAACAAATGTATTATATGTAAGATATTACATGCGCTTTTCAATTCTTTTTGTGACCATCAAAAACTATAAAAAAAGTATTATGTAATATATGACACACTTTTTTGGTGCAAATTCGGATAAGAATGTGGGAATATTGATATTAGAATTTAAGGATTTTTTATTTTCTCACAAATCCACTACCAAGACAAAATAAGTGTATGGAAGTATTTATCGTGAAAATATTTTTAAACATAAATCAAAATTATATCAATCATGGCCATATGCATTAGATTTCTAGAATTCATGTATGAACCGGTTCTATATTGGAATCTGGTCAACCAAAAGTGAAAGTGATGGAATGACTTTGCTTAAGAAATTTCTTGGAGTGACGAAAAAATAAATGGATAATGCATTTAAATTTGTTGGGTTTGTTAATAAATGTGATTAAAATAATGAGGGTAAATATGTCAAAAACTTGGAAACATTTTAGAGTGAATTTAGAGACTATTTCTCTACGACGAACATGGTGATGGTTGTTTTGGAGGGTGGAGAGGAACATGGGAAGCCTGTTCAAAATTGCATAGTGGAGAAGCCTTACAATATATCCTCTAAGGATCACACTAATCTCGTAAAAGGATTATGGTAGGGTCTCAATAAAATAGATTCAAGATATGATATCAGAAAATTTCTCATCTATTTGAGGGATGGAAAAACTGTGTAATAGAATTCAAACACTATATACTTATCGAAGAAAAGGTTATTGACATTAATTATATTTTTTCTAAGAAAGTTCATTATGGTTAATTACTTTTTGTTTAATGGTTTATATATATTACCAGTTGAATTTAATTTTTGTTATGTATTGATTATTTATTATTATGTATTTTATTCGTTATGTATTATGCGTTATGTATTATGAATAACTTCTTTAATTTAAAGACCTATTTTGTTATATTATTGTGGTTATATTTTTAATTATGGTTTTTGTATGCAGTCGAAACATCAATACAAAAGAAATTATTGGTATTGGGAGTAGAGGGGTTTTTGTTTAGAGTTGAAGTGTTTACTGGAAAAAGAGAAGGTTATAGATGGCCTGATTTTGTGCCTGGCTACTACCATTATTATGCATGAAATTTTATTCATGATATAATTAATATTGCACAAGAGAATTTTGGCATTGCTATGTGGTTTACATATTTAAGTCCACTAAAATAAGAAACTTGAAGAGTGAATTGGAATGGTTCAAAGATGAAAAGTTCTTATTTATTTGGGGCCACCAACAATGTATACATACTATGTATTGGTCCCATATGTATGACTATATTGGTGGATTACTGCATATTTACAAGAAAATGTTTAAAGATGTACTTATCCAGTATGAAGAAAGGTATGGAAAATAAAACATGTTGTTTATAGATGAAGTTCAATACCATTCGAAAGAAAATAGTGAGGAGAACTATTTGAAAATGCCATCAAGTTAGAGATTTGATTGTTTGGATGAAAGAGATAGAAATGTAAAAACAATGGTGTGTTCTCTTTTGAATCACCTTGGGCCTCATCAAAACATGAGGCACTCGTTAAAAACATTCAAATTTAGATGACGATAGTGAGGGGAATTGTTATATATTGTGATCTAGTAGCACATTTAATTGTTAATATGAAAGTGGTAGACAAAAACAATTTTGTGTATTTACATGAAACTTGTATTTGTTTTATTAAAATTGGTTTTTTGGAAGAAAAAAATATGGTTGGAACTCTCTAAGTGATGACATGTTTGAAAAAAATCCATATCATATTGGTAATTAATATGCTTCATACTTTTGCAATTTAGAAATGGGTGTATTAATCAGATTGTGTTGTATTTTTTTGCATGCAGATACAACATTAGTATATAAATGGTTGATTGTATTCGATCTAAATGGAGTGTTGAACTTTGGTGTTGTCACTGATGCCAAACAAGAAGCATGATGATGTCAACCAAGAAGCATGAAGCCTTGATGCCAGTTTGAAGAAGTATATGCAAGACAAGGCTACCTATCCGCGCAATATGGTGGGTACATGTCACACATATATTGGGATTTGCACAATAAGCAAGAATATCAAAGTGCGTAGAACATACTTAGTCGGCTCAAGTGCATTGTGTTGGGTAAACTTGATGTAACATACCCCGGGGCTATCAGAGTGTCTAAGGGACATATAATTAGCTCTATAAAGATAATTAATTTATTTTTACTGCAACGGATAAAATGTAAACATTTAATTTCTATTTTTCCAAAATTAATTGCGACACACAATCCAATAATTAACATTAATTTAATATAAATTCATTAACACATCCAACATCTTATATAAGGGATGGGAAGGCTTCTTAACATCATATAAAATCATCAAAACTTCAATCCAATCCATATCAGAGATGATAACCACGTCTAAATTCTAATTATTCTTAATCACAGTTAACTAATAATTAAGGTGTTAATTACGACACTTAACGACAATTAGTTAGCAAATGACGACACTTATCACAAATCCAATTGTTTAAAAAATAACCATATATTATCAATCCCAATGGCTTAATAACATCTAATTACATGTAAATAATTCCTAATTTCCAAAATTACAATAATTAATAATGGTAATTACAAAAGAGAATCCACAAGACTAGTTAACTAGTTTTCCAATATAAGCAACTAGTCTTGCACAAAATCAACTTGTAACCATGCCATTAAACCAAAAATAAGTCCTACATCCATTAAAAACATATTTAACCTTTCACCTACAGCCAATTAAAGGCTTATTTGCAGATCATTCCAATTGCACATAAGGTGGTCTTTTCCATCAATTCCAATGAAAGTAGTTAACATTCACCGCAAGGAATTGAGTCTAAATAACTGAACCAAAATGAAATGAATCCATAAGTAAAGTATAACACTTGATAATTAGCCACCTATGGCACAATAACATGTTAGAAACAGATCACATGGCTGTAGCATTATGTTTTTATGAAAACATAGATTTCAATCCACAACTAGTTATCAATTTTCACCGCAATGTACCTAGTTTCCAATTTAACTTTCCAAATGCAAAATAAAAAGAAATATATGACTATTGTATCTCATGGAAAGAGTAGCAGGGGTAACCTAAATTTATATGGATATAGCTTTCCTCCCATATATAGTTCATTAAATAATTCACAAAACTAGCTAATTCTACTCACCCAAATTGACTAGTAATTCTAGGAATCGCTAGAATAATTAAATCCACAGCTCATAGAATCATTCAAATTCCATTCCAAATATAAATAACATGTTTTATCAGTCATAACAGAGGTATATATCATTCAAAAATTTCAACAAACACTTCATATGCAAAGTCACAAATATACTCAAAACAATTCCATTGAAGGAGCTAGAAATTGGAAATTGATCTAGAATTTCGGTAGACGTCTCCCAAACACTATCAAGAAAATTTACCCTCAAATTCTCACACAAATTTCAAGTGTATTTATAATACATAAGCATAAAAATAACACTTGGGAATTTTTACAAACACTTCATGTGCCCTATGCAAAACAATCCAATCGAAGAACTAGTTTTCGAATAAAAGGTAGAAGCATCGAAGAGAAGTTTCTTAAACCATTCCGAGGATATTGTACCATCAAAATACACATTATATAATGAATAGCGGCATAAATATAATTTCTATAGCAAAGGTTCCAAATAATCATTTCCTCAAACAATTTGTGCACAAAATCCCAAAAACTAGTTTCCAATTCCTTCACAAAATTTACTTGCATAAATAGATTGAATTCCAAGAGAAATTTATTCCACAGATAGCTCATACATTTCATCAAACATTTCATGTGAATCCATAAATAAATCATATCATAGCCAAATAAATTAAATAAACATGAGATAAATCACTTATATTTTCCAAATACACAATTGAAATCGACTGTGCCACGTTCCACCCAGTCGTAGACACAATGTAAGCCAAAAATCACTTTGCAATAATCACCCCCGATCCGGAACCATGATTCCACAAGAAAGAGCACACTCAACCACAAATTCTCTTAAGAAATTAGTCAAACCACAACCCAATGGAAAGTGTGGCCTCTACTTCCACTCCAAGGAAATTCTAGTGGCTCCAAGACAACAGTCCAACCACAACCCAATGGAAAGTAGCACTTACAATCCAGGTAAATTCCAGTGGCTCCAGGAAAACCTCAAATCCAAGGAATTATACCTCACCCCTACTGCCAAACCAGGATATCTAGAGGAAATACACAGCTCTGTCCAATCTCAAATCCAATGGTAGTGGACCTCACCCCTGCTGCCAATCTAGGATCTCCAGAGGCAATTCCAGTACATACACCAGTGGATCCAGAGTAACTCAGCTTGGGCACAGGCTCCACAAGCTTGCAATGAAAAACAAGGATCGCATACCAAGAGCATCAAAATTGAACCAAAAGTTCCAAACACAACACAGGAGCAAAAGCATGAACCAACACACAAGTGTGACTAGCCAACACAAGCAAATCGAATTCCTTCATGAGCAATCCAAATTAGGAGAGAGGAGGACACAAGCATGAGAGTTACATTCCTAGAATAGTAATATGGAGTTACACATCAGGTGGCTACACCAAGACACACACAAATCCAACTCATGAGGGCACACTAGGTGAGAGAGGTACTCAAATCCTCAATTAAAAAATTAATCTTAGGGTAAATAAAACCAAGGAGTGACATAACACATCAGGGTGCATAACCAAGAGGGTCCATCAAGTACATAATAAGGGTGTACAACATCAACATAGGCTAAACACACATAGGTAAACACCTTTCCACAACCACTTTCTCATAACATCATGGTTCCTTATACTCTCTTTTGTGGCATCGGTCGTTCGGTTTTTTTTATTTTATTAATTATTTTATAAGTTCAACATAATAAAAATAATAATAATGTGCAAACCATAGTCCAAGCACCTTGTGCCACTATGTCCAACATAACAGCAATAATAATATGTCTAGGGGATAAACCAGAGGGTATTACACTTAACCAAGAATAAAGAGGTAGTTGATATAAAGAAGCCCCTAATTGTGGACAAATCAATCTAATCAAGGAAACAAGTAGTGATATAAATAAACCAAAGATTGAGGTGAAGGGAAGGTGTGTGCAATGGATATGTGAAGGTATTATGTATTTGGGAGCTTTGGTTTACTGGGGAATAAATGGCTCATTGATCGAGAAGAAAGAAATAACAGAGAGCCAATTGTGCAAAACAGAAAAGAAGAGCAACAGATAGTGTGCAGAACCGGAGCAATGTACAGAATTGAAGAAGTGTGCAAGATCGGACCAGTGTGTTGAATCATAGCAAAGCAAAGAAATGAAGCAGAGTATATAGAAAGAGAACTAGTGCACGGAACTAAACCAAAGTACACAGTAAGTAGTGCAGTGTGAAGAACAGATAGTGAAGCATAGCAGTTGCACAGAACTGAGGTAGAGCACATAAGTGCGCACAAAAGAAAGTGAAGCAGTGCACAGAACAAGTGTGAATCTATGTGCAGAAATCAGAATGCAGTGTGACAGAAGAACGCCTACATCTATCTCAAGGAGGCAATACGGGGAAAGGACAGGAGATTGTAGTATCCTCTTAGGTTGGTGCCTGAACTCATTAATTTGGTGCTTGCACAGAGGATTGGTGTCCTCATAGTTTGGTTCCTATAATCAGCAAGTTGGTTCTTTCGCAAAGGATTGGTGTCCTCACAAGTTAATTCCTGTAATCAGTAAGTTAGTGCTTGCGCAGAGGATTGGTGTCCTCACAGGTTGGTGACTGTAATCAGCAAGTTGGTGCTTGAATGTGGGATTGGTGTCCCAATAAGATTAGTGTCTGAGTGATTTGGTGCTCACATATTTGGAGATTGGTGTCTCCATCTATTTATGTAATCAAAACCTTCATATATATACAAAGTTAATTTCCAAATACTTTTTGAATAGTTTTCTTTTATTGTTGTGATTTAAACAGGAATTGGTGCATAATTTTTAAAGTGAAAATTGTTTAATCTGCGCATGATATTGATTCACCTCCTCCCCTCTCAATATCATTAAGATTCCAACATGGAGTATTGTTACATGCTATTCATAAAAGCTTGTTTCAAAACATGTTATTCTCAAGAAATCTAGACATCATGGCAAGATCAAAGGTTTATTTTATACATCCATGGTTAAAATATTTTCTTAAACAATACCTTAATATTTTTGAGGCTGGTTTATGGACATCAACGCAAGAAAGAAATGTGAATGATTTTTTCCAAATTTATTAGACAAAACTCAAGTGAAAAAGGAACAGTTTAAAGTCATAATAACACAAGATGATTGTGATGCAAAACCAAGAAAGGGATGTGTTGGAGTTGGGAATCCAAAAGTATATCTCAAACCCTTAAATAAATTTTGGAAGATCTTAATGGGCGCTTATGATGATATTAACACAGTGAATGTAGATGGTTTAGAAGAAAAACATGTCTATAATGATGAAGGGAACTATGTAATTACAAAAAGCTATAATTGTGATGATGAGAATGACACATACTTGTTAGATCGATTGTGGCCTTTTTTGAAACACCTAAATGGTGTTAATGATGTGAGATATATTGTAAAAAACAAGAAATTTGTTTATCAAATAATGTAATACAATTTTTTTTATCTTGATAGTATTCTCTATGTCTAGCATTGTTATCTAGTTCTGTTTGATTTTTTAAGGGCTTTGTTACTGATGAGTTACCAATTTTAAAATTTATGAATAGTATTTTGCTAAATCGGATTGAAAATTTTTAAAAACACAAAATTGGGGTTTCTAAAGAGAAAATCATATTCATAAAATGTTAGTATCAGAATTAAAATGTGAAAAATTAGATTCTAAAAATGTCGATTTTGGTTTTCAAAAGTGCAAAATCTGATTCTGAAAGTGCCAATATCGGCTTTCAAAAGTGTGGAAATAGGTTTCAAACGTGTCAATATCGTGTTCAAAAGTGCAAAATCAAGATCCAAAAGTGTCAATTTCAAATCAAAAAGTGTAGTTTTGGAACCCAATAATGGCAGTTTTGGAACCCTCTTTTGCACTTTAGAAAGGTTGTTTTTGGACTTTAGAAAGGTTGTTTTTGACCTGATCTTAAAGGGCCTTGGACTGGAATAAATCCATATTTAATTAAATGGACGTTGTTCTTAAAAGAAGGTTTGTGAAGCATGTTAGCACTCAAATTGACCCTAATGTTGTGGAAAGGCCTCTTCAATGTAACACACAAAACCAAGCTTTAGGAAAGAGAGTTGGCTTCTATCTTTCCAGAGGGGGATCTCTCAATGTTTGTTTATCAAGGCCAGATATATAAATTAAAATTAAGATCATATTGTTGTTTGGTTGAAGCAAGGCGACCATTCATTGGGCAATGGAGTCAAAATACTTAAGATGATAAAGTGGCAATGCTTTGCATAAGAATTCTTGACAGAGGCAGGGTAGCTTCTCATTTAAAGTCAAAAAGTTGTTTGTCTGGTGATAGAGAAGAAAATAAGAATAGTCCATTAACACAGAGAATTATAAGATGAACTCTGCATTAACTTTAGTAGAAAAAGGTTTGTGGATGCTTGGAATCAAAGAAACAGAGCATAAACATATGAATTTTGCCTCAATATACACTTATCCAAACATGAAAAGAAAAAAATATGGCATAGATAACAAGGAAACATTCACATGAAGAAAAGGAGATACATACTGTGAAACAAATAACATAAGAATCTCTGCTTCAAAATCACTTGCTTGGCTCTTCCCACTTTATTAAAGGAGTATCTCAAATTTACATAGCACAGGGACTCACGGGTTCCAACCAACAACCCTTTTACTCTCCATTACATATGAATATATATAGGAGATGATAACCCCAATTCTCCAGCTCGAAATATTCTAACCTAGCTTGCAAAACAGAAAGTGGTTACAAAAATTGATGACACCTATACAAACAGGTCCATCCTCTCTGAGAATTAGTTACAACATAAAACAACAAACTCTGACAAGTAGACTTAACAGCCTTTACAAGTGCCCTAGAGCATTTACTAGCTAGTAACAAACTTTAGTAAATAAACAAAAATCCTTGGTAACTACCTTCTCAGGCTACAAATATTCATGATCCTCGAATCTTCATGCATGCAATGTTAGTTTTTCTTTCCCATACTTCTCCACGAGCTTCCATTGGTTGGCAGCTGGCAACTCTGACATGGCCACTTCCTTCAGCAACAACCGCAATTCTGTATGGTCTCTGTATGAGTAGTTTTGAAGGTGTGTACATGCCTCCTTGAAAATCGTGACCAATTCAAATTCCTTTGCCAACTTCTCCACCACTGTTTTGCTAGACAGTGCTTGGGCCATGCCAGCAAAGTCTGTATGATCCAACCTGCACCTTATTAACCTATCCTGGTACTCTTTCTGTGTCATCATGGTACCATTTTCTTCCCAAAAGAGAGACAGTCCCTTCTTAAACAATGGGTCAAACATATCCTTGAAATATTTCAATTGGTGTGCCAAGATATCAATCCTGGCCTCAATAGTATTTACCTGTTGATGTTTATTTATCACCCTTTTGGCCCAAATGATGGTAGACAATCTGTCCTTTATGACTGTTTCCTTTACTTCATCCTCAATTAAGCCATTTAAGGATTCTATAGCATTTTCAACACATCCCACAGGCTTCTTGTTCAGTTTTTCATTTGTTGTTGTTACACTTTGCTTGGCTAGCTTGATTACAGCTTCCTTGTCTAGTACAAAGTCGAGGTAGGGCCTCAATTTGTCTGCCTCCGCAATGATGTCATCCCAAATGACTTGCTTTGCCTCCTGCAGTGAAGCTTGACCTGTGGCCTGTTTTATCAATTCATCATACTTAACCTATAACCCTAGGAACTTAGATTCCCATGTTTTTCTCTCCTGCTCTACTTCTGTAACCCTGCTCTCTAGATCAGTGTTCTAATTCTGCAATTTTACTACTTCTAAGTCCTTTAGAATTTCCTGTGTCATAGCCTGCACAATGGAGAAATCCCCAGATTCAATGCAGGAAGGAGCAACCATACTTTCCAATTCTTTTCCCTTTTCCTGCAATTTCCCCTCCAAATCCTCAGACTTAGCTTTCCACTTATTTTCACTCTCCACCATAAGAGCCATATCACTCAGCCACTGCTTTTCTTTCTCTTCAAATTTTAGTAATTTTGCCTTACAGCCTGTTAGTTCATTCTTCAGCTTTTCTCTTTTCTCCTCGAGCTCTGTCAGCTCAGATGCCTCTATCAATTGGGTGGAAGGGATTTTTAATTTCTTCTTCAATGTCTGAATATCATTGTCTTTCTCATCCAACAGCTTTTGTATACTAGCCCTCTTGTCTTCCTAGATTTCAGGAGCCAATAATGCATTCTGCAACTTTTTTATTTGTGCCTTGTGGGCCTTATTTTCCACCTTTTCTAGTCTAAGCTAATTTTGAACCTTACTCTTACTGGCTTGTAATTTGGATAGCTCCAAGGTAGCCTTCAACAGTTTGGCATAGATAACATCCCCAGTCTCTTTGTGCAAGTGGATCATATCAAGAACGGGAATATCTTCCAAGTTCACTTTCAGATCAGTGGCTTTGTTTTTGGTAGCTAAGTACAAGTTCAAGGTGTTCTGGGCATGGCACCTGCTAGCTACCAAAGACACATCTTTATTGGAAATATGTCTCAACTCTGCATATAGCTTAGACTCTTCTAAGGCTACTCCTGCACTCTCTTTATACTCATTCAGCAACTATGCTCTGCTTTTGTCTTGTGTGGAAGGCTCAGTAGCTGTTTTGTTGAATACATATTCCTTGACCTCGAAGGCAGGCAATTTGGCCTTCACCTGCTTCTTTTTATCTTGACTAGTTGACACCTACACAATCTGCTGCTCAGGTTTTTCTACTTTATGTCTTTTTGAAGCTCTTTTTGTGTCTTTAGCTATATCCATGACATCAATGATTTCTAATTTGTTGGACCCTCCAAAGCCACTGGTAGGGGGTATGATTTCTCCAATTGCTGGTACCAAGCTAGATGAGCCAAGAAGTGGGGATATGATTGTCTGCACCAGAGAGGTGGAGTCATCCTGTACATCCACATCCATCTACCCTTTGTTGGGATACTCCAACCAGTTGGTAGTCTCTGCCATACCTGCAAGCTCAAAATGTATAAAGCACTTTCTGTTACTTTCTTTCCTTATGTCTGAGAGGATATGGTGGGGGTCATAGTTGATGGCTTCCTTTGTTCTGAATCCCATCTCTCTTACCATACACTCAATGGTTGTAATGGAAGCCTTACTCTTGACAATGAATGGACCTACATCCCATGGGAATTCTATATCTGAGGATTTCTTAGGATCCAAAAAATGTTCAGTTTCTACTCTTAGCTTCTGCCTGATGAATTCCAGTGTAAATATTCTAGGAGTTAGAAAGGCTGGCAGTACATAGGGTGCATGAGCAAACCCATAAACTCTGATTGTCATGTTGTGTTCTGAGAGGAACCAGTCACCTATCTTCTTGTCAGGAGAAGGTTGCAACATCTCCTTCATCTCTGTTAACACTCTGGGTAGTTTCTTCTGAAAGAAAACATTGTAAACCTCAGACATGAGGTTGTTCATGAATTTACTGTAGTCTGTGATCATTTCCTGAGTGAGCATCTTCTCAGGCAGTTGCAAGTTCTCTTCATCAAAGGACGGGAACATTCTCAGCAGATATGACTGGAATCTGAAGCTTCTAGTCCTGTGTAACTCCACTATCTCATCAAATTTAAGGCAGGCACACTAGATGGACTGACTGGTCTCATCAGAATCAAGTGGAAATGTGCTGAGGACAAACAATAGGCTCACTAAAGGCTCAGTGACATACATGTCTGTATCTAAACCTAGGAATTGGCTTAACATGGTTATAACACATTTGGATTCCTCAGTAAAGATACATATTTCAACTAGGAAGGCATGGCTCTATAATGGGACATTAGGTTTCAGGCAGGTCCTATAGAAACTTTGCTTCAATTCAATTATGGACTGTCTGAAATACTGAATTGGGGCTTCTTCCTTGTATTCTCTGGATTTTTGGCAGAACTCATCCAGGATTGATAGGGCTTTCCTAACGGTGAAGGGATTGACTGGGCATAGGATCTTTAAACCAGATGCATCCATAATTACCCTCTCGAAGGAGGAGTAATTGGCGGTGCACCAGTCGACGAACTCGGGACAGTTTAGGGTTTGTTCGATTGCAAATAAATGGAAAAATGACTAGTAAACCTTATGCACATCTATATTTTGTTCCCTAATCAACTTCAATCTATCCTTTATTGTTTCAATGGTTCCACTAGTCAAAACGGTATCATAAACCTCAGCATATTTATCTTCTAACAGTTCGTCAATATTCTAGTGCTCGAAACCTGGGGGCTCTACCTCTCCTAGCTCATCCATTTAAATAGTTTTCTAGTGAGACAATAGGCCTACCTGGTTACTGACAGCTGGTATGAGATCCTGACTGAGTTGTCTGCTTCTACATAGTCGTCATTTGTCGTTTTCCAATGCAACCGAATCAAACAGTACTCAGATCCCTGTGCATTCCATTTTTATATTATTTATCCTTTTCATATCCATCTTGTACCTCTAGCGATAAAGGGATTCTTTGGGTCATCCATCGTGCATGATCGATCTAGTACCGTCGATCTCTTTCCATGCTTAGCCTCACATCCTTCCGCAATTTCCATCCATTCACTTGTTTCCTTCATTGCACCTTCAATCTGTGAATCTAGTGGTGACCGTTGATCTGGGCCTAACTTGAATCTCAGTCGTCCAAAGGTGCGGCTCCTACCAAGGTTCGCAGATTTGGAAAGTGTCAACAATCCGCGCATGTTAAATATGCGAACCACACATCTATCGTCGATGCCTTTCCCCAGCAGATCTGCACCGTCAAAACATGTGGTCCCTACCAAAACTTCGCAGATATGGAAAGTTCATTTTTCTGTGCACTTTGAAATCGTGAACAAAATGACGACTGTAGATCCTTTTTTCCAACCGTCAATTTGACCATCAATCTGCTTGCGGGCTAGCAACACTCCGCCCATACTTGAAACACCCCACTCTACTTTTGTGAAGAGCGCTTGTGGCCGTTGATCTCCTTCGCCTCAGATCTACTCCATCCATTTATGCCCCCATATAACCTTGAGCGGGTTTTCACAATCCATTTTCATTGCAATGTTAAACTTAGGATTATTGAGCATTTTGATCTCGAACTTAGGAATAAACACTCTGAGCTCCTATTTGCAGCCTCTAGGTCGCATAACTTGAAAAACTAGGACCTTATTCATTATTTTTAGTTATCTAACCCTCTCCAAGATTTCAACTCAAAACTGGTGCTAACAAATGGCTCCAATTGGGGATGATATCCTCCTTGTGAGGTAGCAAAGAACCCCGCAAACCCAGTGCCTGATCCATTGGGATGCTCTCCGAAACTTCAAACCATTGTTCCTGCTTTTCTGCATATAAAAACAAAACAAAAAGAAATGGATACCACTCCAGATCTTGGGGCCTCTCCTCGGGCTTCCAATCTCTTAGTTCACCACCAGTACTGA
This sequence comes from Larix kaempferi, assembly GCA_027924585.1. Taxonomy (NCBI): domain Eukaryota; kingdom Viridiplantae; phylum Streptophyta; class Pinopsida; order Pinales; family Pinaceae; genus Larix; species Larix kaempferi. The sequence continues at coordinate 4,082,867 of BSBM01000755.1, read as the reverse complement.
TAAAGTGTAAAAAAATATATACATATATGATACAAGGGTTACTTGTCATCCTCAGGACAAGTAATGTTTCAGAAATCTTCCATTCACTGGGCCACTATTTAGCTGAGACCCATCTTGATGCTCCAAAATGAAAGACTTTACACCTCTGTATGCTGCAATGATGTATGGACCCCTCCACATATGGTCAAACTTTCCATGTTTGTCTTCTCTGGGAGCATCCCACTTTAAGACCAAATCATCAATCTGGAATTGTTCTTCTTTCACCTTCCTATCAAAAGTATTCTTCATTTTCTCTTGATGCACTTGTACCTTGTCATAGGCTTTGTCTCTGATCTCATTCAACTCTATCGTCTGATTTATCCTTCTCTGCATATGATTGGGTTCATCTTCCTGTCCCTGCAGCAGCTTCATGACTGGAAATCCTAAAGATGTGGGAAAAACAACTTCAGCGCCATATACTAACTGGAATGGTGACATTCCAATTGCCCTTTTTGTGCTAATCCTGTCATCCCACAAAGCATATTTAAGCTTTGTATGCCAAGCTCTTTTGTTCTCTTCCAATAATTTCTTAATTATTCTTACTAGGATTTTGTTAGAAGACTCAGCCAATCCATTTCCTTTTGGTTAGTAGGTAATATAATGGTTCAAGTTGATGTAATATTTATGGCAGAAAATTATCATCTTCTTAGACTTGAAGGCAGCTACATTTTCTGTCACAATCCTTCTAGGACATCCAAACCTAGCCAAAATGTTATTCTCTAAAAAATCCATGATCACAGCATCAATGGCTCTCCTTGTGGGTATAACTTCAATCCATTTTTTGAAATAATCAGTTGCTGTCAGAATCCATCTATGTTGACCTGAAGAATTTGGGTTGATTTCCCCAATGAAATCCAACCCCCACTGCTGGAAGGGTGCCTCTACTGGAATTGGGTGGAGAGGAAGTGGAACCAACTTCCTCTTGCCATCAAAAATCTGACATTGATGGCATGTGGTGGTCTCTTTAAAAACATCAGAAAACATAGTGGGCCAATAAAAACCAGCTCTCATCATTTTATTTGATGTTACCTTCCATGAGTGGTGTCCCCCACAATCTCCTTTATGGAATTATTCCACTATCTACTGAGCTTCATCCTCCAATAAGCAATTCAGCAATATACCACCAGGGTCTTTCCAGTACAAGTACTGATCCATAATGGAGAACTTTGCATCTTTTAGCTTCACAGATCTAGATCTTGTTTTACTTAATTCTGCAGGAACTTGTAAATTTTGCAACACATATACAATATCAGAGTACCATGGAGACATAGAAAAATATGGCCTTACCTGTATCCCTATGTCAAGCTAGTTTGAATGACTGGTCAGGAAGTTGAGTTGTAAAGATTCACAATTAGCTTCAGTCATCATTTGGGCCAGCCCTTGTCCCTTAATCAACTTGGTAGGCTTGATCTCAAGATCATACTCCAACAATACAGCAATCCATTTTTCCCTCTTCCCTTCTGGATCTGGTTGGGTAAGAATGCTCTTTACTACATTATTGGGAGCATGTGCAACAATGTGTGAATGAAGAATGTATACCCTAAAATATTTCAAAGATTTCACCAAAGCATAGGCCTGATTTTCCATGATATCATATTTCAACTCCCCTTCTCTCAATACCCTGCTAAAAAATTCTATAGGTTGCTCAACGTTTTGGTTATTTCTTTGTAATAGGACTCCAGCTATAGTATGCTCAGATGCATAAGAGAAAACTAGGAAATCTCTAGTAAAATCTGAACTAGCCAGGACTGGAGCTTCAGTGATGGCCCTTTTAATACCCATGAATGATTCTCTAGCATCTTCTGTCCATTTTATCTTCTTCTCCTTCTTCACCATGTTAGTAATATTTCTCAATATCTCAGCAAAGCTGGGAATGAATCTCCTCAGGAAACCTACCTGTCCAATAAAGGAATGCACTTCCTTCTTGCTCCTAGGCTCTTCAACCTTTAAAATTGCACTGATCCTTTTCAGATAAATCTTAATACCATCCTTTGAAATAATATGCCCAATCAATTTAGCTTCATCTAGTGCAAAATTAGACTTTTTGGGGTTTAGTGAAATACCATATTTTCTACACTTCATAAAGACTTTCTCCAAGTGCTTGATATGTTCCCTGTTAGATCTGGAATAAACAGTGATCTCATCCATGTAAACAACTACAAATTTATCCTTTTCTTTTGCAAAAGCAATGTCCATAGCACACTGAAATGTAGCTCCTGCATTCATCATCCCAAAGGGAATTTTGGCATACATGAATGTACCCCATGGTGTAGTAAAAGCAGTCTTCTCTTGGTCCTCGGGCATACTTTAATCTGGTTATAGCCTGAGAACCCATCCATAGTTGAAATCCTTTCAGACCCTACCACCTTTTGCAGAATGTTCTCCATCTTTGGTAGTTGGTAATTTTCCTTCAAAGAAACTTTGTTGAGGTTTGTGAAATCAATACAGAGTCAATCTCCCCATTTTTCATTCTAACATGCACTAAGTTAGCTACCCATTTTGAAAACCTCAAGGTTACAATAATCTTAGCATTGAACAACTTCTTGATCTCCTTTTCTATCACAAGAAACAACTTGGGGTTTACTCTTCTTAACTTTTGTCTAAAAGGCTTTTCTCCAAGCTTTATTGGAATGGTATGCTATATGATAGAGGTATCATACTCTTTCAGGTATTCATAGCTCCAGGCAAATACATCTGTGTATTTATTCATCAAATTGATGTCTTCTTCTTTCTCTTTTGCAAGTAATTTCTTGGACAATCTCACGATTCGTGGAGCTTCTTCAGTGCCTAAGTTTTGATCTTCAATAGCGTCATTAGCAGGTTTAACTTTAGGATTCTTAGCAACATCATTCTGATCAAACAGCTTCTCTAGCGGAATCAAGCCTCTTGGGATAAAATTACTCTTCAATTGAATTATATCTTTTCCTCCTAACACATTCTGCCATTCCTTGTTTTCAGCTTTTTCAACTTCAGTCGATTCACCATCTTGGAAGCCCTCTACATTTTCATTTTCTGAATCGATCTGAGTGTTCACAAATTTGTCAGACATTTCCAAAAACCTTTTTATTTGCATATCATCATCAAAAACTTGACAATATTTGGAGTTATCTGGTATTGAGGGTCTGTTCACAATCTCAACTATATACTTTTTCTGAGAATAATTAGGGGCTTTGAAACCACCAGCAGTCGTGGCTAGAGAATCTTCTACTTGATTTTCAATTCTGGGAACCACCCTGATTTTATGCTCTGTAAAATAATTGCCAAACATATCCCAGACTTCATTCTTGTATGCTCTCATTCTGGGATGCTTGGTTTGGTAACTATCATTCACCTGGTTTACCACAAGTTCTGAGTCCCCAAACACTTCTATTCTCTTTTCCCCCATATCTTTCAAAGCCTGCAGACCTAGCAACAAAGCTTCAAACTCGGCCACATTATTAGTACATTCAAAATTTAGTTTATAAGACAAGGCTTTAAATTCTCTAGCTGGAGATATAATCCAAACACCTGCCCCAACTCCAATTTTACTTAGAGACCCATCAAAGTACATAGTCCACAACCCTTCTTCATTCTGTTTCTTCTCCAAGGCTTCTTGCCTCTTTGCAAATTCCTCATCTTCCTTAACTTCAATTTGTACAGGAACTTCAGGATCAGTGTATGGCCCATCATTGAAAAATATAGAGGATCCCAAATCAGTGTCAACGGCATAAATACGATCATTTTCAGGCTTATCCTGACTGCTGACCACATAGGATAATCTCTTTTCTCTATACAACCTTCTATTGCTTCCAAACAGGGGTATAGTGGCATAGGACAAATCCATTTGCATATCTCCTTTTAATTTTGATTCCCAAGATCTTGATAACAACATACCAAACTTTGCAGGAATATCAGCTACTACAACATCCATCGCAATGCTTTTAGCTGGGAGTTGTGCAAGAGTTACCACCATATCCTTTATTAATCCCAGACACCTGACCTTTCTAGAATCAAAAGAAAATAGGTCTTTATAAGGCCTCGTAACCTCCAAACCCAAACTTTCCACTACTGTTTTTGGCATTAGATTATGAGATGCACCAGAATCTAACATTGCATTGTGCAAAATCATGTCATGGATATTCAAACTTAGATAAAATGGGGGAACTTCTCCATCATATGTATCTTCAATTTTAGGTCCAAAGACAATAGTGGGAGCATCATCTGTTACTTCTAGAATATATGGTTGATACTCACCTTGATTCTTGACCATTTTAATAATTTCTTACCTGTATTCATTATTCCTCAACAACTCATTAAAGGGGATAGAAATCTTAACCTTTGATAACTCTGACTTCAGATTGAAGGATGAAATTGGTTTATCTACATCAAATGGCCTTGACTGTTTACTTTCCTTTGGCTATTGTTCCTTATTTTTGGGGTTCTCTTGTATGACAACCTCTTTCTACTTTTCTTTCTGTTTTTTCTTAATTCTGCTGAGTGTTTAAAAGTTGATTTGGAATGGACTTCCCTTTATTTATTATCACATAACGATTTCTCAACTTTAATTTTCTTTGAAAATCATCAATGGCATTCTGATATTGTTCTGAATCTAGCTCTGAAATAGAACTATCATTTTCTTGGGTGAATAAATTGTGTTCTTTTTCAATTAGATATATTTCAGGATCAATGTCATCAAAGTGATGAATCTGGTTATCCATTGGATCTTCTTGTCCTTCCTCATAAACCAAATTTTCAGGGAATGGTGGTCTTATCTGCTGATCTTCAGGGTTTCTTTGGTTTCTTTGAGGCAATGGCCTTCTAAAATTTGGATTCCTTATTTGATTTTTAGGTTGCTCTCTATTAGGTGGTCTATTATCTAGGGCCAACCTATGCATTAATTTATCCATAGTCTTCATCATCATTTCAAATTTAACATCACTTGTAGAGGAATAAGCAGAAGTGGATGGTTGGATTTCTTGTCTTTTCTTATCTTTCTCTACTCTATTTTTTAGTTTCCCTGAGGCCATTAAATTTGCTTCCACTTCTAGAGCATCCTTCAACATATCTGACAAAGTGGCTGACTTCCTCTCTCTTGACACACATGAAAATTCCCCATCAAAGGCATCTACATAATGGATCTTGGCAGCACCTACCAATGGTTTAATATCAGTTGGGATGGAGATGTATACCCTCATAAATATTCTAGAAAACTCATGCACAGACTCAAAGTTCCCTTTCTTTAAATGTTCATATTGGGTTAATACTTGTAAGGGACTCTTCTTGACCTCCCACCTATCCAAAATCTTCAAAGGTAAGGATAGAGGTTGTTGGTAAATATTTAAACCATCTCTTTTCCTCCCCTGACAGACTTTGATCAAACAACCTCATCTTCACATCATTATAATCTACTTCTTCCAGGTCGATGAAATCTTAAAATCTATCCATATGTTGTCTTGCTGTAAAATTCCCATCTCCGTCATACAATGAAATTCTCTGTGAGTAATTCTGAGGGAGGTCATGCAAAACAGCTGGCAAAGCCAGAGGTGCAAACCTAGCTGCCATTGGTCTAGGTGGATTCTGTAGTACAGGAGGGTTCTGAGGAGGATTTTGAGGATTCTGAGGTGGATTGCTAACAAGTTTTGTAATATGTGGTTGAGAGCTTAGAGAGTAAGGGTTATTTTCTTCAACTTTCACAATGTTCTGCAAATTACACCACAAAGGATCTAGCAAGTGTGACTCAAACCTATTTGGATTTATCTCTGTTTGCTCTAGGTCTGACTCTAATTTTAACCTTAATAAAGACTTTCTAACACTTACTTCTGAACCCATGTCTTGAAAACCATAAAATATTTCTTTATATGAAGAGCTTTCAATATTAGAAATGCTAGCTTTCTCTTTTCCACTTCTATGTCTCAACAAACTTTTTGGGTTTTCCACACTTAGTAAAATCTCAGAATTAGGATTACCTCTTGGATGGATCCTTCTAGGGGCCAGGATGCCTTTTGAAACCTTCTTTGGAAATCAATGTGGAGTCGCCAATCTCCCCAGTAGAGATACCTTTAACTGAAATCTTGATGAGTGCAGTCGCAAAGGCAAATGCACAACCTTCTTCAAATGCAGAAATCTTTGGTTGCCCACATAAATCCTTTCTTTCTATGAAAACTTGAAATCTTTGTCGTTTCTCCCAGGGACAATACAGCTTTCTCTCCATGGCAACGGCGCCAATTATGTTAGCACTCAAATCGAACCTAAGGTTGTGGAAAGGCCTCTTCAAGGTAACACACAAAACCAAGCTTTAAGAAAGAGAGTCGGCTTCTATCTTTCCAAAGAGGGATTACTCAATGTTTGTTTATCAAGGCCATATATATGAATTAAAATTAAGATCAGATTATTGTTTGGTTGAAGCAATGCGAGCATTCATTGGGCAATGGAGTCAAAATGCTTAAGATGATAAAGTGGTAATGTTTTGCATAAGAATTCTTGACATAGGCAGGGTAGCTACTCATTTACAGTCAAAACGTTGCTTGTCTGGTGATAGAGAAGAAAATAAGAACAGTCCATTAACACAAAGCATTATAATATGAATTTTGCATTAACTTTAGTAGAAAAAGGTTTGTGGATGCTTGGAATCAAAGAAACAGAGCATAAACATATGAATTCTGCCTCAATATACACTTATCCAAACATGAAAAGAAAACAATATGGCATAGATAACAAGGAAACATTCACATGAAGAAAAGGAGATACAGACTATAAAACAAATAACACAAGAATCTCTGCTTCAAAATCACTTGCTTGGCCCTGCCCACTTTATTAAAGGAGTATCTCAAATTTACAAAGCATAGGGACTCACGGGTTCCAACCAACAACCCTTTTACTCTCCATTACAAATGAATATATATAGGAGATGATAACCCCAGTTCTCTAGCTCGAAATATTCTAACCTAGCTTACAAAACAGAAAGTGGTTACAAAAATTGATGACACCTATACAAACAAGACCATTCTCTCTTAGAATTAGTTACAACATAAAACAATAAACGCTGACAAGTAGGCTCAATAGCCTTTACAAGTGCCCTCGAGCATTTACTAGCTAGTAACAAACTTTAGTAAAAAAACAAAAATCCTTGGTAACTACTTTCTCAGGCTGCAAATCTTCATGATCCTCGAATCTTCATGCATGCAATGTTAGTTTTTCTTTCCCATACTTCTCCACGAGCTTCCATTGGTTGGCAGCTGGCAACTATGACGTGGCCACTTCCTTCAACAATACACGCAATTCTGTATGGTCTCTGTATGAGTATTTTTGAAGGTGTGTACATGCTTCCTTGAAAATCATGACCAATTCAAATTCCTTTGTCAACTTCTCCACCACTATTTTTCCAGACAGTGCTTGGGTCATGCCAGCAAAGTCTGTATAATCCAACCTACACCCTATTAACTTGTCCTGGTACTCTTTCTGTTTCAGTATGGTACCATTTTCTTCCCAAAAGAGAGGCAGTCCCTTCTTAAACAATGGGTCAAACATATCCTTGAAATATTTCAATTGGTGTGCCAAGATATCAATACTGGCCTCAATAGTATTTACTTGTTGATGTTTATGTATCACCCTTTTGGCCCAAATGATGGTAGACAATCTATCCTTTATGCTTGTTTCCTTTACTTCATCCTCACTTAAGCCATTTAAGAATTCTACAGCATTTTCAGCACATCCCACGGGCTTCTTGTTCAGTTTTTCATTTGCTGTTGTTACACTTTGCTTGGCTAGCTTGATTACAGCTTCCTTGTCTAGGACAAAGTTGAGGTAGGGCCTCAATTTGTCTGCCTTAGCAATGATGTCATCCCAAATGACTTGCTTTGCCTCCTGCAGTGAAGCTTGACCTGTGGCATGTTTTATCAATTCATCATACTTAACCTATAACCCTAGGAACTTAGATTCCCATGTTTTTCTCTCCTGCTCTACTTCTGTAACCCTGCTCTCTAGATCAGTGTTCTAATTCTGCAATTTTACTACTTCTAAGTCCTTTAGACTTGCATGTTCCATAGCCTGCACAATGGAGAAATCCCCAGATTCAATGGAGGAAGGAGCAACCATACTTTCCAATTCTTTGCCCTTTTCCTGCACTTTCCCCTCCAAATCCTCGAACGTAGCTTTCCACTTCTTTTCACTCTCCACCATAAGAGCCATATCACTCAACCACTGCTTTTCTTTCTCTTCAAATTTTAGTAATTTGGCCTTACAGTCTATTAGTTCATTCTTCAGCTTTTCTCTTTTCTCGTCGAGCTCTGTCAGCTCAGATGCCTCTATCATCTGGGTGGAAGGGATTTTTAATTTCTTCTTCAATGTCTAAATATCATTGTCTTTCTCATCTAGCAGCTTTTGTATACTAGCCCTCTTGTATTCGTGGCTTTCAATAGCCAATAATGCATTCTGCAGCTTTTTGATTTGTGCCTTGTGGGCCTTATTTTCCACCTTTTCTAGTCTAAGCTGATTTTGAACCTTACTCTTACTGGCTTGTAATTTGGACAGCTCCAAGGTATCCTTCAACAGTTTGGCATAGATAACATCCCTAGTCTCTTTGTGCAAGTGGATCATATCAGGAACAAGAATATCTTCCATGTTCACTTTCAATTCAGTGGCTTTTTTTTTGGTAGCTAAGGCCAAGTTCAAGGTGTTCTGGGCATGGCTCCTGCTACCTACCAAAGACACATCTTTATTGGAAATCTGCCTCACCTCTGCATATAGCTTAGACTCTTCTGAGGCTACTCCTGCACTCTCTTTATACTCATTCAACAACTCTTCTTTGCTTTTGTCTTGTGTGGAAGGCTCAACAACTGTTTTGTTATATACATATTCCTTGACCTCGAAGGCAGGAACTTTGGCCTTCACCTGCTTCTTTTTAGCTTGACTAGCTGACACCTCCACAATTTGTTACTCAGGTTTTTCTACTTTCTTCCTTTTGAAGCTCTTTCTGTGTCTTTATCTATATCCATGACATCAATGAATTCCAATTTACTGGACCCTCTAGAGCCACTAGCAGGGGGTATGATTTCTCCAATTGCTGGTACCAAGCTAGATGAGCCAGGCAGTGGGATATGGTTGTATGCACTAGAGAGGTGGAGTCATCATGTACATCCACATCCATCTGCCCTTTGCTGGGATACTCCAACTAGTTTTCAGTCTCTGCCATACCTGTAAGCTCAAAATGTATAAAGCCCTTTATGTTGCTTTCTTTCCTTCTGTCTGAGATGATATGGTGGGGGTCATAGTTTATGGCTGCCTTTGTTCGGAATCCCATCTCTCTTACCATACACTCAATGGCTGGAATGGCATCCTTACTCTTGACAATGAATGGACCTACAGCCCATGGGAATGCTATATCTGAGGCTTTCTTAGGGTCCAAAGAATGTTCAGTTTCTACTCTTAACTTATGCCTGATGAATTCCAGTGTAAATATTCTAGGAGTTAGAAAGGATGGTAGTACATAGGGTGCATGAGAAAACCCATAAACTCTGATTGTTGTGTTGTGTTTTGAGTGGAACCAGTCACCTATCTTCTTCTCAGGAGAAGGTTGCAACATATCCTTCATCTCTGTTAACACTCTGGGTAGTTTATTCTAAAAGAAAACATTGTAAACCTTAGACATGAGGTTGTTCATGAATTTACTATAGTCTATGAGCATTTCCTGAGTGAGCATCTTCTCAAGAAGTTGCAAGTTCTCTTCATTAAAGGACGGGAACATTCTCAATAGATATGATTGGAATCTAAAGCTTCTAGTCCTGTGGAAGTCCACTAGCTGAGAATGGATATTCTCAGCTAGGGACTCATCAAATTTTAGGCAGGCACACTGGATGGACTGATTGGGCTCATCAGACTCAAGTGGACATGTGCTGAGGACAAACAATAGGCTCACTAAAGGCTCAGTGTCATACATGTCTATATCTAAACCTAGGAACTAGCTTAACATGGTTATAACACTTTTGGATTCCTCAGTAAAGAGACGGATTTAAACTTGGAAGGCATGGCTCTGCAATGGGACACTAGGTTTCAAGTAGGCCCTATAGAAACTTTGCTTCAATTCAACTGTGGACTATACGAAATACTGAATTAGGGCTTCTTCCTTGTATTCTCTGTATTTTTGGAAAAACTCATCTGGGATTGACAGGGATTTCCTAATAGTGAGGGGATTGACTGGGCACATGATATTTGAACCGGATGCATCCATAATTACCCTCTCGGAGGAGGAGTAATTGGTGGCACACCAGTCGACGAACTCAAGACAGTTTAGGGTTTGGTCGACTGCAAATAAATGGAAAAATGACTGATAAATCTTATGCACATCTATATTTCGTTCCCTAATCAGCTTCAATCTATCCTTTACTATTTCAATGCTTCCATTAGTCAAAACTGTATCATAAACCTCAGCATCTTTATCTTCTAACAGTTCGTCAATCTTCTGGTGCTCAAAACCTGGGGGCTCTACCTCTCCTAGCTCAGCCATTTAAATAGTTTTCTAGTGAGACAAGAGTCCTACCTAGTTACTGACAGCTGGTCTGAGCTCTTGACTGAGTTGTCTGCTTCTGCGCAGTAGTCGTCTGTCGTTTTCCCATGCAACCAAATCAAACAGTACTCAGATCCCTGTGCATTCCATTTTTATATTATTTATCCTTTTCTTATCCATCTTATATCTCTAGCGATAAAGGGATTCTTTGGGCCATCCATCGTGCATGATCGATTTGGTACCGTTGATCTCTTTCCATGCTTAGCCTCACAGCCTTTCGCAGTTTTCATCCTTTCACTTGTTTCCTTCCTCGCACCTTCAATCTGTGAATCTAGTGGTGACCATTTATCTGGGCCTAACCTGCATCTCAATCGTCCAAAGGTGTGGCTCCTACCAAGGTTCGCAAATTTGGAAAGTGTCAACAATCTGCGCATGTTAAATCTGTGAACCACACATCTGTTGTAGATGCCTTTCCCCGCCATATTTGCACCGTCGAAACATGCGGTCCCTACCAAAACTTCGCAGATATGGAAAGTTCATTTTTCCGTGCACTTTGAAATTGCGAACAAAATGACTACCGTAGATCCTTTGTTCCAACCGTCGATTTGACCATCGATCTACTTGTGGGCTAGCAACACTCCTCCCATACTTAAAACACCCCACTCTACTTTTGTGAAGAGCGCTTGTGGCTGTCGATCTTCGTCGCCGTAGATCTACTCCGTTCATTTATGCCCCCATATAACCTTGAGAGGGTTTTCACAGTCCATTTTCATTGCAATGTTAAACTTAGGATTATTGAGCATTTTCATCTCGAACTTAGGAATAAATGCTCTGAGCTCCTATTTGTAGCCTCTAGGTCGCATAACTTGAAAAACTAGGACCTTATTCATTATTTTCAGTGACCTAACCCTCTCCAAGCTTTCAACTCAAAATTGGTGCTAACAAAGCATATAACAATCTAAATTTAAAATGACTTTTGAACCATTTTTAAGTATATGGTGTGAGTTTAAACAACAAATGTATCCTATGGAGTATTTGAATTTACATGTGTATCATGCTAACATTAAATATAAAATTATAGGTTGTTAATTGATTAAGGTGTGTTTGTTTCAAAGTATCTCACCGGTGCATTATGACAAATAAAGTGCACCAATGTGCCCAAAAAAAATTGCATTGGAGAAAACCTTCTACAAAAATATCTACTAAGAGAGAGAGAGAGAGAGAAGTAAGGGAATTGAAAACTAGAGCTAGGCTCTTACTCATGGGATGCGAGGTCGATTTTGATCCCCTGCCACTATATCCTTAGGCATACCAATGTTTCCCCACACATAGCATATAGGACTTGTAGAGGTTTGAACAAGTGGCATCACAAGGATGGCCTTAACAATACACCCTGTTGCAAAATACTCTGCACCCCAAGGGAAACCAGCTAAGATATATTAACGGATGTTTTCATTTGCATTTTTCTATTTAATATATGATAGTGTGTTATTTATGAAATCGAACCAATGCCCTTTACCCAATTATGTCCACCAAATATATAGACATTAAGGGAAAAAAATGCACATGTTTTTCATCAGTGCACATAAATATCAAGTAGATAAATGAACGGGAAATTTATTTTCAAAAAGTGAGTTGCAAAAATTGTGTTTATAAAATAAAATATAATCATTATCTCAATATTTTTCCAAAAATTAGAGGGAGAGATCTACAAGAGATATTACCACAGAAGACTTTGGAGTGGCCAAAATTTTATGAAGAGACAAATTTGGTAAGGCATTGTGGGTCACATACTCTTGTAGTCAATCAAGTTGCATAATTACCAGAAATACATCATGTAAGATCACATAAGCATTCACGAGATAATAGAAAAGACAAATTAATGGAGATAGGAGCAAAAATTATTCTATTACTCAGTAGAGACTATACAAAGTATATACAGAGATCAATTATACATTCATGTCTCATCCATCTCTCCAGCCTATATTTATGCATATTACAATCAGTTACATAACTTCCTTGTCGGTTCAACCGACCGAAAAGTTGGGGCTGATAAGTAGTCGGTCGGAGGACCTAGTCGGCTAGCGGACTAGGCTCCTCCAACATATCCCCCACCAACAAAATGCTTCTTCGTCCCAAAGAAGGCAGGAAGTAAGTTGAAAATCATTGTTGCTTGTCTTCATTCAAATTGAATATAGACAGTTGTTGATTCTGAAATGATACAAACTAATACCATGGTTGGAACTAGGTCATAAAGTTATGGCTGGGAAGATTCCCATGAAGGTAGAAGAAGCTGACAGCATGATCTGGTACTGAACAACATCGTTGTGTTGAGTCTGTTACCATCTAGTGAACTCTTCAATCATGTGGTAGATCGACAAAGTAACCCCATGTTGTTTCAAAGAAGCGTCCAAGAAGAGAGTTACTTGGATTTCTATGCTTCAACGTCCACTCCAACTTACAAAACAATCGTCTATGGGAATGGGATCTACGGGGATGCGATTGGTGGCAAGGAACAAACAAAAAACTCCTGGTATTGGGACTTCGAGAGTGTGGAGGGGAGTGTGGAGGGGAGTTGTGAAGGGGAGGGCATCGAAATGCTCATATATCACAATTGAAGAACACCCATAACTGGAGCATTTCTGATAGAACAACAAGGGGAAAGGAACATGGGTGACAAAAAATAATGCCATGACTTGCAAAGGTTTCACTGTGATGTTGGGTGGAGTATGGTCATCCTTTTATAGCGTAGCTTGTGGGTGGCTAGCGAAGTGGTGACTTGACAAGGATGGGACGGCTGGAGAAATGACACTTGTGAAAACATGGTGGAATGGTGGTCATAAATCTCACATGTAGCGACTGTGGATTTGTTGGAGGAATTGTACATGTATCAATCAAATCGATGGTTTGAAAGTGAGATGGATGCTGACATGGCTGCAGTGTGAATGGTTCTGGAGGCACTAATGCTGAATGCGGGCTAGCATAACTTGTGTGAAAAATATTTGAATCAGGATTTAGATGGAAGTCGGCATGTGAATCTGTCACAATCAGACGATGCAATGATAAACTGCTGGAGATGGAAAACTTTTGCTGCTAAGTAAAAATTTTATGTGCTTCTTATGGTTGTTTATCATCAGAGGTGCGGGCAGTCGACTGACGGCTAGAACAGACTTCAACGATTACTTCAGCATATACTGTCAGATGGTGTTTAAATTCTTCCCAGGCACGCAAGGCCTTCTGGATTTCAATGGTGAGAGTGGTGATCGACGAGAGTATCTCCATATTTTCTTCAACTGGTCAATCCTAGATGTTGCTCATGTCTTCACAGAGGAAGGTGAGTTGGTTTTCGGTGGCTGAAAGCAACCGATGGAGCTGCGGAAGGCTTTGGTCAACTTTGAACAAGGCAAATATTGCTTGAGATATCCATTGTTCTTCTTCATTTTCTAAGTTTTCTAGCCTCTTAGTTTCCATGGAAAGTTGATTTTCCAATATTTGTACTAAATCTTCATCTACTCCATGGATTTGTTGTTGTATGTTGTTGATTTGTTCCTTTGAATCTTGCATTTTGACAATATTTTTCCATAATGTGTAACAATTTTGCAACACTTCTATAGTTTTTTCAGCCTCTTGGACGTATAGGGATTGCTGCCTATGATTCTCAACAAAAGCGATCAACTAATTTGTCATCAATATTGTTGTTTCTTGTTCCTGTGTTTGTCGATCTTTGGTCAAATTTTCTTGAAAGGCTGACACGACGGTTTCAAAAAGTTCATAGGAATTGTCGAGCGGGTTTTGAAATTGACTTGATTGTTGGAGTGGTAAAACCCGCTGAAATAGTAATCCACACTTTGTCAAAAAGTTGGTATGTTCATATTCTAGTGCTTTGATACGGTCCTTGTCGAATGTTCTCCTTTTCAATTGTTTTGTGATGATAGCATTCGAGAGTAAGTGAGCTCAACATCCGTGGATTCTACTAGGTTGAATGTAGAGTTAGGACCGAATTGATCTAAGTGTACTGTAAGTCCAGGCTGGTTCTGGAGTTGTTGATGCTTCTATTGTTGCTTCTGCAGCTCTCTCTCCCTTCTTTTCTTCTCCATTTTGCTCCTCTTTATTCCTTTTTCTTTTTCCTTCTCTTTCTCAAGTTCCATTTATGTATTCTTGTCTGCAGTGTCTTTGTCTTGATCCTTGTTTGTTCCATGAACCGGCTGTTGTTGTTCTTGTTGATTTTATGTTTGAGCCACAGTAGTTGAGTCAATAGGATGAGGGGAAGGTACTTCAGGCAGTTCTTGCGGAGGGGGGGTAGGTGTTTCAGACGTGTTGGGAGGTGATGGAGGGTTTTTAGGAATAGTTGTGTGGTCAGTTTCGGTGGATGTAGGGACTATTGCAGTGGGTAGTTGGGTCGTCAGGCGTGGATCTGTCGTGTTGGAAGTTTCCAGTGAGCTCTGGTCCGACAAGCGAGGTATATCGATCGGTGCAGGGGTTTCGACAGGTTCAAAAGTTGATGGAAGTAATGGGGCAGGCTCGATGATGGTCGATACTCTGTGATTGATGTCACTTTTAGGATTGGGGTTCTTTTCCATGATCGTTGTAGCATAGGCAACAATTTATGGCTCTATTGCTTGTGAAGTAGTCGGATGTTCATTCTTCCATCTGAAAATTTTCCCTGCGGTTTTGTCGGTTTCCATATTCAGCCTTGTCAAGTGTTGATTTTTTGTCGAGCGGATGTGGTTACATGATGAAATATGTCATCCATCTATCTGTCAATTATCTGTCGGGGTTATGTTAATTTTCGATTGTAGGAAACTTCTGATCTAATTGCTCACATCTTCCAATGTGTCATCCTCTGCAGTAAAAGAAAAATATTTAATAAAATTCTCTGTAAGTTCCTACCAAATGAAATTTTCTCCCTTGGCTTCTTCCATTTTATAAAATTTATTAGGAAAATCATCAAGTGTGTTAGGGAATAAGTGTGGCTAGATTCTTTCATCTCTATATCCCAATCTTTTCCATTCCTTTTCGCAGATGTCGATGTGTTTCTGGGGATCTTGTCCTTGGGTAAATGTCAGTATTTTTGCTTGGGCAGTGATTTTTCTTCCGCCAAACCTTTCGACAAAATACGTCAATGACCTGGTCCATGTATGAAGTCGTGACTGGTTTGTATCCCACCAACGTGCAACTTGTCCAATGAAGGTTTCTACTAAGCTTTGAAGTCGACCTTTCTCTCCTACGCTTTTGGATACTTCATCGACATGAAATGTGGGATATTCTCGTTCTTTTTAGCTCAGTGATGGGGTACGACGACTCGTTTTTTACACGTGCGATTGTCAGATATTCTCTTATTTCCCTTTAGAAAATATTCGGAATGATGGAAATAGTGTAACATTGTTGTACCTTTTTCTTTGGGACAAATTCGATTGTCCAACAATCTCCTGCTTGAGCTTCATAGTTTTCCATTTGTTATTCATAGAGTTCATCATCTGAATTATATCCAATAGATGAGGGGTTGCCGAGATGGATTTCCCCTTGACTATTAGGCTCAACATAATCCTCATTATTTTACATCACTTGGTATAATCGTCGGATGCCAGCATCGTCATCGACAGGTTCTTCCCAAGGTTTGCCTTGAGACAGATGGATGCGTACAATGACTTTATTTTCATCGCCTTTAAGTTTTATCTTGTCTTTGTTGAGTGAGATCAACGCTTTCATTTTTCTTCCCCAAGGTCGACCAATTAATGCAAGGAAGGAATTGGATCCTTCCTTAGGGCCTATGATTTCAAGATCAATTTTTTTTTATATTCCCATGATAGTTGTCTCGACATCTCTCCAGACTCCAATTGGCTCACTAAGACCTTGGTCGGCAAGTTTTAAGTATATACATGATTCATGCAGTTTTGGTCGCCCCAGACGCTCCCAAGTTGTTCGAATCATGATGTTGGCTTCTGATCCGAAATCAAGGATGACTTGTAGGACACAATATCCTTCAATTTCTAGATCAACCAGTGGGTCGGCATCATTTATATCCCTTTGGTTCAGTCGGCAGAGGTTTTTGGTCTTCTTTTCTTTGTCATTTTTGCTTTTAAGTTCATACCTTATATCTATTATCCTTGCGACTGCTTCTTCTTTAGTTATTAATTGGAGAAATTCATTAATATATTTTCGTCGAGCTTCATCAGTATCTTCTTGTGAGGAAATTTCTTGGAATATTCTTGCGGCGTTGTTATATAATTGCTTATGTTCAGTTGGATTGGGATAATCATCTTCACTTTTCAATTTTTTGATTTGCGGGTTTTCAATGCCAATTTTGGTGCCTTGTCGGGTTACGATCTGCAAGTTATTCGTTTTAACATCACATTTGGGAACACTAGATAAGACATTAACATTCTTTTTATTCATAATTTTCTCAAGAATGGTTGGGAAATCCTTGAAAAAGTGATCACCAACCCCACACTTTGTACAGAATTTCAAATATGTCCTATCTTTCCAAGAACAATCTGCAAACATATGTTCTTCACTCAAGCATGTAAAGCACTGAATCCGTCGAAAAGGTCGAGGTCCTCGACTTTCGTTGTTCCTTCCTCGATCGTTGAATCCTCCACGTCGGTTGTAGTTGTCACCTCTTCGATAATTTCATCGTCCATCATTTCTTTGGTGTCTATTCTTTCTATCATTGTGGTCTCTCTAGTCGACAGTATTTTTTTGATAGACAGTATGATAATTTGGCTTATTTTTCAAATTCAGAGCACATTCTGTTGTGGTGTGGGACTTTTCTTCGCAAATAGCACACCATTTATTCTATGCATTGTTCATGTTGTATGAAGATTCTTTTGTTGGATGCAGATCATATTCTTGAGAGATATCACAAAATCATTTTGTATGTACAACATGCACATCCTGTCAGTGGTCATCGTACCGATAGGTGTCTTTTGTGTGTCCTTCCCTTGAACAATTTGAACACCACATGTCCGCTCCTCGTAGGCTAATTTCATGAATGGATCTTTGCATGTTTTCAAATTGTTCCTTTATGCTCTGGTTGATAGATTTGTTTAGGTATTCATCATCCATCTATGTTTGTAGTGCCTTCTTTCATGCTTCTTCATATGTATTAAAGTCATGCAACTGGATATGCGTTGCGAACCATTGTATTAGCAGAGGCTCTTCAATTTGGTAGTCGATCTGACTCAGCAAATATTTGAGTCTCTTGTTGTACTCACGAATGGTTTATGTCGGCTTCTAGGTGATGTTTTCTATTTTTTCGCTGCTATTTGTTTCCCATCGGGGGTTTTAAAGAACGAAAAAAAAATGTTTCTTAATCTGATCCTTGTTTGAATTCGGTGTTCTTTTTGCATAGTTCATGTACCAAGTAAGGGCTCTTTTACACGGAGAGCCTTCAAACTATGCCATTTGACGATATTCATTGACCACAACATTTGCTTCCCATATCGATTCGCATACAAACCAGTGCATTTGAGGATCTTTGTCTCCTTCATAGAAGGGGATGTGTCCCATCATATTTGCCATATCTGGTATGATTTCTAAGCTACTCGGTGGTGAAGGCGATCTACTTCCTCTATTGGAGACACAGACAATTTGGTCTTTAACATGTACTACTACTATCTCCTTATGTGTGTTAACAGGTACTAACGTATGCTCTGTATTTTCTTGGTCTGGGCAGTCTAACTCGTCAGGTATTTCGCCGTCGGTCAGATGTCCATGATCTGCTACAAATTCTGTGGATAACCAGGAAATTTTTTCTTGTTCTACTGGTATTACGTTTGTTGTTGAACTCTCCAACTGACTCGACAATTTACTCATTCGCTCACGGTCTGAATAGAATAGATGGAAGCTTCTATTAGACAACTCAAGCTAAAAGGTGATCCAATTCCCTTCCAGTGGACAATCGGTCTTATTCATTTCCTTCTCGATATCGTCGACTCCATATACCATACTGACTAGCACAAATTCCCAAGTCTTGCTCAATAATTTATTGCAATCTAACATCATGAGTTAACTACAATGATGAGTTTGGATTTATGACCTTGGGTATCCTTACTTGAAGAGTTGTACCATGATCAATCCACTGATGTTAGTCCATAGGTGACAATGGCTCATCAATTCCTACAACCTGTCGATACTAGATCGACTCAGGCATATTTCCTACCTCGTCTGTCACCATACCTGACTTTCATTTTTTCTGGAGCACACTGGTTTGCTCCCTTATCTCCTCTCGCCTTTTTCTCCACTTTTCTTGTTCAATTTTAGGAAGATCTGGACTACTCTTATGGCTTTCCATTCTTTCTTTGTCAAATTTTTGTGACTTTTCGATGTTGGTCATATTTTACTTCATCCATCGGCTGTCAGACATCCATTCTACCTGACACGCCATCGACTACCCCCCCATTTCCGACCAGAAATATTTTAAGTGACTAGGGTGTCAGGACAATTCATTTGCTCAATAAGTGCTCCCACTCTCATTCTTGCATGAACTTCTCCCACTCTTTACGTTTTTCCTCCCAATTGGAATTTGGAAGAGGGGGTAGCAAAAGTGGTCATGGCTCGACGATGTGTCCTCCACCTTTGTCGATCAGGAATTTGAATAGAAGTGTCGGTGGCGTGCATAGAAATTGGTCAGTTAGATAGGTGTCAAATCTCTTCTCAACATCGGCTACAGAGACTCGTTCTTCAATTGTACATTCTTGGCAGAAATCGCCAACAAGCTTCTCACACCATTCGTAGAGATTTGTTCGTCCTCTAGAGATTAATTTTGTGAGAAATTGTTGATCTCTTTCATTCTCTGGCCTTCTCATCGAGGAGCTTCTTCAGTGCACATGGAATGGCCTTGACGAACTTCTCATGTGTTTCAGAGAATAAATTCTCTCTTTCTTGAGTGATAGTTAACGTGTTTCATCTAGCATAATTTTGCAAGTAATTTGTTATCTTTCTATCCCACCCTTCTCTGATTTCTTGCTCGGTTATCATCGGTTCATACTTATTGTCATCTCATGGATGTACTACTGGCAACGTAACAATGTTGTATTCAATCAAGTTGCATAGTTACCAACAATACATCATGTAAAATCACACAAGCATTCATGAGATAATAGACAAGACAAAGTAATGGAGACAAGAGCAACAAGTATTCTATTACTCAGCAGAGACTGTACAAAGTATATACATAGATCAATTATACATCCATGTCTCATCCGACTCTCAATCCTATATTTATCTAGATTACAATCAATTACATAACTTCCTTGTCAGTTCAACCAAATGCAAGTTCAGGCCGACAAGTTGGGACCAACAAGTAGTCGATTGGAGGACCTAGTCGGCTAGTGGACTAGGATCCTCCAACACATACAACTCTACATAGCATTAATTCCAAGTATTCAGTTTTTCCCCCAATAGTTTTAAAAAATATATTAATAAATCTTTCTTACTAATATTTACAATAGATTTTGAAAAGAAAAAAACTGGTAGTTACCTTTAACATTTCAAACCCGTGTTTTCTTATTGCTTCCCTTTTGTTTTATATGGCTACAAAATTTATCATTAATGTTTAATCCTCTCTTATATTTCACAATGTGAGTTTTTCTTTGTAGATATTGTATGTTTAGTGTCTTTGGGCTATTATATATCAGGCATCTATTGCAATGAGTCTACTCATTGCATCGGATGCCAAAACATGCCGGCCCTTTCATTTTTTTAAACACAGGCACTTTTAGGTGCATGTTATACATATTATCACACTGGTGGACTTCAATAAAAGGTGCACCATTTTAATGTTTAATTTTTTAATATGTTGTCAAAACTTATCTCTGTCTATTTTTTTTAAAACGTTGTCGTTTTTTCAGTGTATACTGAACAAATTTAAGCATTGGTGCAATTCAATAAAGAGCACAATATTTTAATGTTAATTATTTTTAAAAAAGTTCATGTGCATAACAATGTGACCCCTACTTATCCCCGTGGCATAGCTCAGTTGGTTGGATCCTCCGAGACCAAGCCGTCATGAGGTCAAAGTCAAGGGTTCAATTCTCTGGGTCCTCTGGGGGTAGGCCCCCAAGTTTGGTGTCAGGGATAGGCTCCAAAATAACCTAACAAGGTGAGGCCCCTTTGGGTGGGCCCTTTGGATTGCTTCTTTGTGGATGTAGCGACCCGATCTTCAAGCGTGAACCATATTGAAAAAAAAAACAGTGTGACCCCTACAGATTATACATACTAGTTCTCTAAAAATAAATGCACCAATGAAAATTAAGTCATTTTAAAAATATTTTCACACTATACCGGTGTGTATGTATGGATTTGACACACCAGTGCATTTCTAGGATTATAAAGCATCATTCCTTATTTATGTTCAAAGCTCACAGATTAACCATAAAATGATTTTAGCTACAAATTGTTTAATTTATTTGTGAAAAATATTTAATAGTTTCTTTATTTAATGATGTGGGTCATTTATTGATAGAATGTGTCTAATAAAAATTCGGGGAAAAGAACTTGTTGCAATGAACACAATGAGAGCACATCCAAAAAAGAGAACAAGGTAGGTTCTTTGAAATTTAAGTTAGTAAAAAATTAATATATTTGAATTATCAGTGAGTTTAAATGATGTATACTGTCTAATTTGTGTCATGTATAGCAAAAAGTTGAAGAAACTTGATAAAATTGTTAGCAACCTAAGAGAAAAATAGCATAAAATCTTGATGGAAAAGTTGCAAAGAGATGAATTAGGTGAATCAAAATGTAATCAACAAAAAAAAAATCTTTGAATTTTCAATAATAATGTAGTTCTTAAGAGTAGTTGGTAACATGTTTCAAACAATCTATTGCACATTCATTAAGTGTTGTGCAGGGAGCAACGACGAGGTAAGAGAATGTTCTCCTAAGAAGATAAAAATAATGAAAGATGTAAATGATAATGAATTGGTCCTCAGTTCATCTAGAGGGGTGCTGGAAATTAGTGAAAGGGGGGGATTTTATAAAAATATGGGAGACATAATGAAAATAACGTATAGATGTACTTTCCACTAACAATAAAAAATTCAATCCAATGGTTCCAAGAATTGGGTTTGATATAAACCATAGGAATCGTTTCCAAAGAAATGGTCAATGAGACCTATCGAACATACAATAGCAAAAACATACAATAACAAAAAATAATCATTTAAAAAGTATTAGTCATAAACATGCTTTTCTATAATATGTATATACTACTACAATAAAAATTATTAAATTAATATTCCAACTATATATATTTACTCTCATATCAATCTAAAATATTTTTTGTGTGATTTTGTTATTTAGGGAGATTTTGAAAATCCTAGGGGATGAATTAGGTGCTATGCGAAAAATTATGGTAGGGATGTCCAAAAACGTGTACAAGGAGATATTTAAATAAATGAACATAAATGCATCGCAAGAGGAACCATATCAACAACAGCGTGCATCAAACATGTGTAATCGTATATTTTGTCTATGTATATAGAATTTAATTATTGCATGAAATATTAATTTTCAATTGTTTTGTTTCATAAAAGAAACAAAATTGAACCCACTCAGCACATAAGACAGGATGACAAGGATGAAAATGGTTGATCGCAAAGTTTATGAGCACTTGTGTTTTCCTTACTCAAATATCATATTTTTTGTGATATTTATATTTTAATTATTTTACACTCGTCCTTGGATGTCTTCTAATAGGTCTCAAATACAAAGAAGAGCCATTCAAAGAACTAATTAACATTGGGTTAAGTATGGGTTGTGAGTATATGTTGTGGTATCAAGAGTTAAATGTGCAATTGGTAAGTAGATATGTTGTTTTACTTCTCTCATTTTATAATTAATAGAAGAACAAGAAACCTTTATATTAAATATATGATTTGTCACTATGTTAAAAATTTGTAGGAAACAAAGTATGGAGTGGAAACAACAAAGAGTTGTTGAGAGACAACATGAGGAATGGATTTGAAACAATGTGTACCATTTCAAAATCACTTCTTTCTATGGAATTATTTTTTATTTACTTAATCATGTATACAATTTATTTTTGCATTTTGCTTGTCGATGTAGATATACTCATTACACTTTATTTTTATGTTTGCAGATAAAACATGACAAGGGTGAACGGAATTGATCCAATCAACAAAACATTTGGCCAAATAACCCAAGTACAATATTATTTTCAAGTGATGAAGAAATGAGATGCCATGCAAGCAACTTGAGCATTGATAGTAGTTTGAGTGAATAATGATGATCAATATTTATAATTGGATGTGATGCAAGTTATATATTTCAAAATGCTTGTCTGTGAAAATCATACATTTTGTTTAATGTACTAGACATATTGTCCCAATTGGTTGCCATTAAGTGTAACAATTACATTTTTCATTTTGATTATTGTGGATATTTTTGTTGTCTCATTTTGTATAATGAAGGGTTTCTTATTCATATATAATAAAATGGGTTTCTTATTATATTGCATTGTCCAATATTGTAAAATGTCACACTACTGATTAAATATATGATTGATTAAACATTACAATGAACAAATGTATAATCTAATGGTATAAGACATTAATACAATCATCATATCCAAATGCAATAAATAAAATTAAAATATCAATATTACTATAAAATTTAATTCATTTTATGATGAATAATGGAATTTAAAATAAAATAAAATTAATTGAAATCAATGTACGGTGTGGGGCATACTTAATTCGTTCACAGCATTGATTTTTTTGCTAAAAAATCTCTCTAGTGTTTTTAAACCAATACGTCGCACCGGTGCTCTTCTATGAAATAATTTCCCCAGTACTTGTATTGACAATCACACCAGTGCTTCTTCAAGTAAAGATGCATCGCAAATACTTCTTGATGCATTTATTTTAACCCTACTTTTTTGTGCGATATGAATGATAATACAACCCAATGTGATAATGCATTAATAACGCACCATCTCGTTATGTCAATGGAGGACACCGGTACATGATATTTAATTTGAATGCACCAATGCTCTCTGAGTTACAAAGCACTGGGGCTATTATATATTATGGGTGCATCGGTGCGTTCTTTGTAATAAAGCACTGATAAGGCACATTGTAATACCCTCAATTTGACTTGGAATATAATAAATCAAATTCTATCAATGACTTAAATATGCAAGAATGCATTCCTAGTGCGGAGATCAAGGCTAAGGCCCAACTAATGAATGGCTATGCATGTAAAACGTAAATATTTCTATATGGCCCATGTGGTTGGCTTGTCATGCTAACTTGAAATCTATGTAAATATTATGTTGGAAAATAATAAAATGGTGCAATATGGTTGTGTAAAGAGGACTAGAGGGGATATGATTTCATTAGAGAGGAAGCGTAAAGGGGTCCTACGAGATATTAAATCCTCTATTTCCAAGTGTCAACCTTAGAATTCATCCATTCCTTGCCATGTGCCTTAAATGAGCCAATTACTTCTTTTTTACTATTAAATCCAATCATTGAATGAAGCATGGTATGAATGTACTCTTATGAATGTTGTAAGAGCTATCACTTCTATGGTTAGAAGTTATGAAAGTTGTATTTTTCACCATTATCCCATCTCCATTAGAGTCTACCAATTATTCTCATGCAGATTTTTACAACAGATTTTACAGAAGGCAAAGTTTTCCTCTAGTTGTTCATTCCATTGCCATTACCATTATTAGACTATGAAACAACCATAAATTCAAATTGTGAACATAAATTTGCACACATTAGAGAAAGTAGATGGTTGTAAGTGAGAATAGAGATTGGGTGTAATATACCCAATTAAAAATTAGGAATATTGACTCCAAATTTCCAACGGAACTTATGTTGATTTTCAACTTTGTCCAAACAGTGTCTTATGAAGCGTTCTAGTTTCAACAAAAGAGGGATGTATTTATAATATAGGATTCGAATAAAGGTGTGTATCTCATTAGAATATGCTTTGAGACCACTGTAATATGCCCAAATCATATCTGATATAAAACTTGGTAGCTGGTTATTAAGTCCGGTTTGGAGCTTTCTTCAAACACTTTGTATGCAACCTCTTTATCATTAATGTTGAAGCATGGAAAGTACAAATCACATCACCAGATAGAATGGAAGAGTTATTGGCCCCATATAAAAGTAGGAAGTGACTTGTATTTCATATTTAAACAAGCATGAATATCCATACAATTACCAACTCGAACCAAGAATGACTAGCTTGACTTTCACCACAGAAATTGTCTTAATTTCCAACTCTTTCCAAATACCTCCTAAACCCTTCGAATTCACCCAAACATACCCAAATACATTCAAACACCCCCAAAAAGAACCAAAATCTCTAACATACTTCAGGTACCTCCTATGGAAGTTTTACCCACAAAAAAATAAGCCTGTACAACCACAATTGCGTATTTACAAATAGATGTTCCAACACATGAACATGAGATACAATAAGAGGATAATGTTGTGGATATTTATTATTAATGGTTGGTAATATCAAATATATTGATGAGAACGACATTACAACAATATGTATCTCTTACAGCAGCTCGAACCTCATGGAACACATAGATAGAAATGTAGAGGTGTGCCCCTCCACTAGAAGAGATGTCGAATAAAGTAGATCTGGTAAAATGACAATATCTCGGGCATACAGAAACCTTTTTTGATGCAAAATAAAGTGTTCCTTACTAGAAACGGAGCTTTGGATGCAATGGAATAGATCTCATAACCCAAAAAATGCACAGAACTACCAGAACCAAAAGTTCATTCTCATCCCATCTACACTAGTCAAAGCTCTAAATCAATATAAAGCAGCTCCAAATGATAGATATTACTCCTAAATCATGCCCTCAGTCATATGTACATGATATATATCCCAAGAGAGATGTCTGCAATAAAAATTGAATCCACTTGTGCGCCCTCCAATCTCTGAAAACAATAGCAACTAACACTATGTGAGAGCAAGTGTGCCCTCCACGCTGGAAACACTGGAATACTAATGAATTTATGTATCTGAAATGAAAATCACAACATACTTTGATCAATGAAGCTCAGTAGAAATATCTAGATGATCTTTCTCAATAGCTGCAATGAAGCCCAAATGAAGAGATCTAGATGATCTCTACTCTCACACTAGCTAGGGTGGAATATTTCACCACCGAAACCAGTCACAATTGCAAGGGACACATATCCCAATCTTGAAATCCATAAGATTTATTCAGTTCAAAATTACAAATTTCAAAAATTCCTCCAATAGGCGCCCTCACCCTCCTTTTATAATTCTTCATTCATCCTTCTAGAGTTTTCTCTCTCAGAAATATCAATAAAATATTAATAAATATTATTTTCATGAGAGAATTATTCTTTGGGACACATTAACTTCCTCTCTAATGTTATTTTTGGCCTCATGGATGCTTTGGATTCCTTGGAATTCAAATTAGAGATGCTTTCCTTGGTTTTGGGGAAGTTACACTACCTCGTAGGCCCACCGTTACCTCATGCGCCCTCCTTGGCTAAATTTAAGACTTTTGCTTGTCATAGTTTGTCATATATTATGTCATAGATGTCATAGCAGTCATATATTTTCATAGATTGTCATATATGTCATAGATTTGATATTTTTAGCCTAAGGAGTTACAACTCATGAGATGCCTTCATGATAGGATTCTTTCCAAATTGGATGGAAGTTACACCACATGGGGGACCCACTTATCCTCTAAGGCGCCCTCCTTGGCCATATTCTCTCAAAATAATAATAAAATTTATTTTTATGAGAGAATGATTCCTTACTTCATAAATTTTTCCTTGGACCTTGGTTTTACCATAATGCTTCATGACCCCAAATCACCACTTTACAATTCTTCTTTAATTTTTCCAAGTGAATTTAGACCATTGAATTACTTAGTCCCATGGAGTTGTCCATAGTGAAATATTGGGGATATTACAAATCCTCCCCGCCCAATATTGCTTGTCCTTAAGGAATTTAAATCTAGGTGTATTAGTACATGTTCTCCTTCCCCAACTTTATGTAGAAACAATTTATTTGCCTCCTTCCTTAGTGATGACTATTTATATGGTTGTAGCTTCAAGTGGACCAAGTCACCAACTCTACTCTCCACAAACTGAATCACACTAATGTTGAGAATGATATCATGGTTCCCAACCAATCAGAAAGGGGTGAAGCATCCTCTACTCCATACATGGTCCTGCAAGGTACTGACATAGGAAACCTTCTAACCACTGCCAGTGGGTAAAGTAGCTCGATTGTGCAACCACTCAACCAAATCCCCAAGGAATTGGTCTATTAGAAATCCAATCATATGAAAGCCAAAAACTGACTCTCACCTCTGGTTCTGCTACTAAATTGTCTAGCATTGGAATTCCAATATCCCAAGCTAATCTCAAAGAGGGACCACCATGCCGCCATTTCTCCAATCTAATCATAACCATCCCACTGTCATACTATATATGCATCCTCCTCCCCTAGATATCCAAGATAAATTATCTATAAATTCTGAACCTACCACCATGGATAGTGGCCTGCATAGGCATCCAAGTGAGGTCTACAATCCTACTGCCATACTTGATCCTTAATATTAGAAAAGGTAGTATATCTCGATCACTGGTCATGATTTTGGGCTACTCATGAACTCTAATCATCCCCTCAAGAGATAGCTCCATTCCCCACACTACTCCATAATTAACTCAGTTGAAACAACTAAGTCCAAGAATGATCCCAAGGTCGCAAATGAACCTGAGAACTATGGAGTACCTATTGCATCCCCTATTGCACTGCATAGTACGAAAACAAAGAAACTCTTGAATTTCCCAAGCCACAAAGCAGGAAAACATTGTATCCATCTCCCATAAAGTATCCCACTGAGGACTCTAATCCCCTGCTCTACCAGGATAGACTCCTGAAAGTGATGGTTGGCTCTCTCTCATATGCCAGTTGTTGAACTACTGAACCAAGCAATTCCTGGATCCCACTATTGATGTTGCAACCCTCCAATAATCATTGTCATATGGGACAATTTATCACTTTGAGGAATGTCACGATCCCACCACCAAATTGGAATTTCATCACTCCCAATGTTTATTGGCATCGCTGTGAGCCTCTGCAACGAAATATGAAACTCCTCTGGTGCAATTTGTACACTGGTCCTATGGCTCACATCAATGTCACATGTCCCATCCAACTGAATCAGGTGGAACTCCCATGTCCTCCTATGTATAATGAAGGCATCAGACAACAACAATAAATGCCTTTGCTACTGATCACAAGACTGAACACTAACCGTGACACTAACTGGTATGCTCTGACCCTAATGTGTATCCATCTGTGTCATATATCTATACACCAAATCCATGGATGGGTATCCTCCTCTGCTGACTTGTCCATATGGAATGTACTCATCTACCTCCTCCATGGCTAAGTCTCTCTCCCAAAGAAGAAACTCATGGTCCTCCTGATGCACAACAAGTTCCTGGCCAACATCCTCCATGTCAACTCTCTCCTCAAGTACCTACAAATTTGTATGCTCCCCATGTTCAAACCTCACATAAGGCTCATCCATCAACTCAGGAATGTCACTAACTGTACACAACCGACTATCTACCATGTAGGATAAAGGATGTAATACATTCAACTTCTCATGAAGTTGATCAATCTGCATCTCTGATTCTTGAAAGGCCTCTTGTGTGCTCTTCAAATAACCATGGATGTTCTCAAGCTCATGAGTGAACCTGTTTACTTCTTCTTCTTCTCTTAGTGCACCATGGTACATTTCAGCTAGCAGGAGAAGATGATCTCTATCAGAAAGAAAGTGTAGGTAGTTTTCCTTCATGATTTCCACTATCTTTCGAATTGCTTCAAAATTTGCAAGGGAAGATTCTACTTTCAAACTATCATTTGTCCCTGAAGCTCTTCAACAACAATCTGTCACCAAGGCATTTGTGTCATCAAAAATTTTCATGGATGTCCTAATTTCTTCTTTGCTTACCTTCAACTGCCCTGCAAGAAAATGTGGCTCATGGGGAAATTCCTCCACTAAATTTTTTGATTTGTTTCCTTGTAGCCACTCTATGCCCAAAACTTGTGTCATGTTCACATCTTCTAATGGTTGAGATTAAAAAATATATATATATATATATGTATATATATATATATATATATATATATATATATATATTGCTTTGTGGCATGAATCCACAACACATAATTCATCTTCAACTTCCAAATCTAGAATGCCAACATTAGAAGACTCTACAAGACTATCATTCTTACATGAAATGGTTGTTATCTCATGTTGCTGCAAGGAAATAGGACTACTAGAAAAATAAGAATTGTTTTCATACCTTTGGGTTACAACTTCATCAAGCCTTTTAATGGTGATCTCTATTTCACCCACATAAATACATGAGTACCCTTTAGTGTATTCTCTTCCATCAAAAACCACAGTATCCACAACTTCACGAACTGTTGCTAGGCCTTCTCCTATGCACCTTTCCTTCGTATCACTAGTTGTAGGCTTGGTTTCTTGTTCTACATGTTCATCTCCTACATATCTTCCTTGCATTTTGCATCCATCGTGAGGTGACTTGTGCTCCTCGTGGAGTGATTCTCCTTGTAGCTCACCACCTATAGGACTAGGTGTCTCACTGTTTGGACAAGTGAAATAGCATAGTTCTTCCTTCAATGGATTGTAGCTCCTCTCATGTTTAGTTGAAGGCTGAACAATGACCATGGGTTCACTTCTTTTTGAGCCAATATTATCAGAAGAACCCTTGGATTCTCTCTTTTGTAAAGGTACCAAACATCCTCACCATAATTATTGATGCAGAGCATTATGGTAGTAAGGATTCACACTGCTACAATTTATGCTCTAGATCCTATTGTAACTTGTATGGTTTCTTTATTAACTTCTCATGGTTCTTCCTTAACCTTCCTCATCCAAGTTTCTCCTCCTCTATGTCCGAGGCAGGACATAAATGGGGTAACATTCTACCCTCTACAAGACTAGACATTGAAGAAAATTCCCCTTCAACACTATATATGATGTCACAAAAGGAATCATCCAACTCATTTGGATCATTCAAAGCTCCATCTATTGTTTCATCTCTTTCATTTTCATCCACCAAAGAATTGAAACCATATTCAGAAAATGACTCATCCCATGATAAGCTCTCTGCAAGCTCCCATGCATCCAATTCCAACTCGTCATCACTCGGTACATCCATGTATGCAATCCTTCTTCAAATTTTTTCTTTAGTTCCCACATATTTCAAGTAACATGCTCTGATACCACTGTAATATTTCCAATTAAAAATTAGGAATATTAACTCCAAATTTCCAATGGAAATTATGTTGATTTTCAACTTTGTCCAAACAATGGCTTATGAAGCGTTCTAGTTTCAACAAAAGAGGATTGTATTTATAATATAGGATTTGAATAAAGGTGTGCATCCCATTATAATATGCTTTGACACCATTGTAACATGCCCAAATCAAATTTGATATAAAACTTGGTAGCTGGTTATTAAGTCTGGTTTGGAGCTTTCCTCAAACACTTTGTATGCAACCTCTTTATCATTAATGTTGAAGCATGGAAAGTACAAATCACATCACCGTATGTAAAGGAATATTTATTGGCCCCATATAATAGTAGGAAGTGACTTGTATTTCATATTTAAACAAGCATGAATATCCATACAATTACCAACTCGAACCAAGAATGACTAGCTCAACTTTCACCACAAAAATTGCCTTAGTTTCCAACTCTTTCCAAATACCTCCTAAACCCTTCGAATTCACCCAAATAGCCCCAAATTCATTCAAAAACCCCCAAAAATAACCAAATAAATCACTAACAAACTTCAGGTGTCTCCTTGTTGATGTATATGTAACTTCGGAATTTATTTCATCTGTGTATTTTATATATATTTATTGTACCGTTATAAGAGATGTGACATTCCTCTATAAGGAAGTGTCGTCATGTGGATTGACAAGTGTCGCAAGTGTGTGTACTTGCCGATGGGTTATTAGACCACCATGTGTGGGGTCGGCCCTGAAATATATATTATAATGTGGATGTACCTAGCTAGACAAGTCGGCCCCATAAGGTCACTGGGCAAACAGATTAGTATAAATAGAGATCAGGTGATCTCTATTTAGATCACTCGGAAGAGTATCTCACTCTCACTCAGAAAGTGGCGCACTAGTGAGGAGGAGGATCATCTTCTACTAGGAGACTATCTCAGTGTATTTTGGTTGTACTTTGGTTGAGCCATTTCTCTCTCTATCTCTGAGGAAGTTGTGGGGTTTTTCACCTTAGGGTTTTCCCCACGGAAACTCTGTGTCTCTTGTCTCTCATGCTTTTGATTCTTGTGATGCTTGTCATGCTTATTGTGATTTTCATGCATTGATATACTGTATATGTTATTCTCTCAGCAAAGATCCTAGAGTATTGTGAATTAATGCTCAAAATCTAACATGGTATCAGAGCTAACCTGAGAAGAAGACATTTTGCAGTGACGGAAACTTGAGTTTCTTATTTATTGGGTTTCTCTCCACATATTTTGGAAAAGCAGTATAGTAGATTGACTCTACTCATCAAGGCGCATCTATCTGTCCAATCAGAATTCCATTCTGAGCATTTTCAGATTTGGCCCTAAAAATTAGGATTTCCACAAAAATAGGAATTTCTGAAATTTGAAGACATAGCTGGAAGCTCCTTGCAAAAATCGAAGTTTAGAGCTTTGGATCAAGATTTTTGGTTCGGTAGATCTCCGGGAAACTCAAACCCTAATTCAGGGCTCTCCCTAGTGAACCCGGGAGGACAAAAAGGAAAATCTGAAGGGTAAAGCTTTGCTGATCTCAAATTATGAATACACCAGGATGATCAGCTCATCAAGGCGCATCTTTCTATCCTTTCATAAAATTGAAATTCACATTTTGAATTTTTAGGGTTTTTCCAACAAACCCTAATCTGGGACCAGATCCAGTTTTCAGCATTTCAAGTGGTAAGATCTAAATATTTTCTATTTCCATTTGAAGTACTCTTTAAGATGTCTCACCATACCAAGCTTGAGGATAAGCTTGAAGGAGCTGATAACTTCTGAGCTTGGAAGTATAGGATTGGGTTAATCCTGGAAGAGAATGAGTTGGACTCATATGTGAAAGAAGACATCCCTATCCCAGAGGATGAAGAGGCCAAGGTATTACATAAGAAGAACTTGGTCAAGGCAAAGAGAATCATTGTTGATTCCATTAAAGACCATCTCATACCCCATCTGTCCTCTCTAAAGACACCCAAGGAGATGTTTGACTCTTTGACCAAGCTATTTGAAGGGAAGAACATAAATCGGAAGATGACCCTATGGAACCAATTGAAAGGAGTAAAGTTTCAGAATGGAGAAACCATTCAATCTTATTTTTCAAGGGTCTCCCAGATCAAGGAACAACTGGAAGTAGTGGATGAAATGGTGGAGAATGGTGAAGTGGTGATGACCATTCTAAATGGCCTACCCAGGTCATGGGATTCCTTCATTCAAGGAATTTGTGCAAGGAAGAAGTTGATCTCCTTCAACAGATTGCGGGAAGAATGCTCTCAAGAAGAAGCTAGGCTTGTGGCCCGAGAAGAGAAGATGGGAAATGAAGATCAAGCTCTCACAGCACATGCCAGGAAAGGCAAGTCCAAGAAGGAATCAACTCATAACAGAAGATCCTCACACCACCATTATCATAAAGATAAGAAATATCTCAGATGCTTCAATTGCAATGAGAAGGGACACTTTGCTTCAGATTGTCCCAAGAAGAAGAAAGACAACAACAACAACTTCAATAAGAAGAAGAAGAATAACAAAAGAAGATATCATGCTCATGCTGCCGAAGATGATGAACCCCCAAAGAAGAAGGCTAGGGCAGAAAGTAATAGTGATGATGACTCATCAAGTGAAGAAGAATATGTTCTAATTTCTGCTTTCACAGGTACTATCTCCCATGGTTGTAATGATTGGTTAATTGATAGTGGGGCTTCCAAACACATGACTGGGTTTAAGGAATATTTTGTGAATCTATCTGAACATGAATCACCCCATAAGGTGAAACTTGGGGATGATTATCAATACCCAATCAAAGGAAGTGGTGAAGCCTCCTACAACCTAGATTCTGGAAAATCTTTGAAGATGAAAGAAGTCCTTTATGTACCTGGGCTCAAGAAGAACTTACTCTCCATCTCTGCTTTGGATGCAAAAGGTATGAGGGTTGCATTTGTGGATGGCCAAGTCCTAATGTGGCCAAAGGGAAAGAACATAGATGATGCAGTAGTGATTGGAGAGCAAGAGGGAGGTTTGTATAAATTGAAGGGACAACCTAAACATGCCATGGTACATGAATCCATGGAGCCAAGTGAACTTTGGCATAGAAGACTTGCTCATATGCACTATAGGGCACTTCCAATTGCAAGCAAGGCTATAGAGGGTCTTCCTGAAATCAAGACCAAACATGAAGGTGTTTGCAAAGGATGTGCAAAAGGTAAGAACATTAAGAAGGCTTTCCCAAGCAGTGAAAGCAAGGCAAAAGATATCCTAGAAATCATCCACTCAGATATATGTGGTCCTATGTCATCCAGTTCTCTGAGTGGGTATGTTTATTATGTCTCATTTATTGATGACTTCTCCGGGAAGACTTGGGTATACTTCTTGAAGAACAAAGATGAGGTGTTTGATAAGTTTAAGGAATTCAAAACCTTGATGGAGAATCAAACCGACAAGAAGATCAAAACATTCAGATCCGACAATGGTGGAGAATTCACCTCAGGTGACTTCAAGAAGCTCTGCAGTGATTCAGGGATTAAGAGGGAGTTGACTACTCCTTATAA
Organism: Larix kaempferi; assembly: GCA_027924585.1. Taxonomy (NCBI): domain Eukaryota; kingdom Viridiplantae; phylum Streptophyta; class Pinopsida; order Pinales; family Pinaceae; genus Larix; species Larix kaempferi. Next base: position 4,049,457 of record BSBM01000755.1, on the reverse strand, counting down.
TCCTCAACAGAATGGAGTTGCAAAAAGGAAGAACAGAACTATCATGGAAGCAGCAAGGGAAATGCTACATGACCAGGATCTACCTATGCATCTATGGGCAAAAGAAGCTAGAACAGCTGTATATGTGTAGAACAGAACACCCCACAAGATATTGGACAACAAGACACCAGAAGAGGTCTTTTCTGGTAAGAAACCTGAAGTCATTCATCTCATAATATTTGGTTGTCCAGTATACACTCATGTTCCAAAGGAAAAGAGGACTAAACTAGATCCTTCAGGAAAGAAGGGTATCTTTGTGGGTTACAGTGAAAGCTCGAAGGCTTACAGAATATACTTTCCAAGGTTCAAGAAGATTGATGTCAGCAGGGATGTAACATTTGATGAAAACTTAGCATTCATCAAATCAAGGAAGGCACCTATCGAAGTTTATGAAGAACCTAAGGAAACTAGATTTCAAGACACTACCATGACTGAAGCAGTTCCATAAGTTGTTCGTGAGTTTGAAGATCCGCAAGAACCTGTAAATCCACCCGATGAGGATAACTCTCACAAGAGGAAACCTGCATGGGCTAGAGAGCTCATTCAAGATGCAGAAAGATTTGGCATTCTAGAAGAAGAACACGGAGCAAAGAAGAGGACCAAATCACATACCAGCAATGTTGCTTTACTCTGTGACATTATGAACAAAGAACCTTCCAGTTATGAAGAAGTAGCGGAAAAGAAAGAATGGAAGGATGCCATGGTTGAGGAATACCAATCAATAATGAAGAATGATGTTTGGGATGTTGTCCCAAGACCTAAAGAGAAGTCTGTTGTGACTTCCAAATGGATCTACAAAATCAAGCATGCTGCAGATGGCAGTGTAGAGAAATACAAGGCAAGATTCGTAGCTCGTGGCTTCTCTCAGAAAGAGGGAATAGATTATGAAGAAACTTTTGCACCTATAGCCAGGTATACTTCCATCAGAACAGTACTTGCCCTGGCTGCAGCGATGAAATGGAAAATACACCAGATGGATGTCAAGACTGCTTTCTTGAATGGTGTAGTTGAAGAGGAAGTATATGTAGAGCAGCCACTCGGTTTTGAAATACATGACAGGGAGTCATATGTGTGCAGATTGAAGAAAGCCTTGTATGGCTTGAAACAAGCTCCCAGAACCTCGTATGGTAGAATGGACAGTTTCTTATCTAGTTTGGGCTTTACCAAGAGTAAAGCGGATTCCAACCTTTATTACAAGGTTGAGGAAGGGAATCCTGTGGTTCTACTCTTGTATGTGGATGACTTATTTGTAATAGGAGATGACAGATTGATTGCAGATACGAAGAGGAAGCTTGCTGCTGAGTTCGATACGAAAGATTTGGGAATGATGCATTATTTCCTAGGTATGGAGGTGTGGCAAAGCGCAGGTGGGATTTTCCTTGGTCAAGGGAAGTACACAGTAGATATCCTGAAGAGATTCGGGATGATGGATTGCAAGGCCATGGCCCCACCTATGGCATTGAATCTAAAGCTTCTATGTGATGCTTCATCTGAGCCGGTTGATGTCTCTATGTATCGTCAGATGATTGGGTCCTTGATGTACCTGACGAACACGAGACCAGATATTTTCTTTGCAGTGAACACATTGAGTCAGTTCCTGACAGATCCGAGGAGTGTTCATCTGGTTGCTGTAAAGCATGTTCTGAGGTACCTGAAGGGTACAGTGGATTATGGGCTCAAGTATGAGAAGAATCAAAAATTTAACCTGCAGGGTTATGTTGATTCAGATTGGGCTGGCAGTGCTGCAGATAGGAAGAGCACATCTGGGTGCTGCTTCAGTATGGGATCAGGTGTGATCTCTTGGTTTAGCAGGAAGCAGTCCTGCGTAGCACTGAGTACAGCTGAGGCAGAGTATGTTGCAGCCTGTTCAGCTAGTTGTGAGGCAGTATGGCTACGGAAGCTACTATCTAAGTTATTTGATCTCCCGTTGGATGCTACTGGTATCTTCTGTGATAACCAGAGTTGTGTGAAGCTGTCCGAGAATCTAGTGTTTCATGACGGTTCGAAACACATAGAGATCAAATATCACTATATCAGGGATATGGTGCAGAGAGGAGCTATGAAGCTCCTGTATGTTGCGACGGACGAGTAGATTGCAGATGTGCTGATGAAGCCACTAGCCAGGGTGAAGTTTGAGTACTTCAGAGAGAGGCTTGGCATTCTTTAGATCGAGGACACTTCGAGGAAGAAGTGATGGACACATTTGCTGAAGCCATTCCAAGCATGTTGGAAGGAGGATCCTTCACATGGCTGTGGATGTAAGCGCTGGATGACGAGCATCAGGATGATGTTCTGGTTTCTACTTGGATATGATCAGTTGGATCATTTTTTTTATGCATCATGTTAGATGCTGGATATGATCAGTTGTATCATTTTTATATATGTATGTATGCATCATGTTGGATGTTGGATATGATCAGTCGGATCATTTTTATGTATGTATGTATGCATCATGTTGGATGTTGGATATGATCGGTTGGATCATGTGTATGTATTTTGTATAAGCATCATGTTGGATGCTTGGACCATGTATCTGTATATGTATCACGTGGATACATTGTATGATCAGGTGGATCATGTATTTGTATTTGTATCAGGTGGATACACTGTATGATCAGGTGGATCATGTATGATGATATGTATCAGGTAGATACTTGGTATGCATCAGGTAGATGCATTATATGATCAGGATGATTATGGATGACGAGCTTCAGGATGTTGCTCCAGGTGACATGCAGCAAGATGTTGCAGTGATGATCAGGATGATCACATGTACATCAGAATGATGTATGGTGAGTATCAGGTTGATACTCTGTGGCCGTGGAACAGGTTGTGCAGATAAGCATGTAATTTGTGCCCTGGGAGATTTGCAGATGGTCTTTCGAGGTTTTGCCTATGGCATGTAATTCGTACCCTGGGACATCTGGCAAATGCTCTTTCGAGGTTTTGCTTGGGAGGACATATAATTTGTGCCCTGGGAGATCTGCAGATAGTCTTTCGAGGTTTTGCCTATGGCATGTAATTTGTGCCCTGGGATATTTGGAAGATGCTCTTTCGAGGTTTTGTCCTATGGCATGTAATTTGTGCCCTGGGAGATCTGATAGGTTGAGCCGTGTGCTCGTAATTAGTCCTGGGATGCTCTTTTGAGGTTTTTCCATGACCACATGTAATTTGTGCCCTGGGAGATCCGATAGGTTGAGCCTTGCGCTCGTAATCAGTCCTGGGATGCGATTTCGAGGTTTTGTGGTGACCACATGTAATTTGTGCCCTGGGAGATCCGATAGGTTGAGCCTTGTGCTCGTAATCAGTCCTGGGATTCTCTTTCGAGGTTTTGTGGTGGGGTCACATGTAATAAGTCCTGGAGATCTGGACAGGATGAAAAAGGCCTCAGATGCTCTTTAGGGTTCTTGCTAGTCAAGAGACTCTTTTAAGGTTTTGTGACGCACGTAATAAGTCCTGAGATTTCCACAGTATGGCCAATGATGATGAAGACCTGCAGGTGGTGGGCCTACATCCAGTATGAAAAAGGACTAGCTCTGTAGAACTTCCTATGACGAGTAGAGTCAAAGATTGGTTGAGATAGTAGCACCAGTGGCGATGATGTTGACGATGCATCGATGACGATGATCCCGAGAAGAAGACTTGTCTAGCAGATCTGTGTCGAGAAATACCTTCCTAGTTAAGAGGGAGTGTTGATGTATATGTAACTTCGGAATGTATTTCATCTGTGTATTTTATATATATTTATTGTACCCTTATAAGAGATGCGTCATTCCTCTATAAGGAAGTGTTGTCATGTGGATTGACAAGTGTCGCAAGTGTGTGTACTTGCCGATGGGTTATTAGACCACCATGTGTGGGGTCGGCCCTGAAATATATATTATAATGTGGATGTACCTAGCTAGACAAGTCGGCCCCATAAGGTCACTGGGCAAACAGATTAGTATAAATAGAGATCAAGTGATCTCTATTTAGATCACTCGGAAAAGTATCTCACTCTCACTCAGAAAGTGGCGCACTAGTGAGGAGGAGGATCATCTACTACTAGGAGACTATCTCAGTGTATTTTGGTTGTACTTTGGTTGAGCCATTGCTCTCTCTATCTCTGAGGAAGTCGTGGGGTTTTTCACCTTAGGGTTTTCCCCACGGAAACTCTGTGTCTCTTGTCTCTCATGCTTTTGATTCTTGTGATGCTTGTCATGCTTATTGTGATTGTCATGCATTGATATACTGTATATGTTATTCTCTCAGCAAAGATCCTAGAGTATTGTGAATTAATGCTCAAAATTTAACACTCCTATGGAAGTTTTACACACAAAAACATAAGCTTGTACAACCACAATTGCATATTTACACATAGATGTTCCAACACATGAACATCAGATACAATATGAGGACAATGTTGTGGATATTCATTATTAATGGTTGGTAGCAGTAAATATACTGATGGGAACAACATTACAATAATAGATATCTCTTACAGCAGCTCGAACCTCATGGAACACATAGATAGAAATGTAGAGGTGCACCCCCCCACCAGAAGAGATGTCGAATAGAGCAGATCCGGTAAAATGATGATATCGCGGGCATACAGAAACCTTTTTGGGTGCAAAAAAATGTGTTCATTACTGGAAAATAATCTACAGAAACAATGGCATAGGTCTCATAACCCAAAAATTCACATAACTACCAGAACTAGAAGTTCATTCTCGGCCCATCTACATCGTTCCAAGCTCTAAATCGATAGAAAACAACTCCAAATGATAGATATGCCTCCCAAATCATGCCCTTAGTAATATGTACATTATATCCATCCCAAGAGATATGTATGCAATAAAAATGGGATCCACTAGTGCACCCTCCAATCTCTGAAAACAATAGCAACTAACACTATGTGAGAGCAAGTGTGCCCTCCACACTGGAAACACTGGGAAACCAACACAATGGAAACACTGGAATACTAATGAATATTCATATCTGCAATAAAAATCACAATATACTCTGATTAATGAATCTTGGTAGAAATATCTGGATGATCTTTCTCAACACCTACAATGAAGTCCAAATGAAGAGATCCAGATGATCTCTCCTCTCACACTATCTAGGGTGGAATCTTTCACCACCGAAACCAATCACAAATGAAAGGGGCACATATCCCAAGCTTGAAAGCCACAAGATCTATTCAATTCAAAATTACAAATGCCAAAAATTCCTCCAATAGGTGCCCTTAGCCTCCTTTTATAATTATTCATTCATCCTTCCATATTTTTCTCTCTCAAAAATATCAATAAAATATTAATAAATATTATTTTCATGAGAGAATTATTCTTTGGCACACATTAACTTCCTCTCTAATGTTATTTTTGGTCTCATGGATGCTTTGGCTTCCTTGGAATTCAAATTAGAGATGATTTCCTTGGTTTTGGGGAAGCTACACTATCTTGTGGGCCCACTCTTCCCTCATGCACCCTCCTTGGCTAAATTTAGGACATGTGCTTGTCATAGTTTGTCATAGATTTTGTCATAGATGTCATAGTTGTCATAGATTGTCATAGATTACCATAGATGTCATAGATTTGCTATTTTTAGCCTGAGGAGTTACAATTCAAGAGATGCCTTCATGAGAGGATTCTTTCCAACTTGTATGGAGGTTACACCTCATGGGGGACCCACTTATCCTCTAAGGTGATGTCCTCTTCCATATACTCTCAAAATGATTCCTTACTTCATAAATTTTTCCTTGGACCTTGGTTTTTCCATAATGCCTCATGACCCCAAATCACCACTTTACAATTCTTCTTTAATTTTTCCAAGTGACTTTAGATCATTGAATTCCTTAGTCCCATGGAGTGGTCCATAGTGAAATATTGGGGATATTACATTAGGAAAGATAGGAACCTTTACTCATTGATTTTTGTTGCTCCTAAATGCTTGAGAATCCATGGATTGATGTTGCAGGAGGCTCTCCAATAACATACAGTAGGTTGGACTCTTTCTACACACACTGGTAAGCACTATAACGGTTAGATTTTCTAAGGGAATTGTGGACAGTGAAGGGAAATGTTTCCCTTGTGTTGTGTTGGGAAATAGAAAAGAGTGCCATGGTTGGGATGACTCAATGTGATCCATGTAAATGCTTAAAGGTGGGAAGTTTGGCTAAGCATGAGAGAAAATGGGTTGTGGGTTGAGAGAGAAAATCATGTAGGTGTTTCATTTTCCCTGATGGCCTCATAGCCTGACTTAGGGGTGGTATTTTTAGTTGATACCTATGGCTGGGTGGAAAACCGTTCTTACACAGCCAGTTGCTTGGATATCTTTTGTTAAAAGATAAGTATTCTCTTTACATATGAATGTGGAATTTTTATTTTTTTTTGTGATGAATGTGCTTGATTATACATTATGTGTGTGTGTGGATGTATTTAGTTCCATTTTGTTTTACATTCACAATTTTTTCTCATGCATTTCTTATTTATGAATTTGTATTATAACTCATGGGGCAGAATTTAGAAACCTTTAATTTGTAAATACCCCCTCCTATGGTCGGAATGATGGATGGAGACATGACTAAGTGGCATCAAAGCTATTCATTGCAGCACAGAGGTTGTATGGGCCAAAATCCACAGTTACAAGTAGCAATTAGAGCTGCACAAGAAATGTTGACAAAATACTCTATGAAAATATGTGGTTTTAATTGATAGAGGGTATTTTAATAAAGCCATGAGTTAGATATAGTTGTTTATCAATAGGAATGGTATATTGGGTTAAGGAAATTTGAACATTTTTAAAATTGTAGAGTTATCAGTTGAAGATTTTCAATTCTTTTAAGCGATTGAGATATTTCCATAATGGAGGAAAGATTCGATGTAGTTTCATAATAAACCCTATCCTGAAATTGAAAGTTTTTATATTTATGAAAAAATTGAAAATTTGGGAAACCACATTGGATGAATGCACATATGGCAAGACTGAAACAAGGTCATTGGAAGAAGCTTATCACAAGATACGCTTTCCGGTGTTATCCCATGATTCTAATGGGAATGGTCTGATGTGATGAGCCTGATAGTTATATTGGGATCGGTTCATCAGAGGCTAACCATCAGGAAAAGCTACTGAACACAAATGCAGAGGATCTTGATGGATTAGAAGTCTAATGTCATACTAGAGCCGACATAAAGGAAGCGCCTCATCATATAATGCTACTGAAGGTGAATGTAAGAGATCTCGATGGAATGACGATTCCTAATGGATCATATCCCGACAACTCAGAGAAGCCACATCGGAGGTAGACCATCTAGAAGTGCTCCCAAAATTATATGTGAGAAGTTCCAATGGATCAAAACCTGAGAGTTAGGGAAGGCCTCATAAGAGGTAGGATTTTGGAAAGTCCTCATTAGAGGAGGACCATTAGGAAGTAATCCTAATAGAGCATGCGAGGGATTCCGATGGATTAGAATTTCAAAAAGTGTTGTGTAAAATAAATTTCCTATTGAAATTTCCCAATGCGATCGGACATTGGTTGTCAGTCGATCGGGAAAATAGAAAATTGGCAACATGAACTCATCCTAATGGGGAAATCCTGATGCGATTGGGATTTAATCTATAAATCGAATAGAGGCCATCAGAGCGCAAAACATTGGGAAATGTAGAACAATTTCGATGGGAGAAAGATAATGTGATGTAAAATCAGTGGATAGGGCAAGTACAATGTAATGAAGACAACTACACGAACAATGTTGGAAAAAATTATGGAGCCCAAAAATTGTTTTGGACATAACATGAGCAGTGTATCTCAGAATATGATGATACCTATAGCATTACGATACCATTGAGGAGGGCTGTAGAATTTCCAGTGAGGGGCAGGGACCCATTATGCTCCAGTTTTACAAAACATTTGAAATATTGGTTTTGAAATATCAGTATCCAGTGACCTTTCGGGGGCTCTGTTGGGGATGAATTTGTTATGGTGTAGTCGTGGTCTAGGAACACATATAAATATAGTGGCTTATGACCAAATTCCAAAAGGTGTGAACCCTAGGTGCAAAAGAAGGCCAAAATCCACTATTCTAGGGCACTTTTTGGGGATTTCGAAAAACTTGGAGGAGGAAAAAGTGACCCTCGTATTATGAACTTGATATTTTACCTACTCATCAAAATGAACAACTTTTAATAGAGAATTTTTTTCCATAGATGCTCGATTTGGGAGATAACAGTTTTTGGAAAATAAACCAAGACTGGAAAAGATGCAAAAGTCAAAAGTAGTCAATTCCATAAATTTATAGAAATTGACTGGAGCATCAAATCAGGGATCTCAAAGTTGCTAAGTAATCCTTGTCATGGATATTATCAGTTTCCAATAGAAAAACATTTCTAGTTCTCCCTAGATTTTCTTCTACAGGTGGATAAAATCAACCTCTTAAGCTAAATGCACTTGCAGGAAAAGTGCATAATTAGGCAAAATTAGCAATTTTGAAAGGTTGTAACTTTCAACTACGAGGTCAGAATGAAGCGGGAAGATAGTCATTAGAAATCTTATCCATAGGGTAACAATTGTGCATAGTCATATTCTTAAAGGGGTGGATTCAAATGTTTATAAAAAATGAATAGAAAAGTGCATGTAGGTTTGATTTGACAAAAAATATCAATATGGACGGTAGTTCCCATAATGCATGAAAACTTAATTTTATGATTTTTCCAGGAATGTAATGAAGCTAAAAAGTGTGCTTATATGAACACTTTTGTAGATACCATATCATATCAAGGTCAGTTAAGGTTCAGCATTCAGTATAGTGCAATTTGGGAAAGCCTTTGGTCTTGGTTGGGCTAACAATACCATCATCATGGATAATGCACAAGATCCTTATGCAGTTGAAGCATATGCCATGGGAGAAAATATACACATTGAGAGTGTAGAGACATTATATAATGGTCTAATAAATCAAGTAACTCCCCCATATATTACAAAAACCATGAGAGGCCTAAAAGTGGAATTACAAAGTTGTAGGGTTGATAATGGGAGGTTTATCAGAGCTCAGGAAGAACATAACCAATTGAATGCATCCATGATCCAAATATTAATAAAAATTCAGAGAAAGATTCACCATGGTAAGCACTCAAGAAATGAGGAAAAGAGTGGGAGTATCTCAAGGAGTCATTCTCACAAGAGGTTCCATAGCTCAAGAAGGGTTTCTAGATATAGGACCTATGCTCCAAAATTCTCTTCCAATGAGTCATCTGCCTCTAAAGACTCCATGAGAGGTTCAATCTCTACATCTCATGGGAATAAGAGGAAGAGGCCTATCAAGAATAACTCACATGGGGAATTTTGAAAGGCCAAAACTCCTGCTTTTGATGGTGAAATAAAATATAGTCAAGGAGCTAAAGCTTGGATTATGGGGAAGAGGAAGTATTTCCAATTCCAAGACTAATCTAAGAACATGAAGTCAAGGGTGGATATATTTAATTTGAAAGGAGGATCATATGTATGGTGGGATCACCTTAGACAAGCCAAGATATCCACTTCAATGTTGGTGATGTGGAGAGGATCGTTTGCTTAGAAATTGTCCACGTCGAAATGGGAGTGCCAAGAATGTTCACAACATCCAAGAGGATGAAACTATGGGTGAGGTAGCAAGGACCGTCCCTAGAATATATGTTGCACTAGAGGACTGTCAAGCAAACCATCAATCGATTGTGGTTGAGGTTGAAGGGAATATTGCTAAGCAAACTATTTCTATTTTAATTGACCCTAGATCTACTCATAGTTATATCACTCCTAAAGTTGTTGAAATTTGTGCTTTTGAGAAAACAAATCATGGCTAGTCCAACTATCCATTGGAACCAAGAGGAAAGTTAGTGAAGTGGTGGAGAAATGTCCATTAGAAATGGATGGACTTTTCACATGTGAAAATCTAAATATTTTTCCACTTGGCTCTTATTATGTCCTCATTGGAATGGATTGGTTGGAAGCACATAAAGTTAAACTTAATTGCTACAGCAAGAAGACCTTTGAACCATGGAAAATTTTAGGGGTTAATCTTAGTCCATGGGCTAAATTTAGGGGTTTTAAAATCTTAATGGGATAATTTTTTATTAAACACCCATTAGGTATGTTAGCCTGTATTTTATTTATTTATTTTTAATGAATAGGAGGTTATCCCCATCGAATTTAAAAAGGGGATCCAAGATAAAACAATTTTGCTGCTCTAAAATTCGATTTAATCCTATGTTCGCCCACGAAAATCGCTAGGAAACTCCCATTCGCCCCTTATTTCCAGAAATTGTAGTTGCTTGGGGATCTTTCACCTTCTATCGATCATGTAAATCGAAGTCGGGTTTACATTTGTGGGCCCTTGTATTAACATCGATTCTATTTTTCGTCGTGATGAAAATTTTCATTATTGTTTTTTTCCAAGAATATTTCTAGAGTATGGTGAATTTATATGTATTGTGATAGTTAGAGTGAGGTACCGAACTACCACCAAAAGAGGGCTTGTTATGTAATGATTTATTAAGATTTATCTCATTTTTATTATTTTTTGTATATGTTTTCCTATTACTATGTATGGTTTTATACTTTATCAAAAATTTCACCAAGACTTCACAAGATTTTATAATTTAGTAAAAGATTCTCCAAGACTTTACAAGGTTTTATAATTTAGTGAAAGGTTCACCAAGATTTTACAAGTTTTTATAATTTAGTGAAAGAATTTCCAAGATTTTACAATATTATATAATTCAATGAGAGATTCGCCAAAAAATTATATATACATAATATAACATTGATAAAATAGCCTTCATATTTTCTTATATATCATGGGGATGTGCCCATTTATTACACATAGAAATTAAAGAGGGGTTCTTAAAATATTTCGTGCTTTGAATTCATTGATGAATAAGGGAGCATGAGGATTGTAAACGAAATTCCAAAGGTGATTTGCATTAGGAATATTTCAACCTTGCAACTAAAGAAGTATTGTAGAAAAGGTTGTCAATTATATGTAGCCCATGTAGTGGGTATAACAGAAAATTAAGTTCCTAAGTTGGAGGACTATTGAGTCTTGTAAGAATTGAGGGATGTGTTTCCCAATGAAGTGCCAAGACTTCCTCCAAAGAAGGATACTGATTTCACAATTGATCTTGTGCCAGGATCTGCACCAATGTCCAAGACACCTTACAGAATGAGTACACCAGAATTGTTGGAGCTAAAAATGCAATTGCAAGAGTTGTTGGAAAAGAAGTACATACAACCAAGTGTGTCTCCATGGGGAGAACCCATGTTATTTGTGAAAATAAAGAGGGAACACTCATTTTATGTATTTATTATAAACAGCTGAATAAATTTATAGTGAAGAATAAGTACCCTTTACCTCGAATTGATTATCTATTTGATCAAATGAAAGGGGAAAAGGTATTTTCAAATATTGATTTGAGGTCTGGTTACCATCAAGTGTGAACCAATGAAGAATACATCCAGAAGATGGCCTTTAGAAGAAGGTATGGACACTATGAGTTCATGGTGGTTCCATTTGGTCTCACTAATGCACCAGCTACATTCATGTGTCTCATGAATAGTGTTTTCAACAAGTATTTGGACAAGTTTGTTCTTGTTTTTCTAGATGACATTCTTATTTATTCAAAGAATGAAGAGGAGCATGAGGAACATTTGAGAATGGATTTGAAATTGCTAAGAGAGCATAGTTTGTATGCAAAGCTACGCAAATGTGATTATTTGGGTCATAATATTTCATAGGGAGGAATATCAGTGAATCCATAAAAGATTGAGGCCATTATGAATTGGCCAACTCCAAAGAATGTGACAGATGATGAGGTCATTTATGGGTTTTATCGGTTATTATAGAAGATTCATTGAAGGATTCTCCAAGGTTGTACACCCCATCAATTATTTTCAAAAGAAGGGGATAAAATTTGAGTGGGCACAAAAATGTGAAGGAAGCTTCCGGCTGTTGAAGGAGATTCTTACAAATGCTCCAATTTTAAAAATTGTGAACCTCGAAAAGGATTTTGGGGTGTGTACCAATGCATGTAAACAGAGAATTGGAGAAGTTCTTATGCAAGACAATCATGCGGTATGTTATGAGTCAAGAAATTAGAAAGAACATGAAAAGAATTATGATACCGATGATTTAGAGCTTGTTGTCATAGTGCATGCTTTGAAAATGGGGAGGCAATATTTGATGGGAAGGAAATTTTATCTTAGGACATACCACTATGGTTTGAAATATTTGTTTGAGCAGCCAACACTAAATGAAAGGAAAGTTAGATGGATAGAATTCCTATGTGAATTTGATTTTGAGATCAAACAAGTAAAGGGAAAAGAAAATAAAGTGTTTGATGCACTCAACAAAAAAATGCATGTAGTATCCATTAGCATTTTCCAATCGAATTTGAAGCAAAAGATTGTTGACTCTCTTGTTGAAGATGAGCATTATGTGCAAATAAAAGACAACTAAAACAACTGACTTTGGAGATGAGGTATGAAGGTTATCATTTGGAAGATGATGGATTTATTACTTATAAAAATATAATGTATATTCCTAATGTGGAAGACTTGAGGAGAATTATTATGGATGAAATCCATAAAATGCCATATTCTAGTCACCTAGGATACCAAAAAACAATTGCTATAGTAAGGAAGCAATATTTTTGGTTGGGAATGAAGAAAGACATTGCTGAGTATATCTCTAAATGTATGAAATGTCAGCAAGACTTGAAGGCTAAGCATCAACACCCAAAAGTCTTATTGCAGTTGTTGCTAATTCTGGAATGGAAATGGTAAGTAGTGACTACGGATTTTATTACTAAATTTCCAACTACTTCAAGGAAGCATGATTCCATCATGTTTGTGGTGGATAAGCTGTCTAAGGAAACAAATTTTATTCCAATTAAATCTACTTACAAGGTTGATGAGATAGTTGTTGGAACATAAATCCATCTGGACCATAGGTTAAAACACTTTCATTAAGTTCCTATGTGATTAGATGTGATGTTTCATGTGTTAGACTACCAAAGTCAATAGTCTAGGTGTCTTGGACCATAGTTGTCCACATTTTTCAACTTTAGACTATTGGAGCACCCACTATTCCATTCTGATCCTGCTTTTACATCCCAGAGCGCACCTTCTGCGTTATTCCTTCTTTTATGAGTTAAAGATAGCTTTTCACTGCTTTTCAGATAGATTAGGATAAGGAAGTTGCACTAGGATCCGTTTGGGAAAGCTTGCTACTTTTTTCCTTACACCACTTCCATCTTTTTCTCCAAAAAGCCACTCTTTAGCTGATTTTGTGTCACTCATGGTCCATCGAGCCTTTACTTTCCCATTCGTGACCTCTAGCATAGAGTTGGATATAGATACTTGTCTAGATCGGGGATTTAGTCTATTATAAGCATGTTTTTTTGTGAGCCATTCGAATTGCCTTTAGTGCATTCGATTTTATATCCTGAGGTATTATTAATTGTATTCTCATTAATGAATATGATAAATATGGAATTGACATCAACTGTGTTCAGTCTCACATATTTTTTCTTTAGTTTTTCTTCTCAATTATGCTAATCTCTGAGTAATTTCTTCGTGAGGACTTCTCTGTTTCCAGATCTTGGCTTGTAGAATTACTACATGGTATCAGAGCTCAAGAACTCATAGCTTAGATCTAGATGATTCTTCCAGTATAAGTTTCAGAGTTTGTTTTGCAGGTACACATCTTCTTCAATGGATTCGAATTCAGTTCCTCCTCTTACACCATTCAATTATGTCGAGTAGAAGCCAAAGATGAGTGCATATCTTAAGAGCCATGATCTCTTTGATTTGTCTGTTGGTGTTGTGAGTGAGCCAAAATCCTCGGAAGAGAAAAATTATTGGTTTAATGACTGTGATAGAGATTTTGGCGCAATGTGTTTAGCCATATATTCAAGGATGCACTACCTCATTGATATTGTTGATACTCCAAGTGATCTCTTGTGCATTTTAGACAAAGAAATTGGAATGCAAACTGATGAGGATGAGACAATCCATGTGGATGTACTGCGTACCATAGATACCTCCTCAAATCAGCTCATTGATGTCACCAATGCCTTGGCCACAAGCTTTTTTTATGAAGTTGTTCGTGAAGATCAAACTGCAGAATCTTCAACACTAGTTCCTGAATTTGAAGAGACATCCTCTTTTGGTACACAACCTGATGTTGTCGATGAAGGAGATACAAGAAATGGAGTTGATTTTGTTGAAGAGATGTCCATCCATTCTCACATGTTCTCTCATAAGTCTTCTATTCTTAATTCTAAGCGAGATAAGCCAATTTATGCTCTAGAATCTGAAGAGGTTTATGAATCCTCTCTTTCACATGAGTCTGTTGGTGTGTAGAATGATGATCTACTAGATATTTTGGAAGTTAGATCAGATTTTGGAGCTGATCCATTCACACTCCTTGGTCACATGCTTTCAATGAATTCCTATTTGATCATTGGCACATATTCTTAGAGTTGCACTGAAGATGGAGGACATTACCATTTGCTCGGGTTTAAGTCTCAAGCATATTTTGGTGATTTTGGTTCTGATCTCACCCCTGTTGGTTCAAAGGAGATCTCAAGGAACCATCTACTTAATCTTGGAGCTGATTGCAACTTTATTGCTTTGGAGTTGATGTTTCAAGTCTCTACATTTGGTCCTAATATGATCATGAATTCAAGGGACCATCTATCAATTCTTGGAGCCAATTTAACTTCCATTGATTAAAAGTTCAAGTTTCAAGAGAAATTGGATATGATTGGAGCTGATCCTGCCTCGTGTGGTTTGAAATTCAAGTTACGGAATGGTCTGCATATTCACGGATTTATTCTGATCAAGTTTGGTTCAAAGAGCTTCCAGATTCACTTGCATACACTAATGTAGAATTCAAGCACATGTTTTTGGAGCATGATCCACTTATTCCCAAGAGGAAGATACCTCCAGACATCTGATCAATTTCACACCTACTTGAGTTTGGTGCAGCATTAAGTTTTGGTGTGCACATGTCCATTTTTTAGGGAGGGTTTTGTTCCCATGAGGTTTTCCCTGTTTCCTCAATTTACATGGGCATAATAATTGTAAAGGGGTGACCATAAGCCTTTGTTGCTTGGTCCCTAATACTCACACTAAGTCAGTATTAAGGTGGGGTGTTGGAACATAAATCCATCTAGACCATAGGTTAAAACACTTTCATTGAGTTTCTAGGTGAATAGATATGATGTTTCATGTGTTAGGCTACCAAAGTCAATAGTCTAGGTGTCTTGGACCATAGTTGTCCACATTTTTCAACTTTAGACCATTGGAGCGCCCACCATTCCATTATGATCCTGCTTTTACATCCCAAAGCCCACTTTCTGCTTTATTCCTGCTTTTCCAAGTTAAAGACAGCTTTTCACTACTTTTCAGATAGATTAGGATAAGGAAGTTGCACTAGGATCCATTTGGGAAAGCTTGCTACTTTTTTCCTTACACCATTTCCATATTTTTCTCCAAAAAGCCACTCTTTATCTGATTTTGTGTCACTCATGGTCCATCAAGCCTTTAATTTCCCATTCATGACCTCTAGCATAGAGATGGATATAGATACTTGACTAGATTGGGGCTTTAGTCTATTATAAGCCTGTTTTTTTGTGAGCCATTCCAATTGCCTTTAGTGCATTGAATTTTATCTCATGAGATGTATTATTAATTGTATTATCATTAATGAATATGATAACTATGGAATTGACATCAATTGTGTTCAGTCTCACATATTTTTGCTTCAGTTTTTCTTCTCAATTATGCTAATCTCTGAGTAATTTCTTACTGAGGACTTCTCTGTTTTCATATCTTGGCTTGTAGAATTCCTACAACAGCAAGAATATTTATGAAAGAAGTATTCAAGTTGCACAGGTTACCCAAAACAATTGTATCCAACCGTGATAAGAATCAAGTGCATAGGGAATTCAATGTTGGGGATCCTGTTTACCTCCGAGTAAGGCCAAGGAAAAGTTCATTGAAGCTTGGAAGTCATGCCAAGCTATCAACAAGATATTGTGGGCCATTTAGAGTGCTTGAGAGGAGACTCGGGTCAGTTTCATATAGGATCGCATTACCTGCGAACACAAGATATCATAATGTTTTTCATGTTTCTTTGCTTAAAAAATATGTACATGATCCTAACCATGTGATTGATTAGGATGTGATATAGGTGGAACCCGAGGGAGAGTTCCAAACAAAACCACTATGCATCCTCGACAACAAGGTAAAATTGCTCTGAAATCGAGCCATTGGATAGGTAAAGGTGTAGTGGAAGCACTTTGGTCCCGATGAGGCTACATGGGAGCTAGAGGATGCCATGAGAGAGACATACTCATTTTTGTTCTGATTTTGAGCAAACACTGAGGATAATGTTATTCGAAGGGGGAGGGATTGTAATACCCCCAATTTGACTTGGAATATAATAGATCAAATTATGTAAATGATGTAAATATGCTATTATGGATTCGTAGTGGTTGGCTTGTCATGCTAAATCAAAAGCTATGTAAATATTATGTTGGAAAAATAATAAAATGGTCCAAATTCCAAGATGGTTGTGTAAAGAGCACTAAAGGGACTATGATTCCACTAGAGGGGAAGAGGAATGGGGGCCTATGAGAGATTAAATCCTCTATTGCCAAGTGTTAACCTTATAAATCATCCATTTGTTTCCATGTGCCTTAAATGAACCAATTACTTATGTTTGACTATTAAATCCATTCATTGAATGCATGTGTGAGGTTGGTGGGGAATGTCTTCTCATGTGGTTATGGAAGCATGGGATGAATATACTTCTATGATTGTTGTAAGAGTCTTATCTTCTATGGTCAGAAGTTTATGTCAATTGTCTTTTTCACCATCCTCTCATCTCCTTTGGAGTCTACCAATTATTCTCATACAAATTTTTACAATAGATTTTACAGTAGGTAGAGTTTTCCTCTGGCTGTTCATTCCATTGACATTACCATTACCGAACTATGAAACAACAAAAAATTTGAATTGTGAACAGAAAATTTCAAACATTAGAGAAAAGATATGGTTGTAGGTGAGCATAGAGGCTACAGAAGATAAGAACATTTACCCATTGGGTTTTTTTGCTCCTAAATGCTTAAGAAGCCATGGATTGATGTTATAAGAGGTTCTCCAACAACAAATAATAGGTTGGACTCTGTATACACACATTGGTAAGCACTACAAGGGTTGGATTTCCTTAGCGAATTATGGAGTAATGAAGGGAAATGCATTCCTTGTGTTGTGTGGGGCAATAGAAAAGAGTGCCATGGTTGGGATGGCTGAGTGAGATCCCTTTAAATGCTCAGAGGTGGTTAGTTTGGATAAGCATGAGAGAAAATGGGTTGTGTACTAAGAGAGAAAATCATGTAGGGATTTCCTTCACCCTAGTGGCCCCATAGCCCAACATGGAGGTGGTATATATAGTTGATACCTACGGTTGAGTGGAAAATCACTCTTACATAGCCACTTGCTTGGATCTTCTTTGTTAAAAAATAAGTATTCTCTTTATATATGGATGTGAAATGATTTTATTTTCCGTTGTGATGAATGTGCTTGATTATGCATGATGTGTCTGTGTGGATGGAGTTTCATTTCCATTGTGTTTTACACTCGCGAATTTTTCTCATGCATTTCTTATTTATGAATTTGTATTATAGCCCATGGGGCAGAATTTAGAAACCTGTAATTCATAAATACCCCCTCCTATGGTCATAATGATGGATGGGGACATGACATGCATTTAAATAAATCCATTGGTGTATAATTTATAATAAAGCATCGGTGTAGTGCATTTAAATAAATGCACCGGTGTAAAATATTTAATAAATATGTCATGTTGTGTATTGCTAAGGAACGCATCGGTGTGTTTTACCTACATAATTTCACTCCAAAAAGAAAACATTCGCTAAAACCTCTAGCCACCTAGATTTTTTTAGTTATAATAAATTTCCATTACAACCTCTTCCAAAACATATGTTACCATGTGCAGAGGTTTTTTGAATAATTTTCCCAACCTTGTAATTCAAAAAAAAATATGTTAGAAGGTGTTTAAGAATATGTTAGAAAAACAGGATCGCAGAGCAATAACAATAAACAGAAATGCAAATATAATCACACACATTACAAGAGAGACACAGATATATCGTGGTTCACCCAACTTGGGCTACGTCCACACTGAAGTTGCCAGTCCTTATTATTATTCCGTCCAGCAGAGTGAAGGGATACAACCTGCAGCACAGCCGCTGCACTTCCTCTTCAATGTCTCACAGTCTCTCTTCTGATCTCAGAGATATTTACAATGCATAAAACCTAATACATCAACCCTAGCCGTATTACAATGTCTTTCTTTTATAAGAGAAATACAATGGGAAAATACCACAGGATACCCAAAACCATGGGCCCAAAAACTGTTAGCGAAAACAGCCCCGAACCCCAAGGTAGGGGAATGAGTGTACAGTCCTCTAGGGTGCACGGTTGTGACAATATCATCTATGAGACTGGAAGATCTAGCTCCACAACCAACAATCTCCCACTTGGATACTGATCACCGCAACTCCACCGCTACTGCACTTGCTGGACTTGGACTTGGCAAATTTCTCCTCTTCACCTTCATGCTAGAAGGCCAACTGAAACCGAGCAAGAAATCAGTTTCTCTCTGGTCACTACCTTTGTGAACATGTCTGCAGGATTCTGGCTAGTGTGTATCTTTTCCAGCTTCAACAATTCATCTTCTAGAACAGACCGTATGAAATGGTACTTGAGTTGTATATGTTTAGTCCTGGAATGGAATGTTGAGTTCTTTGCAAGATAAATGGCACTCTGGCTATCACTATACAACCTGCTATCCTTCTGCTTCTTACCCAATTCCTCCATAAACCTCTGCAACCAAATCATCTCTTTATTAGTCTCTGTAATAGCAACATACTCTGCTTCCATTGTTGAAAGTGCAACAACCTTTTGCAATCTCGAAATCCAACTTACTGTTGTTCCACCTACAGTAAACACATACCCTGTGGTGCTCCTCCTGCTATCCTTATCACCTGCCATATCTGCATCAACATATCCCTGTAGAACAGTGTCTGAACCTCCAAAACATAATGCCTGAGTGGTAGTACCTCTCAAGTGCCTGAGAATCCACTATACTACCTTCCAATGTTCTTTACCTAGATTGTTCATATATCTGCTCATAACTCCCACTGCTTGTGCAATATATGGTCTTGTGCACACCATGGCATACATCAAGTTGCCAACTGTTGATTGATAGGGAATCTTGGACATGTAATATGTCTCTTCATGTGTCTTGGGACACATTTCCTTAATTATACTGAAATGGCTGGCCAAAGGTGTACTTATTGGTTTTGCATTCTGCATTCTGAACCTCTCCAACACCTTTTGTATGTACTCACTATGAGACAATGTCAATTTGTGATTTTTTTTTATCTCTCGTTATTCTCATACCAAGGATTTGCTTTGCAGCACCCAAATCCTTCATCGCAAATGAATTAGCTAGCTTCATTTTCAGTACATTTATATCGTGCATGTTAGACCCTGCAACAAGCATGTCATCCACATACAATAACAAGATAATATATCTTTCATTGTCTAGCTTCTTGAAATAAACACAGTGGTCAGAATGGCATCTACTATAACCTTGTTCTATCATAAACCTGTCAAATTTTAAATACCACTACCTTGGAGCTTGCTTCAAGCCATACAAGCTCTTCTTCAACCTGCATACCAAATCCTCCTTCCCTTTGACCTCATACCCTTGTGGTTGCTGCATATATATCTCTTCCTTCAAATCCCCATGGAGAAAGGTTGTTTTTACATCTAACTGTTCAAGATGCAAATATTCTACCACCACTAGACTTAAGACAGTCCTAATTGAAGTTATCTTAACAACAGGAGAAAATATTTCATCAAAATATATACCTTTCTTCTGTGCAAACCCCTTTACAACAAGTCTGACCTTGTGCCGCTTCTTACCTCCTTCTTCTTCCTTCAACCTGTAAATCCATTTGTTCTACAATGCTCTTTTACCAGCAGGAAAATGAACCAAATCCCAAGTCTGGTTTCCTACCAATGAATCCATCTCCTCTCCTCATTCATGCCTTGCTCCCATTTCTTCGTAGTTTGCACCTGCATTGCTTCTTCATAACACTCTGGTTCACCAGCATCAGTCATCAATAAATAATACATTGAAGGAGAGTATCATTCAGGGAGTCTACTTAACCTGGTAGATCTTCTTGCAATTGCAGGAGTTTCAGGTACTTGTTGTTGTTCTTGATTTTCTGGCACCTTTGGAACTTCATTTTCTTTAATTTCATCAAGTACTGTGTACTCTATGTTTTCCTTTTCTTGTTTCTTTCCCTGCAACTGATCTTTATACATGACCTTTTCATTGAATATCACATCTCTACTCCTAATGATTTTGTTATTTTCATAATCCCATAAGCGATAACCAAAATCATCAACCCCATATCTAATAAAGGTACATTTCTTGGATTTAGCTTCAAGCTTTGTTCTATTATCTTTCTCAATATGGACAAATGCTTCACAACCAAACGTTCTCATAAATGAGTAGTTTATCTTTTTACCTGTCCATGCCTCCTCTAGAATACCACCATCCAAAGCACTTGAAGGTCCTATGTTTATTAAATAAACAACAGTATTTACAGCATCCGCCCAAAACTGTAAGGGCAACCCTGCATGCAATCTCATACACCTTGCACGCTCCATGATCGTTCTGTTCATCCTTTCAGACACACCATTTTCTTGTGGTGTTCCTGGGACTGTCTTCTCTCTACGAATCCCATGGTATGAACAGTAACTATCAAACTCCTTGCCGCAGTACTCACCTCCATTATCAGATCTGAGACACTTCAACCTTTTTCCTGTCTCATTCTCAACCAAAGCTTTCCACTTCCTAAAAGTAGCAAACACAACAGATTTATGTCTAATGCAATAAACCCAAGTTTTCATAGTTGCATCATCAATAAATGTAACATAATAATGAGAGCCACCAAGAGATTGTATCTAAGCCGGTCCCCATACATCTGTATGCACAAGCTCTAACTTTTCACTCTTCTTCTGTTTCCCAACCCTGAGAAATCTGACTCTCTTCTGTTTTCCATAAACACAGTTTTCACAGAATTCCAAACTTACCTGCATCAAATCTGGCAGCAACTTCCTTGAGTGGAGAATCTGCATCCCTTTCACACTCATGTGGCCAAGCCTATGATGCCACAATGTTGTATCTGTTCTTGTGGAAGCTAAAGAGATAGAATGGTGAGTATTATGAGGACATAAATACAACGTACCTACCCTGTCTCCTTTTGCTATCACCATTGATTCTTTAGTGATCTTCCACCACTTTTCTCTAAATGTAGATAGACAGCCGCCATCTCCCAACTGCCCTGTTGAGATCATATTTCTTTTCATATTAGGAATATGCCTTACATCTTTCAACAACCAATCATTTCCATTCTTAATTTTTATCCATACCTTACCCATTCCAACAATTTTACATGGCTCATCATCACCCAATAAAACATGTCCAAAATTGCCTGGAAGATAATCATGAAAATATTTTCTATGGGGTGTAGCATGACATGAATCCCATGAATCTACTACCCAATAATCACTAGTATTATCTAATGCAAGAATCAAAGCATCTTATAACACATCACCTGCTACATTTGCTTCCTGGGTAGTTTCCTGCTATGCATCTCCTTTCTTCTTTAAAGATCTGCAGTCTTTCTTCAGATGTCCTTTCTTTCCACAGTTTTAGCACTCTATCTTTCCCATTCTGGACTTGGATTTGCTCTTTTTAGAGTTGCTGCGATTACCTTGGCTCTTTCCTCTCTCCTTTTGTCTTCCCCTGCTCTCCATGGTCAACGCATTACCTGATGTCTCACCTGTGCTTTTTCTTCGCTAAGAATAACACCAATAACATCATCAAATTTCAAAGTGTTTGAACTAGAGACAGAGTTACTTATAGCCATGACCAAGCTATTCCAGCTTTTTGGCAATGAACACAAGATTAGAATAGCCCTAACCTCATCATTGAATTTCACACTTACATAACTTAGTTGATTTGTAACCGTATTGAAATCATTTAAATGATGAGTAACAAATCCACCTTCAAACATCTTCATATTAAATAAACGCTTCATTAGAAATACCTTGTTGGAGACCGAGGGTTTTTCATACAGCTTACCCAGTGCGCTCATCAAACCCTCCATTGTCGTTTCTTTTGAGATATTGAAAGCCACCGACGAAGCCAGGCTCAGCCGTATTATTCCCAGATCCTTTCTGTCAAGAACCTCCCATTCTTCGTCCTTCATGGCTGCCAACTGCTTTGCTCTTCCTCCCAACGGCAAGAATAGATCCTTCTGGTACAGATAGTCCTCCATTTGCATATTCCATAACTAGAAGTTTTGGTCGTTAAACTTCTCGACCTTAAACTTTCCTTCTTCCGCCATTGCTCCCACTCGAACCAGAAACCCTAGCTTCCTGCGGGTTTATCTGCCAAATAGACCTTTGGCTCTGATACCAATTGTTAGAAAAACAAGATCGCAGAGCAATAACAATAAACAGAAATGCAAATATAATCACACACACATTATAAGAGAGACAGAGATATATCGTGGTTCACCCAACTTGGGCTACGTCCACACTAAAGTTTTCAGTCCTTATTATTAGTCCGTCCAGCAAAGTGAAGGGATACAACCTGCAGCACAGCCGCTGCACTTCCTCTTCACTGTCTCACAGTCTCTCTTCTGATCTCAGAGACCTTTACAATGCATAAAACCTAATACATCAACCCTAGCCGTATTATAATGTCTTTCTTTTATAAGAAAAATACAATGGGAAAATACCATGGGATACCCAAAACCATGGGCCCGAAAACTGTTGGCGAAAACAACCCCAAAAAATTTTCTCGGGGTTGTTGCCCTTGAACCCCAAGGTAGGGGAATGAGTGTATAGTCCTCTAGGGTGCATAGCTGTGACAATATCATCTATGAGACCGGAAGATTTGGCTCCACAACCAACATAATCTACATGGAATACATTTCCAGTTTTGAAGTACTAAAGGATTTGATCAAGATATTTTTCCAACTTGATGTTTCTAGCTAATCTAACCAATCAAACGCCTACAAAATCACAATACCTTCTATAATGCATGCAAAAAAAACTTTGCTTTACGGTAAAACTTGGTTTTATTATTTCTCTTAAGAATACAACAAGTGGAGGGCTCTTTTCATTTAAGAAAATTTCCCATTTTTGTAGATCCATGTGGTCAAAATATAGTAGTTGAGGATAACAAGAATATCCTATTTGTTTGTATACTATTGATGCCAATCTTGCATGATCTCGTCGATTAGATCCTTTATGATTTCTTCTTTCTCATGTAAACAACTTCTACAATAATAAAACACTTCCCACACTCAAACCTCATACTTGGTTGTACCTCTTTGAGATTCCAGACTTTTCTTTCTCGTGGTAGTATATTTCCTTTACAAAGTTGACCCTATATTGTTTCAGTGACATGTATTTAATTATTGAAACTTTTGCTTGTTGCAAGGTGATAATTACTTAACACAACACTCATTATCGTCCCCTATGCAATTTTATTTTTAGTAGATGATAAAATAACCCCCTAAAGGTGTGGATGCCTCATCAAGTAAAGTAAAAATTTAGTTTTAGACATATCATATATGACAATATGTAGTATGCTATGAAAGAGTATTCCATTTTTACAACAAAAACAAGGTTGAAGTCTTGACTCACAATTGAGCATATTTTCAAACTATTGTGGATCATCGATGAATATTTATATGTTGTAGAAGATGGCCATTGATTAATCAAATGTGAGGAATTTGGAACAATCTTCTATCTAATGATACTTCATCATTTGGGTAGTCATCTATTTGTAACACTCCATCGAGTTTATATGGGCAGTTATTTAATTATGCATCGTTTACATAAGCTTGATGAGCACTAAACAAGGCATAGGAGGTCGTTGTGGAAATAGATGTAGTGATTGATGAGCATATGTTGAAAAATAGTTCTTAGACATAAATCTCCATTTATGTAATTTTTAATTTTGTTGATATCAATAAATTTTTTTGCTAACATGAGCATTGCAACATTGATCCTACTCATGGTACAAAGAAGAGAGAGAAAGATAGCATCCTTTTTATAGCTCTATGATAGGATCCCAACTTTACCGGAGTATATAAACAAGCAAATTCTTAGACTTGGAACTTATGCATCAAAATTGAATAGGAATAATCAAGGAACTTGGAAGTAGTTGAAATGTAGATGGGGAAATTATTAGAGCCATAGTGGGACAAGGTTCAAATGGGATTTCACTATAAACCTAGTTCAAGTAAGGATGGAGGAATTATAAGAATCATAATGGGATGACCTTCAAACAATGAACTTGAGTTTAAGTTTGGTATCAATGGATTAATATTTGTGTTAATCTTTAGGCTTTCGGATCAATAATATAAGAGGAATCCATGCTAATGCTAAAACTAACTACAAAAAGTAGGTAAGTTTGAGTTGTAAATTTAACTACTCTCTTGAAGGATTAATACTTTATTTGTCACATTAAATGTTTGAAATATAATTAGGGCCAAAGAATTACAACAATGTGGCATGCCTTATAAATTGGTCAAGAAGCATCAATCATGGATTAATGAATTCAAGTTTGGAACAAGAACATAAGATATAATCCATAATGTTTGAGGATGATAAGTAGACATTTGGATATCTTCAGTTCTCAAGCAAAGAGTTGAGAGATTGATTTGATTTCCATTAAATATGAAGCTTCTTAAAATAAGTTAAAATATTAGCATCATTAACCTTAATGTCAGTATGATGGAATCATATGCTTAAACCAAATGGAAAAGATGATAGCATAGGAACTTATTATCCATAAGATTCCAACTATATATCCATTTGGGTATATTTTTCTAGCACTTCTCATTGGTATTCTCGGAGCTATATAAACCTCCACCTCTTTATTGATTCATAGAAATCATTTTCAATATTTGGAGCTATGGGAGAACCATCTTATAGAGGGAAGATAATTGTTATCAAAACACTAAGGTAATGGAGGTAAAGAAGCATTTTGAAGAGGTTGGAGATTAGATGTTGCAAGTGAAGGGAACCACAAAGAGCATATCTTGACTATTGACTCACTTGACCAATGACAACTAATGGGGATGACCTCCATAAGGCACAACTAAAACTTGGACCAGAAGGGGTATTATCAAGTATAGCTCAAAGTTTCATGAAGAAATACAATATAGAAAGGAATGAGACTTATAATCCAATGGAAACAAATGCTTATTACCAAATCGTGTTAGATTATTGAGAAATAGGAATTTACATATAACAATAGATTACTAACATGTAAATCAATAACCAAAATCTTACTAGTCTAATATCCTATCAACACAAGCATCGAATAATCAATAACATATGAAAGAAAGGAAAGGAAAGAGAAAAGAGAGGATCGATTTTACGTGGTAAAACCCCAAATGGTGAAACATCTACAGAAGGCTTGATCTTCTTATTCTCCAAAAAAATTTTACTCTTACAATCTCGATCACCCCATTCATATGTTGTACGTCAAATCTTTAAAATATTTCTCAATATGTCATAACAACATACTTTCATGTTACAAATGAGTCTCCTTCACCTCTATTATATAGATATAGGTATGGAAGATCATATCCTATAATACATGGGATACATATTTTTCCACCTCTCTTATATAAAGAATAGTAATAGGAGAATTTTACTCCATGATGCGTGTGGGATAACTCCTTTTTCAGGAGATAGAGAGTTATGAAGAGTATTATGCCTTCTTCTTCTAGTTAGGACTCATTGTGTCTTCAAATACCTTAGCTAGGCTTGTATAACAATAAATGAGACCACTAGACATCACGACATCTCACTGGAGATCATTACACTTCCAATATTATCATTACACATTCCAACAAATGGAACCATGTCAAGTGAAAGCTAATAAAAATAACCACCTACCAGTGCGATGGAATTTGAAAATGACATGATGGTAATTTAGTGTCGATATGAACGATTGACAAAGATATACAATGGATGCATGATGAGAGGTTGAGTTATAAGTAGCTTAAAGTCATAATGATTGGTTACTGGGTCATCTTGGCTTTGAGGGTGTAACCTTTCAAAGAGGGGAAGAATCATAATACAATGAACTTGATCAACTTGAAGCGAATAATTGGATCAATCACATGTTGGTGCTTCATTGGCATCCTAGTACCTGTAACATTATAGTGAAGAGGAAAAATTGAGATTTAATATTCCACATTAGTCTAATATTTATATGCTAATAGGACATGTGTAACTTGAAGAAGTAAAGAGGATATTGGCTAATGAAGCAAAATATGAGAAAAATATAATTGATGGATTTGGAAGCATAATGGTAGAATTCCTCAATGGTACAACTCAAAAGATATCAAAACTTGAGTCGAGTCTGAATGTTTTTAAAACATTGATCTTCAACCATTAGTAGTTATACTTGACATATATAGCCTTTCTAGGAAGTTACCTTGTGAAGTAAGAAAAATGGTAAAATTGCAACTTTTTGATGATAAGTTCCTAAAAGGATGATAAATGAGCAAAATGGAAAAGAGTAATAGCTAAATACTTCAAGGTGACATCAGAACCTTGGTTAATGGTCAAAGGGTATAAAGTGTTACTAGACAAAAACAAGATGGTGAGGTAATAGTGGATGCAACATCAATATCATGGTAGACATGGAAAGGCATTATGGCCAATGGTCATCGACTAAGGCCATACGAGAAACCATTGTCCAAATAAGCGTTCATTCGGAATGTCGCTACCTGCTGGTGTACTAAGAATTTCGATATAGTTATCTAGACCTCTAAAGAAGAAGAATCTAGTGTTAAAAAAAGAAAAAATAATTAAAAATAAAAAATAATAATAATAATAAAATGATGCCTGTGAAAACCTCTTCTGGAGGTACAGACATTAAAAAAAAGAACTGACTATGAAAATACCTCTTTGGGACGCAACCAGTAAAAAAAAAAAAAAAAGAGTTTTTTTATACTAATAAAACTGTTTATTTTTTCAAGTCTTTGCATAAACATTCAGCCAAGCTATGAACTGTATTTCTTTTTTGCAGAAGGATTTCTCAGCATCATTTTTAGATTTCCCTGAATAAAACCCTATCTACTCGCTTGAATTTTCATCATTCCCCAATGCATCATCCATACCCCATTCATATTTATCCCTTTCCCGCTCATTCTTATCTATCCAAATTTTTTCACTCTCCTTACTTCCAAACCCTCTGTTATGCCCGCCCATTCATATTTCTTTCCCCACAGATTGAATGCACTCCCAGTTTTCCTTGCAAATTAAAAATTAGTAGCATTGCGGAACCTCCATCAGTCACATTACAGAACCCTTTTCCGTAGCATTGAATCTCCTTCCGTTTGTTTTGAAGAACCTCTTTCCACCGCATCGTAGAACTCCCATCTACTGTGTTGCAAAACCTCCCTCCATCATTTTGTCGAACCTCCTTCCGTTGTGTTGTGGAAACTCCTTCTGTCATGTTGCGAACCCCCTTCTGTCACATTGCAGAACCTTCATCCGTTGGATGGAAGAACCTTCATTAGTTGCGGATGGGCCCCTCATCAGCACCCTCACAAGCATGTGGATCAATAACATCACGGATTTCCATAGCACGTAGCACATATCTGCTCCAGTGAGGATTCGGTTTCAGTAGCCCACCCAAGGTCATATCAAATCTACACCAAATCTTATTTGATAAATGATTTCAAGACCGTCAACAGGTATGCATACATTCCACCGGCCCGGTAAATGTCATCCACATCAGTAAGGTAAATGACCGCTCCCAGGCATAATTCATATTGCTAGGAGCAATACGACCGCGGAATGCCACGAATATCTGTTCATGTAATAAAGGTATGTAACCACCCTTCATTGGTACTTGATAGGTACGATAGGACTGATCATGACTTACCATGCCATTTGTCAAACATGGGGTCATGTTTATCTTGGTTGGGGGTGTTGATGTATATGTAACTTCGGAATGTATTTCACCCATGTATATTGTACTCCTATAGAGATGTTATTATTCCTCTATACGGAAGTGTCGTCATTTGTATTGACAAGTGTCACAAGTGTCGTAACTTGCAGTGATGGGTTATTAGACCACCAAGTGTGGGGTTGGCCCTGATTAGTTTAACCATGGGTTATTAGATTGAGTTAGACAAGTCGGCCCTGCTAGGCTATTAGGCAGGACAGGTCATGTATAAATAGAGAGCGGGAGATCTCTATTTTTATCATCTCATTATTCACTTCTACACTACTCAGAAAGTGGCGCACAAGTGAGGAGGAGGTTCAGCTGCTAGGAGAAGACTATCTCTTGTACTTTGGTTGTATCATTGCTCTTTCTATCTCTAAGGAAGTTGTGGGGTTTTTCACCTTTATGGTTTTCCCCAGTGAAACTATGTGTGTTTATTGTCTCATGTGATTGCTTGGTGTGATTGATATGCATTGTTATACTTGATATGCTGTACATGTTATTCTCTCAGTAAAGATCCTAGAGTATGTTGAATTAATGCTCAAAAATTAACATGGTATCAGAGCTAACCTGAGAAGAAGACACTATGTAGTTGCGGAAACTAGGGTTTCTTATTTATCGGGTTTCTCTCCACAGATTTTGGAAAAGCGGTAAGGTAGATTGACTCTACTCATCAAGGAGAATCTTTCTGTCCAATCAGAATTCAATTATGAGCACTTTCAGTTTTGGCCCTAAAAATTAGAGTTTCCACAAAAATAGGAATTTCTGAAATCTGAGGACATAGCTGGAAGCTCCTTGGAAAAATCAAAGTTTAGAGCTTTGGATCAAGATTTTTGGTTGGGTGAAGCTCCGGGAAACTCAAACCCTAATTCAGGGTCCTCCCCAATGAATCTGAGAAGACTAAAAGGCATTTCTGAAGGGTGAAACTTTGCAGATTTCAAATTCTAAATATACCATGCTGATCAACTCATCAAGGCGCATCTTTCTATCCTTTCAGAAAGTTGAAATTCACATTTTGAATTTTTAGGGTTTCTCTGACAAACCCTAATCCAGCACCAGATCCATATTTCTGCAAATCAAGTGGTAAGACCTAAATCTCTTATTTCCATTTGAGTTTCTCATTAAAATGTCTCACCACACTAAGCTTGAGGATAAGCTTGAAGGGGCTGATAACTTCCGAGCATGGAAGTATAGGATTGGGTTAATCCTAGAAGAAAATGAATTGGACACTTACATAAGTGAAGAGGTCCCTCTCCTAGAGGGAGAAGAGGCTAAGGCCTTACATAAGAAAAACTTGGTCAAGGCAAAGAGGATCATTGCTGATTCTATTAAAGACCATCTCATACCACATGTGTCATCTCTAAAGACACCCAAGGAGATGTTTGATTCCTTGACCAAGCTATTTGAAGGAAAGAACATAAATCAGAAGATGACTCTGCCGAACCAATTGAAAGGGGTAAAGCTTCAGAATGGAGAGACCATTCAATCTTATTTCTCTAAGGTCTCTCAGATCAAGGAACAACTTGAAGCCGTGGATGAAGTGGTGGATAATGGTGAAGTTGTCATGACCACTTTGAATGGCCTACCTAGGTCATGGGATTCCTTCATTCAAGGAATATGTGCAAGAAGGAAGTTGATCTCCTTCAGTAGATTGTGGGAGGAATGTTCACAAGAAGAGGCTAGGCTTGTAACCCGAGAAGAAAAGATGGGAAGTGAAGATCAAGCTCTCACAGCTCACACCAAAAGAAGCAAGCCCAAGAAGGAGCACTCTCATCACAAGAAACCTTTTCAAAAGGGTAAGAAGGATCTGAGATGCTTCACATGTAATGAGAAGGGACACTTTGCTGCAGATTGTCCCAAGAACAAAAAGGGCTTCAACAATAACAAGAAGAAGAGAAACAAGAAGAGATATCATCCTCATGCTGCTGAGGATGATGAACCTCCCAAGAAGAAGGCTAGAGCAGAAAGTGATGACTCATCTAGTGAAGATGAATATGTTCTAATCTCTGCTGTCACAGGTACTATCTCTCATGGATGTAATGATTGGCTTATTGATAGTGGGGCTTCCAAACACATGACTGGGTTTAAAGAATCTTTTGCAAATCTATCTGAACATGAGTTACCCCATAAGGTGAAACTTGGGGATGACTATCAATATCCTATCAAAGGAAGTGGTGAAGCCTCCTACAACCTAGACTCTAGGAAGTCTTTGAAGATGAAAGATGTTCTATATGTACCTGGGCTCAAGAAGAACCTACTCTCCATATTTGCATTGGATGCCAAAGGCATGAGGGTTGCATTTGTAGATGGCAAAGTCCTAATGTGGCCAAAGGGTAAATCTATCAATGATGCAGTAGTGATTGGAGAGCAAGAGGGAGGATTGTACAAATTGAAGGGACAACCTGAACATGCCATGGTACATGAATCCATGGAGCCAAGTGAACTTTGGCATAGAAGGCTTGCACATGTGCACTATAGAGCACTACCAATTGCAAGTAAAGCTGTAGAGGGTCTTCCGGAAATCAAGACAAAGCATGATGGTATTTGCAAAGGATGTGCAAAAGGAAAGAACATTAAGAAGGCATTTCCAAGCAGTGAAATCAAAGCTAAAGGGATCTTGGAAATTATCCACTCCGATGTATGCGCTCTGATGTCATCCAATTCTCTGAATGGGTATGTATACTATGTCTCTTCATTGATGATTTCTCTAGGAAGACTTGGGTTTATTTCTTGAAGAACAAAGATGAAGTGTTTGATAAGTTCAAGGAATTCAAAGCCTTGATGGAAAATCAAACTGATAAGAAGATCAAGACATTCAGATCCGACAATGGCAGAGAATTCACTTCAGGTGATTTCAAGAAACTATGCAGTAATTCAGGGATTAAGAGGGAGTTGACTGCTCCCTACAATCCGCAACAGAATGGAGTTGCAAAAAGGAAGAATAGAACAATCATGGAAGTAACATGAGCAATGCTACATGACCAGGATCTTCCTGTGCATCTATGGGCAGAAGCGGCTAGGACAATTGTATATGTGCATAACAGAACACCTCACAAGATATTGGACAACAAGATATTGGACAACAAGACATTAGAAGAGGTATTCTCTTGTAAGAAACTTGAAGTCAGCCATCTCAGAATATTTGGTTGTCCAGTATACACTCATGTTCCAAAGGAAAAGAGGACTAAGCTAGATCCTTAAGGAAAGAAGGGCATCTTTGTGGGGTACAGTGAAAGCTCGAAGGTTTACAGAATATACTTTCCAGGGTTCAAGAAGATTGATGTCAGCAGGGATATAACATTTGATGAAAACTCAGCTTACATCAAATCAAAGAAGAGACCTGTTGAAGATCATGAAGAACCAAAGGAAAACAGATTCCAAGACACCATCATGGCTGAATCAATTACAGAAGCAGATCGTGAAGTTGAAGATCCGCAAGAACCTGTAGATCCACCTCGTGAGGAGAACTCTCACAAGAGGAAACCTGCATGGGCTAGAGAGATCATTCAAGATGCAGAAAGGTATGGCATTCCAGAAGAAGAACACAGAGCAAGGAAGAGAACTAGATCTCATACCAGTTATGTTGCCCTACTCTGTGATATTATAAACAAAGAACCTTCCAGTTATGAAGAAGCAGCGGAAAAGAAAAAATGGAAGGATGCCATGGTCGAGGAATACTAGTCGATCATGAAGAATGATGTTTGGGATGTAGTCCCAAGACCTGAAGGGAAGTCTGTTGTGACTTCCAAGTGGATCTACATGATCAAGCATGCTGCAGATGGCAGCATAGAAAAGTACAAAGCAAGATTTGTAGCTCGTGGCTTCTCCCAGAAAGAGGGAATAGACTATGAAGAAACTTTTGCTCCTGTAGCCAGGTACACTTCCATCAGATCAGTACTTTCCCTGGTTGTAGTGATGAAATGGAAGATACACCAGATGGATGTCAAGACAGCTTTCTTGAATGGTGTAGTCGAGGAGGAAGTGTATGTGGAGTAGCCACTTGGTTTTGAGACACATGATAGGGAGTCATATGTGTGCAGGTTGAAGAAAGCCTTGTATGGCTTGAAGCAAGCTCCTAGGACTTGGTATGGTAGGATAAACAGCTTTCTATCCAGATTGGGCTTTACTAAGAGTAAAGCAAATTCCAACCTTTACTACAAGGTTGAGGAAGGCGATCCTGTGATACTACTATTGTATGTGGATGACCTGTTTGTAACAGGCGAGGATGGTTTGATTGTCAATACCAAGAGGAAGCTTGCTGCCGAGTTCGAGATGAAGGACTTGGAGATGATGCACTATTTTCTTGGCATGGAGGTGTGGTAGGGTGTAGATGGGATCTTCCTTAGACAAGGGAAGTATGCAGTAGAGATCCTGAAGAGGTTCGGGATGATGGACTGCAAGGCCATGGCCACACCTATGGCATCAAACCTGAAGCTTCTGTGTGATGCTTCATCTGATCCGGTTGAGATCACTGTGTATCGTCAGATGATTGGGTCCTTGATGTACCTGACGAACACTAGACCAGATATTTGCTTCGCAGTGAACACATTGAGCCAATTCCTAACAGATCCCAGAGGTGTTCACCTAGTTGCTGTAAAGCATATTCTGAGGTACCTGAAGGGTACAATTGATTATGGGCTCAAGTATGATGCGAATCAAAAGTTTAACATGCAGGGTTATGTTGATTCAGATTGGGCAGGCAGTGCTGCAGACAGGAAGAGCACATCTAGGTGTTGCTTTAGTATGGGATCAGGTGTGATCTCTTGGTTTAGCAGGAAGCAGTCTTGCGTAGCATTGAGTACAGCCGAGGCAGAGTATGTTGCAGCTTGTTCGGCTAGTTGTGAGGCGGTATGGCTTAGGAAGCTACTGTCTGAGTTATTTGATCTCCCGTTGGAGGCTACTGGTATCTTTTGTGACAACCAGAGCTGTGTGAAGCTGTCTGAGAACCCAGTGTTCCACGACAGGTCTAAACACATTGAGATCAAATATCACTATATCAGGGATATGGTGCAGAGAGGAGCAGTGAAGCTCTTGTATGTTGCGACGGATGAGCAGGTTGCATATGTGCTGACGAAACCACTAGCCAGAGTGAAGTTTGAGTACTTCAGAGAGAGGCTTGGTGTTCTTCAGATTGACGACACTTCGAGGAAGAAGTGATGGACACATTTGCTGGAAGCCATTCCAAGCATGGTGAGAGGAGGATCCTTCCCATGGCTGTGGATGTAAGCGTTGGATGATGAGCATCAGGATGATGCTCCAGTTACTGCTTTGTATATGCATCATGTTGGATGCTTGTTATGATTAGTTGGATCATGTATATGTATATGCATCATGTTGGATGCTTGTTATGATCAGTTGGATCATGTATATGTATATGCATCATGTTGGATGCTTGTTATGATCAGTTGGACCATGTATTTGTATATGTATCAAGTGGATACATTGTATGATCAGGTAGATCATGTATGTTGATATGTATCAGGTGGATCATGTATCTGTATATGTATCAGGTGGATACATTGTATGATCAAGTGGATCATGTATGATGATATGTATCAGGTAGATACTTGGTATGCATCAGGTGGATGCATTGTATGATTAGGATGATCATGGATGACGAGCTTCGGGATGTTGCTCCAGATAATATGCATCAAGATGATGCTATGATGATGATCAGATTGATCATGTGATGATGTACATCAGGATGATGTATGGTGAGTATCAGGTTGATACTATGTGGCCGTGGACAGGTTGTGCAAGGGTAGCATGTAATAAGTCCTGGAGATATGGACAGGTTGTGCTAGTCATGTAAAAGGCCTCAGATGCTCTTTAGAGATCTTGCTTGGCAAGACACTCTTTTAAGGTTTTGCTAGACGACATGTAATATGTCCTGGAGATCTAGACAGGTTGTGCTAGTCACGTAAAAGGCCTCAGATGCTCTTTAGAGATCTTGCTTGGCAAGACACTCTTTTAAGGTTTTGTGGGGACCACATGTAATATGTCCTGGAGATCTGGACAGGTTGTGCTAGTCACGTAAAAGGCCTCAGATGCTCTTTAGAGATCTTGCTTGGCAAGACACTCTTTTAAGGTTTTGTGGTAGGGGTCACATGTAATAAGTCCTGGAGATTCGGACAGGTTGTGCTAGACACGTAAAAGGCCTTGGATGCTCTTTAGAGATCTTGCTGGGCAAGACACTCTTTTAAGGTTTTGTGACAGTCACATGTAAAAGATCCTGGGAGATCCGATAGGTTGAGCTGTGTGCTCGTAAAATGCCTGGGATGCTCTTTCGAGGTTTTGTTGATGCACATAATCAGTCCTGAGGATTCCACAGTGTGGCCAGTGATGATGAAGACCTGCAAGTGGTGGGCCTACATCCAGTATGAAAAAGGACTGGCTCTGTAGAACTTCCTATGACGAGTAGATTGGAGATTGATTGAGATAGCAGCAACAGTGATGATGACGATGATTCGTTGATGATGATCCAAAGAAGAAGACTTGTGCTAGCATATCTGTGTCGAGAAATACCTTCCTAGTTAAGAGGGAGTGTTGATGTATATGTAACTTTAGAATGTATTTCACCCATGCATATTGTACTCCTATAGAGATGTTATTATTCCTCTATACGGAAGTGTCGTCATTTGTATTGACAAGTGTTGCAAGTGTCGTAACTTGCAGTGATGGGTTATTAGACCACCAAGTGTGGGGTCAGCCCTGATTAGTTTAACCATGGGTTATTATACTGAGTTAGACAAGTCGGCCCTGCTAGGTTATTGGGCAAGACAGGTCATGTATAAATAGAGAGTGGGAGATCTCTATTTTTATCATCTCATTACTCACTTCTACACTACTCGAAAAGTGGGGCACAAGTTAGGAGGAGGTTCAACTGCTAGGAGAAGACTATCTCTTGTACTTTGGTTGTATCATTGCTCTTTCTATCTCTGAGGAAGTTGTGGGGTTTTTTACCTTTATGGTTTTCCCCAGTGAAACTCTGTGTGTCTATTGTCTCATGTGATTGCTTGGTGTGATTGATATGCATTGTTACACTTGATATGTTGTACATGTTATTCTCTCAGTAAAGATCCTAGAGTATGTTGAATTAATGCTCAAAAATTAACAGGGGGGAGTTTAGAGACATTTCTAAATATAGCCAAAATAACCAAAATGGTAGTGGAAACTTACCAAATTAGGCTCACAAGTGACTTCGCCATCCACGAGCTTATTGGCCAAATCATTACAGAAAACACCCTTCATCAACCCTGTTAGGTCATGATAACCTATCTTCCTGCAGCTTAGTTCCATTTTTTTCCTTCTGTGCTAAATCGTTAAATACCCTACTGCTGAAAAAAATAGTTAGACAGGACCAAAGGAAAAACGACAAGCAGAATGCAATGGGAAATCCAATTCGAAGTGAACCTAACAATGCATATATGGTCTATAGAAACAGAGAAGTAAAAACTATCTTTCAGCATGCAGGATGGTTGAACTATTTTGACAAAATGAAGGAAGGTGATACCAGGATTGCAATGGAGTTTGCTCGAACATATGAACACTCAGTTGTAGAGGTAAGGGGATTGAAGGTTTAGGTTGATGAAGCGGCAATTGCAAGGATTTCAGGACTATCTTAGGAGGGTGAGAAATGGTTCGAACGACGAATACCAATGAAGCCGCTCAAAAAGGAGTTCCTGGAACCTGGTGAGAAAGTGAAAGGGACGGAGAAGGGGACATGAAGGGGCTCGCTACTGGCACCATGGGGAAAAGTGGCTCTTTGCGCTCTCAAATTTATCACATTTGAATGTCAGTTCAGCTTATTGTTTACTTATCATTTTAAAATTCTGAGTCATTTGAGACATCAAAAGAATATCAATATGCCATACTTCTTGTGTAAGTCTTTAGACTTGATGTGTAGAATGCTTAAGAGCAATAGTAATCCAAACACTAGTTTGGCACACCATGGGTTGATCAGGTTGTTGGTAGAAGATTCCCTACAAACGAAAAATCAGACCTAGGAGCTATTTGTTGGAATATCTCCAACACTGGGGGCAACACCTAAAAAGAAGAAAAACATATCAGTAGACACGCTAGTAAACCTAATAAAGACATCATCCCACAAGCCAGAGAAGAGGAGCTCACAAAATGAAATCCCAAATAACTCAGCTGAGAGACCCTGAATGAGGTTGAGATTTGCTAATAAAAAAGATAATGAGAATCAAGAAAGGATACCCATTCAAAACAATGAGCCTGATAAGAGACCTGAGGGCTTGATTGGATCGGTGGGCGGTGAGACAAGTAAGGAAGGGGAAGTGGAGTTGCTGGACCAAGGGAAAAATTGATCATCAGTGAAACAACAGGATGTTGTTGAATCACCGTAGTTGGAAATTATAGACCAAAATTTGACACAAACATCCCCATTAAAAAGGAAACGAGGTCTAACTCTGAGAAAATTTCAGCACTTCTTGTTGAATAAATATAGGGGGCGTACTGTGAACAAAAAAGGGCTTACAGAAAAATTAATGTTGACTCATCAGGAGCAAACCAAAGAAATAATGACCCTAAAAAGGAAATTGCAAAAATTCAAAAGCCACAAGATGGAGACTCTGTTGGAAGTTGCAAAGTTGGCAACATAATAGAACGAAGAAGCAATGGAAACATTCAACGAAGAAGGGGCAGGAACTAGTAGATGGGGGGGGAATACAAAACAAGACGAGCGGCTTGAAGAAGAAGAAGAAGAAAGGAACCAGGAAATGTATGAAGGCAAGCCATATGATCTCGCCGGGATATAGAAATTGGAAAGTATGGTAGCCCGGCTGCAAGTGATAGCAGGGGAGCTAGAGGAACAGTTGAATTATGCCAAGGAATAGAAGGAGGGGGATATGCAGGGAACAATGACATGGCAGCTCAGAAGACACGACTATGCTCTCGCAACAAGGAGGCTTAATCAGGAGGTTGAAAATTGAATTTTGAAAAGGTGTATATGAATTACTTATCCCATTCTATGAGGAATTTAAGACCTCCTTCGAACCTCTATTCTGTGTTTTTGAAAGAACAATCTCTTAGGCTGTCAACAGTAGCAATGGGATACAATGACCAAATTGAAACAGAGGATCAATTTATTGTTTCCTTCTCCAGGAGTAATAATGAGGAACATGATTTTTTATGTGAATTGTACTTGCACAATTTAATCATGGTGGATTATGATGACTGGGACCCAAATCCTTATGTTGGGGAGTTACAGTTGAGGGCCTTTATGTCTTTTATGAGAAACCAACTGAGATGGAATAATGCTGCAACTTTTGTAGAGTCTATAGAATGGGAAGACTCTCTTTGGGTGAGGGGTTCTCCTTCACCTGAAAAGTTGTTTATAGCCAGGAACAAAGTTATGCAAGATCAAGCGTTTGTTACCCTTCTGGAAACAACCCAGATTAAAGTTGTTCAAGAATGTAGGAGTTGGATCCCTTTTCACAGGTTGGAAGGCATGCTATGTTTGCGAAGAAGGGTCAATGCATTAAATCCTAAACTTAGGAGGAAGGATCCTTTCACTGTTAGAATGTTTGAAAAGGCCTTAGAAAGAGTGCAGGTCTACTTCAACTGTTTGGAAGTGCACAAAACCAAATGGATTGGGCTCCAATTCCATTTCCCTATACTCTGGTGCCCTATGGTTAATTAAGAAGATAGTGAATTTTGGAAAATGGTCACAGAAAAAAGGGGATTTTATACAGTAGCAGAAGGAGGGTGTTCTTCTTACAAGTGGAGTGATGAGTGTGTGAGCAGTTCCCCAAGTACCTCCGTTAGTGGAGCATAGTCTTAGTTTGCATGAGGACATGCAAACCCTTTGGTTGGGGGGATATGAAGGGTTGTGTGTACGACACTTTTTGTCCTCTTGTTTTAACCTCATTTTTGCACTCTTTTGACTAGTTCCTATACCTCTACTAGTTATTTTTGGCTAATCTGTTAAGTTTTGACATTGGTAAGAAATGATCATGTTTTCCTTGAGTATTTGTCATTTACTAATGATTTGGGTGTGGTTATGCTGTTATGGTTTCCTAATGAAGAGTTGGTGCTCTAGGTCTATTGTTGATACAGTTTTGGGCTACGGAAAGTGTGTTGAAGATAGTTGCGGAACAAAGTATCTGGGGAAAGTTAGAAGGCTTGCAGATAAGTCTCAAGTTTATACACAACATGCATACAAGAGATCACTTGGAGTAGCAGCTATAGTATTTGGTTTGATAAAGGATCCTCAATTATTCAATGTGATCCTGCTAGTCATTATGCCTATCAACATTTTGGTTGAGTTGCAGAACTGAGTCAGCAGTTCCATAGCCAACTCAAAAAGTCAACAATTCCGTAGCCAACTCAACAATTACATAAACTCTTCAAACGACCTAGGATTTGATGAATCAGCCAGAAACCGCGACTAATCGTTTTGCATCATCCGGGAGTAGCATCTAAGACTCATGATATTAGCCTCCTGAATTGGTTCATGTAACAACTCGAGAATCAAGCGATGAACCACATTTGGTATTTGGTTGTAACTGTATGTTATGTTGTTAATCTCTCTGGTGGGTTTCTGATGTATAAAAACTCTCGATCTTCCCTAGGGGAGGATTAGCCATAATTTGCACATAATTTTTGAACCTTTCTATAACCAGACTTTATTATTTTATAAAATCATTCTTGTTGGTTCCTGATGTGTTGAGTGACTTTGTGTGAGTAATTGGCTTCCCCAACTCCTGTCTTTGAAGGCAGGGCCCCCTTCCGATGACAGGTGTTATTGTAATTTAGATATTTTCTTTTCTACAATTTAGTGGTGTGGTTAATTATCACCATTTACATAGTGGTGTGTTAATTACAGAGTGGTGTGTTTTCTGAGTATTTGAATTGATTATCCAATTACAGTTGCTTCGAATAGTGTTGTTGAATAATATAAGAGGATTGTGTGTATTATGGATGCATGCGTGGAAAACAACAATATCTTGGTGGATGAATGTTGATTAATGGTTCCTGGAATGTTAGATCACTGATTTGATAAGTAGAGGTACGCTTTTCTTTTCTGCAATCTCAATCTTGATTAGTTCCTTTTATTGTGGTTAGCATTAGCTGCTAGATCATTTTATAATTGTTCTTTCACAGAGTTGATGATTAGCTAGATTTAGATTTTGTTGTTAGATCACTTTTCTGCAGTGTGGTTGAGAAATTTAATTGAGATTGGTTGATTAATGCTTTCATAGTGTAATTAGTTTCAGAGGTTTTTCTTTGGTTTGCTCGTAGCAGTAATTGAATTGATGTTCTTCCAACAAGCCGTTTGAATTTTTTGATTATGTTTCCATTGGTTAATTAAATTCCTCTGTCTTTCAAAGATCATAAAAAACATAGCGTTTGGGATAGATCTTGTCAGGTAGCTCATAAGTTTTTACAAACCTTGGGTTGATAATTAATGATCACTTTTCAATTGCTTCCCAAGATTAATTAGAGGGAAATAGAAAAGCTCGTCAGTTGGGAGGAGAGTCATCCCCCAAATTTTAGTTGCTCATATCAATTATTGTCGCATACTAGTGCTTGGTGGAGGTTAATGGATGTGGTTGTTGTAAATCTTTGGTAAGTCAAGTTGTTTGTCATCGATCTCAAGTAAATTCTCCATCCTCCTTTCCTTTTTGGTTGCATGTAGCTATTTTGTTATATATTTAGATTATTGTATAGATATCAATATTGTATATTATTATTGCATGGAAAGGTGCTCTACAACCCAATATGGAGGAGATGTCGTCAGGTAACGTAATTTAACCACTACTATGTCAATTAAATATAACATATATGATGGTCTTTACAACTGTTTTTTTTAAGTCTCATACCCATGGAGTTTCGAATTGGCAACCTTATGCAAGGAGTGCCTTAATAGCACACCCAATCACCATCTATTCTACGCCCCATCGGTGATCTTTACAACTATTTTATTTAAACCCTTAAAATGAGATTCTTAGTTTTATCTCTACCTAATGGGACTCATAATTGATCCAAAAAGATATCCTAAAAATCCATATTTATATTTTCCACTTCCATAAAGACCAAAATGGTAAAAAATTAACCATGATTTATATTTTCCACTTTGATAAATACCAAAACGATAAAAAAAATTATATCCATTTTAGATCACACATAGATGACACAAACTTGATTATCACCTTTTTTTTCACACGGAAAAAGACAACTTTTTATTGATAGAAAAGCTGTATCGAATATATACATATCATCAGATGTTTCTAATTTCCAGCAGGAAAAGCGAGGGTCAAAAACAAAATACAAGTCGATAAGACCAATGACAAATGCAGTATACAGGACTGGCCGCAAAAACAAAAATAATCAGTAAACACCTAGATCGAACAGGCTAATACATAGACATAATGAGGCGAGTAGTAGTGGACCGAGACAGACAGGAGCGTCAAACCCTCAAAAGAAACAGACAGAATCCTTCCGCACACAGACATCAGAAATAAACTCCTCAAAATCAATGAGCCCGTCCATATGCCCAATAGCAAGCTTAGATAACTGGTCGGCCAAAGAGTTGAATTCTCGATAAACATGATGAAAAGAGACCGACTAGAAAATCTTGATCAAGCTGCGGGTGCGTCCGAGCCAGTGACCCAAGGGGAGAGAGCGGATAGAAGCAAGATCAGATGCCCAATCAACAATGATCTTTGAATCACCAAACACATTGAATGACCTCAAGCCCATATAATTGGCAAAATAGAGAAGACCCCAAAGCGCCAACAACTCAGCACATGTATTAGTACCCAGTCCAGCTTTCCTCTGAAGAGAGAACCACTGATCCGCATCCACCCGCAGAACCATACCAGCCCCACAAAGGCTCATCTGTGCCGCCCCATCAAAAAAGCCAACTGGACCAGAAAACACCGAAACCGGGCAGCCAACCCTTATTACCTTATTACACATCCTCCTCTTGACAAATGGATGGCATGTGAACTTAATTACATATCTTTAGGTAAATGACATCATAGTATGAAGCCTTTAATCCTTAAAAGGTCTTGACAAATGGATGGCATGTGAACTTAATTACATATCTTTAGGTAAATGACATCATAGTATGAAGCCTTTAATCCTTAAAAGGCCTGGTTATACCATTTTTAGAAGTAGTCTCCTATGCTATTCTCTGTTTTAAATATAATATGGGGCGTATTGAGCCAACAACCTATCTTCAATACAATATAACCCATTATTGTATGACCTCCTTCACCATGGAGTACACGTCATTCATGGCCAACAACCGACTTTCAAAAAAAGGATATACCTCGCTATTAAAAAAAAGTATACCTTGTTATGATTGCCCCTATTTGACTAAGGACAATGCGAACAAATCTATGGAGCACACACCATCACCATCATTTGACGTGGTCCCAGTGAAACTCCATGTCATCATCCAATGTAGCAAAAATAGGATTCACGTCACCATGTGATGTAGCATTAATAAATGACGTCATCATATGACTTTTACATGACATCATACTTTTTAATGTCATCATGGTCTTTCCTTAAAACACTAGGTTGATTGTCTTTCAGAGTAGGGTTGTGGGCCTAACAATCCGTCTTGTTCCCATGTGCCTTCATTAGGAGATGATCCTAGCAAGGCATGCTCATGAAAGAGTCATTGTGCCATTGGGGCTGTAGGAGATACCAACATACCTTACACCTTGGGAATCTGTAAATCCAACAAAGATACTAACTGAATCAACATAGGTTGTCTCCTAATATGTACCATTGGTGGGACCCGGTAGCCACATTTCCCTAAAGTAAGCACTAGGATTATCATAGACCAAATTAGAG
Organism: Larix kaempferi; assembly: GCA_027924585.1. NCBI lineage: Eukaryota > Viridiplantae > Streptophyta > Pinopsida > Pinales > Pinaceae > Larix > Larix kaempferi. The sequence goes on along the minus strand of BSBM01000755.1, from coordinate 4,007,407 downwards.
GCCCTTATAAATTAACTAAAACAACCCGGTTAAGTTTACTGTTAGCGTTTGAGCATACATCTTGAAAGCCTTGGAAAAAAAAAAAGGCAAAGGTGATTCTGATAACAATTAAATAGAATGTGAATGTGAGGTTTTGAAAATAGTAAAAAAATGGAAGGAAAAGACTTAATAAAAATTTCTTAAACATGAGTCATAGAAAACAAAAAAACATAATAACAAAATAACCCTTTAAATGCTTATAGCCCCAAGAGTTAGCTCAATCGGTCGAGCACCCGTAGTTAGGCCGCCCAACATGTGAGGTCGCGGGATCCATTCTCCTCGACACTCTTGGGGTTAGGTACGCAAAATGTGCCGAGGGTGTGAAGGCCCCTTCGGGTGGGCCCGCCAGCTATTATTCCGTGGATGTAGCGATGCCGGCCGGTGGGACCGGTACGTGAACCACATTGAAAAAAAAAACAAAAAAAAAAACCCTTTAAATACTTAGGAAATACCAATTAATATATACTTAGCCATCTCTTTAAATGCTTAGGAAATACCAATTAATATACTTAGCCATCTCATTATCATTAATATCTTGAAGAGGTCGATGACATTGTTTGCCAATAATGGAAACAGTGCCAATCAACCAAATAGAGAAGAACACAAAGGATCAAAGAGCATATAAATAATAACAAAGTATTTTGTTTTTAAAAGTTTTTAATGGATTTTTTTATATATAAATAGGAGGTATTTTTGTTTTTAAAATATATTTTTAATTGTTTTTTATAAGATGAACGTGAGTGCATATCCTATACTCTTTACATTTTTTTTCAATGGACTATACTTTTCACATCATTGATAAGTGTGAGATTCTGAAAATAACAAGTTGCATTTTTTTCTCTTTGAAAAAAAAGTATGAGATTCTTATCAACTTTCACATCATTGATAAGTGTGAGATCTCATTAACTTTTGGTGCGTTAGAAATATTTATAAGGTTTTTTATTTATTAATGGATTTTTTCATCTAAGTAATATGTAGAGGGTGTTGAACTATTTAGGGAGGATTTATCTATAAAATCTTTCTTTAAATAGTGAGTTGTTATGGTTGATATTGACTTTAAAAGAGTTGTAGATTTTAAATGAGATTGATTCATATAGATCAATGTTATAAGTCTAGTTTGACATATCATCTTTCTCGATTGATCTCATATCTTTGGTATTCTGAAGTATCTCTAAGTAATTCACTTTCTTCGATCTATGAAACTCAAGAAACATTGCACAAAAGAGATATGTCAAGTCTTAGTATTCATAAATTAACAATGCTAATTTATTTGATACCAGTCGTAAGAGTATAAAGAGCGATATTTAGAGCTTTGATACCATTATCTTGAATGTTACCAAGGTTAGGATAAGGACCTTGTTGTGCAATCCATTCAATTTGTGAGAGATTGGTTAGGACTATGATTTCTTGTCACTAAAACACTACACCACGTTGGTTGTGATGTGATATGTGTGACAGCTAGTAAATTGCTATAAAAAACATCTCCACTAATAAAAAAAATGAGGGAGTGGAATTGATTTAATTGTTAGGTGAAGACATTGATATTTGGTTGAAGTGCATAGAATGTATTACAAAATGCACTAATGTTACATAGTGACCAAGTGTAATGCACATTAATGTTAAGTAGTTATAGGGAATACCAAAAAGACAATCCAAGCATATAATAAAGATCAATGTATATGTGATTAACTCAACCATACATTCCTAGTACAAAATAATTGAGCCATAAAGAATGATAGAGATTGAAGCAATAAGAGAGATCGTCGTGGCTTGGTACTATGGAAATATTTATGGGTGAGCTTGATCTTGCTAGATGATCATACAAAAACGCATAATAATTTACATATGAGATGATACACATTTGTACAAGTTACAATAAAATATTGTCACTCAATTATGTAATTACAAAATAAATCTATATTGTAAAAAATTCCTTTGTTCTTAAACATTAATCAATTTTTCTAAGTGGATCACTAAATATGGTGTAGTCTCAATCAACTCTAATCACCTTCAATGGCAAATGCCTTAGGAATCTCAGTTGTAAAATTCTACTAACATGGTTGGAGAATATAGAGTTAAGGAAGGGTAGTTGTATGAGGGATGATTTGTTGGAAGTACCATTTGTATCATTTGTTGATGTCATATCAATGATCAAGAATGGCTTGCAATTGCATTAATGAGAGTGAATATGATGAGGAGCATGAGTTAGTTATAGTGGGAATTGTTATGGAAATTAGTGATGGTGCACTCATGGGTGTGTTGAAGGTTGATGAGGGCCTTTATGGTCCATAATTGTGCTCAGATACATATTAAGGTGGATGGAGATATAGTGCTAAGAAACTTACTAAGGTGGAGGAAGAAATAGTTAATGAGTGATGGGAGTTGAGATCATTATAATAGTTTACAAAATTGACAATATTAATAGGGATAATAGGTTTTTACGAGAGAGTACTAAGACATAAGTAATTGAAACTGACAAATTCTTGATGGAAACACACATTGGTGGTTGAGATGATTTGAATAAATGAAACATATTCTTATTTGTCATTTTGGATCTACGTGTCTATAGTCCACATTTTCTAACTTCTGGGATATTGTAGAGACATTACAATACAATTGAAATATAATGTAGTTTGTAGCAAGTGTTATACACAAACTCCTTAATACAATACATATATTACCATTCATTGGGAATTTGGTCTTACATTTCTTAAAATGTTTGAATAAAAACCGTAAGTAAGATTGTTCTCATTATAACATGGCAATTTAAATAGAACTACACTTTAATCCCATATATTTTTTCCAATGGAAAAAATATTTATATTGTGGTAGAATATACATGTTACTGCCTCGAAGGCTCTTTCAAGACTGACCGACCGAATGTGCATAAAAACATTCTTCTAGAACTGACAGCTCGACTGACCCTTTTATCATTGACGTTTTTCCTATCTCCTAAAGACAAAAGGAGGCTAAACCATACTTTTTTCCTTAGCTCTACTAGTTGATTGTACATATTACAAGGATTGGAGAAAACCATTACCATTGGAATCCCTGACTCTTCCATGGGACTTTTCATATTGATACTTTTCTTGTCCTTTATTGAAAAAAAAGGACTTTTACTCCTACCGAGGGATCAAAACAACATTTAAAAGTGAATAGTCATAGCTTGGACCTCCTTCCCATACATGAAATCCTTGAGCACAAAGGTGCCCAAGAGCAAAGTTAAAGCTTCCTTCGATAGCTTGTTCGCTTCTTTGTTTAACTCTCGATAAGTTTTTTTGAACAAGGTCCATTAGAATTCTCTTATGACAACTTCAATTTCCTGCAGTAGATGATCAATCTGAAGGTTCTCCAGGACTACACGCCTATTGATCCAATATGTGATCAATTTAGAGTCTCCCATAATTTGAAGTTTGTTGATATTTTGCTTCTTCGCCAAATAAAGCAAAATCCACATTGTTGAGAATTCTGCCTCCACATTTGTTCCTCTACCCAGAGTGTAATGGACTTTGAAACAATGGTCCCTTGACTTGAAAATGACATCTCCTACTCCACAGAGAGGTGGATCCCCTTGGCTCACCCCATTGAAAAAACCCCAAGCTATTTATGAGTCTAGTTGGGGCATGACTAGAATTTCGTGGTTCTTCCTTTTCATATATGCTTTGAACTCTTTTGAAAGTTTAATTACCAAATCGACTGTAGCCTCCGGAGGGATTTCCTTTCCCTGAAAGGTGGCTGAATTTTGTGCCCACCAAATGAGATAAACCAATAGGCTTGGGAACCCCTCAAAACACTTTTCCGAGCCATCATTTTTCCATGCATAATATCAATCTTCTAGAGAGGACCTTATCCAAGTGGCAGAAGGATTGAAATCCTGTGCCGTAAGTCTCCAAACCTGCGTTGTATAAGAGCAAGATATAAATAAGCATGAGATGTTTTCTTAATCTTGCTTTCATAAAATACATCGATTAGGTCCAATCCAACCACTTTTAAGACCTATTTCACAAGTTAGAAACTTATTATTCAAAGCCAACCATAAGACGATCTTGTATTTTAACGGGCCTTTATCTTTCCAAATGGACTTCCACCACCTTTTTATTTTCCCATGGTTGATAGAATCAAAGTATGAATTATAGCCCAACTTTGCTATAAAATCCCATATGAGCGGGTTCTTAGACCGACATAGTGCATCTTCCACCTCTTCATATAATCTAATAACACTGGCACATAGTTTGCCTGCATAGGCGTGCCACTTCTCTTACATTTATATATGGGATTAAAGTGTAAGAGAAGTGACACGCCTATGCAGGCAAACTATGTGCCAACGTTATTAGATTATATGAAGAGGTGGAAGATGCACTTTGCCGGTCTAAGAACCCACTAATAGGGGATTTTATAGCAAAGTTGAGCTATAATTCATACTTTGATTCTATCAACCATGGGAAAATAAAAAGGTGGTGGAAGTTCACTATGAACTTCTTAACCAATCTTAATCCAAAATTTATTAAACATCAAGAAAAAAAAATAATATACAAACTCCTTCGTATATTTTATATTTATATATGTTCTCAATTTTTTATTTGATTTTTATTCTATCTCAATCTTTTTTTCATTTTAATTTATAAAAAAAATTAATATACAAACTCCTTAGTATATTTTATTTTTTTTTCAAAAAGAAAAAAGCGTAATTTCATTCATCAAATTGAGATCAAAATTACATTTGAGGTTCACTGTATCAGTGTGATATCCAGCTTCTATGTAGCATAGAGTTCTTTGATGAGACTGTTACGTCTACTTTCAACATACTTGATGATAATATCCTTTCTGTTTTCATCAAAATAGTGACAGTTCTGTCCCTACAGACATAATTCTATTATATATCCATTGTTTTCTGTAAAGATAAATATATAGAAGATTACATTAAAAAAAATCGTTTCCAGCAAAATGTAGTGCAAATAAAACATCTCATTCCATAAACGGTCTGTGATAAAACTCATACGACTGTTCTTCTCTGACTTCCTTCACTTTCCAAATGCCATAGTCCAAGAGCAGCCCCTCCTTGGACGCCTGGTCCGCTTCCCGGTTAATTTCCCTGTACACATGCCGGCAGGTAAAGTTGTCAAATGATAATATGACATTTTGTACAGTTGAAAGTAAATTTGTGATTCTGATATTTCGGCATGCTTGAGTCTGCTTGATCCAGTTGATAACATTCATCGAGTCCCCATAGACTGTCAACTGCTTGATACCCTTTTCTATGGCAAAGATAAGAAGAAGTTTTAAACTCATCAGTTCCGCATAGTTATTTGTACCCGCCCCCAGCCCCATGGTAAGCATGAAGTAATGAGAGTCTGACAGAAATAATAAGGCTCCTCCTCCGCATAATTCATTTTGAGCTGCTCCGTCAAAGAAGCCCCAAGGATGAGATTTATCAGGATCAAATGCCAATTCCCTATTCTGATAAGCCGCTCTCACTTGTACAGGAATTGATTTAAAGATGCCCGCTGCTTGGGCACCGGTAAGTTCAGGAAGAGAAGATCTGTCCTGGAAGATAGCCCCATTCCTAGCCAACCAGATCCCCCAAATCACTATCAGAGGTAAAGCTTTTAGATTCGATTTTGGGACAATTCTCCACCATCTCTCCCACGCACTATTCACAGAGTTGCCTTCCCAACTCAGATCCAGTCCAACCTGTCTCGAACATTCTTTCCAAACCGCGATCGAGTAAGGGCATGAAATGAATAGGTGAGATATCGATTCCAGATTCTTTTTGCACAGGACGCACCAGCCAGGACCCTGAAAAGTTCTTTTTTGTAAATTGTCCCAAGAGGGAACCCTGTTTTCAAGTGCACACCACATAAACACCTTTGATTTAGGAGGACATTTAAGCTTCCATAAAGGTTTCCACCACCAGACCTCTTCCCTCATTCCATCCTCAGCACTCAATTTTTGATACCCCACCTTAGGTGTATACTTCCCTTCCGGATCTGATTCCCAAATCAAGACATCATCCTGATCCGACAGCTGGATGCGAGCATTATGAAGACCTCTGATATATAACTCCAAGAAACCTGCTTCAGGTTCTACCAACCCCAAACTATCAGCGCTCTTCCAGTGTTGAAACCACGGATCCCCAGGTCTCAGATCTGCTAACTGATTAAGAGTTGTAATCCCCCTGATGGCCAGGGCATGTACAACCCCCACGGGCAGGTTATGATGATGATCACTACCCAGCCAGGGGTCCCTGCCAACCAGAACCTTTTCCCCATTTCCCACATCCCAGACTAGATCTGACTCAATCAAAGAAAAAGATCTTACCACCGCCTTCCATATAACCGACCCTCCGGTGTGTGACTTACCCGGTCTCCTAATCCACTCCTCCAAGCTTTCATTGGGTAGGTATTTCTGTTTTATAACCCTCGTCCATAGGCTAGTGGTTTTGATCATTCTCCACCCTCCCTTCGCAGCCAGGGCTTTAGCAAACAGGAAGATGTTTTTAAGTCCCCATCCCCCCAGCCCCTTAGGTAAAGCTATCCTTTTCCAGCTTACCCATGGCGTCACCTGGACTTCCTTTGTTCCACTCCAAAGAAATCTGAAGCAAACTCGTCTGATTTGTTCCAGAATCCCTTTGGGGATCCAAGAGAGAGACATCCAATAAACAGGAATGGCCTCCAAAACTGCCTTCACCAAAACGAATCTCCCTGCTCTCGACAACCACCTATGAATCCAAACCTGTAACCTTTTCTCCACCTTGCTAAGCAGCCACCTCCAATCCTTTTTCACATATAAGTTTGCTTTTAAAGAGAACCCAAGATACTTGAGACCCACATCAATGTCAGAGATATTGTAGGGGAAAAATTGTAGAATTTCAAGCTCTTCTTCTGGTCGCAGCAAGTTAGTAGTAATAGTTGATTTTTCAACATTTATCTCCATCCCCGTTGCTTTTGAAAAGAGATCCATAATATCCTTCAAAGCTCGAGTTTCCCTCCTATCACCAGAGCAGAAAATTAGGACATCGTCCACAAATAGCAAGTGTGTAATTTCAAGTTGTTCGCCAATAATGATTCCAGAAAACCGACCTAACCTCTTGGCCTCAAGGATAGCTCTGCTTAATCCTTCAGCCACCAGTAGAAAAAGGAGAGGGGAAAGAGGGCATCCTTGACGGAGTCCTCTTTCAGCATGAAAAAAAGGAGTGGCCGCCCCGTTAATCAACACAGCAAAGGAAACAGTAGTTATGCAAGACATAATCCATCTAATAAAGTTTATACCAAACCCCAGATGAGTTAATAGCAGACGGATGTAGATCCAGCTCACCTTATCATATGCCTTTGAGAGATCAATTTTCAGAATCGCTCCTTTGATATTTCTGGTCTTCAAACTGTGCAACCCTTCCTGCGCCACACCTATTGCCTCATGAATCTGGCGCCCTTCCAGGAACCCAAATTGTTCAGCAGAGATATGCTCCGACAGGATGACTTTTAATCTTCGAGCAATCACTTTCGAAACAATCTTGTAGATACATTTACATAAAGAAATGGGTCTGAACTCATGGAGGGAGGCCGGATTATCCGTTTTTGGAATGAGGGCTATGAAAGTCGAATTAAAGCTGGCTGGAATCCTTCCTGTAGTTCGAGAATCTTCAATAACATGATTAAGATCCACCCCCAGCACCTCATACAGGTCCAAGAAGAACTCAATCGACCACCCATCCGGACCAGGACTTTTATCTTTTTGAAAACTTCCCAAAACTTCCTTTAATTCTTCTTCATTCACTGGCCGCATCAGCCTCCTATTATCCACCTCCTCAGCAAACCTCGGAAACATCTGCGCAACTCGGATAACTTCAGCAATGGAAGCCTGTGCTGGTGCCCGAAACAAAGCTTCAAAATGTGAAACCCCACATCTAGCTTTCCCATTAAAATCCAGGTGTTCAATCCCCTCCTCATCTTTCAAACACCAGATAGTGTTTGCAGCCTTTCTCCCCCTAGAATAAGCATGAAAATTTTTTGTGTTTTCATCCCCACACTCAAGCCAGGTCGCACGACTCTTGAGTCTCCAAGCTTCTTCCTTTTCAAGCAACAAAGAATTTCTCCTACTTTCCAACCTGACCAAACCATCTTTTGATTCCATCGATAGTAGACCCCCACCTTCCCCATTATATATCAGTTCTAGTTCAGCCTCAATATTCTTCAATTCAGCATCCTCCCTCCGACGTTTGGCAATAGCCCAATCCTTGACCGCCCCTTTGATCCTTTTGATATTCTCAGCAAATTGAAAGGCCGCTGTGCAAACTTGATTTTCATCAAAAGGCCTCCAGTGCTCTTGAAACAGGACCTTGAAAGAATCATCTTGTAGCCAGCAATTATTGAACTTAAGAGAACTGGGTGGATTATTTGGCCCTTTTTTGATCTCAAAAAAGATGGGGAAATGGTCCGAGTTTCCACCACATCCCACCCATTGTCTCACCAAAAAGAACCTATCCACCAGCTGTTCCGCCACCAGAAACCTGTCCAATCTTTTTGCAACCCTAGCATCCCCACCCCTGTTATTCCTCCAAGTAGGCTTCAGTTTAATGGGTGCTATATCCAGCAGGTTTTTTTCTACCAGTTTTTGAAGGAAGTACCCCACCTGAGGATCCACTTGTGCATGTGGCCCCCAAATTTCAGCCTGCCCCAGGGTGAAATTGAAATCTCCCCCAACCACAACCGAGGCACCTCCAAAGAATGGTTCCTGAAGGATAGCATCCCAGAAAGGTTCTCTGTTTGCATAAGGCCCATAAACATTGATCACAGTGATATTAGAGCCCAGATCAGTTGACAGTAGTTCAACACCCAGAACAGATTCCATACCCCAAGAATTAATGAGTTTGGCCACATTCAATTTCCAACCCACAGCCAACCCTCCCTCCCGACCCTTTGCATCCAGAGTCACAAAAGACCAACCAGGCAGCCAACTTTCCAAACGTTCCATGATAACATCTCCTAACCCTAAAGTCTCTTGTAGCAGAATCACATCAGGATGTTCAAGAGTAAGCACCCTAATGAAGGCTGATTTTTTGTTTGGCCCAGCCAGACCCCGACAATTGAAGGACAAAATCTTCATTACTTAGCACTTTTCCGGGCATTCACCGCTCTAAGTGCCCTTTCTATAGAGAGTTGTTTCCCCTCCCTAAGATCATTCTTGGCCCTGGACTGGGCTTTAGAGAAATTCGAGATTCTGCCCCGGCCCCTCCGGACCGTCGCCCGAGCTTTCCCTAACCCCCCTCCGGACTTCTTTAAACAGGATCTAAGATAGTATCCCGATTTAGTGGTCTCAGGGGAAGAGTATCCCCGTTCCTCCACCTCTATTCCAGGATCTGGCTCCAGTAAAATTGGATCCACATCAGTTAAACGGTCAGCAGCACCAGAGCAATCATGAATTGATCCAGACAAAAACAACTCCGAGGAAGACAAAACCCCACCCCGCCCTTCCACCGATGGCAAGCAGACATCATCAGGGGAGCCCGATAAATTTAAATTTTTTAACCCTTCCACCCAATCAAGACCGACCAGTGTACATTGTTTCAACATTAAATTGAAAGAGGGGGAGAGAGTAAAAGTTTTAATACCCGGGATAGAAGGCCCCGGAGTAACAGCTTCATGCACAGGAGCAGTGTGAACATCTATGCTTGATGGAATCATAGTAGTAACCGCGCGAACAGCCGATTCCGCCTCCGAAACATGACCAAAGGGCTCCAAAAAATTACGTACAACCGGTTCCACCTCCGAATCATGACCGACGGGCTCCGAATCCTCCGAAACCCTTTCACTTTCAGAGGCTTCTGTCACCGACATGGGGTCTGTGGACTCCGGATCCTTTGGTTCTCCCTCCGAGTCCCCCTTAAGGCCTCTCCTTTTACCCCCATTTAGAGTGCGAACCGGAAGACGGCACTCCGAAACAGGATGACCATATACGTGACATCGTCTGCAGCGGAATGGCACATTTTCGTAATCCAGCAACTGTGTGATAGGGACCGGTCCCCAGTCCAAGATGATATTTTCAGGAAGACCCTCACGAATGTTCAACTCCACCATAATGCGAGCCACCTGCTTATAATGAGTCTCCAAATAAGAAAGATCTGCTTCCAGAAAAGTCCCCAGAATGTCGCCAATGCGCCTAAAGTGATAAGGATCCCAGAAGTGTCGCGGCAGACCAGGGAGCCGAACCCAGATAGGGATCCTGTCGACTCTCTCCCGACTTGCATCAAAGAGTGGATGCCATGGTTTTAAAAGCACTGGCGTGCTGTTCATATGCCAATTTTTGTTCAAGATGACTCGCAAATCATTTTCGGATTGTAGAACCACCGCGAACCACCCGCGCATCAGCATCTCAATCTCCGGTTCGTAACCCAGAAGATCGCTCCAATTCACCGCCACCCAGTCCTTCATAGTTTTGTAAGCAAAATTCCTGCCCAAAACTCTACCCACTAGAGACATTTGAGACATTTCAAGAACTCTTTCCCATGCAACATACACCCCCACCGCATAAACCCCGTCTGCTCTGGCTTTTACCCAGCTCCGCTTTCGCCGTTTAGGAGGCCCTCTAATAAAATCCCCATTAGGGTTTTCGACCACCCCCTTCAGAGAACCGTCAGAAGAACAATCCTTTGAAAGACCCCTATGTTCAGATTCATCCAGCAAAACCCTCCGCTCCTCCACTACACCTTCCTCGCCCGAACCACACACATGAGCCACCTGCCTGGCCACCCCAGCCTCCGCAACAGCCTCAAATCCTGGCACCTCCACAAAACCCTTCTCCACATTAGTAACCGGAAACCCAAGATTCCGGGCAAAAAAATCCCCCGCCTCCCTCCAGCTAGGACTGCCCCACAGATCTACCTGGAGCCCCTCCCCCTCCACTGAGAAACCCTTTACAGGTCCATGTGGTGAAAGCGATAACAGATCTGAAGGTGAGAAGGCATCAGCCGGTCTCATCTGCCCAAAAACGGTCACATTCGAGCCTTCAGGCCCCGACCTCGGGATGGCCTCCAAACCCTCCATCATTCCTCCAGCTGGCACACCCCAAACTTCTTGCACCTCCATCGGTTCGCTGGAGTAATCTACTAATTCCACCATCTCCACCGCAGGATCCATCTTGACACCAACAATCCTAAAGCAACAGACACCGATCTGTAACAAGCCCCAACCACGATTTGTCATAAACCCTAAACACAAAAACGGAAGAGTATCCACCAAGCAGCTCGCCGTGAGGATAAGAAAAAGGCTGCAAATGATCCCCAACGTCCATGATGAGAGTGACCGGGGGCCGTACTGTCAGAGAGGCCCACCCCCTGTCAAACCCGATGACCCTGCACTCTCCCGAGTCCTCCCATCCTCCATTACGCTCCCATCCTTCTTTGTTCCCAGAGTTCGCAGCCTTAAACTCATATCTCTCTTAGAAGATCAATATTGTTATTGGCATTTTATCTATATATGTTCTTTATATTTTATATTTATATATGTTCTTAATTTTTTATTTGATTTTTATTCTCTCTCAATCTTTTTTTCATTTTAATTTATAAATATTCTTAATGCATCTTCTCCCTTCTGAATTGTAATATTATGCACTTTTAACTTCTTATTGCACCGAGTGTAAACGAGGTGCTTACAACCCAGTATGGGGGAGATCCTGTAACGGATGTCACATGTCACATGTCACATGTAACGTTTTCAAAAGTAATAAAATGTAAAAAATAATAGTATGGGGGAGATCCTGTAACGGATGTCACATGTCACATTTGTCACGTTACGTTACAACCCAGTATGGGGGAGATGTTGTAACGTTTGTCACATTTGTCACATTTGTCACGTTATGTTTCCATGTCGGCTCATAACTTATATAAAATCAAAAGTAATTAAAAATTTCATGTTCGCTCATAACTTATCAAAAATATAAAAAAATAATTAAAAAATTAAAAGAGAGGGATCCAATTTCTTGAGGGGCATTTTTTTCTTAATGTGTAAAAAATTTAAGATAAAACAAAAAAAATTACACCTCAAGAAATTGGATCCCTCTTGGTGTTTGATAGATCTGGGTTTGAGATGGATCTACGCTGGTTGCAACGAGTGAACAAGGTGCTCTACAACGCAATGTAGGGGAGATGTTGTAACGTGTAATGTTTGTAACAAAATAACATTTGTAACAAAATAATTAAAAAATAATTAAAAAAATTCATGTCGGCTCATAAAATAAAAAATTATGGAAAATATTAAAAAAAAAAAATCTATGATGGTTCATAAAATAAAATATTATGAAAAGTAATTAAAAAATAGATGTTCGTTTATAAAATAAAAACTTAAAACTTAAACCGGGAATCTATCAATCAAGATAGATCAAATTTCTTGAGTTTAAATTTAAAAAAAGAAATACACCTCAAGAAATTAGATCCATCTCAGTGCTTGATAGATACGGATTTAAGATGAATCTATGCTAATAATAATTGATAGATACGGATTTAAGATGAATCTATGCTAATAATAAAATATATATTTAAACTGGGACAAGATCATTTTAATTAATAACCTCACAAAATCAAGATTGCAAGGTAGTGAAGATTTAGAAGAACTTCTTTTGAAATTGAATTACAAGAAATCCCTCCCCTTGAAAAAAAATCAATTTGAACTCTTCCTCCATCTCTTTCAACGTCGCTTTTATGTGAAGGCTGAATGACATTGATGAAACGTATATGAAAGCAAAGCAATGTGTGCCTACTCAATTAGCCTACTCAATTAGGGTTGTGTTAGAAAATAGGAAATGCCTATGCTAAATAATTGCTACAATGATCAGCGTCCGTGGAAGCTGATAGTTGGGCAAAGGCAAGGTTTGAAGTAGATATAAATATGAGCATCCTCTGGAGTTTCCAACCGTTCAGAATTGATGGCAGTTAGGGAAGGCAAGGTGGTGCAAGGTAAATTTACTTTGATGGGCAATTGTCCAATCTAATTTAGGATAGAGGGAACCAGGCAAGACCAGACAATATCCAATGCATGCAGAGTTTTATTTGGGGTTGGAGACCTCTGTCTTATTCGGATAAGTCAAAGACAGGGCACTCAGATGGAAAACGCTGCGATTTTGCCCGAGGAAATCTATTTGCGGGGAGCTACAAATTAAGGTTTCAGGCGGATATCATATTGATAGGAGCATCGGTTGTCAAGTTTAAGCAGCCATGAAGGCCTCCTTGAAGCTGAGAGAAGGTCAGAAGCCTCTGGTAAGAGCAAAAATCCCTCTGAACATTCTAGGGCTCCCTTTAGTCTCTGGAATTTATGCAGGAGACAATAAAGAGCTGTGTTTGCATTTGGGTACTTTCTGGGACACAGGTCCTACTCTCAAATTTGCCTACAAGCCCAATGATTCATGGAATCCATTCAGTGTAATTCTTAAAACAGGAACTGGAGAATGGGGGTCTCCTGCAGGTGCTGCCATGACCATGAGTGCAGAACTTAATCTGCTGGGTAGGGGAAATCCTTCCTTTTGCCTGCAGTTTAAGCCCCACTTTGGGGATTTCACACTCAATCAGTCCGCAAGATCTTCACTTGTATTGCCTTCAAAGCATGGAGAGGATGGGGGTTTGTTTGGGCCCATAGTACATAAGCCTTCTTTGTCACAAGAGACAACACCATCAAAATTTTCATTGAAGTTTAATGGATTTGAAAATAAGGAAGAAGAAGGGTCCAGTTTTGAGAAAACCCCCGACCTGGAAAATGGCACAACAACCCCAAATCCATTAGAAAATGGTGGGTTTGCAGTTAGTTTTCCTGAGGAGGGACTTCACAAGTACCAGTTTTCGGATGGGATCGGGAATCTCAAGGACTTTTGGTCATTTCGAGTAGAAAAATTACTCGGAGGCGTGTCTTTGACTGCACGTAGCAGTTTGCCTGTGAGAAAGCATGCAATCGTTCGGGTTCGATGGGGTGTAAAGCTGCCTACTGATTTGTTTAAAGGGGTGGAAGCTGGAGATCAGTCTGGGTTTACCTTATCTAAACTTCCTTGTCTCTTCTTGGACAAAGTCAGTATAGAGAATGTCGAGCAGAGGAGATATGTAAAAAGTAGTGGTTATTACGGTAGCGTGCAGGCACCTCTGGAAGATCTGATGTTGCCCATCATAAGGGAGGAGGCCAATGAGCTTGCTCATATTACAGGCATATGCTGTTCAATGAAAAGGCAGTTGCATTTACTTCAAACTGAAAACAGAGTGTTGAAGAAAACAGTGGAGGACATGAGATCTGAGCTTCAATATACAGGGGTTGGAAATTCGACTGATAATTTGTCCAGTTTGGAGGCCAGCTCACGGCAGAGTCCCCTTGCAGAAATTTCTAGGAAGGAGAAATCGCGGGAATGGAACTACCAGGAAGGTGACAAGAAGAAGGGTGGTTCAAGAGAAGGCCCCAAGAAAGATCAGCGTAGCGACAGCAAGGCACCAAATGCTGGTTTGGGTAAGGATTTTCCGATCAGTTCAGGCAACCCTGCTGTTGATGTCAGCGAAGAGCTCAAGAAAGCTATCAGGGGTGCTTCTGGAAGCTTGGGTGATAAGTAGATTGTGGATCAAGGTGAAATCTCTTGTCGTCTGGGATTACTGCTGGGCAGAGGCAAACTTAGGCAGCTACTTAATGTGTCTTTTTCAGCCTACGTTTAAATACGTGCGTATAACAGGCTCTCTAGATCTAAAGTTAGACTTTAGAAGTTCATCTTTCTTCAAGGTATTTTTTTTGGTAAGTATTTAGTTTACCTGTGGCATTGCTAGATCTAGTTCACTTTAGGGTGAGATTCCCTTTGTTGTTTTCAAATCTAATGTAGAAATATCGAGGCAACTAGTTAACAAGCTTGTTGTTCTTATGTAAAAATGAACTCTTTTCTATATCTGCATCTTAGAACACTGTTTTTAATAGCTTTTAGGTGCAAAGGTCTTGACTCCTATCATAATGGGTGTATGTAACACCTGCATTTTAAGAGCACACTTTATTTTAAGAGTTTTCATGGTGCAAATGTATTGACGCCTATCACTATGGCTACATGTAACACCTGCATTTTAAGAGTTTTGGTGGTGTCAGGGTGGTGATGTCTATTATTATGGGTGTATACTATTTAAGCTGTTTTAGCCACTTGATGCTAAGGCAAATATTCAGGTCAGTAGCAGGTTAAGATCAGAAAATTATTGCTCACAGTAGATACTAAGGGAGGAAATTTCCCAGTCATTACATGACAGACAGAGCAAAGAGATAGTTTAAATATATAAATAATGTCTATACACTAGAGGAGCAACTTTATCAAACTGAACAGCAGGATGGAAAATTTTTGCATGTCTTGTCAAGAAATAATATGGTGATCATGTAAACAGAATATGTTGACTTGTGGAATAAAAATATGATGAAAAGCTCTGGATTTGCGGTGTACTAAAACTGCCAATGAAGCTTGAATACCATTCATAAATGGGAGCATAAAAGTAAGGCATGCATTTCATTTTGATATGTATTATGAAGTATAAACAAAGCCCCCAAACCGGAGAGAGCCTTGCATATTGCACAAGATAATGCATAGAAATGTGAAGTAAGATTGGGGGAAGTTACAAATGAGATGAAGGGCATGTGAGTTATAGGTCTTTTGACTTTTGACTTTTTTTATTTTAGTGTCATTTTCAGGAAAATCTTTCAAGTTTATTGACAAATAACAAATGATCCCATAGCTATGTTGCCTACTGACCACATATGATGATTAGAGTTTCTGTGACCTTGAAATAATAGACACAAAAAATGTGAAATGCATCCTTATCTCAGTACAATAAAAATTATATTTAAACTTACCATGAGTCATTTAATTAAGAGCCTTACAAAATTAACATTACAAGGGAGCGAGCATTTTGGAATTTTTCTTTTGAAATTAAGTAAGAAGAAATCTGGTCCTTTGAAAAAGAAAAATATCTATGCGAACCAATGTTATCAGAACTGGACCGGTGGTCAAACCGGCCGGCCCCAGGACCCGGACCCGGACCCGGACCGGAACCGGACAAAAACTGGGAAAAATACCGGATCAAAAAACCGGTTGAGCAAAAATACATAAAATATTCATATTTTCAAAATATATATATATGTGAATTCAAACCATTATACACAAATCTGCAAAGTTTCTCATGTATATAGGAAGTAAGAGTCTATAAAACCAAAATTCGGTTGTGCCATGGCCCACAATTGAGATTCGATTCCATACTCCCGAACGCCCTACTGCCCTGACTCCATAATTCGTATGCTCAGCCTAGAAAAATCCAAACATGATTGTGAATAGTGATTGCAATTGAGGGTCCCCGCGTCAATATATAGTGATCGTATGGTAATTAGGTTAGCAGATGTGGCTAATGTGCCCAAAATTTTGGTTTTTTAATTAAAAAAATTTCAAAACGTGGGTTTTTTGCCCTAGAAAGGACCCGGTATGGAACCGACCGGTTCCATACGGAACTCGACCAGTTTGAGAAAACTGGTCGGTTCCGTACATAACCGGTCAAAAACGAGTTGAATCAAACGGTCGGACCAGAAAACCCTTTGAACCGGTTGGACCGGTCAGTTTTTCCGGTTCCGGGCCGGTTTTTATAACCATTGCGAACCCTTCCTCCATCTATTTCAATGTTGCTGTTCATTTGGAGGATGATGATGGAGATTGATGAAACGTAGTGCAATTCGATACTTCCAAACCAATATGAAAGCCACGTGTGCTTATTCAGTTAGGGTTGTTGTAGAAAACAGAAAAAACTATGCTAAATGATTGCTACAATGTTCAACATCTGTGGAAGCTGATATTTTGGCCAAGGTGACTTTAGAAGTAGGATATGAATATAAACATCCTCTGGAGTTCGGAGGTTCCTAATCATACAAAATTGATGCCAGTTGGTAAAGGCAAGGTTTTACAAGGAACAAAGGGTAATTTTACTTTAATGGCCAATTGGCCAATCTAATTCAGGATTTGGCCAATCTAATTCAGGATAGAGGGAGCGAGGTAAGAACATAGAGTATCCGATCCATGCAGAGTTTTATTTGGGGTTGGAGACCTCTGTTTTTATTCGGATAAGAAATCCTGACAACGCACCCAGATGGAAACCACTGTGATTTTGCTAGAGGAAATCTATTTGTGGAGAGCGGCAAATGAAGGTTTGAGGAGGATATTATATTGATAGGAGCATTGGACATCACGTTTTAGCAGCCATGAAGGCCTCCTCGAAGCTGAGAGGTCAGAAGCGTCTGGTAAGAGTTAAAATCCCTCGGACATTCTAGGACTCTCTTTAGTCTCTGGAATTTATGCAGGGAACAATAAAGAGCTATGTTTGCATTTGGGTAGTTTCTGAGACACAGGTCCCGCTCTTAAACTTGCTTACAAGCCCAATGATTAATGGAATCCATTCAGTGTAATTCTTAAAACAGGAAATGGAGTCTGGAGCTCTCCTGCAGGTGTTGCCATGACCATGAGCTGATAAATTAATCTGCCGGGTAGGGGAAATCCTTTCTCTTGCCTATAGTTTAACCCCAGTTTGGGGATTTCATATTCATTCAGTCTGCAACATCTTCACTTGTATTGCCTTCAAGGCAAGGAGAGTAAGGGGGTTTGAGAGGGTCCATAGCTCATAAACCTTCTTTGTCACAAGAGACAACACCTTCAAAATATTCATTAAAGTCTAATGGATTTGAAAATAAGGAAGAAGCAGAGCCCAGGTTTGAGAAGGACCCCGACCTGGAAAATGGCACACCAACCCCAAATCCATTAGAAAATGGTGAGTTTGCAGTGAATTTTCCTGAAGAGGACTTCACAAGTACTATTTTTCAGATGGGATTGGTAATCTAGAGGACTTTTGGTCATTTCAAGTAGAAAACTTAGTGGGAGAGTTGTCCTTGACTGCACTTAGCAGTCTGCCTGTGAGAAAGCATGCAATCGTTTGAGTTCGATGGGGTGTAAAGCTGCCTTCTGATTTGTTTAAGGGGCTGTAAGCTGGAGATCAGTCTGGGTTTACCTTATGTAAATTGCCGTCTTGGACAAAGTCAGTATAGAGAATATCAAACAGAGGAGATATGTAAAAAGCAGTCGTTATTATGGTTGCGTGCAGGCACCTTTGGAAGATCTGATGCTGCCCATCACGAGGGAGGAGGCCAATGAGTTTGCTCATATTACAGGCATATGCTGTTCAATGAAAAGGCAGCTGCATTACTTCATACTGAAAACAGAGTGTTGAATATAAAACAGTGGAGGACATGAGATCTGAGCTTCAATATAAAGGGGTTGGAAATTTGACTGATAATTTGTCCAATTTGGAGGTCAGCTTATGGCAGAGTCCCCTTGAAGAATTTACTAGGAAGGAGAACCACAGGAATTGAACTACAATGAAGGTGACAGGAAGAAAGGTGGTTCAAGAGAAGAGCCCAAGAATGACCAGCATTGCTACAGCAAGGCACCAAATGCTGGTTTGGGTAAGGTTTTTCTGATCAATTCAGGGATTTCTGGTATTGATGTTAGAGAAGAGCTCAAGAAAGCTATCAGGTGTGTTTCTGGAAGCTTGGTGATAAGTAGATCATGGATCAAGGTGAATTCTATTGCCATCTGTGAATTACTGCTAGGCAGAGGCAAACTCAGCCAGCAACTTAATATGCCTTTTTCAGCCTGTGCTTACATAAGTGCTTATAACAGACTTCTAGATCTAAAGTTAGATTTCACTTTAGAAATTTAACTTTCTTGTAGGATATTTTTGGTAATTGTTTAGTTCAACTTTGGCATTGCTAGAGCTAGGTCATGTTAGCGTGGGATTCCCTTTGATGTTCTCAAACCTAATGTAGAAATATTGATCAACTGGTTAACAAGCTTATAAAAGCGAACCTCCTCCTGTGTCTGCATCTTAGAACAACTTTTTTTAAGAGCTATTATGGTGCAAAGGTCTTGATGCCTATCATTATGGGTGCATGTAACTCCTGCATGTTAAGAGCACACTTTATTTTAAGAGTTTTCATGGTTCACATATTTTGACGCCTATCATTATGGATGCATGTAAAACCTGCATTTTAAGAGCTCTGGTGGTGTCATGGTGGTGATGTCTATTATTATGGTTCCATGTGTTTTAGAGCTGTTAACCTATCTAGTTTTAGCCACTTGATGCCAAGGCAAATATTTGGGTCAGTAGTCAGGTTATGATCAGAGAAATATTGTTCATAGTAGACCCCAAGGGAGTAAATTACCCAGTCACTTCATGGCAGACAGCTCAAAGGGATTGTTTAATCATATAAATCATGTTTATACACTAGAGGAGCGACTTCACAAAACTTCCCTCCCATTTATTCTTTGTTTTCTGTTTTTCTCTGTTTCCTAGTTGTGGGCGAGTCCCTTTCCAATCAGGCGAAAAGAAATTCTTTTGGGGGCTGGAAAAATTCCTTTACAATGTCCATCAATGTAAATGCCAGCAAATGTTTCCATTGTGTTTCCCAGCTGTTTCATACCTACTTTATTCCAAAAGCTATTCTGGGTCCAGAAACACAAGGGGGCTATGTTTTGGTAACTCTGATGGATACCAATTTATTTGGCATCTAATGTCAGTGTTGCCTCTTGGTAGAGTTGGTTTTGTATTGGCTTTGCTATATTATTGAGTTTCACCTTAGGAAACTGACTATTTGAGTATGTAACAATCGTTAAAGTTCTTTCATTAGAAATGTGCACTGGCAATATCCATGTCAATACGGAAATTATTCTCTATGGAGTTTTGGCTTCCTATAGAAGTATTCTATTGATCTCATCAGATGTGGCTTCTGTTTTATTGATCTCCCAGAGGTAGACACGATTTTCTCTGGCCTGTGATAATCCTTACAACTATTGCTTTTTCCTACTATAATGTTATGTTGTAGATGTCATAAGGTAGAATTTTAGGTGATGATCTCCCAGAGGTAGACACGATTTTCTCTGGCCTGTGATAATCCTTACAACTATTGCTTTTTCCTACTATAATGTTATGTTGTAGATGTCATAAGGTAGAATTTTAGGTGATGATGGACAAGTAGTTTTAATACAAGGCATAAAAGGCTTTGATTGAAGCTAGTTATGTATTATTCTGAGTTGTCATATGGTCTATATTGTAATTATTTAAATCACTATCATGACTTTTGGAATAGGATAACTGGGGTTCATTATGGTCTATATTGTAATTATTTAAATCACTATCATGACTTTTGGAATAGGATAACTGGGGTTCATTACCAACAATGTTGGTGGGAAAGGGTGTCATGATACTCCGAGCCATATAAGGATGTTAAGATACTCCATTTATTACCCTTCCAGGTAGAATTCTACAGAAATGTCATTCCTTTCAATGAAGAGCTTGACCATTGTTTATTCTCATCTTCAAAAGGGATAAATTCACTTTGACGTTTAAGTCAAGGACTGATGTTGATAGGGGGTGGTATTGCTTCCACAAGCTTGTCTGCAGTTTTTTTAAGCATGGAAACATGGATTGTGAACTTTTTTTGAGGCAGTGAATCCTGCCTGTAGACCAGATATTTGTTGAATATTCTCACAGATAACCATCATAAATATATCACCTAATCACTTCATAACTTAGTTGATAAACCCATTCAAAGATCTCTAATAGCACAGAAAGAAAGAAAAGAGAAGTGCAATATATGATATGTGCCTGTAGGCTAAATCACTTTAGAGAGGGCAATATCTGATATGATGATAAATTACAATGATACTTGAGTGTCTGTACACATCTCAAGAAGTACGGTGCCCTCCCCAAAAGGGTTTATGGGCCCACATAAGATTGACTAGGTCAGCCTTAATCAAATCTAGTCAGTATGATATTACATTACAATTAATGTTGGTTGTGGCCACATGTGAGGATTACACCATTCTCGATGCCTCCCCTTAAGCTGAACAGGGGGTCATGGAGAAGAATGATGAGATGCAAATGGGGGTGAGTTTAATAGTTTATGGATACCCAACTCAATATAGGGTTGGCAATAGCCAAAATATAAAAGTGAGTTTGTTTATGGATACCTAGCTCAATATAGGCTTGGTTGTAGCCAAAATACAAAAGTGAATGGTTTATTGATACCTAGCACAAATGTAGGTTGGCCATGGCCAAAATCTAAAGCGTGGAAAGAAGAGTGGGTTTATAGATACCTAACTTGCTTATAGTTGAGAGCGTGTTTATTTTACCCAACGTGAATAGAACTAAGAGAGCTCGGATACATAGAGTGGGTTTATGGATACTGACTCAGAATGTAGGTTGGCCTTGACCAAGATACACAAGTGAGTGGGTTTATGGCTACCAGCTTGAATATGGTTCACCCAAATACCTTTGGGAGTGGGTGTATGGATACCGACATCTTACTCCAGATCCAGCATGGCTTCCCTTACTTCATGACCCCCAATTAATGCATAGTCTGCATAGTGTGATTACTGATAGTGGATTTATGGATATCCAACTCTAATACAACCAAGAGAGCTCGAATACTGAGATGGGCTTTATGGACACTAAACTCGAATACAACTCAATGTTGCAACTATTGTTTTGGGTAATATATCCTCGAGGGTCAGTGAAGAAACTTATCAAAAATATTGAGGAAAATATTTGAAACTATCAAAAAATATTGGCAATAATAAACTCGTACTTGAAAAATCGGAAAATATCAGACAAATAGGCAACTTGAAAAACTTGGGAGAAATTGGAAATATCAAGAGCAATCAAAGATATTTGCAACACTGGGGTTTCTGGATACCCAACTCAAATATAGCTTGCTCAAATATAACTGAGAGTGGGTCTATGGATACCCAATGTGAATATAAATTGGCCTTGACCAAGATACGAAAGTGAGTGGGCGTTTATGGATACTCAATCACAATATAAGATTGGCTGTGGCCAAAATGAAGATTACACCCCTTTTGTCAACATTACACCCCTTTTGTCAACATTCCCCCTTAATTGAAATAGGGGGCCACAGAAAGAAAATATACATCAGAAGGTACATCCCTTTTGACAGCTGAACAGGAGCTAAAGACCGCTATTATGATCAATTAATCATGAAGAGCAACGAGGACTCAACAGTTGTACAGTGGCCGAAATACATCGATATGAACTCCTGAAAAACTACTAAAATGTTGCCATGACCAATCATCAATCTAGCCACAAGAAGCTTTGACATTTAGCCAAGGACTGTTGTTGACAGGTGGTATCTTCTACTTTGCTTCCACAAGCTCATCTGCAGTTTTTTTTCAAGCATGGAAACATGGATCGCCAATTTTTCTTGGAGGTTGTGAATCTTGCCTGTAGACCAGATATTTGTTGAGTTTTCTAATGGATGACCATCATAAATATATCACCCAATCACTTCATAACTTAGCTAATAAATCCATTCAATAGAGACAATAAAACAAAAAGAAAGAGAAGCACAATATATGATATGTGCCTGTAGGCCAAATCACTTTAGAGAGCAAATCTAATATGATAATGAATTACAAATGATACCTGAGTGTCTATTTATAATTTTATACACATCTCATGAAGTAGGGTTCCCTCGCCAAGAGGGGTCATGGGCCCGCATAAGATTGACTAGGTAGGCCTTAATCAAATCTAGTAACTACAATCTTGCATTATAATAAATGTCAGTCGTTGCCACATTTGAGGATTACGCCATTCTCATTGCCTCCCCTTAAGTTGAACAGGGGGTAATGGAGAAGAATGATGAGATACAAATGAGAGTGGGTTTATGGATAACCAACTCAATATAGGGTTTGACAATAGCCAGAATACAAAAGTGGGTGGGTTTATGGCTACCTAGCTCAATATAGGGTTGGTCGTAGCCAAACTACAAAAGTGAGTGGGTTTATTAATACCTAGCGCAAATATAGGTTGGCCGTGGACAGAATATGGAGAAGAGTGGGTTTATGGATACCCAACTTGCATATAGTTGAGAGTGGGTTTATGAATACCCAACCCTAATAGACCTAGCTCAATATAGGGTTGGTCGTAGCCAAACTACAAAAGTGAGTGGGTTTATTAATACCTGGCGCAAATATAGGTTGGCCGTGGACAGAATATGAAGAAGAGTGGATTTATGGATACCCAACTTGCATATAGTTGAGAGTGGGTTTATGAATACCCAACCCTAATAGAACTAAGAGAGCTCGAATACACAGTGGGTTTATTGATACCAACTTAAATGTAGGTTGGCCTTGACCAAGATACACAAGTGAGTGGGTTTATGGCTACCCAACTCAAATATAGCTTGCTGAAATACCTTTGAGAGTGGGTGTATGGATACTGATATCTGATCCCAGATTCAGCATGGCTTCCCTTACTTCATAACCCCCAACTAATGCATAGTATGAATACTAAGAGTGGGTTTATGGACATACAACTTTAAAACAACCAAGAGAGCTTGAGTAGAGTGGCTTTATGGACACCAAACTCGAATACAGCTCAATGTTGCAAATATTGTTTCGGGGAATATTTCGTCGAGGGTCAGTGAATAAACTTATCAGAAATATCAAGGAGAATATTGGAGATTATCGCAAAATATCAGCAAGAATAAACTTGTACTTGAAAAACTCGGAAAATTTTGGACAGATTGGCAATATAAAAAACTTGGGAGAAATCAGAAATATCAGGTGAAATCAGAGATATTTGCAACACTGGGGTTTCTGGATACTCAGTTCGAACATAGCTCACTCAAAATAAAACCGAGAGTGGGTGTATGGAGACAAGTGTGAATATAAATTATTAAATTGGCCTTGACCAAGATACAAAAGTGAGGTGGGTTTATGGATACTCAATCCAATATAAGATTGGCTGTGGCCAAAATGAAGATTACACCCCTTTTGTCAACATTCCCCCTTTTGTCAATGTTGCAAATATCGTTTCAGGGAATATTTCGTTGAGAGTCGGTAAATAAACTTATCAGAAATATCAAGGAGAATATTGGAGATTATCGGAAAATATCAGCAAGAATAAAGTTGTACTTGAAAAACTTGGAAAATATCAGCAAGAATAAACTTGTACTTGAAAAAATCGGAAAATTTCGGACAGATTAGCAATATGAAAAACTTGGGAGAAATCAGAAATATCAGGAGAAATCGGAGATATTTGCAACACTGGGGTTTCTGGATACTCAGTTCGAACATAGCTCGCTCAAAATAAAACCGAGAGTGGGTGTATGGATACAAGTGTGAATATAAATCATTAAATTGGCCTTGACCAAGATACAAAAGTGAGGTGGGTTTATGGATACTCAATCACAATATAAGATTGGCTGTTGTGGCCAAAATGAAGATTACACCCCTTTTGTCAACATTCCCCCTTAATCTAAATAGGGGGCCACGGAAAGAAAACATACATCACGAGGTGCATCCCTCATGAAAGCTGAACAGGAGATAAAGACCAGTACTACGGTCTATCAATCAAGAAGAGCAGTGGGGACTCAACAGTTGTAGGGCAGTGGGGAGTCACTGGGGACTCAACAGTTGTACGGTTGACAAAATACATCGATATGAAGTCCTCAAACAACTGCTCAAATGTTGCCATGACCAATCATCAATCTAGCCACAAGAAACCCTAGTGGTCAGCACTGATCCATCATTGTTTATGGGCCCACATAAGATTGACTAGCTTGGTCTTATCCAAACCTAGTAACTATAATATCACATTACAATTAATGTCAGCCATGGCCACATGTGAGTAATACACCATTTCAACAATAGATGATGAATTAAATGTATTCCTGGAGTCCACTGTCTACATTGTACTTTGTGGAGTATTGCTTTTGAGATTTTATGCGAAATCCCCAATAAGATGTCCTTTTCATCTTTTGGTCAACTCCTCGCTTCATTCTATGTTCAATCTATTGCAATTGTTCTCTGGCCCTTTTTCTGACATATTTGATTACAATTTCTAAGTTCTTGTAGTGCATAGATTTGTACCTGAAATCTGCCATGTGATGGATACTTGGGAATCATATCTCTAAAAACCTTAAAGAGGTGATATTCTCAAAGATACTGGGGTCTGCTACTGCTGTAAAATTGTGTTTATTATTACTTGAAACTTGCCATGTGATGGGTACTTGAGACTCATAAATATAAATAGCTTAAAGAGGTGACATTCTCAAAGATGCTGGCCTCTGCTTTTGCTGTAAAATTGTGTTTATTATACAGCTATTACACTGTCATGATGCATTTGTGAAGTGATGTCTGAGTGCTTCATATACACTCAGAAAACACATTAGACCTTATGATTTCTGGTGATAAATGTTCATTCTATTTTGTAGCCTCCAAAATAATAAGTATTTCCCTGATAATGATGACAAATTTTTCTGTGATGGGAGGGAGCTTATGTAGCATGAGGATGATGTTGAGAAATAGTGGGCTACTTGTAATTGGTGGTTGACAGAGTAGACGTTTTCTAATTAAACTCTTTATTGATGTTGACATGATAATCTTACAAAATCATCTCGAAAATGTAGTCCAATTTCCAGGAAGCTCTATTCTGCAATGAGTGAGATGACACATACACCATACCTTTAAACCATCACTCTAGAACTATGATAACCACTAGAGATATACTGCTACTTTTTGGACTGTATTTGGTCAAAACCATTCCAATTCCTAAATAAGATATGGAACTCTGGAATAAACTAAATACAGACGAGAACTCTCCACTCCTTGTAGAATGAGGCAATATGTATGCTTTCCTTTTATATTTGCTTATATTTCAGTTTGTATCACCTCCTTGGCATCCTTGTATTCCTTTATAGAATGCTTTTAGTATCTCCAATGTATTCATATGAAACACTATTCTTTTCCTTTGGCAATTCGAACTGCTACTCTTTTAAAAATGAAATTAGAATCTAGATTAACCAAACTCTCTCCCCTGACTTTAAGCATGTTGTAAGGCAATATTAACTACTTCCCTTTGTAGAAATAACTATGAAGTTGGGTGACTCAACAAAATACCTTCTTAATGCAGCATATGACCATTTTTGTCAGATTGTGCAGATCCCTTGTATACTTCCAAAATTGTCATGGCAACTCGGACTTTCTACCAAAGTTATTCATTATCTTTCATCTAACTTTTCCATATTGCAGTGCTTGAATCAGAAATCAGTGTCTGAAATCCAGCAGTGCTTGTGCTGGGGCAGATAATAGCGTTGAATTAAATTTCTAAAGAAACTGCCTTTTGCTTCTTCATTCCCTATATTTCCATTTGATTACTTGCATTGTATTAAAACTGAAAGGGGGAGCACATCTTAAGCTCCGGAGCTTGTTCTGTCCCCAGAACTCAGGTCGGCTTAAGTAGGTTTATTTCATCAAGGTATATAAATTATTAAACAGCATTGAAAGTATTGTTATGCATATTATCTTATACCTGATAATTACTAGCTTATTTGTGAATAACTTAAGAAATATCACCATTTCCTACCAGACAGCTGAATTACATGATAATATATTCATGATTCTAAAGCAGGGCATAGCCTGATCAAGATTTTGTCAATCTGCTTGGCTCGATAATTCAGAAATTTACACAGGAATTTCTGAATATTTTTGCAGAAGTCATTGAGAACATATAAAATGGAAGGCATTAAAAAGTGTAGTCATGTATCTATTTCAGATATCAGAATGTCTCTATTTTGTAGGCTTCCATCTTTGTGATCTTATTTTTAATAATAATGTATATTCCATAGTTTTACAATATTTTCACAATACTTTTTACTCCCATATGTTCTATTACACTCAGATTTATGTTGTCTTGCTTTCTGTATAGCAGAACTAGAGGCAAGGACATAATTCACATCCGAGGAGTGGGACTGCCAGTATAGATGCAATAGAGACATCATCCTGCACAGGGTGCTTGGATGGCGTCCCCTGGATATGCACCCTGCATCCTTGTGAGACATCAGAGGGGAGATCCCTAAGAACCCCAAAGGTTTTTAGGGAAGTCACTCCTTCACCCCTTCCTCCAAAATGAAAAAGAAAAGAACTAAACACAAATTTAAACCCAGAAGCGCCTCCCTGACAAACAAGAACATACAAAATGGTGTTTTCATGTTAGGAGCAGTTAGTGGACTTTGCATAGTAGGAGCAGAACTTTTGCAGGGTTATTTTACATAGCACCTGAAGACTCAAATGTTTCTGTGTTTCCAGCGTTCAAAATGGAAACAACATTTTTAATTGACAATATAATTTATTACTTCTATGCTTTTGTCTCAACTCTTGTGACACGTCACTTGTGAAATTGGGATGTCAATGAGATTTATTATTAGATCAATGATATGTTTTAACTTTTCTTAGTATTTAATTTTGAAGTTTTGACCTTTTTATGTTTTATATATTTCTCCATCTCTGGATCCACATCCACCCTCACAAATTCTGGCAACCTAGCATAATTTTTGTATTGACTTTGTGAGGTCAGATATCATAATAAGTTCAGATTTCGATCGTATGCTTCCATTTTAAGAATTTTGAGGGCATATTTTGTAATGCAAGTATCAGACAAGTTATGTCATCATAACATGTATGATAGCAGTGTTAGAATTGATAGGGTAGGCAATGAAATTGAGGCGCAGCACATTATATAAGATATTTCTCACTTATTTGCCGCAGTAACTTGTTAGTTCTTCAAACTTATGGTTGTTGGCAGGTGCTATCCATCTATTTGAAGACTAATGCAACTCAAGAAACTTTATATGTTATTTTGGGCAAGGTTGGTAGCATTTTGCTTGACTGCTTTAGGATAAACCCTTATGGTTTGGTCCGCTGGTTGAGGAGCTTTTCTAGATTTTTCTTGGATAAGTTGGTATCTCCTTGAGCACTGTTTCTTGGAATTTGCTTCTGAACAAACTGTGATAAATAGATCTGATATTCTTGTGGATCTGGATTAAGGATATTCTCAAAATCTCATTAAGGTTGGCTAATCCAAATAACCACCACTATAGGATGAGGAGAAGCATCATACAATGTATAGGGTTCTTAGGTTTCCTCCAGCAATGAGCAAATACATATGCTGACTACCCAATAAGAATTTAAGAGCTCGAGAAGACCTGAGTAGCAGCTGCAGCATCGGGAAGTCATAGAAGTGAAGTGAGAGGGGTAGAGCTATTGAGTGGCAGAGTGAAATGTAAATCGCTGCATGGCCTTGGGAGCTTATTATGTAGAAGACCAACGAGTAAGAAGAGTTCATTTTCTTCCCTTCTGCATCCCTTCCCTTTGTGTTATTATCAAAAGAAATGCCATTAATAGTAACCCAATTGAGAAGTTCAACCATAGTTCAAATGCCAATAATAGTAGCCCAATTGAGTGTTAAATTTTGGTTAGGGTTAGGGTTTGATGCAGAAAAATAAGAAATCAATGTACTTTAATGCAAAATTACATTTAACAAACTAGTACTGAAATGAAATAGTACAGCAGTAGCTTCAACTTTAACGCTACCAATTGGGTCACTGTGTTAAAGTAATCTTCAGTAACATGTAATCAGTAATAGCAAAATAACTAACTCATTTAATTAACAATAAAAGAGACAAGTGAGGATACTTACCTAGGGTGTGGAACCCTTCCTGTTTTATACTCAGAAATTTTACTTTCAGAAAAGACTTGCCTTTCAGAGGCCAGTCAATTACTAGGAACTAGATGACTCTGCGAGAGGGTTAGTACAAACCAGAGAGAGAGAGATGATAGGTTGAAGGCAACAGTCAATGACAGTCAAAAACACAATTACAGTCTCAATTAAAACTCAAAGCAACAGAGGTCAACAAAGTCACAAAGTGAATATAGTTTCAACAATGTCTCAGCATAAGAGATCAGAAAACAAGCATATCAAAGCTAACCACAGGTTGTCAAATAAACAGACCTGTCCACAAGTGCAACTCAGCATAACAATCTGAATCAGAGATGAGTCTTAACAATTAGATCTGGGCAAATAAGACTCAGCATCAATACATAACTTGAGAACTCAGTCCAATCTGTGTATAAAAGCTGAAACCCGCTCAAATAGACAGTCAACAGACACGGCCTCTACAGGTAAGCATGCAGTAGGGTAATTCAAGCCCTAAGGCCTCACGGCCTACTCAATAGTGCCACCAACACACCCTAGAACCTCACGGCCTCCACTGAAGGACAACCAGTATGCAGATCTAGGGTCACAGCTTCTCTAAACAACAGATCGGACCTCAAATCAGGCATGCAACAGCAGATTGATCTCCAAGCAGGGCTTCAAACAGCAGAACATGTCTCATACAGGCAGATCAGATATTGAGCAAGTAGATCGGACCCTATGCAAGCTGCAACAAGTAACTCAGCCCTCAATAAAAACAGATCGGACCCCAACCAGCTTCTAATAGGCCACAAATTAGACAAATAATACAGCAGCAGGATGTGGCCCTCCTTGGTAGAGCTCACAGTTGGCTGGACGGCTTAGACTAGGAGCATAAAAACCCTTAACATTTACTTCAGACCAGATCTGAAATACTTCAGCAGGTGGGCGTCCCTCAAACACAAGCAAGCAGCAGTAGAACCCTTGACGTAAAGCATAGAAAGAGCAGAGCTGAGATTGGAATGTCAACTTGCTAAATGAGAAACAAAAGACCTCAATAAATAGGATAATAAGATCTTCTAGAGAGGTCATAAAATTAATCCTTTACACAAGTTAGGGTTCCATTAAATTAGGGTAATACCAATAAGTTTAAAAACAATATAATATGAAATATAAAAGTGACTCGGGTGGGTACCATCATTTATGGTCAAAATAAAATATAATTATGTCTTAGGTAGGTACCAACTCATAAAGGGTTAAGACATAAGAATAAAAATAACATGAAATATAAGTAGGGTCATCTTATCATTAAGTGAGGGTACAAGGACCAATCAATATGGTACAAGTCAAAACCATAAAAAACAAAGGTGGGTACATGACCCATAACCCTAGGACCAAGGGGTGTACCATAAGGTGAGCAAACAACCATAGTACCCATAAGACCAAAACATCAAGGTATAAATCAAAACAACTCAATGTGGGTAGAAGACCCCACTAACCACAAGTCAAAGACAAGGTACCACAAGACCAATAATCAACAAGGTGTAAGGACCAAAAGTAAATCAACCAAGGTGGGGAAGGTACAACCAGTCATCTCTCTCTCAAATGTACAAATGTTCCATATAACTTGAAAGTTCATCATCACTATATAAGGAAGGGTCCACACTGGATGATGTGATCATGTGGTCCTCTAGACTGCTCCTCAGGTCAAATGCTAGTGGCTCCATCAAGGGGTGGCCAGTCTCTTGAGAAGACTATCTAGCTCAACCATCTTGAAGACCTAGGAGAAGAGGACATCACACATCATCATCTTGGTCCACTGACCAAGATCCACTTGGTTAATTGACCAGGTATGTCACTGCAGGAACTACTTGGTCCTCGTGACCTAGAATCTGTCTGGTCTCGGACCAGGAGGTCTCTGTGTCAACCTGCAGGACCTGCTTGGTCCTCGTGACCAAGAAACTGTCTAGTCCCAGACCAAAATACCCTAGAGACAAGTAGGGGCCCTAGCCACATGCTAGGGACTTTTCCATGGCATCAACCTGCTTTCTCCCTGACCAAGAACCCCAGGAGACAGCTGGGGGCCCTAGGGTACCTTCTAGGGTCTTACTCTTTACTCTGCTTGATTAAAGTTAACCAGGAACCCTAGTTAATTGACTCGGGTACCATCCTCTTTGAGAATGGGTCTCGCAGCTGCACTAACTTTAACATTGAGAAGTTCAACCATAGCTCAAAATGAGGTCAACTAAAGATGATGAAATGTAACTCAAGCTAAAGTATGAAACCCTGGTCTATTTTTCACCTCTATAATCATTTAAAAATTGTTAACATTGTTCACTGTGGGGTAATTTATGTATATGGATGTTTCATGGGATTGCTCTACATGATCTTGGGTGCAACTTGCCTTTAACTATCTAAAGATGAAGCCTTGTTGGACATAAAAGGGGAGTATTAATATTGAATGAAATTCCAACATAAGGATATGCCACTGTAGAAAGATAACTTGCAACATCACAAAGATACCAACCACAAGCTAATGAAAACCTACAAGGCATGATACTGAAACTGCCGGTGATGTTAGTACTGAAGTGAGGGAGGATGCTATCAAATTAACCGGGGGCTTGCACCCCAAAGCCAGCATCGAGATTGACAAAGCTTTTGTTGTGGGTAAGGACTTGGCAACAAGGCCTCATCATAAGGCTCTAATTTAGTGACATTGTGAATTAAAGTCTCTAGTGGCTCTCTTGACACTATGAGCTCGATGAGTGGCTTTTTCGCTGAGTTATAGGTGTTACAGGCTTTGTGAGAGTTATGCATATTTGACCTAAATATGTTTTTGTAAGTGCAGACAACCCTTGTCAAATTTGTAAAAGGATTAGTGCCGTCAACATTTGACTTCCTAATAGAACAGGCATAAAAAAATTGAAATGTCGGTTTTTCTCAATCTTTGAAAATAATAACCAACAAATGTATCTATATTTTGTATAGAAAGTATCCAATGCTGCTATGAAGTTGTTAAGACTAGATGTCGCACATTTACTACATGGCATAGGAAGGTGCAAATATTGAGAATTCTCGAAGGAGAGAACTGTGTAGCTTAGAGATATCTCTGATAGATATTCTCTCATTAATCTTGGTCTGTGACAAGAGGAATTAGAAATTAACGTAACCAAAAGAAAACAAAGGAAATGTTGGAAGTCATTTAAAATAGCTCACAAGGCCTCATTTGAGCAAATAAATTTGCCATATTAGTGGATGTTTTGGATCATGAACAGTTTTATATGAGTTAGTGTTAGAGCTAAGAACTACAAGGGCCTTCCTATTTCTTTCTTCTTTTATAGAACAATTGCCCTTGGTTTTGAGAGCTGTGAACTCTGACATTGCATTATTGCTGAGGGCCACTTCAATGTGCGAGCTGTCAAACTTGGCCAAAACACATTGTTCTAGGGCTTTATGCTAGCTGGGGTTTGAACTTAGGCTATTTGCATGGCAACACCCTGTCTCAACCACTGGACCACAACTTTATGAACATTTCCCAACTAATTTAATATGATAAGTGCAATTGTCAACTTCTGAACCTGGGTCATAGCTGCAGTAAGTTCTCCAACTAACTGCTGGGTTATGGTCCAATGGGTGAAGTACACTGGCTTGTTAAATTTGATGCATTGCACTTTGGCATTTTCTGATATGAATAAAAATATAGAAATTTCAAATGAATTCTCTCTTTTCTTGACAAGAATGCTTACTATTTGTATCATAAAAACAAGATGGGGAGCTGCGGCCAAATAGTACATAAGATGCAAAACTGATAATGTCCAAAAAGTCCTGAAAGGAAGACAATGTTGAAAAATTGTTCCTATGCTTCCTTGAACTAACAGAACTCCTATTAGAATTTGAGCTATGGCTTGTGTACAGCCTTACAAACTGTCCTAATAGTAGTATAAATTTTCACTACATTGAAAATTAACATGCAGATTAAACTTGCCCATGAATGCTGTGCCTTTCCTGTCCTACTGCTGAAGCCAAATTGGAAACCTTGTTGTTGCTTTGCTTTGGGTTTTTGTTCTACGGTGTCTTCTTCCATAGCATCTATCTCTGGTTATCCCATTGATGCCTTGTGGGAGACTGTTCTTGAGCTCTTCAAAACCAGGTCTCTACTCCAGTTCTAAATGAAGAACTTTGTCTTGAAGCTTTCATCTTAGTAGCCTCCAATTTTTCTTTTTGGCCTTCAGAGTCAACTTCCAACATGAGAATTTGCCCATGAATGCTGTGCCTTTCCTGTCCTACTGCTGAAGCCAAATTGGAGAAACCTTGTTGTTGCTTTGCTTTGGGTTTTTGTTCTACGGTGTCTTCTTCCATAGCATCTATCCCTGGTGATCCCATTGATGCCTTGTGGGAGACTGTTCTTGAGCTTTTCAAAACCAGGTCTCTACTCCAGTTCTAAATGAAGAACTTTGTCTTGAAGCTTTCATCTTAGTAGCCTCCAATTTTTCTTTTTGGCCTTCATAGTCAACTTCCAACATGAGAATTTTTTGTCTTTCTAGCTGAGCTTTCATCAAAATCTGCTGTATGTGGGTTGTCTTTATTTCTCTTGCATTCTTGAGTTCCCAGTCCTTCCTCCATGCCTCCCATTTCCTCAGAAGCTTGGCCATGGACGCCTGGTAGCCTTTGCTGTTGCGTTCATAGTGCTTTATAGCTCTCTGAAGGTTGGAATGTGCACAGCCATTGGAATGATTATGGGAGGCTATAGACCCCAAATTCTCCCCAAATAGAGTCCACTTAACATAAATAAAGAGATGCAAACAATAGCAACTGTTGTTGGTACAAAATATGCTAAACACAGGGACGAAAATATCTAAAGCAGGAAGAGTTGAGAGGAGCAAAACCAATATTCCCTGTGAAACAACTTGCAAGAGTGCACCAAAAGGATACTGGTTTTCGTTCAAAATTAGGTCGGTGATGAGATTTAGCATGAGGATCCCCCAACCAGTAAAGGCCAGGTGTCTTCTCCTGTGTGTTTACACTGCCTGCAAGAAGACGAGCCGTGTTCTTGCCACCATTACCAGAATGAAAAACCCAACAAGGAAATTTCCAGCTCTGCGCTGTGGAGGGAAAATCAATTTGGCACCAGGCTAATGCAAAAAAGGATTAAAACTGCATTGCTTTGGAAATCCCATTTCCACAACGTTCATTAACCCAAACTTGTGTAAGCTAGTATGCGGAAGATGAGCAGACGAGACAGTGTTAACTATGTGATGCATGCGAACAAAGGGCCATCTGTCCAAGTCTTTAATTTGGGGCGTTGATTTCTGGTGGATGAAAAACTTAGTGTATAAAACAACATACCCTGGCCCATTTGTTCCAATATGTCATAGGGATTTTGACATGCAAAATTGGCCATTTTATCTGCCTACGAGTTCAGGCCTCTAAGAATTTGGTAAAAATCAATTTTGTCGAATGCTTGGAGAGCATTGAAGATCCATGACATAATTCTCCTTAATGCAGGATTGTGAGGAAGGGAGTGAGATCATATGCATGATTATAATAGAAGAATCCCTGAATACTCTTAAGAGTCTTTGCTCTCATGTTTGGTCATCTTTAGTCCCCACATTAAGTTAAGGATTTGGCATAATTGTTCGCTGTTTTTCCGATCCCCCAAGCATAGGAAGTTACTTGATGTCCTTTGAGGAAGTTACTTGATGTCCTTTGAGGTCAATGAGCACCCCCCTGGCACCTCTCACTCTTTTACACCGTTGATATGGGCATTCATATTTGAGACTTTGAATGCCAAGTTTTCAGTATTGACCTGTGGATATAAATAAAATCGTGCAATGTTATGTCTTGGATGCGGGGTATCAATCTGACCTTTAATGCATGTTTAAATACATTGCTGTTCTCTAATAATAACTTCTTACGTTTTATCATCTTGTACGTACTATATGTTTGATATGAGAACAAAACTCAGTTCAGAGGAAACTTGGAAAGTTCTAAAGTCATTTAACAAATTTTGCTGGTCTTCTATACCGTTTGAATTGGGAGAAATCTTAGTGTATAGGAAAGTTGCAAATTCATTTGAACAAATTTTGGTTGTCTCAATTAAGATTTATTTTCTCATATCCAGGTGTTGAGTTCAATTACATCTAGGGGATTTGAATTGGGCACTGTTGACTGAACTAATCGAATATCCAGCAACATGGATAACGACTGGGTGAACTAACCCTTTATGCTCTCTCTCTCTCTATATATATTGAAAATGCATAACATGTGTAATTATGAAAACTTCTGTCTTTTCTATTTTCCTTTTATCGATGTGTAATAGCTTAGAATTATGAAATTATTATCCTATTACATGGTGCCCTTGTTTTAGTTTGCCGTTGGTTTTTGGCTCTTATCTGTAGTGATCGATATCCAAGGCTAGTTTGAACATTTTGTTAAATAGTTGTAAGATCTGTTCAAGGGCAACAATGCATACATGAAAGTTCAAGTAGTCTTAAATTAATTTAAAAAGTTGGTTGATATGTGACAAGTTTTGGTTACAACTTTTGAATTTGCTGCATTACCTGTCTTCTTTTGCCTTAGTTTTGTCCCAACTTGACATGTTTCACATCATAAAGTTGGCACATGGTACATTCCAAGAGAAATTTGTTCACTTGTTTTGCTTTTCGTCCGAATTTGAAACAGTACGTGGTACATAAATCTGTTGACTTACCTTGGTTTTTGTTTTTGTTTTTTTTCAAATTTTAGTTCCATTCATACATGTTTCAAATCACAAGGTTGGTACATGGTACTACATTCCAAGAGAAATTTGTTGACTTACCTGTATTAAAATCACAATCCAAGCGCATTCTCAGAGAAATTTGTTGACTTACCTGCAAAAAATCACAATCCAAGCACATTCTCTGAGAAATCTGCTGACTTACCTGCAAAAAATAAAAATCCAAGCACATTCTCGGAGAAATTTGCTGAATTACCTGCAAAAAATCACAATCCAAGCACATTCTTAGAGAAATTTGTTACTTATATGCCAAAAAAATCGCAATCCAAGTACTTAGGGGTCTATTGCTTGGTACATGGTACATTTCAAGAGAATTTGTTGACTTGCATGAAAAAACCCATAATCTAAGCAATGAGGAGACTGTTTTAGTGAAGTCACCATGATGCTTATTTAGCTTAAAACTATTGTTCGTGGTGTTCAATAGTAATTCTCTATGTATAAAGCAAAAATAGTATCAGTAATCAAAAGCAAACCCATAATCTAAGCAATGAGGGGACTGTTTTAGAGAAGTAACCATGATGCTGATTTATCTTAAAGCTATTGTTCGTGGTGTTCGATAGTAATTCTCTATGTAAAATGCAAAAATAATATCTGTAATCAAAAGCGTTGAAAGAATGAAATATTGACAAAGAATAGATAGATATGTACAAGATTATGTGCCTTGTATGGCCCATGTACATGTTGAAATAGTAGGAATAACGGGTGTCTCTTAATTTTGATTTTAAGTCAAAATCAAATTTATGGCCCATGTACATGTTGAAATAGTAGAATAACGGGTCTCCTAATTTTGATTTTAAGTCAAAATCAAATTTAAATATTAATATTAATTAAGTTTATTATTACATTTGCAATTTGTAAATATTTTTATTAATAGAACGGATATATTTTCTAGGTTGATTTGATTTAATTTTTTGATATGTAATGATATAAATGGGTGTAATGGTTATTTTCTTAGTTGATAATTATTATATTTCTTTCAACAAAGAACCTAAACATAACATTGAGTATCAATTGTTCACTTTAATCATAATGTGATACAAATCTATGAAATAATATGCTTTTAATTCTATCAAGTTTGTTTCTTGTAATACTAGGATGTACGTTCTTTGAGTTAGTTTGTTCATAATCGAGAATTTTATTTCTGAAAAATGGTGTTTTTAAAATAGTGAAGGTTAGTCAATAGTGGCTTTATGGTTGGATGAAAGTGGTAAAATGTCATCAATTTTACCTGTTGACATGTGCGCTTGTATTAAAAATAGTAAAGGTTAGATATGACTTTTAAATTATGGCTTAGCCAACACACCATTCTAACATGCTAATTATGCTTTTCGTAAGTTTAACAAGGAATCTTAACTCTACAGTGTCATATTAAATGAATATAGAAGAGAAAATAATGACAAAAGTGATATAATTGTGATTACTAATTAAAATTTTCTTTTAAAGCGATTAGATCAATTAATGAGCTGCCCTCTATGTAAATTGATGACACATTGTTAATTGCTATTTGCAACACCTAGTTTTTATATAAAATTGCAGTTAGCTAAAAGAGTGACCATTTGTACCTTTCTGGCGAATTTTGTCGGAATTCGATGACACGATTTTTACTGAAATCATGATTTTAGTTGTTGGAATTGCAATGTTGATTGTAGAAATGGATTCAATGACTTCGATTACCCATGGAGCAACTCGATTATGCAATTCCAATAATTTAAAATTGCAATTTCAACAATTTCTAATGGATTTTGGCTAAAAAAATCGTCGGATAAAAGGTGCAAATTGTTGCTCTTTTAGCTTACTCCTATAAAATTTGGATTATTGTTGCTTATATATTGTTTTCTTTATTTTGTGTTAAATAAGTGCAATGGTGCAAACTATGCTATTTTGTGTGGTATGATAATATGATGATTATAGAAATAATAATCGATTATATATTACTTTATTAATATTTTGATTCTTGTTTGTGAGGGTATTTGACATTTCGAAGACTCGTAATGATGGCAAATAGATGTTTGAAAGTAACATAATTCATAAAAATTTTAAGTGTTGTGAAGTAGGACATGAAAGATTTTTGAGTTGGTAAAAATTAAATATGAATATTTAAATCTAAAGTGAGTTTGCAAAATTTAGAGATATTTTGTTGAACTTAAAACCTCAAGCCATGTTTGACAAGGAAACAATATAAAATGATTATATTCTTATAGATGTCATCACAAATAGTAATCAAAGGACATCTATATAGTAAAGAAATTATAGCTAAATTTAAGCCACTTCCCATCCATGTATGAATGGAAAACATGTGAGGCGTGGGGCTAGCTATAACAGTGGGGAGTAGTGGGGATTATTAGGAAGCCATAATAGTGGGGAGTAGTGGAAATTAATAGGGAATCATAATAGCGGGGAGTATTAGGTATTGCTAGCATTAGTTTAGTTGATAGATGCATGTTAGTAGTGTGATAATGTGATTTTGGTGAAGGGGCATGATTTTGATGGTTTTAGTCTTAATTGGGTTAATAAGTGGACCTATTTAGAGATTAAATAGGAGTAAGTAGGAGGGAGCATTTGATTTGGTGGTAGGTGTTGATTTTTAATCTTTATATTGCTACTTGCTTTGTTAATGAGTATTGGTTTGCTTGCTAGTTTGACTAGTCATTTTGGATTTGGGTGAGGTTTTATTGGAGAGAGTGGTAGAAGGTTGGAGCCTTTGTATGAGTGGTACCTTTGGATCTCAAGGGTTGTGTAGTTTGAGAGGAGTGGCTATGTTCCATGATCATGTCACAATGAACAATTATATTTGATTTGGAGTTCATTTCTTGTTCTCTTTTTCGTGATTGTTTTTTTTTACATTGATTGATGAAAAGTTTGTGGATTGAATTGAGGGATATTTATTTAACACCCTCCAAATATTTTTCCCTTGTTGGGTGGTGTTGTTGATTGTAGTACTAATATGAAATGGATCATGATATAATTTGTCATCTATTTTGGTACATTTTGTGTGGAAAAATTGTAACTATTCACTTGTAGGGTCCATTTTAGGGGTAGGTCTTGTTTTGGTGATTTGGGCATAAAAAACTTATGAATCTCGTTTAAGTCATTAGACAACATTTTTTGGGGCCAAAACTTTCCAAATGAAGTTCCCAACCTCTCAATGTTGTTCCACACAAAGATCTTACCATTAGTGCGAAGTTAACCTCAATTAGAGTTTGCATGAGGAAGTTATATCTCTTGTAAGTTAACTTGTCTTGTTGACCACCATGGGAGTTGAGACACAGAAACCTTAACCCTAACCCTAGGTGGCTATTACAACTAGACTACTAGGAAAGAAAGGGGTTCCATTCTTATTGATTGATTAGTTGAGCATAGCAAGGGAGTGGGATATGGGAGCATACCAGAGGAAGTAGAAGACTGTAAGCCATACAAGTTACAATGTCCATGGAAATTCTATAGTAAGTTCACCTTTTTAATATTGTGTTTCTTAGGGTACATTGCATTCATTGTGTGGTATTTTTTTTTATAATTTTTTTAGTCTAAACTTATTTTATTGTTTTATTAGTAATGTTAAATCTGAACCTTAGGTAAAGCATTGCATAACGAAGAGTTTGCAAGAACATGTAAGATTTATTGTGACAAATTGTTTTAGTGGAATATCAACGGCAGGATCAAGTACTAGAACATTTGAGTTTATTGAAGTCAATGAGCAATAACATTGCGAGTATTATCAATATTGAATGTGGACAAGATTTTTGATGATTGTTGATTTAATTGATTTGCTTTGTAAAATTGATAAGTTAAAGATTTAAATGCCCCATTTACACCTTATTACATATATTAACTCTAAATTATTAACAAATCTCCTAAAATTTTTATTAAGTTATTATTAATTTGATATTATAAAATATACATAGATTAAAACTTTAAAGCCAAATTTAAAATATTCAATATTGAACTTAAATTATTGACAAATACCCTAACATTTTAATTAATTTATTTTTAATCTGATATTATAAAATATACATAGATTAAAATTTTAAAGTTAAATTAAAAATATTCAACTACTACAAGTTAAATTAAAAATATTCAACCACTATAGTAAACCATTAAATAAATATATAATTTTATTGCACTACTTTATTCTTATGTGTGATTTTTTTCTTTATTTATTTTGGATAATGTATTATTTTAATGGGTACTTTCTATTATTTCGAGGAGAATGTTTATGATTTTTTTCTTTATTTATTTTGCTTAATGTATTATTTTAATGGGTACTTCCTATTATTTCGAGGATGGTATTCAAAGTAAACTAGATTTTTTAGGGCCCAAGGTTAGGTTAACAATTAACAATTGGTTCATAAAGGGAGCAAGCATGTCACAAAGTGGCATTTGAATTCAAGCGAAGAGGATAACAAATTTCCTTTTAACCACTTAAGTTACACCCAATTGATATGTATTTATTAAACTTAATATTGATAGGATAGTTATCATATATTGACGATGATGATAATGATTGTTAACATCTATTCTGACTAACATTGATTTATTTGAACTTTTAAAAAATGATAAGGACTTTAGTTTGCTTTAACTTTTTATTTTTATGATTAAAGTAATTGGACAAAAGATTTCCTAAATATATTTTTGAATTCCTATATTTGAGTTGATGATCTTTCAAAGTAGCTTAATTTTCTTTTACACTCGTTCTCCTTGTTAGCATTTGACATGAATGCTTTTGTGATTAAAGTGGTTTATTATAATTAATTCATATAATAGATTGATTAATCAAATTATTATAAACTATTTATAATGAAAATGAATACAATGAACTTGGATTTAATGGAATGATGGTCCCCTCATTGCAAGAGTGGTACTTAGGGTAAACCTTAGATTCTTCAAGGCACAAGGTTATGTCAACAATTCATGAATATATAATTTATAACTCACCAACAATCGATTCAATAATAGTAAACATGTCATAGAGCGAGATTTGAACCCAGGTGGAAAGGGGAACAATTTTTCTCACAACCACTTGAGCTATACCTAATAAGCGTTTTTTTCCTAGGAAAAGACACATTCTTTATTCTAGTAGAGAATAAAAAACATTCCTTAGGTGCACATGGCACATTCTATATATATATATATATATATATATGAGTGTCTATTAAGATTTCAGTGCTAAAAAATGAACCCCGAGTTTACATATTAAATCTCCCCAAGAAACTCTAATGAACACTTCAAATACATATTACAGTTATCCAATACATCATCTTATATATTAAAAAAAAACCTAAGAAAGACAACACTATATATAATCTCTTATCAACATATGTTAAATACTAGATGCAGAATTGATGATAGTGCCATCTCAAAACTCTTCAAGAAGAAGCCGATCCATAAGAAACAAAAGGCTAACTTTAGATAAATCATCAATAGTAATATTAAGTTCTCCCATAAACATGAGTAATGAAATTTAGTTAAAAAGAAGAGAAATATCCTTGCATAGTTTTGTAAGAGGAATAAGTTGATATTTGAAACTTGGAGTATATTCTTGATCAAATTTTGATAATCATCAACGAGTCACTAAACTTGAAGCTTGTGACACCCCTAATCCAAATCTATCTTCATCAAATGTTTATGTGGTGTATTTGACCTTGAAACTTAAAACAACATAATATATACAAAGGTTTAGGTACAATAACTGGAATTTAGTGTAGAGCAGGAAACATTAGACAATAGAAAGATAAATATTGTATGAAATAAACTTTATATTATGAGAATAATTTCAAGAAACAATGTTCACACGCCTCTTAAGGTTGGGAATTTTTTCACTTGAGCAGAGGTTCGATACAATAATTCTCAACAAAACTCATAGCCTTATAGCTCTTTAAATAGGCTTCCTAGATTCAAAACCCTAACTACTTGACATATTCAAATAATTAATAAGTACCAACTTCCCAGTGGGTCCTAATTAATAGAGAGACCCCTTTTACACTGATTGTTGACTACTAACTACTTGGTCTTATTCCAAAGAGCTGGTCATATAAAATGCACGACTAACTTATAAAGTAAGGTGAGTTAGGGTAGGATCCTAACGGTTTAAGAGCCACAAACTCAACATAATTGTTTGTTCCTCAACCTAGGTTGCCTTTGTATTAAAAGTAATGATTTTCATTGCTAAATAGTATGCCCCCATGCTACTAGTTGAATTAGGGCCTTGACATGCCCCATCAAAATATTTCCAAGGGGTGGACTTGTCAACAAACACCTCATCTAATTGTTGTGGATACCTATTCTTCATTGTAGATTTACATTGATGGAAAATAACACAAACCTAAGTAGTGACTTGAAAGTAGGAATAGATCTATCTTCAAATAATATTGTATTATGAGCAATCCAAATACCCCATAAAACTAAACAAGGAATGATTCTAAAAATTTTCATTTCAACCTTTCAAACACTCCTCTATACTTGACTTAGTACAAATTTTATTAAAACCCATCTAGTGACCCATATCCCTCCATATCTATTGAGAAAAAATACAATTTCTGAATAGTTGAGTAGTTGTTTCAATGCCTTGTCTACACAAAGACAAATACTAGGACCAACCTTATTTATTTTTTGAAGCATATTTCAAGTGAGAAACTTGTTTGTCAAAGCTAACCACATAAAAAATTTAGTCTTCATGAGCATTGTTCTTCCAAATATTATCCCACCACCATTTACCTCTTGACCAACATTTTCTTGTAGAGCCCTATTGTGCAATTTAGTGGTATATTTGCCACTAAACTTGTTTTCTTCCCACACCAAAGCATAAGATTCATCATTAAGTCTAACACGAGATCTATGTAATCTAGCTTGGAAGGCATACCAAGATTTCTCATGTTCTTTTGCCACACCAATATCTTGGCCAAATAACCATCCTCAATGCCAAATGTATGTAGTTATAGAATATCCTATCAAATTTAGTGTGCACCTATCCGTTTGTTGTTAAAAATGTATCAAATTACTAGGGAGATAAACTTTATTTCCACACTCTGTGATAACATCAACTCCAACCCTTACTTGTTTACCACCACCAACTTTCCAAGCTAGATAGTTTCCAATAATTGGAAAAGCAAGTGTCAATTCTTTCTATTGATTGGGTACATGGTTAATGCTTTTTTGATAATTTATCATCCAATCCAATTAAAATATTGGAGAAAAATATTCACAAATAATAATTTTTTTCCAAAGAATATTTTGTAATTAGATTTCAAAGAGATTTTGTAGCAAGAGATAAACAAAATTATGAATGTTCTTGAGTCCCTGGTTTTGTTCATGTTTAGGTTAGCAACAACCTTCCATTTTGCTAGATGAGTTATCAAATTCCCTTTCCATAGAAAATTCAAGCATGTCCTTCTGATTTTCTTTAGAATTTCTTTGGGAATATAAGCCGATGCAGTTAATAAAGATGGCCTTTAATACTGATTTGACTAATACCAATCTAATGCTTCTATATAGAGACCTATTGCAACAAATGTTGATTCTGTTCTCTCTTAGAAAGTAACACACACACAAACACACACAGAGGTTAGTTCAATTGATTGTTAATGTTTTTGGGCATTTGGTTAGTTCCATGACAATCAATCCATTATCTTGGAGTTGATGTACTAGTCTATATGAATAAATGTTAGGATATTGAGACAATTGTGTGCTAGTTAAGATCAACTTGGTCTAATGTGTCTTTAGGTAAAGTGTGTTTCTTTAGTATGTATTTGTACTTATGCAATATGATAGTCACGATATTTTCTAGACATAGAGTGATCCGATAATTCATCTTCACCTTGACCTTAACGACTATTGATTCATGACTTATCGCTGGAGGCGCATTCATAAAAGGAATTTTAGATTCTACTATTTTTATGCATTTTTGGGCTAAGATAGGTGGTCCATTGCGTTTAGAGTGGTGCTTCGAGTTGAAAATGCTTTCCATTTAATTCGAATAAGTTTTTGTTTTCCCAAGATACAACAATTTTACCAGATTCAGAGGTATGCTGTTGACGGTTTTTTTTAATAATATTTCTCATATTGTTTCATATTTTAGCCCGATTTTCTATTTTATTCCCAATTTGTCACATTTTCGGTCTTCATATGCTATTTTCCGTGCGCTCTATGCGAACTCAACAAATAAAAAACAAAGCAGAAAGGGGTTTCTTCACTGTATACGCTCTTTGTTGTGTGCCTTGTGTGAACTTGGCAAATCAGAAACAATGAGAAAACTTGCATTTTGCATGTAATCTAATAAAATTTTAACTTCAAATTTGAGGAATTTCTAGTTTTGAAATTTTGATTTTGATTTTATGTGGTTTGTTGAGTCCCGGTTGTGTACAAATGCAACTAGGAGGTTGTTGCTCAAGATTATGGTCATTAATGAGTTAGTTGGGTAAAAACAGTGTTAAAACGAATTTTTAATGTAAGTGGAGTAGTTGA
This sequence comes from Larix kaempferi, assembly GCA_027924585.1. Taxonomy (NCBI): domain Eukaryota; kingdom Viridiplantae; phylum Streptophyta; class Pinopsida; order Pinales; family Pinaceae; genus Larix; species Larix kaempferi. Next base: position 3,963,569 of record BSBM01000755.1, on the reverse strand, counting down.
GCATTTATTGCCCACCTCCACTGGGCATGGGATAAAAGAGGATTCTAGGAGAGTAATTGAGCATGTATTTGCTTGTGCTTATGTTGTAACAACCCCTCTCAGTTATTTCAGAGTTTCTAGTATAGAGAAAGTTAGAGGAGAAAGTTCCGCTAATCAGTTCTTAGTTTATAAATAAAGCATATCTAATTTCCATTATACTTGCTGTGATTATGGTTGTGAAGTCACATTGCTGTAGCTTATGAGTGTTTTCAGTTTTTATTAATAAATGTTGGCACATGAGAAAAGTGTCCAACAAATGCACTAGTTGGAAACGTGATCTACGTTCTTCCCTCCACAGGCCAGTGGCAGCAACATTGTAGGGATGAGATTGCGAGTGAACTTGGAGTAAAGCGATCATTTTAGCCTCTATCGAGATGATCGCCACATTCTTGTGGATGGCTGAATGATTTTTTCTCTACAACATCTAGATAGGTTATGTGGACTGAATAATATAATATACTTCTTAGATCTACTTATGATCAAGGGTTTGAAGATGTTTTGGGCATAGATCAAGATTGAATGCTATTGATTTGCACCGCGTTGATGATCTCTGGGGTTTTGGCACACGATATGGCCATAGATTGGTTCTAAGAGATTACATGAGATCTGGCCCCAGATTGGTTCTAAGAGATTGCACAAGATATTATTCATCAAGGCAGAGCCGTAGAAAGCCAAAGGAGACTGTGTAGACATCGATTTGTAGCGTGGTGTTGCAACACGCACAAGGGATACCCATTTTTTTCATGACGAGGAATCCCCCACATGTCAGTTTTTCATCATTTAATTCAGTATGATCTAGGATCTTAACTGAGAGAACAACATGTACAGCATATCAAGCATAAGAGACAAGAGACACAAAGCATTTCACCGAGGAAAACCAAGAAGGTGAAAAACCCCACAACTTCCTCAGAGATAGAATGAGCACCAATACAAAGATCACAAAGATCAAACCCCAAAACAAGAGATAGTCTCCTAGCAGCTTCTCCTCCTCCACTTGTGCGCACTCCTTCTCTCTCTCACTAATGCGAAGTGAGTGAGTGAATGAGTAGAATGAGAGACTCACACTCTCTATTTATACAATGACTTGACCTGCCTTTAACCCTAACTGGGCTGAATTCCTAAGGAATCCTAATAACCCATACACATGACTCATACAAAGCTGACCCCACCAAGGTGGTCTAATAACCCATCAAATATAAGTTACGACACTTACAATGTAACTTGCGACACTTGCAAATACAAATGACGACACTTCCAATCGGAGGAATAATACATCTCCGTTGGGGATACAATAAAGTACAAATGAAATATACAAGTGAATATATTCCGAAGTTACAAATACATCAACACTCCCTCTTAACTAGGAAGGTATTCTCTTGACACATGTCATCAATACATAAAGGCACAAATATTCAATTTTGGAGCTAGATCATCGTCACTGGATCACGACGCATCATTGTCACTGCTGTTGTACTCTTCATCTCGATCACTGGTGCTATCTCTCAATTCTTCTCGTCATAGGAAGTTCTACAGAGCTAGCCATTTTTCATGCTGGATGTAGGCATAGCCTCCTGTAGGTCTTCATCATCTCTGCGAGGGCCATCCTGTGGAATTATCAGGGCTGATTACGTGTGTCAACAAAACCTCGAAAGAGCATCCCAGACTGATCACGAGCTTACTGCTCAACCTATCGGATGTCCCAGGACTTTTACATGTGACCTCCACAAAACCTTAAAAGAGTGTCTTGCGACCTGCAATATCTCTAAAGAGCATCCCAGGACTTTTACGTGACTAGCACAACCTGTCCAGATCTCCAGGACTCTGATTACATGTGGTCTCCACAAAACCTTAAAAGAGTGTCTTGCAACTTGCAAGATCTCTAAATAACATCCTAGGAATTTTACGTGCCTAGCAAAACCTGTCCGGATCTCTAGGATTGATTACATGTGATCTCGCAAAACCTTAAAAGAGTGTCTTGCGACCTGCAAGATCTCTAAAGAGCATCCCAGGACTTTTACGTGCCTAGCAAAACCTATTCGGATCTCTAGGGCTAATTACATGCTTCTGTACAACCTATCCACGGCCATAGAGTATCATCCTGATACTCATGATCATACTGATCATCTTCGCCCGGAGCATCATCCTGATCCTCATGATCATACTGATCATCATCATACAGTGCATCATCCTGATGCACATCATCATCACATGATCACCATCATATCATCATCCTGATGCATATCATCATCACATGATCATCCTGATCACCATCATAGCATCATCCTGATGCATATCATCATCACATGATCATCCTGATCACCATCATAGCATCATCCTGATGCATATCATCATCACATGATCATCCTGATCATCATCATAGAATCATCCTGATGCATATCATCACACATGATCATCCTGATCATCATCATATAGAACATCATCCGGAGCATCATCCTGATGTTCATCACACAACACTTACATCCACATCCATGGGAAGGACCTCCTACCACCCTTCTTGGAATGGCTCCTGCAAATGTGTCCCATTACTTCCTCCTCGAAGTATCTTCTATATGAAGAACACCAAGCCTCTCTCTGAAGTACTCGAACTTCACTCTGGCTAGTGGTTTGGTCAACACATCTGCTATTTGCTCATCTGTCGCAACATACAGGAGCTTCACTGCTCCTCTCTGCACCATATCCATGATATAGTGATATTTGATCTCGATATGCTTCGACTTGTCATGGAACACTGGGTTCTCTGACAAATTCACACAACTTTGGTTGTCACAGAATATACAAGTAGCATCCAACTGGAGATCAAATAAATATGACAGTAGCTTCCTTAGCCATATTGCCTCGCAACTGGCCGAACAAGCTACGACATACTCTACTTCGGGTGTACTCAGTGCTACACAGGATTGCTTCCTGCTAAACCAAGAGATCACACCTGATCCCATTCTGAAGCAAAACCCCAAAGTGCTCTTCCTATCTGCAGCACTTCCTGCCCAATCTGAATCAACATAACCCTCCAGGTTAAACTTTTGATTCGCATCATACTTGAGCCCATAATCAACTGTACCCTTCAGGTACCTCAGAATATGCTTTACAACAATCAAGTGAACATGTCTAGGATCCGTCAGGAACTGGCTCAAGGTGTTCACAACAAAGCAAATATCTGGTCTCGTGTTCGTTAGGTACATCAAGGACCCAATCATTTGACGATACATTGTGGCATCAACCGACTCTGATGAAGCATCACTCAATAGATTTAGGTTCGATGCCATAGGTGTGGCCATGGCCTTGCAGTCCATCACCCCGAACCGCTTCAAGATCTCTACTGCATACTTCCCTTGTCCAAGGAGGATTCCATCTGCACTCTGCCACACCTCCATACCTAGAAAGTAATGCATCATACCCAAGTGCTTCATCTCGAACTCGGTAGCAAGCTTCCTCTTTGTATTAGCAATCAACCCAATCTCACCTATCACAAATAGGTCATCTACATATAGTAGGAGTATCACTGGATTGCCTCCCTCAACCTTGTAGTAAAGGTTAGAATCTGCTTTACTCTTGGTAAAGCCCAAACTAGTTAGGAAGCTGTCAATCCTGCTGTACCATGTCTTGGGTGCCTGTTTCAAACCGTACAAGGATTTCTTCAATTTTCACACCTGTGACTCCCTGTCATGTGTCTCAAATTTGACTGGCTGCTCCACATACACTTCCTCTTCGACTACACCATTCAAGAAAGCTGTCTTGACATCCATCTGGTGTATTTTCCACTTCATCACTGCAGCCAGAGCAAGTACTGTTCTAATGGAAGTGTATCTAGCTACAGGTGCAAAAGTTTCTTCATAATCTATCCCTTCTTTCTGGGAGAAGCCACGAGCCACAAACCTTGCCTTATATTTCTCTATGCTACCATCTGCAACATGCTTGATCTTGTAGATCCACTTGGAAGTCACAACAGACTTCCCTTCTGGTCTTGGGACCACATCCCAAACATCATTCTTCATGATCGACTGTTTCTCCTTGATCATGGAATCCTTCCATTACTCCATCCCTGATCCTGGGAACTTCATATTTTTCAATATCTTCAATAGGTAGTTTTTCTTGAACTTTGTCGTTGGAACAAATGTCGTTGTCCTTCTTTTGTAGGTGATTGTACATGATTTTTCCTACAAGTCAAATTCAATTGCATGATTAGAAACTTCTCATAGTTTTCAGAACAAAATCTTACACATAATGACATATGTCATACAATCATGCAATTATCTTAGCCAATGATTCAATACAACATTTATCCATATCCTGTAACTTTCTAAATGCCTTCCATCTCTACCAAAACATTGTTAAGAGTGTGCACAAATCCCAACATGTCAGCAAAGAGGTTTCATTGTAGATAATTAGCAATGGAATGTTGTACAGTACCATAGGCCACTTACCCATTAATTGTATATTAGTAGTATCTTGTTCATTAATGCAACTTTTCTAGTATGCATAATATACATCCTAAATATAGGAACATAAGTATGTACATGATTGAACGACATCATTTAAGTAATCATATATACAATAAATGACAATTCAAATACTTATGTTTGTTTGGTTGTTGGGTGGACTCCCTCTCAATCTTTGCTTCCTTGCAAGAACTACTGGAGTGTGCTCCCTCGTGATCTTTGCTTCCTAGATTATCTGTCCTTGAACTTATATCCATCCTGGACCACTATGCATGCTTAAGTGTGCACTAGTGTCATCCTCAAGATTTCATACATAATCATACATTCATTAGTATAATCTCAATACTATCAAAACATTATGATTCTAAATAATCTTAAACATGTATGGTCATGGTCATTTCATACACAGGTAATTTATCACAAGCATTAGTATTCAAGGTTTTAGGGAGGATTTCTTTTACTCACGCATATTCTTATTTGACTATAGGACTCTTCTAGTTTGTCATATCATTAATCAAACTAAGAAGCATAATATGCATAAACCCATGATTATTCAAACCTATAACTTCATGAATAATCATTATCAATCATACAAAAGTATACTTATATGAGACCCTAACACAAGGTAGAATTCTAACTTGATATAGGAAAAACAAACCTGGATTATCATGTTTGCGAGTTATGTCTAACATACCCAAACAATGTCTTCTTTGTTCTCTTGTGCTAGTAACCTGCATATCTCATAAGTTAAGCATTGTAGAACCAAATCATACATACCTCGTAAGTAGATCTTCTATGTGATAAATGTCTATGGATGAGTCTTTGTCTTCATGTCACCATGGTCATATGTCCTCGATCTAGAACTTGATTTGTCTTTCTTGATGTACCTTTCATGTTAGCGGACAACATCATCCTCATACAACACCACAGTGCATTAGTACAATCATAAGTGTCATAACCCTAATCAATGAATGTATTCTATAATTCACATGAATTCATACTTTTACTAAGGTGATAAGACAAGTCTAAAATTAATCAAGATTGTACTAACCTCAATAATATGAAGACAAACTTAATCATGAACAGATTTAAAAACATACTTGTATCTCCTCAAGTCATACCTGTCGGGATTGCTTGTAGTCTTCTTATGTAAGGCCTTAGCCTCATCTCCCTCTAGAACTGGAACTTCTTCACTTATGTAGGTGTCCAATTCATTCTCTTCTAGGATTAACCCAATCCTATACACTTTGATTTGCTGAAACTGGATTTGGAGCGGGCTAGGGTTTGACAGAGAAACCCTAAAAATCCAAGCTTGGAATTTCAAACTTCTGTCTGGACAGGGAGATGCATTTGACTGAGGCGAGCAAGCTGGTGTGCTTAGATTTTGAAAACTTCAAAAATTGACCCTTCAAAAATGAACTACGAATTTCGGATGTGCAACTTCTGTCAAAATCTGGTTTTCTAGTCCAAAACCCGAACTAGGGTTTGATAGAGCTTGGGGTTCTACCCAACCAAAAACTTCGATCTTGGTCTCTAAATTTTGATTTTGATGAGGAGCATCCAGCCGTGGTATCAGATTCCAAAAATTCCAACTTTTGCAAAAACCCTAATTTCCCACAACAGTGACAAGCCAAAAATGAAAATGCTCAGAATCTAATTCTGTTTTGACAAAAATATATGCCATATTGTTTTTGGTGTATCTCTAAAATTTTGGATCCTCAGGGTCTAAAACTTCGGCCTGTCGTAGATTGACCTGTCATCTTTCCAACCCCACAGATATGACCTCAAATGGATTCTCTATGAGAGATATTCAAAGTTTCGCAACATGACTTGTTTATGGGATGAAACAACATAGCGAACTTGTATGGATTTCCACGTGTCATTGTTTCAATTTCGGCCTCTGAAACTCGGACCTGTGAAACTATAGTTCGTGCCCTAACTGACACTTTTTATGGAATTCCATTTGGAGCTTCCTAGCCCGAGATATGACCTCTGTGCCTAGGTCACCTATTTAGGGATGCATTCCGGAAGAGGCAAAAACCCTAACTTGTACAAATAATATCTCACAAAGTACAATGAATCTGGGGCTGATCTTCAGACACAAGGTACAAGAACATTTCATCTTCGTCCTGTAAAATTTTTAGATCCTGAAACTTCTCCAAAACTGATTTATAGCGAAAGTGCCACGATGACTAGTGTTTACTATATCAAGCCCTAGCTTCCAATTTGTCGCAAGTGCAACAAGTGTCATAAATGCCATACAATGCCTTCCTTCAGGCTAGCTCTGATACCATGTTAGTTTTTCATCATTTAATTTAGTATGATCTAGGATCTTAACTGAGAGAACAACATGTACAACATATCAAGCATAAGAGACAAGAGACAAGAGACACAAAGCATTTCACCGGGGAAAACCAAGAAGGTGAAAAACCCCGCAACTTCCTCAGAGATAGAATGGGCACCAATACAAAGATAAAAAAGATCAAACAAAAAAAAAAGAGATAGTCTCCTAGCAGCTTTTCCTCCTCCACTTGTGTGCACTTCTCCTCTCTCTCACTAATGTGAAGTGAGTGAGTGAGTGAATGAGTAGAATGAGAGACTCACACTCTCTATTTATACAATGACTTGACCTGCCTTTAACCCTAACTGGGCCGACTCCTAAGGAAGCCTAATAACCCATCCACATCACTCATACAGGGTCGACCCCACCAAGGTGGTCTAATAACCCATCAAATATAAGTTACGACACTTACAATGTAACTTATGACACTTGCAAATACAAATGATGACACTTCCAATCGGAGGAATAATACATCTCCGTTCGGGATACAATAAAGTACAAATGTAATATACAAGTGAATATCTTCCGAAGTTACAAATACATCAACACCACACCCATAGGATGGTTCTATAACCTCGGCCGAGTCTAGCCTTAGTTTGAATGGAAGAACGATCTGCCCACCACGAGAGGTAGTCAAAGCAGGTTTGTTCTCTGGGGTTTTGGCACAAGATATGGCCATAGATTGGTTCTAAGAGATTGCACGAGATCTGGCCCCATATTGGTTCTAAGAGATTTCACAATATATTCTTCATCAAGGTAGAGCCGTAGAAATCCAAAGGACACTGTGTAGACGTCAATTTGTAGCATGGTGTTGCAATGTGCATAAGGGATACCCATTTGTTTTTTTTCATGACGAGGAATCCCCCACACCCGTAGGATGGGTATATAACCTTGGCCGAGACCAACGTTAGTTTTAATGGAAGAACAATCTGTCCACCATGAGAGGTACTCAAACCAGGTTTGTACGAAGACGAGGTCTACCTTGGATACCCCACAGCTCAGCCGTGTTCGGATGGCTCCCATTATCAACCTTTGACCCATAGGATTTGAACTCGTGACCTATGGGGACTTAACCACCACTTTTCATCAACCCACCTACAAACTTGGGATAAACCCATTTGTTATTGATTACGAGTTGCAAAACATCGTGGTAGACTGGACGATGTCACAACGTCGATCTTGCTTCCTTTGTATTTGAATAATTGCAAATCACGAGCCTGCTACCTTTCTCCGATCACTCCTTCACTTTTTGAACATCCGCGACATCATTCCTCCAGACATTATGTGATTGAATTCTATTGACGACCATAATGATGAATCTTGCGAGATAGATAGGGACTTGAAGATCTGACCTTATGGGTGAAAACGACTTAGATAGATAGAAAGAGACGATCTCAAAACTGGAATTGGGATCCAGAATTTTATTAAACTTGCAGCGGAAATATTACAGAGAAAATACTATCTCATAATGATTTATGATGTGATATTATACCCAAAGGGAAATTCGCATAGCATAATCACGATTCTTCAGACTCAACCTCTAAAGCTGATCTTTCTGATGCAATGTGATCAGGCTAAACTGCACTTGCAGAGCATACTCAATCCAAACTCTCTATTCTCATATGCCCCAAATGAGAGGAGGGGATCCTTATTTATAGATCTGAAGAAGGAAGGTTACTTCATACTGAAACAAGGAATCCCATCTTCCAAAACAAAGCGTGGAATCAAATCGTCCTTGAGATCTGCTTGTTCGTAAAAGTTGTTTGAGATGTGGGTCAAACCGCACCAGAAGTCGGGAAAGTGTCTCGAGTCTCAGAACAACCTTTCGAAACAATCTTGAATAGTATCAAATAAAATATTCAGATTGACCTTAGTATAAAGTGGAGATTTCAGGGAATCCCATGAAAACCGAAAACAAAGTGGATATTTCATGGAATCCCACGGAAACCGAAAACAAAGTGGAGATTTCAGAATCCCACGGAAACAAAGTGGATATTTCAGGGAATCCCATGGAAACCAAAAAATTAGTTATTCAAAGAAATTGTAATCAAGTCGTTCATAAGGCCAGTGGATCATATCATCATATGGATGTCCAAATATCTGCTGGTATGATGGATCCCACATCTTGGTGTATATGCTCCTTATGATGATCCTTTGTCCTTGTCATGTCTGTACCTGGACCTTTGCTTTTACTAGACACTGGAATTTATTGTACACAAAGGTCTGCAATAGATGTGTATCATCGCACACCTCACTGAAATTCATGTCCTTCACCTTTGAGCACGGAATACAGTACCTGGCGTGCTCATGCTGTATAATCACATGGTCCACTTCACTTCTTCTTAGGACAAAGTCATTCCACCAACAATGTGTCCATTGAGGTATGCCGTTCAACACATGGGTTCTCTGTAACCCGAACTTTATCTTTGTGAAGTACTCATGGTCTCGATTGTCCTTTTTTAGGAATCGCCACCATATATTTTAATACTTTTAATAATTTACATCGGTAAGAGGAAAATTAAGAATATGATTATTCCCTGGACGGGAAGCTATAGTGATCATATGATTGATGCAGTAATACTATTCCAACACTTGTCCTCCTGTTGACTCAGTACTGATGAGTCTGAGGTCCTGAAATTTGGTCTGTAGCACATGGGAAGAATCAATGGCTTGTCAGAGCTGTCATCCATAAACCACATTGGGAAATTCACAGGTAGATGTTGGATATCGCCTGTGTTTTAGGACTAAATTTATCAACAAGTTTGGGTGCTACAGATTTTCATCTAAGACCTCAGTAGATCTTATTTTCCAGGTAGGATTCCATTGGTTGGTATAATCTTCCCAGCTCATTTCATCATCAACATAGCGATATGAGTCACTCCCTTCATGCCACTCCGTTATCATCATCATGCAGCTTGGGGCTGTAATTCCATAACTGTCTTGTAAGTGCTCCCTGGTGAGGAAGTCAACAATGTAGTTCTGATCTCCCTTTATATGCTTAATCTTGAATTCAGACTGGGAGAACATAGCTTTCCATCTAGAAAATTTGGCCTTTGCAGTAGAGTTCCTAATAGGATTTTCCAGGACGAATTTCATTGCTTGGCTATCTGTTCGGATTAGGAACTTCTTATTCATTAGATGGATTTCAAATTTTTGGATAGCATTCAAGCATGCCTTGATTTCCTTATCAATAGTGTGGTAATTTATTTGAGCATCATTCCAAAGTCCATATGCATACCATACTATTTCTTCATCAGTGCTATTACAATCCTTTTGGCATTGCTTCAGGACAACTCCCCAACCTTCTTCTGATGCATCTGTCTCCAAAATATTCATCAAACTTTCATCTATTATATGTAGAACCGAGAGGGTTCTCACCTTGGCTTTTATCCTTCTGAATGCCTCTGTATGCTTCTGTGTCCAAGGTGGTGGGCTTGCTCCCAATCTTTTGTTTAATAATTTTTGGTCCTGTGCAAAATTTTCATAATATGTTGCCACATAGTTCAAGCATCCTAAGAATCTATGAAACTGCTTCTTATCCAAAATGATATCTGGGAACTTATTTTCGAAGTCAACAGCATGTTGTTGAACCTCAATCTTTCCATTTTTTATTTTTTGTCCTAAAAACTCAACCTCTGTCTGGAACAATTTCATTTTTTTCTCAGATAACAAAAATTCGTTTTTGTAGAGGACATGGAGTAATGTCCTGAGATGCTTCATATGTTCTTCAATGGATTTTGAAAATACAAGAATAACATCAATGTAAACCATGAGCCAATCCATATATGGTTCTAATATAGATTCCATAATCCTCTGGAATTCGGAAGGGGCATTTTTTAACCCGGAGGGCATTAACTTCCATTCATACTGTCCATGTGGAACATTGAAGGGAGTTTTGAACTGGTTTGATTCTGATCTACCAGAATCTAGACTTCAGGTCAAAATTAGAGAATATCTTTGCTCCCACAATTCTTTTTATTAGTTCTGACTTGTTTGGAAGTGGATATCTTATCCATTCCAGGGCATCATTGAGCGACTTGTAATTGATCACCATCCATGGTACCCCTCGGAGCTGCTCTGAATGCTTATATACATAGAAGGACGAACAATACCATGGGATTCTTGAGTGTTGGATAAGTCCTTTGCTAAGCAAATCTTTGATTTATTTTCTGCATAGACTTCTGTATTCCTTGTTCATGGGGATTGATCTGCTTCTACTTGGGTTTCCTCGGTATCCTTTCTTGTATTTCAGGCAAACCCAAAACTATTTCCTATGCCAGAACACATTAGGAGTGGCGCAACATACTTTTTCAGCAAATCCCTTTCTGATCTCCTCAATCCATTTTTTCTTTTCAGGGGCCTTTAATTCGTCTTCAAACTTGCGTAGGTGTTCGACCTTTTTTATGGCCCTAATTTGTTCTCCCTTTTCTTTGATTTGGGTTTTGAAATGATTCATAGGGTAAAATTCTAGATTCCATATAGAATGTGTGAATTTTTTTGTAGAAACTAGCAGGAGAAAGATCTCCTTTCCTTTTATTGTAAAATGATATCCAATTTTTCCTTTGCCATCATATTTTACTCCATGAGGAATAGTAGTTGACAGCAGACTGGTTCCTATTACACATTCATGCACAAAATCATCTTCAACTAATAGGAAAACACAATTTATGCAAAATTTACCTAGGCATACCTTTCCATGGATGGTTTTATACTCTACTACTTTGCTTCCTCCAAAAGCTTAGACTGGGGCTTGGCAGGGCTCCCAATAGTTTGGATCAACATATTTTCTTTTGAGGAAACACATGTCTGCTCCTGAATCAATTAATGCTAATACCATTCTTTCATCCTCACGAACCTTGATCTTCAACCTTATTACTGTATTTTTATGGATGACCATCATGAGATGCATTTCATCTTCTTGTAGTGGAAATTCTGATTGGGAGGTTCCAACTCGTTCCTTCAGGATTTCAACTATGGTTTTGAGTTCCCTTACTTCTTGTACCAGTTTCAGGTGTTCTTTATGAAGTGTTTCCAAATATATCTTATGTGGTTCTTGGTATATTTTTGTGAGCAGGGGATACACATTTTTCTCCATGCTAGGAATATCTGTCACCTTAAATTTCCACCTGCTTTCTTCCTTTTCTGAGTCATCTTGCTCTTCTTCTGAATTCTGTACATACCTCCTTCTGAATTGTCCTCGAGGGATTTCCTTTTCTTTTCCTTTCTTGTCATCAAGGAAAACCTTATTAAAGCTATTTACTAGTTCATCCTTATCCTTTCCTTCTTTCATTTGGGTTATTTCTCTTTTTATCATGACCTTTGGATCTTCTTTTGTTTCATCCATGAAGCAGTTTATTTCATCGGATTCTGTTTCATCAAGAGATTTATTCTTAGGCCATTGCTTGGCCCATGCCGAAAATAGCCTTTGCTCATCTGAGTGAGGGGAGCTTTCGGACTCATATGTTTCTTGGTCCTCTTGGCATTCTTGGCATATTCCTCCACATTTGCATGGCCTCTCATACATTTGCTGAATATGCATAAGTTCAACATCTTATGTAGTGCTGGACTCATATTCAGAAGTATCCGAGCTTAATACTTCTGCATGGATTAAATTTTGGTGTCTGGGTTTTCCTCTTCTGGGGAGTCCTCTGAAGTTATCATCAAATGGCTCGGCTTTGGGGAGAAATATGCTTTCCCTATTTGTCCATGTTCTTGCTCCCTTTTGCTTCCTCTGATAGTCTTGGGACTTTTTATAACATTTTGGGGCAATATGGCCTTCTTTCCCACAATAAAAACATTTATTTATTTTTTTGGTTCTTTCCCATGTTCTGTTTCTCTTTTTTTGTGGGTTCAATACTTGTAAGCTTCCTCCTATTTCCATCGATTACTTTTCCGTCCTTTTCTTATGGGATGGCCTACTGTTCTTTGTCCATGTGGGGTGGTGTTTTATTTTCTTATGAGTTTTCTGTGGCTCAATACCAAACATTCTGCAAACTTCCCTACCCCCACGAAAAGAAGTGTTATGGGTGAGATCTTTGTCAATCTTCTTAGTTTCACAATATTGGAGAAATATTTTATCAGTAGCAGCGCGGAATTGACCCCATATGTGGTGGGAGTGACCCTCCTAAATTTTTTCTCGGAGTTGTTCGCAAAATCCAAATGGTAAGCCTGCAAAATATTTTTCTTTAAACACCCGTTCTTCAGCACGGTCGAATTCAATTTGGTAGATGCTGCGGACCCTTTGCTTGTGGTACCAATGGTACTGAGTGACAAATTTGATGCGAAGCTGATCAATATCTGTTTATGTTTATTATTCATGGTGGCACTATAGCCACAAAATTCTGCAATGATTGCTGCCAAGAGGGCTCCGATGATATTGGGCTCGTCATTTTGGGTGCTATTTTGGATTTCAATCTTTTGAGAAGTGGGGAGATGAGTGTTTCACCATACTCCCAAATTGCCATTGAATCCAGAAACATTGATATTGATAGCTTCATCATGGTCATATTTTCCTGTAGACATATAAGCTTTGAAACAAATCATCATTTTATTGACCATGTCAAGAATTTCTGCTTCATTTTTATCATCTAAATTCCAAAGATTGTAAGACTCTTGGTACCCTGAATATTCTTTGTAGAGGTAAGGTGGGACAAAATTTTGGGGTTTATTATAATCCCAACCCGAATCTACTGCCATAAGGGAAAATTCTTTTCCTGTCTGACTGGAAGTTGAAGGAGGGATGTTCAGAGAACTAGCTGACATGAGTTTGCCGGAGCATCCAAGTTTTGATACTTCTATTTTGGGCTTCTCAGCATTCTTCTGGATCTTCCCTAATTTCTTAGAATTTTCATTTACTTTGTCTGCTATGTAGGAAAATGCATCTCCTACATTCTGATCTAAATCAGAGATAGAGTCCGTAGCTTCATCATTGAGTGACTCACAAATAGATTTTACCTCTTCGACGGAGACTAGGGAATGTTCATGTTTTTGATTTTCAATCCTAAGATGTTGAATTTCTTCATGTATTCTCTTGCAAAAAATTTGCAAAGAATCAATCTGGCTTTCCCATGGCATTTTATTCTGGAGTTCAATATTTTGTATGGCCAGGCCTTTTAGTGCTAGATTTGACCAATTGGCTTGTTTTGCGTTGCCATTATTAAGAATGACTAGGGTTGTTGAAGCAGATCCTTCTTCATATTCTAACTTAATGGGTCTAAAGGGTGGAAAATTGGCCTCAGTATATATTTCTTCTCCTATTGGAGTTTTCCAGAGATGTCCTTTTGGGGTGCGTTCTCCTTTCAAGGGGCTGGATTGCATCATGGCAAGAGTATGCTGGAACTCCATTTTCCACTCATAAAAGGATCTCCATTGATTTCGGAGGTCCATTTCAAAGTGCCATCTTTCAGACAATCTTCTTCTTTCTCATCTAGGGAGATATTGATTCCAAAATTCTTCTGCTTCTGGATGAGTATGCAAATCCCAATAGAATAAATTTTTCATGATCTTATCCTTGGGATCGAAAGGGGAATGACCAAATTGATGGTTTCGAAGATTTATTTCTGGGCCAAGGATGGCTCTCGGATGTCTTTGATTGGACAGGGTCACAACCTTAACGGAGGGATAGCCATTCACTGTTGTATCTTATGGTGCTGTGCAGCCAATCTGTACTACTCATCCTTTTCCATTTCTTTGGCAGGTAGGTCAAACAACTATTTTTTCTGACTTGAAATAGGGCAAAATCCGAGTCTTGTCCGGTCTTGGTGTGATTTCTAGATTGACAAGATTTGTTCTAGCTGGGATGTGGCATCTACAACTTCATCTTGTTGGATTATGGCTATACTGTTAGATGCCTTTATAAAAATTTCTTCCCACCATTCCGAAGGGGAAGATGCCATTATAAACTATGTCTCATGTGGATATTGACTTAGGGGAAATGGCTCACACTCTGGGTTTGGGAACTGTATTTTTGTGACCATCTAGTGTCACTGGTTTCCTCCTGGCTAGGATGTCTAGGAGGTATCATATCCTGGAAATCCGAGCAAACAATTGTGATGGGAATATTTATAGGAACCTTTTCATGTAGACAGATGGGATTTTTAAGTGTCGGTTCTTTAAGATAAATGGTACGGGATAAATGTTGTTCTGGTGGATTAGTGTGTAAGGATATTGATCTGATAGGGAGATTCTCACCACGCTGGGCTGTGGTAGTGGGGAAAGAAATAACCGCAGAAGAAGAAGTTTCTCGGATGTCGGAAGTGGTAATAGGTTGGGAAATGGGTTGCTTGGGAGCATCTATTACCCATTCACGGGGGAAATTGAGTTGGTTCCATGTTATTTTAGAGGGCACAAGGGCACCATTTCGGGGATCACTTTTGACCAGAACTGCAGCATTATCCTGATCTCGTGGAAGAAGCTGGTTGATTGTATTTTCAGTATTTGTAAATATTAAAGCAAGAGCATGGTATATGCAGAGTTTATGAGCTCCAGGTTTCATATCAAATCCAAAAGTAAGGATTTTGACTTCTAAAATTTTGTGAATGCAGGGATCATTAAGAGATATATTGAAGCCAGGGACGATGTCAAGATATTGGATTCCATTAGATAGCGGCATCTACACTCCTCCAATAATTTCATCCATGAATCTATTATGCCGATTATCTAAACGACAGACTAAGGTGGTGGCATTTATACCATGTCTGACTAAGGGTTCGATCCCAATAAGCACCCTCCCGAGATTAACAAAGTTTTTCCCATATTTTTTCTTATAATTTTTAACTTCTGCAGGATCTAACAAACCAATGGTTTGGCCTATAGAAATTGTATTTACATTTACTTCACTAACTCCTTCTCGAACTTTAAACAACTGTCTAAAATTTAAATGAAACATTGACATATACTTATAGATCTGATCAGCATAGAGTCGGGGTAATTGAAAAGGTTTGGAAGGATCATTATTAATAAATTCAGAACTCCCATGATTTATCCATTGAACATCTCTACTAGGAATTAACGCATCCATAGAAGATGAAGAAGAAGAAGAAGGATAATTTGATTTAAACTTTAAAGCATCATTATATGAGATATGAGAATCCATTATGAACCTAGGATCTGTAATGGTTCTGATACCAATCTTCGGTAGTGGCCTCTGACATCGTCCAGTCTACCAGGTGTAGAGGCCACTGCCAAATATTGTTGATGCCGTTCATGTTAGACAAGTGAAGGAGTGATCAGAGAAAGGTAGCAGGATCATGATTTGAAGTTATTCAGATACGGAGGAAGCAAACTCGATGCTGTGACATCGTCCAGTCTACCAGGTGCAGAGGCCATTGCTGAAGATTGGTATCAGAAGCATTACAAATCCCAGGTTCATAATGGATTCTCATATCTCATATAATGATGCTTTAAAGTTTAAATCAAATGATCCTTCTTCTTCTTCTTCATATTATATGGATGCGTTATTTCCTAGTAGAGATGTTCAATGGATAAATCATGGAAGTTATGAATTTGTTAATAATGATCCTTCCAAACCTTTTCAGTTACCCCGACTCTCTGCTGATCAGATATGTAAAGATATGTCAATGTTTCATTTAAAGTCTAGATAGTTGTTTAAATTTCGAAAATGAGTCAATGAAGTAACTGTAAATACAAGTTCTATAGGCCAAACCATTGGTCTGTTAGATCCTGCAGAAGTTAAACATTATAAGAAAAAATATGGGAAAAACTTTGTTATTCTCAGGAGGGTGCTTATTGGGATCGCACCCTTAGTCAAACATGGTATAAATGCCACCTCCTTAGTCTGTTGTTTATATAACCAACATAATAGATTCATGGATTCAATTATTGGAAGAGTGCAGATGCCGCTATCTAATGGAATCCAATATCTTGACATCATCCCTGGCTTCAATATATCTCTTAATGATCCCTGGATTCACAAAGTTTTAGAAGTCAAAATCCTTACTTTTGGATTTGATATGAAACCTGGAGTGCATAGCCTCCGCATACACCATGCTCTTGCTTTAAGATTTAAAAATACTGAAAATCCAATCAACCATCTTCTTCCACGAGATCAGGATACTGCTGCAGTCCTGGTCAAAAGTGACCCCCGAAATTGTGCCCTCTAAAATAACATAGAACCAACTCAGTTTCCACCCCTGAATGGGTAATAGATGCTCTCAAGCAACCCCTTTCCCAACCTATTACCACTTTTGACATCCGAGAAATTTTTCTTCTGCGGTTATTTCTTTCCCCACTACCACAACCCAGCATGGTGGGAATCTCCCTATTAGATCAATATCCTTACACATTAATCCACTGGAACAAAATTTATCCCGTACCATTTCTCTTAAAGAACTGACACTTAAAAATCCCATCTGTCTACATGAAAAGGTTCCTGTAAATATTCCCATCAGAATCGTTTGCCCCGATTGCCAGGATATGATACCTCCCAGACATCCTAACCAGGAGGAAACCAGGGACACTAGACGATCATAAAAATACCCTTTCCCAAACCCAGAGTGTGAGCCATATACCCTAAGTCAATATCCACATGAGACACAGTTTATGATGGCATCTTCCCCTTCAGAATGGTGGGAAGAAAGTTTTATAAATGCATCTAACAGTATAGCCATAATCCAACAAGATGAAGTTTTAGATGCCACATACTAGCTATAACAAATCCCATCAATCCAGAAATCACACCAAGATCGGACAAGACTCAGATTTTTCCCTGTTTCAAGTTAGAAAAAACAGCTGCTTGACCTACCTGCCAAAGAAATGGAAAAGGCTGAGCAGTACATATTGGCTGCACAACACCATAAGATACAACAACGAATGGATCCCCCTCCGTCAAGGCTACGACCCTGTCCAATCAAAGACATCCGAGAGCCATCCTTGGCCCATCAAGAAATCTTTGAAACTATCAAATTTGGTCATTCCCCTTTCGACGCCAAGGATAAGATCATGAAAAATTTATTCTATTGGGATTTGCATACTCATCCATAAGAAGAAGGATTATGGAATCAAGATCTCCCCAGAGGAGAAAGAAGAAGATTGTCTGAAAGATGGCACTTTGAAATGGACCTCCGAAATCAATGGATATCCTTTATGAGTGGAAAAAGGAGTTCCAGCATACTCTTTCCATGATGCAATCCATCCCCTTGAAAGGAGAACTCACCCCAAAATGACATCTCTGGAAAACTCCAACAAGAGAAGAAATATATACTGAGGCCAATTTTCTACCCTTCAGACCCATCAAGTTAGACTATGAAGAAGGATATGCTCCAGCAGCCCCAGTCATTCTTAATAATGACAAAGCAGAACAAGCCAATTGGTCAAATCTGGCACTAAAAGGCCTGGCCATACAAAACATTGAAATCCAGAATAAAATGCCATGGGAAAGCCAGATTGATTCTTTGCAAATTCTTTGCAAGAGAACACATGAATAAATTAAACATCTTAGGATTGAAAATAAAAAACATGAACATTCCCCGTTCTCCGTCGAAGAGGTAAAATCTATTTGTGAGTCACTCAAAGATGAAGTTACAGACTCTATCTCTGATTTAGATAAGAATGTAGGAGATGCATTTTCCTACATAGCAGACAAAGTAAATGAAAATTCTAAGAAATTAGGTAAGATCCAGAAGAATGCTGAGAAGCCCAAAATAGAAGTATCAAAACTTGGACGCTCCGGCGAATTCGTGTCAGCTAGTTCTCTAAACATCCCTCCTTCAGCTTCCAGTCACACATGAAAAGAATTTTCCCTTATGGCAGTAGATTCAGGTTGGGATTTAATAAACCTTGAAAGTTTGTCCTACCTAACCTCTACAAAGAATATTTAGGGTACCAAGAGTCTTACAATCCAAAGAATTTTTATTCTTGGAATTTATATGATAAAAATAAAGCAGAAATTCTTGACATGGTCAATAAAATGATGATTTGTTTCAAAGATTATATGTCTACAGGAAAGTATGACCATGCTGAAGCTGTCAATATCATTGTTTTTGGCTTCAATGGAAATTTGGGAGTATGGTGGAACACTCATCTCCCCACTTCTTAAAATATTGAAATCTAGAATAGCACCCAAAATGACGAGCCCAATATCATCAGAGCACCCTTGGAAGCAATCATTGCAGAATTTTGTGGCTATAGTGCCACCATGACTGATAAACATAAACATATATTGCTTCAGATTCGCATCAAATCTGTCACTCAGTAACATTGGTACCACAAGCAATGGATCCCCCGCATCTACTAGATTGAATTTGACCGTGCTGAAGAATGAGTGTTTAAAGAAAAATATTTTGCAGGCTTACCATTTGGATTTTGCGAACAAATATGAGAAAAATTTCAGGAGGATCTCTCCCACCACACATGGGGTCAATTCCGCGCTGTTGCTGAGAAAATTTTTCTCCAGTATTATGAAACTAAGAAGATTGACAAAGATCTCACCCATAACACTTCTTTTTGTGGGGGTAGGGAAGTTTGCAGAATGTTTGGTATTGAACCACAAAAAACTCCTCATAAGAAAAGAAAACACCACCCCACATGGACAAAGAACAGTAGGCCATCCCATAAGAAATCCAAAGGATGACAAAGTAATCGATGGCAACATGAGGAAGCTTACAAGGATCGAACCCACATAAAAAGAGAAACAAAACATGGGAAAGAACCAGAAAAAAAAGAATTAAATGTTTTTACTGTGGGAAAGAAGGCCATACTGCCCCACAATGCTATAAAAAGGCCCAAGACTATCAGACAAAGCAAAAGGGAGCAAGAATATGGACAAATAGGGAAATAATGTTCCCCAAAGCCGAGCCATTTGATGATAACTTCAGAGGACTCCCTAGAAGAGGAAAACCGAGACACCAGAATTTAATGCATGCAGAAGTATTAAGCTCAGATACTTCTGAATATGAGTCCAGCACTATAGAATATGCTGAACTTATGCATATTCAACAAATGTATGAGAGGCCATGCAAATGTGGAGGAATATGCGAGGAATGCCAAGAGGACCAAAAAACATATGAGTTATAAATCTCCCCTCACTCAGATGAGCAAAGGCTATTTGCGTCATGGACCAAGCAACATCCTAAGAATAAATCTCCTTTTGAAACATAATACGAAGAAATAAACCGATTCATGGCTGAAACAAAAGAAGATCCAAAGGTCCTGATAAAAAGAACAATAACCCAAATGAAAGAAGGAAAGGATAAGGATGAACTAGTAAATAACTTTAATAATATTTTACTTGATGACAAGAAAGGAAAAGGAAAGGAAATCCCTCAAGGAAAATTCAGAAGGAGGTATGTACATAATTCAGAAGAAGAGCAAGATGACTCGGAAAGGGAATAAATTAGGTGGAAATTTAAGGTGACAGATTTGCCTAGTGTGGAGAAAAATGTGTATCCCCTGCCCACAAAAATGTACCAAGAATCACATAAGGTAGATTTGGAAACACTTCATAAAGAACATTTGAAACCGGTACAAGAAGTTAAGGAACTCAAAACCATTGTTGAAATCCTAAAGGAACGAGCTGGAACCTCCCAATCAGAATTGCCACTATAAGAAGATGAAATGCATCTCATGATGGCCGTCCATCAAAATACAATAATAAGGTTGAAGATCAAGGTTCATGAGGATGAAATAATGATATTAGCATTAATTGATTCAGGAGCAAACATGTGTTTCCTCAAAATAAAATATGTTGATCCAAACTATTGGGAGCCCTGCCAAGCTCCGGTTCGAGGTTTTGGAGGAAGCAAAGCACTAGAGTATAAAACCATCCATGGAAAGGTATGTCTGGGTAAATTTTGCATAAATTGTGTTTTCCTATTAGTTGAAGATGATTTTGCGCATGAATGTGTAATAGGAACCAGTCTGCTGTCAACTACTATCCCTTATGGAGTAAATATGATGGCAAAGGAAAAATCGGATATCATTTTACAATAAAATGAAAGGAGATCTTTCTCCTGCTGATTTCTACAGAAGAATTCACACATTCTATATTGAATCTAGAATTTGACCCTATGAAGCATTTCAAAACCCAAATTAAAGAAAAGGGAGAATAGATTAGGGCCATAAAAAAGGTCGAACACCTACGCAAGGTTGAAGAAGAATTAAAGGTCCCTGAAAAGCAAAAAAGGATTGAGGAGATCATAAAGGGATTTGCAGACAAAGTATGGCACACCACTCCTAATGCGTTATGGCATAGGAAGCAATTTTGGGTTGGCTTGAAATACAAGGAAGCATATCGAGGAAACCTAAGCAGAAGTAGAGAAATCCCCATGAACAAGGAATACATAAGTCTATGCAGAAAAGAAATCAAATATCTGCTTAGCAAAGGACTTATCCAACACTCAAGAATCCCATGGTCTTGTTCGACCTTCTATGTAAATAAGCATTCAGAGCAGCTCCGAGGGGTACCACAGATGGTGATCAATTACAAGCCGCTCAATGATGCCCTGGAATGGGTAAGATATCCACTTCCAAACAAGTCAGACCTGATCAAAATAATTGTGGGAGCAAAGGTATTCTCTAAGTTTGACCTGAAGTCTGGCTTCTGGCAGATCGGAATCAGACCAAAAGACCAGTTCAAAACTGCCTTCAATGTTCCACATGGACAATATGAATGGAAGGTAATTCCCTTTGGGTTAAAAAATTCTCCCTCCGAATTCCAGAGGATTATGGAATCTGTATTAGAACCATATATGGATTGGATCATGGTTTACATTGACGATATTCTTGTATTTTCAAAATCCATTGAAGAACATATGAAGCATCTCAGGATATTACTCCATGTCCTCTACAAAAACGGATTTGTGTTATCTGAGAAAAAAATGAAATTGTTCCAGATAGAGATTGAATTTTTAGGACAAAAAATAAAAAATGGAAAGATTGAGGTTCAACAACATGTTGTTGAATTCGCAAATAAGTTCCCAAATATCATTTTGGATAAGAAGCATTTGCAGAGATTCTTAGGAAGCTTGAACTATGTGGCATCATATTATGAAAATTGTGCACAGGACCGAAAATTGTTAAACAAAAGATTGGGAACAAGCCCACCACCTTGGACATAGAAGCATACAGAGGCAGTAAGAAGGATAAAAGCCAAGGTAAGAACTCTCATGGTTCTACATATAATAGATGAAATATTGATGAATATTTTGGAGACAGATGCATCAGAAGAAGGTTGGGGAGCTGTCCTAAAGCAATGCCGAAAGGATTGTAATAACATTGATGAAGAAATAGTATGGTATGCATCTGGATTTTGGAATTATGCTCAAAGAAAATACCACACTATTGATAAGGAAATCAAGGCATGCTTGAATGCTATCCAAAAAATTGAAATGCATCTCATGAATAAGAAGTTCCTAATCCGAACAGATAGCCAAGCAATGAAATTCGTCCAGCAAAATCCTATTATGAACTCTATTGCAAAGGAAAAATTTGCTAGATGGAAAGCTATGTTCTCCCAGTATGAATTCGAGATTAAGCATATCAAGGGTTCTCAGAACTGCATTGTTGACTTCCTCACCAAGGAGCACCTATAGGACAGTTATGGAATTAAATCCCCAAGCTGCATGATGATGATAACGAAGTGGCATGAAGGGAGTGACTCATGTCGCTACGTTGATGATTAAATGAGATGGGAATATTATACCAACCAATGGAAGCCTACCTGGCAGTTAAGATCTACTGAGGTCTTAGATGAAAATCTGCAACACCCAAACTTGTTGATAAATTGAGTCCCATAACACAGGTGATATTATAACATCTACCTGTGAAGTTCCCAATATGGTTTATGGACGACAACTCCGACAACAATTGATTCTTCCTATGTGCTACAAACCAACTTTAAGGACCTCAGACTCATTAGTACTGAGTCAGCAGGAGGACAAGTGCTGGAACAATATTACTGCATCAATCATCTGCACATTATAACTTCCTGGCCAGGGAATAATCCTATTCTTAATTTCCCTCTTACTGATGTAAATTATGATAAGTATCAAAAGATAGGGTGGCGATTCCTAAAAAATGACAAACAGGACCATGAGTTCTTCACAAAGATAAAGTTCGGGTTACAGAGGACCCATGTGCTAAACGACATACCTCAATGGACACATTGCTGGTGGAATGACTTTGGCCTAAGTAGAAGCGGAGTGGACCCCATGATTATACAACATGAGCATTCCAGGTACTGTATTCCTTGCTCAAAGGTGAAGGACATGAATGTCAGCGAGGTGTGCCATGATACACATTTATTTCATACCTTTGTGTACAATAAATTCCAGTGGCTAGTAAAAGCAAAGGTCCGGGTACAGACACGACAAGGACAAAGGATCATATCATCATATGGATGCCCAAATCTCTGCTGGTATGATGGATCCCACATCTTGGTGTATATGCTCCTTATGATGATCCTTTGTCCTTGTTGTGTCTGTACTCGGACCTTTGCTTTTACTAGCCACTGAAATTTATTGTACACAAAGGTCTGCAATAGATGTGTATCATCGCACACCTCGCTGACATTCATGTCCTTCACCTTTGAGCAGGGAATACAATACTTGGCATGTTCATGCCGTATAATCACAGGGTCCACTCCGGTTATTGGGTTCACATAGATATTGTGATTGGTTGAGATCACATAAGTTGAAACTGTTATGGGACCTCAGCGCCCGAGCAAACAGAAAAATACCCAGAGTAAAAAAACGAAGATCGGTGGTAGTAGGATCAAGGAGATTACCGTGGTCACTCATTGTTCCATCTGTCTATCAGAAGGTGTGCGAGTAGTATTGTTTAACGCATTACCACATCTTTCACCTCTTACTATACACTCGATGACACAAAATTCAGATCGTTGATGGTACCCAACCCCAAGCGATATCGCTATGCTAATCCAGTTCGCTGTATGGAAATAATTCACACCTAGGGTGTATTTCGTGAAGCCACTAAAGAATATTGAATGGTATTAAGTGTGCGGTGAACCAATTTTGATTAGAAGATTACGGGATTGATTGAAACCAAGGCTACTTATTCGAACCTTTTTCCATCGTCTATTGGGGAAGCTGATTTTAGGAACAATGGGATGGTGGGCGAGTTTGCTAAAGTTGTTAGAAAACTCCAGGAAGTAATGGTTGTTCACCAGGTTCTTTGTTGGATTGGAAGCAGTGGATTTCTTGTCAGAGGATTAGTTAGTTGTGAAGGATAAGGCAGTTGAATTTGGAAGAAAGAATTTTTCTTTCCATCGTGTTCTAAATTGAAATCGTCTTTATCATTTTATGGAACATTATCCAGTTGTTTCCACCAACTGCTATAGTTTTACTAACATGAAGCCCAGATGGGAGATCAGGGGATCAAATCCTGGAATAGTCAATGAAGGCGAAGGCCTGGATTATGTGCAGTGTTTTCTTCTATGGTCGGAGAGCTCTCTTTATCATATTGGTTTGATCATTGGTGGCACCAATAACATGATTGGATAGTTGCAGAAATATTATGAGTAGTTGCAGACAATATGTTTGTTCTAGCTGTAAAGTTTGGGCTCGCCCACGTAAAAATACTAGAGGGTGAATTGTTTGTATTGGAGAGAGGTGATTTGCAAACTTGGAGAATATTCATTCTCTATGATTTGTTGTTGTGGAATGGCCATTTGACCTTTTTCTTTTAGCCTGTGTTAATTACTTGCAGGACGATTTTGATGAAGGGATGGCAAGTTGCGAAATGCCCCTGGAAATTTTCTTTATGTGACTCCATTATGGTGTAACATGTTGCAAAAATTTTATGAAGTGATTGCAGCCTGTTGCAGAATTCAAATTCTTTTCTGTGAAATATTGCAGAATGATCACCAAGAGTTGCGGAAGGTTGTAGAAAATTTATGGAATGTGTGGCATGTTCTTGAAGAGTTGCATAAGTTCTCTTTTCCACTTTGTATGTATTTGCCTATTTTACACCATAGTCGATATGATGATGGCGGGGAAAGTGCAAAGTTTGAAACATATGTATTTCACACCATATTGAAATTGATAAACCCAATATTCGCCTCAAGTTTGATGGTTGTGGAGAGATGGATCTAGCGGGATCCTGTAATCAGTTGGCATGGGTGTGGCAGACCGACACTTGGTGTGGAAAACCAAGTGCATCTTACTTCTGGTTACAGATCATGCAAATTTATTTTAGCTTGGGATGATTGACTTGGAGTGTGATTGTCGAGCCTGATCACCTTGGTGGTTGCACTATCTGTTCGACGGATGGTTTGTTTTGGCAAGCTGTGGATAGAGTTTATGACCGACAATTTTGAGCATCCAGTGGGAAATTACGAGGATATCTAGACAATGTGAGTTGGAGGATAGATGATTAAATTATGATAGATGTAAGATAAATGTAGTTTCAATAGTCTGTTCGTAAAGTTCAACCTTGTATACAACATCGATTCCTATTAGGCTTGGCGGTTGTCCAAGATAGCATTTGAGGCATTCTGGTAAGATGGTTTGATGGCCATAGGGATATCCATGATTCAACTTGTCGAGCATGAGTTCGTGAGAAGGAAGAGGTTTCAACTAAGTGAAGAGAGAACAACAACAACTTGTTAGTTTTTCAATATTTAATTCAATCTGATCTAGGATCTTAACTGAGAGAACAACATGTACACCATATCAAACATAAGAGACAAGAGACACAAAGCATTTCACTGGGGAAAACCAAGAAGGTGAAAAAACCCGCAACTGCCTCAGAGATAGAATAAGCACCAATACAAAGATCACCAAGATGAAACCCCAAAACAAGAGATAGTATCCTAGCAACATCTCCTCCTCCACTTGTGCGCACTCCTCCTCTCTCTCACTAATGCGAAGTGAGTGAGTGTGTGAATGAATAAATGAGAGAGTCACACTCTCTATTTATACTTTACTTCACTTGAATTTTAACTCTAACTAGGTCGGCCCCAAATTAACCACTTAACATAATGCTAACTAGGCCGACCCCACTAGGGGACTTAAACACCCCATCACAACTGACTCTGGGCCGACCTCCCTTAGGAGAGTCTAATAACCCACTACCACTTGACACTGGGATGACCCCACTAGGGTGGTCTAATAACCCTTTAACCCACATGAATCATACAGGGCCGATCCCACCAAGGTGGTCTAATAACCCATCAAATAAGTTATGACACTTACAATATAACTTGTGACACTTGCAAGTACAAATGACGACACTTCCAATCGGAGGAATAATACATCTCCGTTGGGGATACAATAAAGTAAAAATGTAATACATACAATATACAAGTGAATATCTTCCGAAGTTGCAAATACATCAACACTCCCTCTTAACTAGGAAGGTATTCTCTTGACATAGGTCATTAATACATATAGGCACAAGTCTTCAATTCTGGAGCTGGACCATCGTCACTGGATCACGGAGCATCATCGTCACTGCTGCTGTACTCATCATGTGGATCACTGGGATATCTCTCAATTCTCCTCGTCATAGGAAGTTCTACAGAGCCAACCCTTTTTCATGATGGTTGTAGGTCTAGCCTCCTGTAGGTCTTCAACATCTCTGGCCATCCTATGGAATGTGCGTCAACAAAAACTCGAAAGAGCATCCCAGGACTTTTACGAGCACACAACTCAACCCATCGGATCTCCCAGGATATTTTACATGTGACCACCACAAAACCTTGAAAGAGAATTCGAGCTCAAACTATTGGATCTCCCAGGATCTTTTTTATGTGGTCAGGAAAAAACCTTAAAAGAGTGTCTTGCAACCTGCAAGATCTCTAAAGAGTATCCCAGGACTTTTATGAGCACACAGCTCAACCTATAGGATCTCCAAGACTGATTACATGCCTCCTGTAGCAAAACCTCGAAAGAGTATCCGAGCTCAAACTATTGGATCTCCCAGGCTCTTTTCTATGCTACCTGTAGCAAAACCTCGAAAGAGTATCCGAGCTCAAACTATCGGATCTCCCAGGATCTTTTCTATGCTACCTGCACAATCTGTCCACGGCCAACCTGTAGCAAAACCTAGAAAGAGTATTTGAGCTCAAACTATCGGATCTCCCAGGATATTTTCTATGCTACCTGCATAATCTGTCCACGGCCAACTTGTAGCAAAACCTCGAAATAGTATCCGAGCTCAAACTATCGGATATCCCAGGATCTTTTCTATGCTACCTGCACAATCTGTCCATAGCCACAGAGTATCATCCTGATACTCATGATCATACTAATCATCATCATGCAGTACATCATCTTGATGTATATCATCTGGAGCATCGTCCTGATGCTCATGATCATCCTGATCATCATCACAGCATCATCCTGATGCATATCATTTGGAGCATCGTTCTGATGCTCATCACACATGATCATCCTGATCATCATCATAGCATCATCCTGATGCATATCATCTGGAGCATCATCCTAATGCTCATCACACATGATCATCCTGATCATCATCACAACATCATCCTGATGCATATCATCTAGAGCATCATCCTGATGCTCATCATACATGATCATCCTGATCATTATACATAGCAGTAATCGGAGCATCGTCCCAATGCTCATCACATAGCGCTTACATCCACATCCATGGGAGGGATCCTCCTATCACCATGCTTGGAATGGCTCCTGCAAATGTGTCCCATCACTTCTTCCTCGAAGTCTCTTCTATCTGAAGAACACCAAGCCTCTCTCTGAAGTACTTGAACTTCACTCTGGCTAGTGGTTTGGTCAACACATATGCAATCTGCTCATCTGTTGCAACAAACTGGAGCTTCATTGCTCCTCTCTGCACCATATCCCTGATATAATGATATTTGATCTCGATGTGCTTTGACCTGTCATGGAACACCGGGTTCTCTGACAACTTCACACAACTCTGGTTGTCACAATAGATACAGGTAGCATCCAACTGGAGATCAAATAAATCAGACAGTAGATTCCTTAGCCATACTGCATCACAACTAGCCGAACAAGCTGCGGCATGCTTTACTTCGACTGTACTCAGTGCTACACATAATTTCTTCCTTCTAAACCAAGAGATCACACCTGATCCCATACTGAAGTAGCACCCCGAAGTGATCTTCCTATCTGCAGCACTGCTTGCCCAATCTAAATCAACATAACCCTCCAGGTTGAACTTTTGATTCGCATCATACTTGAGCCCATAGTCAATTGTACCCTTCAGGTACCTCAAAATATGCTTTACAACAATTAGGTGAACATGTCTAGGATCTGTCAGAAACTAGCTCAAGGTGTTCACCGCAAAGCAAATATCTAGTCTCGTTTTCATCAGGTACATCAAGGACCCAATCATCTGACGATACATTGTGACATCAACCGACTCTAATGAAGCATCACTCAATAGCTTCAGGTTCGATGCCATAGGTGTGGCCATGGCCTTGTAGTCCATCATTCCGAACCGCTTCAGGATCTCTATTGCATAATTCCATTGTCCAAGGAAGATTCCATCTGCACTCTGCCACACCTCCATACCTAGAAATTAATGCATCATTCCCAAGTCCTTCATCTCGAACTTGGCAGCAAGCTTCCTCTTCGTGCCGGCAATCAATTTATCCCCACCTGTCAAAACATGTCATCCACATACAATAGGAGTATCACTGGATTGTATTCCTCAACCTTGTAGTAAAGGTTGCAATCCGCTTTACTCTTGGTAAATCCCAAACTGGACAGGACGCTGTCTATCCTGTTGTACCATGTCCTAGGTGCTTGCTTCAAGCCATACAAGGATTTCTTCAATCTGCACACATATGACTCCCTGTCATGTGTCTCAAAACCGAGTGGATTCTCCACATACACTTCCTCTTCGACTATACCATTCGAGAAATCTATCTTGACATCCATCTAGTGTATCTTCCATTTCATTATTGCAGCCAGAGAAAGTACTGTTCTGATGGAAGTGTATCTGTCTACAGGTGCAAAAGTTCTTCATACTCTATCCCTTCTTTCTGGGAGAAGCCACGAGCCACAAACCTTGCCTTGTATTTATCTATGCTTCCATCTGCAGCATGGTTGATCTTGTATATCCACTTGGAAGTCACAACAGACTTCTCTTCTGGTCTCGGGACCATATACATCATTCTTCATGATCGACTGGTACTCCTCGATCATGGCATCCTTCTATTACTGCATCCCGGATCCTGGGAACTTCAGATTATTCAATATATTCAATAGATATTTTTCTTGAACTTTGTTTCTAGAACAAATGTTGTGTCTTCATCGCTTGTTCTTCAAAACAAGTCTGTCTTGTAGGTGATGGTACATGGTATTTCCTACAAGACAAGTTCAATTGCATGATTAGAAACATCTCATAGATTTCAGAACAAATTCTTACACATAAATACATATGTCATACAATCATGCAATTATCTTAGCCAATGCTTCAATACAACATTTATTCATATCCCGTAACTTTCTAGATGCCTTCCATCTCTACCAGAACATTGTTAAGAGTGTGCACTACTCCAACATGTCAGCAAAGAGGTTTCATTCTAGATAAGTAGAAATGAAATGTTGTACAGTACCATAGGCCACTTACCCATTACTTGCATATTAGTAGTATCTTGTTCATTAATGCAACTTTTCTAATATGCATAATATACATCCTAAATCTAGGAACATAAGCATGTAGATGACTGGACAACATCATTTAAGTAGTCAAATATATAATAAATGACAATTCAAATACTTATCTTTGTTTGGTTGTTGGGTGGACTCCCTCTCAATCTTTGCTTCCTTGCAGGAACTACTGGAGTGTGCTCCCTCTTGATCTTTTCTTCCTTGCACGAACAATTGGAGTGTGTTCCCTCTTGATCTTTGAACTTCTATCCATCCTGGACCACTATGCATGCTTAAGTGTGCACTAGTGTCATCATTGTGTCATCCTCAATATCTCATATGTAATCATACATGCATTAGTATAATCTCAATACTTATCAAAACATTATGATTCTAAATAATCTCAATCATGTATGGTCATGATCATTTCATAGACAAGCATTAGTGTTCAAGGTTTTGTTGGGGTGTATTTACTGTCTTAAAGAATCATCAAAATATTTAATTATAGACCAGGGTTGGTAATCTTAGAGTTGTGGCATAGTATATGCTGAGGTAGAATGGGACCTACGTTTCGGCTCGGAATACCTTAGAAATGTTTAATAAAGAAAAGATCGAAAGATCTTTCAAAATGAAAAACCAAGTCAAACTTAAAGAAAATATAATTACTGAAATGATTAAACCTAGCTAAACCAATAGATCATAATAGTATTAAGCTATAATACTCTATTCTATGAACAATAACTGAAAAATATGAAAAAAAACAAATATTATTCTAAGAATCAGGACTAAATCAAAACATAACTACTTTGATAAAATGGAAAATTACTGATTAAGGACTCAATTCTAATCTAAAAATTAGAGAATAACAATTACAAGTGAGTTCAGAAACCTATCTATGAGATAATTCAATTGAAAACTAACTATGAAACAAAGAACTATATCAACTTAAAGCAAAACTACAGAGTACTTAGTGAATTCAACAACTATTCATGCATTCAATTAATACTTCAAGACTACACTAAATTACCTAATTCCACTCTCCTTGAGGATTCTGAGGAAGCGTATCAAATGTAATAGGAATGGGAGAGAATGTATCACAATGATTTTCAAATGTGACAAGGAAACAAAATGGAAACAAATCTAGTTTAACTTCTACAAATAAATGCAAACTAAAGATTGTCCAACTACAATTAACTTTAAACATTATGATTTATCTTCTATCCATAAGCAAATGACTTGGAACTAATGAAATCTAGAAGCAAGTAGAAAACTTAATAAAGATATTTACTTGAACTAAATTTGATTTGGAAGCAAGTAGAAAACTTGATAAAGATGTCTTACTTATGAACCAAATCCTATTCTATGAACATCTTCATTGGCTATATAAATGGAAAAACTAATCCTATGCTTGAACTGAGAAACTATTCAAAACAAAGATAACTTGGAGAATGAAATTACTAACTCTAATCCAAAATCAATCTTAAGAAACATGACATAATGAAACTAAGAATGTAATTGATGAATTCGAGAACAGTAACATATTAACAAATTAAACATGAAAGGCATAACTTAAAAAGCAGTTAAAGCAAAGTTAAGGAAGATGGAATGGAAACTAAGAATGATGAAAAAACTTAATTAAAACTCTATGCAGTGTGGAACAAGATCTTAATTATATCTAAGAATGCTAATTGAATGCAAGAAATATTACAATTTGAAGACCTAAGAAATTGGATTCTAAATAAGCATAAAAATAATGCAGAAAATATTAAAGTCCGTATGACGATTCAGATGACAGTTTGAAAGACGGTCCGAATGAAGGTCCAAATGGAGGAAAACGATTTAAACTAAGGAAAGAAGCAGATTGGATGATCTTAACGCCAGCTGGTTGGTGCATATGAACCTGCAGTGCAAGGAAAGCAATAAATAGACTGTTTAGAAGCTAAGATAACAAGAAGCAACCTATACTAATCATTATCTAAGGGATGAACTACTTTTATAGCATAATAAAACAAAACTGAGATACGAATAAAACTAACCTACAACTACAGGAAAATCATTAGCAGAACTAATTCTAACTATGAATTAAACTTGAACTACTAAAACGTTAACTAGTTGACTCTATCTAATTGCAAATGACAAAACTGAAAGCAAACTGAGAAGACTTAAGCATGACCGGTCACTTTAACTTCTAAGCATGTAAATAAACTAACAACTTAAACTAACAACAAGATATAACTACAAGAAATAAAGAACTGTCATGTACAGGAAATAAAACAACATCATCTACAGGAATTAAGTTAAATACTGGAAATAAAAACTATTAATTTGCAGAAAGGAAATGCAAAATATATATAGTAAAACCTATGGTTGTTGAGGGGCCCTTCCCAGCAATCAGAGATGGAAGCTTAACTCAAACTAATGACCAACATCAAAACATCAACAGTAGAATTCAGGAATTTCTATTGACTGAGAAAGTTACACAACGTTTCTACAAATTATTGCTATCCTCTATGTATGTATGCGCTATATTGTGCTGTGTTTCTCCAAAGGAGGCGTCTATATATAAGTTTACAATCAGAAAGAAGGTCGACATAGTCGACCTCTCTAAAAATAGAAGTCTTAATGACTATAGAACGACTGCATGGTGGTTTACGACAGCGCACAGGCCATCTGCCTGAGTCCATGGCGTTGATTCCCCTTGACGCGAACAGTCGTGAGTTGATTTCTGTCACATCCCCTTCCATCAATCCAATGCAAGGAAGGAAATGTGAACTACTTATCGGGCTTATTGGAAATCTCATCCCTGTTCATTACTAAGAAATTCATAACAATTAAAAACTTCTGTGTGCAAAAACATAATCAATACATACACAGCGAAAATAAACACAATTGCACACACAAATTGAAATGCATCAACATATTTATCTCAAGCAAATGATAAATCAACAGACAGAGAATCCATCCCATTCTCATGCTATGCACAGACTTCATATCAATTCCATTAACATGAACAACATATCAATTCCATTAAAATGAACAATTATCATTCTGAATTAACACATTGCAAGAAACATAATGCATATAATTTAAATCAGTCAAGCAGATGGTGAATCAACAGACATCGAATCAATCCCAGTCTTAGGATATGCACAAGCTTCATATCAACCATATTAAGATATTCATTTCATCTCATTTAGCATGAACAATTAACATTCAGGATTAACACATTGCTGAACACATAATGCAAATAAATTAATCCACAGAGAATACTTATCTTGAAATGCAAATGTCCAAACAACTGGCTACGTGAGAGCAACGTTCCACCCAACCATATATATCTGTCCAGCCTGTATTCTTTCAGCTGAGAGATCACCCTCGAGCTAGGCTGTGTATCCACTAAGGAGGAACTAGACAGGCTCACTCACAACCATGGATTCACTCAAACGGTCATGCTAAGCCAACACACAGTTGGGTTTATCAAGCATACAAAAGACAAATGAGGAGGATGTTAAGCTAGTGAGCTCAACCACAGACCTACAGACATCTCAAGCTAAATTCAAGCAATCCAATTCTCTGTTCAAACATCCACACTTGGATTTCTCACCATTTTGTCAATGAATAACTCAATCCCGTCACTGGTTTTCTGGGCTATCAAAACTAGGTTTTCCAATGGATTTCGGGGTAGCTAATGCTCCCAAATTCACCCCAAGGTTCATACCTATGGATCCCCCATTGGATTTCACTGTCAAATACCAAATCTGGGCGTTTTTGGCTCTTCAAAACATGGGTTCTTGAAAAGTTGCGATTTCTGGTTTTGCTCCCTGCTGGAATTCATTTTTGGATGGAAAATGATGCTGGGTCCTTCTACATTGGAATATGAATGAGGAAGAAGCAACTCCTATGAGGTAGAGTGACTTGTGGCACAAGAAAATAGAGCCCATACTCTATCATACGAATTTCTGGCCTGCCCATGCTCCATTGAAGCCATGGACTGGATTCCTCAACCACTTTTTTACAACAGAATTAAATGTCAGCAAGGAAAGTCAAATGGGTTCTCATGGTGACATATGGAAGCCTATGGTTCAATCCCACAGCCCCCTCACCACTCCCTAGTGGATACACATGGCCCCTTCTCATTCGTTGCCTCCATAGCCAGTTTTGGTATTTTATTGCATGATGTTTATTTACATCATTTTTACAATGTTCCATGGCTAAATAACACACGGGTAACGTAATCTCTAATACCTGCCTTTAAATAAAATTCGAGCTTCCACTAGCGGGGCCTTGGCCTTGAGCTCCACACTAGGAAAACATACATCACATGTATACAGTATTGACATTAAAAGCTAATATATCCTAAGGGTCAAAATGGGGTATTACAATCCCCTCCCCCTTAGAATAACACCGTCCTCGGTGTTCCAATACTTGGAATACATATACAATTCACACGTCCAAAAATTTTCAAAACATTTTGCAGGTCTGCCCTGCATTCTATCCTTTACTTTGAACTTTCAGGACCAAGTCCTTTGACTTCAACGAGATTCTCCCGCTGGATCTGATTTTTCAGCTCATCCACAAGTCTGAAAACTTTATGTCTGCTACCCTTTTGAGGTTCCCTTGTTGGGAAGTTGCGGAGGCAATGATGTCCTCCACATTTCCAACATTTCATTGCCTGCTTCATCTTTACCTGCTCAATTTCCTTTGAGTCTTCATGCCTAGAACGTTTCTTAATGGACCGATTTGACGAATGCCTCATCATTGATCCATTGTCCTTTCCCTTACTGATTTCTCTCATAATGCTTTTTACCTCTCTTTGTAGACCAATAGAGTTCTGCCAAACCTTGTGGTTCATCTCATTCTGCCTCTTCTGTATCTTGAGCATCTCTCCAAGATATTTTCTTAGGTCTTGTAAATTGTTTGAAGAAGACTTTCAGCCAATTCCAACAACCTATGGTCTGCTGCCATGGTCACTGTGCATAGCTGGTTCTCACTTTGCTCACAAGCAACAATTACTCGTACAACTGCAACCAATGGATTTGATTTCCACCTGTGAAATTCATCATTAAAAATCTTGTTAGGCCAAGCGTAACCTAAACATTAAAAATCAGTCAATTGTTTTTTCCCCAATTGACATGGAGATTCCATGCTCTATTCATGAGACTTTCACACTTTCCATGCTTGCCCAGCATACACATGAATTCTTTCATGTTTATCCATTCACAATAAATTAACTACTTCAACATTCACAATTTATTTCAAGCAAATAAACACATTCTACTTTCAGCCATACATGCATTCAACAATTTTTTGTTTTTATAAATGCATCAATAAAAAGGAAAGAGAGAGCAGTAGGAGTTTTCTTCTCTTAGTTTTGTTCCATTCTGGAACCCACACCACCACTGTGGTTTTCATGCTCTTAGCCTCTTTCAATTCAACGTGAATGCTTGACCTGCCCTTCTTGGCTATGACACTTAGTGTCTATGGTCTATTTCAGACCTCTCAACCATGGAGTCCCTCCACATGGTTTGTCTACAACTCTTGATTGCAGGACCCACACAGTCCCACTAGCACCATCTATCATTGCTGCTCAAGCTGAGCTTTTTAGGCAGTCACATGTCCACATGCATCCTTAAGATGCTTTCATAGTCATTGCTTCCAGCAATACCTACACTCAAACATTGAATTAATTCACATGTTTAGTTTATTTTCATAGGAAATCATAACCAAATCATATACACATGTATATTCATAAGCAAGAAATTACAACATAACCAAATACTTATCTACATTGGATGTCTTCACTTTATTCCATAGGGTCCTTCCTTGCTTTACAAGCCTTGGAATCGCCTATGGACTTGGATATTTGGCCAGCGCGCAGGCTGTCCCTCAACATCAAATAATCTTGTATGTTTGGCTAGCACGCAGGCTGCTCCACAACATCAAATAATCTTGTATGTTTGGCCAGCACGCATGCTTCTCCACAACATCAAATAGTCTTGCATGTTTGGCCAGCACGCAGGTTGCTCCACAACATCAAATAATCTTGTATGTTTGGCCAGCACGCAGGCTGCTCCACAACATCTAATAATCAATGCCCAACCGGTCACTCTCTGGATTTACCAAGCAATTTACAGTTCTTTCAGGGTCCTTACTTTCTGTATGACCAAGGTTTCCAACAAAGAAACAATAGTGCATCAGCTTAACTGTTACAAGACTTATACTTGAAATATTCATTATTCCAAACAAGAAATAAATAAAATTGAATACTTATCTGTATTGTGTATTTCCTCTCTGGTCCACAGGGTCCTGCTTTTACTTTATAAGCCTTGGGATCCTCCTGCGGACTGGGATGTTTGGCCAGCACGGAGGCTTCTTCAAAACATCAAATAATTACTATCCAACTAGTACACCTTCACGCCGACTTGGAAGGAAACTTCACTACGACCATTTCTAGGTCAAGGCTCTACTATGGAGCCATAGGCATATAACAACCCTTTCATCAACACCTTCACAACCCTTCATCAAAATTCCCACAACCTCCACAAACTCCACAACATCCTTTCATACACATTAACCCTTCCACCACAACCCCTCACAACAACCTTTTACTTTGTTCCTTTAGTGTGTAGCACCAAATTGCATCTGTTTAAGGTGACAACACAAGTAGTATAGGAAGACTTGTCAGTGCTATTATTCATGAATTATAACCATAATTCATAGCATTCACTATCAAGTATTGAAACACCAGGAATGCGTCCATTCCTTTAGGGCGTAATCAATATTGGCATCCCTAACATAACTTATCATCAGAAAGACGTGCACTCCTCACTAATAAGAGCTATGCAAGTCCTAATCATACTTCAAGCAGTCTGAATAATGTACATAAATAGAATATGTTCTGCATAGTAATTCTAACAATTAGACTTGCACACATATATGTATATATATATATATATCAGTCAAGGTTTACAGAACACTTATCCATTTGCAGATGTAGTCTTTCTTGATTAATGAGGAATGGGGGCTCTCTTCTCTGAGTTGACAGTCCCTCAGTTTTCCATCCCAACTCCTTTTGATGTTACATAACCCTCATATGTCTTACTGACATAATCTTTACCATGTCACTCATATTGTTTACCAATCATGAAGTGCCGATGAGACATTAATAATGTCTAATGGCGTTTCACCCGAAACCCATTTCCAAATCATGAAATCCCTTCCCATGATGTTTGGCTTCTGCAGGCCATCACACATGGTCTTCCTGCAATGTGTCTTCCTGACACCTTCCTCAAACAACC
Source organism: Larix kaempferi (assembly GCA_027924585.1). NCBI lineage: Eukaryota > Viridiplantae > Streptophyta > Pinopsida > Pinales > Pinaceae > Larix > Larix kaempferi. Next base: position 3,926,854 of record BSBM01000755.1, on the reverse strand, counting down.
AAATAGTCAGCAACATTTAACAATAAAATTCAGATGTGATTGTTCCATAACCAATCAATGGCATTAATATTTAAATTCAATATGAATTTGCAATTATGTCTACTACATAAATTGATTTTCTTAGCCATGAGGCTATCCTCATATTGCTTGGCTCTTGTAAGTGGTATCACTTCTTCCATTATGGTCTTATGTTTGCTGCCATACATGAACATCCACTTACAACATGTCCTCCTGACACAATTCATATAAGCCAAATATTCATTAATCATATATAAGAAAAATTCCAAATCAGAGAATTACAATCCTTCTTTCTAACAAAACTTAGAGTCCTCAACCATGAGATTCTTTCTCATAAGATCTAAATCAAAGTTTTCAAATCTGTTCCCTACAAAAATTAGACTTGCAACCATGATATTATTCTCATAAACTTAAATCAGAACATTTTCAGATCTGTTTCATGCATAAATTAAATTTCACAACCATGAGAACCTTCTCATAACCTTTGGCTTTTGCACATGGTAGAGTTCGGTCTTTACTATGGTCTTGTCCCCATTGCCATACGCAAGACAATTCTACCTGGAGTCTGAAACTTTCAATTAGTCAAACATGCTGTGAGTCCCCATGCATATAATATTTCATTGCTGCAACAGTCACTGAATCATTTCCAGAATTATAACATTCCATAATTCAAACACTTCTACTGTTAACATATAAATATCACCAAACTCATTTATTTCACGTAAATCATTATCATACTAAAATTGCAAGGTACAGTCACATCATTCATGCAATTTAAAAGAAACTTTTAGATATTCATCATTTCTCAATCTTATGATTTATACAACTCTGCCCTTCCATAGAGTATTCCGATAGTCCTTCGATCATGACTACCTTCTTCATGCTCTTACTATTCTGCATTCATAGCAGCTCATGGAATGATATCAGAATTATCATTAATTCATCATTTCATCTATTATCTAATTGCAATGAATCATACACATCACAACCGTGCATTTGCACAATGCATCACCACATGTACATCCACACACATGCATGCATATCTACAATGTTTGCTCAAGTTTTTCATATGCATTCACTCAATGCTTAACTACAAGATTTATGAAATCTCTTAATGTACATCCACTCAATGTGACCTTGAATTGTTTCACGAGTACTATGCATTCAAGCATATTATGACTTAATCATGACTATCTCATATAACATGCATTACCATAATCAGGACCACCAGTTCTCACTTGCTTTGGTTATTAAGCTCATAACCAACATACACATGGCATGATATATTTTATATGAGTGCAATCTAAGTTTCTAAACAGTCACATGGTATGAGGCCTCTCGCCTTCACTACTCCATGATTACTAAATATGGTTTAAGGGATTCTTACCCAATCCCCTTTCAACACTTATGCAATTATGTATCAATAACCATTACCTGCATGGTTGTCATTCATATCACTTGATGTTACCTGATCGGTTGGCCTCTTACCAAGGATACACAGTCCTTTTTCCAACCTCATGATCACAGATTTGTTGCACTATCCTTTCTTCATAAAGTTGTTGGCTTCATGCAACAACATCCTCAACATATTTAGCCATGCTTCTGTTGTCTTTGGTCCTACAACCAAAACCAATCACCAATAGTGATTATCAACCACAATATTTACCATTAGTGGTTCACTGCATATGTAAAATCTCACTACTTTTACAAATATGTAATGTCATATGCATGCAAAACATATACTCATGCACTGTGCAATGTTTATTAATATGCCAATCAATGCATATTCATGCCACTCATATAATCTCTTGCATTTTCAACATTCTCATGCCATAATCTTATGCACACAAAGCTTATAAAATATAAATGCAGTTAGCAAGACAGGGGTTAAGGAATTCTCCCTTTCCAATCCCTCAACTTTGCATAAACTTCCTCTTCCACATCATAGCTGGTTCGACTTCATGGTTTATGCTACTTCCAGACATGCAATTCTAAAAATTGCCCATATTGACAACAATTTTGCCAAAACAACCACTGACACTTTTCTACTCCAATTATTTATGGTGTATGATAACCCCATTCAAATTCTGACTTTACAACATTTCTCCCTGCTAGACAAGCTTTCCAATGCCCATCTACATGCTTCATTTCGACATCGGGTGTGGAAATTGCATTACTTCAAAAATGACAACTTTAACCAAAATTTTCACATTTTTACACAATTGTAAAATATCATGCACTGCCAACTTCAGCCACCTGTGGAAGCAATTCCATAAAGATTCAGAAAAACTTTTCTACCCGGAGAAGTTATTCCATATAGCAAGGAACACTCAGCAACTCGCGGATCTCTGTTCCGATGCTCCGTTCACCTTCTATAAAATTCTGGGTTTGACTACTTTCCATTTTTCACATTTTTCCAAAATTCCAAATTTTGGGCCAAAAATGGCTATTTCCCAAACGGTGCATTTTTGGGAAATCTTTGTCTAATGGAATATGTCTGGTTTACTGAAAATATGAATTGCTGAGTTCAGTAATTTTCTTGATTCCGAATTATAGGGTCACTTTCAACCACTGCAAGCTTTTCAAAATCCAAAAAACGTGGCCCGGAATAGTGCTTTTTGGCCTCCTTGGGCACCCCGACTCCACATCATTTGGAGTTTGGCTCCAAAAATCCAAACTTAACACCGTGCCTACTCCATGACCGCCCCATATCAATTTCGGCCCAATCCGACCTTCTGTCAAGCATCGGGACACCGATTTGTAAAAGCCATTCATTCCGATTTTATGCCAAATCGGAGCATAATGGGCTCGGGATCTTCACTGCTTCATTCATGGCCTCCGTCAATTGCCTCAGAATGCCCCTGAACTCATCAAATTCTGACCTTGCATGCTCCTGTTACCCAAAAATCAATTTTTGGGTTCTATACTTTTTTTTTTTTGAACCCGAAAGCCGAAAGCCGACACCTGAAACTGTAGGTTCGAGGGGGGGGGGTCAAGTTGCGGTCGCGGGGATGTAGCCATCCTGCAACCCGAAACCCGAAACTGCAGGTTTGAGAATTCAAGTCGCAGTCATGGGATGTAACCATCCCGCAACCTGAAACCCAAAACCCGAAATTGTGGGTTCGGGAGGTCAAGTTGCGGTCACGGGAATGTAACCATCCCGCAACCCGAAACCCAAAACCCGAAACTGCGGGTTCAGGATTGCGAAAACCGGAACGCGCAACTTCAAAACTTTGCGTCCCCGCAACCCAAAACTCGACATCCTGAAAGCCAAAAATTGTGGGTTCGGGATTTAGGAAATCCAAACACAAATTTTGAAAATTCGTGTTCCCGAAACCCAAAACCCGACACCCCGAAACTGCGAAAATACCTATGTTTCCTGTAACTTCCGGGGTTCATAACTCCCTCGTCCCTTGGCCAAATGAGGTGAGTCTGGTACCATTGGAAATCTGTTGGAGAGCTCTATGCAATGGTGTGATCCTCTGCTGCATCTGTGAACTCTAACTTTGCCATTTTTTCCAATAAAAAATGCCGCCCCAACTTCACCAATACTGCGTTGAAACATTCTGTTACTTGCCTGTAACTCACAGTTTGGACCATGCAACCCCAGTGCTGCAAGCTGGGATCTAATACCACTCTGTCACATCCCCTTCCATCAATCCAATGCAAGGAAGGAAACATGACCTATTTACCAGGCTTATTGGCAATCTCAGCCCCGTTCATTACTAAGAAATTTATAACAATTAAAAACTTCTGTGTGCAAAAACATAATCAATACGTACACAGCGGAAATACACACAACTGCACACACAAACTGAATTGCATCAACATATTTATCTCAAGAAAATGATAAATCAATAGGTAAAGAATCCATCCCATTCTCATGCTATGCACAGACTTCATATCAATTCCATTAACATGAACAATTATCATTCTGAATTAACACATTGCAAGAAACATAATGCATATAATTTAAATCACTCAAGCAGATGGTGAATCAACAGACATCGAATCAATCCCAGTCTTAGGCAATGCACAAGCTTCATATCAACCATATTAAGATATTCATTTCATCTCATTTAGCATGAAAAGTTAACATTCAGGATTAACACATTGCTGAACACATAATGCAAATAAATTAATCCATAGAGAATACTTATATTGAAATGCAAACGTCCAAACAACTGGCTACGTGAGAGCAACGTTCCACCCAACCATAGATCTCTGTCCAGCCTGTATTCTTTCAGCTGAGAGATCACCCCCGAGCTGGGCTGTGTATCCACTAAGGAGGAACTAGACAGGCTCACTCATAGCCATGGATTCACTCAAACATTCATGCTAAGCCAACACACAGTTGGGTTGATCAAGCATATAAAAGACCAATGAGGAGGATGTTAAGCTAGTTAGCTCAACCACAGAGCTACAGACATCTCAAGCTAAATTCAAACAATCCAATCCTCTGTTCAAACATCCACATTTGGATTTCTCACCATTCTGTCAACGAATAACTCAATCTCGTCACTGGTTTTCTGGGCTATCAAAATTGGGTTTTCCAATGGATTTCAGGGTAGCTAATGCTCCCAAATTCACCCCAAGGTTTATACCTATGGATCCCCCATTGGATTTCACTGTCAAATACCAAATCTGGGCATTTTTGGCTCTTCAAAACGTGGGTTCTTGCAAAGTTGTGATTTTTGGTTTTGCTCCCTGCTGGAATTCGTTTTTGGATGGAAAATGATGCTGGGTCCTTCTACACTGGAATGGGAATGAGGAAGAAGCAACTCCCATGAGGTAGAGTGACTTGTGGCACAAGAAAATAGATCCCATACTCTACCATACGAATTTCTGGGCTGCCCATTCTCCATTGAAGCCATGGACTGAATTCCTCAACCACTTCCTTACAACAGAATTAAATGTCAGCAAGAAAAGTCAAATGGGTTCTCAAGGTGACATATGGCAGCCTATGGTTCAATCCCACAGCTCCCTCACCACTCCCTAGTGGATACACATGGCCCCTTCTCATTCGTTTCCTCCATAGCTAGTTTTGGTATTTTATTGCATGATGTTTATTTACATCATTTTTACAATGTTCCATGGCTAAATAACACATGGGTAACGTAATCTCTAATACCTGCCTTTAAATAAAATTCGAGCTTCCACTTGCGGGGCCTTGGCCTTGAGCTCCACGCTAGGAAAACATACATCACATGTATACAGTATTAACATTAAAAGCTAATATATCCTAAGGGTCAAAATGGGGTATTACAATTTCCTTCCATCGTGGGTAGAGGATGCGTTGGCAGGCTGAGCATGGGAGGACGAGGATCTTCTGGAACGTTGACGTGGGTAAGAGTGCCTGCTGTCAGGCTGGGTGATCAGGAAGTTGGAAATTCTGGAGCGTTAACGTGAGTAGAAGATGTGTTGTCAAGTGAGGCGAGTAGGAGGGCGAATCTTCTAGAACAGGGGCTCACCAACTACGACAACCACGTTGCTAACAGAACCCATCTTTCCATTTTTTCCTTTAATGACCATAAATATTCCAACCGACGATTTCGCGGGCTGAATGAAGGGATGAACGACAAGCTGAATGCGGCTAGACGTCCTCGGTGTGAACGCATGGATGAATGAAGGTTCGAATGACGACCGCAGCCTGTAGAACAAAAACTAAATGCCAAGAATGTCTAGAAATATGAGATGATAGTCAATAAACCATAAAAATGATAATAATTATTCATGATTCATATGATTTTCAAATAAATGCATACCTGGGTCTGTTTGATTGTCTGAATGACAAAGAGAATGACTTGTCATATCAAAACAGTGAAAATAACGTCAATCAGAGCATGTTTACTGATAAAAAATGGTGACAAAATGGACACCAACAGGTTTCAGGGAGGACTTCTTTTATTGATGCATATTTTTATTTGACCAAGGACTCTTCTAGTTTGTCATATCATTAATCAAACTAAGAAGCATAATATGCATAAACCAATGATTTCCCAAACTTATAACTTCATGAATTATCAATCATACCAAGTATACTTATATAAGATACTAACACAAGGTAGGATTCTAACTCGATATAGGAAAACATACATGGATTATCATGCTTGTCTAACATACCCAAACAATGTCTTCTTTGTTCTCTTAGAGACCTTGTGCTAGCAACCTGCATATCTCATAAGTTAATAATTGTAGAACCAAGTTATACATACCTTGTAAGTAGAGCTTCTATGTAGTCCATGACTATGGATGAGTCTTTGTCTTCATGTCACCATGGTCATATGTTCTTGATCTAGAACTTGATTTGTCTTTCTTGATGTACCCTTCATGTTAGTGGACAACTTCATCCTCATACAACACGACAGTGTATTAGTACAATCATAAGTGTCATACACCTAATCAATGAATGTCTTCTATCATTCACATGCATTTATACTTTTACTAGGGTGATAAGACAAGTCTAACAATAATCAAGATTGTACTAACCTCAATAATATGAAGACAAACATATCATAAACTTAATCATGAACAGATTTCAAAACATACCTGTATCTCCTCAAGTCATACTTGTCGGGATTGCTTGTAGTCTTCTTATGTAAGGCCTTAGCCTCATCTCCCTCTGGAACTGGAATCTTTTAACTTATGTAGGTGTCTAAATCATTCTCTTCAAGGATTAACCCAATCCACTTTGATTTGTTGAAGCTGGTTCTGGAGCTGGCTAGGGTTTGACAGAGAAACCCTAAAAATCCAAGCTTTGAATTTCAAACTTCCGATTGGATGAAAATATGCGCCTTGCTGAGATGATCAAGTTGGCATACTTCAATTTTGAAATAAATTTGACCCCTCAAAATTGACTTTGAAAGTTTCAGATCTGCAACTTTTGTCAAATTCTGGTTTTCTAGTCAAAATCCCGAACTAGGGTTTGATAGAGCCCGGGGTTCTACCCAACCAAAAAATTCGATCTTCGTCTCTAAATTTCAATTTTTATGAGGATCATCCAGCCGTGGTCTCAGATTCAATAAATTTCAACTTTTTCTGAAACCCTAATTTCCCGCAGCCGTGACAAACCAAAAATGAAAGTGCTCAGAATCCAATTCTGTTTGGAAAGAAATATATGCCATATTGTTTTTGATGTATCTATGAAATTTAAGATCCTCAAGGTCTAAAAATTCGGCCCTTGGTAGACTGACCTGTCATATTTCCAACCCCATAGATCTGAGCTCAAATGGATTCTCTGAGAGAGAGATATTCCAAGTGTCCTAACGTGACCTGTTTATAAGATGAAACAATATAGCGAACTTGTATGACGTTCCACGTGTCACTATTTCAATTTCAGCCTCTGAAACCCGAACCTGTGAAACTACAGTCCGTTCCCTAACTGTCAGTTTTTACGGAATTCTATTTGGAGCTTCCTAGCCCGCGATATGACCTTTTTTCCTAGCTCACCTGTTTAGGACTGCATTCTGGAAGAGGCAGAAACCCTAACTTGTAAGGATCATATCTCACAAAGTACAATGAATCTAAGGCTATCCTTCGGACACAAGGTACATGGAAATTTCATCTTCGACCTGTAAAATTTTTAGATCCCGAACCTTCGCCAAAATGGATTTATAGCGAAAGTGCCACGGTGACTAGTTTTTACTAGACCAAGCCCTAGCTTTCAATTTGTCACAAGTGCAACAAGTGTCATAAATGCCATACCATGCCTTCCTTTAGGCTAGCTCTGATACCATGTTAGTTTTTCAGTATTTAATTCAATCTGATCTAGGATCTTAACTGAGAGAACAACATGTACAACATATCAAACACAAGAGACAAGAGACAAGAGACACAAAGCATTTCATCGGGGAAAACCAAGAAGGTGAAAAACCCCGCAACTTCCTTAGATATAGAATAAGCACCAATACAAAGATCACCAAGATGAAACCCCAAAACAAGAGATAGTCTCCTAGCAGCATCTCCTCCTCCACTTGTGCGCACTCCTCCTCTCTCTCACTAATGCGAAGTGAGTGAGTGTGTGAATGAATAAATGAGAGAGTCACACTCTCTATTTATACTTTACTTCACTTGACTTTTAACTCTAACTAGGTTGGCCCCAACTTAACCACTTAACATAATGCTAACTGGGCCGACCCCACTAGGGGACTTAAACACCCCATCACAACTGACTCTGGGCCGACCTCCCTTAAGAGAGTCTAATAACCCACTTCCACTTGACATTGGGCCGACCCCACTAGGGTGGTATAATAACCCTTTAACCCACATGACTCATACAGGGCCGACCCCACCAAGGTGGTCTAATAACCAATCAAATTTAAGTTACGACACTTACAATATAACTTGTGACACTTGCAAGTACAAATGATGACACTTCCAATCGGAGGAATAATACATCTTCGTTGGGGATACAATAAAGTACAAATGTAATACATACAATATACAAGTGAATATCTGCCGAAGTTACAAATACATCAACAACTCCATTATGGCGTAACATGTTGCAAAAATTTTATGAAGTGATTGCAGCTTGTTGCAGAATTCAAATGCTTTTCTGTGGAATATTGCAGAATGATCACCAAGAGTTGCGGAAGGTTGTACAAAAATTATGGAATGTGTGGCATGTTCTTGAAGAGTTGCATAACTTCTCTTTTCCACTTTGTATGTATTTTCCTATTTTACACCATAGTCAATATGATGATGGTGAGGAAATTGCAAAGTTTGAAACATATGTATTTCGCACCATATTGAAATTGATAAACCCAATATTTGCCTCAAGTTTGATGGTTGCAGAGAGATGGATCTAGCGGGATCCTGTAATCAGTTGGCATGGGTGTGGAAGATTGACATTTGGTGTGGAAAACCAAGTGCATCTTACTTCTGGTTACAGATCATGCAAATTTATTTTAGCTTGGGATGATTGACTTGGAGTGTAATTGTCGAGCCTGATCACCCTGGTGGTTGCACTATCTATTCGGCAGATGGTTTGTTTTGACAAAGCTGTGGATAGAGTTTATGACCGACAATTTTGAGCATCCGATGGGAAATTACGAGGATATCTAGACAATGTGAGTTGGAGGATAGATGATTAAATTATGATAGATGTAGGATAAATGTAGTTTCAACAGTCTGTTCGTAAAGTTCAACCTTGTATACAACATCGATTCCTATTAGGCTTGGAGGTTGTCCAAGATAGCATTTGAGGCATTCTGGTAAGATGGGTTGATGGCCATAGGGATATCCATGATTCAACTTATCGAGCATGAGTTCGTGACGAGGAAGAGGCTATGCCAAAGTGAGGAAGTTCGATAAGAGTGAAGAGGTTTGAGGAATTGGCCAGAGTAGTGAAGCATGAAGAGGTTGCATAAAGGTTCGATGAGGTTGTGCCTAAGGATGATGAAGTAGTGGACATGTTAGATAGGATGATGAAGTAGTGGATAGGTTAGATAGGTATACAACTACATGCAGACGTGATTCTAGATCTATTGACTCGAGGGTGATTCAATGAATAATGGTGGGGCCTATTGGATCCTGGTTGTGTACGAACACAACCAGGAGGTTGTTGCTCAAGATTATGGTCATTAATGAGTTAGTTGGGTAAAAACTGGGTCAAAATGTATTTTTAAGTAAGTGGAGTAGTGGAGGATTTATTTCTTACCTCCACCGGGCATGGGATAAAAGAGGGTTATAGGAGAGTCATTGAGCATGTCTTTGATTGTGCGTATGTTGTAATTTAACCCCTCTCAGTAATTTTAGAGTTGCAAGTGCATATAGAATGTTAGTGGAGAAATTTCCACAACTTCCTCGCCCTCCATGGGAAAGGGAGGCATATGTACTCAACTCTTAGTTTATGAATAACGTAGATCTAAGTTCCATTCTACTTGTTGTGAATTGCATTGCTGTAGCTTATGATTTTTTTTTCAATTTTTATTAATAAATGTTGGCATATGAGAAAAGTGTCCAACATGGTTGTGTAAAAGTGTATTGCACTCCAAAAGCAATGTGTTTTAGATAAGCACATTCTCCAACAACAACAACCCCAATAACAACAACAACATTTTCCTTCATAATATTATTAAACCTTTTGTTTAACTCACTTGGTTGAAAGTTACTTTATTAAGTAAGAAGTCTTGGGTTCAAGTCATTCCTTTTGTTATATTTTGAAAAAGTTCATGTAACTTCAAGTTATAAAGTAACTTCATTGTAAAAGCGCTTTCCACTTGTCACTTATAAAAGTGGGTCATTTATTTAAAAAACACGTAAAAGTGAGATAATAGGAAAATTCATTAAGGGGAAAATTATTTATTGCATTGAGCAACCATCACCATGTGGTTCAACCTCTATTTTCCATGTGGCTCCTTGGTTCATTTTCTTCCTTTTTAAAAAAAGACATAATTTTGATATCCATAATCTATTTTCAATGTTTTTTTTTGAAACTACCTTTTTTTTCAAGATCTTTGCATGTAGACCATCAATTATGATTTTAAAGCCATATTACATGCATATTAAAATATAACTAGTCCAAGTGATACTCTGCTTACTAGTACCAACTACTTCTCATAGAGAGCTCATATGGAGGACGTCTTACGAAGTAGAGGACTTTACCGGATTACCTTGGAAAAATAATTCCCCCCTATTGATAAGAAAGTAAAATGGGATAATAAAAATGACGAAGCATGCATATTAATATGGATGTCCATCTCTAATGACCTATGATTCGACCTTCAAGGAATTGATGCACCAGACACGGCTTGGGAAAAAATGGAAACTCTATGTGGTCACCACAATGAGATTCAAGGTCATCAACTTGAAAATGAGTTGGTTGCTTTTATCCCAAGTGATTTTTCTTGCATTCAAGACTATCTATCTAAATTCAAAACCCTTAGACTCTTAGTTAAAGAATGCTAGATAGCCACATGAAAATCTGAACCCAAAATTCGATGACATATATGTCCAATTTTCAACATGAAGCTGTTGACAAATCCGACAAGCCTCTCCTTTTTGAAACGTCGACTGACCTTCGACGGATATCCGATAGCAATACGGTCTCGTCGGATATCTGACACGACATTGTCGGATATCCGACCACAAATATATTAATATACACATCGGATATCCGACACAGACATGTCGGATATCTGACCATAGTTTATTTCTGGAACGTCCAATATCCGACCACAAGGCAGTCGAATATCCAACCCTAATTATACTACAGAAGGTCGAATATCCAACCTCATGACCGTCGGATATCTGATGCATATACCCACAAAAAAGGAAACAGTCTGACGACATTTGCTGTTGGTGGTATGACATGCTCGTCAGAATATCCGATGCATATACCCACAAAAAAGAAACAGTTCGATGACATTTGCCGTTAGTGGTATGGCATGGTCGTCGGAATATCCTACGCATATACCAACAAAAAATGAAAAATTCCGACGACATTTTCCATCGGTGGTATGGAATGGTCATCAGAATCGTTGGAAGGGGTGTCGGATATCCGACCACTATTGGGAATTTAAAAAAAATACTAGTTCTATGTAGATTTTGCTACACAAGAAACTGTTCAGGTGTCACAATTTGAACGTATCATGATGTCTGAATGTTCTCGTAAGTCATGCAACCGACCTCTTAAATTCAAGGCATCTTAAGCTCACCAAGACAATAATCATGTTTGATTCCGATTCATCTCTCTCTTAATGAATTTTCTAGTAAATTCATAGGCTTGTGAAACACATTCATGATCAATGTCTAGGTTTGAAGAACTTGAAGAATGAGTAGTTTCACCTTGGGGAGTTGAAGGAATTGAGATTAGGGGTTGTATATTTTCATCTAAAGCAAGGTCTATCTAATCATCCACTAAATCCACTAATATATGCTCATTATCATCATACCATCTTCATAATACCTCGCTCTTTTCATTTTTTTTCATCCATCCAAGTTTCTTTTTGACAGGGCCAATTGTACTTGAAAAACCAATAGTGATGCATAGTCATGCCTAAGGGATCGTGCCTCCTAATATTTCTTCATTCAATGATAGGTCATTAATGTCTTTTCTTCTGCTACTATTGATTTGGTGGTACAAATATTGTAGGATCACATGGACAATGTAATGAAGGACATGGTGCTTTCTTATCTCTTATCAATAATGTTGCAAGTCCATGCACAAAAGTCTAATAGGAAAACTTAATAATAACAAGATTAATAGGGATGGAATTTGGTAGAAAATGTGGAGTCTTTAATGCTCCATATATTTTAATATAAGTGTATGACTCCATCATATCATCCATTATACTGATTACTTGCACTGCCTTCTCTATCACATAGGGAGTTGGCTTGTAGAACACCAAAGTGTATAGGGGAGTGATAAAATTAGCACATATACCTATAAGCTCACTCATCTACTTGTGTTCCCACAGGACTTGCCAATAAACATGAATGGGTTTTCCTTATGGTTGTCATTGCCAACCCATACATTGGAAGTGATTAGCTACACAAACAATATGCACTATGAAATATAACATATAAAAAACCACGGGACTAGCTGGAGCAGAATCTATTGTCCTAGAGATAGCATCATTTAAGGTGGTAGATAAAATATTTAACCAACTTAAAAAGTTGGCCCACTTTAGCTACCTAATATATGAATGGGATCCATGCTTCTTGAACTATACAACATATTTTCACCATATGACCTGCTAACTAGTGCCACTGCATAGATATAAGAAAATATGAGATGTGATATGGGATAAACACCTCTATGCCTTTCCCTAAATAATTTGTCCTTAGTCCACTAGCTTTTCAGAATTTCATCATAATCTATATTAGCGATGAACCTAGTTACCCATTCTTACCTATCCAATCTAGATGTCATTTGACAGTACATACAAACCATTGAATGTAAACCCTTGCATACGATTGTTGTCTTCGAATTTTTGCTAGATGTTATTTGATGCAACAAACTGAAACAAGGTTCTAGGTGCTAATTTTCTTTCAATCATTTTATTAATAAATTACTAGTAGGGGAAGTAGGTTCTACGTGCTAATTTTATTTCAATCATTTTATTAATAAATTACTTATAGGGTAAGCAAGTGTGGGGTGGAGGGAGAAAGGGGTGTCATCCATGACATTGAAGGAAGGAAAGACTTGGAATATAATTGGAGGCTTAGTAATACTATGAACAATGAGGTGTGTTACCCCAAATATTGTAGTGGTAACTAGGGAAATGCTTGCTTGATAATTCATAGTGCTTGGAAAATTTGCTTGAAGGGAAGTTTGATGATATTATGGATGATTGGTTGTTCAAGAGTCATTGTTTCAAGGCTATTTTTTCAATATTTGAAAGTAGAGAGCAAGCCTGGGCACGTGAAGTGGATTATTTTTAGTGTTTGCACTTTAATTCAATTAAGTTAGATCTTTAAACTGAAACATAAACAAGCACAACAAAACACAAACTCTTCACAAGAACATAAATCATCCTTTGATAATCCTACTTATAGTTGTGATACATTTCTTTTTCTCTTAAATAGGTCGTATGGTATGAACCCCATCCCTATGGGGTCAATTCCCAACTATCAAAGCAACAAGTTGGTTAATTACATGAAAAACCCAATTAAGCAATGCCTAAGCCTTGGACTAGGCAATAAATTCGCTTACTAAATACATTTGAAACAAATTTTGAAAGCCAATATGCTTCTTACTAGGAAATAGGACTTTTCCAATACAAATGTCCCTTGCAAGGTAGAATTCTATGGATCAAGATTCTTTCTATGCTAGGAGCTTGTTCAATTTATGATGCGTTCCTTGGTCCATTCTTGGGTCAATTATTGTTTTGAAACTGCATTCTACTACATAAGATGTCATAAGAATTGAGCTAGTGTGTGATTATTCAAGCTTAGACATAGCCAACGATGAATGCGAAAAAAAGGATCCATTGCATTTTGACCAAGAAACCAATTGGAAAGGGAAGCAATTTGGTGATCTATAAATCTTAAAAAAGTAAACTTCATGAAAAACTTGGTCTACTTTGTAGTAACTCCTTGCATTATAGGAAATCTTGCTTGTTTCCGAATTTAATGTTGCTTTCCTTCTTTATACAATTCATAGTCTAAACAAATATAATGCATTATTGTTTAGAATACTGATTCATTCAAATATACATAGATACTATGCTAATTAATATCCAAATACTTTAGCATAAGTTAAAATAATTACCTTTTCTTCACGCTCTTAGCTAATGCACCTCTATTCAATCCCAACACATCATATGGATTACATGCATCTAGAGGAATAATCCTTGTCACCTAGTCGAAGACAATATTAGTCAAAATATAATCACATAAGAAGAGAATATTATGAAATAATAGGAGTACTAGTGAAAAAGGAAATGTGGTCATCAATATGGAAATCAAAACAATAAAAAAAGACAATTATTAACATTAGGAGCATATGTTTATGTTGTCCTATGGATCATGAGATGTGTGCTTTCGAACTCTTTTGATCTCCCAATAAATGACCATAGAAGTAAGTCCATGGGACTTAAATAACGTACAATCTGTTAGTACAAAGTGTGAGTGCAAATGTGATCTGATATCTAAGCTATTGTAAAAAATGAAAGATCTAATATCTAAGAATCAAGCGATAAAAACTATAATAGCTAGGAAACTAGTTTGAAAAAAGAAAAATAGTATGTGTTCTAATTTAACAATTATAGATAATACCATCACTAGTATGAATTTTCCTAATATCCATAGCATTTTCAATGAAATATTCCAAATACAATGATTACAGAAAAATATGGACCACTACAATATGTCATACCTGTAGAGCAAGGGATGTCGGTTTCAAAAGTTGTACAACATCACATTGATCATTAAGTTTTGTAAGTTTTATAGTGACCCAATCAAACATGTCTTTATGACCATTTGTGCCAAGCGTGACACCCCCCAAGGATGAAGCTATATATGGGACCTGCCATACACCATGTCAATATATATTATATATGTTCACATGAATATACTCATGTCCATAAGACAACGTGTTACTTTAAATATCATACCATTTTATCAAGTTGTATTGATGCTTGTTGATGTATATGTAACTTCAGAATGTATTTCATCTATGTATTTCATATATATTTATTGTACCCTTATTAGAGATGTGTTATTCCTCTATAAGGAAGTGTCGTCATGTGGATTGACAAGTGTCGCAAGTGGGTGTACTTGCCGATGGGTTATTAGACCACCATGTGGGGTCGGCCCTGAATTATATATATTATAATGTGGATGTACCTAGCTAGACAAGTCGGCCCTATAAGGTCACTGGGAAAATAGATTAGTATAAATAGAGAACAGGTGATCTCTATTTAGATCACTCGGAAAAGTATCTCACTCTCACTCAGAAAGTGGCGCACTAGTGAGGAGGAGGATCATCTGCTACTAGGAGACTATCTCAGTGTATTTTGGTTGTACTTTGGTTGAGCCATTTCTCTCTCTATCTCTGAGGAAGTTGTGGGGTTTTTCACCTTAGGGTTTTCCCCACGGAAACTCTGTGTCTCTTGTCTCTCATGCTTTTGATTCTTGTGATGCTTGTCATGATTATTGTGATTGTCAAGCATTGATATACTGTATATGTTATTCTCTCAACAAAGATCCTAGAGTATTGTGAATTAATGCTCAAAATTTAACATGGAATCAGAGCTAACCTGAGAAGAAGACATTTTGCAGTGACAGAAACTTGAGTTTCTTGTCTATTGGGTTTCTCTCCACAGATTTTGGAAAAACAGTATAGTAGATTGACTCTACTCATCAAGGCGCATCCATCTGTCCAATCAGAATTCAATTCCGAGCATTTTCAGATTTTGCCCTAAAAATTAGGGTTTCCACAAAAATAGGAATTTCTGGAATTTGAAGACACAGCTGGAAGCTCCTTGCAAAAAATGAATTTTAGAGCTTTGGATCGAGATTTTTGGCTGGGTATATCTCCGGGAAACTCAAACCCTAATTCAGGGCTCTCCCTAGTGAACCAGGGAGGACAAAAAGTCAAATCTGAAGGGTAAAACTTTGCTGATCTCAAATTATGAATGCATCAGGCTGATCGGCTCATCAAAGCGCATCTTTATATCCTTTCAGAAATTTGAAATTCACATTTTGAATTTTTAGGGTTTTTTCGACAAACCCTAATCCAGGACCAGATCCAGTTTTCAGCATTTCAAGTGGTAAGACCTAAATCTTTTCTATTTCCATTTGAAGTACTCTTCAAGATGTCTCTCCACACCAAGCTTGAGGATAAGCTTGAAGGGGATGATAACTTCCGAGCCTGGAAGTATAGGATTGGGTTAATCTTGGAAGAGAATGAGTTGGACTCATATATAAAAGAGGACATCCCTATCCCAGAGGATGAAGAGGCCAAGGTATTGCATAAGAAGAACTTGGCCAAGGCAAAGAGAATCATTGCTGATTCTATCAAAGACCATCTCATACCCCATGTGTCTTCTCTTAAGACACCCAAGGAGATGTTTGACTCTTTGACCAAGCTATTTGAAGGGAAGAACATAAATCGAAAGATGACCCTGCGGAACCAATTGAAAGGAGTAAAGTTTCAGAATGGAGAAACCGTTCAATCTTATTTTTCAAGGGTCTCCCAGATCAAGGAACAACTAGAAGCAGTGGATGAAATGGTGGAGAATGGTGAAGTGGTGATGACCACTCTAAATGGCCTACCCAGGTCATGGGATTCCTTTATTCAAGGAATTTGTGCAAGGAAGAAGTTGATCTCCTTCAACAGATTGCAGGAAGAATGCTCTCAAGAAGAAGCTAGACTTATAGCTCGTGAGGAAAATATGGGAGGTGAAGATCAAGCTCTTGCAGCTCACACCAAAAGAATCAAGCCCAAGAAGGAGCACTCTCGCCACAAGAGATCTTATCAAAAGAATAAGAAGGATCTAAGATGCTTCACATGCAATGAGAAGGGTCACTTTGCTTCAGATTGTCCCAAGAACAAAAGGGATAATAACAACAACTCCAGCAAGAAGAAGAAGGGCAGCAAAAGAAAGTTTCATGCTCATGCTGCCGAGGATGATAAACCTCCAAAGAAGAAGGCTAGGGCAGAAAGTGATGATAGTGATGTTGACTCATCAAGTGAAGAAGAGTATGTTCTAATCTCTGCTCTCATAGGTACCATATCCCATGGTTTTAATGATTGGTTGATTGATAGTGGAGCTTCCAAACACATGACTGGGTTTAAGGAATCTTTTGTGAATCTATCTGAACATGAATCACCCCATAAGGTGAAACTTGGGGATGATTATCAATACCCAATCAAAGGAAGTGGTGAAGCCTCCTACAACCTAGATTCTGGAAAATCTTTGAAGATGAAAGAAGTCCTTTATGACCTGGGCTCAAGAAGAACTTACTCTCCATCTCTGCATTGGATGCAAAAGGTATGAGGGTTGCATTTGTGGATGACCAAGTCCTAATGTGGCCAAAGGGAAAGACCATAGATGATGCAGTAGTGATTGGAGAGCAAGAGGGAGGATTGCATAAATTGAAGGGACAACCTGAACATGCCATGGTACATGAATCCATGGAGCCAAGTGAACTTTGGCATAGAAGACTTGCTCATATGCACTATAGGGAACTTCCAATTGCAAGCAAGGCTGTAGAGGGTCTTCCTGAAATCAAGACCAAACATGAAGGTGGTTGCAAAGGATGTGCAAAAGGTAAGAATATTAGGAAGGCTTTCCCAAGCAGTGAAAGCAAGGCAAAAGATATCCTGGAAATCATCCACTCAGATGTATGTGGTCCTATGTCATCCAGTTCTCTTAGTGGGTATGTTTACTATGTCTCATTTATTGATGACTTCTCCAGGAAGACTTGGGTATACTTCTTGAAGAACAAAGATGAGGTGTTTGATAAGTTCAAGGAATTCAAAACTTTGATGGAGAATCAAACTGACAAGAAGATCAAAACATTCAGATCCGACAATGGTGGAGAATTCACCTCAGGTGACTTCAAGAAGCCTTGTAGTGATTCAGGGATTAAGAGGGTGTTGACTGCTCCTTATAACCCTCAACAGAATGGAGTTGCAGAAAGGAAGAATAGAACAATCATGGAAGCACCAAGGGCAATGCTGCATGACCAGGATCTACCTATGCATCTATGGGAAGAAGCAGCTAGAACAGCTGTATATGTGCAGAACAGAACACCCCACAAGATATTGGACAACAAGACACCAGAAGAGGTCTTTTCTGGTAAGAAACCTGAATTCAGCCATCTCAGAATATTTGGTTTTCCAGTATACACTCATGTCCCAAAGGAAAAGAGGACTAAACTAGATCCTTCAAGAAAGAAGGGTATCTTTGTGGGTTACAGTGAAAGCTCGAAGGCTTACATAATATACTTTCCAGGGTTCAAGAATATTGATGTCAGCAAGGATGAATATAAGTTCAAGGATAGGTAATCCAGGAAGCAAAGATCAAGAGGGAGCACACTCCAACAACTCCTGCAAGGATGCATATTTTCAGAGGGAGTTGACCATCTTCCTACATTCCACAACAGAAAGGTGTAGAAGAAGCTACTTCAACATCTCCTGCCAGGAAGCAAAGACTCAGAGGGAGTCCACCCAACAAACAAACAAAGATAAGTATTTCAATTATCATTTCTTGCCTATTTTGTTTGTTTAAATAATATTATGCTTATGTTCCTAGACTTAGGAGATGTATTGTGCATATTAGAATGATTGCATTAATGAACAGTATACTACTAATATGCATATGATGGGTACATGGCCTATGTCACTGTACAACATTCCAGTGCTACTTATCTAGAATGAAACCTCTTTGCTGACATGTTGGGAGTAGGGAAAACTCTTAACAATGTTCTGGTAGAGACTGGAAGGCATCTAGAAATTTGTGGAACATGGATAAATGTTGTATTGAAGCATTGGCTAAGATAACTGCATGACTGCATGACATATTTCTTTATGTGTAAAGAATTTGTTCTGAAAATTATGAGATGTTTCTAATCATGCAATTTAACTTGTTTTGTAGGAAAGACCATATATCTTCACCTACAAAAGGACTACAACATTTGTTCCAGCAACAAAGATATCTATTGAAGATATTGAAGTTCTTAGGATCTGGGATGAAGAAATGGAATGCCATGCTCCGTCGATCATGAAGAAGATGTTTGGGATGCAGTCCCAAGACCTGACAGGGAGTCACATGTGTGCAGATTGAAGAAAGCCTTGTATGGCTTGTAGCAAGCTCCCAGAACTTGGTGTGATACAAAGAGGAAGCTTGTTGCTGAGTTCGATATGAAAGATTTGGGAATGATGCATTATTTCCTAGGTATGGAGGTGTGGCAGAGTGCAGGTGGGATCTTCCTTGGTCAAGGGAAGTACACAGTAGATATCCTGAAGAGATTCGGGATGATAGATTGCAAGGACATGGCCACACCTATGGCATCGAATCTGAAGCTTCTTTGTGATGCTTCATCTGAGCTGGTTGATGTCTCTAGGTATCGTCATATGATTGGGTCCTTGATGTACTTGACGAACACAAGACCAGATATTTGCTTTGCGGTGAACACATTGAGCCAGTTCCTGACGCATCCGAGGAGTGTTCACCTGGTTGCTGTAAAGCATGTTCTGAGGTACCTGAAGGGTACAATGGATTATGGGCTCAAGTATGAAGCGAATCAAAAGTTTAACCTGCAGGGTTATGTTGATTTAGATTGGGCTGGCAGTGCTGCAGATAGGAAGAGCACATCTGGATGCTGCTTCAATATGGGATCAGGTGTGATCTCTTGGTTTAGTAGGAAGCAATCCTACGTAGCACTGAGTACAGCTGAGGCAGAGTATGTTGCAGCCTATTCAGTTAGTTGTGAGGAAGTATGGCTACGGAAGTTACTGTCTGAGTTATTTGATCTCCCATTGGATGCTATTGGTATCTTTTGTGATAACCAGAGTTGTGTGAAGCTGTCCGAGAACCCAGTGTTTCATGACAGGTCGAAACACATAGAGATCAAATATCACTATATCAGGGATATGGTGCAGAGAGGAGCTGTGAAGCCCCTGTATGTTGTGACGGACGAGCAAATTGCAGATGTGCTGACAAAGCCACTAGCCAGGGGGAAGTTCAAGTACTTCAGGGAGAGGCTTGGTGTTCTTCAGATCGAGGACATTTTGAGGAAGAAGTGATGGACACATTTGCTGAAGCCATTCCAAGCATGTTGGAAGGAGGATCCTTCACATGGCTGTGGATGTAAGCGCTGGATGATGAACATCAGGATGATGTTCTGGTTTCTGCTTTGTATGATTAGTTGGATCATTTTTATATGTACGCATCATGTTGGATGCTGGATATGATCAGTTGGATCATTTATATGTATATGTATGTACGCATCATGTTGGATGCTGGATATGATCAGTAGGATCATTCGTATGTATTTTGTATGCATCATGTTGGATGCTTGGACCATGTATCTGTATATGTATCAGGTGGATACATTGTATGATTAGGTGGATCATGTATGGTGATATGTATCATGTATTTGTATTTGTATCAAGTGGATACATTGTATGATCAGGTGGATCATGTATGATGATATGTATCAGGTAGATACTTGGTATGCATCAGGTAGATGCATTATATGATCAGGATGATCGTGGATGACAAGCTTCAGGATGTTGCTCCAAATGACATGCAGCAGGATGTTGTAGTGATGGTGATTAGGATGATCATGTGTACATCAGGATGATGTATGGTGAGTATCAGGTTGATACTCTAATGGCCGTGGATCAGGTTGTGCAGATGAGCATATAATTTGGCCCTGGGAGATTTGCAGATAGTCTTTCGAGTTTTTGCCTATGGCATGTAATTCGTGCCCTGGGATATCTGGAAAATGCTCTTTCGAGGTTTTGCTCTGGGAGGACATATAATTTGGCCCTGGGAGATCTGCAGATAGTCTTTTGAGGTTTTTCCTATGGCATGTAATTCATGCCCTAAGATATCTGGCAGATGCTCTTTCGAGGTTTTGTCCTATGGCATATAATCTGTCCCTGGGAGATCCGATAGGTTGGGCTGTGTGCCCGTAATAAGTCCTGGGATGCTCTTGCGAGGTTTTGCCATGACCACATATAATCTGTCCTTGGGAGATCCTATAGGTAGAGATGCATTCTCGTAACAGCCTGGGATGCTCTTGCGAGGTTTTGTGGTGATCACATATAATCTGTCCCTGGGAGATCCTATAGGTAGAGCTGCGTCCTCGTAACAGCCTGGGATGCTCTTGCGAGGTTTTGTGGTGAGGTCACATATAATATGGCCCTGGGAGATCCTATAGGTAGAGCCGTGTGCTCGTAATAGCCTGGGATGCTCTTTCAAGGTTTTGTGACGCACGTAATAAGTCCCGAGGATTCCACAGTATGGCCAATGATGATGAAGACCTGCAGGTAGTGGGCCTACATCCAGAATGAAAAAGGACTGGCTCTGTAGAACTTCCTATGACAAGTAGAGTCAGAGATTGGTTGATATAGTAGCAGCAGTGACGATGACGATGACGATGCATCGATGATGATGATCCCGACAAGAAGACTTGTCTAGTAGACCTGTGTCGAGAAATACCTTCCTAGTTAAGAGGGAGTGTTGATGTATATGTAACTTCGGAATGTATTTCATATATATTTCTTGTACCCTTATTAGAGATGTGTTATTCCTTTATAAGGAAGTGTCATTATGTGGATTGACAAGTGTCGCAAGTGGGTGTACTTGTTGATGGGTTATTAGACCACCATGTGGGGTCGGCCCTGAATTATATATATTATAATGTGGATGTACCTAGATAGACAAGTCGGCCCCATAAGGTCACTTGGCAAATAGATTAGTATAAATAGAGATCAGGTGATCTCTATTTAGATCACTCAGAAAAGTATCTCACTCTCACTCAGAAAGTGGCGCACTAGTGAGGAGGAGGATCATCTGCTACTAGGAGACTATCTCAGTGTATTTTGGTTGAGCCATTGCTCTCTCTATCTATGAGGAAGTTGTGGGGTTTTTCACATTAGGGTTTTCCCCACGGAAACTCTGTGTCTCTTGTCTCTCATGCTTTTGATTCTTGTGATGCTTGTCATGCTTATTGTGATTGTCATGCATTGATATACTGTATATGTTATTCTCTCAGCAAAGATCCTAGAGTATTGTGAATTAATGCTCAAAATTTAACAATGCTTATTATGCTTATAGATTAGGCAATAGAAGTTTTGTATATCCTGCACCAAATATGAGTAATCATGGTAAATCAAGATAATAAAAAGAAGGGGAAAAGCTAAAAAACTAGCATCCCGTTTACAAGAAGTGGTGGCATCTTGAACTTACCCTTACTTGTGCTTTTGTTAAACCTAGAGATTTATAGTTGGAATCCTCTCTAGATTCTCTATTTGGATGTAAATACCTCATGTAGGATCCCTCACAACTACATCATATTACAAATATTATTACCATGACAAATGATGATAAGAGATAGAACATATATTCCAAAACTATAAAGAGTACATTATTTTTATAACAAACTCGTGAATTAAAAAACATCACCAATTCATTTATTGCCTTATCTTGTAGAAAAAATTAGATGAAATCTAAAAGATGTAATAAATGTTGTTCATCTTAGTTCCATTATAAATAAGAAATGAAAAGATTACATTCTAGCATTGTAATACAACAAGTATAGTAAGGTGTTCACTCAATGAATTTTCCAGAAATGTACCATAACTAGAACTAAAACCCAGAATTGTACCATAACTAGAACTAAAACCCAGAATTGTACCATAACTAGAACTAAAACCCTCCCAAATCCTAGAATTACACAATTTTACATTTGGCATAAATTGGGCAAGGACCCATGCCTCATGTTAACTTCCTAATCTCTTGAATACAAGTGATTTAGACTATCAGCACCCTAAACTCTCTTGTTATTGGTTTGCATCTTCTCTCTAGCATACTTATGGATTCTCCCTCTAGTGCACCCATAAATCATCTCTAATAAAATTCTTAGGTTGTAATGTTGTGCTACCTTAACATTGTTTTTCTTCTTGTTTATTATAGGAATTAGGATTTGTTGGTTGGTTCAATTTCATCCTTGCGGTATCTTACAAAGCTCAACATGGTATACAAGAGAGTTTGGGAATTCCTTACTCATTTCTCTATTGGTTTATGCCCACAACTAGAGTTTATGTCCTAGCTGCAACTCTAGAGTTTATTGACCTACTATTGTGTTGATAAAATGGACATTGATAAAATTATCTTATCAATCTTATCTTTTGTCAGCCATAGCCACATGCCCATGGTTTATTGTTAAAAATTGAATTGATTAGTGATATTCTTGTTCTTGAGTATGCCTATAAATAGGATTATGGAACTTGATTTCAATGAATTTTATCTTACAATATCGCTTGTAAGAATTGCTTGCTTATTTTTTTGTTGTTGATGCTTAATTTCATTTGATTTGATTTTACCCTTGCTCAAACTATCATAAGTATTCCATGTCTCAATTTCCATACCTATTTGATTTTGAACCTCATCTTTCTTTAATCCATTTGCGAGTTCATTACATCATTTGTATCTTGAAGATGCATTTGTCTTGATTCTTTGTACTTGTATTTATGCAAGCAAGGAAGGAACTAGGGTTTTGGGGTAAAAAAATAGAGGATACTTGAAGTGTTAATGTTTGAGTCCTTTTGTGAGATGGGCGTAGATCCTAGGGAATGTGACAATGAAACCCTAGAGGATACTTGGAGCTCTTTGCTTAGAGAGCTTGTGTGAGGCATACTTAGTGAAATAACAAAATTGGACTTGATGGTGTTGGGATAGCTTGTTGTAGAGACTTTGGTGTGGCTAGAGAGCATGGTGGGTAGTCATAGATGTAGACCACCAAGGAAGGTTGTAGGTTGACAGGAGCTCTAGCACTGTCATGAATATACAAGGACATTCTGACAATTGTGGGGCAAGAGATAATATGTGCGAATATCTGTAGGATCCACTATCTTATCAATCTTATCTTTTGTCATTCATAGCTACATGCTCATGGTTTATTGTTAAACATTTAATTGATTAGTGATATTTTGGTTCAAGTATGCCTATAAATAGGATTGTGGAACTTGATTTCAATGACTTTTATCTTGCAATATCGCTATGTAAGAATTGCTTGATTATTTGTTTGTTGTTGATGCTTAATTTCATTTGATTTTACCCTTGCTCAAACTATCATAAGTATTCCATGTCTCGATTTCCTCACCTATTTGATTTTGAACCTCATCTTGCTTTAAGCCATTTACGAGTTCATTACTTCATTTGTATCTTGAAGATGAATTTGTCTTGAGTCTTTGTACTTGTATTTATGCATGCAAGGAAGGAATTAGGGTTTTGGGGGAAACATTAGAGGATACTTGAAGTGTTAATGTTTGAGTCCTTTTCTGAGATGGATGTAGATCCTAGGGCACGTGACAAAGAAACCCTAGAGGATACTTGGAGCTCTTTGCTTAGAGAGCTTGTGTGAGGCATGCTTAGTGAAATAACAAAATTGGACTTGATGGTGTTGGTGCTATCTTGATGTAGAGCCTTTGGTGTGGCTAGAGAGCATGGTGGGTAGTCAGAGATGCAAACCACCAAGGAAGGTTGCAGGTTGACAGGAGCTCTAGCACTGTCATGAATATACAAGGACATTCTAACAATAGTGGGGCAAGAGATAAGATGCGCAGAGATTTGTAGGATCCACTATGTCTTGCAAATGAAAATGGATCTTGAACATAAATAGGTTTGTGGAACTTGATTTCAATGACTTCTATGTGACAATATCACTATGTAAGAATTGCTTGCTTATGTTTATATAGTTGGTGCTTACTTTCATTTGATTTTACTTTTTCTTAAACTGTCATAAGTAAGTGAGAAATGAATAATTCCCTACCTTGTTAGAGGCTTGGAAAGTAGGATAAGATGCTTTAGTTTCATAAGTACAAGCCCTAAGAAATTGTCAAAATTTAGATGACACACAAGTGGGTTGTAGAAAGTGTCAAGCACTCTATATGCAGATAATTTACTACCAAACACACAGAGCATATGAAATTTATTGTCAACCCGAGAAAGTCTTTTTATTTCAAAGGATAAGTGCACAATATATGCTTAAACACAAAACCATTAGAAGTGAATACTTTTATCTTCTATCATCCATGTTCATCCCAAGAATCTATGCAATCCCAATTTCCTACTAACTGCTATACTACAATTCTTTTCTATTACGCATCAATAAGAAATGGTATCAGATCTAATCAACAATTGCAAAAGGAAATCTCATTCGCATTCTAAAACAATCACTTGTCTGATCTAATCAATCTAGGAATCATAAAGCATAAACTGAACATTACTCTAGAATTTCAAATGAAAAAGATTGAAGCACTGTTCTAAGAAATTGAATTGCAGAATGGAAATCAATCAACACAAAATAGGAAAGCTAAATTGTAAGAACTCCTGGGATCACGTCTCAGCTGTAAGATGAACACGACAGTGTGAACAGAAATTGAAATGCATAAAGCAACCCTGACTCAGTCGACTGTTATTCTACACTATTCACCAATCTCACAGAAATGTAATCTTTTACTGAGAAACCCACACAATAAATATTGCTGCTGCGTAAAAAGCATCACACAACAAGAAAGATAAAATCCTATTTTAACTCAGCAATCTCTGTGGAAGACGGGCCCAGTCTTCACACAGAGACGCTGGTTGAACAACACCCTCTTTAGCTCAGAAGTAACCCCTTATATTAACAGAAGAATGAGTACACAGTTTTGCTCGACTGCTAATACAAAATGAATTAATTGTTTGTTGTTCCACCCCTGAGTCGAGGCAACTCACCCTATTTATACATACAAATCGTAACATCTAATTCCATAATTGGGCAGCCATGAAGATCTCTGATCTTCAGGAGCCCTAAATAATCTAGCTGTTACAATGCGTGGCAGAACAAAAATATCCAAATATGAGAGAGTTATTAATTGCCCCAAGAGTGGCGGTCCTTCCAGCTCACAGCTAGACTCGAGCAGCAACATACTTAAGATAGCAAATTCTGTTACAGCTGCCCTGTCACGACTGTGCCTTGATTGATGATTCGAGCCCCAAGGAACCTTCTACAAGGAGCGAACATCCCTTTCTTTATGACTTGTTCAGCCCCGATCTTCCTGCAATCTATTTGTCTCAACTACCTTCATAAATCGCAACATGTTAGCACAATTTGAGAGATGCACAGCTTTAATTATCACAATCATAAGCATTAATAAAATAAAACAATGATCAGCCATACCTTGGTAATTTGGGGGATAAGGTAAGAACAATAGGTTTGATTGCCATGATAAATAGTGTAGGACAGGGACAGGAAAGATGAATAATGATGACTAAAAAGGGCCAATTCTGGGCTCAACATCTCCCCCCAACTACCCTCTTGCATGTCCTCATGCAACAACCTGCATCTGAATCGTGAACTGAGCTCTATCCAGAAGAGAGGAAGGAATGTAGGAAACTCAGGCATCTTATCTATCTTTTGAAAGGCTTCTGTGAGTGACCCAGCATCTTCCAACCTCACTTTTTCCCTTCCACTGCTACTTGTTGATATCTGGGAATGCACTTGGTGTAGTGGGAATCTTCATGCAGTCTCATTATGCTATGCCTGGGGGAGTTGAAAAGAAATCCTCAATCTGAATCCAACTCAATGACATCTCTAGGAGGTGGAAGCACTGGTTCTTGTGGGACAGTGTCTTCCAGCACATCTAATTTTAACAGGAGAGTTGCTGGTTCTTGTGTAACAACAACATCCTTTAAACCTTCTTCAGCAGCTACCTTTATTGATTTTGGAGACACTGGTTCTTGTGTAACATCGTCTTCTTTGTCCTTCTGCTGCTGAGATAGGATCTCCTTCTCATCGTGCAACCCTTCCTCCAAGATTTTGGTGTCACCTGAGCATGGTGTCTGTACCTGTTCCTCTTCACTCCACTGTATATCAGGAATGATATCCACTCCCAGGTTATCTTCCAACTGCATTTCAGGAGTTCTTGCTGCAGCTTCCAAGGGTGTTGGTTCTTGTGTAGCAACATCCTGGCTTACCTCTTCATCCTTCTTTTGCTGCAACTCCTCTTCTATGAGTTCTGTGTCATGGGATTCCTCTGGGGTTACAACCCAGAGTTCATCATTAAACTCCAGAATCTCCTCTGTTCCAGGTTCTTCCCCCATCTGTTTGGCAGATTGGACAAGTATATTCAGGTTTGCTGGTTCTTGTGTTGCAGCTTCCTGTTCCAATTTATCACTGTCCTGCCTTTGTATCTCTTCTTCTAAAATTTCTGTGTCCTGGGAGCATTCTGGGGTTTCATCATATTCCTTTATAATCTCCAGCACATCCTTCATTCCAAGTTGTTCTCCCATCTGCTCTATAATCTCTGTATCGTGGAAACATTCTGGGGTTACCATACATTCCTTATTAATCTCCAGGGCGTCCTCCATCCCATGTTCTTCTTCTACTTGTTCCACAATTTTTGCATCATGGGAAGTGGCAGCTGCAGCAAGGATGTTTAAAAGTGCTGGTTCTTGTGTGACAGCACCTTCTTTTTCCACTGCTTTCCCTACTGTGGCTACAGGCTGTTGTGCTGAATAAGTGCTAAGTAGAATTTTATGGCCTGCTTCCTCAAAGATTTCTCCACAGGTGGGGCAGAGTATTCGCTCATCCTTTACTCCAGCTCCAGCAGAAACTGATTCCTCCACTTGGTCTGCAGCCTCTATTAGTGTGTACATTTTTCTTTCACCTTGCTTTCTGTAGGTTTCCTTCCAAGTTTCCAGCTCCCTTCTAAGTGCTTGGAGGTCCTCTTTCAGCATTGCATTCTCATACAAAAGTCCTTCAATTCCAGGTTCTTCCTCCACTGGCCTTTGTGGATCATCCATCGGTCTTGGTGTAAGGATTGGGGGCTCAACCTGTGTCTCTGGGGTTGCCCATCTTTTCCTAGCTGCCTCTGTTGCTGTGGTAGATCGAGTTTGTTTCCTTCTGATAGGTGCTGTTAGGTCAAATTCATTGGTGGCTCTCTTTCTCTTCTGTGGCATTTTCTTTTGTGATTTTTCCTTATGTGGTGTTCCCTCCTGTGGAGCTGGGATATAGGGAGGAAAAACTGAGGTCAAAGGAATATTTCTTTGACCCTCATGCTGTTCTTCTTCAATCACAGCTCCTCCTCCTACCCACTCAGGTGAAGACTCAATTGTAACCAGCTCAATGTCTTCTTCCATTGCCCTAGCTCCGTCGTCTTCAGGTTCCATTGTCGCAGCATTTGATGCTGCTCCAATTTCACCTTCTGCTGTCGGAGCTGTCCTGTTATCTAGGTTTTCCATGAAGGTTTCACCTACATTGTCACCTAATGGCTCTGTTTGTGCTTCCCAATGCTCTTCTTCAAATGCAGTGTCATCCCCCACTAGTTCTGCTTGTGCTGGGGATTCATCTACCCCGAATGGCTTTGACTGTGCCCCTGGTTGTTCTTCCTTTGTGGTTTTACCCACCCCGGATGGTCCTGCCTGTGCCCCCGATTGCTGTTCTTCTCCCATTTCATCCCTCCCCCCAACTTCACTGGAGGAACTCCGGTCCTCCTGTTGTGGTGGAACCTGTAATTGCTGTAATGGGATGACCCTCAAGGGAACAGGTTGCTGTGGTCGGGTTATAAATTGTTCCCAAGTTATATTATGTTGGGAAAGGGTTCTTACAATAATTAAATTGATAAGGCCATGGTGGGTGAGAGAGGACAGTGGGTGCTTCGCAGACTGAACAAATGTTGCCATATGACGCAAGTCGTGCAATAAATAAAATGGAATGTTCAACAAAATGCCATGGCGGAGATGAGAAAGCAAAGGAAGTCCAGAGTTATACACAGTTTTGTATCTACCTTCGCAGGTAATGTATTTCTTGAGGAAGACCGCAACCTGGTCCCATGGCCGCGGCAGTGAGTTCAGTGCAATCCCTCTCCTGGATGCTTCAACTTGCTCCTATGGAAGTAAAAATTGTTCTCGTGCAACCGTTGCAGGGACTCGACGGTTAAACCAAGGTTTTCCCACCATCGGGATGGCTGTAACCTCGGATATAATGACCTCAGAGACGTCTATACACAGCCCCCACACCGTGGAGTGAGTTTTGGTAAGATTCAAGGAAAATTGCAGGGCTGCGTCCCGATCGAATCCGTCCAATCGCTCAAAGAACGCGACCCAGCCAGCAGCTTGAAAAATGGCAAGAACTTGCGGATTCCGTCTGAGTTCCCGGGTATTGAAAGGTTCATGGCGAACTGGAATGCCCATGGTCCTGGCTGCAAACTTAAACTGCTATTCCACAGATTACCGGATCCCAGAATGGAAGTTGCAGCACAGAGGATGCACGAATCGCTGAGCGGAGATATTGAGAGAATGACCAAATTTGGAAAGTTGAGCACAGAACAGTGTTTGAAATTTTCATGCCGAATTGGGGAAGGTGGCAGTTATTAGCGTTTACGTCGTACGAGGGAAAGGTTTAATCAGGTATAATGGTGGTACGAGTGAAGGTACGACCAATATCGTTTAAATGATATCAATGCTTAATCACGTGATAAATGAAAGCCATACCTCATAAAACTGTGCGTCGGAAAGCTGCGAAAAATGGTGGAGCGTGCAGTTGATGACGTCACAGAGCCGAATTCGTGCACAGTCGGATGTGTGATCATGATGAATCAGATAAGGCAATAAGTTCTTCCGCCGGTGAAACACAAACCGTCGCTTCCTCGGTGTCGGAATGATGAATTCGCCGGCACGACTGAGGTGAATCAGCACCATGATTAGCATGTTGAAACAATTCTTCTGTTAACATGGGAGTTTACCACTGCAAGTTGCCAAAAAGAATGATAGCACGGCCGACGAAAAAGATGTTGCAGTCGTCAAAAAAAATATGTTGCAGCCACCGGGAAAGAAGTTGCGGCCACCGAAAAATAATTCATGGCAGCCGGGAAAAAAAAAAAAATTTAAAAGTTTTACTGTGGCGGGAAAGATTACAGCTGGTCGGGAAGAGTTGTTGCAGTGTTGTGACGTGATGTTGCAGCCGCTGGATTGAAGTCGCAGCTGCCGGGGATGATTTACAGCTGACGGGAGAAAATATTTTAAGGTCGACGGGAAACAATAATGGCGAAATGTTGCAGCCGCCGATGTTGCAGCCACTGGATTGACGACCGACGGGAAAAAAAATACTACGGCTGCTGAACATGAGGTGGAAGTTGCTGGGAAATGAGATGGCAGCCGTGGGGAAATGAAGTGGCAATAGCTGGCAAATGAGGTGGCAACCGTGGGAAGATGAGGTGGCAGCCACGGGGAAGATGAGGTGGCAGCCGCGGGGAAGATGAGGTGGCAGCCGCGGGAACTGGGGTTGCAGCTGCGAATGTTGTAGCCGCCGACGATGTTGCAGCCGTCGACGTTGCAGCCGCCGATGTTGCAGCCGCCGA
This sequence comes from Larix kaempferi, assembly GCA_027924585.1. Classification (NCBI taxonomy): domain Eukaryota; kingdom Viridiplantae; phylum Streptophyta; class Pinopsida; order Pinales; family Pinaceae; genus Larix; species Larix kaempferi. The sequence continues at coordinate 3,896,307 of BSBM01000755.1, read as the reverse complement.
CGTTGCAGCCGCCGATGTTGCAGCCGCCGATGTTGCAGCCGCCGGAAAATATCGACGGCAAGCGGGAAAAAGGATTTTTGCAGCTGATAGGGAAAAGGATAATGTGGTTGCCGGAAAAGGATATACATCTGCCGGAAAATATGTTGCAGCTACCGGATTTTTTTTTTTTTTTTTTTAAACAAGGATGGCACAGGGAGATTTTCGTCTAACGGGCCCAAACTGGTCGTACTCCTGGCGCTTCCCTGAAATTTTTTGAAAAGACGACAGCAAGCAAAGAGATCAAATGCAAAGAGAAGAAGAAAAAAAAAAAAAACAACAACTATACGCTACAGCAAGAAATTATTTATGTACAACAAATACAATTTTCAGTTTAAGGTTTGGCAAAGGTAGAGAAAAGTTCCTGCTCTGGTGCCAATTGATAGTCTGGATCGGCAACAATTTGTGAAATGAATGCATCTTTCGAAATGGGCTTACGATACAGTCGCAGTCTGTGGCCGTTAGCAAGTAATGGTATACGGTTTTCATCAATGGTCACCAGGGGAACAGTGCCTTTGTCAAATACCCTGTCGACCAAATATGGACCCAGCCATCTTGTGCGTAATTTTCCTTTAAAATCCTTTTTGAATCTTGAGTCGTATAATAGTGCCCAGTCTCCTTCACGGAAGATTTTCTTTTTGATGAATTGGTCATGCCAATTAGATCTCTGTTGCTGAAGCAGCACAGTTTGGTCTACTGTAGCTAACTGTTTCTCATCCAATTCATTTAATTGATTCAATCTTCTTTTCTGGGCTTCTGTTACATCTAGATTCATTTCAATGCCTGTTTTCAGGGTCTTGATCTCAAATTCAATTGGAAAGATGGCACTCTTTCCATACACCAGATCATAGGGAGAAAACCCCGTGGTGTTGCGCCAAGTTGTGCGATATGCCCACAGTGCTTCTGGAAGCCTGTCAGCCCAATCCCTTCGATGGCTTTTAACTGTTTTAGTAAGAATTGCTTCAATAACTTTATTAGTACTTTCCACCTGACCATTGGCCTGGGGATGATAAGGTGAAGCTATCCTGTGCTGCACATGATACTTCCGGAGCAAGGATTCAAATTGGTGTGAGATGAATTGCGGTCCCCCATTAGTAACTACTTCCTTTGGTACCCCAAAGCGGGTAAAAACTTCACTGTACAGAAAATCAATCACCGCCTGGTCATTAGCCTTAGCCAAAGCTACAGCTTCTACCCACTTGGTCATGTAATCTGTACACACCAAAATGTAAACCTTCTGTCTGGAAGGAGGGTTGATAGGACCAACAAAGTCCAATGCCCATCTATCAAATGGTTCTAGTACCACTTGGGGCTGTAAAGGCATCTGATCTATCTTATTAGGTTGGCCCATCCTTTGGCAGTTGTCACAGGACTGAACATATCTTTTAGCATCTCTGAACAGTGTCGGCCAATAATAGCCCATCCGCAACGCCTTATGCCCTGTTCTTTTGTCTGCAAAGTGTCCTCCGCAAGGTTCATCATGACAGGCCTTCAGTATATGAAAGATCTCATCTTCCCTTACACATCTTCTAATCTCAAGATCAGGTCCTGTGTAAAAGAGATGGCCCTTGAGCCAACAATACCTGGCACTTTGCTGAATAATTTTTCTTTTCTCTCATTTAGACATATGTGGCGGAAGCTTTCCTGCAACCAAACAATTATCAACGTCTGCATACCAGGGTGAATGAGCTGAGAGTGCGAATAAATGTTCATCCGGGAAAGCATCCTCAACAGGTGAACTGTCATCACTGTTAGTAAATCGTGATAAAAAATCAGCAACAACATTTACTTTTCCAGGTTTATCTATAATAGTAATATCAAATTCCTGTAATAATAAAAGCCACCTGGTTACTATGGCATTAGTGACAGGTTTGTTCATTAAATACTTAATGGCAGAGTGGTCAGTGTGCACAAATATAGGATACCCAGTAATGTAATGCCGAAACTTATTAATAGAATAAACAATAGCAAGGAATTCTTTCTCAGTAACAGTATAATTTAGTTCAGCAGGGGCTAAGTTTTTACTAACATAATAAATAGCATAAGGTACTTGACCATTCTGTTGTCCTAGTACTGCTCCAATGGCAGTATCAGAAGCATCTGAAGAAATGTGAAAAGGTATGGTCCAATTAGGTCCCCTTAGAATAGGGGCTGTGGACAGCTTCTCTTTAAGCTTATCAAATGCTGTCTGGCATGCTGTACTCCACACAAACTGTGCGTCCTTCATTAACAATGAAAACAAAGGAGAAGCAAGTTTGGAGAAGCTTTCTATAAATCTCCTGTAATATCCAGCATGTCCCAGAAAACTTCGCACCTCTTTCTGAGTTGAAGGAGTTGGTATATTTTTTATCACCTTAATTTTTGAAGGATCCACTTGAATACCATCGGTAGAGATGAAATGTCCTAATACCACCCCCTCACTCATCATCATATGTCATTTTTCAGTGCTTAATGAGAGGCGAGCCTGTTCACAGCGAATTAAAACTTTCTTTAAATTTTCCAGTGCTTCCTCAAAATCCTTGCCATAGGGAGTAAAATCATCCATAAAGACTTCCATACTATCATTAACCAATTCAGAAAATATGCCAATCACAGCTGTTTGGAACGTTGCAGGTGCATTGCACAAGCCAAAGGGAAGCACTTTGTAGGCAAACGTTCCCCAGGGGCAAGTGAAGGTGGTCTTATCCTGATCCTCCGGAGCAATCTGAATTTGATTGTACCCACTGAACCCATCCAAGAAGGAGAAGAACTTCTTCCCTGATAGGGTATCAAGTACTTGGTCAATAAAGGGCAGAGGAAAATGATCCTTTTGTGTAGCTTTGTTCAGCTCCCTATAATCGACACAGACTCTCCATTTACCATTTTTCTTGGGCACAATTACAAGTGGGGAAACCCACTCACTATCTGAAATAGGATAGATAAATCCTGCTTCCAAAAGTTTCTGGATTTCCTCCTTCACTATATCCTTCAAATTGGGGTTCATGCGTCGTTGGGGTTGACATACAGGAAGGGAGTCGTTTTTAATATAAATATGATGAGTGCACAGACTGGAAGGAATACCCTTCATGTCTGTATACTCCCAGGCGAATGCCCCCTTATGTTCCTTCAAGAGATTGGTTAGGTGCATCTGTTCTTCTGAGGAGAGACCAGGGTTGATGTTCAAAGTTCTTCCAGGATCTACCTCAATAGGAATGCTTCTCGAGTTTTTCAAAACTGGGATTATGTTTGTGTCATTGACTAGCGCTTCCTCCGTAAGCTGTTCTTGTTCTTCCTTACCAAGGGTACTGTTCAGGAGTTGATAAACTTATTTATCTACTGAAGCAGGTTCGCTAATGAAATTATTAATGGCATCGTCTTCTGTTTTGTTTTTGAAGGTTAGTGCCTTCCCTATTGTTAATAATGGCTGAACATCCTCCTCCTCTTCCTGTTCTATCCAAAGGGAAGTTTCGGTTTCTAGACTCGGCCGTGCTGGAGGATACAGGGTGAGGTTTTTGGTTTCCATACCATCAGATATAGTCATAGATCCCGATCGACAGCTGATGCAAGCATCAGCTGTAGCCAACCAAGGCCTCCCCAAGATCAATGGGTGTCCCCCCAGCTGTGATTTTGGTTGTAATACTAGAAAGTCGGCAGGGTATTCCCATGAGTCTACTGAAATGACAAGGTCGTCCAAAATCCCTTCGGGTCTGATGGTGGATCTGTCTGCCAGTTCTAAAATGGTAGGGGTCGGTCTAATATTGGTGAATCCGAGCTTCTTTACAGTCTCCATTGTTATAACATTGATCGCTGCTCCTAAATCTACTAGTACGTTGGGTATCTGCGTTTGTCCTATGTGTACAGTGACCGTAGGATTGCCAGGGTCATCATACTTGGTTATAGGGGTTTTTCCGGTCATTAAAGCAGATAAATTCCCTATGACATGAACAGTGGGAGGATCTCTGGGCTTCCTTCCCGGTCTTTTAGTGCACATGTCCCGAACAGTTCTAGCATAAATAGGTACGTCTTGAAGGGCTTGCAAAAGGGGGATCTTAACATAAAGGTTTTTCAATTCTCCTAGGAGATTGAACTGAGGTTGCCCCCCTATTTTTTGCAGCATCAGTCTCTCAGGGTATGGTGGTTGCCTTACCAGCTGGGTAGGCTGCGTATTATCTGATTTATCGTTTAATGTTTCAGCCGTCCCATCTGAGGGATGCTCAGCACCTTCAGTGATAGGAACCGGATCAAATGGATGCTGGGAACTCTCTTCTTTGTCATGCACAGACGGTGGAATATTTTCTGAAATCACACGTTCTATTATCTTCCCAGACCGTAGGCGAATATCATTACAAGGTACAGGGGAGAGAGAGTAGGCCGGCATATTGAGAGCCTCCAATTGATGGACTGTTTTATTATTTGGGTTAGGGTTAGGTTGGGCAGGCAGCTGAGTCCGTATTGGTATATTAGGAACAGGATTATTTTGCAGCTGCAGCTGCGACTGCTGATGTGGGTATTGAGGATATTGATGAAATTGAGGATATGGAGGAGAATACGGTAACTGTTGAGGTGGAGGTGGTTGAGGAAACTGGTTCCCAGGATGGAAGTTCCTCCATCCAGGAGACCATGTCGTAGGTTGATGTGGTGGTTGTGTCCAAGGAATCCATGAGTTATAACCTTGCATCGCAGGTTGAGGAGAATTCCACTGAGCATAATTTGAAGGGAATTGTGTATTCACATTTTGCATATTAGTATTCCAATTATTCAAATTATTCAAAAATGGAAATGAATCGAGAGACATACCTTGATTTCGAGGCTGCCAGGGTTTCTTCTGTGCAATGAAGTAGGCCGATTCCACTTCTGGAGTTGATGCCTGCAGAACAGCCTTCACTTGGGGCAGTGTGGGACATTCTTTCATATCATGGTTCAGCTCGCACAGCTGACACACTTGTATTTTGTCAAGAGGGCATTCTTTCAGTGGATGAGTCTTTCTACATCGGGGACAGAACACACCTTGTAACACCCCGTTTTGACATTCTACTTGAACTACTATTATATGTTGTATTTGTTTGACTGTGAGACCTCGTCAGTTGACGACACTGTGGACATGGTTCTATTATTTTGCCGATATATATATATGTGTGTGTATGATGATAGTGTTAAGATCGATAGTCATGTTTAGATATGTATCATGTGTTAATTATGTCAAATATATGGAAATTTACTAAATGATGGGTACGTGGATACCGTTACAGTTATATGTTGAAATAATGAATGTTATGCCAGGTGCATGGCGAATGAATGAGTTTATTGTCGTTATGTTATGATGAAATATATGTGTGTACATATCGAGGATTTATGCACGATATTCTATATTGTATGTCGAGGACTGACTTACAGGTTGAAACGGCTAAGTGATAGCTGGATCCTACGAGGTGGGAGGGCCTCGGGGACATGGACACCGAAAGATAAAATGGTATGCGAGTGATGCATTATTTACTTTCGTATGGTTATTATGTTGATATTATGATGTATGTTATGACATGGGTAGGGTAGGGTTTCAGGAAACTCAACCGCCCAGATCGGTTATACGATGACAGACCGAGTACAAGTGCAACGCTGTTGTTATGTCGAGTAGACATAGTCCCTTGTTCCATTAGGGGGGTGGAGGCTTTACCCACCGTTTATCCCCGAAACCCAGAGTCATGGGAGGGCTGTGCTACGGCGCGCTCCCCAAGGTGTGTGATGATGACTGGTGGTTGCCTGCTGGGGAAGCTGGTCGATGTAGTCGACACTTCCGCTTACGGGTTCTAGCTGGAACCGGTCATGACTTGACATTCCAGGGTAGTCCAGCAGAGGACAGGATAGGATGTGGAAGTTAGTAATGATGTAGGTAGATAGGTGTAGTGTGAAGTAGGGGTGAAAACAAGATCTAACTGTAGGTATGTAAAACCCTTGTTTGAGTATGTGTCGTAACTCAGAAATGTATGAATTGTCGTAACTAATAAGACTTCAGTTAGTTAAAGGATTGTACCTTGCAAACTATGTTAAAACATGTGTCAGTAAATAATAAAGTTTCGTGATTATGATCGGTGTGCGTGAATTATTATTGTTAGTGTACTTACGCGAGGTATGTAAGCAGTAGCTACGCTTACATAACTCGCCTACATATTTATAAATTGTGTAAAATATTGTTGAATAATGATGTTAATTATTGTCGTTTCATAATTTACTATTGTTGATCAATGTTAATAATGTCGATTAAAGTTAGTAATGATGATTAAGGATAACAATGTAGATTAATGTTAATTACTGTCAATTAAGGTTAATAATGTTGATTAATGTTAATTATTGTACATTAATGATTAATTATTGCTGAGTAATAAACAGGTTACGGTTAAATTATGTAGTAAAATAATGCAACCTAGTTAGTAATGATTAATCGAATGCTAATGAGATGTTTAGTAAAACTAAGGGTTAAAATGGTTAAATGATTATTGTAATGTAAAATTTAGTAGTATTAATTTGATAAGTAAATATTAATTGCAAGGTTAGATAATTAATTAAGAAGTAGGGATAAGAATTAAGTTATAAACCATTAGTTTTATAAGGATCATGCTTAAGATTAATTAGAAAACGGGATTATTATTGGTAATTAATAAATTGAATTAGTGAATTTATAATTAAAGAGAATTTACATATTAAAAATATTAGAAACCATTAATTAAATGATTAGGTAATTATAATTAATGGTTTGATAATTACTGTTGATTAAATTAAATGGGGAAAAGCATGCAAGTTAAACTATATAATATGTATATAACATTTATTATTTATTAATTAAATGGTCAAATGTTGAATATGAATAAGGATATGTTAAAATTGTTATATTAAATAAATGATTAAATTTAATTGAATTAAAGGTTACGGTTGAGAAGTGACCCAACCAACACTTTTAATATTAAATTAATATCTAAAAAGTCCAAGTCCAAGTTGAGGGCTGAATGGGTTGGAGGAAATTTAATTTAGGGATAAGGGTAGTAATGGGAAGAGTCGGCAAATTTGGTATAAGATGGTGAAAGGGGGAAGGAGAAGGGGATCCTTTTCTACCATAGTTATTTTGGGAGGAAGTTTTTGGGAGAGCAGAGACAGAAATTTGAGAGCAGAGCTGAAAGGAGCTGAAAGGGGGTTTTGCTGGAGGTTTTTCTAAGGGGATATAACGGGTTGGCTTGTACTCGGTTTGGGCTCGGGGGTCCAAAGGGGTACCTTTGGAGCTGGGTGGTCGGCGAGACCTCGCCAGTTGGCAGGGTGGCAAAGCTGGTTCGGTTGGTTGAGTTTCAGAACTGTGGGGAAGGCTTGTGACTGCAGGGAAAAGCAAGGAGAAGCAGCAACGAGGACAGCAACAAAAAGAAAGGATCTGCAGCTATCTACAGGTATTTTTCAGCAGGTATGTTTTATTATTCTACCTTGTCAAATTCAGTTGTAAAAAGGTGGTTATATGCTGTAATTATAATATGCTACCCACATAAACAGAATTGGTAAATTTCGTGCTTATATGTTTGCTGCTGAGAATGGAAACCTGTAATTGATGTTAGAACAATAGCTGGAAAACACTTATATATATATTGAAACCGTAAATACTGTTTTTACAGCCAATAGGAAAAGCAGAAATCAGAAAACATAAATTTAAAACGAAACGTAAACAGTAGGAGACAGATTTTATTTGAGAGTTGGAAACAGACAAAGGACCCTGGTTGGGGTCTTACATATGGTATCAGAGCCTGGTTCCAAATCTGGAACCAGTGGGCTCATTACATTGAACAGTAAAAAAAAAAAAAATTTTACTAAAGGAAAAGGAAAATGACTCATTTGCAAGTAATTACTGCAAGTATTTACAATTGCTGAAGCTTTAAACCTGCAAAGCGAAAAGAAAATAGTTAGAAAATAACAAGGAAAAGAGTTATAAAAATAGATAAATATACAAATATATATATATTGAACTGCAATGAAAGAAAATATATATATATTGAACTCCAATGAAAAATATATATATATATATATACATAAGAGTGGTAATGTATTAAAATACGTAGGAAATTTTTTTTATATATACAAAACACAAAAAAAAAAAATTTAATTATATAATTCAAAAAAATATATTATAACTCAAAAAAAATATGCACACATAAAACAAATTTAAATACAATATAATTAAAAAAAAAAAAATAGAAAAAAAAATATATATAAAAAAAAAAAAAATAATAAATAAAAGAATAAATAAAAATAATTTTTTTTTTTTTAGGGTTCGTGGCATGCAGCCCACGGGCGCAGGCCGCAGCCGGGGCGCAGCCCACCGGGCGCAGGCCACGGGCCGCAGCCCACGGGCCGCAGGCCACAGGCCGCAGCCCACCGGGCGCAGGCCACAGGCCGCAGCCCCGGGCCGCAGGCCACAGGCCGCAGCCCACCGGGCGCAGCCCACGGCCGCAGCCCAAGGGCGCAGCCCAAGGCCGCAGCCCCACGGGCGCAGCCCAAGGGCGCAGCCCAAGGGCGCACCGCACCCACAGGCCAGGGCGCAGCCCACGACCCACAGGCGCGGGCGCAGCCCACGACCCACGGCCCGGCCAGCAGCCTGAGCAGCTCGCGGCCCCGGCCAGGGCAAGGCACAGAAGAAAAAAAAAAAAAACAGCTATACTGTGTTAAAACGAAAATTTTTACCTACGATTTGAAAAAAAAAAAGGGAACGTACAGGAACGGCGGCCATGGTAACCCAGCTTGCAGGAGCAGAGCTGCTACGGCCATGAACGGTCGACCTGTTAGAGGCAAGGGAAAATAATCAGGTATATAGAAATTCTGCAAAAGAAAGAAAAACAAAAAAATGAAGGGAAATAATACCATAATTAAACGTATGTAGATCTGAAAGAAAGAGACTCGCCATGGCTGGGTTGCTGAACTATGGCTGAGTTGCAGAACTCACTCGCCATGGGAGGTGCAGAGCAGAGCTCACGGGAGAAAAAAAAAATGATGGAGAAAAAAAATGAACCGTAACTAGGGTTTGAGGTCTTTTATAGAGGAGTTTTATATTATTTAATGCATGGCCTAGATAGCCTAAAGAGGCCGCGTGGTGTAGGGTTAGGTTACGTTAATATCCCCATTATTATTTTCGTTTATTGTAATTTTTTTGATATATATAAAATAAAATATATGGTGTTATTTGTTAATTTTTTATATATATATATAGGTTATATTATAATATTGATTTATTTTGATATATAAATAAATGTTTTGTAATATGTTGTTTTATAATAATTTATTATATAAATAAATACTAGATAAAATGAAAAAATAAATAATAATAATAAATAAATATATATATATATATATATATAAATAAAATAAATAATTTTTTATATATAGAGTAATGTCAATTAAATTATTAATTCCAATTACTAATTAAATAATGATTATTGTTAATTAATTAAGTTAAGATTAATTATTAATGTAATAAGTATAATGTATATTAATTATTTAAAATATACATTAAGATGAGTTAAGAGAAATATGGTCAAATATCATTATGAATTTAAATTGATTAGAATTAGTAATTGATTAATGTAATGTTAAATGCTAAATAGGATGTTACATTTAATGTTAAATAAAGATGATGGGGAATAGATATTTAATAATAAATTTAAATTCAATGCATAATCATTAGATAAATGGTAAGTTGGCATTATCGCTAATTACTTTATTTTTATTTTTCTTGAGATGTTCCTTGTCGAAACTTTGACATATAGTCGAAGGGGCAAGACGGATATGGAATCTCGAAAATGAAACACCGCGGAGACCAGCGTGACGAGCTGATCGCTAGGACACTGATTCTACCCCATGACCGAACGGTTGATAAACACGACTCTAGGCTTAAAACTTAGGTTAATAATGTTATTATTAAATTACAAATTATTAAGGGAAAACGAGACAATAAACCTTAATGTAATATCTTGAAGAGTTGATGGAGACTCGATGAGGATTGTGTAGAATCCAATACCTAAACCTACGTGGAACTATCGTAGTATGTCTAGTACCGGGTGGCCTCAAGATGGCCTGATCGAAACGTACTGAACTATAGCTCTTAAAGTAAAACACTCGTAAAATTAGTCATGACGCACTTTTGAATTAATTGTTGAGATTGATAGTAAATTAGTCATGATATCATTGTGTGCTAATTATCCTATTATTCCATGAGCAGGAATAATCATGGTAAGAACTCGAGCGGGTCGGGGGCGAGGTCAGGCTACGGCATTACCTGAGCCGAATGTGCCCGCACAATCGCCAGAGACCATTCTTATACTGCGCTCGTTGGAAGCCATAAACGAAACACTCAGGGGACTAGCACAGAGAGGAAGTACTACCTCGGAGGTAGAGGTGGAGGCCCCTCCACTAAGGGAGGAAGTTCCTGTGGTAGAAGCGAATACGGTACCAAGAACTCCGCATCAGGATATCAAGAGGGAGCTTCAGAAGATAAGGCTTCCAGAATTTTCAGGGGGTCGATCAGGAATACGAGCGGAGTCGTGGTTGGAAGAGATGACCAGGTGCTTGACCTTGCAGGAGTACACCTCCACGTCCAAGTCCAAACTGGCCATATTTCAGCTAAAGGGGGCCGCTTTGAACTGGTGGGGAAACCAAGAAAGGCAGCTACACCTTACACCAGACACGGTTCCATGGGAACTGTTTGTGGAAAAATTCAAGGGGAAGTACCTACCCGCATCCTACCAGGAAGAACAGGCAGGGGCTCTTCATGCCTTAGTACAAAGGCATCTATCAGTGGAGGAGTATGAAGAGAGGTTCATGGAGTTAGTGAAGTATGTCCCTTACTTGGACAATGACGAACGCCAGGTTGAGCGCTTCGTGTATGGGCTCAATGCCAAGATCAGGGCTCAGGTACGGATGTGGAAACCAACTTCGGTCGCCGAAGCAGTAGATTGTGCTCGTTACACTGAGGAGATGTTGGGTGCAAAGCCCATCAGGTCCTACAACTCTCAGCAGTCAGGATTTGTGGGGAAGGCCCCTCGAAGCTACCCTCGGGGAGGATATGCGAGGCCACCTCCCTACGGGAACAGGAGCACACCAAGAGTCGCAGCGGTTGACAGATCAGTGGAAACTAGGGCGGTGCCCCAGTCGGCCACAGGGACTCACCAGGGTGTGAGGAATTTCCGAGGAACAGCCGGTAGAGGAAGGGGTCCTAGGGGGAGGAACCCCTCTCAGAGGTCTGAGCAGGTTATCTCGCCCGCTCCATTACAGGTTGCTTGTTGGGGATGTGGGGGTCCACATTACCAGCGTGACTGTCCCGAATTACGATCCGGTACAGTGCAGCGAGAAGGAAAAGCTCCAATGGGGAGTGGGGGTAGTAGGCATCAGATCTCGGCTGCAGTAAACAACCATCAAGCAGAGCACCAATCCACTGTGGTCGAATCATCAGGTACGGTCAATAATGTCAAGCTTAGAATATTGTTTGATCCTGGTGCTACTGATAGTTTCATTTCTCCATATGCATTAGACAAATGTGGGTTGGCAGCCTACGAGCATGATGATTTCAGCTTAGTCGAAATGGCTTCAGGGGTAAAGCAAGCAGTAGGACCTAGTGTCGATAAGTGTGTAGTGGATCTCGGGGTGTGTGTTACACAAGTCAAAGTGTACGTCACCACCCTCGGAACTTATGATCTCATCATAGGTATGAATTGGCTTGAGGAACATCGAGCTTTCTTGGACTGTTATGGGAAGAAAGTTCTTTGCATTAATGACAACGGAGAGGCCATCAAGATCCAGGGTATCAAACGGAAGGTGTCCCTACGTTTCATATCAACGATGAACGTAAAGCGATGTATGCGACAAGGATGCCAATTGTACATTGTTGAAGCGGTAAACAGTGAGAAGGGACCCTCCTTTGATGACTATCCAGTGTTAGCTGAGTTCAGTGATGTATTCCCAAAGGAATTACCTGGGTTACCTCCTAAAAGGGAACTTGATTTTACCATTGAGGTAAAACCCGGTTCAGAGCCAACATCAAAGACACCTTATAGGATGACGGCCCCTGAACTTTGTGAGTTGCAAATGCAGTTGAAGGAACTGCTAGATCTAGGGTTCATCAGACCAAGTATTTCACCATGGGGTGCGCCAGTAATCTTTGTGAAGAAGAAGGATGGTTCCTTGCGTCTTTGCATTGATTACCGAGATTTGAATAGAGCCACCGTGAAGAATAGGTACCCGATACCTCGAATTGATGACCTCTTTGATCAAATGAAAGGGGCGACAGTCTTCTCAAAGATCGACTTACGATCAGGTTACCACCAGCTACGGATTAAGGAAGATGATATACCTAAGACTGCTTTTCGAACAAGGTTTGGGCACTATGAGTTTGTGGTGGTACCCTTCGGGTTGACCAATGCCCCAGCCGTATTCATGAGTCTCATGAATAGCGTGTTCCGAAAATACTTAGATCAATTTGTGCAAGTCTTCTTGGACGACATCCTCATCTACTCCAAGAATGAGCAGGAGCACGAGGAACACTTGCGAATAGTGTTGTCATGCTTAAGGGAGCATCAGTTGTATGGTAAGTTGTCCAAATGTTCGTTCTATCAGAAAGAGATCCATTACCTAGGGCATATAATTTCCGGTGAGGGAATTTCTGTGGACCCTGAAAAGGTGAAGGCCATAATGGATTGGCCCGTGCCAATGAATGCGCATGAAGTAAGGAGCTTCATGGGGTTAGCTGGGTATTATAGAAGGTTTGTTGAGGGCTTCTCAAAAATCGCAAAACCCATAACTACCCTACAACGTAAGGGCACTAGGTACGAATGGACAGATGAATGTGATGCCGCATTCGCCGAGCTGAAAAGACTATTGACGAGTGCACCAATTCTACGGGTTCCGGATATGGAGAAGGAATTCACAGTTTGCACCGATGCTTCAAGGCAAGGTTTGGGTGCAGTGTTGATGCAGGAAGGTGGGGTAATAGCTTATGCGTCGAGAAAGCTAAAAACACATGAGGAGAATTACCCTACTCATGACCTAGAGTTAGCTGCAGTGATGTTAGCTTTGAAGCTTTGGAGACATTACCTTGTTGGACGAAGCTTTGAACTCAAGTCTGATCACCAAAGCTTAAGGTATATCTTCACTCAGAGAGACCTAAATGCTAGGCAAAGGCGATGGAGTGAATTCATGAGCGAGTATGATTTTGGGATTTCCTACATCAAGGGGAAGGAGAATGTGGTAGCAGATGCCTTAAGCAGAAAACCAAGACTTTTCTCTCTTATACCTTTGAAGGTGGATTTGAGGGAAAGAATCTTAGGGCAGCTACTCGGGGATAGTTGGTACCTAAAGGTCACAGCAGCACTCCAGAATGGGAAACCGGTGGGACCAAAGTTTGAAGGCTATGAGTTGGAAGCTGATGGGTTGTTACGGTATCAAGGGAGGATGTATATTCCTAAGGAGGGAGATATTAGAGAGACTATCCTTAAAGAAGCCCACAGAGCAGTGTATTGTGCACACCCGGGTGTAAAGAAGATGTATGCAGACATGAAGCAACTCTTCTTTTGGGCAGGGATGAAAAGCGACGTGGTCAAATTCGTCGCTAGGTGCCTTGAGTGTCAGCAGGTAAAAGCTGATCATCACCACCCGGCAGGTCTGTTGCAGCCACACGACATACCTATGTCGAAGTGGGAGGTTATCTCCATGGACTTCGTGGTGGGATTGCCTCTTACCTCTCATAGGCATGATGCCATTATGGTCATCGTTGACAAACTAACCAAAACTGCTCACTTCATTCCAGTTAAGGAGACCTATGATGTCACAGATATAACACGTGTATTCATAAATGAAGTTGTCCGTCTCCATGGGTTTCCCAAGAAGATTATATCGGATAGAGATTCCAGGTTTACATCCAGGTTTTGGACGAGTTTGCAGTCAGCATTGGGTACTCAGTTGAACCTAAGCACTGCTTACCATCCAGAGACAGATGGACAAACAGAAAGAGTGAATCAGGTAATGGAGGACATGCTTAGAATGTATGTCATGGATCAACAAACTCATTGGGAAAAGCACTTACCTTTGGTAGAGTTTGCTTACAACAACAGTTACCATAGTTCAATTGGGATGCCTCCATATGAAGCTTTATATGGAAGGCCATGCAGGACCCCATTGAGTTGGGAAAGGTTAGAGGATCGAGTAATTATAGGACCTGAGTTGATTCAGGAGATGGAAGAACAGGTTGTTCAGATTAGGCAGCGGTTAAAGGAAGCACAGGATAGACAGAAGAGTTATGCCGATGCGCATAGGGTTGACCGAAGTTATAAGGTTGGTGATGCAGTGTTCGTCCGCATCAGGCCTAGCAAAAGTACCATCAGGTTTGGGAAAGGGACAAAGTTGTCGCCACGATTTATAGGACCCTTTGAAATTTTAGAGAAGGTTGGACCCGTCGCGTATCGTCTTGCGCTGCCACCCCATTTGCACAAAACTCATAATGTTTTTCATGTATCTGTTTTACGACATTATGTAGCTGATGAGTCACATAAAATAAATTGGAAGGAACTGCAGGTTTCGGACGAGGGAACCATCAGGGTCGAACCATTACTTATATTGGACCGCAGGGTTAAACAGTTGAGGCACCGTTTGGTGGACCAAGTTAAGGTCCAGTGGGACCGATATAGCCCAGGTTCTGCTACTTGGGAGGACGCAGAGACTATGCGTCGTGATTATCCCACGTTATTTTGATCATAACTTCGGGACGAAGTTTCCTGAAGGGTGGGTGTATGTAACACCCCGTTTTGACATTCTACTTGAACTACTATTATATGTTGTATTTGTTTGACTGTGAGACCTCGTCAGTTGACGACACTGTGGACATGGTTCTATTATTTTGCCGATATATATATATGTGTGTGTATGATGATAGTGTTAAGATCGATAGTCATGTTTAGATATGTATCATGTGTTAATTATGTCAAATATATGGAAATTTACTAAATGATGGGTACGTGGATACCGTTACAGTTATATGTTGAAATAATGAATGTTATGCCAGGTGCATGGCGAATGAATGAGTTTATTGTCGTTATGTTATGATGAAATATATGTGTGTACATATCGAGGATTTATGCACGATATTCTATATTGTATGTCGAGGACTGACTTACAGGTTGAAACGGCTAAGTGATAGCTGGATCCTACGAGGTGGGAGGGCCTCGGGGACATGGACACCGAAAGATAAAATGGTATGCGAGTGATGCATTATTTACTTTCGTATGGTTATTATGTTGATATTATGATGTATGTTATGACATGGGTAGGGTAGGGTTTCAGGAAACTCAACCGCCCAGATCGGTTATACGATGACAGACCGAGTACAAGTGCAACGCTGTTGTTATGTCGAGTAGACATAGTCCCTTGTTCCATTAGGGGGGTGGAGGCTTTACCCACCGTTTATCCCCGAAACCCAGAGTCATGGGAGGGCTGTGCTACGGCGCGCTCCCCAAGGTGTGTGATGATGACTGGTGGTTGCCTGCTGGGGAAGCTGGTCGATGTAGTCGACACTTCCGCTTACGGGTTCTAGCTGGAACCGGTCATGACTTGACATTCCAGGGTAGTCCAGCAGAGGACAGGATAGGATGTGGAAGTTAGTAATGATGTAGGTAGATAGGTGTAGTGTGAAGTAGGGGTGAAAACAAGATCTAACTGTAGGTATGTAAAACCCTTGTTTGAGTATGTGTCGTAACTCAGAAATGTATGAATTGTCGTAACTAATAAGACTTCAGTTAGTTAAAGGATTGTACCTTGCAAACTATGTTAAAACATGTGTCAGTAAATAATAAAGTTTCGTGATTATGATCGGTGTGCGTGAATTATTATTGTTAGTGTACTTACGCGAGGTATGTAAGCAGTAGCTACGCTTACATAACTCGCCTACATATTTATAAATTGTGTAAAATATTGTTGAATAATGATGTTAATTATTGTCGTTTCATAATTTACTATTGTTGATCAATGTTAATAATGTCGATTAAAGTTAGTAATGATGATTAAGGATAACAATGTAGATTAATGTTAATTACTGTCAATTAAGGTTAATAATGTTGATTAATGTTAATTATTGTACATTAATGATTAATTATTGCTGAGTAATAAACAGGTTACGGTTAAATTATGTAGTAAAATAATGCAACCTAGTTAGTAATGATTAATCGAATGCTAATGAGATGTTTAGTAAAACTAAGGGTTAAAATGGTTAAATGATTATTGTAATGTAAAATTTAGTAGTATTAATTTGATAAGTAAATATTAATTGCAAGGTTAGATAATTAATTAAGAAGTAGGGATAAGAATTAAGTTATAAACCATTAGTTTTATAAGGATCATGCTTAAGATTAATTAGAAAACGGGATTATTATTGGTAATTAATAAATTGAATTAGTGAATTTATAATTAAAGAGAATTTACATATTAAAAATATTAGAAACCATTAATTAAATGATTAGGTAATTATAATTAATGGTTTGATAATTACTGTTGATTAAATTAAATGGGGAAAAGCATGCAAGTTAAACTATATAATATGTATATAACATTTATTATTTATTAATTAAATGGTCAAATGTTGAATATGAATAAGGATATGTTAAAATTGTTATATTAAATAAATGATTAAATTTAATTGAATTAAAGGTTACGGTTGAGAAGTGACCCAACCAACACTTTTAATATTAAATTAATATCTAAAAAGTCCAAGTCCAAGTTGAGGGCTGAATGGGTTGGAGGAAATTTAATTTAGGGATAAGGGTAGTAATGGGAAGAGTCGGCAAATTTGGTATAAGATGGTGAAAGGGGGAAGGAGAAGGGGATCCTTTTCTACCATAGTTATTTTGGGAGGAAGTTTTTGGGAGAGCAGAGACAGAAATTTGAGAGCAGAGCTGAAAGGAGCTGAAAGGGGGTTTTGCTGGAGGTTTTTCTAAGGGGATATAACGGGTTGGCTTGTACTCGGTTTGGGCTCGGGGGTCCAAAGGGGTACCTTTGGAGCTGGGTGGTCGGCGAGACCTCGCCAGTTGGCAGGGTGGCAAAGCTGGTTCGGTTGGTTGAGTTTCAGAACTGTGGGGAAGGCTTGTGACTGCAGGGAAAAGCAAGGAGAAGCAGCAACGAGGACAGCAACAAAAAGAAAGGATCTGCAGCTATCTACAGGTATTTTTCAGCAGGTATGTTTTATTATTCTACCTTGTCAAATTCAGTTGTAAAAAGGTGGTTATATGCTGTAATTATAATATGCTACCCACATAAACAGAATTGGTAAATTTCGTGCTTATATGTTTGCTGCTGAGAATGGAAACCTGTAATTGATGTTAGAACAATAGCTGGAAAACACTTATATATATATTGAAACCGTAAATACTGTTTTTACAGCCAATAGGAAAAGCAGAAATCAGAAAACATAAATTTAAAACGAAACGTAAACAGTAGGAGACAGATTTTATTTGAGAGTTGGAAACAGACAAAGGACCCTGGTTGGGGTCTTACATATGGTATCAGAGCCTGGTTCCAAATCTGGAACCAGTGGGCTCATTACATTGAACAGTAAAAAAAAAAAAAATTTTACTAAAGGAAAAGGAAAATGACTCATTTGCAAGTAATTACTGCAAGTATTTACAATTGCTGAAGCTTTAAACCTGCAAAGCGAAAAGAAAATAGTTAGAAAATAACAAGGAAAAGAGTTATAAAAATAGATAAATATACAAATATATATATATTGAACTGCAATGAAAGAAAATATATATATATTGAACTCCAATGAAAAATATATATATATATATATACATAAGAGTGGTAATGTATTAAAATACGTAGGAAATTTTTTTTATATATACAAAACACAAAAAAAAAAAATTTAATTATATAATTCAAAAAAATATATTATAACTCAAAAAAAATATGCACACATAAAACAAATTTAAATACAATATAATTAAAAAAAAAAAAATAGAAAAAAAAATATATATAAAAAAAAAAAAATAATAAATAAAAGAATAAATAAAAATAATTTTTTTTTTTTTAGGGTTCGTGGCATGCAGCCCACGGGCGCAGGCCGCAGCCGGGGCGCAGCCCACCGGGCGCAGGCCACGGGCCGCAGCCCACGGGCCGCAGGCCACAGGCCGCAGCCCACCGGGCGCAGGCCACAGGCCGCAGCCCCGGGCCGCAGGCCACAGGCCGCAGCCCACCGGGCGCAGCCCACGGCCGCAGCCCAAGGGCGCAGCCCAAGGCCGCAGCCCCACGGGCGCAGCCCCACGGGCGCAGCCCAAGGGCGCAGCCCAAGGGCGCACCGCACCCACAGGCCAGGGCGCAGCCCACGACCCACAGGCGCGGGCGCAGCCCACGACCCACGGCCCGGCCAGCAGCCTGAGCAGCTCGCGGCCCCGGCCAGGGCAAGGCACAGAAGAAAAAAAAAAAAAACAGCTATACTGTGTTAAAACGAAAATTTTTACCTACGATTTGAAAAAAAAAAAGGGAACGTACAGGAACGGCGGCCATGGTAACCCAGCTTGCAGGAGCAGAGCTGCTACGGCCATGAACGGTCGACCTGTTAGA
Source organism: Larix kaempferi (assembly GCA_027924585.1). Taxonomy (NCBI): domain Eukaryota; kingdom Viridiplantae; phylum Streptophyta; class Pinopsida; order Pinales; family Pinaceae; genus Larix; species Larix kaempferi. The sequence continues at coordinate 3,877,677 of BSBM01000755.1, read as the reverse complement.
GGCAAGGGAAAATAATCAGGTATATAGAAATTCTGCAAAAGAAAGAAAAACAAAAAAATGAAGGGAAATAATACCATAATTAAACGTATGTAGATCTGAAAGAAAGAGACTCGCCATGGCTGGGTTGCTGAACTATGGCTGAGTTGCAGAACTCACTCGCCATGGGAGGTGCAGAGCAGAGCTCACGGGAGAAAAAAAAAATGATGGAGAAAAAAAATGAACCGTAACTAGGGTTTGAGGTCTTTTATAGAGGAGTTTTATATTATTTAATGCATGGCCTAGATAGCCTAAAGAGGCCGCGTGGTGTAGGGTTAGGTTACGTTAATATCCCCATTATTATTTTCGTTTATTGTAATTTTTTTGATATATATAAAATAAAATATATGGTGTTATTTGTTAATTTTTTATATATATATATAGGTTATATTATAATATTGATTTATTTTGATATATAAATAAATGTTTTGTAATATGTTGTTTTATAATAATTTATTATATAAATAAATACTAGATAAAATGAAAAAATAAATAATAATAATAAATAAATATATATATATATATATATATAAATAAAATAAATAATTTTTTATATATAGAGTAATGTCAATTAAATTATTAATTCCAATTACTAATTAAATAATGATTATTGTTAATTAATTAAGTTAAGATTAATTATTAATGTAATAAGTATAATGTATATTAATTATTTAAAATATACATTAAGATGAGTTAAGAGAAATATGGTCAAATATCATTATGAATTTAAATTGATTAGAATTAGTAATTGATTAATGTAATGTTAAATGCTAAATAGGATGTTACATTTAATGTTAAATAAAGATGATGGGGAATAGATATTTAATAATAAATTTAAATTCAATGCATAATCATTAGATAAATGGTAAGTTGGCATTATCGCTAATTACTTTATTTTTATTTTTCTTGAGATGTTCCTTGTCGAAACTTTGACATATAGTCGAAGGGGCAAGACGGATATGGAATCTCGAAAATGAAACACCGCGGAGACCAGCGTGACGAGCTGATCGCTAGGACACTGATTCTACCCCATGACCGAACGGTTGATAAACACGACTCTAGGCTTAAAACTTAGGTTAATAATGTTATTATTAAATTACAAATTATTAAGGGAAAACGAGACAATAAACCTTAATGTAATATCTTGAAGAGTTGATGGAGACTCGATGAGGATTGTGTAGAATCCAATACCTAAACCTACGTGGAACTATCGTAGTATGTCTAGTACCGGGTGGCCTCAAGATGGCCTGATCGAAACGTACTGAACTATAGCTCTTAAAGTAAAACACTCGTAAAATTAGTCATGACGCACTTTTGAATTAATTGTTGAGATTGATAGTAAATTAGTCATGATATCATTGTGTGCTAATTATCCTATTATTCCATGAGCAGGAATAATCATGGTAAGAACTCGAGCGGGTCGGGGGCGAGGTCAGGCTACGGCATTACCTGAGCCGAATGTGCCCGCACAATCGCCAGAGACCATTCTTATACTGCGCTCGTTGGAAGCCATAAACGAAACACTCAGGGGACTAGCACAGAGAGGAAGTACTACCTCGGAGGTAGAGGTGGAGGCCCCTCCACTAAGGGAGGAAGTTCCTGTGGTAGAAGCGAATACGGTACCAAGAACTCCGCATCAGGATATCAAGAGGGAGCTTCAGAAGATAAGGCTTCCAGAATTTTCAGGGGGTCGATCAGGAATACGAGCGGAGTCGTGGTTGGAAGAGATGACCAGGTGCTTGACCTTGCAGGAGTACACCTCCACGTCCAAGTCCAAACTGGCCATATTTCAGCTAAAGGGGGCCGCTTTGAACTGGTGGGGAAACCAAGAAAGGCAGCTACACCTTACACCAGACACGGTTCCATGGGAACTGTTTGTGGAAAAATTCAAGGGGAAGTACCTACCCGCATCCTACCAGGAAGAACAGGCAGGGGCTCTTCATGCCTTAGTACAAAGGCATCTATCAGTGGAGGAGTATGAAGAGAGGTTCATGGAGTTAGTGAAGTATGTCCCTTACTTGGACAATGACGAACGCCAGGTTGAGCGCTTCGTGTATGGGCTCAATGCCAAGATCAGGGCTCAGGTACGGATGTGGAAACCAACTTCGGTCGCCGAAGCAGTAGATTGTGCTCGTTACACTGAGGAGATGTTGGGTGCAAAGCCCATCAGGTCCTACAACTCTCAGCAGTCAGGATTTGTGGGGAAGGCCCCTCGAAGCTACCCTCGGGGAGGATATGCGAGGCCACCTCCCTACGGGAACAGGAGCACACCAAGAGTCGCAGCGGTTGACAGATCAGTGGAAACTAGGGCGGTGCCCCAGTCGGCCACAGGGACTCACCAGGGTGTGAGGAATTTCCGAGGAACAGCCGGTAGAGGAAGGGGTCCTAGGGGGAGGAACCCCTCTCAGAGGTCTGAGCAGGTTATCTCGCCCGCTCCATTACAGGTTGCTTGTTGGGGATGTGGGGGTCCACATTACCAGCGTGACTGTCCCGAATTACGATCCGGTACAGTGCAGCGAGAAGGAAAAGCTCCAATGGGGAGTGGGGGTAGTAGGCATCAGATCTCGGCTGCAGTAAACAACCATCAAGCAGAGCACCAATCCACTGTGGTCGAATCATCAGGTACGGTCAATAATGTCAAGCTTAGAATATTGTTTGATCCTGGTGCTACTGATAGTTTCATTTCTCCATATGCATTAGACAAATGTGGGTTGGCAGCCTACGAGCATGATGATTTCAGCTTAGTCGAAATGGCTTCAGGGGTAAAGCAAGCAGTAGGACCTAGTGTCGATAAGTGTGTAGTGGATCTCGGGGTGTGTGTTACACAAGTCAAAGTGTACGTCACCACCCTCGGAACTTATGATCTCATCATAGGTATGAATTGGCTTGAGGAACATCGAGCTTTCTTGGACTGTTATGGGAAGAAAGTTCTTTGCATTAATGACAACGGAGAGGCCATCAAGATCCAGGGTATCAAACGGAAGGTGTCCCTACGTTTCATATCAACGATGAACGTAAAGCGATGTATGCGACAAGGATGCCAATTGTACATTGTTGAAGCGGTAAACAGTGAGAAGGGACCCTCCTTTGATGACTATCCAGTGTTAGCTGAGTTCAGTGATGTATTCCCAAAGGAATTACCTGGGTTACCTCCTAAAAGGGAACTTGATTTTACCATTGAGGTAAAACCCGGTTCAGAGCCAACATCAAAGACACCTTATAGGATGACGGCCCCTGAACTTTGTGAGTTGCAAATGCAGTTGAAGGAACTGCTAGATCTAGGGTTCATCAGACCAAGTATTTCACCATGGGGTGCGCCAGTAATCTTTGTGAAGAAGAAGGATGGTTCCTTGCGTCTTTGCATTGATTACCGAGATTTGAATAGAGCCACCGTGAAGAATAGGTACCCGATACCTCGAATTGATGACCTCTTTGATCAAATGAAAGGGGCGACAGTCTTCTCAAAGATCGACTTACGATCAGGTTACCACCAGCTACGGATTAAGGAAGATGATATACCTAAGACTGCTTTTCGAACAAGGTTTGGGCACTATGAGTTTGTGGTGGTACCCTTCGGGTTGACCAATGCCCCAGCCGTATTCATGAGTCTCATGAATAGCGTGTTCCGAAAATACTTAGATCAATTTGTGCAAGTCTTCTTGGACGACATCCTCATCTACTCCAAGAATGAGCAGGAGCACGAGGAACACTTGCGAATAGTGTTGTCATGCTTAAGGGAGCATCAGTTGTATGGTAAGTTGTCCAAATGTTCGTTCTATCAGAAAGAGATCCATTACCTAGGGCATATAATTTCCGGTGAGGGAATTTCTGTGGACCCTGAAAAGGTGAAGGCCATAATGGATTGGCCCGTGCCAATGAATGCGCATGAAGTAAGGAGCTTCATGGGGTTAGCTGGGTATTATAGAAGGTTTGTTGAGGGCTTCTCAAAAATCGCAAAACCCATAACTACCCTACAACGTAAGGGCACTAGGTACGAATGGACAGATGAATGTGATGCCGCATTCGCCGAGCTGAAAAGACTATTGACGAGTGCACCAATTCTACGGGTTCCGGATATGGAGAAGGAATTCACAGTTTGCACCGATGCTTCAAGGCAAGGTTTGGGTGCAGTGTTGATGCAGGAAGGTGGGGTAATAGCTTATGCGTCGAGAAAGCTAAAAACACATGAGGAGAATTACCCTACTCATGACCTAGAGTTAGCTGCAGTGATGTTAGCTTTGAAGCTTTGGAGACATTACCTTGTTGGACGAAGCTTTGAACTCAAGTCTGATCACCAAAGCTTAAGGTATATCTTCACTCAGAGAGACCTAAATGCTAGGCAAAGGCGATGGAGTGAATTCATGAGCGAGTATGATTTTGGGATTTCCTACATCAAGGGGAAGGAGAATGTGGTAGCAGATGCCTTAAGCAGAAAACCAAGACTTTTCTCTCTTATACCTTTGAAGGTGGATTTGAGGGAAAGAATCTTAGGGCAGCTACTCGGGGATAGTTGGTACCTAAAGGTCACAGCAGCACTCCAGAATGGGAAACCGGTGGGACCAAAGTTTGAAGGCTATGAGTTGGAAGCTGATGGGTTGTTACGGTATCAAGGGAGGATGTATATTCCTAAGGAGGGAGATATTAGAGAGACTATCCTTAAAGAAGCCCACAGAGCAGTGTATTGTGCACACCCGGGTGTAAAGAAGATGTATGCAGACATGAAGCAACTCTTCTTTTGGGCAGGGATGAAAAGCGACGTGGTCAAATTCGTCGCTAGGTGCCTTGAGTGTCAGCAGGTAAAAGCTGATCATCACCACCCGGCAGGTCTGTTGCAGCCACACGACATACCTATGTCGAAGTGGGAGGTTATCTCCATGGACTTCGTGGTGGGATTGCCTCTTACCTCTCATAGGCATGATGCCATTATGGTCATCGTTGACAAACTAACCAAAACTGCTCACTTCATTCCAGTTAAGGAGACCTATGATGTCACAGATATAACACGTGTATTCATAAATGAAGTTGTCCGTCTCCATGGGTTTCCCAAGAAGATTATATCGGATAGAGATTCCAGGTTTACATCCAGGTTTTGGACGAGTTTGCAGTCAGCATTGGGTACTCAGTTGAACCTAAGCACTGCTTACCATCCAGAGACAGATGGACAAACAGAAAGAGTGAATCAGGTAATGGAGGACATGCTTAGAATGTATGTCATGGATCAACAAACTCATTGGGAAAAGCACTTACCTTTGGTAGAGTTTGCTTACAACAACAGTTACCATAGTTCAATTGGGATGCCTCCATATGAAGCTTTATATGGAAGGCCATGCAGGACCCCATTGAGTTGGGAAAGGTTAGAGGATCGAGTAATTATAGGACCTGAGTTGATTCAGGAGATGGAAGAACAGGTTGTTCAGATTAGGCAGCGGTTAAAGGAAGCACAGGATAGACAGAAGAGTTATGCCGATGCGCATAGGGTTGACCGAAGTTATAAGGTTGGTGATGCAGTGTTCGTCCGCATCAGGCCTAGCAAAAGTACCATCAGGTTTGGGAAAGGGACAAAGTTGTCGCCACGATTTATAGGACCCTTTGAAATTTTAGAGAAGGTTGGACCCGTCGCGTATCGTCTTGCGCTGCCACCCCATTTGCACAAAACTCATAATGTTTTTCATGTATCTGTTTTACGACATTATGTAGCTGATGAGTCACATAAAATAAATTGGAAGGAACTGCAGGTTTCGGACGAGGGAACCATCAGGGTCGAACCATTACTTATATTGGACCGCAGGGTTAAACAGTTGAGGCACCGTTTGGTGGACCAAGTTAAGGTCCAGTGGGACCGATATAGCCCAGGTTCTGCTACTTGGGAGGACGCAGAGACTATGCGTCGTGATTATCCCACGTTATTTTGATCATAACTTCGGGACGAAGTTTCCTGAAGGGTGGGTGTATGTAACACCCCGTTTTGACATTCTACTTGAACTACTATTATATGTTGTATTTGTTTGACTGTGAGACCTCGTCAGTTGACGACACTGTGGACATGGTTCTATTATTTTGCCGATATATATATATGTGTGTGTATGATGATAGTGTTAAGATCGATAGTCATGTTTAGATATGTATCATGTGTTAATTATGTCAAATATATGGAAATTTACTAAATGATGGGTACGTGGATACCGTTACAGTTATATGTTGAAATAATGAATGTTATGCCAGGTGCATGGCGAATGAATGAGTTTATTGTCGTTATGTTATGATGAAATATATGTGTGTACATATCGAGGATTTATGCACGATATTCTATATTGTATGTCGAGGACTGACTTACAGGTTGAAACGGCTAAGTGATAGCTGGATCCTACGAGGTGGGAGGGCCTCGGGGACATGGACACCGAAAGATAAAATGGTATGCGAGTGATGCATTATTTACTTTCGTATGGTTATTATGTTGATATTATGATGTATGTTATGACATGGGTAGGGTAGGGTTTCAGGAAACTCAACCGCCCAGATCGGTTATACGATGACAGACCGAGTACAAGTGCAACGCTGTTGTTATGTCGAGTAGACATAGTCCCTTGTTCCATTAGGGGGGTGGAGGCTTTACCCACCGTTTATCCCCGAAACCCAGAGTCATGGGAGGGCTGTGCTACGGCGCGCTCCCCAAGGTGTGTGATGATGACTGGTGGTTGCCTGCTGGGGAAGCTGGTCGATGTAGTCGACACTTCCGCTTACGGGTTCTAGCTGGAACCGGTCATGACTTGACATTCCAGGGTAGTCCAGCAGAGGACAGGATAGGATGTGGAAGTTAGTAATGATGTAGGTAGATAGGTGTAGTGTGAAGTAGGGGTGAAAACAAGATCTAACTGTAGGTATGTAAAACCCTTGTTTGAGTATGTGTCGTAACTCAGAAATGTATGAATTGTCGTAACTAATAAGACTTCAGTTAGTTAAAGGATTGTACCTTGCAAACTATGTTAAAACATGTGTCAGTAAATAATAAAGTTTCGTGATTATGATCGGTGTGCGTGAATTATTATTGTTAGTGTACTTACGCGAGGTATGTAAGCAGTAGCTACGCTTACATAACTCGCCTACATATTTATAAATTGTGTAAAATATTGTTGAATAATGATGTTAATTATTGTCGTTTCATAATTTACTATTGTTGATCAATGTTAATAATGTCGATTAAAGTTAGTAATGATGATTAAGGATAACAATGTAGATTAATGTTAATTACTGTCAATTAAGGTTAATAATGTTGATTAATGTTAATTATTGTACATTAATGATTAATTATTGCTGAGTAATAAACAGGTTACGGTTAAATTATGTAGTAAAATAATGCAACCTAGTTAGTAATGATTAATCGAATGCTAATGAGATGTTTAGTAAAACTAAGGGTTAAAATGGTTAAATGATTATTGTAATGTAAAATTTAGTAGTATTAATTTGATAAGTAAATATTAATTGCAAGGTTAGATAATTAATTAAGAAGTAGGGATAAGAATTAAGTTATAAACCATTAGTTTTATAAGGATCATGCTTAAGATTAATTAGAAAACGGGATTATTATTGGTAATTAATAAATTGAATTAGTGAATTTATAATTAAAGAGAATTTACATATTAAAAATATTAGAAACCATTAATTAAATGATTAGGTAATTATAATTAATGGTTTGATAATTACTGTTGATTAAATTAAATGGGGAAAAGCATGCAAGTTAAACTATATAATATGTATATAACATTTATTATTTATTAATTAAATGGTCAAATGTTGAATATGAATAAGGATATGTTAAAATTGTTATATTAAATAAATGATTAAATTTAATTGAATTAAAGGTTACGGTTGAGAAGTGACCCAACCAACACTTTTAATATTAAATTAATATCTAAAAAGTCCAAGTCCAAGTTGAGGGCTGAATGGGTTGGAGGAAATTTAATTTAGGGATAAGGGTAGTAATGGGAAGAGTCGGCAAATTTGGTATAAGATGGTGAAAGGGGGAAGGAGAAGGGGATCCTTTTCTACCATAGTTATTTTGGGAGGAAGTTTTTGGGAGAGCAGAGACAGAAATTTGAGAGCAGAGCTGAAAGGAGCTGAAAGGGGGTTTTGCTGGAGGTTTTTCTAAGGGGATATAACGGGTTGGCTTGTACTCGGTTTGGGCTTGGGGGTCCAAAGGGGTACCTTTGGAGCTGGGTGGTCGGCGAGACCTCGCCAGTTGGCAGGGTGGCAAAGCTGGTTCGGTTGGTTGAGTTTCAGAACTGTGGGGAAGGCTTGTGACTGCAGGGAAAAGCAAGGAGAAGCAGCAACGAGGACAGCAACAAAAAGAAAGGATCTGCAGCTATCTACAGGTATTTTTCAGCAGGTATGTTTTATTATTCTACCTTGTCAAATTCAGTTGTAAAAAGGTGGTTATATGCTGTAATTATAATATGCTACCCACATAAACAGAATTGGTAAATTTCGTGCTTATATGTTTGCTGCTGAGAATGGAAACCTGTAATTGATGTTAGAACAATAGCTGGAAAACACTTATATATATATTGAAACCGTAAATACTGTTTTTACAGCCAATAGGAAAAGCAGAAATCAGAAAACATAAATTTAAAACGAAACGTAAACAGTAGGAGACAGATTTTATTTGAGAGTTGGAAACAGACAAAGGACCCTGGTTGGGGTCTTACACACCTAGTGTGAGATCCTCCACTACCTGTCTTTGCTTGGCCTTCAAGACATCAATCTCTGAAGAGATAGAGCTCATCATTTCTGTTTTAAAATTTTCAAGAAGATTTCCTATCTCCGCACGTGTAGCTCCCCCATTGGACGACTTCTGAGTTCTGTCGAAGACATCACGTTCCAGCTTATCTCATTTATTCTGCTTGTTATGCCTAGAAGATCCCCTGGAGTATCTCTTACATAATTCCACAATTGTCTCAAAAGGTTCTTTAGATATATCTCCCTTTCCTAGCAAATTTAACATGTCTAAACAATCGTCCCTGATCCCTCGAAGCAGGATTATCTTGAGCACATCTAGTCCCATGTTTGTCTGCCCAGCTCTCTGCACATTGTACAGCAGCCTCTCTACAAAATCCTCCAAACTTTCACCCTCCTTCTGTGCCATCTTGAATAACTCCTCTCTTTTGTCTCTGGTGTTGCAATATTCTTGATATTTTTCCAGGAACACTTGCTTCATCTTATTCCAATTAGCAACAGTTCCTCCCCCAAGGCTCATGAACCATCGTAATGCATTGTCCTTCAGGGTGGCAGGAAAAAGCTTCAGCTTTTGGGCATCTGTGACATAATCATAGCTGCAACAGAGGATATCAAATTCAAAAAGGAATTCGTCTGGATCTTCTGCCACCCTGCCATGGAAGCGAGGCAACACCGACGGTGAGATGTTTTTCATAGGAGCTGTCCCTTCTAGCTGCTGTATTGGGAATTGCAATGTAGCCATAGTTTCTTCTGGCAGGGAATCATTTTCATGATGGTATTGTACCACTGCTTCTTCCTCTTCGTTCTCATGTCTGTTATTCATCTTTTCTTCTGTATCCTCTTCTTCGTTCGTTCCTGCGTTCCTTACCTCAGTTGTAACAGCTGCGTATTCTTCAGTTGTAACAGCTGCGTATTCTTCAGTTGTAACAACTGCGTATTCTTCAGGTGTAGTAGCTGCGTATTCTTCAGTTATAACAGCTGCATACTTTTCAATTGTAACAGCTGAATCAGCCGTTCCTTCTTTAGCAGGGGTATATGCAGGAATCACGGCTGCTCCTGTATCTTCCACTGTGGATCCTGATGCTGGTGCTCCAGGATCAGCAGGGCCTCTTCTAATAGGAGTCTCTCGTTGACGAGCTCTGACAGCTGAATCAGTTCTGTCAACAAGGTCATCGATGAATGTTCTTCTACCCAGCGGTGGACCTCGACCACGACCCGAACCACCTGCACTGTTAGTAATTTGTGGGGTTTTGGGGGTTGGGAGGTGATCGCGTTTTACCCTCCTCTTATTCATGCGAAGCAGATCATTTCAAAAACAAACAACAAGACTGTCTAAAAGCGATTATCAGATGCAACTAATGACTAGTGTTTAATTTTTATCCTTCCCCGGCAACGGCGCCAAAATGTCTAGCACTCTATATGCAGATAATTTACTACCAAACACATAGAGCATATGAAATTTATTGTCAACCCGAGAAAGTCTTTTTATTTCAAAGGATAAGTGCACAATATATGCTTAAACACAAAACCATTAGAAGTGAATACTTTTATCTTCTATCATCCATGTTCATCCCAAGAATCTATGCAATCCCAATTGCCTACTAACTGCTATACTACAATTCTTTTCTATTACGCATCAATAAGAAATGGTATCAGATCTAATCAACAATTGCAAAAGGAAATCTCATTCGCATTCTAAAACAATCACTTGTCTGATCTAATCAATCTGGGAATCATAAAGCATAAACTGAACATTACTCTAGAATTTCAATTGAAAAAGATTGAAGCACTGTTCTAAGAAATTGAATTGCAGAATGGAAATCAATCAACACAAAACAGGAAAGCTAAATTGTAAGAACTCCTGGGATCACGTCTCAGCTGTAAGATGAACACGGCAGTGTGAACAGAAATTGAAATGCATAAAGCAACCCTGACTCAGTCGACTGTTATTCTACACTATTCACCAATCTCACAGAAATGTAATCTTTTACTGAGAAACCCACACAATAAATATTGCTGCTGCGTAAAAAGCATCACACAACAAGAAAGATAAAATCCTATTTTAACTCAGCAATCTCTGTGGAAGACGGGCCCAGTCTTCACACAGAGACGCTGGTTGAACAACACCCTCTTTAGCTCAGAAGTAACCCCTTATATTAACAGAAGAATGAGTACACAGTTTTGCTCGGCTGCTAATACAAAATGAATTAATTGTTTGCTGTTCCACCCCTGAGTCGAGGCAACTCACCCTATTTATACATACAAATCGTAACATCTAATTCCATAATTGGGCAGCCATGAAGATCTCTGATCTTCAGGCGCCCTAAATAATCTAGCTGTTACAATGCGTGGCAGAACAGAAATATCCAAATATGAGAGAGTTATTAATTGCCCCAAGAGTGGCGGTCCTTCCAGCTCACAGCTAGACTCGAGCAGCAACATACTTAAGATAGCAAATTCTGTTACAGCTGCCCTATCACGACTGTGCCTTGATTGATGATTCGAGCCCCAATGAACCTTCTACAAGGAGCGAACATCCCTTTCTTTATGACTTGTTCATCCCCGATCTTCCTGCAATCTATTTGTCTCAACTACCTTCATAAATCGCAACATGTTAGCACAATTTGAGAGATGCACAGCTTTAATTATCACAATCATAAGCATTAATAAAATAAAACAATGATCAGCCATACCTTGGTAATTTGGGGGATAAGGTAAGAACAATAGGTTTGATTGCCATGATAAATAGTGTAGGACAGGGACAGGAAAGATGAATAATGATGACTAAAAAGGGCCAATTCTGGGCTCAACAGAAAGGAACCACCGAATCCATTCATTGAGCTCCTCTTTGTTTTGAAAATAATTTAATATTCTCTACTGAACAGGGCCAACCACGTGAAGGTGGAATCTTTTATGGCCCCTCCCCCCCTCACATCACTCTCAATTCCCCATACCCAATGCATGTACTTGAAAAACAAAATTACGTGCAAACATGCAGATTTCATCATAAAATAACATCTACCATTCATTCAATAAAAGATAACATTCATTAAACCATTCATTCATTTAGTAGGAAAAAAATCATCCATGGAATTATATTATCAAAAATAATTACACAATATTTCTTCAGTCACTTCTTTCTATTTTTTTTTCTCTTTAAAAAATCAACAAGAAGCTCATCTTCTGGAACTTGTTGTTCAGTTCTCGGTGCTTCATCAACTTGCCATGATTTCTGCCTAGTAGAGTACTCGCGACGTGGATTATGCGGCAAGAGGTCTGGATTTGCTACAATAATGTGAAAATGTTACATTGATATATTCTGTTATTATAATGACAAGTATTTCATTTAAAAAAAACATTACAAATGTGTTTTCTTACCTGTTGTGGCCACATCATGTTCTTCATATTCCTATCTAGGCTCAACCTGTACAGTGTGACCCTCTACATGCTCTGCAGTTGAAACATGGAGAAGTACAATTAATGTTCACCATCTGCAATGCTATATATAAAATTGTAGCATATGAATAAATTCATTACCAGGATTCGAAGCATGATCTTCGATTGGTTGTTTCCCATCCTCGACATTAAGAGGATTATTGCTTTCCTGCTCAAAACAGAGTCAATATTTTATGTCAATTATTTATAACGAATAGATTGCACAAGTAATAAATTTTCATTAAACTATATAGATTTTATATACGTGTGCACGAGATGGATCACCAGAAGACTATGTTTTCCTAGACAAGCTTTTTCGGCGTTCAACAACAACTCCAAAGCCGTGCTGGAAGACAAGCTTCAAGTATTCCTTAGTGGGAACTTCTTTGAATCGGTCGGCCTGCATATTTGCATAACGCCATTAATTTTCCTTTTGCGGTGCAATAAAACGAAAATAATTTGCAATTTATTATTTGGTTTACACAATGTATTTGACTTCTCTGTCCAATAGCTTAAGTGTTGACATAGTCATTGAGATATGTAATTGGTTGGTGGCCAAAAGACCATCAACTATGTTGTTGTTCTCTATAAGGGATCCAACTATGTAGAGAAGTATGCCATGTATAATGGAAAATTTAGATAGGCTCATCACCAGTCAATGAGTACATCACGGAGGGTCTATTCGACATGGCATTCCCAACTCTTTTCCAAAATGGGGATGCACTACCTTGCCAACCACATATCAAGAAAATTCAACTTGATAGCTATGCAGTACACTTAATGAGATACCATGACACCAAATTTGATAGTTATCCCCGCTTCAGATACTACTTGTAGAATTTTATTATGCACCATCGGAGTTAAGCAACAACTAATTTCTTTGTGAAGCAGAGCCAAGGGAATTACACACCAACCACAAATTGAGGAGTGGAGTGCACATCTACATGAAATTCCTACAAACAACCTCTCGAAACATGTTAAGGGATTTAGAGTGAACCTACGTGGGACCAGAGCATTCTGGATACTGCTTGAGATGACAAATATTATCACACAGTTGCAATTCCCTACATTTTTCTTCACTCTCAGTGCAACAAACAAAAAATGTCCATATATGCATACAATTATGCAAGAGGATAGCCCTTCTGACCTGGAATCCCGTCAGCAATGGCGTAATCGTAACATCATTGATAGGTCCCAGTGACTGTGGTTGCATACATCAATAAAATATTTTCAATCTTCTATGAGGAGATGCTTAAGAAAACATACACACAATAGATTACTAATATAGGTATACATTATATCCTACTTGCACGTGTGTCTACAAAACCTTTACATATTTTTCATTTGTTCTAATCCTCTAACATTCCTTTTATAGGTATGAATGGAAACATCATGGCTTTGCACATATACATGGTTTCATGTGGCTTGATGGATCTCCTAACATAGAAACATTAAACTGGTAAGACCCAGATCAAATCAATGTTGCAAAGTGTTTCTTTGATAAGTATGTTACAACATGGCATCTAAGAGAAAATCATGACACACATATTCATATGCAGATCAATCCATTGAGGATGACCCTTTCTTGCTAGATAGAATAGATATACTTCCATCCAACCCACTTCAGGACTATGAATAACTCTTAAACCGAGTACAAAGACATACAAAGTGCACTAAAATTTCATTTCTACATAGAAAAGGGACTACACTTCAATGCATATATAAATTTCTTAGAATGTACAACATGACTCATCACTCTACATTGATGAAAAGGGTCAAAAAACATATCATCCACCATGCAATGATGCTCGTATGAACATCCATAATCCTAGCATACTTCAAACATGGAAAGCAAATTTTGATTGCCAACCAATGCTCTCTTGTTATGTTTCCTTGAAATACATAGCCAAATATGCTTCCAAATTAGAGGGAACATCAAAGACCTAGCATCATATGCTAATTAGAATCATAGCTACATCATGTCCATAGGACCTAACCTCATATGCCTACTGTCATTTGCACTGAAAAGTAATTGTTGACCGAGACATCAGTGCTAAAGAAACTTACCATATGTTGCAAAAATTGCCCCTTGTCACATGCAATCGGTCCTTCACCAAACTAAATATTGGTCGCTCAATATTCCATCACGTAACTCCAGACTCGGTCGATTGCTTATATAGCTTAAGTTTCATAGATTCCTACTTGCAACGCCCTCCAAATTTGGACCCTTTATATCTTATAGAGATTGCACAAGAATGGTCATATAACCAGGGATGAAAAACTGAAAAGTGGAAGAAGAGAACTGTCCCTGCAATTTTCCATGTCTAGCCACACTTTACTTCAATTCTAGTAAAAGGTTCCAATTCCTTTCTTGAATTATGATGAAGTGAGATGCTTTTATATAAGCTCTTTCATTCCTTCACCAAAGACATGGACCTTACAAAACACAACATTCTGTCAAACTTGGAGTGCATACAAAATACCTAATGTGCATGGCATGTTGATTGCATCCATGCACCCACTCTTGGTGAGACAATATCTGAGATGAGGATACCAATCATAACATACATCCCAACATGAAGATGAATGAATGGAAAGTTTTGTAAATATTAGTCCCTATGGGAAATATCCATATTAATGAGCTTGACTCATGCTTGTCCTTCGATATTTGACACGAACCATACATGGAATCGTCCAAAAGTATCAACATATACATTGGAGACTGCTCTAATCAGGACTAGTAAATGGTGGACTTGAGTGGTCATGAAGATTGTATACACACCTGGATATAGCCCTCCTAAGTTTCAAGCCTATGTTGTCATGGCATTTGATAAATACATTGGCCCTCCATGGACCAATCTCAACCAAAGCGCATACCAATTCCACCCATAGATTGAAGTAACAAGAAAAAAATTCCCCTCAAGAAGGATTGGGCATTGACTATCCATAAATCCCAAGGATTGTCATTAAAAAGGTCAACCATTGACATTAGTAACATTGAACGTCAAGGCTTGACCTTCAAGGCAATGTCACACACTACAACATTAGAAGGAATGTGAATTGCACCATCGTTCTCCTTCGAACGCTATGCAATGATGAATGACACTTCATATGTCACACTTTGAAAAAAGGAAGAGGAACTCCTTCATTCTCTATCCCTTACACACTTAAAATTTCAACCTTCAATACCTGCACTCTTTCTACCAAATGAAAATACCAATGTTGATTGCCAATATAATTAGAGTCAAAATTGATAACTACCTAGCCCTTTATTGTTTTACTTGCATATGTATACTTTCTCATATGACAAATTAATGTATATTTCATTTTACTTTACATCGATTACATGGGTTTCTATTTATTGCTTATTAGTACTTATGCTAGAGTTTTCCTTTAAATTTCATCGAGTGCTATGCCCTTCATTGATTCACTAGACTTGCTTTCAACACATAAACTTATATTATCTACATACACACAACTTTCTCTCATTTTTGCAACATATCGAAGTTCTCTTCGTCATTTCATTTCTCCCACTTAGGGGTATGCTTCCAACAACTTCAGTTTGCCTTTGTGAAGATGCCAACTCTAACCTAGTATCGGGGAAATCAAATGTGAACTGCTCAATGACCATTGAAGAGTCTAAAACTTCTTCATGTGTATTGAAATTAACTAACATCTGGATTTCCCCTATGCTAGAGAGTTATCCTCTACTTCTAGAAGATTCTAGATTTCTCCATAGTATGTCCACCTTTAGAGCTACTTGTTTTCTATCTGGAGGCTTCTAGTCTTTGGCTGCAATTTGAGCAATCACTAACTTCACATCATTCAAGATATTGATACTGTTCCAATATCATGAACTCATCTCTTGTATGGTACATGCAATCTCCCACAAACTATCTTTATATTTAGGTCGATTATATGGCATGTGCAATCATAAAAATACAACCCATATTCAAGTTGATATATATGGTATGTGCAGTCAAAGAAATAATTTGTAATACCCCATTTTGACCCTTAACATATATTAGCTTTTAATGTAAATAATGTATACATGTGATGTATGTTTTCTTAGCGTGGAGCTCAAGGCCAAGGCCCCGCTAGTGAAAGCTCGAATTTTATTTAAAAGACAAGTATTAGATATTATGTTACCCATGTGCTATTTAGCCATGGAACATTGTAAAAATGATGTAAATAAACATCATGCAATAAAATATCAAAACTAGCTATGGAAGCAACTAATGAGAAGGGGCCATCTGTATCCACTAGGGAGTGGTGAGGGGGATGTGAGATTGAACCATAGGTTGCCAAATGTCACCTTGAGAACCCATTTGACTTTCCTTGTTGGCATTTAATTCTGTGTAAGAAAGTTGTTGAAGAAATCAATCCATGGCTTCAATGGAGCATGGGTAGGCCAGAAATTCGTATGGTAGGGCATGGGCTCTGTTTCCTTGACCCACAAGTCACTCCACCTCATGGGAATGGGTCCTTCCTCATCCCCATTCCATGATTGAGCAACCCAGCATCAATTTTCATCCATTACGAATTCCCAGCAGTGAGCAAAACCCGAAATCGCAACTTTGCAAGAACCCACGTTTTGAAGTGCCAAAAACGCCTAGAATTGGTATTTGACAGTGAAATCGAATGGGGGATCCATAGATATGAACCTTGGGGCAAAATTGAGAGTATTAGATACCCCGAAAGCCATTGGAAAACCCATTGTTTATAGCCCAGAAACCCAGTGACGGGATTGAGTTATTTGTTGACAGAATTGTGAGAAATCCAAGTGTGAATGTTTGAACAGAGGATTGGATTGCTTGAATTTAGCCTGAGATGTCTGTAGCTCGGTGGTTGAGCTCACTGGCTTAGCACCCTCCTCCTCTTCTTATTGCATGCTTGATAAACCCAACTGTGTGTTGGCTTAGCATGACTGTTTGAGTGAAACCATGGCTGTAAGTGAGCCTGTTTAGTTCCTCCTTAGTGGATACACAACCCAGCTCGGGGGTGATCTCTCAGCTGAAAGAATATAGGTTGTACATAGATCTATGGTTGGGTGGAACGTTGCTCTCACATAGCCAGTTATTTGGACAGCTTCATCTTCAAGATAAGTATTCTTTGTGGTTTAATTTATATGCATTATGTGTTCTGCAATGTGTTACTTCTGAATGTTAATTGTCATGTTAATGGAATTGATATGAAGTTTGTGCATAGTATGAGAAGATGATTGATTCTCTGCATATTGAATCACCTTCTGTTTGTGATAGATGTGTTGATGCATTATTGTTTGTGTGTGTGCAAATGTGTTTTAATTTCGCTGTGTTTATATTGAGTTTGAATTTGCACACAAAAGTTTTTAATTGTTATGAATTTATGAGTAATGTTTGGGGCTGAGTTTACCAAATAAGCCCGATATGCTGGTCATGTTTCCTTCCTTGCATCGGATTAATGACAGAATTCGACCATGATAAACTTTCTATAATGAGAATATCGTTCCCATGCATGTGAAGAAGCTATCCCATGGATATCACAAGGTGTACTACTATTGTTGTTTTGATCGATTGTTGAAGGGAACCCTCCCAAGCTGGAGGCGACGTGAAGGTAGAAGGAAGCGAGCCCGTTGCATATATTAAAGAAAGAGGGCGCATCAGCAGCCCGCGTTGATGAATTCGCCACGCTAAAGAAAGAAAAAAAAGACTTGGCCAGATGATTTATTACTATGCAAGCAACAAGGTGTAGGTCGGTTGGTTAATACAGAAAGACCCGATATTAACTTGCAATCTAAACATTAATGTCAATCTCTAGCATTCAATGAAAGCCAACGCAACATTGGACATTGACTATCCATAATTCCCAAGGATTGACATTAACAAGGTCAACTATTGACATTGGTAACATTGAACATCAAGGCTTGACCTTCACGACAATGTCACATACTACAACATTAGAAGGAATGTGAACTCCATTGTCATTCTCCTTCAACCGCCATGCAAAGATTAAAGACACTTCATATGTCACACTTCACAAAAACGAAGAGGCGCGCCTTCAGTCTTTGTCCCTTTCACACTTAAAATTGCATCCCTCAATCCCTGCACTCACCGTACCAAATGAAAATAACAATGTTGCTTGCCAATATAATTAGAGTCAAGTTTGATAACTCAAATTATATTACATATACATACTTCAATTTTATGATAAATTAATGAACATTTCATTTTACATTGATTACATTGGTTTATATTTATTGCTTATTAGTATTTGTACTATAATTTCCATAGATTCATTGTACTCACTTTCAACACATAAACTTACATTATCTACATACACACAACTTTCTTTTAGAAGTTTGATTTCCCTCTTTTCTAGATATGCTAGTTTATATGGTGGAATATAAACACGCCCCCAACCGGGGGAATCCGACCGAACAATTGTTTCTAAAATGGCGATTTCAAGTTTTCTATTTGCAATTTCAAGGATCTCTATCGATTTAAAATTGGTCATTTAACGTAGAACGATGAAAGACAATTGCTAAAATTGCAAAATTACTAAAAACAACCATTTCCGGTAACAATTTTGAGGAAATTTTACTAAAAATTTGCCAGAGAAGAAAGGCGTTTTAGTTGTCGTTTATCCTACTCAAATTTATATTACTCCAAGAACAAATACCTTCCAATTGTAATTAAGACCCACCCTTCAAATTTGATCGCTGGAGCCTTACGACTTACGAGGACGAGTCCGAGATTTTTCGCTACTGACAAAGTCACTTCGGTACAAGAGTTGCTGGAACTTAGTGACCAATGAGAGTCGCGTCAGATCTGACTAGTTGTTTAATTTTCTGCAATTTTTCTCAACTGCTCCGCTTTAATGCGGACAACTGTGACCTGTACAAATCGTAGTCAGGGGTCATGTTTCCTGTTTTCGCAGGTAAGTCCATATATATATGTATACAATAATTGCAATTCGAAGTGGGACGTAGGATATACCGAACCCCGATTAGTCCTTTAAAATAACGTGCCGCATAGAGGAGAAAAGACACAGACTCGACTAGTGTCGAAGGATAATCAAAATGTTTGCTGGAATTTGGTAGAACAATTTTTATCAAAATTGTAATTTGGAGCGTTTAGATTTTAATTTGGGGTGATTTGGGTGGTTTTAAAATTGGGTAATTAGTTATCTCAATTGCAAAAATTACAAAATTACGAAAATAACAATTTCTAGCATGAATTTTAACCAGTTTTTATACCAAAATCGCCAAAAACACAAAGCGATTTGGTTGTCTTTTATCCCATAAAGATGCAGACTCCTCGTTTCCGGTAAACATGATTATAGTGCCTCCAATGCTGCAATAACGCCATGCGTGTTGGAAAAAGTAAGGAAATGGAAGAAGAAGAGGAGGAAATGGATCCAAAGAATGATAGCTTATTATAATTACTATTTCATTGTCATACCAACTCCAGTCACATGGCCGGCCGGGTGATCCAACCAGCAGAATGGATTATTATAGATATGATAGAAATGCACAATTCAAATAGAGACAGGTGATTTGATTTGAAACTACTAAGTCCCAGCCAAACTAAACTATACAGCTCAGAAAATTGTTTATAATTTATATATGGAGAGAACACTGCATGCTTAGGTCAGCTCGCCAATCTTTTATTTATTTTTATAATAAGGGTGCAATAGAGAAAGCATGTCCTACTGTTTTCTTGTGGTAATTTTCTGTATGCTCCCTATTTCTGATTTCATATACACCATGCAGCAGCGTATTTACTGTGGTTGCTGAAGAAATATGAGTAATTCGGAATCTGTTGTTGGTTTAGATCCAAAGACTTAAAATTGTACAGCAACATTAAATTCACTGATTACAGAGTGACATAGTTTCCAATCATACTTCACTTCAAAGCTAACGCTGCATATGATTCGAAAATAGACTAGCCTTTTTATTTACGTCCTCTGTCAACCCCGTAAGATCAATGGATTTATGGTACAGTATAAAAAGTTTAAATAGACATCAGTCAATTTTTAGTCCAATATTTTCTAATGTACTGTGTACTTTTACTATATAGATAATGGGCATGAGGAGGAAGACGAAATAGTGTTTACAATGGAAACATTGATAGCTGCTACGGGAAATTTTCATGATGATAACAAGCTCGGAGAGGGAGGTTTCGGCCCTGTGTACAAGGTAACTTAGGTTAAGAAAGCAAGTATTTGTATGATTACACTTAGGCTTAAATTGCAAAATCTTCAAACGGATATTTTATCTGAAGCTCTCAGAGAATTACTCCTGATGGAAAAGAAATAGCAGTGAAAAAGCCGTCCTTAAAATCTCTGCAAGGAAAGAAAGAATTTCTGAATGAAGTTAAACTTTTGGCCCAAATTCAACATCGGAATCTTGTGAACCTACTGGGCTGTTGCGTAGAGGGATATGAGAGGTTGGTTGTTTACAAGTACTTACCAAATAAGAGCCTTGATAAAATCTTGTTCGGTGAGTCTCTTAACATGGTTGTTTAAACATGTTTTTTTGTTTCGGTTATGATAATTAAATAGTGTCCTCTGTGCATGGATACAGATTCAAACAAACGCAGACAACTTGATTGGCAGAAGCGCTACAACATCATAATGGGAGTAGCTAGTGGGCTTCTCTATCTTCACCAGGATTCTCAACTGCGGATTATTCATCGAGATATCAAAGCAAGCAATATTTTGTTGGACGAGAAACTGAATCCCAAGATTGCAAGATTGCAGATTTCGGATTAGCAAAACTTTTTCCGGAAGATGAGAGTCACATCAGTACAGGCGCTGGAACTTTGTAAGATTTCAAGACAATATCACTCACTTATTACTCTATGCTGATTTAATTCAAGAGGAATGACAATATTGTAGTTGTAATTTATCTTATCTCAATTGGGTAATCAATATTTAGCATGTTGTTGGTCATTTAATGTGGTAGTAGGTCTGTTAGCTTTTGGAAGCATTGAAATGCAGAACATTAAATGCGAAGACAGTGTTTAGGATCCGGACTTTAAGTACTTAGTTGCAACATTTAATAAGATGTTTAGCTTTAGCTTGGATCTCAAACAGGTTCCAGCCTGCTGCGGCCGCATTAAATAGCTGGTTAACCGTTGGATGTCAAGCAGGTTCCGACCTGCTGAATAAGACTCGCCTTTGGGGTATTAACTATACCATTGTCGATTAAGCTTAAACTTGTATTTTCTAGGATCCAGGATTAGGCTTTCATTTGCATTT
This sequence comes from Larix kaempferi, assembly GCA_027924585.1. Classification (NCBI taxonomy): domain Eukaryota; kingdom Viridiplantae; phylum Streptophyta; class Pinopsida; order Pinales; family Pinaceae; genus Larix; species Larix kaempferi. The sequence continues at coordinate 3,856,233 of BSBM01000755.1, read as the reverse complement.
AACTTTCAATTTCTCATCCCCTATTTCTTAAATTTTTCTCATTAACATTGTAATTTGGATATGCAGCGGGTATATGGCACCAGAGTATGCTCTGCAGGGGCAATTATCTGTAAAAGTTGATGTCTATAGCTTTGGCATTCTTCTCTTGGAAATTATGACCGGAAGAAAGAACAGGAACTATAATGTGCAGTCATCTGGAATGGAGATGCTCTTAGGATGGGTGAGATACTGTTTTACTTCTAGAATTTAGGGAGTTCACTGCTCATCTATTTTGAAATGAATTCTGTATTTAGCTGTTACTCCAGACTAAAATTAAATTTAGGCAGTTGTTTTGATGAAAATGACGATCGGTGATGATTATACAGGCATGGAGATCATATAAACGAGGAGATATTGTGCAGATGATTGATCCAACGATAATAGATTCAACCTGCGATGAGGAGCAAGCCTTGAGATGCATTCATGTTGTTGTTTTGTGTACGCAAGCCGACCCATCATTTCGACCAGAGATGTCCACAGTGATTTTGATGCTTTCATCTCATTCTGTGACGCAGCTACCGAATCCCAGAAAGCCTGCTTTTGTGAGGTTTCAAGTTTCCGAGAACGCCAATTCCAATTCCACCTGTTCTGCGTCTGACTCTACGTTGTCGCATTCGTCTGCTACCACATCTTCTATATCATCTCCCACTCCTCCATCTAATGCCGATGCTTCCATCACAGAGCTGGAACCCAGATAATGCTAAGTCGGCATTTCCTTCAAAACAATGATACCAAATATGATAAAGATATTTTCATGTTTATGATTATGCAAAGAATGGGATACCTGCAAACTCTCAAGTTATGTATATAATCAAGCAAAGAGTAGGATAGAGGGTTGGCATGTTAATTGTTATAATTACTGCCTTTGCTTGGGTTTAGTCAACGACCGACCCATGTTTAAACTATTGGAGGAGCAGCCTCTCAAATGCAAAAGCATTGGGAATATGAATGCATTGTGAATATGAATATAGTAAGGAGCTAATTTGTGAATAGGTCCATTGAGTTTATTTTGTACAGGTATGTGATGTGTGATGTTTATAGGGTGTATTCAAAATATTTTTCATATTTTTAGTGAGGGTGTTAATCTATTTATTGATTTAAAAACATAAATTCCAAATTTAAATTGTAGAATAAATATAGTGTTATATTTATTTATAGATATATATCAACCAATTACTTTTAAAAAAGTGGTTGTACTAGGAAGTTAGCATAAAATATTAATGAATTATTATTATTATTTTTATAAAAAAATTATTTATAAAAAAATTATAAATAAAAAATAAAGAAAGTAAAATATATAAATAAATAATACATAATAATGATAATAAAATCATTTATTTGGTAACCATTTGATGTAGGTTGGGTGGAATGATTGTTAATCTTCCCACCACTCAAGTTCAATTCTTTTAAGTGACATGATTGAGTGGATTATATAAATTTGGCCTTATTTTGATTCTCTGGAAGTTGTTGAGAGTGATGAAAAAATTGAAAAAATACAAATATGAATTGACTATTTTTATTTACATGAAATACAATTACATAAATAAATCAAATTATAATTAAAAATTAAAAATTATAATTATATAGTATTTATTCAACTTTATTACTATGTCAAAATATCAATTTACAAACAACTTCATGTGAGTGATAAATTTAGTTGCACAAGCATAACCTCTCATGCAAATATTCCCCACATAATTAGAGATTTAAATATGACTATTTGGAAAAAAATTAATTAATGAAGTCTATACTTAGATAATGATAATTGAAATGTTGGAGTCATCACTTGAAATGCTAGTTCAGAAAATTAAAAAATTCTTGAGATGTTAAATATTTTTTTAATCTTAAATTTTATATATTAAAAAAAATTACACCTCAAGAAAATGAATCTCTTTATATGCTTGATAGGTCTAGGTTTAAGATAGATCTATAGTTGTTATACAATATTAATCAAAGAACACAAATACTTGACCCTCTAAACAATGTTAAATAAAGAATTATATTATTTACAAAAATTCAAAATCATAATAATATTTTTATAATAAAATGGTATTTTTTATTAAAAAAAGGTAGATGGATATTACAAGTTAATTTATAAATAATTCCTTTCCATGATTTGTCCATTGATTCTATGACAGCATTCAAAATAAACAATTATTAAAAAAAAGAATATCAAAAGTAACTCATAGCTATGCATGGATAATTGGTAGTAGTTGATGCATGAATAACTCATGCTAATGCATGGATAACCAAGAGTGTGTTCACCAGACACATGTTAAGTTTTCAAGGGTGCTTGACCTATTTTTTCAAGGGCTACATCCATTGGAAAATATGCAAACAAGAGCATCATGTCGCTTACAACATGGGGAGGGTAACAATCATGGAGGGTAACATTCATTCCTCCCAACTACCCAAGTTACATTTAGTTTAATAAGGTTGAATGTTTTATAAAAAAAATTATAATTATTATTATTAAAATTTGGTTAGATAATTTTTATTGAATTCTTAATTTTGAATGGATAAAATTATTATTTTTAATGCATAAATAGATTAATCATACTTAGATTGTGTAATAATCATTAATTTTTACAATTACATTAATTCAAAAAAACCATTTAAAATAAGCCATCCTTTATGAATTCACTATCATTTTTATATTCAAAATAAAAAATATTATGAACTCATGATTTAGCAATAACACCTTTATATTTGAAATCAAAAGTGTTATTTATTATAATAAGGATTTTTTAAAACTAAAGAAGCTTTATTATGTTCATTAATAAAATATTTCCATGTAAATAGTATTAATCATGCTCTAAAACCCTCATCAATGTAGTGATAACAACCAATAAAATGGTTTGGTAACCAACACACAACATTACATTTGGCAACAATGAGAAACATTCTAGCATCGCAATGGGTCATTCTTATCCTTAGGGGTTATCCCCATCCTTCTATATGAGGCTAAGGATTCATTGGTATACGTAAGTTTAAGAGGTCGCTTTGCCTCTAAAATAACAAGGGAATGTTAGATGTGGCATTGCTGGTAATGCTTAGTTATATTAATGGCAAAGGTATATGTCTCTTTGTCGAGAACGTGCCGAACAAAAAAAATTAATTACAAGGGATTTACGACTGGTAATGTAGAGTGCACAATCCTAATTGTTTAGCAATTACATTAAATAGATCATTTCTATTTCCACCTTGCAAAGTTGGACTTGAATTTGGATATCGAAATTAAAGGTAAGGGAGATGCGAGAGACCCATCATACTATGTAAACATGTCATTGAACATAATTTGCATATTAAGATTCATGTGTAAGAAACTCATAATACTATGAAAACATGTTAGTGGACATAATTTGTATATTAAATTTTATATGCAAGAGACCCATCATACCACGTAAACATGATGTCATTGTAGCGTACAATTTTTAAAACATATATTTTTTATTTAAATAAATAATTTCAAAACATTAAAACCATGGAAATGATAAAAGCAATTTTGGAAATGGTCAAGGTTGCTAATAGAGTCCATAGCCCGCCATTACCGAACTAACTTTGACAAGAAAAATTGCCTAGCACATGGAATTGAGTTTCTTTCTTCATTGGATCTTGATTATGTCCATGACATTTAGTTTTCACGTAGGTGAATTAATCCAACACCTAGTTTTAAAATTTTGTATTTTACTAATGTTGTATGGATATTATTATGTCCTTCAAAGGGCTCATTTATGGATCGTCCAACTCCTATCACCATGTGTCTTAAACCTATAAATTTTTTTGAGGTTATAATAAAGTTATAGTTGAAATTTTTTAATTTTTTTTGAAATTTTAAAATTAATATTTTTCAAAATGCTTATTGGTGTTCATTCTTCCTTCCCAAAGGCGGCTGCGGGCTTACGTCATCTGCAGAGGCTAATTAATGCAGATGTTTTGGAAGAAATGCGAGCAGAGGCTATTTAATGCATGTGTTTTGGAAGAAATACCCGCAGTCCTTTAAAGCACCTACAATTAATCGATAGCTTAAGGGTTCCCACATACACATCCACATACACATATCAAGACAAAATCCATCAGCATATGCAACATACAAGAGTGGGCTCTGTTGATGGCAGACAAGATGAAAAAACAAGTTTATTGAGATCCGTTTTCATCTTTGTAGTTACGAGAGGACATTAATGGCATCATTCATGCCACTGTATGATTTCATTAATTAAAATTTTTCTGTTGCACCACCTGACCTCATTGATTAAAATTTGTATTTTAAATCAATTTAATTGAAACTTGTGTAATTTAGTGCTTTAACCAAGCGGCATGTTATATGATTTAGAGGTTTATGTTTATCGTGTTTTGGATTTCGGACTACTATCCGTCGTCCCTTTTATCTTCGTGTGATCAGAACAAGTGTCAATGCCTTGCTATGCATGTTAAGAGGTAGGAAAGCTAGGGTTTTTTTTAACCTTTGAGTTGCATATTGCCTCTATTTACCACCTATTTCCAACTTCAGTGAGACTAAAATTGTTGATCTACCGGTCTTAGTGCCTCTAGAGGACACAAGATACACCATTGATTCTGCTCAACTACTTCACTACTGATTGTGTTAGTTAGTGCCCATGAATGCAATGGCATAGGAGCTTCCGTTGAGGGCTTCACGCTGGGCGAAGGCGCCCAAGCCCAGGACTTCAATGATGTGAGTCTCGCAAAGTGTACAGCTTTAGGTTGTGTATTTTTCAAGTTTCTTCCTATTTTGGTGTACTTTAGTGAATTTAATGCTTATTCAAAGAAGCAAATTCCTCTTTTGTGCATACTACAAACTTGATAATTCTTATTTGTTTTCTATTTTTGTAATAAGATATGCACATGCTGCACCTTTGATTTTACCAGTAGGGGCAAATGTTCCAGTGCTTTGTGGTGGTGGATTGGAATGCAATGCCTCACAAGCGTTCCCTTAAGCTTCCTTTGGGGTGTTCACGTTGGGCTAGGGTGCCCAACCCCAGGAATTCAATGTTATGAGTCTAGCTTCAGGTTGTATATTTTTCAAAATCCTTCTTATTTTCGTCTACTATAGTGAATTTAATGCTTATTCAGTGAAGCAAATTCCTCTTGTGCATACTATAAACTTGATAACTGGTATTTGTTTTCTATTTTCGTAATAAGCTAAACCAATTATGGATACCTGCACCTTTGATTTTGTTAGTAAGGGCAATTGTTCCACTGCTCTGTGGTAGTGGCTTGGAATGCAATGGCTCATGAGCGTTGCTTGCAAATTCCCTTGCATAATTTACGATTGAACAAAGCTAAGCCCAAGATTTCTATGAGGTGAGTCTCTTGAACTTTACAAGAAATTTTTTTCCTACAAATAAGTGGCAAACTAACTAAATTATCTGCATATTTTACAAATTTCTTATCTCTATTTAAGGTTTTAATGCTAAAATGGTTATGTCCAATACAATTGCATAAACTATTTCATACAATTGCGTAGACTATTTATGGGTTGTGCACATGTTTGTGCATATATATATGATGCATAAAATTCTTATTGCAATATATGATTTTGACAAGCTTTGACAATAATTGAACTATCAAATATGTTACCTTTACCTCTGCGAGAATAATAATAGAAGTATTGTTCAAGACTAAATAGCATAAATCAGCTGCTCCTGAAGACACCTGCAACTTCGAGGATGAAATTGCAAATCAAAAGCTACTCCGAAAGAATAAAGAACATAATCTTTCAACAAAAGTTGCTGATCGATCTAGACATCTCCAACATCAACTATGAAAGTCAAAGCAATATATAAATCTGGTAAGGCTATGATTATCCAGAGTGGTGACAGCTCCGACTATGAAATTGAAAACATGTATATCAATGTCCAGTCGACGAGTAGCCAGGCATCTCCAACATCAACTATGAAATTCAACAGGTATATAAATCTGATGGGTCCTGAATATGCAAGGCGGTGAGTAGCTTATCCCGACGGCAAGCTATGAGTTAATGTGGATATGCATTGCATTAAAGAATTGACGATTCTAATATTATGTTTATGGAAGTCACAAATACAATACATGTAAATTTACTATGTTTGAGTATCTTAAGTAAAGTTAAGAATTCCCAAGCTGCTTTATCATCCAAAGCTGCTGGTTGGTTGTTCTTGTCAACGACGTATATATGCTATTCAAATACAAGTGCCCAACGACGACCAACAACAACCAGAGCAAGAAAGCCAAAAAAAAAAGTATTAAACCAATGGATCAAGTATATAATATTAAAATCTAGGAAAAATACAATCTAAAAAATGAAAATCCAAGCATTAAGGGTGGACGCCATTGTGGTTCATTTATTGCTATTTCTTACATAAGATAGTGGGTGCGATCAAATTTTTTTGAGTTTCCATTCATTCTGAGTTATTATTCAAATATATATATATATATATTTTTTGCTTGAGATGTAAAGTAAATTCTTTATTCTTCCAATGAAGAGATTGGAAATTAAAAAACAGAAATGAATCCAAACTGAATCGCATTGGAAATTCAGGTGAAAGGTTTTGTGCAATGTTAACCTGCACAGAGTTTAAGCACTCTTAATTACCCGAGTTAAAAAGGAAAGAAAACTTTAAAATTTTTATGATTTTGAAATACTTTAACCAATTTTTATAATATTAATGATAAATTATTGTAAACTGCACAACAATTTTGATATTATATTAATAAAGGTGTTTAAGTTTTATTTTATGTATTTATATTTTTATTTAAAATTATAGTTTTTAAAATTAAAATCTGAATTTTTTTACTTAATTGTTTCTGTATATATAATCCATTCACGTGGATTAGCAATTTTTAGAGTTTGAACACTTTTTCATAATTCAAATATAACAAATTTTATCCCATATTATATTTTTCCATCATCATAATTAATTTATTTGAGCAGATTGTTTTTTTTCCAATTCAAAGTGAATTTTTTCCACTTCAAAGTAAAAATCTTGAAAATTTTAATTTAGTATAATTAGCAATGAAAGAGAATCTTGAAAATCTTAATTTAGTATAATTGGCAATAAAAGAGAATCTTGAAAATCTTAATTTAGTATAATTGACAATAAAAGAGATAGATGAAAGTTTGTCTTTCTAAAATTCTCAATGATTATTGTAGTAAATCTTAACATTAATTGTATTAAAAAGGTTTCCAACATACCTTAAATTGCATTCTCGAGCACGGCAAAATTTTCAACATAGTAATGAGAGCTGCTATCAACCCACCACGTAGCCAGCTGTGTGTATAAAGAATGCTAAAATGGCCGCAGAGTCTCAATAAAGCATCGATCCAACTCATTATGGGCCCGCATCGCCGGTTTAGTCAATTATGGGTGCATGGTTTCACCTAGTGTCATATAAAATGGTCCTGGCTCTCCTAACTCATGTCTATAATACTCAAATCTTAATACAATAAAATTACTAAAATATGGAAATTTGTAAGTTTTTACAGTACAATATACAATGAATATTGCTTATTGTGTTCATTTCCAGGCTTGGAATGTCCATAGCCCATAAAAACGAGAACTAGTGGCCTGCCAATATCACAGCCCGTGAGTAAAATAACAAATGAAACATCTCAGATCTATCCACTGATATCTAAATACATTTAGTTTATTTCCAGAAACAACGTGTACAATAAAAAGGGTCCAAAGGATGTAGGGATGGTGGGCCCAGTCATAATTTGTAGAGGCCACTGTAAGGAACGTTTGTGCACACTGTTCAAAGTACACAATAATGCACGAACAAAAAAAATTAAATGCACATTTATTTCAGATAACACCATTTTTATTTCCCCTTCAAAAAGAAAGTTAAAGTGATCCAAATAAAATTCATTGCCACACAACAAACAAATTCTAAATGATTTATTTTGGAAACCATTATGAGCTCAAAAAATGGATGATAAAATTCTGAGCCATGTTCCTACTAACTCGAATGCTCAATCATTGTTTCAGAAAGTGTTGGTAGCACTTGGTGCATAACAGAATTGGAGACATCCGCCTCGACGTCGTTCTGAAATGAGTGCCAAGATGGTGAATACGAGAAAGGTGATAAGAACCTTTCTTGTTGGGAGCTTTTATCAAAGATGTAAGTGGAGAAATGACGCATAGGATCTATCAAGCTATATATATATTTTTTATAATTCTTCCTCAAAATATTTAAGTTTTTCAACGATAAAAGTGGAGGAAGTGTAATACTGTCTTGATTTTCTTTTATAAAATATTGAATTTTTTAATAAATGAATTAGCCTTTTATTTTTATTTTTCTTATTTATTTTTTTATTATGATTTTTTATTTTACTTATTTATTTTTTTATTATGATTTATTTTTATAATATATTGAATTTCTTAATAAAATAATTAGCCTTTTATTTTCATCTTACTTATTTATTTTTTTATTATGTATTTTACTAATTTTTTTTAATATTTTTCATTCTTTCCATTTTTACAATTTTTTATTAAAATAAATCTAAAATATTAAAATAATTTTTTTTATTAAAATAAATATAAAATATTTTAAATAAAAAAATATTATATGTTTATCTTAATGATCAATAATCCATGAATACAATATTATTAATTTATATTTAATTAGAAAATATTATTTTTTAATAAATATATTTTATTTTATAAAAAAAATAATTATATTTTATATTTTTACCCAAAAAATGGATGGATGATCCTTAGTTATTTTTCTTTATTTTATTTTAATATGAAGTGAGGACTACTAAATCACTAGAAATTTTTGTGTGTTTAATAATTTAAGATTTAATATGAATTTCATAATTTTAAAAATATTTTAAAATTTTCATATAAATGAATGAATAATATTTTAAATGACGGCATAGTTTCTTATATTCTAGTTAGATTATCATGTAAAAAATAAGTATGTTTACCTTTAGATATGGATGGGATGATCCTAATAATTTATTAGGCATATCCAGAATTCTAAACCTTGAAACAATGATAGGATGGGAATTGATTCTTTGTTAGCGATTCAAAACTATAAGTATTTGTCATATTTAAACACATTGTAACTACTACTAAACTTTGTAATTATGATAGATGTATGATAGATGGGAATTCATTATTAGTCATCCAAAACTATTAAAGGTATACTCCAATTATGGATGAGATGAACCTCATAATAGCACCAGGCATATTTATAATTCCAAACCGTGTAACAATGATAGATGAGAATTGAGTGTTACCAATCCAAAATGATCAAACATCATAACATGTTGCTATCAGAAAGTGCTCTTTCTTCAATCCTTTCACACCAATTGCAAAAAACTAGCAACTAGCCCAGATGGCAATGTCGGGGACATTGCCACCTCGTGGCTCTTGTTTTATATTTATAATTTTTTAAAATTGGTATTTATTTGGCATTTGATTGGTTGCGTACAAGTGACGTTGTTTTTTGTTTCCACGTCCCAAGAGCCGGCGGCGCTGTTGCGTAAGCTTCCGTAGCATGTTAATTAATACAGTTTGTATGCCCATTCCACAAAAGCATGGTGCCCATTCCTCAACAACGTGTTTGCAGGAGAGTACATGGTCCTTGGGTATGGGGAATACCTTCAATGTTATCACCATATGCTTCATCTGGATTTGGTCTGATTCCCATTCATTCGAGCCCTTTAGGACGGTCTCGACCATTCTGGCCCTGAGCTTTGAGCTAGTTTTTTTGTCACTCAGCTTTTCCCGACAATTCAGATATGCCCGTTGGTTCTATCCCTTGTTACTGTATTTTGGTTTCATTTTGAGTGTTCAAAGGTTTAATTGCATTAGTTTTGTTGCTCCTCAAGTGGCTTAACTGCTGAATTCGAAGCTGTATATCACCATCTCTTACTGGTTCATTGTACCCGAATGAATACCTTATAACATTTGCATATTCTCTTACTGGTTCATTGTACCTAGGTGAATACTTGATAGCATTTGCATATTTTGTATGCATCGAACTGCTATATGCATGCTTATAGTCATCGTTTAAATCTCTGCATTATCTTATGGTTGATTCATTTGATGGTTTCCATATGCTAATGATGGGTCTCTATTTATTTGCGAGGGAACCCATCAACTTCCTTGCAATGATGGCACTAGAGGAAACTTCACTTTGCTTGTACTTTATAGGGATACACTGGTTCTTGTTTGGGTTTTATTATGCGTTTGTTAAATTCATTTTTAAGGTTTTACCAATTTGTGTTACTTAGTTTTGTCTCCACATATGAGGGTTCGACGAGTTTAGAGGCTGGATAAGCATGGCCGAAGGTTTCTTGACTACTCCTCACATATGTAAATGATATCATAGTAAAGCTCTATTAATGTTAACCTTTGTATATTTGTTATTCGAGGAAGGAGTCTAACTCATAGCCCTATCTATGGAGGTTTAGCCGATAGGAGTGTAATCGGCCGCGGATACCTTTGAGCGGCATCCATGGCCAGGTACTCGGGTTCCAAAATAATCTTCAGAGTCAAGAGGGTTCTCTAAGTTGAAAAGTAGTTTGAGTTTCACGGCTTGGTTTGTGTGGTTGCATACATTGCCATCACTTGGGATAGATATGTATGAGCGTGTCCAGTTACCCCGTGGGACTGGGTTATGCCCAATTGGACTAGTCAACATTGTAATCTTTACCTTTTTATAACTTCTCACAATGGTCGTGGTTTGATTCACTCAGCTTGTTGCAATGATGACTATGTTTACATTTAATCAACAATTTAACAATAATGAAAGTTATCGGGATTGTGATATCCATGGATGGTTTTTATGGTGCTTATACTTTTACCCTTATGTCGATTGTAGATTCCCTCAACCTGCATACGTGGACACTTGGGCTCTCCTCTCCATATCTGTCTACATAGAAGAACTTGGCCCACACTGCCAGAACTGTTTTCCCTCCAGTTGCTTGAACTGTTTTCTCTTTAACTGCCGAGAAATCGAACCCTATGTCTTTGCTGGATAATTAAATGCATCAAGATGAGGGGAGACTAGAGACAGATGAGGGGAATGCTTTGGCTCACCTGAAAAACGCCTACACACCATCCATCTACCATCCTTGATGCCATCGATTACCATGTTTGATGAGAATTTCCGTTTCGGGCGAGCTCTAGGTTTGGACGAAGATGCAAATCCCACTAGATGTGTAGACTATCAGTAACTTATTGTCATTTTACTGTAATCTTAGAACTATTGTGTCGATAGCTTACCCATTCGCTTTATTTAAGGTAAATTCGTTAATGAACCAACCATTTATTTAACCCACTAACGACCTGGTTTTCATTCTCAGCAATAAAAGGTTTTGCGTTACTTTTTCAATTTAAATGTGAGTTGCTTTTACATTCAGATTTTATAATCATTCAGCTTGGATTTTATCCTGCAGCTTTCCTAATACTTATGTCATTCATCCTCCACCAAACTAACTCATGTTTATTCCAACCATCACATAAATAAGTACCCTTTCTAAGTGGAATTGTATTCCAAACTTTTAAAGAACTATTATTTTTACACAAACTATCCGCCAAGTAAGCTGTTAGTCCGAGATACTGCTATGGAGTATCATCATTAAATTGGCGTTGACTTTCGAATGGGCTCTGCATCTTTAGGTAATAAGACTGTTTATTACCTCACACTACCGGCTAGAAAGACAGGGAAGGATTATATGAATAGACACCAGGACTCCAACAATCCAATAGAGCTAGCAAACCAGGGAATGGAATGTATACCTACACCATCCATCTACCATGCTTGATGCCACTGATTAATGCATATTTTAAAATTTGAAATTCGAACTCAAATTAAATAATGTTAGAGTATGAGTATTATGTTCAGTAGACACGTGAAACTGAAGATCATAGGGGGTTGGATTGCAGGTACAAAGCTTCAAACGTTACATGTTTGTGAGTGCTCTGAGTTAGAAGCGTTGGCAAGTATGGAAACATTGGTATCTATGGAGTTATGCAAAAAATTTTGTACCTAGAAAAAACTCTTGGAACTTCTCTATCGGGGCTAGTGGAGATTCATGAGATCCAAACACTCTTAAAGGGGTCGAGTGGAAACTAACATATAGTTCTTGTGTCTAAAACACATCCATTTCCCCTTACATGAAACATCCATTTCGCCTTACATGAAAGTGATCCCCACTCACAGATATGTAGCTGTTCTACCTTATGCACATATGTTTATTTCAAATTTTAACTGAAAGATGTATTTGAACATCCACCCATATATCTTTTAGGTGGATGCTTCTATATAGATGCCAAATTTAGTTATTCCAACGACTTGTATAGGAGATTTCTCTACTGGGTATGTGGTATGTGGTAGGAACGCACTTGGCATTCATTGGATTATCGCCCATAGCTTGGCATGTAGAGGGTTGATCTAAGACCAAAGGATGCCCATGGATTTTAGATATTATCTTGACCCAAATCCGCTCAGTATCAGGAGCCCCCATGGGGGCTCCGGAGATCAGTAGGCCTCACACTTCTGTCCTTGTGCATCTTTGTACATGACGCCATAAAATTTCATCTTCACATTTCCCGGGTTACATAGTCACATTTTAATAAATACAAGATACATATATTAGTGTTCGAAGACAAATATCAAATCTTTGGACTATCAATTGCTATGAAACTTCATGAAAGGTACTCAAATGTAGCACAAAAAGAATCATGCAGCTCAACTTCTACGAGAAAATCATATTAAATGTTACCGGTGTCACTTGAAAGCAACTTAAATGTTGTCAGCTTTGCCAGAAAATTTGCGAACAAATTGTTAACAAAATTGCCATAATTATGTTTCACTCTTATCGGATTCGTTAGATCAGATACAATAATACAAGTCCAGTGAGGAATTTAAATCACAGAAAACTTCATGTTGTCCTTTTCTAAGAACGATAATGAATTCACCTACTTAGCAATCAAAATCAAAGAAAACTTCATTTTTATGTTTTTTATTTTTAAGAATGGAGCATGCACAATTAATTTGGCGATTGTTTTCCTTTTCTAAGTATGGAGTAATCACAATTAAATTTTATCTTTTTATATGTAGAGATGATAAATAAGATATCATATTTTACACCTGTAGAAGTCTACATTCACACAATATTTCCAACAAATGAGATGAAAGCTTGTTGCTTCCTCAGTTGTGTAAGTGCTGGAATGGTGTTCAAGGAAAACAATAGGGGATGAAAACCCAGCCAAAGGCTTCAGATAATCCTACACAAGTTTTACCCTATCCTCAAGCTGTTTGGTGTGGCTAACACCCACGGATACAAAGGCCTTCGCTGGCACTTGTGTGTGTTTGATCCTAGAAAGGATTTGTCTTCCTGTGAGGAAAGACAAGATTTTTACTGATCCTAAGAGTTAGTCTAACCTTGAAAAAAGAAATCTAATCTAATTCAGGCCTATTCTAAGAGGAGTGATTTGTTTGTGCATAAGATAACTTGATATGAAAATTACTAATTCCTTTCACCAATTTAACAGACATGCAAAAATGGATCTTGAATCATAAGCTCACGATGTAATCAGTTAAAGACATTCAACCAACAACTTAAAGAATTAAGTGCATACAAGCTTATACTGTATCTGGAATGTTAATTGAAATATTAACATTAACTCAATGTTTTCTGTGAATCATTTGCAGAAATAGATAAAATGTTGTAGATAAAGAGATTCATTTAAAACATCAATTATAGAGATCATAAGTTGAGAGAAATCTAAACTGTAAACCGCTATAAGTTATTGATTGCAAATAATAAATAGTATTAGTGAACGTGTTGAAGCAAAATCACAATCCATCAAATACATTTGACAAATTATAACATAAGAGATAGTTGAAGAAAAATGACTCTGTATTAAGGCCTACAAAACATTACATAGTCTACAACAACAGAGCATCTCCAGTCTATTTTGGCGATTCTGTCCCCTAACCATCCATCCCTTGCTATGAGATCTAAAACCCTTTAAATAATAATTACAAAGTAATAATTCAGGATCAAATCTCCCACAGAGCAGGGATATTCAAAACTAAATTATCCTAAAAATGGCCAAGAAAAGACTTCCTCTTGGCGTACAATATCTAACAATCCTTATATATAGGAATAATAAACCAATTTGGATCCCAAACTGGACATCATACAGTTTCTAGGAAGATTACACCACATAATTTTGAGAACATCCTGTCATAAGTTGAGGAGAATCAAGATAGATCACGAGCTGTTGAAAGTAGCTGGCAAGGGGCATATCAAATCTTCCCTGGATTCACGAGGACTAGACATATCTTCAAATACCGAAAATCAGCTAACGGATCATCCTTGAGAGGAATTGCGGGACACACAGGTGGCAAGTTGATAATTAGGTCCTGAACAATTGTATTATCTTGATGAGGATAATCTTTATCACCTTTCTTCTGCTTGTTGAAAATGAGTCGTTCATACATGAATTGAATCCTGTCATCTTCCTCTTCACTATCTGTGTTGTCATCAGAAACATTAGCATCAAATGGTGCAGGAACATGTTCAGAGTATTCCACTGGTTGAGGCTCTTTCTCAACAGAATGCTTGACAGGAATGCTTGAAACTCTCTGTATTTTACTTACAACATGCAATTGTTAGCAGAGATATTGAAATATCAATCCAAAATTTGCATATATCATCGTAAACTAACAGATTATTCATAACAACACAGGATTTGACATCGATTGAGTATAACGTAACTGGCATGATTGCACATCTACGATGTGCAGATTGCAATTAACGTTTCTGCGAGCGAAATATCAGTCAGTCATGCATTAATTGAAATTTGGCGTAAGATGATATATTTACATAATAACACATGAAATTAACAGTCAAATCTTAGAGTTTTAATCATTAAACAATCATTGGATTCAAAGACTTAATATCTGATCAAGCATAACGCAGAGGAAAAACCGGATCAACGCTTGAAAACGACGAACTAAGCACAAAAATCAAGATTTAAATAATTTTTCTAGATGCAATCATGGCCGTCGGATCATTGTATATCAATGGTCGGGATGCGGGATGACAAGTGCGGGCACTTGTTATTCAAAAATATGTACACCCTTCCACAATCCGCAATCCGCAAATTGCGGATTGTGGGTTGCGGAACGTAAACACAATGCATGGTGAAAGTACTTTCTGCATCCCGTAATTTGCGGGTTGCGGGAAGTATAAACTAATTTTTATTAAAAAGGGTCTTTCCGCATACTGCAATCCGTAATTTGCGGGTTGCGGGAAGAAAACTTACATGCAATATTCTAAAAAACCTCTTTCCGCATCCCACAATCCACAAATTGCGGGTTGCGGGTTGCAGAAGGAAGAACTTCAAATGAAAACCAAAGAGTCCACAATCTGCAATCCGCAATTGCGGGTTGCGGATTGCAGGATGATCGAAATTTTTAACTTAAAACTTATTTCCGCAATTCATAAGACACACTAAAAATGCATAATTTAAAGAAGGAAAATTTACTAACTTAAATAAATCAAATCAAAGGCAACAAAAAATGAATGGTAAACAGGCTAGACAACCCCAAAAATTGATTAAGTTATTATTTGATGTGGAAATGGGGCTCCCATATTTTGGATAAAACATGGGATCTATTGTACCTACAACAAATGGCGACTTCTTGGAAAGAACCAATTATCTCTATAAATGAAACCCTTAGTTATAAGGAAGATATGCCAACAAACTCATTTTCAACCTGCAATCTACAAAATGATCTGATGAAAACACAATCAAAATAGCAGAGTTAGTCATATGATCAATACATTCCCATCCAAAACCAATTAATGATAATATTTAATCTAGTAAGGTAGTTTAGGCGCATAACATAAATCCTATACCTTTATGTAATCATGGAAGGGCAAATTTATGATTAACCTTTGGAATAACTTAGATCCATTCTGGATTACAATACATGGATCACCTTGGGTTTTATTATTTATTTATTTATGTACATGTATATATATATATATATATATATTTTAAATAAATAAGACTTCTGCTAATATAAGGTCATTTCCCTGACTTGGTGATCAAATGCTAGCAATGCCATTCACAAATCTAATTTGGAATATGAACAAGCTAGCTTGGTCAGGAGACTCCTTGTCTTTCAGTTTTCTAGACTGAAAGCAATTACCATGGCTTGGTGACCATAGGTGGTAATTCCAGACCAAAATCAAATCCATGATCATGGTAGGGCTGGCTTGTAATAAGACCCCCCTTATCCTTATATACAACAAACCATCTTATAAGAAAACAAAATCTTATTAATGTATAGATTACAAGACACTACCATGGCTTGGTGACCACATGGATTAGTTTTACTCACCGATGCTTTGCAGATCATGAATGGACTGACCTGTGATAGGATCTTCCACCTTCCAGCCAGAGTTGAAATTCATCTCCCATGTTTGGTGGCTTGATGTGGAGATGTCATTCCACTTAAAAATCTATGAACATAATGGGATGGCTTGTAATGAGACCCCCCATCTTGTAATATGCTTTTATTGAGATAAATTATTATCAAAGTGATCAGAATAGCATCCAAAATAGATAAGTCTAACCAGGCTATAAGAGATTATGACATTTACTCATGAAACACAAAGTAAAGAACTCTAATATGCTCTTTAACTTCAATTAATCAGACCAATATTTAAAAGATGTTGATGATAGTGGGAAGATATCGATCAAGGCCTTGCAAAAATTGACTGTTTGATTCCATGAAGAGCATTTTTCTAACATAGGCTGAATGGAAAAGAAGTTGGCATACTACCTAAAAACTTTAGATTGTATTAGTCTTAGAGAAACACTGACCAACAGCCTCTGCCAAATGTGCAGACTTATTAAAAGAAAAGAATCATAAGTAGAAGAAAATCAATCAAAACCAGAAGCAAAGAAACAAACCACACTTTATGTACAAGTGGACCAACATGATCTCCTAAAACAAAGTACTTCTTGAGCAACTAGACATTCTTTGGGTAGGTTTCTGGAAAACCTTCTAGTGTTTGTAACCGGATAGTACCAGGACCAATCGTTTCTGTAACAATGAAAGGTCCTAGACATAAGCGTTGGAACTTAGTGTAATCATTTTTATCCTTATGTTGCTTGTCCCATTTTAAAACTAAGTCCCCCACAGAGAACTCCCTATCAGATGAAGACTTCTCATCGAACCACCTCTTCACAAGCTGTTAATGTTGATACAACTTATTTTTAGACTTTCCCTGTCGTCTTCTAGTTTGAGTAATGTATCAATTCTGTGCTGGAGTGGGGAAGAGTCATCTTCCTGCACAACCTGTGCTACTTGTAGGGAAGTGATCATAAGGTTGGCTGGTAAGACAACCTCCTTACCATAAACTAAGCAGTAAGGGGAGTTTCCAACGGCCGCTTTAGGAGTGACACGGTCTTCCCAAAGAGCATTGTATAACTGAATGTGCAAATTCTTGTGGTGAATAGCCACTGTCTTCTTTAAGATGTTAATTAAATTCTTATTAGAAGACTCTGCTAATCCATTTCCCTGTGGATAATAATTGGCAGAAAATTTTAATTTCATCCCTTTTTCAAGGGCATGTTGAGTTAATTCAAAAGAGGAGAAGTATGAAGCATTGTCCAACATTAGGATTTCCGGAGCACCAAACCTTGTGACTATCTGACTTTCCAGAAATGAAATTACTTGGCTTGTGTTTGCTTGTCTAGGAGGAACTGCCTCTACCCATCTAGTAAAGTAGTCTGTAGCTGTCAAAATATACTTGTGTTGCAGGGAAGAAGGATGATTAATAGGTCCGACGAAATCCAGACCCCACTGCTAGAATGAGAATTGAACTGTGACTGGCTGCAAAGGAAATGCAGGTTTCTTCATTTTGCCAGCACACTTCTGACACGGTTCACATCTTCTGGCGTAAGAATAGGCGTATTTGAACAAAGTAGGCCAGTAGTAACCCTCTCTTAAGATCTTGTGGGTAGTGGTTTCTCCTGAGAAGTGTCCTCCTGCAGGCCCTGCATGAAATTCCAAAAGAATATTCTCAGTTTGAGCTCTCTCTAGACATCTAAGGAAAACACCATCATAATTTTTTTATAAATAAAACACCGTCTATGAATTGATATGGTGCTGCTTTTAATATTAAGGCTCTGCGTTTTCTAAAGTCAAGGGTTTCAGGAGCATACCCATGAATTAAGAAAAATTTAATGTCATCATACTAGTCAGATGCTTGAGTAGTGATAACATTGACAGAACCTACTGAGGCGCTTTCTTCTTGCTCCCACTCGATTTGTTGTTTTACAGGATCATTGGACTGAGCGGTAAGAAAACACAAACCTTGGCCTTTCATTATTTTTGCTGGTCTCATCTCTAAATCATATTATTGCAAAGTTGTCATCCAGTGAGCTCTTTTCTCTGCCAATTCTTTTTGTATCAGAACATTTCTGATAGCTGCATAAGGCACAATTACTTTAGTTCTAGACTTCAATAAGTACGGTCTAAAATTTTTAACTGATTTATAAACCGCATAAGCTTGTTTGTCTATTTGGGAGTAATTTAACTCTGTGCCCTTGAATGTTGAACTCCTAAAATAAATGAGAATTTCGAGATTGTCTGCGTGCTTCTGTGTAAGAACAACAACATAGGAAAAGTCAGTAGCAAAAGTATATAAAATAAAATCCTTGTTGAAGTCAGGAGACATAAGGGCAGGAGCTTCTGAAATAGCCTTCGTAATCTCAGTAAAAGCATTTCGTTGTTCATCAAACCATTTATACTGTGCATCCTTTTTAATCATCAATTGTAAAGGTTTAACAATTTTCGCAAAATTTGGGACAAATCTGCGAACAAAATTTATCTTACCAAGGAAAGATTGCATGGATTTGCGCGTACCTGGAAACCCAATCCTTGCAATGGCCTCTGTTAGTTCCAGATCGATAATCATACCTTCCTTCGAAACAATAAAGCCTAGCAGCTTTCCTTTAGTCACTGTGAAGATTGATTTCTTAGGATTGAGCGAAATCCGAATCTTCTACAACGTTTGAATACCTATTTTAGGGCAAACAAATGTTCATGTCATTTTTTTGAAAAGATAGTAATATCATCTAAGTATACAACAAAAGAATCATGCATAAGTCCTCTGAAATCTATGTCCATTGCTTGCTGGAACATAGCACCTACATTTATCATCCCGAATGGCATTTTCCTGTAGGAAAATGTTCCCCAAGGGGTCCTAAAAGCTGTTTTTAATTGATCTTCAGGAGCAACCAAAACTTGGTTATACCTTGAAAACACATCGAGGAGAGAAAACATTTATGAACCTGCAACTCTCTGTAATATCTGTTCCATAGGGGGAACAGGGTAATTATCTTTCTCGGAAGCTTTATTAATATTTCTAAAGTCATCATAGAGCCTATTGTCACCATTTTTCTTGCGAACTGGTACTAAATTTGCGATCCACTTTGTTCCTGACCGGAAAGATGATTCTTGCTGCAAGGAGATTTTCCAATTCCTTCTTAACAGAAGGTTCCAAGCTAGGGTGCATCTTCCTTAGCTTCTGCTGGTAGGGTTTATTGTCTGGCTTCATCGGTATATTATGATGCATAATATTAGCGTCGAAGGTTTTCAGCTCGTCATATGTCCAAGCAAAGATGTCCTTAAATTCTTTGCATAACTTGATAAAAGCTCTCTTTTCATTAGGTGAACATTCAACCCCCAGGTTAATCATGTGAGGGTTCTGTTCTGGCCCTAAATTCACTTGTTCATAATTGAGGGAAGAGCTCCGAGTCTTACAATTTACCTTATGCTTGAACTTATCTTGGAGGTCGTAAAATTTTTCCAGGTTGACAATTGACTTAGGAATCAAATTGACAGTGCAAGCAGGATCAACTAGAGATTTTTCATGCTCACTTTCATCAATGGAAACATCTTGAAACGTGTCTTGAGCTGTAAGGAAATCTAGAATCTGCTGATCATCATTAAATACTTTCCAACTGGTTATATTGTCTGGGATCGAAGGTCTGTACATTAATTCAATAGAAAAAGTATTTGGTGACAAACCTTCTGGGGGTATCAGCCTAGATGCAGTATTAGCTAGCAGGTCAGCATTGAAATTTTGAGTTCTTGGGACCGACTTAATGTTAAAAGCAGTGAAAAATTTAGTTAAGTCCCTTACTAAATTTCGATAATTAAGCAAATGAGGAGATATGCAATGAATTTTGTTTCTTACCTGCTTAACTATTATTTCTGAATCTCCATAACACTCAATCACTTGGGAATTCATATCGATTGCTTTCCTGAGTCCTTGGACCAAGGCCTCGTACTCAACAATGTTGTTTGTACATTCAAACTAAAGCCTGCAGAAAATCATGGTCTTGGTTCCTTTCAGATCGATGAGGACACAACCTTCACCAGCTCCATCTTTAGATCTGGAACCATCGAAAAACAAAGTCCATGCATTCAAATCTAACTTAAAATTGGTATTCACACTATATACATTATGTACAATATCACCTGAGAATGGGACATATGTAAAATTGACAATCTGAGACAGATTCTGTGCACTCTCAGTAGGTGACAAATATGCAGATAAGTCTCCAAAAAATGTATCAAAAGTGAAATGTTCCACATGTGAGCTGAAGTATGCAGCAGGCTCATTAGGGTCATTCAAATCTGTGACAATTTGCTTCATAAAAGGCTCCCTGTTGATTTTGATCCTGTTTGACCTCCCATTGTAAGGAAGCCACAAGTGAGACCAGTCGGTTGCAAAGTAGCCCTTAAGTTTTTCCAACCATTCTCTGTTTAGCCACATCCCATACATCTCTGGGATATCAGCCACGATGATATTCACAGTCTGGTGGATCCTGGGGTCAGCAGATAGAGTTAACATAACATTGCTTAGTTCCCCTACTACTTTCACTTTGGATCGGTCCAACTGAACAATCTGAGCAGGACATGGCTCCCAAGCAACATTCAATTTCTGGCAAACTGATAAAGGTATTACATTGGATGAGGCCCCTGAATCTACCATACAATTATGAACGTTCCTGTTAAATATCTCAAAGGTTAACAAAAAGGGAGGTGTCTTTTTCCCAATAGGTTTCGGGCTGCTGGTTTTGGTGTATGTCTCCAGATTATTGTTTTGAGTCTCCCTGGGTTTGTTGATAATTATGCTTTTGGGAAAACTGTCCCTCATAGCAGGGATCTTCAAAAGTTCAAATACAAAGATATTAACTTTCATCTTCTTTAAGTCATCAATCAAGCTATATTCTATCTCAGGAATAGGTGTGTCTTTTTGTATGGTTGTTTTGACTCTGTTTGCTGTGGGGGTAGGGGTAGAATCTTGTTGTATTGGTTGTCCTTTACTCCTTGTGTTGTAGGGGTGTTGGACATTAAAAAATGTTTCAGGCTCCTCTTCTTCCTCAGCCATGGGAAGTTCTGCAAAGAAACTAATGGTATTTACATGTTGGTCTTCTTCCTCATCTAGAGGTTCAGTCTCTTGATCTTCTTGTAGTTCTTATTCTGGATGTTGAGGAGAATGATGGGGTTCTGAAACTAAGGCTTTAAAGATAGACAAAATATCCTCAGAGTTCAACCCTTCCTCAGGATTGGGTGGGACTTGGTTTTGTTGAGGTTGATAGGGTCTTCTAAATGGTTGTCTGTTGAACCCCCTGTTTGTGTTTTGGTTTCAGTGTTAGTTCTCTTGAGGTCAACTAGCCCGTTAGAAATCTGCTGTAGAATTTTCTTCATGTCACCCATTTCGAAAGGATTTTTATCCTGTGCAGCAGGATTTGTGGGAACATCAGTTTTCTTACGTAAGGTGGAAGGTTGATCTGCTGAACTATCCGGGTTATCCTTCAAACTGAAAATATATTTCTCAACCTGAATGGCATCAACAAAGGCCTCTGGTAGGGTTTCTTTGTGTGCCCGTTTAACCCACATAGCTATGGGAATTGGTAAACCTTTGACATAGTATGCAACTAGGAGTTCTTCCGCAGGAAAAAGAGTAATAGGGATTCTATTTTTTAGATATGAAAACCTATGCTTAAAATCTTTTACTCTTTCTTTACCTCGAATTTTCATAAAAGAGAGATCAATAACCAAGTCTTCGGGTGTCTTACCATCTCCAAACTTTTGCATGAATATTTTCTCAAAGTCATCCCTTGAAGTGATAGACCTAGCTTCTAAGGCAAAGTGCCAAATGGATGCTTTCCCTCGGAAGGTATATGGGAATAACCTACAAACTACATCCTTATGTATCACATTTCTAAGCTTGATGGCTTGCATGAATGTCTTTATGTGATCAAGTGTAGGTGACTTTTCATCAGGATCGAACTTAGGCAGCCATTTTTCAGGATTTTTAGGGAGTTTATGTTGATACCCTAGGATAAAAACAACATCCTGGTCCAACAAGGGTCTATTTTGACCTTCAACCATTGGTATGTCCTTTGAAGATGAGCTCGAGGATGAATCACTATCTGAGGATTCTTCAGATGAAGAAGATGAAGATGAAGGCGGTGGTGGTGGTGGTCCACCCGTTGTCACTTGTGGTTCCCCAAACAATGTGTCAAGGTTAAAATTTGGGAGCAGATTGTGGCAGGGTGAATTACGTTGTTTAGGATTTTGGTCACCCGAATTCTGATTAACAAAATCATCGGCTTGCGGACCAGTGTTCTGGTGATCTTGAATTGCTGCTAGTCCTATATTACGCTCTTCAACGATTCTTTGTTGCAACCTAGAAACACTATCAGAAGAACTTTTAAGAATCTGTTCGAGTGTGAGGGATCCCCTTGTGGGTGATACAATAATAATATCGACCCTCCTAGTTTCCTACTCTACAACAGGGGTGGCAAGAATATTTTGAGAATTTTGTACTGGTTGTTCTATTGACGTTAAAGCTTGGGTATGGCTACGTGTAACAACTGGTTCTCTTACTGGAGGAGGTATGTTTAAGTTCTGTTTAGGCATGTTTGGTATATGGCCCTCCTCCTAGCGCCATTTGTTGATGCCTCGATTGTGTAAGTGCTGGAATGGTGTTCAAGGAAAACAACAGGGGATGAAAACCCAGCTAAAGGATTGTGATAATCCTACGCAAGTTTTACCCTATCTTCGAGCTGTTTGGTGTGGTTAACACCCACGGATACAAAGGCCTCCGCTGGCACTTGTGTGTGTTTGATCCTAGAAAGGATCTTTCTTCATGTGAGGAAAGACAAGAGTTTTACTAATCCTAATAGTTAGTCTAACCTTGAAAAAAGAAATCTAATCTAAGTCAGGCCTATTCTAAGATGAGTGATTTGTTTGTGCACAAGATAACTTGATCCGAAAATTACTAAATCCTTTCACCAATTTAACAGACATGCAAAACTGGATCTTGACTCAGAAGCTCAAGATGTAATCAGTTAAAGACATTCAACCAACAACAGATTAAAGAATTAAGTACATACAAGCTTATCCTGTATCTGGAATGTTAATTGACAAATTAACATTAACTCAATGTTTTCTGTGAATCATTTGCAGAAATAGATAATTTTTTTTAGATAAAGACATTCATTTAAAACATCAATTAAAGAGATCATAAGTTGAGAGAAATCTAAACTGTAAACCACTGTAATTTACTGATTGCAAATAATAAACAATATTAGTAAATGTGTTGAAGCAAAATCATAATCCATCAAAGGCATTTGACAAATTATAACATAAGAGATAGTTGAAGAAAACTGACTGTGTATTAAGGCTTGCAAAACATTACATAGTCCACAACAACAAAGCATCTCCAGTCTCTTTTGGCGATTCTGTCCCCTAACCATCCATCCTTTGCTATGAGATCTAAAACCCTTTAAATAATAACTACAAAGTAATAATTCAGGATCAAATCTCCCACAGAGTAGGGATAGTCAAAACTAAATTATCCTAAAAATGGCCAAGAAAATACTGCCTCTTGGCCTACAATATCTATCAATCCTTATACATAGGAATAATAAACCAATTCGGATCCCAAACTGGATATCATACAATTTCTAGGAAGATTACACCACATAATTTTGAGAACATCCTAGCATAAGTTGAGGAGAATCAAGATAGATCACGAGCTGTTGAAGGTAGCTGGCGAGGAACATATGAAATCTTCCTTGGATTCACGAGGACTAGACATATCTTCAAATACCGAAAAATCAGCTAACAAATCATCCTTGAGAGGAATTGCGGGACACAGAGGTGGCAAGTTGATAATTAGGTCCCGAACAACTATATTATCTTGATGAGCATAATATTGATCGCCTTTCTTCTGCTTGTTGAAAAGGAGTCGTTCATATGTGAATTGAATCCTATCATCTTCCTCTTCACCATCTGTGTTGTCATCAGAAACATCAACATCAAATGGTGCAAGAATAAGTTCAGAGTATTCCATTGGTTGAGGCTCTTTCTCAACAGAATGCTTGACAGGAATGCTTGAAACTCTCTGCATTTTACTTACAGCATGCAATTGTTAGCAGAGATATTGAAATATCAATCCAAAATTTGCATATATCATCGTAAAATAACATATTATTCATAACAACACAGGATTTGACATCGATTGAGTATAACGTAACTCGCATGATTGCACATCTACGATGTGTAGATTGCAATCAATGTTTCTGTGAGTGAAATATCAGTCAGTCATGCATCAATTGAAATTTGGCGTAAGATGATGATAGATTTATATAATAACACATGAAATTAATAGTCAAATCTCAGAGTTTTAATCATTAAGCAATCATTGGATTCAAAGACTTCGTATCTGATCAAGCATAACGCAGAGGAAAAACCGGATCAATGCTTGAAAACGACGAACCAAGCACAAAAATCAAGATTTAAATCATTTTTCTAGATGCAATCATGGCTGTCGGATCATTGTATATCAATGGTTGGGATGCGGGATGCCAAGTGTGGACACTTGTTATTCAAAAATATGTACACCCTTCCGCAATTCGCAATCCGCAAATTGCGGACTGCGGGTTGCAGAACATAAACACAATGCGTGGTGAAAGTACTTCCCGCATCTCGCAATTTGCAGGTTGCGGGAAGTATAAACTACTTTTTATTAAAAAGGGTCTTTCGGCATCCCGCAATCCATAATTTGTGGGTTGCGGGAAGAAAAATTACGTGTAATTTTCTAAAAACCCTCTTTCCGTATCACGCAATCCGCAAATTGCCGGTTGCAGGTTGCTGAAGGAGAAACTTCAAATGCAAACCAAAGAGTCCGCAATCCGCAATCCGCAATCCGCAATTGCGGGATGATCGAAATTTTTAACTTAAAACTTATTTCCGCAATTCATAAGACACACTAAAAATGCATAATTTAAAGAAGGATAATTTACTAACTTAAATAAATCAAATCAAAGGCAGCAAAAAATGAATGGTAAATAGGCTACATAACCCCAAAAATTGATTAAGTTATTCTTTGATGTGGAATTGGGGCTTCCATATTTTGGATAAAACATGGGATGTGTTGTACCTACAACAAAGCTACATAAACAAAAATATTCACTTAAAAACCAACAAATAATTAAATCACCATGCAATACTACTGTGTAGCCATCTGTGAAGCAAGGCTATGGCAGAAATTTATTTAGTTTATACATTATAATTGCTTGCATAAATACATCATTTAATTTAATTATCACTCCTTAAATGTATTTAATTTATACAATCTACCTTCATTATATTATAGCTATCCGCGTTAATATATAGTCAAACTATCTTTTAAATTATATTAAATTTTATTTGTGGAAAAAATTGTTTATAATATTAATGTTCTATAAATATCATGTATTAAATTAACTTTTAAAAATAAAATCTTAACCATTTGTTCTGTTAAAAAATAAAAATTTCAAAAATGAAATGAAGTCAATAGATATAGCTCTTTGCTTCACTAAAGTGGAACCAATACAACCAATACAGAGAGCTTTTAGATAGATAATGACATGGATATTATTAAAATATGGAAACAATGAAATTTGAATAATTATTCATTTTAGAAAACCAAAATTAATTTTAATTAATATTGGCCCTTAAATAACACTGACTGGCTTTTAGTATTGTACTTAGATGCTAGAATTTTAAAGACTAATGAGATTTTGACTTGTCTTGTACCTGCAAATACTAAGCACCAAATGCTCCAAGTTTCATTGCTTGATAAACCAAAATCCATTGACATCCGTGGATGCTTCCTTTATTTCCAGTACTCTGTCAGGATCCTCGTAGTACCCGTTTCCATCGTGAACTTGATACTTCTTAATAATTAAGTTCATGTTTTTTATTTGGGTAGATCGTTTTGGTTCTCTGGCATTCAACAGCCTTCCCAGTTCCCACCTATGCTGCCACGAATCTGAAGTGTCTTAACCGTCTCTTGACACCCACTTCGTGCTGCCATCTGTATTACTTTGGTCAAAGGGGACGTTGGGGACACGACCGTGGTTGGCAATTCGGTAAAAGACTTTCTATCTACCATTTATTCAGTCTAGATCAAACTGTATGTGTGTGCCTTGATCAAAGGTTCCTGATAAACTCTGTGAATTGCCTGTACCCAAATTTCATGCCTGTTTTAACTGCCATAGTTGTTGTTCTCGGTCGTTAAAGATATAATTGTATAAGTTAAATTACATCAATATGTAATATATACATGTGTAAGTACTACAAACCATACCGCTGTCAAGATAGAATGTGCATTAAATTATGTGCTTATAATTTGTTTTAATACATTGGTATTATGTATCTACACAAGAGTATAGATCACGGCCCCTCAGTAGACACGCTCATTAGCAACGGTTCACTGCATCGCATGCCACACCTACTCCATGTGTGGAAGTAGTGATGAATAGGCACAGCCCAGATTTAACGCGTGTCTTTTGTTTAATTAAAACGTTTATCAATCCTTTAAAAATATTTATAATCGATCATTACTGATATCCGGAGAAACTCCCGCATGAAAGATGTCTTATTAATTAACCAGAAATTTCATATTTTTATTCTGCTATTAGTGATATCCGGAGAAATTCCCGCATGAAAGATGTCTTATTAATTAAATAGATGTTTCATATTTTTATTCTGCTATTACTGATATCGGGAGAAACTCCCGCATGAAATATGTCTTATCTTTCATCCTGGCTTATCTTTTTGAAACTTCTGCAGTGTGGGTGGGGTATATCAGAGCAAGAATGGAATCTTGGTGGACGACTTGTGAATCAATGGCTATTGGAAATTCTTAGCTCATTTTATCATTATGAATTTAGAATATTCTCTGCATCCTTTAAAACATTGTATACATGAATGTTTATACAACTAGATTAGCTAAAACCCTCAGTTTCATAGGACTTTATGGTTCTGGGCCCTTGCTATTGTATGCATTATATACTGTATTTTGAAGGCCAGTTCTACTTATATGAACGGGTAAGTTAAAAGTTAAAACCTGAATTTTATCAGGATTTTCATGGTTCTTGATTTACAATATTTCATGCATTTACAACACATTATGAAATCCAACACTGCATATGTAATTGGGTAACACCTGCCATTAGGGGAAATTTATAGTGGCGATGAGCCTTCACCTTCCGACTTAAGCAGTCCAAGAACATATAGTGTTTCAGAGCTAGCGTCGTCTTTGAATTATTCCCTTGCTATTCAAACCATGTCTCAATAATTAAATTACAGGACAGGAGCATGAGCTGCGTCTTTTGTCCTATGCACCAGTATCTATGAGGGATTGCAGCATAATGTTCATCAAGATGATTTCATGTATCCTTTTTTATTAGATCTACAATATTCAGTTTTAATTCAATGCATTATGAAATTTAACTTCAAGGTTTCTTACTAGTTTTGGTCCTAGTTCTAATAATATTTCCTGAAGATATAGTTGTCTAAATCGAATATGTTGCAAAAAAAAAATATTCTTTTTCATTTGTTTTAAAGCTATTGTTTAGAATGTTTCTAGAATGTTTCTTGTTTGTTGCAAGATCAAGAGCATCGGTTCTCTTCATATACTAGCTATTCAAACCATGTCTCAAGAATTAAATTACAAGACAGGAGCATGAGCTGCGTCTTTTGTCTTCTGCTACACTACAGTATCTATGAGGGATTGCAGCATAATGTTAATCAAGATGATTTCATGTATCCTTTTTTATTAGATCTACAATATTCAGTTTTAATTCAATGCATTATGGAATTTAACTTCCAGGTTTCTTACTCGTTTTGGTTCTAGTTCTAATAATATTTCCTGAAGATATAGTTGTCTAAATCGAATATGTTGCAAAAAATAAAATATTCTTTTTCATTTGTTTTAAAGCTATTGTTTAGAATGTTTCTTGTTTCTTGCAAGATCAAGAGCATCGGTTCTCTTCATATAGTAGCCAGAGGTAATCAAACAACTGAGGAGTCCAGAACTTATTTGAATTATACCCATCTTATTATAACCAAAATGTTATTTGAATTATACCCATCTTATTATAACCAAGATGTTATTTCCAAGTGAAAAATATTCACAACCTCTTCATGATCAAATGCCCTTGTGGCATTAAATAATATCAATGGCATCTTGCTGGAACTGCAATATGACAGGCTACTTTTCATTCTTCATGATCAAATGCCCTTGTGGCATTAAATAATATCAATGGCATCTTGTTGGAACTGCAATATGACAGGCTACTTTTCATTTGGTACTGGAAATAAGAAGTTTTGTTGAACCCCAAGCATTAGTTCATTACTGCATAGTATTTAGTATTTAGTATTTATCATAGTAGCAACATTCAAATACAAATTTAATTACAATATGATATGGAAAGAATAATTCATTTAAAAAAAATTACAGTACTTTATATTTATTGATGTTTTAAATCTTCTTTTAAATTTTTTTTTTTTTAGGTTTGTGGGCTGTTTATTTATTGGGTTGATGAGTAAATGGGTATCGACCATCAAATACATTATTTGAGGTATATTATCAAAGACAATCAAAAGTAGTTGACCATATTGTATCCATCCATATTGGCATATTGTATGGAAAAGTCACTGAATTTTGTATTCCTGTCGAAGACTCGTACAACAAAGGCCAATACATCCAAATCTTGCAACTATGGTATTTAGTATTTAGTTCTTATATTAACAAAATTGATCTTTCATTGAAAATTATGTCAAGCATGCCCAAGCCCAATATATGAATCTATATCTATATATCCTTGAATGTTTAAGACGGGTTTCATTTAATTATTCCTTTTGTCAACTTTGAAGTTCACTATTTTCACTACACCTTTTCAGTTCTGACGGGTTTCATTTAATTATTCCTTTTGTCAACTTTGAAGTTCACTATTTTCACTACACCTTTTCAGTTCTGAAATGATATGTATCAGGTATTTGTAAAAGTAGCTTTGTTGATTGAAGACTTGAAAGAATTTTTGACAAAAAAATGTAATCCACTATAGATGCTAACGGTTTTCTAGTAAATTTAGACATTATTTAAATTCTTAACATCCTTAGGTTTGAGGATTCTATAATCTTACAGGACCTTGGTATTTTAGATGCATGCCTTGCTACTTTGGCTGGTGAAGGTCCATGAATGATTTATCATTTTCCCTGTCTCTGACCTTCTTGAGCTTTGATTTTCTCAATTGTGAGCATCAATCTCATTCATTAAAAATGTGCTGTACAGCTAGCAAAGGAAATTATAGTTTTAAGTATCCTTCTATACAGTTTATCTTGTGCAATGCTCAATTAAATGCATATAAATGTTATAAGAACATTCTTTGTACTCATAATAGACAAAATGAAGCACTGCAATATTTTTTATCCCTACTTTTCTATGCATAGAGTCAAAAAAGCAAATGCCAAGATAAGGAGCTGCTTTTTGATCACCTGAATTTCCCATATTTCCCGTCCAAATCACATCCTTCATGTAATACCTGCCAAAAATCTTCAGGTTATTTGAATTTTTGGTATCCTTTTAGGTGCTTGCTGAAATTCCTTTTACAGAAGCGTGCACTTTGAACCTAATATTCAATTATTCCATAGTAACAGGGATTCCATTTGGCATGAGAATTGTCTAAGACTATGATACGGACTTTGGTAGCAAAGGATTTACAAGAAGTGGAGACAGGTGTAGAGGGAATGACTGGAGATTACATATTTATACCGGTTAGCAAAGCTGGATATGACAAGAAACCATCATGGTTAATGGATCTGGCATCGTGGGCGGTAAGAGTTCTTTATAATTTATTCATGTTACTTGATTCAGGCTCAAGATTTCCCTTCTATAATTCTTTTCACATGCATTGGATTCTTCTTCTATGGTAACAGAAAAATGCTTTTGATCCTTACTGCTAAAACCGAAAGCCCAATTGTTTTGTTTTATTGCTTTTGTTTAATGTTGCCTCCCAATATTTGCTTCTATAAGTTTAGAAGGAAAATAGTGATTGCCATGGTATATGTCTAAAAATTTTCTCCAAGATTTTTTATGGTAGCTATGGAATCTGCATCTAGGAAAGACTATTATTTCAATTCACACCATATGATAATAGATAGACGATCTACTAGCTGTAAGCATCGAAATCCAAATTATTTGAACATGCTCAACCACCTTTGCTTCTACCAATCAGAGGTCTTTCCAAAGCTCAATAAGGTCCTTTTTTTAGATGATGATGTTGGAGTGAAAAGGAATTTGACTGCTCTTTGGGGTATTTACTTGCATGGTAAGGTAAGTGGTGCAGTGGAAACATGTGGGGAAACCTTCTATCGACTTGATAAATATCTGAATTTCTCAAATCCTCTTATTGTGAGGGACTCTGACCCCAATTCCTGTGCATGGGCATATGGCATGAATATATTTGACTTGCAAGAATAGAAAAAGTAGAACATGACATGGATCTACCATAAATGGCAGAATCAGGGGAGTCTACACTGACATTTTTCTTTTAGTATCCTGGTCCTTTATTTGTGGTTTCTGAAATGAAGTGATATTAGCATTTGGTTTTGTTTTAAAATGACTTTGTTATGTGTGATGATTTTTATCTTAAAACTAGAACAGGCAGTTGTGGAAGCTGGGCAACCTACCACTTGGGCTAATAACCTTTTACAACCTTACTTATGCACTAGATAAGCCTTGGAATCTTCTAAGACTTGGTTATAATCCTAGTGTTATTCGGATGGATATTGAAAAAGAAACAATGATACATTACAATGGCAACATGAAACCGTGGCTTGAAATTGGCATTGCAAAATACAAACAATATTTGACCAAGTATGTGAAATATGACCACATATTTTTGCAGCAGTGCAACCTTGGTGAGTGAGTACATATGGCAGTTTAGTGTACATATTGTATTGGACCCTCAAGTACTCCCTATAATTGCTAGCCATAGAAATTGGAGCAATCATAATTGGAGTAGTTGAGCAGAGGTGCCATTCTATTGTTTTTGTTGGTTGGAGACTCAGCAGGGTGGGTTGAATAGTCTAAAAAATATCACTGAAATAATACTCTCCTATCTACTGTTTTTAGTAGATCTAAATGTAGTAGGTCCCATAATCCTTTGAAAAATTCAATAGGTAGGCCATCGTGCTGGAATGTGAGAATTGTTGCAGAACAAAAGTGTCACAGTCAAATTAAAAACAGATTGTTTCTCGTTGCAGGTTCTGTTTTGAGCACGTGCACTTAACAGCTTCTTGTCCAATGAGGAATCTGTTTTGAGCATGGACACTTGACAACTTCGTATCCAACGAGGACCTACAAGCGCACCTAGTAGAGGAGTTCTATGTTTGATCACACTGCGTGGAACCTATAAAGGATCATGAGGGTCCTTAGCACGTTTGAAATGTCTCTGTTACACCCCCTAAGGAGCACAGATGCCATTGACCCAGCAGTGGTAAAGGAGGTGCCTCCCCTGCAGCCACCAGTCTACCTTGATGATATCCCCGGGAAGAGCATCAGATGACACAGAAGATGGTCCAATCGAATCGGGAAAGTGACCTAGTTTCCTTGGTCAAGGCTGATAAAAGACAAGCAGGACTGCCGAAGGCTCCATCTTTCTTCTCAAAGCAGTCTGAAACTGCTGAAAAAGGCTCGATTGAAATAAAAAATTAAAGGAAATGATAAGTAGTTCTTGAGACAGTATGGTCCTTCAATCCGGAAATTAGAAGATGGTTGTCCCTTCCTGAGCCCAGGTTTTAGACAAAATGTGGAGCAAAATTTGAAATTATGAAGACTCTTATGATAAAATGACCACCTTGGTATAGCCGCAGCGAATGTAATTTTTAGCATTACATAATAAACATTTAGTTATTTTCTGTAAGTTAAAAAGAAAGCACATCAGAATGTAGCATTGTAATAAAAAAACCACACATTGTTATGAAAAATAGCTAAAACATTATGATTTGTTCCCAAATTACAAAAGATAAGATAAAGTTCACTACTTCTAAAAATAGTGGGGAAGCCCAATACTTAAAAAGAGATGGGTCTCACACTGCCAGACCTAAAAAATCCATGAGATAAGTTTGCCTTCCCATTTGATTTATGGACGCTATCAGTGACTCTCAAATGGTTCGATTGGCCTCTAACAACCCATAGAAAGTAGAACGTAAAGAGACACCATTTTTATGTTGTTGTGGCATTCAACTACACAATAAAAACTATATTGTCCATGGGATTCGACCTCTTGACCTTCAACAGATAGATCATTCATAAAGCTCCGTCACAGAAGTCTGCAAGAAAACCCAATCTAAACCCAAAACCAAAACTTGACAAGATGCAATCCTATCAAAAGAGGCCATCTAATTTTGTATGTTTCCATGTATTTGAATTTAAAGGATTTTACGTATTTGTTTTTCTCATATTGATTGATTGTTTGTGAGTTTTCTTGGGCAAGTTCAATGTAGTTTACTAATACTTTGTTATTAAGGAGATCGGGTTCAATCCACATAGAGAGAATTTATCTGCATTAGGGGCAAGAATCTGGATCATTCACAATGCTAAATTGAAATAAAAAGAAAGTAGACTACAAACTATTGAGAAGCTTAGTTGTGAGCTAGATGTTCTTTTGAATTAGTTATGGTGTGAAGTTTGAAGATAAGTGTGCTTATTTACTCGGTACATGTTTTGTTGGAGGTTTGGAACACTGATATCATTTTGTTTGAACTAGAGAGAAACTATATGGGATTCTATATTTATAGATATTAGTTAGATATTTGTATATCATAAAGTTGCTATTAGTTAGATATGGGATTCTATATTTACAGATATTAGTTAGATATTTGTATATCATAAAGTTGCTAATTTTCCTGTGCTTGAATTATCGACTGATTTCTTTCAATAGAATTTAGCTACTGGGAATTGTGTTTCTTTTCGTATTGAAGGTGACCGAGTCTATGGAAATATATAATTATGAAAATATCATATTAGAAGGATTCTGTATATATAAATTTGTTGTATTAGATTTGACCTTGCTATCAGGCATTCTATGAAATATTAACCGAGTTACTGAATTCTATTTAAGGGTGCTAGCTCAATGGTAGAGCACCTGCCTTATAGGCAGGAGGTTGGTGGTTCGATTCCTTCGTGCCCTATATATATTCTGAAACCACTAAAAGAGATAAATGACTAAAAAAATGACCAAAATTTGCATATAAACGACCACTAGTACAACATGAGAGATAAGTGACCAAAAAAAACGACCAAAATATGCATATAAATGACCACTTTTGAGTTGGCGATTGCTGGTAGCAAATTAGCGGTCATTTATCACGTGACAAAAAATGTGGTCATAAATTTGGTCTTTAATTGTGACAATTAATGACCAAATATATGACCAAATTAATTACCAAATATACGACTAAATATATGACCACACGATAATCTATACATGACCAAGCTAAATATGACCACATTTTTGGTCGCGTGATAAATGACCGCTAATTTGCTACCAGTGGTCACCAACTCAAAAGTGGTCATTTATATGCGGATTTTGGTCATTTATCTCTCATTTTGTACTAGTGAACTAAGCTATTGATGAGAAATATGGGGAGTTCTCACCCATACCCTTATCAATCAAATCAACATGGAAACCTTCAAGTATCCCTACCTAGCCTTTCCTAGTTTGATTATTAAATAGGGAGCTTGAACCCATGCATGGACTGACTTTATTAAGAAAATATATTAGAGAGGAAAATTTCACAATATGAAGACATTTTTATCTTTCAAATGTTGGAATATATCTCCTTTTGAGTCCCATAAAGGATTTGATCCAGCTTTTGTATATGCTATGCTTTCATGCCTCCATCAATCATATCAAGTATTGGTGACTTCTTTGTTCTAACAAAACTTTGAAATTCGCTTAAATGCTACTAAGGCTCCCAACATTATAAAACCTCTTGATGTGGCCTAAATGCCATCCTTTTGAATGTAGGATCCACTTCATAGTTAACTAGATCTAATATCCATGGATTATGTGTAATACCCCATTTTGACCCTTATGAAATATTGGCTTTTAATGTAAATATTGTATACATGCGATGTATGTTTTCCTAGCGTGGAGCTTAAGGCCAAGGCCCCGCTAGTGTATGCTCGGATTTTATTTAGAAAACAAAGTATTTGACATTTTGTTATCCATGTGCTATTAAGCCATGGAATATTGTAATTTGATGTAAATATTAATATTTAAATAAAATACCAAAACTGGCTATGGAAGTAACGAATGGGAAGGGGCCATGTGTATTCCATTAGGGAGTGGTGAGGGGGTTGTGGGGATGAACCATATGCTGCTAAATGTCATTTTGAGAACCCATTTGACTTTCCTTATTGACATTTAATTCTGTTGTAAGGAAGTTGTTGAAGAATTCAGTCCATGGCTTCAATGGAGCATGGATAGCCCAGAAATTCGTATGGCAAGTATGGGCTCTACTTTTCTTGTACCACAAGTCACCCTTCCCATTCCATTGTTGAAGATCCTAGCATCGATTTTCATCCATTACGAATGCCCAGCAGTGAGAAAAACAAGAAATCGCAGCTTTGCAAGAACCCACATTTTGAAGAGCCATAAAAGACCAGAATTTGGTATTGACAGTAAAATACAATGGGGGATTCATAGATATGAAACTTGGGGCAAAATTGAGAGTATTAGATACCCCAAAATCCATTGAAAAACCCAGTTTTTATAGCCCAGAAATCTAGTGACGGGATCGAGTTATTTGATGACAGAATTGTCAGAAATCCAAGTGTGAATGACTGAGCAGAGGTTGGGAATGCTTGATAAACCCAGTGAAGGCTGGGATCTCAAGGATTTAGCATTTTGGACCTTTCTATGCCCATCCTGAAGAGCACTGGAAGGAAGGGACGCCTGAGGGACTGTGCAACAAAGAAGGGGACCTTCCTTGTGTTGGGTGTGGTAGGTACTGTGGGTGCCTTGACTGTTTGAATTATCTTGAGATTCTTGTAGCTCTGTGGTTGAGCTCACTGGCTTAGGATTTCCCTCCTTTGTCTTTTGTATGCTTGATAAACCCAACTGTGTGTTGGCTTAGCATAGTTGTTGAGTGAAACCATGGCTGTGAGTGAGCCCATCTAGTTCCTCCTTAGTTGATACACAACCCAGCTCGGGGGTGACCTCTCAGCTGAAAGAATATAGGCTGGACATAGATCTATGGTTGGGTGGAACGCTGCTCTCGCATAGCCAGTTGTTTGGACAACTTCATCTCAAAGATAAGTGTTCTCCGTGTTTAAATTATATGCATTCTGTGTTCTACAATGTGTTAATTCTGAATGATAATTATTCATGTTAATGGAATTGATATGAAGTTTGTGCATAGCATGAGAAGGGGATTGATTTGCATATTGAATCATCGTCTACTTGTGATAGATTTGTTGATGCATTACAATTGTGTGTGTGCAAATATGATTTAATTCCACTGTGATTATATTGAGTATGAATTTGCACACATAAGTTTTTATTTATTGTGAATTTCTTAGTAATGTATGGAGCTGAGTTTACCAAATAAGCCTTGGAATGTCAATCATGTTCCCTCCGTGGTTTGGAATGATGGAAGGGGACGTGACATTATGAATGATTAAAAACCTCAACTTTGTCACATATATTAATTGTTTTGACGATGAAGGTAACCAACTTCTTTATTATATAACCTACCCGTTTTGCTCCATTATTTTGCCTCATACCAATCTTCTCATATATCTCATTTTCTTGGATTTTTTGGCTCGACATCTCTTCTTTGATTTACACAAATTTGTGCCCTTTATTTATGATGTAACATGGAAACACTTCTTCTATGATGGCCCTATTTATGTCCTTTGCAGTGTGCCTTGGGTTGGAGATTCTCTATTGCATCTGTTTTGGTCAACTCGATCTACGTTGGTATGTGGTTTACAAGCATGACATCAAATTCTCTATGACATGGTTAGCTACGGTGATACTTCTTGGAAACAATATTTTATGACTACTATAGAATATTTAATCCACTAAATATGAGGAAACTCACTAGCTACTAAACTTTCTTCTCCAAAAATCACTACTCCCTAAAAAATTACTAGTGATGGACTATCTATTGTGATGTTGCTCCATCCCCTTTGTCTCCGCTAATGACTAGGTTTCTTGAGCCTTGTAGTGGCATCTAACTTCGAATATATCCTACAAAACCTTCATTCTTGTTAGTAAATTATGTTTTAGATTTATTCCTATAAAGGTAACTTGAAATTTTTCTCTAGGTATTAGCTGTCGCTAGTTGTTTAAAACTTCTTGTTAAATTTTCTAGAGGTTGAATATAAACTTTGATATAATTAAATAATTGAGCAAAAAATGAATTAATTTTTTTATCCTTTACCTTTAAATTGACGAGAAGAAGTGGTAATGAATTGTGGGGCTTACATTTGGTATCAAAGCTTTAATTTTAAACACAAAGGACTTTTGGGATTTATGGAGTTAGAAATGTTATAAAAGAAGATATGTAACTTGCACATTTAGGAGATAATTATGAGAAGAATTGGTAATAAATTGTGGACCTTACATTTGGTATCAGAGCTTTAATTTTAAACAGACCCTTGGGATTTATGGAGTTAGAAATACTATAAACCAAGATATGTAACTTGCAAATTTAGGAAATCAAGTCACCTTTGAATCAATAAACAATAGGAATGATTTGTAAGTGAAAATTAATCATCATCATATATTATCTTAACATATAATATAGAACATATAATATATAATTGAAGATACGTCTCTATTAAAGATATTTTATAAGTGTGAACATTGCAATAAATCTTATTTTATAAGTGTGAACATTGCAATAAATCTTTCATTTACAGTAGAATCTATAAATACGATTCTCTTCTTGTTTTAGGTATTTTCTGTGTGTTAAACTTGGTAAATCATCCTAGTTTACATATGCTAGTTTGTAAAACAACCCAAAAAAGTTGTGTGAATTTCCCAAGAGAAAGCCTTTATACTAGAGAGACATATGTAAAACAAATATGATGATATTTTTTTTAGAGAAAAAAACATAATTTTGTTATTTCTGAGAAATAAAAAAGTACATACCACATCAAGGCGTTTAATCTTTGATTCTCGAGTATCATTAGTTACAATAACATTACTGTTCTAAACAAAAAACAGTATCAAAACATAAACTATCTAGCCTATGCAAGCCATTTGTACTTCATCATCATACAAAAAGTGTCTAAATGACATACAGCTTAAAAAACAGAGCCTAATAAGCTTCTAAAAGAAAAAGAGTTTATGAAACCAGAATGGACGCAAATATCTTCAATCCATTCTTCCCATAAGAGTATCCCTGGCACACCATCAAGTGCAAGTTTCGACAAAGAATCAACAACATCATTGTTCACTCTATAAGTATGCTCGATAGTGAGATCTCTAAAACCGTCCAACATTGTTGAAATTCTTTGACACCAATGTTGAAATAAAGTATTTTCCAATTTAGCCTGCTTGTTTTCCCACTTAACAATATTATACAAACTAAAAGTACAAAGATAATTATTTATTAAAATAAACAAAACAAGAGTAAAAGAGAGCCCCTGGTCCTTGTAAAAATATACGCATAACCCAAAAGTGTCCAAAGAGGATGGCTTCAATTTTCATATGTTAATTTTGTATACCTTTTAAGAGAATTAAAGAAAAAAATATAATAAAAAGGGTAAGATATGAAAATAATTTAGTAAGTAAATTTAATTAAGAATAAAAATAATAACAAAAATAATAATAATAATAATAATAACAATGTCTATAGAAATATATGAGTAAAAAGAATAACAATAATAATAATAATAATAATAACAATGTCTATAGAAATATATGAGTAAAAAGAATCTATGAAGTGATGGGTGTCATGGTTTGAACGTAGATCTACTTGCAAACTTACAAGAGTCAACCTTTCTTAAACTACACCAATGAACTAGAACCACCTTATAGGCCAATCGCTGTATTTAAGCTATATTTTAAGAAGGCACGTCACTAAAAATGGAATCTAAGTTAACTTTCACTTATAAATCTAACTTGAAAAAAATTAAAACAAGTTTCTTTCTCTTTATATACATTTTTATTGGATTGGGGTTTTCGAAACTTTAGAGAAAAGGGGGTTATGTGGAGGAATTTAAAATCTAAGATAGAATGTAGTAAAGGTAAAATCAATACATACATACATTATATATACATGTATGTATGAATGTATCCTACCTTAATTGTTCTATTTTGAAGATACTTAAGAGTGTACTTTATTAATGTACGAGGCCATTTTCTTTATATAGTATATATTAGAATATAGTTACTTGATAGTTACTCACTATAAAGGGGTCCTCCTTATTAAATAAGGACCACTAGGTGAATGGCCCTCTTTAATCGTTGGACCACGAGTAGTGAAGGGTTTCTCTATTGATACACTATATATATAGTATAAGTGATGTAGGAGCATCGTTGTTGAGTCAGCAATGTGATGACTTGATCACATGTTGTGACTAGCTGGAGACAAACTGTTCTGATGTGGTCAGTCTGAGCTATTTTGTGATGAACTGTGTTCTGTTATCCTTTGGATTCACGCATCTTGTAAGTTGATGCGTTGTCATTTTTGGTATGATAGTACTAGCGGTGAGCTGATACTCCCTGCGTGGAGATCATGCTAGTTTAGGAAGTCGGCAAAGTAATGATGCAGACCCGCCGTTGTGGAGTCTGTTAGGTTGTTAGGTTGTTTGAGTGGATCGAGAGTCTGTTAGGGGATCGAGTGCATAAGTAGGGCAGAGTAGAATGAGCTAGGGGTTGGCTCTTGTTGAGAGTTACGGTGTTGATTGATCGATTGTGGGTTAAAGTCATTTTGTAGGGAATGCAATTTTCTC
Source organism: Larix kaempferi (assembly GCA_027924585.1). Taxonomy (NCBI): domain Eukaryota; kingdom Viridiplantae; phylum Streptophyta; class Pinopsida; order Pinales; family Pinaceae; genus Larix; species Larix kaempferi. The sequence goes on along the minus strand of BSBM01000755.1, from coordinate 3,816,818 downwards.
ATTGTCTGTAAGTAAAGATAGGAGAACTGTGTGTGGAAGACATCTTTCTGTGTATTTGAATCAAGAATGCTTTGAGTTTCTGCCAGGTCGAGCTGTATTCGTTGATGACTTGATTTATGTGTGAAAGAATCTCTGTGTTGCGTTCATTTGATTTCTGTGTGTAGAGAAGAACCCCAATGTGTTTGTAGATCAATCATCATTCAATTCTTTAAGTAGGATTCTTGTTTGTGGTAGAATTTTCCAAGCATCCGGACAAGATTCGAGCTGGTTTGATCATTCCATGATCAATCGGTCGAGAAATCCTTAAGTTGCAGAGTTGAATCAGTGAGCATCGTCAAACATCCCAGATCGAAGCCGAACAAAAGATCAACGACGGGGAAAGTTCACTCGAAGCAAAGTTGTGCGGATATTATCATTCCCGCAAATCCTAAGTGAAGGATCCTGCCTTGATCTCAGATCAACGGTTGAGATTAACCCCGCAAAGAATCTACGGTGGATACAACATCCCGCAAAAGAAAGTGGCGCGAAGGTTAGCAACGAAGAATTGCGGAGGAAACGTTTCGGAGAGATTTGTTGAGCAAGTCTGAAAAACGTCCTGCAATCCGCAAGTTGCGAAAAAGGTATTGCGGAGAGAAGTTTGCGGAAGAGTGTTTGCAGAAGTATTTTCTAGATAACGTAAGAAGAACACCCTGCATCCCGCAACCCGCAATTGTGGAAAGGTTGTTGCGGAGCAAGAAATTGTGGAAAGACGTCGTAGTTGCGGAAAGAAGGTGATCTCGCAAGGAATTGTGGACGGTCATTTTCGTGGGTTTGAGAGCCTAGAAGGTTGTGGAAATCCTATGTTGAATGTTAGGCCTACGTGGCAGAAGGACTAGGATGGTTTTTGGCCGAGTCAGGGACTGATTCTAGTGAATCACCCCAGATCCTAGAAGGGTTAGGGTTGAGTTGGCTGACGTCGACCTGATGCCCCATCAATTTTGGTATCAGTGTGAGAAGCATAATCTAGTAGCAGAAGAGCGTGGATTGTTTGTGTGACATAACAGAGCAAAGGCATGGCTGCACACATGAGGGGCATAAGAATGCATGGCAGAGGAAGATTGGCGATGAATGTCGAAGTCCTGGAGGAAATGAGAGAAATGCGAGCACGTATGGAAGCTATGGAGATGGGTCAACGAAGAGATCCAGAAGCAGGAGACATAAGTGAGCCTGAAGAAGATGAACAAGAGGAAGCAGCACCTATGCGAGAAACACCGGAGTTGAGAAAATTTTGGTCAATTCTTGGAGCAAATTCGAGGCCAAAACCTGAATTTCCTACCTATGAAGGAAGTCTCAATACAGAGCACCTCATTGATTGGATTAATGAGCTGGATAAATACTTTGAGTATGATGAAGTTGAAGAGAACAAGAAAATTAGATTTGTAGTGACCATATTAAAAGGACATGCATCTTTATGGTGGGATAGTGTGCAAACTGAAAGAAAAAAGAAAGAACAAACCAGTCATAAAGAATTGGGATAGAATGGTAGTTAAGTTCAGAGCAAAGTTCTTACCAAAGGATTACCAGTTGACATTGTACAGATAGATGCAGAACCTTATGCAAATATTATTAACTGTAAGAGAGTATATAGAGGAGTTTTACAAAGTGAACCTAAAGGCAGGATATGTAGAAGAATCAACAGAGAAGACTGCTAGATATGTCAATGGCCTTAGAATGGAAATTCAGGATGAGATCAATATGATATCACCTAGAACAATGGATGATGCATACCAATGTTCGTTGAGATCAGAAGAGAAGTTATTAAGAAAACAAAGCTTCCATAGAAATAGAGGTTCGATCCAATGGAGGGGGAAAATAGTTGGAAGAGGAAGGTTTGCAGCCCAGAGAGGAGGACCTAGTAATTCACACCAGCATGAGCACCAAGAAAGAGGAAGAAACTCCAGAGATAGAGGACCTTACCATAGAGATAGAGGTAGAGGAAGAGGCAAAGAAAATGTTTATAGATGTTGCAGGTGTAACAAGTCGGGACACAGATATTTTGAATGCCCAGATAAGGAAGACGTAGTACAAAGGGGAGCCTATGTAGCTCAGAAAGAGCAGCAACAAGAACATGCAACAATAGATGAGAACATGCCAGAAAAGGGAGAGTCTCTAGTGATGAACAAGACCTTACTGAAACCTGAAAAGGTGGAAGTGGAACCTGTTCAAAGGAAAGCTTTATTTAGAACCATGTGTAAAGCAAAAGGGAAGTGTTGTAAGATGGTGATTGATAGTGGGAGCACTGACAACCTTGTTTCCACAGAGATGGTGGAAAAACTAAGTCTGAGGAAGACCAGACACCCTGTTCCATACAAAGTATCATGGTTGCATAAAGGACATCAAATTCTGGTAAGTGAACAATGTGAAGTTGAATTTCAAATAGGCACATATAAGGATAAGATTGTATGTGATGTTATGCCCATGGATGTTTTTCATATTCTTCTAGGGAGACCCTGGAAATTTGATAAAAAGGTAGTACATGATGGTAGGAGTAACTATCATAGTTTTATCCAAGATGGGGTAAAGCATATTCTTCATCCTCTACAAGGAGAGAGTTCAACAAAGCAGCAGACATCTAAAGTGATGATGTTGACAGGAAAAGAGTATTTGCAATAGATTGATGAGGAGGAACTCAACTATGCTGTAGTATGTAAACCTAGAGTGGTAGTGATGAAGACTAACATTACAGACCTACCTGAGGAGATTCAGGAGATGCTAGGAGAGTTTAGTGACATTGTGGTAGATGATTTTCCCAATGAGTTACCACCGAAGAGAGATATAAGTCACCACATTGATTTTATTCCTGGAGCGAGTTTACCAAACAAGGCATCATACAGATTGACACCTAAAGAGAATGAAGAAGTCAGAAGGAAAGTACAAGGATTGGTAGACAAAGGATTGGTCCAGAAGAGTCCGAGTCCATGTGCAGTACTAGCAGTATTGACACCAAAGAAGGATGCTGAATGGAGGATGTGTACTGACTCCAGAGAAATTAACAAGATTACCATCAGATACATATTTCCATTACCAAGGATGGATGACATGATGGATTTCCTTAGTGGGGCAACACGATTTTCAAAACTAGATCTGAAGAGTGGATACCATCATATTAGAATTCGAGAAGGAGATGAGTGGAAGATAGCTTTCAAGACAAATGAGGGGTTGGTTATGCCATTTGGACTGTCCAATGCACCAAGGACGTTCATGCGATTGATGATGAAGTCTTGAGAGATTTCATAGGTAAATTTGTGATAGTTTACTTTGATGATATTCTGATTTTCAACCGATCAGAGAAAGAGCATTTGAAACATCCGAGATATGTCTTGGAAAGACTGCAAGAGGACAAGTTGCTAGTAAATGTGAAGAAGTGTACCTTTCTGAAGTCATAACTGGTGTACTTGGGTTTTTTTATATCAAGTGATGGATTGAAGATGGATCTAGAGAAGGTGTAGGCAATCATTGATTGGCCTTCACCACAAAGCATTTTTGAGGTAAGAAGTTTCCATGGATTGGCAAGTTTTTATAGGAAGTTTATTAAGAATTTCAGTGGTATTTGTGCACCTATCATTGAAACCATCACGAAGGATCAACAACCATTCCAATGGACAGCAGAGGTTGAAAGGAGCTTTCAGTTCTTAAAGAAGAAGATTACTGAACAACCAATACTGAAATTACCAGATTTCAAGCACCCTTTCCAAGTAAAGTGTGATGCCAGTGGAGTAGCAATTGGAGCTGTACTCACTCAAGAAGACATACCTGTAGCATATTTCAGTGAGAAACTGAATGAGGCCAAACAAAAGTATTCCTTGTTTGATAAGGAATTTTATGCTATTGTTCAAGCATTAAAACATTGGAGACATTATCTGATGCCTAGTGAGTTTTTTTTTTCCAGATAATGATGCATTACAGTATATCATGCAGCAACCTAAGTTGAACCAGAAACATGTCAAGTGGGTTGAGTTCATGCATAATTTTACCTTTGCGATAAAGCATATAAGTGGGAGGTCAAATCGAGTAGCTGATGCTTTAAGTAGAAGACAGTTGATAGTGCAAGAGAATCAGATTCAAGTTGTAGGATTTGAATATTTTAGAGATTTGTATGAGACTGACATTGATTTTCAGAATGCATATAGAGCTTGTAGAAATCTTGTAGAGACAGACAGAGAGATATGGATTGAGTATATGTTACAAGATGGTTTACTCTTTAAGAACAGTAAGTTATGTATTCCCAAATGTTCCATGAGAGATAACTTGATACAGGAAAAGCACAATGGAGGGATGGCAGGTCACTTTGGAAGTGATAAAACTTTTGGTCAGCTAAGTCATTTTTACTTCTGGCCAAAGATGAGATCTGAAGTTGAAAAGTTTGTGAGTAGATGTAGGGTATGTCAGCATGCCAAGGGGAGAAGCCAAAACACAGGCTTATACACACCATTGCCTATTCCAACTAGGCCTTGGGATTCTGTGAGTATGGATTTCATTTTGGGTTTGCCAAAAACTCAGAAGGGATATGATTCTATTTTTGTGGTGGTGGATAGATTCACTAAGATGGCACATTTTGTTCCATGCTATAAGACTAGTGATGCCACACACATTTCTAACTTGTTTTTTGATGAAGTTGTGAAACTACATGGTTTACCTAAGAGTATTGTATCTGACAGGGATGTGAAATTCACAGGTCATTTCTGGAGAACATTGTGGAAGAAGTTGGGTACTAAGATGAATTTCAGTTCAACATATTATCTATAGTCTGATGGCTAGACTGTAGTAGTAAACAAAAGTCTAGGTAACATGTTGAGAAGTCTGATTGGAGAAAATCCCAAGCAATGGGATAAGGTATTAAGCCAAGCTGAATTTGCATATAATGATTCACCAAACAGAAGTACAGGGATGGGTCCATTCCAAATTCTTTATGGAATGCATCCAAGAGGAGCATGTGAACTTCGATATTTGGGTTAATTAGAAAAGAGGAGTGCATATGTAGAAGATTTTGTAGCAAGTATCAGTGAGATACAAGAGCAAGTTAAGGAAAGATTGCAGCAGAGTAACAACAATTACAAAGCCATAGAAGATACCAAGAGAAGGGAAAAGAACTATGAAGTGGGAGACTTAATATTAGCACACCTACGGAAATAAATATTTCCAAAAGGATAGTACAATAAGTTGAAGATGAAGAAGATTGGACCTTGCAGGATACTCAAGAAATTTTCAACAAACGCCTATGAACTGGAACTACCAACAGGAATTGGTATATCACCTATTTTTAATGTTGCAGAATTGTATGTCTATGTGACAGATGATACAGGGAAAGTGCCAGAGGTGGAATATCTATAGTGGCTGAAACAGATGCCTATGGCCCAACCTTCAGAAGCTGAGCAAGTCTTGGAGACTAGAGTGGCGAGGAGTACCAGACAAGGGGATTACTTGGAGTATCTAATCAAGTGGAAGGGACATCCCATAGAAGATTCTACATGGATGGATGCTAAACAATTGGAAACCAAGGGTTTCTCAGTGATAGACTTACTGAACAGGGGTTCAATTATTTTAACCTTGGGAGTTTGATGCAGGAGCATCGTTGCTGAGTTAGCAATGTGATGATTTGATCACATGTTGTGACTAGCTGGAGATGAACTGTTATGATATGGATAGTCTTAGATGTTTTGTGATGAACTGTGTTCTGTCATCCTTTGGATTCATGCATGCTGTAAGTTGATGCGTTGTCATTTTTGGTATGATAGGACTAGCGGCGCGCTAATACTCCCTGCGTGGAGATCAGGCCAGTTTAGGAAGTCGACAAAGTAATGATGCAGACCTGCCGTTGTGGATTCTATTAGGTTGTTAGGTTGTTTGAGTGGCTCGAGATTTTCTTAGCGGATCGAGTGCATAAGTAGGGCAGAGTAGAATGAGCTAGGGGTTGGTTCTTGTTGAGAGTTACAGTGTTGCTTGATCGATTGTGGGTTAGAGTCATTCTGTAGAGAATGCAATTTTCTCATTGTCTGTAAGTAAAGATAGGAGAACTGTGTGTGGAAGACATCTTTCTGTGTATTTGAATCAAGAATTCTTTGAGTTTCTGTCAGGTCGAGCTGTATGTCTTGATGACTTGATTTCTGTGTGAAAGAATATTTGCGTTGCGTTCATTTGATTTCTGTGTGTAGAGAAGAACCCCAATGTGTTTGTAGATCAATCATCATTCAATTCTTTAAGCATGATTCTTGTTTGTGTAAGAATTTTCCAAGCATCCGGACAAGATTCGAGCTGGGTTGATCGTTCCATGATCAATCAACTGAGAATTTCTTAAGTTGCAGAGTCGAACCAGTGAGTAGCGTCAAACGGCCCAGATCGAAGCCATACAAAAGATCGACGATGGGGAAAGATCACCCGAAGCGAAGTTGTGAAAATATTATCATTCATGCAAATCCTAAGTGAAGGATCCCGCCTTGATCGCAGATCAACCTTCGAGATTAACCTCGCAAATAATCTACGGTGGATACAACATCCCGCAAAATAAAGTGGCGCAGAGGTTAGCGACGAAGAATTGCGAAGGCAAAGTCGTGGAGAGAACTTTGCGGAGAGATTTGTTGAGCAAGTCTGAAAAACATCCCGCAACCCGCAACCCGCAAGTTGCGGAAAAGGTATTACAAAGAGAAGTTTGCGGAAGTATTTTCCATAGAATGCAAGAAGAACACCCCACATCCCGCAACCCGCAATTGCGGAAAGGTTGTTGCGGAGCAGGAAATTGAGGAGTAGGAAATTGCGGAAAGACGTCGTAGTTGCGGAAAGAAGGTGATCCCGCAAGGAATTGCAGAAGGTCATTTTCGTGGGTTTGAGAGCCCAGAAGGTTGCAGAAATCCTGTGTTGAAGGTCAGGCCCACGTGGCAGAAGGATTAGGTTGGTTTCTGGTTGAGTCAGGGACTGATTCTAGCGAATCACCCCTGATCCTGGAAGGGTGAGGGTTGAGTTGGTTGAGGTTGACCCGACGCCCCATCAAGAAGCTTTTGCAATGTGATCAATGATTGTTATTGTATTTGGAGCTTTTCCCATAGGAGGTTTCCCCATTGAAGAGGCAATGAACATTGCTCTCTCTTTTGGATATCACTAATACAAGGTTTCTTTCTTAAGTTTCAAGTATTTCTCTCTTGTATTTTTTTGTTCAGAACTCATATTTAGCACATTTGTTTTTATTTTTTTTGTAATTCTAGGGTTAAATACATTACAAGTGGTATTAAGGCACCTTCTTGAGCCAGCATGCACTTGAATATTGTATATATTTTTAGGTTAGAGGTGTGTTCTAACATATTTGAATAACACAGATCTATCATTCAATGGGTAAAACTATAGTTGGGGAAGAATATATGCAGGAAATATAAGTGGAACCACCTTGTTGGAAACCTTTGTAACCCCTATTGGTATCCCTTTGAGTAGTAACCCTTGTAACCCCTATTTCATTAAGCCACACCTATATACAAAATTTCACTTGCATGTACCCTCGAGTATATTGGAATTCCCCTAAGATACTTAAAACCAACTTTAGATAATCCAATAGATTGTCTTGCTACTATAGTGGCACTGAGCACAACACTCGAGAATATTTTTTTCCAGTACTTGGGTAGTCAAGTAGTATGGATAAGGATACAATAAATATTCCTTAATTAGTGTCCTAAAATATTAGGTCTATTACTAATGTTGGACCCCACAAGTATATTAGAGAGATACAACAACACTCCCTTGTCCTTAGGATTATGCAAACCCTAGCCTTTATTTCACAAGCTCAAAATTCCTACATAATTTGTAATATCAAGAATTTTGGAATTTATTCACCGTAGTATTTAAATTAACCAAGAGTAACAATCCCACAGGAGTGGTCCTAAAAAAAAAAATTGGATCCCAACTCCACCCTTATAGGAGACCTATCTCAAAAGACTCATCGTTCCTTGCTAACCATAGTGGTTCCACTCTCTAATAAAATTTTTCTATAGACTCGACAATACCATTGTGTATGACCTAGCTCATTAAACGCCTTGTGAGACATTGACCACCATGGTCTCGCTCATTGGTAATATTTTTTGGGACACCCATGGACACCATGACGACCCATGCTAACATCATGTTGGATAATAGACTTGACATATTGGATTCAACACCCATAACTTACATAAAAACTCAATGCCAGTGTTGTTCAGTAGGATAAAGAGATTTCCAAACACAAGGAATCAATCCAAAACCTACAAAATACGATAGCTCCTCTAGGGAGTATGCCATACCAACTCAATTGTCTACTAACTCACCTCATACTCACTGTTAACCTATCGAATGGAACACACATAGAGATACTTAGTATTAATCTCTGAGGTGAGAGATATCCATAAACCACCCAATCAACCACTTCAAATTTTCTTTCATTGCAATGTTGTTATGCTTGATGCTTCATCCTACTTTGTGTTATAACCAAGTCTTTCAATAGTTGGAGAACCTCTTGTTTATTTTCTATGTGATCCTCCACTACCTTAACCTTAGACTTTCATTTCAAGGGTGATGTGATGGATGAAGGATGATAGCCATAAAGTGCCATAAATGGGGACCTTTCTTATGAAGTATGGAAGGATGCCTTATACCATCATTTTTCCAAGGTAACCCACTTGACCCATTGTGTTTTTTTATCAAATGCAAAACAACGAAGATAGTACCCTTATAGACATTTATTCACAATTTTACTTTGGCCATCAAATTTAGGATGATAAGAGGAGTTGTGATCCAAAGGAGTACTCAAACAAGAAAATAATCCAGTCCAAAAATTACCATGAAAATTAGATCTCTATCACTTACAAAAATATTAGGGATCCCATGTAGCTTTTGAACTATTTACATGAATGTTGTAGCTACTATACTTGCTTTAAAAGGATGAGAAAAAAAATCATAAATGGGTGTGTTATGTGAGTCGATCCACCACTACCGTGATGACATTCTTTCGTTCAAACTTTGATAGATTTATGATAAAATCCATTGAGACCTATTCCTAACACTAACTTGGTATGGCTAATGGTTATAGAAGACTGGTGTTTTGCTTATTTATCCCTTATTATGTTGGAAAACGTAACATTTTCCCATAAACTTATGAATGTTAGTTTTATGGCCTTCCTAGAAAAAACCTTTCTTGATCCCATGGTAAGTTTTAAGGAACCTTGAATTTCCTCCTATAGGCGAAGCATGTGATTCCAAAAGTGCCTTATATTTGATTTGGGAATTGCTACATAAATATAGGTGATCTTGATACCATAATGAATTATCACTCCACACAAATTTATCATAATTCATTAGGGTCCCATTGCAGATGTTGAATTATTTTGCATGTCTTATGATCCTACTTCTATTCTATCCTTTCTTTTTCCAACCAAACAGTTTGGAAAATGAAAATATCACAAAGTAAGTCCTTTATGCCTTCTTCTTTCCTTGAAAGTACATCTACCACCACATTTTGTTTTCCTTTTTTATATAATTTCAGAGTCATTTAACCTAAAATATTTGTAACCCATTTTTGTTTCTCTTTTGAAGATAATCATTGCTCCAAGAAGTAAATAAGACTATCATAATCTATTTTTACCTTAAGTATCTTCCTTCTTATCATGATCATGATAAGAAGGAAGATACCTTCTTATCTTCATACTTAAGTACCTTAAGGGTCAGTGCAAGCTAATGAGGGTCACTTTTGGCACGTTAGATGCAATAGAAAACTGAAAAAGCAGGCATCCCTCAACTTACTTGGATTTTTTGATTTACTTACGGAAAATATCTTGCATTGAGTAAAAAAGATGAAATGTAGGAAATTGAATCACGTTTCTGAATATATAACTTTTATGTATTGAAAATTTGCATAGCTATGTCAAGTTTCAGTTTTCCTAACAGACACTTTTTATTTTTCAGGCAAATGATAAGGTATATGTTTTTGTGGGTAGAGCCTTTGAGGGCCTAAATGATGGAATCAAGCTACAAAAATCGGCATGCATGTAGAGAACACATAGCACTTGTGCGCCATTATTTTTCGAAAATTAAATTAGTAATTTTATAATTTTTTTATAATTGTCTAAGTGATCAAACCTCAAAAATAGTACATCTTTTGTGGGTAGAGCCTTTGAAGGTCTTAATGCAAAAATATTGAAATGGGTTTTTCATAGAACGTGGAGGTTAGTGTCCTCTTGTGCACCATACAATTTTTTTTTGAAATGATTGAGAATTGAAAAAGTTATGGAAGAAACACTAACAATGTGTTTCACGAGTTAAGGAGGTAGGACAGAAAAGAAATTGAAAGAAAATAGGAAAAATTAATATTTCAAAATAAAAGTTACATATTTGGAATCTGCAGAAAAAATGCTATTTGTGTCTAAGATTTCGTCAAAAATAACTCTGTGTAGCATATTGTAACGAGTGGCTAAGCACAGGCTTCTCCAGAAACTGGAAGAAATACCCAATTAGCTTTGGTTTTTCATTAACATAGCACAGGTTTGGAATTACCGAAGCAAACTCCAAAGCATACACATAGGATTATTGTTGACATGTGAGCATGTGACTCGGCCTGTTTAAATTCAAAAATATTGCCGCGCTTTTAGATTTAAATAACGCGTACGCGTTATATAACTAAATAACGCGTGCGCGTTATATCAATAATTAACGCGTACGCGTTATATAACTACATAACACGTACGCGTTATATAGTTACAAAACGCGCTCGCGTTATTCAAATCATAAAATATATGTTTAATACTTGAGAAAGAGGGGGTGTAGAAGTCAAGGGAAATTTTGTTTAATATTTGAGAAGGGGTGGGGAAGGGTCAAGGGAATCTATGGTTAATATTTAATAGGGGTGGGAAAGGGTCAAGGGCTTAGAAGGATGTTGGAAGCTTGAGTGGGGAGAGATGAAGGGAATGAGAACATGATGGGCTACAGGGGGTGAAGGGAAGTGGAGCTTGAGAGCACTATTAGGAGTAGAATAGGTTCTGAAGAGGTATAGGGTTAGAAGTTGAAAGTGAGACTTGAGTGACAAGGGGGATGTGAGAGAGAAATAAAGAATACAAGGGGGGGAGAGACATAGAGCGAGGGAGGGAGAGGGACAATGGGGAGGAATGGATTTGGAGGGAGTGAGAGATAGATGGGGATAGAACGAAATAAGAGATAGGAAGGGAGGGACAGAAAGTGTTGGTGGGAGACATGCAGAGAGTGGTGGCGATGGAGAGAGAGGGAGTGATGGAGAGATTGGGATAGGTTGAGGGAAAGATGAGGGAGGGATAGAAGGTGAGAGACAGGCGATGAGAGAGGGAGGGAGAGAAGGTAGGGTGAGGGATGGAGGGAGAAAGTTGGAGATAGATATGGATGGAGGGGGTATGGGTTTGAGAATGGAAAGTGACATAATGTGTGTGTATGTGTGTGTGTTTGAGAGAGAGAGAGAGACAGAGAGAGAGACAGAGAGAGAGAGAGAGAGAGAGAGAGATTGATGGTTGGGGAGAGAGAGAGTAGAGGGAGTTGTGAGCATCATATTCTCCATCAGCATCATATTCTTCATCATCATCATCTTCATGACCATCATCGTCATCATCAACATCTTCATCATCATCACCATCATCATCATCATCATCATATTCCTCATCAAATCAAAATCTCCATCATCATTATCATCATCATGATCATCATCTAAACATCACCATCACCATCATCATCAACATCTTCATCATCATCACCATCACCATCATCATCAAAATCTTCATCGTCATCACCATCACCATCACCATCACCATATTCATCATCATTGTCATCTCTAGGTTCCCCATCAACATCAACATCTCCATCATCATCATCTTCTTCATCATCATCATCTTCATCACCATCATCATCATCATCAACATCGTCATCATCATCACCATCATCATCATCATCATTATCTTCCTTGAATCAGATCAACATATCCATCATGTCACCATCATCTTCTGAACATCATCATCTAAACATCACCATCACCATCACCATCATCATCATCATCTTCATCATCATTACCATCACCATCATCATCAACATCTTCATTGTCATCACCATCATCATCATCATCATCATTGGCATTTGTAGGTTCCTCATCAACATCTCCATCATTATCATCTTCTCCATCATCATCATCTTCATCACCATCATCATCAGCATCAACATCTTCATCATCATCACCATAATCATCATCTTCATCGTCATCAGGTCAACATCTCCATCATCATCATCTTCTTCATCATCTTCACCATCATCATCATCATCATCATCTTCATCGCCATCTCCATCATCTCCATCATCTCCATCATCATCACCATCACCATCATCATCATCTTCATGACCATAAACATCTTCATCATCATTGTCATCTCCCCCTTCCTCATCAACATCTCCATCATCATCATCATCATCATCATCATCATCATCACCATCTGAACATCACCATCATCGTCAACATCTTCATCATCATCATCATCATCATCAGCATCATCATCAGCATCAGCATCATCATCAAAATCTTCATCGTCATCACCATCACCATCTTCATCATCATTGTCATCTCTAGGTTCCCCATCAACACATCTCCATCATCGTCATCTTCTTCATCATCATCATCTTCATCACCATCATCATCGTCATCTTCTTCATCATCATCATCTTCATCACCATCATCATCGTCATCAACATCTTCATCATCATCACCACCATCATCATCATCATCTTCCTCATCAGATCAACATCTCCATCATGTCACCATCATCTTCATCTTCATCATCATCATCATCATCATCATCATCATTACCAACACCATCATCATCAACATCTTCATCGTCATCACCATCATCATTGGCATCTGTAGGTTCCTCATCAACATCTCCATCATCGTCATCATTGGCATCTGCAGGTTCCTCATCAACATATCCATCATCGTCATTTTCTCCATCATCATCACCATCATCACCATCATGATCTTCTGAACATCATCATGATCATCATCTAAACATCACCATCACCATCATCGTCAACATCTTCATCATCATCGCCATCAGCATCATCATCAAAATCTTCATCGTCATCACCGTCACCATCTTCATCATCATTGTCATCTCTAGGTTCCCCATCAACACATCTCCATCATCATCATCTTCTTCATCATCATCATCTTCATCACCATCATCATCGTCATCAACATCTTCATCATCATCACCATCATCATCATCATCATCTTCCTCATCAGATCAACATCTCCATCATGTCACCATCATCTTCGTCATCATCATCATCATCATCATTACCAGCACCATCATCATCAACATCTTCATCGTCATCACCATCATCATTGGCATCTGTAGGTTCCTCATCAACATCTCCATCATCATCATCATTGGCATCTGCAGGTTCCTCATCAACATATCCATCATTGTCATTTTCTCCATCATCATCACCATCATCACCATCATGATCTTCTGAACATCATCATGATCATCATCTCAACATCACCATCACCATCATCGTCAACATCTTCATCATCATCGCCATCAGCATCATCATCAAAATCTTCATCGTCATCACCATCACCATCACCATCACCATCACCATCTTCATCATCATTGTCATCTCTAGGTTCCCCATCAACACAACATCTCCATCATCATCATCTTCTTCATCATCATCATCTTCATCTCCATCATCGTCCTCATCAACATGATCTTCATCATCATCACCATCATCACCATCATCATCATCATCTTCCTCATCAGATCAACATCTCCATCATGTCACCATCATCTTCATCACCATCATCATCACCATCATCATCACCATCATCATCAACATCAACATCTTCATCATCATCACCATCATCTTCATCAACATTATCATCTTTATCATCTTCATCTGCATCATGATCATCTTCATTGTCATCACCCTCCTCCTCCTCATCATCTTTATCATCTTCATCTACATCATGATCATCTTCATTGTCATCACCCTCCTCCTCCTCATCATCTTGTGCACTTATGCACTTAGGGATTAATATTTAGAAGAGGGTCTAAAGGCCTTTATGGGGGAGGGGCTCTAGGAACAAGGTAAGACAGAGAGGGCAGGGGGGAGGGATAAAGGCGTAGAGGGTTAGTGATTAAGGGAGAAGAAGGGAGAGAGTGCTATAGGGAGGGATAATGACGAAGATAAAGAGAAGGTGGAGAGATGGAGAGTGGGGTGGTAGAGACATGGCTGAAGGGAGAGAAAGAAACATGAAAGAAACATGTAGGGAGAATGAGGGACACATATTTAGAAAGAGATAGGGGGTATCTAGGGATTATTGGGAGAGAGCTAGGGGGTATTAAACCATACAAAACATTTGTTTTGTATGCAATCATATAAATTATTAGTTTTCTTTGATTTTGATCGTTGCCCTAGCCGTGCACCTAACCTATTTATTGTGCTTGACTATATCGCGTTCGCGTTTTTTAACTACATATCGCGCACGCGTTTTATATTTATAAAACGCGTACGCGTTTTGTAACTCCAGAAATAATGGACTGTTGCTGTCCGAGAGCAACTTCACTCTGTCCGAACGAAAGCAACAATCCCGCGATTTTTCAAACAGCACGAGCCCGCGTCTGAAAATTTTCACATTCTACACCAACTCCATCATTTTTTTTTATGCAGGTGCAGCATTGAGGACATCTTTCATGGTTGCTCACTGTGGTGTTGGGTTATATGGCCATATTTGAAGAAAATAATTAGCAAGCTTGAAGAATCTCCAATTGAAGAACACCAAAGATAAGGCCTTTGAAAGATTCATTTTGCCTATATTTGAGGAGCACACAAGGTAAGATATCAAGCTTCAAGACCAACAAGGAAGAACTTCCATTTGCTTATTATTGAAGAGCTTGTAATTGAGGAGCAACAAAAACAAACTATATTGAATTGATCATTGTGGTGATGGGGAATGCACGTAACCGAGTAAACAAATCCACAAGGAAGAAGAGACCTCAAGAAGTCATTGAAGAAGAGAAAGAAAAGAAAAGAATATACATGATGAATCGGAGGCTTTCTTTGGAAACTAATCCAAATCCAATTGTAGAGGATACCATGGTTCATCCTATTAATCCACGACAAGAGGGACCTTCAATTTCCACAATAGTTGTTGAACAAGCACCCCATGGAAGTAATCAAGAAGCAAAACGTAGGTGCTCATTAGGGGATGTTTCAATTCCCACTTCAAGTCAAAGTGATAAGTTACCATCTCAAGATGAAGCTCACGAAGAAACACACAATTTGCTATCCGGATGTGGTTATACAAGCGATGAAGTCAGAGAGGCGTTGGACATTTTGCCTACTGTTGAAGAAGAGAATGTTATCCACACCATCGATGAGGATGTTGGACTTCCACAAGGGGATGTTGGACTTCCACAGACCATGGATGAGGATGTTGGACTTCCACCATCCAACTACCAGGAAGAGAATGAAGGACACCAAGCTACTACTGAAACGCCAGAGCGTCTTGGTGATGCGCTACATGGTACAATTCCAACCCCCTTACCTCCATTAGCAAGCACACGTCGAAGAACTCCGAAGCGTATACAAGTTGATGAAAGACTTATGAATTCCATTGAAGGTACGCTATCTAAACGTAGTATTGCTTATCAAACTCAACAGATACTTGATAAATATTTTGTTTCTAAATGTGATGGAGATAAATGTAGATTATTTTTATCATTGTTAAAATCTAGGAGCATGAATGTTGTTAGGAAAAAGTTAGGGATAAAGATGATAAAGAATTCTGAACCAAGTTCTCATATAGTTAAAAGCCTAGTAGATGCATTTGGTAAAATTGGTAAGAACACACGTTCAAAGGACCGCAATGCTGCTCGTCGTGTGTTGTCACAATCAATTGCAGATAAGAACACCAGGGCCCTTCGTATTCTCAGGCCTACATCGAAACTAGTTAATTTGAATGTAAAAACCCTCCGTAGGTATTCTATTAGAAGAGAACATCTTGACACAACCGATCAGACAGATTTTTGGGCCTTTGTTGGTCGGTTGCCACGTCGTGACATGAAGCTAGTTGATGCAGTAAAGGGACTAGTGCATAGTTTTTGGCATGATCACACAAGGCCTTCTTCAAACCGAAAGGATGTACTAAAACTAAGAAGGGGTTCAAAGGATCGTGAGCCACATACTAAGCATCTTCTTGATATAACACAGACAGAGCTTTACGAAAAATTTAAGATTGAGCATAGACAATTGAACTTGGGGCAAAGATCTTTTGAGAAATGTAAGCCATGGTATGTTAGAATAAATACTCTTCGTAACACTTGTTGTTGTAGATACCATGTAGAATATGAATATTACTATGAAACATTTTTGTACATTCGTCGTGTGTTGCATACTAACATTGTGCAGGATTGCTCCATGACAATACCACCGACTTCATCAAGAGAATTCATTCATAGCATCATGTGCAATAGGCCCGAGGGGCAAACATACTATGCAAAATCTTGTTTGGATGGAACATGCTCCAACTGTGCTGGAATGGCATTATTGAGCCAATGTATGCACGAGAATGGAGACAGTGAATTTGGGAAAATGGTTACAGACATGAAAAGTTTCAAATATATCAACTATGAAATAGTCCCAGGGAAAGAAAGCAAAAAAATACAATTGGTGACATCTCAGGTATGCATTTATATCTATAAAATTATGTTGTAACGGTTACATTTCAATCCTTACTTACAACAAAAAACTGACATTGAGATCATTTTGTGTCACCAGGTACAAGTTAGTGACTTCATCAAGGAATTTATTGAAAAGACACATCAATATGTTCAGCATGTCCACGTGGCACGATGGCAGGATGAGAAGTTTAGAATATGCAGAGATACATTTCCCCTTGGTACTATACTTTCAGTTGTTGATTTTGCCGAGAACTACACTCTGCAACCTCAAAATGAGATCCAAAGTCAGTATTATCACTCTGAGCAGGTTTCCTTGATGGTCCATATCACATACAGGCATGGCCCAAATAGCACTGAAGAGCAAAGAGAAATTCTGAAGGAATATCACTTCTACATAAGTGATGATAGGTGCCACGACTTCCACTATGTACGTCATTGCTTCATCATGTTCTATGATCACTTGAAGGGAAGGAACATACAGATGGACCGACACTGGATTTGGTCTGATGGGTGTGCTGGTCAGTTCAAAAATGCACGCATATTTCAGTGGTTGTGTTCATTGCATAAAAACTACAAAGTGCCACATATGTGGAACTATTTTGAGACTGGGCATGGTAAAGGAGAGCATGATGGAGCCGGAGCATGTGTCAAAACAGCCCTACGAAGAGAGGAATTGAAAGTATCTACAGAATCTACTATTCTAAATGCTCAATCTATAGTCAGGTGGTGCACGTCAGTAATGGGAGAGGAATCAACTATGCGAGTAGAATCCACAAGAAAGAGACATGTGGAGAGATTTTTTTGGGAGGTGGTAGACATAGATCGTTCACATGCATGGGAATGCAAGACTGTGCCTGGGACTCGTGGCTTTCATTCGGTTCGAAGCTCTGATAACCCAGTATTTGAAATTTGGACCAGAAAACTTGCTTGTTTTTGCCCGCCTTGTTGTGATGGTGACTGGGATGGGTGTGAATCATTGGATTGGGTTGATGGATGGGATCGCATATCACTTCCACTTGATCAGCGTGCAATTGTTGAGTTAACTCCGTTGGAAGAAGACCAATCATCTATTTCTGCAGATTTTGATCATGTATCAGACCTTGTACAACCCGGTATGATGCATTTCCTTAACATTTTTTGTTTGTTTACGTAGTCTTCAAATGCACATTAATGGACTTGTATCGCACTCTAAATATTTTGATCATATACCTACAATCATATAATGCAGGGCACATATACGCAGTGGTTGCCTCAAAAGATACTGAATGGGGTGATGAATACTGGTTGGCACGCTGTATAGATGGAAAGCAAACCCTCATTGTGTCCATGACTGACGATGAAAACAACCACTTTCCAACTGGTTCTATGGTTGTTAAAGGTGAATACTTGACACGGGACAACAATGGAAGAAAGAAGGGTGGATATGTTTACAGGGATTACAAACCAGGTGCAAGTGTATATCACTTTACCAACTTAATCATTGGCACAAACCTTCAGGTACGAACAATGCCTAGTCGAAATACATCGAAGGTACGCTACTTCTTACCGGATACAGAGCACGAGAGACTAATGGAGACCATCAGTATAAGAGATGATCCGGAGGGCTTGGTTGTATGATAATAGGTGGGATCTAGCATGATGAGGTACGTTACATACTTTTAATACTATACTATTTTCACTATTTGTAATTGAATATTGATATATGTTCAATTTTCACATGTATGTTTCATATGAATATGTCAATTTTGCGTTCTTGATATGCCAAATTTACAAGAGATGGATTAAAATTATATTATGTTCATATGATCAGTAAACCATATATTAATCATGTTTGAGAGGTTGCTTAGCTAACTTTAAGGGCATTTAAGCTCTATGTTAAGCCCAACTAAATCCTTATGAATCACTAGACAATCGAATTGGTTCCTTGAGTAATTCAACTATGAAAGTCTCTCTTAATCTAGCGACAACCACCTTTTACCCATTTCTATAGAATTTATCTTCTTTAATAATTTTCTAATCCAAATTTTAATAGCTATTACATTTTCACTATACAACTATGAAAGTCTCTAGTGACAACCACCTTTTACCCATTTTTATTATACATCTCTAAGTTATCCACACAAAAACACACACATATATATATAATAATTATTGTGTATTCATAGTCAAAACTAAAAAATATATGGATTAAAGTGGATAAACATTAAACTAAACTAAAATTAAACTAAAATTAAACTAAATTAAATTAAACTAAAAAATATATGGATTAAAGTGGATAAACATTAAACTAAAATTATAATAATTGTGTTTTTTAATCCATTTTTTACATATGATCAGTAAACCCTAAAATTATATTATGTTCATCATGTTGGTTATTGGCTTCACCCAACAAAATTAATTCAATTCATGCTCACTATATTAAACAATACACTTATATTAAATTTAATTCATGTCTTGTTAAATATTTCATAATGAATTAGCTAGTTGAGAGCACCACCTTAGACCAAGCCATCATCATCATGGACCTGCAAAACCCTAGTTTCCAAAGTGTCTAGGCAGGTTTGGGCTAGGAACACTAGCCATACCCGCCCGGTGGATGATTTTCCAAAGTTGACCCCCGTGTGCAAAAATTGCACACTCCCACACTGAGCAAAACCCTAGTTTCCAAGATGGACCTGCAAGGTGACACATGGGCCACCGGGTAGGAGGGGAGGGGCATCCCTGGCACTATCCCGGTGTGCTGAATCCAACGGAGTCGACGGTTCGTCGATCCGAGCCACGGTCTTCATTCTATGGCTCGTCCCGTCTCACTACCAGAAGGCCTTCAGGGACACCTGCTGGATACCTACCGGGGGCATAGAACTCCAACCATGCAACAAAACCGGGTTCTGGGGAGTCCTGCAGGTGTGTCTAGACAGGTTCGGGCTAGGAACACTAGCCATACTTGCCCGGTGGATGATTTTCCAAAGTTGACCCCCGTGTGCAAAAATTGCACACTCCCACACTGAGCAAAACCCTAGTTTACGAAATGAATGCACAATGAAGCCACTGGGCCATGGGGAGACGAGGGAGAGGGCCCCCTAGAGGTAATCGCACGCCAGGAGACCAACGGAGTCGACGGTTCGTCGGTCCGACGTCCGGTTTCCGAGTTATGTCGAGTTGCAAGTCGCATGAAAATGCCGTTCAGGGACACTTGGTGAATTTCCGTCCGGGAGCCAAAAAGCAAACGGAGCAAGAAGATTGCGTGCCGTTGGCTCCCGCAAGTGTGTGTGGGCAATGCCGACGTGGGAACACTGCCAACACTGGCTCGGGGGAGGTTTTTGCAGAGTTGACCCACCAATGCGAGATTGCATGCAATTACACTGAGCAAAACCCTAGTTTACGAAATGAATGCACAATGAAGCCACTGGGCCATGGGGAGACGAGGGAGAGGGTCCCCTAGAGGTAATCGCACGCCAGGAGACCA
The DNA here is from genome assembly GCA_027924585.1 of Larix kaempferi. NCBI lineage: Eukaryota > Viridiplantae > Streptophyta > Pinopsida > Pinales > Pinaceae > Larix > Larix kaempferi. Next base: position 3,796,613 of record BSBM01000755.1, on the reverse strand, counting down.
ACGGAGTCGACGGTTCGTCGGTCCGACGTCCGGTTTCCGAGTTATGTCGAGTTGCAAGTCGCATGAAAATGCCGTTCAGGGACACTTGGTGAATTTCCGTCCGGGAGCCAAAAAGCAAACGGAGCAAGAAGATTGCGTGCCGTTGGCTCCCGCAAGTGTGTGTGGGCAATGCCGACGTGGGAACACTGCCAACACTGGCTCGGGGGAGGTTTTTGCAGAGTTGACCCACCAATGCGAGATTGCATGCAATTACACTGAGCAAAACCCTAGTTTACGAAATGAATGCACAATGAAGCCACTGGGCCATGGGGAGACGAGGGAGAGGGTCCCCTAGAGGTAATCGCACGCCAGGAGACCAACGGAGTCGACGGTTCGTCGGTCCGACGTCCGGTTTCCGAGTTATGTCGAGTTGCAAGTCGCATGAAAATGCCGTTCAGGGACACTTGGTGAATTTCCGTCCGGGAGCCAAAAAGCAAACGGAGCAAGAAGATTGCGTGCCGTTGGCTCCCGCAAGTGTGTGTGGGCAATGCCGACGTGGGAACACTGCCAACACTGGCTCGGGGGAGGTTTTTGCAGAGTTGACCCACCAATGCGAGATTGCATGCAATTACACTGAGCAAAACCCTAGTTTACGAAATGAATGCACAATGAAGCCACTGGGCCATGGGGAGACGAGGGAGAGGGTCCCCTAGAGGTAATCGCACGCCAGGAGACCAACGGAGTCGACGGTTCGTCGGTCCGACGTCCGGTTTCCGAGTTATGTCGAGTTGCAAGTCGCATGAAAATGCCGTTCAGGGACACTTGGTGAATTTCCGTCCGGGAGCCAAAAAGCAAACGGAGCAAGAAGATTGCGTGCCGTTGGCTCCCGCAAGTGTGTGTGGGCAATGCCGACGTGGGAACACTGCCAACACTAGCTCGGGGGAGGTTTTTGCAGAGTTGACCCACCAATGCGAGATTGCATGCAATTACACTGAGCAAAACCCTAGTTTACGAAATGAATGCACAATGAAGCCACTGGGCCATGGGGAGACGAGGGAGAGGGTCCCCTAGAGGTAATCGCACGCCAGGAGACCAACGGAGTCGACGGTTCGTCGGTCCGACGTCCGGTTTCCGAGTTATGTCGAGTTGCAAGTCGCATGAAAATGCCGTTCAGGGACACTTGGTGAATTTCCGTCCGGGAGCCAAAAAGCAAACGGAGCAAGAAGATTGCGTGCCGTTGGCTCCCGCAAGTGTGTGTGGGCAATGCCGACGTGGGAACACTGCCAACACTGGCTCGGGGGAGGTTTTTGCAGAGTTGACCCACCAATGCGAGATTGCATGCAATTACACTGAGCAAAACCCTAGTTTACGAAATGAATGCACAATGAAGCCACTGGGCCATGGGGAGACGAGGGAGAGGGTCCCCTAGAGGTAATCGCACGCCAGGAGACCAACGGAGTCGACGGTTCGTCGGTCCGACGTCCGGTTTCCGAGTTATGTCGAGTTGCAAGTCGCATGAAAATGCCGTTCAGGGACACTTGGTGAATTTCCGTCCGGGAGCCAAAAAGCAAACGGAGCAAGAAGATTGCGTGCCGTTGGCTCCCGCAAGTGTGTGTGGGCAATGCCGACGTGGGAACACTGCCAACACTAGCTCGGGGGAGGTTTTTGCAGAGTTGACCCACCAATGCGAGATTGCATGCAATTACACTGAGCAAAACCCTAGTTTACGAAATGAATGCACAATGAAGCCACTGGGCCATGGGGAGACGAGGGAGAGGGTCCCCTAGAGGTAATCGCACGCCAGGAGACCAACGGAGTCGACGGTTCGTCGGTCCGACGTCCGGTTTCCGAGTTATGTCGAGTTGCAAGTCGCATGAAAATGCCGTTCAGGGACACTTGGTGAATTTCCGCCCATTTTATAATTTAAGCCACTTTTAAATATTTGAACTTCCATATTATTTTTGAAAGAGTATAATATTTCAAAACTCCTAAAGAGACAAAAACACATGATCAAAACTCCTAAGGCTGTAATTTAGAGTAGTAATAATGGGGGGTGATGGAGTTGAATTTGATCCTATGGAAGATAATGATACTAATATTATTGAGAATAAAGGGATAATAGGTTGATCCATGACACCTTTGTTTGCATGGATGAGGATGCACCTATGTATGAGACCTATGATAATATTCATGATGTACATCTTATTGATAAGGCACACAAAGGCCTATACAAGAGATCAAAGATGGGTCACTTTGTCTACTAATTTGATGTTGATAAAATTGAAGGTATTGAATGACATTTCAAACAATGGTATGACAAAGATCCTAATGTATACACAAGGTTAATATATAAGGTGCCCCATAAGGTTCTTTGTCATATCCCTATAATTCTAGGTTTTTGATGATTGTTTAGGTTAAAAAACATAGCACATTATATGGATTATCATGTACAAAGATAAGTGAAGATGGTATTATATGAGTGGCTACAAATGGTTCTCAATTTACGATCATCAAGGAAATATTACCCATTTTTTAAGAAGAACCTCATAATGTTAGACTTTCATTGGTAGTTGATGGCAATGGGTGTGCATGAGTGAGTTCATTGAAACCTTGAAAACATTGTATTGCATTTAGTTTGATTAAATTACACGAGCAAGAACTTTGACATAACTTGTAATGATCATCCAAAATCACAAATTTTAATTAGATACCAATTAGTGCATGCATGTAGTGAATTCGTTGAAACCTTTGAATATAATAGTTTGTTCTTTTGACATAGTGCATTCATGAGTAAAAGATAATCCACACAAATCAACACATTAGAATGACACAAGTACATGTATCCAAAAGTACATATATATCCAAAAGTGCATGTCTCCAAAAGTACATGTATATCCAAAAGTCTCCAAAAGTGCATGTCTCCAAAAGTACATGTATATCCAAAAGTATCGAAAAGTACATGTATCCAATGAAGTCAATGTACATGTCTCCAAAAGTACATGCACAATAAAGTCAATGTACATGTCTCCAAAACTGAATGTATCGAAAAGTACATATATATACAAAAGTATCCAAAAGCACATGTGTCCAAAACTATCCAAAAGTATCAAAACTCAAGCTTTCTCTTGTTCTTTCCCGACGTTGATCCTCTAGGCACATCCCTAGGATCAATGTGCATCCCTGGATCCTGCAAATTAAATATCAATTGTTAAATTCAACTAACTATGTACACTAATACATTATCTCAACAATTATCAACTGGTGCATGGAAAGTGCATGAAACACTTGGTCACTGAAGGACATCTCACCTCAACTGACAAAGGAGATTGTGTTGCTTGTGTAGCAGATGGAGCCGTCGGTTGAACATCCAGGATGGTTGAACCAGGGGGGCCAGGCACTGCTCCTGCTGGTGGTGGCTACAATGAAAAAATGTTGAAATAGTTAGAAATGCATGAATAAACAATAGGTCCAACAATAATAAACTATGTAAAGATAATGTTGAAATAGTTACATACCTGTGTGTGATCAGTCGCCACTGCAGATGCGGCACTAACTGCTGCATCAACCATCGATGCAAGGTTCTCAGCAGACAACTCGGGTTCCTGTTGCAGTAAACATGCAATTCAAACATTAACAAAAACGATTTATGCACTGGATTTCAAGTTAAACAACAAATATCATCGAAGGATATACATTACCGTGGTGTGAGTAAGCCCATGGTCGTGGGCAGCTGGAGTCTTTCTCGGAGTAGAACGCCTCACATACACACGACCCTTGTTCACGAATGGCCTGGAGGGAGATGCAAATACAGGCAATGGGCCAGATGTGTCGGATGGTGCCTACAGTCAGCAAGTGTTCATGTAGTTAGACATGCATGATTCAACAAACAAACATGTATTTAAAAAATGTCATTTTTAATTGTTTACCTGGAGCCCAGACGTTTCAGGGGACGGTATGACCATGGGCACTACCTCCACATTACCTTGCCCCTGTGAAGGATCTGCCATCTGCAAGTTTAATAATTGTAAATATTAGACCGTATATAGCATTAATGAACTAAAATGTAAAGTATGTGGAAATTAACAAATTAACAAGTATTAAAAAACTGAAATTTTAAAATGTTTACCTCGGTGTGAGATACGGCAATAGGTGGTATATAAGATGGGCCTGCCGAATGGGTAGCATCATGCCCCCCTGTCGAGTCTGGAACATCCGGCTCTGGGGCGTCACTGCCGGTAATCATCATCAACTGCAAGTTCACAAAATTAATATATTAGCTCAAACTATATATATGTGTACAAAGACGAAAATAAATGAAGAATTTATTACAATTAACCATCAAGATACCTCTCTCAAAAAGCCAGTGAAGACAACATCTGATGCAATACCATAGCAGGGACGACCACATGACGTGCACTCGTGAGGATCAGTAGTAGGATGGGGAATAGCTGATGGTCCTCCACTAGTGGATGGTCCTGATGGTCCTGCAGAAGTGGATGGTCCTGATGGTCCTGCAGTAGCTGATGGTCCTGCATGGTGACGAGCTGGTGTATGTACCACACCAGGGACAGATGTCCCTTCCTCACCCATATGTTGAACCATCCTGCCATGGCGAAGAACCGTCCGTGCCAAACTCAAAAAAGCATCCCGTGTCTGCGGAATAATGCGATGTGCTGGTGGGACATCTGGCCCAGGCAACTGCCTGCGAGGTGCAGGGATAGGGCGATCCTGGTCTCGAAGCCTGGCATTGGGTCGGTTTTGGGGCATCCCCCCACCGATCCCCTGGAACTGTAAGATGTCAAAATAGTTAACGTGTTTATGCAACACGAACTCTGCATACATCTTTCGAAGGAAATATAAGGGAATTTCCCTGTTGTTGTGTGGTGGCATATCAAAAACCATGTACCATCTGTCCATCCAGTTATCAACAAATGGTTGAAACGTGCACCACTCAATGGAGATATGCGGCTTGCTTGCATTAGGGATTTCCCCCGTCCGAGGGTCCCTAAACAATGCAAATACAACCTCTTTGGATATTTTTAGCTTTTTTACTGCATTGTAATCTAGTCCATCAGCATATTGTTGTCTTTTTCTTTCTCTGTAAGATGCAATATCATACAGGACATTCGTAGATTGTGTAATTGTGTCCACAATTGCATCCAAGGTTGATGCAAGTGAACGGCGAATCCTGTCGCCACCACTAAAAGCTTCACTTATGCCCCTCAATTGGGCAAGCTCAATCAATATTTCGGCATTGGCATCCATAGCCGCAACTGCAATAAAGACATTAATACGAAAATCATTAGAAACATATACATGGTATATAATGACGTCTCTTCAAAATTGAACATGTATTAAATCAAACTCACATAAGCAATTTAATGGCATTTACTTACATACATTTAAAACTTAAAATTAAACATTTGACAATTAAAAAGTAAGTTAGTCAGATTGGCAGAGACGAGGAGGAGGAGGATCAAGGCAGTGATGAGTTTGTTGATTCAGGCATGGAGGAGGAGGATCAAGGCAGTGATGAGTTTGCATCTATGTGTCTCAATGTCTCATTGTGTTTTGTGATTGTGAATGACAAATGTGTTGTGATTTGTGAATGATCTAATTTCTATTGAATATTTCATATTTGTAATTGTAAATGTAATTTCTATTGAATATTTGTAATTGTAAATGTTAAATTTTATTGGATGATCTATATGTCTATATTTTTAAATTTTAATATATTTTAAAAATATATTAATTCCGGGGGTCACCGTGTCCTACGTGTCATAATTCCGGGGGTCACCGTGTCTAGTGGGGACCAGGGATCAAATTTGAAGGGTGGGGTCCCATTTCACTATGAAGGGCTATGATATATTGAACACTATTGAAGGGCTATGAGAAATTTATTAATATTTATTCTATGTGTATATATGGATGTGTTCATGTTGTATGGATTGGATTCTAGGTTAACCGAGGCCTTTTTAGAGCAAAGAATGGGGTAATTACTATTTGGGAACAAGTTTTTTATCAAATGTAAATTGCGGTGATGGAAGATATTGAGGGTGCCACATGTTGTGGAGAAAGTAGTATTGATTCCTATGACGTAATAGGGAGTTCAAAAAGTCTGGTTTCAAGTATTGTCATGCGTAGCTCGATTGATTTTTCTCGCGCTAGGGTTGTAGCAACTGTTATGGCCATTACTGTTAAAAGGATTGATGGGGTGGAATCCCGTGAAACGATGAGTTCTTTTGTTAAGACGTAGATTCAGTGAAATTTGGTGGGAGTCTTATGTTCATTTTATGCACAAAATTCGATTACTTGATTTTGTTGCATTGTTAACTCTCCTCCTAGTCATAGCTACAATCTCTTATATAATTGTGAAGGTTATCAATCCACTCAATATATTAAAGTTGTAGTAGGCCAAAATCATCCACATATTTATTGTACTCACAAATGTTGACATTCCAATTTCTATGTAGAGTGCCCATTAACATTAGATTTTAATAATTTTGTTGATGCCATTAAATGTGTTAAACACGTAAGCGCTCGCTACAAACACGAGAACTTCGAAGCGTTCAAGCCATGGGCTACTCAGTGTAAGCCCGTCCACGTAAGTTCCTCAATGATATTATTAGAGGCCCAATGGTCCATGATCCATGGATGATCGAACACGTGGATATTGGAGAGTAAGCGAGTCCCACTCCCAAGTCACCTAGCTAGTAGCCGCATTCCCAATTTCCCACTAAAAATTGTTGATGGGTGAAATTTGAAGCTACCCTTCTGTTGCAATTTTAAACAGTAGTGGTTAATTTAATTATTGAAGGGCTTACCATGAAATTAAATTTTTTTTGCATGGTAAAATTTGAAGTGGCCTTCTATGACGTGTGGGTAAAATTTGAAGTGGCCTGAAGGCTTCAAATTTGAAGCCTGGTGGGGACACTCGTGTCCCGTGTCCTCGTGTCGGGTGACTTAGAAAGGGGGGAGTTTTAATTTTTTCAATTTTTGGTTTGATTATGAAGTTTTGAGTTTTGTGAAAAGGGTTTCATTTTGAGGTGTGAATTTAATTACAAATTGGGTTATTCCCAATTTGATCAATATTACAAAACTAGGTTAAACAATCAAAAAAATAGTAATTTGGATTAAAAAATCACAAAAAAATGATTTGGGTGAATAAATTACCTGACTAGATGAGAATGCACCGGTGAATTTGTCTCCTCTCCAGCTGAATCGAGCAACACGGATGGTTGAGTGGGCCACAAAGCGTCCTCGTCTAGGGTCAATTTCGCCTCTATTCGCGTTTCTGATGCGTGAGTGTCGCGGGTGGTCGGCAATCGGCCGACTGTGTTTTTAAATTCATTTTTAGTTTTACATATCGCGTACGCGATTTGTAAATACATAACGCGTACGCGTTTTTGAACTACATAACGCGTACGCGATATTGTTACCTAGCCTACATGTCCAATGACATGTTAGGCTCGGGTCTTACCATGGCAGGGGGTAAATATCATAAACGCGTTATGTTTTAGGTATCAGGAACGAGATTTGAAAAAAGTAGCATTGCATCTAAAGTGACCCTCATCTTCTTGCACACACCCTTAAGTATTTTTACCTTAAGTATCATGATCATGATCTACTTTTACCTTAAGTATCTTACCTTAAGGCAATGAACCTTCCTTCTTGCATTAAAAATACTCCAATGCCATTCCACGATGCATCACACTCGAGACAATAATTTTTTTTTGGTGAAGTCAAGCATGGATAGGATAATAGTTGTACGCATAGCCTCAATTTTTTCAAAAGATTTGGTTTCTTCTTGATTCCAATTAAATGCCTCCTTCAATAATATTGTTAGACGTGTTTCCATTTGACCATAATTATTGACAAACTTGCGGTAATAACATGTCGATCCTATGAATCATCTAATATTCTTCAACATTTTGGGAATTAACCATCCCATCATAGCTTTAATCTTGTTATGGTCCACTTTAATGCCTTCATGAGATAGAATATGATCTAAATATTTCTTTTGTTGAACCCCAAAGGCACACTTGGAAGGCTTTGCATATAATTGTTGCTCCTCAAATAGTTTAAAGATCATATAAATATGTTGTACATTCTCTTCCCAAGATTCTGTAGATTAGTATATCATATAAAACTAATAACACAAATTTTTTGAGGAATGGTTCAAAAATAGAATTCATTAAGCTTTGAAATGTGGAAGGTGTATTAGTAAGACCAAATGGAATCACTAGAAAATTAGAATGATCCTCCTATGTTCTAAAGGTTGTTCTTAGGATTCCTTCTTGCATCATTCTAGTTTGATGATATCCAAAAAGAAGATCCATCTTGGTAAAGAAATTTTCTCCTTGAAATTCATCTAATAATTCATCAATGACAAAAATAGATAATTTATCTTTTATGGTAATCTTGTTGAGCAATCTATAATATGGAGACATACATCATGAACCTTCATTTTTGTAAAAAATCACCAATGGTGAAGATAAATCACTTTGTCTAGGTTGAATGGTGCTAGCTTCTAACATTTCTTGAACCATACACTCAATCTCACTCTTTTGTGCATATGGGTATCTTTGATGTCTCATGTTAGGTGGTACACTTCCTAATTTCAAGTGAACAACATGGTCATGATCTCAAGCAGGTGTAAGACCTTTAGGAATATTTTCATATACCTTGGAATGATTTCCAATAACTCTTTGAAGATCGATGAGAATAAAGAGTCTAGAGGTTTGAGAATAAAGAGTCTAGTGAGCACAAATTGTGCAATTACACCATGGTGTCCCCATTTTAGAAATTTTGTCATGCTATTAGAGCTTATAACTTTAGAGAGTTTCTCTTAGATATCTTTGACTTCAATTTCCTTTCTTTCTGAGGAGAATAACATAAAAGTTCCTTAAAATTAAGATCCATTGCTCCCAATGATTGTAACAATTGGACCCCTAATACAACATGAAAACCATCCATTTGAATTGCAATCATTGGACTATCCAATAAATACTCCCCCATATTGAGCTTAATACAGTTATGGATCTTCCTTGAACAATTCATGGTACCTCCATCTACAATCATTACATGAAAGTATGGCATTGGATATATAAAGCAATTGAGACGTTTGGCTAATTTGCAATTAATGAAGTTATGGGTACTACAAGAATCAATCAACACCCTTACCTTTTTTCTTTTGATTTATCCTTCTATCTTGGGAGTTTGAGGAGTGTTAATGCCAACTAATGCATGACAATGTATGGTTGGAGTAATATCTTCTAGTTCTAGATCTTGAGACTATTCTAGTTTTTTATCTTCTTCATCAAGTTCACAATCTATGTAGAATATTTGTCAAACTAACAAAATTATCAAATGATTTAGGTTTGAAAAGATGTACCTCATATTGAATTCTCTCCTTTAAAGTGCCCATATGAAGATCCAACAAAGTATCCTCCATAATGTTATTCACTTTAAGACTTAACTTTTGAAAGTGCTTAATACATTCTATGTAAGTAGGCTTCTTTGAGTGAGATTTATCGTAAGTAGGCTTCTTTGAATGAGATTTATCAATTGAATAAAGAAATGTTTTTTCCTGTAATGTGCTATCAATTTATCCATACATACAAATCAAAAGAAAATAAAGTCATTTTTACGATCACAAAGACATTAACACTATACAAATTGACCAGATTTTAAATGAATAACTACCTTTCGTAAAGATCTTAATTTAAAAATTTTAAAAACAATTTAAAATTAAAATTATTTTAATACAATTTAAAAGGGTTAAAAAATGACATCACACATAGTCATCGTTTAAAAATCACAGAAATTTACAATGCAATATTTTGCATTATTTGGTTTTAGACTTTTTAATAATATTAATTACAATTATTTATTTCAATCCATTTAAATTATGACAAGTGCATTGTATCACCTATCCTATTATAATTAGTGTTTTCATTCCAGAAGAGTGATAAGTAATCTTTTTAAACAGTATTCATGGATGATGGTGAGTATCCTCATTATAGATTGACCAACCATGGTTACTTTTCCAAAAAAAATCAACTTCAATCATCATTTTCATTTTCATTGAATAAGAGTAATAAGTGTTTTTTTTCCAATAACAGTGATAAGTCAAACAGTATTCATTTCATTGAATAAGAGTAATAAGTATTTTTTCCAATAAGAGTGATAAGTCCAACAGTATTCATGGATCGATAATGGTGATTATCCTCAGAACATATTGACCATTGAATTATAATAGATTTTATTACTTTCCCAAAGAAAAAGAGCTATTCATTTGGAACTCTTCGATCAAGGCGCAAGAAAACCAAATTATGTAGTCTTAGAAGTTAATAAATTCTTTCGTGTGCGTCGCAACTCATAGTAGAACTACACGCTGCAAATATATAGCAGCACGACGGTTTAAAGAACGTGGTAATTTGTGTAAGTTCTAGACAATCAAATATTAGCATCACAGCAAAACTGAAACCTGGACTGGTTTGGGTTGGTTTGTTCACAACAAACTCTTTTACATATTGAACTGCAAGATTAAAAGATCATTATTTATTTGGTATATTTGTATCAGAGATTCAGAGTCGATATTCTATTTGAATAACGCCAAATGTATGTCAAGCGAACTTGGCCTACGCTTGGGAAGCCGGTTCAGGAAGTTCATGACCCTCAGTACTACTCGAGCGTTTCACACGATCCACGGCCGCTTCCACCTATGTCCAAGGACAGTGCAATATAAAAAGCGTTATCCTTTTCACGCATGCTTTAAATTCTAAATTTTGATATATTTATATATATAGTGGGGCGACTTTACCTCTTTTTTCCAGTTAGCTCGGGCTGTAAAAATAATAAGAATAACTGTCTGCAATCCAACTCCGCTGATCATACCCCACCATATTCCCTGTAAAAACAGTCAAAATTCTATCAACTGTAAATAGTTGAATCTACATGCAGCTCTCGTGGTTGTATATTTATAGTTGGAAATGATTAAATACCAACCAAGCCCAAAGTAACCACCAACAACAAAAAATATTTACCCGAGCTCCTAGATGCATCTTAAATCCCAACACTATTCCAATAGGTAGACCGACGATGTAGAAAGACGCTAAATTGACATATGCCACAAAAGATTGCCACCCACATCCTATTGCTACGTCCTGTTATACCAAGGAATACATGTATAGTTAGTAGTTCCAACATATTATATGGAAATCCTTTGTTTGAGACATTAATATATGATGATTGTTATTACATGAAAGAACAGGTTGGATCCCGTTCAATAGCACCGATAATGCCAGCAATGGAGTCATTGCAGAAACCGCCTTTATAACCTCATTGCTACTTGTAAATGCTTCACTCAGCTGTTTCTTAAGTAACAAAACTCCAGTGGCAAGAATGACACTGATTAAGAAGCAGGTACACGCCGCAACCACAACTGAAAACCTTGCAGTTTTGGGCCTACGGGCTCCAAGCTCGTTGCCCACTCTTACACTGCCATTATAAATGTGGTCAACAATGGGACAAATCAAAATCCATATATATTCATAAAGATATATAGAATGTTAAACCAAAATATTAGATGTCTGCTACAAACCATGCAGCAGCGCTGATGCCCATGATTAGTTGCAAGTCCCAGGTCCAATAGTTCATACTGCCCATGTGAAACGCCGTTGAATTATTGAGATGAGGTTTGTTAATAAATAACCAGCATTGGTTGGTTTCAGTGAACACTATCATTGATTTCAGTGACCATTAATAACTTTACTAATCATAATCAACAAAAAGTTTAATCATATTAGATTTCATAAAATTTTTATTCCAGCAGATCCCTCAACGCACAGTAAAAACATGAAAAACCCAAAACTATTCTTAGTATTCTTAGTAAAACTAAAGCTGGTTTCAGTTAAATTTAATAATCGTCATCAACAAAAAGTTTTAAACATCTTAGATTTCATTAAAATATTATTCCAGTAGATCCCTCAACGCACAGTAAAAGCATGAAAAACCAAAAAGCTATTCTTAGTAAGAGCTTAAGCTAAGCTTGCTCGTCCACTCGTCTTGGACAGTAAATACTGAAAGCGAAGAAAGAATAAAATGAAAGTTGGGAAAGAGTATGTAGACAGGGAAAAAGCTAAAGCTTCAATCACAAACAAGATTGTATTAAAAAGCAAAGGCAAGAAAAAGGAAATTCCTTCTAAGATATCAGAAGAAAGGATAATTTTGTTGTAGGCTAAATCAACTAGTGCTTTTTCTCTCATATTTGGCATATTTCTTAACAAGGATTCAGTGATATTACCAAATTGAAAGAGAATCCAAAGTGACTTCTGGATTTGGCAACAGTCCTGAAATGAGAACCAGGCTCTGATTATACCATATTTCCAAGCTGTTGTAATGGAGACACACCGTTAAAGTTTGTGAGTATAATAGCAGTTAACAACCACTCAACACATGGTACTGAGTAGTTCTTAAACATATATCACACAGGCTATTTGATTTAGATTTTGTCTATAAATTTCAATATAGTTAAGTGGTAATGAAAATTCATCTTACCATAGCATAAAAGCCGAAGCCACCGTTAATTTGAAGAATGGCCAAAGCCCAATGAAGGCTTTTGATGAGAAACCTTTCCACGTATCCTTACAACGCGGACTCCAGAGAACGTACAAGAAAGTTGCAATGGTGAGAATCCACCAAGACAGGCTGAGAGTTAATGCGGCTCCTAGCAGGCCCCATCCCAGCTTGTAAACAGCCACCCAACTTAACAGGGACATGCAACACAAAAGTGGCTACAGATATATAGGCAACAGGGAGTCACTATATTCTGGGCCATCAAAAACCTTTGCAGGGAAGAACTAAGTGCAAAGGCAAATATCTGAGGAATAAGACCTTTAGCAAAAATGCCTCCATTCTCAGCTATTGCTCTGGTTTGTCCTATAGCATGCAGTGCAGGCTCTGAGAAACCGTAGAGAAAACTCAGGAACACAGAAGCTGCACTCAGTATGATCATAGATCGTTGGCAAATCAGCCCAAGCATACTATACTGCTGGGCTCCAAATGCTTGCCCACACACAGTCTGCACTGCACTTGCCATTCCAATCTATCCAAAATCCAAAAATAAGTTTTCAACTAATATACATTTTTGAAACAAAAATACAGTCTGAGAAAAAAAGGGTTGGCAGTAGAATTTCTATAAAGAATTACTAATATATTTTGCTAGAATTTTACAAAGATGTTTGCAAAATTTCTACACATTCAAGGTTAATGAGATTGATAATGATAAAGAATTAAACGCTGTCAACCCTGCGAGGTGACATTTGTTTCGGGCAATCACTATACAAAATACTTAAATCAAAACCTACTCAGGTTATACTGATACTAACCAGAATTCCATAGGCGAATCCTTGAATTCCGATATTGGCGATGGAGGCTCCTGCTAATTCCGACTCACCCAAGTGCCCTGCAAACATCTGGGAGACGGCCGAGAGTAGAAAATTGAAAACCACAACAATTATTGACGGCCCTGAAAGAAGCCATAGCTTTTTGGATTCCGATAATGCAGCCTTTGCAACACCGGGCCATTCAATCCTATCCTCTGCTACAGAAACCGTGTTCATGTGCCCGTCTCCATCCATTTTCTAATTTATTCAATCCTCAACGACTGTTAATTGCCCAATAATTTGCAGGCTGTAGCCATGTTGGGACACAGAACGATAGATCGACAGAGAATTCAAGATTTCCCCGCATCAATGGGCATGGCATACAATTCTAGATCGTTCGAAGATTCAGAGAAAATGATTTATAAGTGAGTGGGTTTCAATAATGGACTCCGATACCAAGAATATAATCATAACTTTGAGCAATCTTTGTAAGAAAGTTTATATTATAGATTTAATACCTGGTTCACAAATAACTCGTGACTTGGTGAAGTCGGTGAAAATTGACTGTCACCGTTGCCTTTGCCGGTCACAAATTGCGGATTGGCGTTTTTCTTGTGGAGCGCCGTATGACTTCATGACAGAGCCTTTCGCTTTTATGCTCGTCAAAGTACTTTCATAGGAATTCCAATGGCAATCAGTTTTTAATTATACATAATAGGGTTTTTTGCATGATATTTTTTTAATATGTACTTTTACATGTTGCAATTGTATATAGAAAAACAAATATGTATTTTTTAAAAAATATTTTTGGATGAAATGAAAAATATTTTTTATTATGTTCGTGTGAAACTTAATTATCCCAAGTTTTGAGTCCATCTTGGAGTGCATGCCATATAAAACATTTGATTTTAGTAGAAATCTTCCACTTCCACAAAATTTTGTACCACTAATGATGAGGGTAAACACACTTACGTTTGACAATTAACATGTATGCATGCTTGGCCGTCACCGAACCATGTTTCCTATTACTGCTCCATGCCAATGTATCCTTCCCACCATTCAGTCTGCAACCAACTGCGTTAAGTCTGCTAATGTAATTATTCCATTCCTTCGCCACACTACGTGTGAACCCCATATCTTCAGCATTGAACCAGTATGTTTGGTAAAGATTAGTTTTTGTTCTCTTAATCTTGTCAAGAGTGACATCATATATATTTTTTTATTTTTGTTATGTGTGTGTGTGTGGGGTTGGCTTTTGTCAAAGATATGGTGGTTCGTTGGTGGGGATAGATGGATTTCATTCCATCCACCCGAGTTCTATTTTGTTGATAAATTTAGCTTGATATATCTCTTTCGAAGAGATCCCTTTCATTTGATTCTATTGTACCAAGAGTTCTTTAGTGTAGTATTGATGCTTTACTTACTGTAGTATTGATGCTTCTTTGATAATTTATGGGCAGATGTATTGAGTTCTTGCAAAATAAGGATAAGATATATATTTTCAAAATAATTTTTATTTTATTGATTTTTTCTATTAAAGTGAGGAGCTATAAATTCTCCAAGTTTACCTTTCCCTTTGTGTAGCAACAAAGACATTAAATATATGCAAATCCCTTGTTTATTACTAGTTTTAGCAAGATCCATAGTGCACATAGCTCTCATGTGTTGTTAGCTCATTATCAAAAGGAAACTTTAAAGACAATGGAATGGTGTTGGATAAGAATAAGATGCATCCTAAACCATATGTGCTTGAGGAGCCTTGACTAGTTCCTTGGAGCTATCGTGATGGTATCTCCAAGCCTTAGAGAAATTGATACCAATCTAAATAATAATTCTTAAAGGCTTCACTTCTTTGGAGTCCAAAGCCAAACTATGGATACCTTACTTGGTAACGGATGATCCACTCGGGGTTAGGAAGCACGAGGGGGACAACAGTTCGACTGAATGAGTCGGATCTGTTATGACGAAAGCATAAGAAAGAGAATAATCAAAGCAGGGATACACTACACAGATGAACACATACACACAGACAATATGTAGGAATGTGAACTGTTCTTCTCTATTACTGAAAACTAGGTAGATAAGATAAGATGTATATTACAATATTTTACATGCTTATATAGAATGCTGAGACGCTTGGGTGCCTGCCCGTTACATTCAGTTACAAGAGAAGTTAGAACGGTTTCGGCAGTTCAACCTTTATAGTCGATTGGAAGACAAAAAGACAGTTTGTCGAAGGTTGACAGTCGCAAGTCGAAAGTCAAGGCTACATGTCGACGTCGCGATACTGTGAGGTCGCTGAACTTGTCGAAATTGTGGAAGTTGTTGAAGTCATGTTGAAGTCGAAACTTGTCGAAGTTGTATCGACATTGGTGACTTGTCGCAGTAGATGTTAGCATTCGACAACAATGCCTACTGCAATATGGATTAGACCTCCTTCCTTAAGAAACAATGGTCTCCATTGTTTGCTCATGAAGGTGAGGAAACTTGTCGGTTAGTTTAGTAACACAGTACCATTTTCCTTGTGCTGGAATCTATCCGGCTTTAGCAACCTGAAACAAGGGAATTGTGTTCGTCCTTGTATGACATACTCATCGTCCCACAATGGTGTCGCAAGGAAGAAGCTCTTGAACATCTGGATGGATGTTGTCAGGTTCTGCTTTCTGCAAGTCGTTCTGTTCCAACAGTGGTGCATGGTATGGTCAAAGTAGATCCACATTAAATACTGGATGTAGACCAAGGCATGAAGGAATGTCAAGTTGGAAATCATTTTCTCCAATCTGCTGAAGAATACTATATGGACCATATCGCAAAGGTTTCAACTTCTTGTATGGGCTAGTGAAGCGTTCTTTCTTAAGATGTAACCATACCTTATCCCCAATTTGAAATGAATGAGGGATACGATACTTGTTGTGTCGGGAATTAGATTTCATGTTTTCTCTATGCAACATGTCTTGTGCTTGTCGCTAGATGTCGCATATTTGATCTCGAAACTTGACTGCTTTGTCAATTTCTCATTGGTTGTGGTTGGTGTCATTCGACTGTGTCGAGAGCTAATCAAGTTGATAAGCGCTGAGGGTTGAAATATGTAACAGATTTGAAATGGGATCTTTCCTGTAGAGCTATGCTAAGCACGATTGTGGCTGTGCTATATGTATGGAAGACTGTCATCCCATGTTCGTCGATGCTTGTGGTTGTACATGCGAGCAACAGTTGTACAACCAAGCGATTTACAATTTCCGTTTGTCCATCTATCTAAGGATGGAAAGCTATCGACAATGAGATTCTTGTGTCTAGCTACTGCCAAAGATTCTTCCAAAAGTTGTTGATGAATCTGGCATCTCTGTCAGAAATAATGGTTGTTGGTAAACCATAGTGTTTCCAGACATGTTCGAAGAAGAGTTGAGTGGTCTGCTGCACTGTAGTTGTCTTCTTGCATGGAATGAGAATGGCCATCTTGGAAAATCTGTCAACTGCTACTAAGATCACGTCATGCTGATGTTTCGTAGTAGGATATCCCGTCGAGTAGTCCATATAAATAGATTCCCATGGTCGACTAGGAACTGGAAAAGGTGTGTACAATCCCTGTCGTCGATTCGGCGGTTTATCAATAGCACAAACCACGCATGATCGAATGTACTTGTTGACGTCAGTTTTAAGTGTAGGCCAAAAGAAATACTTCTGGAGAATAACAAGGGTCTTTGCTACTCCAAAATTTCCTACAGTCTTGCTGTAGCATGCGTCCAAAATGAGCTGTTGTCGATGCTCATTGGTCGGTACACAAAGTTGTCCGAGCTTGTATAGAAAGGTGTCTTTTAGGAAATAGTTGGTGGTCGATGACTTGTCAGTCTAAAACTGTTGATAGACTGGTGAAAATTTGATGTCTTCCTAATACAACTGAGGCCAAGTAGTGGTGTCATATCCCTGCATACTCATCACTATAAAAAGGAGAGTAATGGGTGGTCAGATTAGACAATCGACGACGACGTTAGCTTTACCTTTTCGATACTTAATTACCAACTGGAATTGTTGCAAGTAATTAACCACTTGAGTTTCCGAGTTGTTTGTAGTTTTGACTGGGTCAGAGTGAACTATAGAGGCTTATGGTCAGTGAGGATGACCGTTTCCTTGCCAAAGATGTAATGCCGCCATTGCTTGAGAGCTTGCACAATGGCATACAGTTCTTTTTCATATGTCGAATACCTTCTAACAGTGTTGTTAAAAGTTTTGGAATGAAAAGTGAGTGGGTGACTAGATTGAGTGATCACTGTGCCCAAGGCAGAGTCCGATGTGTCTGTCTCAATCTCAAAGGGTTGATGCAAATAAGGTAACACAAGTACTGGTGCAGTGCAGATCTTGTGTTTAATCTATTCAAAAGCTGCTTGTTGTGTCGATGTCCATTTGAAGATAATTTTCTCACTTCCTTTCGTCAATTGATTCAAGGGCCAGGCTATGTGATTGAAGTCTAGTATGAATCGTTGATAGAAATTCACCAAACCAAGAAAAATTCTTAGTTCTTGAATGCTGTGAGGAATGGGCCAATATTTGAGAATTTGTACTTTTTCTGAATCGACATGAATGCCTACATAGTCAATTGCAAACCCCAAATAGTTGATGATGTTCATCGCAAAGGAGCATTTGTCCATGTTCAATTAGAGTCAATGTTGTTGGAGATTGTCGAGGACTTGTCGAAGCTATCCGACATGTTCTTCCCATGATCGACTGAAAATCAATATGTTGTCAAGATAGACAATGACCCATTTGCTAATGAAAGGTCTAAGAATGTTATCCATGTACCGCATGAAGGTCGCATGTGCATTGGTTAAGCCGAAAGGCATGGCTAACCATTCAAAATATCCTTCCTTGGTCTTGAAAACAGTTTTCCATACATATGAGGGCTCGATTGGAATCTGATGATATCCTGACTTGAGGTTGATCTTAGTAAAGAATGTAGCACCTTTCAGACAGTCGATGAGCTCGTCTATCTGTGACAGAGAGTACCAATTCTTGACTGATATTTTGTTGAGTGCCTTGTTGTCGATGCATATGCACCAAGTTTCGTCTTTCTTTGAAACGAGGATGACTGGACTTCCACAAGGGGAGGAGTTGGGTCGTATGTGGCCTTTGTTGATCAATTCTTGGATTTGTTTGCGAATCTCTTCATTTTCGAGAATGGATCTTCTGTAGACAGATGCATTAAGAAAATAAGTACTAGGATCAAGTTCAATAGAGTGTTTTACCTGGAAATGTCGAGGTACTCCATCTGGAACTTGGAATAGGTTCTGGTACTCATCAAGAATATGTTGATCTGCTGCTTCTGTTGGGAGCTGCATAGGTTGGTGACTCGACTGGTTGCTGCAATATTCCTAGAATGTTGCGCTTTATCATAATCAATGCGAACTTTTGAGCATGATTGATGAGCTTATTTGTCTGTTTAGCAGTTATCATTGCAAGCGTTGGTGTAGGTCGTTGTTATGGTATGTTGTACCGTTGATTGTGAATCATGACAATCACCTTCTATGGTCGTGATTGGTAACTTCTATGAAGATTCCATAGGTAAGGCTTCCCAAATAGGGCATCGACTATAGAGAGAGGTTCCACGTCACAAAGTACTTCATCTTCAAAATGATTTATGAAGTAGGCAAGTTTGCATTGTCGAGTTATCCTTAGCTCTTGTCCATCCTTCATCCAACCATTTTTGTAAGGCTGAGGATGTAGAGTGGTCACAAGATCTAGTTTCTTCACAATTTCTTCGAAAACAAAGTTCTTATGGCTTTCGTTGTCCACAATTAGATGCAATGGATTGTTCTTAACCCATATCTGTGTATGGAATAGGTGCTCTTGTTCCTCCTCGTCGTCGACAGTCGAGGGTGCTGGAGTTGTCGATGTCAAAAGAGTCATTTCTTCTGGGTCAGATTCTACCATAGTCTTGTCGAACACGTTGGATGCCGACACTTTTTCCAAAATGGTCTTCTAAGCTTTGCATTCAGACGTATCATGCCAATATGAGTGATGGTAATCACACCATTTTCTGGTAGGTTGCTTGCTGCATTCCTTTTTGTGGAAAGGATTTTTTCCATGATATGGATTTGGCGGAGTCGACTGAGAAGATTTCGACTTGTTGAAGTTGGCTTGTTCCTTCTTGTCGGGTGGTCTTCCTGATGTTGGCTTTGTAGCGAAGCGCTCTTTTCCTTTCTACTTGATTTTGAGTTTTCTGGCATAGTGGATTGCATTCCCGAGCATATTGATAGTCAGAAAATCCATCTCCTGTTGAATGTACTGGGATAATCTGTTGACGTACTTCAGAACAAGCAATTTTTCTTCTTCTTGAACGCCAAGTCTAGCCATGAGTTGATAGAACTCGTTAGTGTAACTTTGTACGGACTGGTCTTTCCATTGCCTTAGCTGCTTCCACTTCTTATACTGCTGCTCAAGGTACTTGGGTGGGTAAAAATCCTTACGGATGTATTCGACAATTTTATCCCATGTGTCGATGGGGTCTCTGCTTTTCTCCATCTTTGTCGAGAGGTTCTCCCACCAGCAGTGCACAAATGTTGACATATTTAAGGATGCAATGGTGATCTTGTTGGCTTTCAAGAGTTGATTCACAGAGTAATAGGACTCTAATTGTTGTACCCAATTGTCGACGGATTCCGCATCAATCTTTCCTTCTAGATTCGGTATGTCTAAATTCATTTGCACTTTGAAGGGGATGATTTTTTTGGAGTTGGTTCTCGATGGAAATCCTCCTGAAGTTGAAGCAAATCATGTGAGAATTTCATTGAACTTGGTGAACATCTTAGTTCGTTGTCGATCCAATGCTTACTCAATGAGCTGATGTTGTTAGAAAAACAGGATTGCAGAGCAATAACAATAAACAGAAATGCAAATATAATCACACATACACATTACAAGAGAGACACAGACATATCGTGGTTCACCCAACTTGGGCTACGTCCACACTGAATTTGCCAGTCCTTATTATTATTACCGTCCAACAAGTCGAAGGGATACAACCTGCAGCACAACCGCTGCACTTCCTCTTCTCTGTTTCACAGTCTCTCTCCCGATCTCAGAGATCTTTACAATGCATAAAACCTAATACATCAACAACAACCCTAGCCGTATTACAATTTCTTTATTTTATAATGGAAATACAATGGGAAAATACCACGGGATACCCAAAACCATGGGCCTGCAAAACAGCTGGCGAAAACAGCCCCAAAATTTTTCTCGGGGGCGCTGCCCCCAAACCCTCGATGGGGGACCGCTAGCCCCCGGACCCCCCTGGAACCCCGTGGGGGGGCGATTCCCCCCCGCTGGGGTGAGTGTACAGTCCACCTACATATCATATAAAACTGGGGTACAAACACAGCTGATACAATATAATCTATGAGACTAGAAGATCTGGCTCCATAACCAGCAATCTCCCACTTGGAGACTGATCACAGCAACTCCACCATTGCTGCACTTGCTGGACTTGGACTTGGCAAATTTCTCCTCTTCACCTTCATGATAGAAGGCCAACTGAAACCGAGCACGAACTCAGTTTCTCTCTGGTCACTACCTTTGTGAACATGTATGTAGGATTCTGGCTAGTATGTATCTTTTCCAGCTTTAACAGTTCATCTTCCAAAACAGAGCGTATGAAATGGTACTTGAGCTGTATATGTTTTGTCCTAGAATGGAATGCTGAGTTCTTTGCAAGGTGAATGGCACTCTGGCTGTCACTATACAATCTTCTATCCTTCTGCTTCTTACCCACTTCCTCCATAAACCTCTGCAACCAAATCATCTCTTTACTAGCCTCTGTAATGGCAACATACTCTGCTTCTGTTGTTGAAAGTGCAACAACCTTCTGTAGTTTCGAAATCCAGCTTACTGCTATTCCACCTACAGTAAACACATACCCTGTGGTACTCCTCCTGCTATCCTTGTCACCTGCCATATCTGCATCAACATATCCCTATAGAACAGTGTTTGAACCTCCAAAACATAATGCCTCAGTGGTAGTACCTCTCAAATACCTGAGAATCCACTATACTGCCTTCCATTGTTCTTTACCTGGATTGTTCATATATCTGCTCACAGCTCCCACTGCATGTGCAATATCTGGTCTTGTGCACACCATGGCATACATCAAGCTTCCAACTGCTGATTGATAGGGAATCTTGGACATGTAATCTGTCTCTTCTTGTGTTTTGGGACACATTTCCTTACTTACACTGAAATGGCTAGCCAAAGGTGTACTTACAGGTTTTGCATTCTGCATTTTGAACCTCTCCAACACCTTTTGTATGTACTCACTTTGAGACAATGTCAATTTGCGATTTTTCCTGTCTCTCATTATTCTCATACCAAGGATTTGCTTTGCAACACCCAAATCCTTCATCGCAAATGAATTAGCTAGCTTCCTTTTGAGTACATTTATATCCTGCATGTCAGACCCTGCAACAAGCATGTCATCCACATACAATAACAAGATAATATATCTTCCATTGTCTAGCTTCTTGAAATAAACACAGTGGTCAGAATGACATCTACTATAACCTTGTTCTGTCATAAACCTGTCAAACTTTAGATACCACTGCCTTGGAGCTTGCTTCAAGCCATACAAGCTCTTTTTCAACCTGCATACCAGATCCTCCTTACCTTTGACCTCATACCCTTGTGGCTGCTGCATATATATTTCTTCCTCCAGATCCCCATGGAGGAAGGCTGTTTTTACATCTAACTGTTCAAGATGCAAATCTTCTACCGCCACTAGACTTAAGATAGTCCTAATTGAAGTCATCTTTACAAAAGGAGAAAATATTTCATCAAAATCTATACCTTTCTTCTGTGCAAACCCCTTTACAACAAGTTTGGCCTTGTACCGCTTCTTACCTCCTTCTTCTTCCTTCAACCTGTAAATCCATTTGTTTTGCAATGCTCTTTTACCAGCAGGAAACTGAACCAAATCCCAAGTCTGGTTTCCTACCAATGAGTCCATCTCCTCATTCATGCCTTGCTCCCACTTCTTTCTAGTTTCCACCTGCATTGCTTCTTCATAACATTCTGGTTCACCAGAATCAGTCATCAATAAATAATACATTGAAGGAGAGTATCATTCAGGGAGTCTATTTAACCAGGCAGATCTTCTTACAGTTGTAGGAGTTTCAGGTACTTGCTGCTGCTCTTGATTTTCTGGCACCTTCAGAACTTCATTTTCTTTAATTTCATCAAGCACTATGTACTCTGTGTTTTCCTTTTCCTGTTTCTTTCCCTGCAACTGATCTTTATACATGACCTTTTCATTGAATATCACATCTCTACTCCTGATGATTTTGTTATTTTCATAATCACATAAACGATAACCAAATTCATCAACCCCATATCCAATAAAGGTACATTTCTTGGATTTAGCTTCAAGCTTTGTTCTATTTTCTTTATCAATATGGAAAAATGCTTCACAACCAAACATTCTCAGAAATGAGTAGTTTACCTTTTTATCTGTCCATGCTTCCTCTGGAATACCACCATCCAAAGCACTTGAAGGTCCTCTGTTTATTAAATAAACAACAGTATTTACAGCATCCGCCCAAAATTGTAAGGGCAGCCCTGCATGTACTCTCATACACCTTGCACGCTCCATGATCATTCTGTTCATCCTTTCTGACACACCATTTTCTTGTGGTGTTCCTGGAACTGTCTTCTCTCTATGAATCCCATGGTATGAACAGTAACTATCAAACTCCTTGCCGCAGTACTCACCTCCATTATCAGATCTGAGACACTTCAATCTTTTTCCTGTCTCATTCTCAACCAAAGCTTTCCACTTCTTAAAAGTAGCAAACACATCAGATTTCTGTCTAATGCAATAAACCCAAGTTTTTCTAGTTGCATCATCAATAAATGTAACATAATAATGAGAGCCACCAAGAGATTGTACCTGAGCCGGTCCCCATACATCTGTATGCACAAGCTCTAATTTTTCATTCTTCTTCTATTTCCCAACCCTGAGAAATCTGACTCTCTTCTGTTTTCCATAAACACAGTTTTCACAGAATTCCAAACTTACGTGCTTCAAATCTAGCAGCAACTTCTTTGAGTGGAGAATCTGCATCCCCTTCTCACTCATGTGGCCAAGCCTATGATGCCACAATGCTGTATCTGTTCCTGTGGAAGCTAAAGAGATAGAATGGTCAGTATTATGAGGACATAAATACAACGTACCTACTCTGTCTCCTTTTGCTATCACCATTGATCCTTTAGTGATCTTCCACCACTTTTCTCCAAACGTAGATAGACAGCCGCCATCTCCCAACTGCCCTGTTGAGATCAGATTTCTTTTCATAGCAAGAATATGCCTAACATCTTTCAACAACCAATCAGTTCCATTCTTAACTTTTATCCATACCTTACCCATTCCAACAATTTTACATGGCTCATCATCACCCAATAAAACATGTCCAAAGTTGCCAGGAACATACTCATGAAAGTATTTCCTATGGGGTGCAGCATGACATGAAGCTCCTGAATCTACTACCCAATAATCACTAGTATTATCTAATGTAAGAATCAAAGCATCTTGTAACACATCACCTACTACATTTGCTTCCTGGGTAGTTTCCTTCTGTGCATCTCCTTTCTTCTTTAGAGATTTACAGTCTTTCTTCAGATGTCCTTTCTTTCCATAGTTCCAGCACTCTATCTTTCCCAGTCTGGACTTGGATCTGCCCGTTTTAGAATTTTCACGATTACCTTGGATCTTTCCTCTCTCCTTTTCTCTTCCCCTGCTCTCCATGGTCAACACATTACCTGATGTCTCACCTGTTCTTTTTCTTCGCATTTCCTCGCTAAGAATAACACCAATAACATCATCAAATTTCAAGGTGTTTGAACCAGAGAAAGAGTTACTTACAGCCATGACCAAGCTATTCCAGCTTTCTGGCAATGAACACAAGATTAGAAGAGCCCTAACCTCATCATCAAAGTTCACACTTATAGAACTTAGCTGATTTGTAACCGTATTAAACTCATTTAAATGACCAGTAATAGATCCACCTTCAGACATCTTCATATTAAATAAATGCTTCATTAGAAATACCTTGTTGGAAGCCGAGGGTTTTTCATATAGCTTACCCAATGCTTTCATCAAACCCTCTGTTGTCGTTTCTTTTGAGATATTGAAAGCCACCGACGAAGTTAGCCTCAACCGTATTGTTCCCAGAGCCTTTCTGTCAAGAACCACCCATTCTTCGTCCTTCATAGCTGTCGGCTGCTTTGCTTTTCCTCCCAACGGTAGGAATAGATCCTTTTGGTACAGATAGTCCTCCATTTGCATCTTCCATAACCTGAAGTTTTGGCCATTAAACTTCTCGACCTTAAACTTTCCTTCTTCTGCCATTGCTCCCACTCAAACCAGAAACCCTAGCTTCCTGCGGGTTTAACTGCCAAATAGACCTTTGGCTCTAATACCAATTGTTAGAAAAACAGGATCGCAGAGCAATAACAATAAACAAAAATGCAAATATAATCACACATACACATTACAAGAGAGACACAGATATATCGTGGTTCACCCAACTTGGGCTACATCCACATTGAATTTTCCAATCCTTATTATTATTACCGTCCAACAAGTCGAAGGGATACAACCTGCAGCACAACCACTGCACTTCCTATTCTCTGTTTCACAGTCTCTCTCCCGATCTCAGAGATCTTTACAATGCATAAAACCTAATACATCAACAACAACCCTAGCCGTATTACAATGTCTTTATTTTATAAGGGAAATACAATGGGAAAATACCACGGGATGCCCAAAACCATGGGCCTGCAAAACAGCTGGCGAAAACAGCCCCAAAAATTTTCTTCGGGGGCGTTGCTCCCGAACCCCCATTTCTCGGGGGCGCTGCCCCCAAACCCCCGTCGAGGGACCGTTGGCCCCTGGAACCCCGTGGGGGGGCGATGCCCCCCCGCTGGGGTGAGTGTACAGTCCACCTACATATCATATAAAACTGGGGTACAAACACGGCTGATACAATATCATCTATGAGACTAGAAGATCTGGCTCCACAACCAACAGATGTGTCTCATCGATTGCATGTATATCGCATGTTTTTTCTGCCATCTTTGGAGTTAGTGTCTGCTTGGATTGCTGAGTCTACGAGTGTGTTTGAACCGACATAAGTCATGTAACTTTGATGGAAGTGTCTATACAAAAATTAAGCACGAACAAAGATGATGCACTCTGACAAAGCTTTGAATCTACTATGATACTAATGATCCAATCGGGGATAGGAAGCTAAAGGGGGGCAACAGTTCGACTGAATGAGTTGGCTCTGTTATGATGAAAGCATAAGAAAGAGAATAAGAAAAGCAGGGATACATTATACAGATGATCACATACACAAAGACAATATGCAGGAATGTGAACTGTTCTTCTCTATTACTGAAAACTAGGTAGATCTGATAAGATGTATATTACAATATTTTACATGCTTATATAGAATGCTGAGATGCTTGGGTGCCTTCCCGTTACGTTCATTTACAAGAGAATTTAGAATGGATTCGGCAGTTCAACCGTTACAGATGAATGGAAGACAGAAAGATAGTCTTTCGAAGGTCGACAGTTGCAAGTCGTAAGTCGAGGTTGCATGTCAACGTCGTGATATTGTAAGGTCGTTGAACTTGTTGAAATTGTAGAATTTGTTGAAGTTGTATCGATGTCGGTGGCTTGTCGCAGTAGATGTTAGCATTCGACAACAATGCCAACTGAGATATGGATCAAAGGATTTGAATGGGGAGAATATCCATTCTTGAAAATTCATATCATTTCTAGAAAGCAGGATTGTGTAGGACACTTCCAGGGAAAGGTTCTATTCTTAATGAATTTTTATTTTTACACTAATATTTGAGTATTCTAAGATATATTTACCTTCCCACTTTCCATGTTCATTGGATTTTCAAAGCTTCATTCCATATTTCTCTTGAGTAGGAAAGTGCACTAAAAATTGATCGATAAATGCTTCATTATTTTTGCATATGATGCACTTGCCTAAACCCTCCCATGATCTTCTTTTGCAATTGTCTCATGTGAGGGATTTATTGGATATGGCCAACCAAAAGTATATTCTTGGTTTTATAGGATAGCTCAACATCTAGATATCCTTCACCACCATTGGTTTTCACCCTCGGTTTATTCTTTAATCCTTAACTCATATCCTAGCTTGGCAGTGAAGTTTCCTGATGCTTTTATTTTGACCATATCATCTCGTCTTCTTGATCCTTTAGTTTTATTCCACTGTGTTTGAGCCTATGTAAATATTGCTTCCATTCTTCTGCATGCTCTCCTTGAAGGCCTATCTAAATATCCAACTAACAACCTTGAATCCAAAGTGAATTTCCTTCTTGATCAACTACATAAATCAAACTAAATATCTCCTTACTTTGTAGAGCATTGATGAAAGGGTCATATAATCTCAGGTTTTCTAAGCATCAAAATAAGGGGTCCTCACCAACTTTTACTTGGTTTTATTTTCATATATTCCAAACTAACCGAATTTCCCCATTGGAGGGAATGGTCTTACTAGTGATTTCCAAACGATTAAAGATCCTCCATAACCTTAATCCTCTATTGATCCTAGATCAATGTATTTTCCCATCGTTAATTTTTCCTATATTCCTTTATTATGCATCAATCTCCATACACTACAACAAAACAAGCCATTACTTTTGGATTTTTAGGTTATTTATTTTCAACTTGGTGCAACTACTAGATGCTAAAGTCAATGTTAAATGACATTTCAAAATAGTGTCAACTTTAGCTTCCTTTTGAACATGAGTTTTTGCTTCCTTTTTAGTGTTGGGTTTAGCTTCCCTTTTAGCACCAGGTTTGGGTTCCTTTTTAGCACTGAGTTTAACTTCCTTTTTAGTGTTGAGTTTAGTGCTAGCTATCTGTAGAATAAAATTTACAAAAATAAAAATAGTAAATAGTTAAAAAATGAAAAATTGGTAAAGTAATGTTGGGATTTGAACCCATATCACTTTCCAAAAGAGAAGAGCTCTACTTGAGCTACATTGCCACAAACACTTACCATTAAAACTGCATATTTTAACTAGAACTAGACTAAGCTTGTGCAAATTTGAATTCACAGAAACATAATAGGAAATTGTAAAAAATGAAAATAAAAATGGAAAATGGCAAGGCAATGTTAGGATTTGAACCTAGGTCACTTTCCAAAAAGAAATAAATCTACTTGAGCTACATACCACATAAATATTCCATAAAAAATAGAGATCTAAATTGAAACTAGACAAACCTATGCATGCAAACAAATGAATAATGGAGGTCTTGGATAAATATCAATATTTAATACAATGAGAAAAAAAGTAATAAGAGATATAAGGGTGTCAATATTTGAACCTAGATCTCCTTATAGAAATTCAAGGGATTTCCTTAGGCCACACCCATGAATTAGATTTGTGCATTAAGAAGAATGAAAAAAGGGCCATTTTCTTCTTCTTCTTTCTCCATTAAATTTGAAATAGAAAAACAACAATAAACATTAACAAATCAATAAATGAAAAGAAAATTAAAAGAGTAAGGAAGTAGAAGAAGGGAAATGAGAATCCGTTATCTTCCTCATGGAGGTTCCTCCATCAAACCCTATCATCCAAGCATGAAACCCTAAACCTACAACAACAAAAGAATAAATGTTAGCAAATCAATAAAGTAAAGTAAAGTAAAAAAGGAAAGAAGGAGGATATGGGAAGGGAGAATCCATTACCTTCATTGTGTAGGTTCTTCGATGAAACATGAATGACACCCTAAACATGCAACAAGAAAACACAATAAAAATTAGCAAATTGGTAAAGGAAAATCAAAGTAAAAGATGAATGAAAGAGTAGAAGGGAAGGAACAATCCATTACCTTCCTCATGGAGGTTCCTCCATGAAACTAAAACCTAAGCCTCCATGAGGATGATGTTGAGAATACTATATTCTTTGCATGAAAATCGATGGTCAAAGTTGATAGTCGTCCAATTAATAGGTTGAATAGAGTTGGAAGCTGAAATATGGTGGAAGTTTGGTCAATTGGTCGATCGGAATAGTTGTTTGGTCGATAACAACGATTGGTCAATGGGAAGTCGATGAACATCAAAATGATTAGATGGTCAACTAGTGATCAACCAAGGTTGACCCAATCAAGTGGACTATAATAGAATAACTAAAAGTGGTTAGGAAGTTATGGATCACCATTAATGAACAATTGGTTGTAACTAACTTGGGTACCATGAGCTAGTGTATGTATTGCATCTATAAATAAGATGTAATGTCTATGTAATAATATAGAAGAAGTGAAGTGTGACTGCTATTAAGTAGATCACTATTTCAAATGCTAGTTAGGAGTGTTTCCAATAGATGAGTGGTAAAGCTCACTGGTTTGCTGGTTTTCCCTAGTAGATGGTTTTCCATGGTAATTTTTGTGTATTGTGTGAATGTGTTGTGTGCCATGCTTAATGTAGAATTGTGTTTAACTATATGAATCATATGCATAATCACTATAATAGGTATTAGAACCCAATAAAAAATGTCAGAGCTATATTTGGCTTCAAGGGGATGCCTTATTTGTTGAGGGTTTGTCTTGGTTCTTGATCAGTTTAATACCTAGTTTCAGTGGGAGTTTCAGAATGTTGATTCAAAATGGCCAACACTTTGAGGATAGAAATTGAAAATTTTAATGGGTACAATTTTGAGTTGTGGAAGCTTATTGGTTACAGTCAGATTTGGTACAACTCTGACAGGTATGTCATCAAAATATTGGCAAAAAATCAACATAAAAGTAAGGAGTAAAATCCAACTTTTTTTAGAATTTTTTTTATTGCTGAATGTGTCAGGAGAAGACATTGTAAAGAAGCTATTGGAAAAGTTGGGGAACTTATACCAGTCGAAATATCTAGTTAACAAGTTGTTTATGTTGGTGCCTTTAATTGTTTTCTTAAAAGAACTAATTATACCTTTACATTAATTGTCAACCTAGGGTGCATCAAGTTATTTCAAGGTTATCATGCAAGGTATATGTAGGTAACAATTTCCTTTTTAGCACTGATTATCTATATGCTCACACAATTGAAATTGAAAGCATTCCAATTGAAACACTCTTGTTGTAAATAAAACCACACTACTAAATTGAAAATACACACAATTTAAAAAAAAAACACTCTTGTAGAAATAAAGGAACACTTGCATAAATGATATGCACACTTCACAATCAAAGACACATTTGCTATAATAGAAGATATGATTATAATCAATAAATCATGATAGAGTGTTAATGAGGTGTAGAGTAACAAAAATGATTAATGATGAAAATAATGCAGTAACAACAGTAGCAACTAACAACTAAGAATTAATTAACAAATGAACTAACGATTTGTAAACTATCTAACAACACCTACTCAAGGAACGGGTCTCTTCCTCCTCTGAACAGGCTTGCTGAAACAAATCAATCTCTACATGTTAATGATATATAAAAACCAACATGCTCCTTCTATTAGCAGTCTCATGAAATTTTACAATAAAGTTTACAGCACTACAGTATCTGAAATTTCCTTCTTGCCTAACCCTTTTCTTTCAAGAAAGACCATCCTTTTATAATTCTATTAATGATATTCTTAGAAAATGAAATATCAAAATGGTCTCGAGAATATCCAATTCTTAAGATGTTCCACAATAATTAGGATATCGTTAAGCCATACATTCCTCAAACTGTTACAACCGATTACTACTAAAATGTTCTCATGAATCCACTTAGTCATTATGACAGCTAGACTGCAGCTCTTGTGGAGGGAGTGAATCAAGGCTTCCACCTATATCCCTTGGAGATGCGTCTTCTACTATATATGAGTATCGGTCGTAGACCATATATGAGTAAGAGTAAGGATTTCTACTAGAGTAAGAGTAAGGATTTATACTGGAGTACGGATTTCAACTTGACAACAAAGATTCTACCACACTTTGTGAGCAAACTTAATCAGTTACTAAACCCCTTAATAACCTTATTACTAACTAAAATAAAACAATATACAAATAAATTTGCACCTCAAGGTAAATAACAAGATCATGAGTGATTTAGCATCAAAACGATGGAAAGAGAGAAACATATATATTCAAAACAAAGGGGAAAATGTAACAAAAAGGGTACATTTCCTAGGCCCACCAACTCCCCCAAACGGAAGCCATTGCATGTCCACATGCAGTTATAGTTTATCTGAGGTTTAAACGCCAATTTCATTAAACTTGGACTTATTCTAGTCCAAGTCACTTTGAAGACGAGAATAAAACCACCTTTCTAAACTCCAAAATCAAGCAAAATCCGGTTCCAAAAGTGCCAAATCCAGGTTCCAAAAGTGCCAAAACTGGTTCCAAAAGTGCCAAAACCAGTTTTAAAAGTGCTAAAACCGATTCCAAAATTTCCAAAACCGATTTTGAAAGTGCCAAATCAAGGTTCCAAAATTGACAAAACCGGTTCCTAAATAGCCAAAACCGGTTCCAAAAGTGCAAAATCCGGTTTTGAAAGTGACCAAACCGGTTCCAAAACTACCAAATCCATTTCCAAAAGTGCCAAAATACAGGTTCCAAAACCATAATTTTTATTTTGATATTTGTGTCTGTATAATACGATGGTCATTTGAAGTTGAATGTCATTAACCAACACCCCATTTTTGAATGAGGCTCGAGCTAAATGAATGAAGGGGCGTCCGACCCTTCTTCTGCCCATTATTAATTTCATAATAGTTCTAGACTGCAAGAAGGGTGGTTTGATCCTTCTTGTGTTCACCATTCTGGATACAAGTGAATTGTCAGATATTGGTGTTCACAATTATCTACTAAAAGAAGGGGCTATCGATCCTTCCTGTCGATAGTCGGCAGTCAGGATAAATATTGTTTACATGTTATAACATAGGGAATGTCGTGATCCCTGCCACATAATGTGGAAGTAGGTAGTGGGGAAATGTTGTCCCAACCTTCGTAGATTAATTGTTCTTCATTTCTCTTTTAAATGAAGGGTCGACCGACCCTTCTTATGCTTAGTATTTTCGCAGCCTTTGACATTCAGGATATACATGAATTGGCAGCCTATACTTCGTAGGTTGAATATTTGCACAATTCCCTCATAAATGAAGGGGTGGCTGACCCTTCTTCTGCCCAATATTATTTTCATACTAGTTCTAGATTTCCAGAAGGGTCGGCTGACCCTTCTTGTGATTTATATTCATCTAGTATTGACCCTTATGGTTATACATGAATTGATCTCTATTTTGGAAGGCGAAAATCTCACACGTGTGAGCCTCAAAGAGAGAATTGATGCCATAGGAAGTGATGTCATGGCATGTATGATGACATGGAATGTGTGATGATGACATGACATGTATGATGATAGGGCATTGAAAGACACATGATGGTGTTCTGGTGTTATCATTAAGTCAGTGTTGCAATGTGACAGCATTCTAGAAAAGTATGGCAAGTTTGTGAAACTTTGGAAATTGACAAAGTATGGAAAAAGTAGTCAAAACTGCTTAGAGAGAATGCCCGCCATAATTCATGGTTTCAGAAAAACACACGCACCATCATATCATGATATAGCTTGTTGAAGTGGCTATATAGTTATACATGATTGCGGATTGAGGGAACTGTTTGAGTAATGGATTTGCAACATGTGTTTCCGCAACCCACAATTCAGATTGTGGATTGCGGGAACTGTTTGAGTAATGGATTTGCGACATGTGTTTCCGCAACCCGCAATTCAGATTGCGGATTGCAGAAACTTTGGTTTGTTTTTATTTCGAGTTGTAGTCCCGCAACCCACAATTGCGGATTGCGGGAACGTTGTATATATTTCAAAACAATTAAACCCCCGCAACTCATCTTCCACATTCCCCAGATTAGATCTCAGCTGTTGACTTGTCTTACTCTTACGACCCAGAATTAAGTAGATGGAATTAATAAATATGTTGATTTTATTTTTGTTTCCTTTTATTATTTTTCATCTTCGAAAATTACCTGTTGTGTGGATTTTACTGCCAAATCCGTTTAAAAAATTGCCAAATCCAGGTTCCAAAACCATACTTTTTCTTTTGATATTGTCACTTTTGAAATTGGTTTTTGCGGTGTCCTGATATGATAATTATGACAGTCATTTCAAGTAGTAAAAAATATACAAATTATCAAATAAATCGGTGTCTGCATAATATGACGGTCATTTGAAGTTGAATTTCATTAACCGATACCCCATTTTGAATGAGGCTCTAGATAAATGAATGAAGGGTCAGCCGACCCTTCTTCTACCCACTATTATTTTCATAATAGTTCTAGACTACAAGAAGGGTGGTTCAATCCTTCCTGTGTTCACCATTCTCGATACAGGTGAATTGTTGAATATTGGCGTTCAAAATTATCTACTAAAAGAAGGGGCGACTGATCCTTCTTATCGGCAGTCGGAAGTCCCGAGAAACATTGTTTAGATGTTATAACCTAGGCAATGTCCCGATCCCTACCATATACTCCAGAAGTCGGTTGTGGGGAATTGTCATGCCAACCTTCGTAGATTTAATATTTTTTCATTTCTCTTTTAAATGAAGGATCGGCCAACTTTTCTTGTGGTTAGTATTTTTACAGTCTTCACTATTCAGGATATAGATGAATTGACAGCCTATACTTCATAGGTTGAATATTTGGACAATTCCCTCATAAATGAAGGGGTGGTCGACCCTTCTCCTGCCCAATATTATCTTCATACTAGTTCTAGACTGTAAGAATGGTCATCCAATCCTTATTGTGTTCACCAGTCTGGATACAGGTGAATTACTGGATATTCGGATTTGATTCCCATAACCCACAATTGCAGATTGTGGGAAAATTATTGTAAATGTTTGCATTTTGCATTTCCGCAACCCACAATGCGGATTGCGGGAATAGTTTGAATAATGGATTTGCCACTCTCCTATCAGCATAGTTTGTCATTGTAGAGTCTTGATCAAATTCCTTAGTGGTATAGTGAAGAGGATCAATGGAGTTTTACGCATTCTAGATTTTGTGTGTAACCTAATATTATTAAGAAAACTTATTCATGTTCGTGTCAGGTTCCTTTTATCTAACAAAGGGTGTAAAATGGTCTAGTAATCTATGATGTTTGCTAAGGGTGATTGTGTGGCAAATCTATTCAATGTCGATGCATGTATTGTTCAATGTAATAGTTATTCAGTTTCTACAGTGAACAATCACTAGGATCTACAACCTCACAATTAGAACCTGTACATACCTCTAATGGTCATGAATTTTAGGTACCTAAACAATCCCTTGCTTCAAAAATGAAGTTACCTACAAAGGTGAAAAGTCCAATGTCTAAAATATTCACTCATTGTTTGAATATCCGGTCAATCGGATAAGTTATAACATATAAAAATGGTTTGTCCTGACTTCTGTTTTCCAACAAGAAGGATCGGATGCCCCTTCTTTTCGTAGTTAATTGTGAAAATATTTATCTAACAATTCAGATATATCCATAATGGAGAATGCAAGAAGGGTCGACCAACCCTTCTTGCAGTGTCGAACTATTATGAAAATAATAGTGGGAATACGAAGTGTCGACCAACCTTTCAATTACGAGGAAATTTTCAAAATAGAACACCTTGGATGTTTTAACATATAAAAATTGTTTCTCTCGACTTCTATTTTTCGACAAGAAGGATCGGCCGCCCCTTCTTTTCGTAGTAAATTGTGAAAACCTTTATCCAACAATTCATCTATATCCATAATAGAGAACACAAGAAGGATTGACCAACCCTTCTTGCGGTGCCAAACTATTATGAAAAGAATATTAGGAATAAGAAGGGTCAGCCGACCCTTCATTTACGAGGGAATTGTAACAATAGAAGACCTTGGAGAAGGAGAGGTTGCTCTTTCTCTGAGAATATTTCCACTTTCCAATTACCAAGCCTTTGAAGCAAAACGTCTATAAATTTTGTTGTTTAAATGTTGATATCTAGTATCCCAGGGTGACACGTGGAATGATCATATTTTGACACGTGGCATATTTGATTTGGAAAATTGGGTATTAGAAATATAGTTTAATTATAGTATTGACTCATATAGAATATTTTTTCCTCTGAGAACCACTGAATCCATGCTACGTTTTATTCTCTATTAAACACTATGTTTTAAATATGCTTGGGCGAACTGCAAGAGGAAGTGAATACTTATAGTAGCATTTGTGTTCTCACAGTATCCCTGCCTCTCTAGCTGCCGGTACACCATATTATCTTGGTCATTCACGTTGAATAATCTAGATAATTGCAATCGTTGAGACCTATGGATTGGAAATATTGACACCTAAATCCTCCAAAAACAAAGGTATCAAAGGCAAAGACCATGTTTTGATGTTTTATGCCTATGTTTCATGTTCTAATCAACCATGAAACCCAAATGGTTTCATGCACCCAACTTATGAGATATTGAAAAATATAAATACCTGGAAATTGAAAAACTAGATTTATGGTTTGAATAATATAAATACCCGGCAATTGAAATATTCTGTTACAAATTTAGATAGAAATATAAATACTTGGAAATTGAAATGTTCTGTTACAGATTTATTATTAAGACATAAAAATCAGTAGAAGTTATTCCTGGAAACTGAATTTACTTCGATCTTTCAACTTTTACAGAGCTTGGGATCTTAATACATTTCACGACTACGAGTATGAGCTCACAAACACAGACTCTTCTACTATAGGATTTATATTAAAAAATTTCCTACTAAGAAATAAAAATCAGTAAAATTTATTCCGGGTTAAAATAGTGCAATTTCACCGCATTACATAGAGATGAAATTTACTTCGATCTTTCACCTTTTACAGAGCTTGGGCTCTTAATACATTTCAAGACTATGAGATTGAGCTCACAAAAATTGACTCTACTACAGAGAATTTAAACAGACTTTATTTTTGCTTCAACTAGAAGCTATACTTTATCTTTGCTTCAACTAGAAGCTATGAGTCACATTAGCGACAAATCTTGGTCTTGGGGATTCAACAGTGCTCGAAATGCCCATATATCATGGTGTGGTGAGGATTTTTCAGGGAACTGCTGCCGAAATGCTCATATATCAGGAAGAGAGCGACCATAAGACTCAAGTATTTCTGATAAAACAACAAAGGAAACAGAATAGAGGTGGTAAAGAAGAGTGTCATGACTTCTCTAAAATTTCATTTTGTTGTGATACTGGGTATGCTTTAGTCATTATATAGTGAATTGGTGAATTGACTTGGATGTTACAGATGGGGAAGGATAATTATGACAGTATGGTAGGATGGTGGTCATAGATATCATTTGTACCAACTGTAGATTTTCTTGGAGTAATTGTACATGTATCACCCCAATCGATGCCTTGAGAAAGGAATGTATGCTAACATGGTGATAGTTTATACGATGAAATTCTGAAATGGTGGTTATCTTGATGGTGCTAATGGTGAATGATAGCTTGTATCACGTGTGTGAAGAAAATAATCACATCATGCTTTAGCTGAAATTATGACTTGTCACAAACACCAAGATCACCGCCATCATTTACCATTAGCGCCATCGGGACAAACATTTTTTATATGTTCTAACTAAGCTTTTGCAATATTATTTTATATTCTGTTAATTGTAATGTTGTGATTTCTCTGTTATTTAATTCTATAATATGTATGTTTGAAAAGAGAACACATAAAATCCTGAGAACTGTTTGGAAATAAAGAACACATAAAATTTGAATATTTTAATGCCCCTCAAAGGGATTTAGACTTTGAAAGCATGAATTTAGACTTTGTAAGTCTGAATATCAACCTTTCTAAAGTGCAAAAACGGGTTCTGAAAGTGGCAATATTGGCTTTGAAAAGTGGTTTTTCTATTCGAATAGTGTGTTATTTTACTACTTAAGAGCCTTAAAATTGTAGTTTTTTGTTATAAAACTATGAATTTCAATTCAAAATGTGTGAATTTGAACACTTAGCCAAATTTTTGTTCTTAATATGCAAAACATAACAACCTTTTTGTCATTTTGGCAGGTTTGTATTTCACCCGTGTGAACTCCAGAGGAAACTATGATCCTATAAATAGATAGCCAGTTCATCACTTAGCCATGTGAGTTCAACACTTAGCCAGATTTTTGTTCTTTATATATAAAATACTTTTGTTCTTAATATGTAAAATGCTTTTGTTCTTAATATGTAAAATACAATGAGTTATATTCAGAAAGATATATTCATCATTTGACCATATTTCTCTATAAAATACTTCTCTATAATTATATTGAAGCATATAGATGGATTTATTAAGAAGGCTATGCACAACCACTCATTACAAAAGGAGAGCATGGGAGCATGAATAGATTTCCCAGTATGGCTCTACAAATTTAACAAGATGATGCAAAACAAATTCCAAAATTGATGTAAAAACTAATCCAAGTAGGGATATCTTCTATAAAACATTCTGCCGCCGAATAGAGGTTTCCTTGGCGAGTCTCATGTCCATAGAGGGGGATTCGTGGCAGTGGCTGCACTATGACATCTTGGCAGCGACTGCACTATGACATCCTGGCCATCTTCAAAATTTCATCTTTTATAAAATCCTTTGTCCCCATAAGTTCAATCTGATTCCATTCCAAATCATCAATTCTGGAGTCATAACAGGTTAATTGTTTTATTTTAAATAGAAACATTCTTTCTTTTTGTTCATTTAAATCGAAGCATTATTTATTTTTCTTTTTTTAAATAGAATGAAATATCATAAAAGGGAGAACACAAGAAGGATCGACCGACCCTTCTTGCAGTGTCAAACTATTTTGAAAATAATACTGGGAATAGGAAGGGTCGCTCAACCCTTTTGTAGTGTTGAACAATTATAAAAATAATATTGGGAATAAGATGGGTCGGTCGACCCTTCAATTACGAGGGAATTGTAAAAATAGAAAACCTTGTAAGTTATAACATATAAAAATGGTTTCTGAGTAATTTTGTTTTTGATCCTTATTTTTTGACAAGAAGGATCGGCCACCCCTTCTTTTCGTAGTTATTTGTGAAAACCTTTATAAAAAAATTCAGCTATATCCATAATGGAGAACACAAGAAGGATCGACCAACCCTTCTTGTAGTGTCAAACTATTATGAAAAGAATTTTGGGAATAAGAAGGGTCGATCGAACTTTCATCTATGAGAGAATGGTGAAAATAGAATTCCTTAGAGAAAGAGCGGCCGAGTAGATGCTCTTTCTATGAGAATATTTCTACTTGCCAACAAATTTTTTGAAGCAAAACTTCTATAAATTTGGAGACACGTGGAACGCTTATATTGTGACACGTGGCATATTTGATTTTTAAAATTAGTTTAAATATTTTTTATAAGGATATTAAAGGTACCAGGCATGTTGGATGTAGGATTTTCAAGGAATCGATTGGAGTAATAAGTATACGATTACTCCAACAAAATCTATACTTGCTACAGATGATATCTATGACCACCATGATCTTGCCATACTGTGATAATTACCATACTGTGATAATTACCATTGACCCCATCCAGAGACTTTGTTGGTGACAGGACATAAACATTATGTGTACTGAAAGCATGATGAGATTATTCACACGAGTGATACATTCCATCATTTATAGAAAATATTATTAAGCTTGTTGTAGGCCATTTAATGCGCTGGCAGCAGGCATGTTGGCCATTGGATTTTCAAGGAATCGATTGGAGTGATACGTGTATGATTACTCCAGCAAAATCTGTAGTCACTGTAGATGATATCTTTGACCACCATGATCCCGCCATACTATGATAATTACCATTCCCCATCCATCCTAGACTTCCATCCCATTCAATCCATCAACACAGTGGCCACTCACTATATATAGGCTAATCCATCAACACAGTGGCCACTCACTATATATAGGCTAATCCATCAACACAGTGGCCACTCACTATATATAGGTTAATCCATCAACACAGTGGCCACTCACTATATATAGGCTAATCCATCAACACAGTGGCCACTCACATCAAACTGAAATGGAATTTTTTAGTTTGTTCGCCTTATGTTCCATGGCTGGCATGGATTTGTCATTATGTTCCTACAACCAGGAGTGGACATAGGGAGATTAAGAAACGTTCTCATATAGGTAGATGAAGAAACATTCTCATATAATGGATCTAATGCACCATTTTCTTGCAGGGAAATTTGTGGAGATAATAGGTAGCTTGAAATCATTGAAGAATCTTGATATCCATATTCCGAAGCCTCTTCCTCTTCTCAACTTATTGGAGCAACTTCCTAACCTTGAAAGACCACATATCTGCAAAAGGTTTTCCTCGGTAAGAAATAATTTTTGTAGTCATTATTTACACACGTCTAATTTAAGTGTTTGCTTATCTTTGCAAAGTATATTTCATTGGTTGAATGCCTTTGCTTCCACTAACTACGGTGTTAGGAGCTAACTCGTCCAAGCGGGATGCCCAGACCAACTGTGTTAGGAGCTAACCCATCCAAGCGGGATGCCCAGATCAACTGTTATGGTGCACTTGGAAATTTAGGAATAGTTTCTCTGTTTTTATTGTGCATGATGATATGTGTGCTCACATGTTGGCTGCAATAAAACGATTATTTTTTCATTTGTTGGAAACAGTTTCTTTTTACAGCATCGTGATAAACAATTATTTGTTTTCTATGTAGGTATTCGAGAGAGATGCAATACCACCGTGTCTAGGCTATCTTCGAATCTCTGTGGCTCCAGATCATGATGTCAGCTTCTTCTAACTACGCATAATTTGCTTCACTCGTTTTAAAGATGCGCACCTCACCCATTTCCACTACATTTTATAGTCAATCCCATGACAGTAGGAAATATTTAGACTTTCCATCTCCGCAGAATGAAAAAACAGAATGTTATCAATCATTTCTATTTCTTCCTCGATGAATTTCAGCTCACCAAAGTTCATCTCACCAACTTAAATCCATGCATCATTGCTCTCCTTTGTTCATTGGAAAAAGAAACATATCACTTCACTTCAATTAAATGGTCCTCGGGAGGTGAGATGCAATACCGTTGTGTCTAGGCTATCCGCTTGCTAATATTCGAATGTTTGTGCCTCCAAATCATGATGTCAGCTTCTTCAAATGGTGAAATTAGAAGGCTTCGGTCGCCGGGAAGGTGAGAAACTGTGCGAGTGGTTGAATCAACATTTTATCTCAAAGTTTGTTGAGCGACTCTCGGATGATGTAGTATCAGACTTAACAGATAGTAAACTTGTTATCACCATCGCACAGTTTTTGCACTATTCATCAACAAATAACTACATCTGGCCCGGAGAGCTTACCAGTCTTTGCAAGAATATTCCCTTTGTAGTTGAAGGTGAGAAAATCATTAGGGTAGGAGGTTTTCTAAAGTTTCTCCAGGCGCCTGCATCCAAGAGTAACTAGGCCAAGTTAATGGGATGGAAATTGGAATCCTTGGATGACTATGGGATTTTCAACACTTTTTGAAGGTAACCTTATACTACCACCTTGTGTAGGAGGTATGATGTATTCAATGAATGATTTGGTTTCATTCTTTCAAATACACTTGCAGCAGTCATCGAATGTTGTTTTAGTACATTCCTTCATGTATGGAATGAGTCTAGTGCTTCTAAGTCTACAAGTCGAAGCTTCAATAAAAGTTTAGTATTTTATTACTCCTTCAAAGGATATGATTTGATTAAGGATAAGGAGAATCTAAAATGTTCAATGACTTTAAATTATTGTGAAGTTGAAGTTAAAATAAAAAAATGCAATTGAAAAAGACCTTCTGAAAGTGGCAATATTGGCTTTGAAAATGGTGTTTTTATATTGGAATAGTGTGTTTTTTTACTACTTATGAACCTTATTGCAGTTTGTTATTATAAAACTATGAACTTCAATTCAAAAAGTGTGAATTTAAAATAAACAAATGCAATTTTTGATTTGAAAAGTGTGAATTTCAAATCAAATAATGCAATTTTTTATTTGAAAATTGCAATTTTCATTTGTAAATGTTCTAAATTTTAAGGTGAAAAAATCAATGTCTAAAATATTCAAGTCACTTTGAAGACGGGTCAAAAACTACCTTTCTAAACTCCAAAATCAAGCAAAATCTAGTTCCAAAACTGCCAAATCCAGGTTCCAAAAGTGCCAAAACCGGATCCAAAAGTGCCAAAACCGATTCCAAAATTGCCAAAAACGATTCCGAAAGCGCCAAATCAAGGTTCAAAAAGTGATAAAACTGGTTCCTAAAGAGCCAAACCGGTTCCAAAAGTGCAAACTCTGGTTCTGAAAGTGACCAAACCAGTTCTGAAACTGCAAAATCCGTTTCCAAAGTGCCAAAATCCAGGTTCCAAAACCATACTTTTTCTTTTGAACGAGGCTCTACGTAAATGAATGAAGGGGCGACCGACCCGTCTTCTGCCCACTATTATTTTCATAATAGTTATAGACTGCAATATGGGTGGTTCGATCCTTCTTGTGTTCACCATTCGGGATACAGGTGAGTTGTCAGATATTGGTGTTCACAATTATCTACTAAAATAAGGGGCAGTCAATCCTTCTTGTCAACAGTTGGAAGTCGAGAAAAATATTGTTTACATGTTATAACATAGGCAATGTCCCGATCGCCACCACATACTATGGATGTCGGTAGTGGGGAAATGTTGTCCCAACCTTCGTAGATTAATTGTATTTCATTTCTCTTTTAATTGAAGGGTCGACTGACCCTTCTTGTGCTTAGTATTTTTGCATTCTTCACCATTCAAGCTATACATGAATTGACAGCCTATACTTCGTAGCTTGAATATTTCCACAATTCCCTCATAAATGAAGGGGCAACCGACCCTTCTTCTGCCCAATATTATTTTCATACTAGTTTCAGACTTCCAGAAGGGTCGGCCGACCCTTCTTGTGATTTATATTTTTCCATTCTTGACCATTCTGGTTATACATGAATTAATCTCTATTTTGGAAAGGGAATATCTCATACGTATGAGCCTCAAAGAGAGAACTGATGCCAAAGGAAGTGATGACATGGCATGTATGATGACATGGAATGTGTCATGAGGCTGGAAAGACACAAGATGGTGTTC
Organism: Larix kaempferi; assembly: GCA_027924585.1. Taxonomy (NCBI): domain Eukaryota; kingdom Viridiplantae; phylum Streptophyta; class Pinopsida; order Pinales; family Pinaceae; genus Larix; species Larix kaempferi. Next base: position 3,755,074 of record BSBM01000755.1, on the reverse strand, counting down.
TGGTGCTATCATTTAGTTAGTGTTGCAATCTGACATCATTCTCAAAAAGTTATGGCAAGTTTGTGAAACTTTGGAAATTGACAAAGTATGGAAAAAGTAGTCAAAACTGCTCTGATAGAATGCCCGCCATAATTCATGGTTTCAGAAAAATGCATGCACCATCATATTATGATATAGCTTGTTGAAGTGGCTATCTAGTTATACATGATTGCGGATTGCAGGAATCGTTTAAATAATGGATTTGCGACATGCGTTTCCGCAACCCGCCATGTGGAATACGGATTGCAGAAACTTTGGTTTGTTTTTATTTCTAGTTGTAATCCCGCAACCCGCAATTGCGGTTTGTGGGAACGTTGTATATATTTCCAAACAATTAAACCCCTGCAACGCGTCTTCCGCATTCCCTAGATTAGATCTCAGCCGTCGACTTGTATTAATCTTATGGCTCAAATTTAACCCAATGGAATTAATAAATATACTGATTTTGTTTTTGTTTCCTTTTATTATATTTCATCTTCGAAAATTACCTGCTGTGTGGATTTTACTACAATTTTTTTCTAGGGGTCATTTTCACCATTTTTTCCAGCTTTAATGAAGGGTCGGCCGACCCTTCTTGTGCTTAGTATTTTTTCAATCTTCACCATTGAGGATATACATGAATTGACAACCTATACTTTGTAGGTTGAATATTTGCACAATTCCCTCATAAATGAGTTGGGAGGAATTATTCCTTGAGAATGGGGCAGCTCCCTAATTATAGACGGAGTAGTGAGAATGGGAAAGATCCCTAGTAGACATGAAGCTCCCTAGTAGACATGGATCAAAGAGAATGGGGCTGCTTTGAATGCGTAGAAGGCTGAGGTACCATAGTTGCAACCAGCTAGATAGTGAAGGGACCCGAGAGCGAAGAATCGAGAAGGAGCCATAAAGATGCACATGTGAGGGTAGGCGGTTGGAAGTGGGGGAGGCAGTATATTGCATGAGGTATGCGTGCCATGTTACGGGTGCTTGGTTGGGGCTCCTCCCCCATGTTCCGTCCTGGTGTTTGGCATGTGGCCACTTGTATAATGGTGACGCCCGCATCCGGTGTTAATATATGGTATACTTGATTCACATAAACAATTTTGTTTCTTAAAAACAATCATGGGAAGCAATTGCACAATTTAATATATGGTATACTTGATTCACATAGGATGAAATTTACGACGAATATTATTCAGCCTGTTGTAGGCCATTTAATGCGCTGGCAGCAGGCATGTTGGCCATTGGATTTTCAAGGAATCGATTGGAGTGATACGTGTACGTTTACTCCAGCAAAATCTGTAGTTGCTACAGATGATATCTATGACTACCATGATCTCGCCATACTGTGATAATTACCAATCCCCATCTGTCCCAGACTCCCATCCCATTCAATCCATCAACATAGTCACCACTCACTATATATCACACAACAAACTGAAATCGTCCAGGAAGCCATAGAGTTTTTCTTTACTTCCTTTGTTCTCCGTACTTTATTGTTTTATGAGAAATGCTTGAGTCTTATGATCGCTCCCTAGTTCTCCTCATGATATATGAGCATTTCGAAATCAGCTCCCTTGGATATATGGATGCAATGGAGCCATTTTTTTTTGACAGAGGACATGATTTCACCTGCAAAACTTATAATCACTGACATCCAGCAAGAATATGCCACTATGGAACAATACATGTGAGTCATCAGTCGGCTTGTAATTTGACGTCGTATAGGACGTTTTTTTCATTCTAGCACGTATTTGAGAGATGAATTTGGAATGGACACGTCAATCGTGACAGCTACCAAAATATTCAAAATGTCTATTTGACATCCATGAATTTACATTTCCCGTTAGAAATTTTAATGCTTGTTGTACTATACCCTATACCCTGTACTTCTTAGTAATTAATCTTAGCCATTATGTTGTGCCGCTCTTGCATTGCTCGTTCAGTTTGGATGAAAATATTTAGTTTCCAAGACATAACGTCTTAATGTTTCTTCATTAAGAAATTATAGGCCATTAAGTATAGTACGACTGCAGAAACATTAAGACGTTATGTGTTGGAAACTATTAATCCAAACTGAATGAGCAATGCAAGAGAGGCACAACATAATGGCCAAGATTAATTACTAAGAAGTACAGGGCATAGGGTATAGTATAATAAGCATTCAAATTTTTGAGGGGAAATGTAAATTCATGGACGTCAAATAAAACAATTAAGCTATATCCATGATGGAGAACATAAGAAGGATCAACCGACCCTACTTGCAGTGTCAAAATATTATGAAAAGAATATTGGTAATCAGAAGGGTCGACCGACCCTTATTCTAGTGTCAAACTAATATCGAAATAATACGGGGAATAAGAAGGGTCTGCTGACCCTTCAATTACAAGGGAATTGTAAAAATAGAACACCTTGGAAGTTATATCATATAAAAATGGTTTTTCCTGACTTCTGTTTTACGGCAAGAAGGATCTACCGCCCCTTCTTTTCATAGTTAATTGTCAAAACCTTTATCCATCAATTCAACTATAGCCATAATGGATAATACAAGAAGGATCGACTAACCCTTCTTGCAGTGTTAAACTATTATGAAAATAATATTGGGAATAAGAAGGGTCGGCCGACCCTTCATTTAGGAGGGAATTCTAACAATAGAACACCTTGGAGAAAGAGCAACCGCTCTTTCTCTGAGAATATTTCCACTTGCCAGCAAAGTCTTTAAAGAAAAACTCCTACAAATTTCATTGTTAAAATGTTGATATATAGTATCCTAGGGTGACACGTGGAATGATCATATTGTGACACGTGGCATATTTGATTTGGCACATTGAGTATAGCGAGGTTACTAATGTGGGTTTAACCACAACACAACCAGGAAATGAAAATTCACTCATAGCAAGATTACCCTCTGGAAATTGAATAACAACACTTTTTCTATGGAATATGATGACTAAAAAATTGCCCATATTGGTCTTTGTGTTTAAGAAGAGCATCTAAACAACTTATCATTGATATTCATCTGTCTCGCATACGGGAGATTAATGCGGACTAGTCCCAAGGTTTGTAGAGGCTACTTCATGCATGAAGGTGGCGCATGCTGTATCTTGAATATCCCTCTCTGTGAAGGTTCTCCCTGCGATTTTCTCTGAAGTCGGTCATTTTGTCTGAATATGGAGGAGAGAAATTTGTGTATGTCTGCTTTGCAGTGTCGCAAATGTAGGAATTCTTCCCAGGGGCAGTCCAGGGGGGGGTTGGCTCGAAGCGATACCTCTCTGATCTTTTTCATGGGCACAACACTGGCAGTAATGAGCTATCTCATGGTGGCTTGACAAGGCATGCTGACGACTCTGGCAGGGGTAAAAGATGGGTTCCTCTCGAATTTGGTCAGGTTCAGGGAATCAGGGGCTTGGTGCAGCATTCTGGCTTCGGTTTTGATTCTGGAAGCAGGAATTGGAAGGTTCTATCGACTCCTGACTCTGGGTTTATCTCGACCCCTTGTTGGGAACTCTATATGTCAGTTAATTAAAGCTAACACACATAATGATCAATATAAATTTTCAAACCCAGGAAGGTCTTTTATTTCAAAGGTAATGAGCACAATCTATGCATAAACATATTAAGCAGTTGATTAATGAATGTAAGTAATGATCCTACCTAGATGCTCAGCCAACTCATTCCCTAAGCAACTAATCTGATTCACACATCTACAAATCCCAATTGAAACAATCCTTCTTACAGAATCAATCCAGAAAGGTAATGATCTAATAATGAAATGAAATGAAATTACTTTTGCAAGAAGTTAAATCCTTATGATCATCAAACTATAGCAATTAACCTTTCCCAAAATGATCTATCTAGTGACTATTATAACTCCAACATTATCTGTCTAATCTATGTATGCAATTGAAGATACAACATCAACCAGAATTGAAATACAAGCTTGAACTCTATTGATGATTACTGGAAGTCCTAGAAAGCATAAACAACTACCAATTGATTGGGATTGAGCTTGGCTATTATAGCTGATTAAAACACACATGCAATTTAATTGAATTGTTCTACACAGTCGACTATCACACCACTCTGCTACAGCTATTCAAGATGCAATTGTAAATTACCAACAAAGAAGCTAATCTCTGTTACAGCTATCAACAATGTCTGCAACTTTCCACACCACAGAACATAAATGAAAGTAAACTATTCTACCTACTTAAATCGGCTATCTCTGTGAGAAGACAGGCCCTGGCTTTCTAACAGAGATAATGAGAGTCACAGCTAATTAAAACTCAGAAGTGAAGAATGCTGCTCTTATATTATTAATGGAAAATCATGAGCTTCAATGCTCTATTACAACATACACCAGTAATGATTGTCCAACCCCAGGCTACGAGAGCCTTCTGGGATTTATACAAAAAGAAAGACAGTTTCAGATCCCAAAAAATAGCGCAGCAATGAAGATCTATGACCTTCATGCTGCGCAGTTACAGCTAACTAATACAACGTGTTGAATAGTGCTGTTAATACTGAAGGATGTTGCTATCCCGATGGAAATTGGATCAACAAACTTGACAGCTGGAATGCCACCTGTCTGTTGCAGCTAAGCTCTTCTTCAATGAGATCTGTTATAGTGGAAATCTGTTACAGCCCATGTGGAGGATGCGCTATCCCTTAGAGTATGAGGAGCTGACGTTGAAGAGTCACAGCTAGCACTGTTGGGCTGATACACCTGTGCTTTTAGACCTTGGCTAAATAAAGTCACATAAATTAGTATAAACCAAGGACTAAGATCCATAATATTTAACAGTCTTAGGCATAAAAACAAATAAAGTAATAAAAAATTATACCTGTCAATGTTATAGATTGATCTGGAAAGACATGGATATAGCTCACGAAAATAGGATGGAATTAGGGCAAAAAGGTGTAATAGAGGTAGCCAAAAAGGGAATTTCCTGGACCCAACATCTCCCCCCAACTATCCAATTGCATGTCCTCATGCAACAACCTCCTTTAGTCTGAATCTGAATCTAAGTGAAACCTGTGGATATTGGTGATGTTATAAGCAAATTCTGGTGCCTCCCCTTGAGGAACAAACCCATAGCAGTATACCCAATGCTCCCACCAACTCTCTTCTTCTTCTAATGTTAGAGCATAATTGTTTCTGTAAGAATTGCTTATAGGAAACCAAATGAGGGGGAAATTAAATCTTAAACCAATCCACTAAGTTCCACACTTTGAATGCATTGCACATATCTAGGCACCCTAGTGAAGGCTTGCCTGAAATTTTTGAAGCCATATGGATCCATTTCCTTCAAAGATGAGGATGAGTATAGCCATTTGTATTCACTGCCTTCCAGGGAATCCTGCTACATATTAAGAATAAGTGGGAAGCATGTAGTAAGGATTTTATCTCGCAGGCTCTCAAAATATTGAGCAATTGAAGGAACCCTGAGGGATTTAGCATGACAGGCCATGAATACTGATGGATTCTGAGGTTCCTCCCTAATCCAGAGACTAGAATTCTCCTCATTCTTGAGGATAGTTTGGAAAGCATCCTTCCATCTTACATGGTTGATGACAAAGGAGGTAAATGCACTCAGCTGAACATCCCCAAGAATAGGTAAAGGGTCAGATGGAATAGAAACATAGCAAGCCCTATCATGCAAATATAACTCACATAACAAATGTTGATCCTCAAAGTCACTCTTCAGAAAAGTCTCCAGAAATTGATCAGCTGTTTCCAACTCAAATGATCTTCCATCTTTGAGAGCATTCAATTTAAATAAGGTTGTCTACTCATAGAGGAAGACAGGATAAGAGGGGGATGGAGCTCTGCAACTCATCAATTCTATAGAATGATTATACATTTGCTGTTTTTCCTACTGTAGGGACTCAAGCTTCTTCAAACCTTCCAATTTTTCTTGGAGTTTTTCCCACCGAAGCTTCTGGAAGAATAGCTCCTCAGCCCATTTTTCTCTTAGTCCCTTAATGAAATTCCTATGCTCCTGGAGAGAGATCATACCTTCTTTGAACGGTTGCATCCATTTGAGCCATTTATCCAGTTCAAGGTTTAACTAGAGAATTTTCTTCTCTAGTGATTGAATTTTTCTGTCTTCTACCTCCTTTTCATCATCATAATCTAGATGAAGGACTCCCTTGTCTTGCCTCAGGACTGTGATAGCTTCATCTTCTATCGGGATTGCAATGGCCTATGCATGTGGTGCAGTATCTGCCATAGGGTTTAAGGATGCTGGTTCTTGTGTAACAGCATTCTTCATATCCATATCCATCTCAACTTCCTCAGTCAGTGCTACAGTCTCAGTTAGTATTTTTAGGGTTGCTTGTTCTTGTGTAACAACACCCAAGTCTTTCATTTCAATCTCATCCATCTCAGTTTGTGTTGCCACTGTAGAAAAATATTTTGGAAACACTGGTTCTTGTGTAGCAGTGTTTCCCTCCTGATTATCCACATCAAATGTTTCTATCTAAGTTGCATATTTAAACATCCTCAAGGGTACTGGTTCTTGTGTAACAGTCCTCTGTTCCTCCGTTTCTTTAAATTGCTGAGATTGTTTCTTATTTTTATCAGATCTTTCTAACTGGTAGGACTGGTCCTGAAGGAGCTCAGTATCCCCTGATGGCTGGGACTGTACCATTTCATCCTCTAAATTCAAATCAAGGATTTCTTCCATTCTTGGCTCATTCTCCTCTATCAATTCGATCCCTAGAATTCCTTCTTCCATCTCCTTTATTTGTACATGAATTTGGGATGCAAGTCCCAACACAACAACTCTGTGTTCTGCTGAAGCAAATATATCTCCACATTCTGGGCAAACAGTCTCCCCATACTTCTCATTTTCAAATGCAACAGATGGGTTTTCCAGTAAATTTGCAGCGTTTGCTAATGTATCCAAGTTTTTCTCTGCTTTTCTCCTAGTTGCTCCCTTCCACTTTTCCAATTCTTTTCTTAATGTATACACTTCCTCCTTTAATAATTCGTTTTCAAACAGGAGGTTTTCAATTTGGGGTTCTTCCCTAGAGGGTTCCTGTATAGCAGTAGGCAATTTGGGGTTCAAAATAGGAATCTCTATATATACCCCTACTATATGTGCTTCTTATAATGCAGGTGACCCCCTATTCCATTTAACTACTCCTATCATCTCTGATAGGGGTGTTCCACTATTACCCCCAACAACATCCACTGTATCAGCTTCTGCTGCTGTCCCTATTAATTCTGCTGCTACCACTATCACAGCTGCTTCTGTTGCTGCTGCTGACTAAGTTCTTCTTTTCCTCAACAATCCCACTAGGTTTTCCTCACCACTTGCTGCTACTGATGCTTTGACAGTCCGACTCTTCTTCCTCTTTGTTGCCATGGGTGTATGGCCCCTGTTCCTTGAATCTATTCTTCGTTTCTTTGGCATAGGGGTGTTCACCTTGGTTTCTTCTTGTTCAATAATGGTGCCCCTTATTTTTGAAGAGGACTCTACTTCCAAGACTTCCACAGTCCCTTCTGCTACTGTTTCTAGTCGATATCCTTATGAATCCCTACTTTTGCAATTGCAACTTCAACTATTGCAGCTTCAACAGCTACTCCGGTTTCAGCTTCTTTCAATTAAGTACTTGACTCTGCAATTACAGATTCCAATTTTTCTACCTCCTGCTCCAGGGTTTCCATCATACTTCCTTCAATTATAGGGTTTTCTGCTACTCCAACCTCTTCTTTACGTACTTCCCCTTCATTATTGGCCTGACTTTTTGTTACTCCAACCTCCCCCCCAATTGGGTTTGAGGAACTCCGGTCCTCACTACCCTCACAAACACCTCCCTCTTCTAATATAGGTTGTCTGATTGGAGCATCGTCAGCCAAAAATGGGTCCCAAGTTAAATGACGACTTGAAATGGCTCTTAGGACCAACAATTTGATTAAAACATGATTAGTGAGGGAGGAAACTAGGTGCTGGGCAGTTCTTGCATAGCCATCCATGGTTTGTAGGGATTTAAACAGATAGAATGGTATATTTACTAAGATACCATGTCGTAAATGAGACAGTAAGGGAAGTTTAGAGAATGAAACAACTTGGTACCTACCTCCACAATAAATATATCTCTTCACAAAGACTGCAACTTGATTCCAAGGTGGTGGTAAGGATGCCAGTTCTAGCCCATGGAGCTTTGGAATAACCTGTTCTCCTACAAACAGAAATCCCCTCACTGCATTCGCATTATGTACTTTCCGCCCAGACGAATTTTTTCCCACCATGGGAAAACCAGTAACCTCATCTATGATTTCTTCTGCAACATCCATGCACAGTCCTCTGACCTCGGCATGAGTATCAGTCAGGCTGAGGGCGAATTGCAATGCGGTTTCGGTATGAAAACCATTCAACCATTCGAAATACTCAATCCAACCTACTGCTGTAAAAATATTGAGAACCTCTGCATTGGAACGAACAACGTCTGTATTCACAGGTTCGTGTCTGACTGGATTTCCCATTTTAACCTCTCCTCAAGGTTCAGACCTCAACAATTTCTGGTTTAGAAGTGGAGAGTTGCAGCTTTCAAACATGCAAAGAGTCGTTGGGGTTCAAGAATCAGGTTTTCAGGCTAGTTTATAATAGTATGAACGTTCTATGGAAGCGATGAGCTTGGCATATAGGAGTAATAGGTGCAAAATCAGGTAAGGTGACGGAAAAATAATCACAATTATGACCTTTAACTTAATCTTTAAAGTGTGATTCAATTTGGTTCATTGATCAAGGGTTATGACAGGACATAATTGTTATTATTTTATTAATTCTTCTGCCAAATCATGTAAAAGATAGGACCCATACCTTGCGTTTATGAATTTGAGCCATGAATTAATCATTGCAGTCGGTCGTCGTCCCAGCAAATGTAAATGCACATGTGTCGAAGTGCGTGGCACTTTCCATCGAGGCTGACAGCTACTCAAGGCATCCAAATTGTCCTTCGTGGTGGATCATGGTTGGAATGTGTGGAGCAAGCACCAAAAATGATGCTTAGTCACATCGTTATTGGCATCATTAATCGGAGAGCAGACAAACTGGCGAAATATCAGTTGCAAAATCTAGCAAAATAAATGAAAAATGGCAAATTCGTAGCTGTACGGAAGGAGCTGTAATGAAGTGGAAGGAATGGAGCTGTGTTGCTAGATTTAGCAGAACGGACAAAAGTGGCGGAGTCGTAGCTGCTATACTTAGTGGAATGGAAAAAAGTGGCGGAGTCGCAGCTGCTGGGAAGGAGTAAAAATGAGATGGAAATGGCGAAGTAGCAGCTGCCAAATTAGAAAGATAAGCAGAAGTAGCGGAGTCGCAGTCGCGGGATTTGGACGAATGAGAAAAAATGGTGGGGTCACAGCTGTGAATTTTAGCAGAATAGGAAAATTTGGTGGAGTCACAGCTGTGAATTTGGAAAAATAGGCAAGTGTAGCGGAGTCGTAGCTGCGAATTTGGCAAAATAGGCAAATGTGGCGGAGTTGCAGCTACGTCCAACTATAGTAGAAGCCAATTTTATTTGTGACAGACCATGAAATATCCATATTCTTCAAAGAGATTTATTAGATCAAGAACAAATCTGGGGTGTCTGCATTCATCTGGCCCAATCACAGCTGCTGATCCTCCAATAAGTTCCTACACACAATTCTTAAAAACAAACCGATCAAGTGCAAAAAATTAAAAATAGATAAAATACAGAATGAAAGAAAAACTGATTATTTATGTACAAAGATATGTGTGGAAATTGCAACTTTTTAGGAATTTACAGGGTTTAAAAATCCCTGTCTTGATGTTAACTGATACTCAGGATCAGATGCAACTTGTGAAATAAAAGCTTCCCTTGAGATCGGCCTATGATACAGTCGCACCTGATGACCATTTGCGAATAATGGTACTTTGTTCTCATCAATGGTGATCAATCAGACTGTACCATTATTAAATAACTAATCTATCTGATAGGGTCCCAACCAACGGGTGCACAATTTGCCTTTAAAATCCCTCTTAAACTGTGAATCATACAATAGGGCCCAGTCTCCTTCCTGGAATAATGTTTTCTTTATAAATTTATCATGCCATCTAGAGCGCTGTTGTTGGATTAAAGCTGTATGATGCACTGCAGCTGTGCGTTTCTCATCCAATTCATTGAGTTGATTCATTCGATTCCTCTAAGCCTCTGATAAATCCAGATTTGCTTCAACAACTGTTTTCAAATTCAACTAGGAAAACAACGTTCTTGCCATATACTAGCTCATATGGGGAAAAACCAGTGGTGTTACACCAAGTAGTATGATAGGCCCACAGTGCATTTGGAAGTCTTTCAGCCCAATCTTTACGATGGCTCTTCACTGTTTTTGTCAAAATAGCCTCAATAACCTTATTTGTGCTCTCCACCTACCCATTGGCCTGTGGATGATATGGTGAGGTTATTCTGTGCTGAATATGAAATTTCTACAACAGTGCTTCCAGCTTGTGAGATACAAACCATGGTCCATCGTCTGTAATGATCTCCTTGGGTACTCCAAAGCGAGTAAAAATTCCTTCATACAGGAAATCAATCACAACCTGATCATTGGCCTTAACCAAGGCTACAACTTCCACCCATTTAGTCATATAGTCTGTGCAAACCAAGATATGAACTTTCTTCTTTGAGGGAGGGTTGATAGGACCTACAAAATCTAGGGCCCACCTATCAAATGGTTCAACCACAAGCTGTGGCTGTAAAGGAATCTCATCTAAGCTGTTGTTGGCCCATCCTATGGAAGCTATCACATGCCTGAACATACTTCTTTGCATCCCTGAATAATGTAGGCTAGAAATAGCCCATTCTCAAAAATTTATGACCTGTCCTCTTATCAGCAAAATGTCCCCCACAGGGCTCATCATGGCAAGCTTTAAGAATGCTAAATATTTCATCCTCTCTAACACATCTTCTTATTTCTAAATCAAGACCAGTGTAGAAAAGATGGCCATCAATCCAGCAGTACCTAGCACTTTGTTGTATGATTTTCTTTCTTTCTCTCTTCGACAGATGTGTTGGAAGCTTACCTGCAGCCAAAAAATTAGCAATATCTACATACCATGGGGACTGAGTTGATACCACGAACAAATGTTCGTCAGGGAAGGAATCTTTGACTGGTAAATTGTCATCATTGTTAGTAAGTCAAGATAAGAAATCTGCAACAACATTTTCCTTCCCTGGTCTATCAATAATTGTGATATCAAATTCCTGTAGCAGTAACAACCATCTAGTAACTCTAGGATTTGTTATCGGTTTATTCATTAAATACTTGATGGAAGAATGATCAGTGTGAACCAAAGTAGAATATCCAGTAATATAATGCCTAAACTTATTGATGGCATAAACAATGTCAAGGAATTCTTTTTCCGTGACAGTATAATTCAGTTCAGTAGGAGACATATTTTTACTAATATAATAAATAGCATAAGGAGCATTACCTTCTTGCTGTCCCAAAACTGCTCCAATGGCAGTGTCTGAAGAATCTGAAGAATTATGGAAAGGCAGAGCCCAATTGGGTCCTCTCAAGATGGGTGCTGTGGACAACCTCCTTTTTAGCTCAGTGAATGCTGTTTGGCATGCATCATTCCAGATAAACTGTGCATCCTTCATTAACAAAGTGAACAAAGGAGAAGCCAGTTTGGAAATTTTTTCTATGAATCTTCTGTAATAACCAGCATGCCCCAAGAAGCTACGCACATCCTTCTGAGTTCCAAGAGTTGGTATGTTTTCAATTACCTTGATTTTAGATGGGTCTACCTGGATAGCATTAGAAGAGATGAAGTGCCCTAGCACTATGCCTTCACTCATCATCATGTGGCACTTTTCAGTGCTCAAAGAGAGCTGACTTTGTTCATAGTGTTTCAACACCTTTTCTAAGTTCTCCAGTGCTTCTTCATAGCTGTCACCATATGGAGTAAAGTCATCCATAAATATTTCCATGCAATCATTCACCATTTCTGAAAATATTCCAATCATTGCCCTCTGAAATGTAGCTGGTGCATTGCATAACCCAAAAGGAATTACTTGGTATGCAAAAGTCCCCCAAGGACAAGTGAAAGTAGTTTTGTCTTGATCTTCTAGAGCAATCTGAATCTGGTTGTAGCCACTAAAGCCATCCAGAAAAGAGAAATAATTCTTCCCAGACAAGGTATCAAGGACCTGATTGATGAAGGGTAAGGGGAAATGGTCTTTCTGCGTTGCCTTGTTCAATTCTCTGTAATACACACAGACCCTCCATTTCCCATTTTTCTTTGGCACGATCACAAGTGGAGAAACCCACTCACTGTCTGAAATTGGATATATGAATACAACTTCCAACAGTTTCTGGATTTCCTCTTTCACTATGTCTCTCAGGTTCGAGTTCATCCTTTGTTGGGGTTGGCATACAGGCCTGGAGTCACTTTTAATATAGATGTGATGAGTGCACAGATGAGAGGGAATCCCCTTCATATCTGTGTACTCCCAAGAAAAAGCTCCCCTACTCTGTTTCAGCAGAGTGACTAGCTATTCCAACTTTCTAGGTGCTAGATTAGGATTAATATCCAATGTTTTTCCCGGCTCAACCTCCACTGGAACACTCTTCGACTTCTTAGGTACTGGAATGACATTGTCATCACTGATCAAAGTTTCTTCTGTAAGGTTTTCTTGTTCTGTTGCAGCTAAAGTATTGTTCAAGATCTGATAAACATTCTTATTGACTGACGTGGGCTCACTGATGAAACTATTAATGGCATCATCCTCTATTTCATCTTTAAATGTCAAGGATCTCCCTATGGTTAATAGTGGCCGAACTCCCTCTTCCTCCTCCAAATCTACCCATAATGGAGTATCAGCCTTTGTGCTTGGTCGAGCTGGAGGGTATAGGGTTAGATTCTTGATCTCAGTCCCATCTAAAATGGTCATAGAACCTGACTGACAGTTGATACAGGCATCAGCTGTGGCCAACCATGGTCTTCCCAGGATCAGTGGGTGTCCCCCCAACTGAGATTTTGGTTGTAACACCAAAAAGTCTGCAAGATATTCCCACGAGTCCACTGAGATCACAAGGTCATCTAAAATTCCTTTAGGCTTGATCGTTGATCTATCAGCAAGTTCCAAAATAGTAGGGGTTGGCCAAAGATTAGTGAGTCCCAATTCCTTCACAGTTTTTGTGGTCATAACATTAATAGCTGCGCCCAAATCCACCAAGACATTTGGAATCCATGTGTTCCCTATGTGCACTGTAACAGTCGGGTTCCCAGGGTCATCATACTTTGCCACAAGGCCCTTTCCCATTATTAATTCTGACAATTTTCCCAGCATGTTGACAGTGGGAGGATCCTTGGGCCTTCTCCCTGGTTTCTTAACACACAAATCTTTAACTGTCTTAGCATAAATAGGCACATCATGAAGGGCCTGTAACAGTGGAATTTTAACATATAAATTCTTCAACTCTCCCATGAGATCAAATCGGGGCTGTTCCACTATCTTCTATAGCTACAATCGTTCAGGATATGGTGGTTCTCTGTTCAATTGTGTAGGCTGTAGCAGATTGTGTGTTGCTTCCTGAGTTTCAGCTGCTGCTTTAGTAGGAGTATCGGCATCCTCAATAATGGGGCTTGCTAAATAGTGCTGATTTACTCCAGTTTCAGTCAATGGGGATGACAGATCCTCAGTGATAATAGGCTCCATTATCCTACCTGATCGCAATTGTATATCATTGCAGGGAATCTGAGTAATGGAGTATGCAGGCATGTTAGCAGTCTCAAACTGATGGATTGCTTTATTGTTTGGGTTTGGGTTAGGTTGTGCAGGTAGCTGGGGTCGAAGTGGTGCATTCATGGGTGCAGCATTGTTTTGGAAAGGGAGTTGTGGTTGTTGATACTGCTGGTGCTGATACTGTTGAGGAGGGTATTGTTGATACTGAGTCTGGTGATGGGGAAAGTTATTTCCTTGGTAAGGGTTCCTCTAGTTAGGATTCCAAGGACCTTGGTTTGACTGCTGTGGCCAAGGTGTCCATGAATTATAATTTTGCATTGGATTTTGAGATGGATGCCACTGGTTGTTGGAAAAATGTGAAGGGAATTGTGTATTCATATTATGCATGTTGTTCATCCCATTCATATTATGCAGAAGAAATGCTGGATCTGGATTCATACCTTGGTTTATAGGCTTCCATGGTTTCTTCTGTGCCATAAAGTATGCTGGCTCTACATCGGGAATATATGCCTGCAGGACTGCTTTAACCTTAGGTAATGAAGGACACTCTTTAGTTTCATGCTCAAGTTCACATATCCTACATACCTCTGCTTTGTCCAACGGGCACTCCTTTAATGGATGCTTCTTTCTACATTTGGGACAGAATACTCCAAGTGTAAGATCTTCTATTACTTGTCTCTATTTTTCCTTCATGGCATCCAGCTTTGAAGACAAGGAACTCATCATATATGTTTTAAAATTCTCTAGTAGGTTTCCTATTTTTGCTCGAGTGGCACCTCCACTAGCTGACTTCTGAGTCCTAATGAAAACATCCTGATCTCGATCCTTGTCTCGTTTGCTGGTTCTAGAATATCCCCTGGAGTACCTTCGGTATAATTCAACAATTTTTTCAAAAGGTTCCTTCGAGATATGCCCTTTACCAAGCAGATTCAACATGTCAAGGCAATCTTCCCTGATTCCTCTTAGCAAGATGATCTTGAGCACATCCTTGCCAATCTTAGCATGACCAGATCTTTGCAAATTGTACAATAATCTCTCCACAAATTCTTCCAAACTCTCTTCATCCTTTTGAACCATTTTGAACAATTCTTCCTTTCTATCTCTTGTTCTGCAATATTCTTGATATTTAGAAAGGAAGGTGTTCTTCATTTGGTCCCAAGTGGTAATGGTCTCACGACCCAAACTCATGAACCAACACAGAGCATTTCCTTTCAAGGTGGCTGGGAATAGCTTCAGCTTTTGGGCACTGGAGGTGTAATCATAGCTGCGATAGAGAATATCAAACTCAAAAAGAAACTCATCAGGATCCTCAGAGGACTTACCATGGAAATTAGGGAGGATTGATGGTGAGATATTCTTCATAGGAGCTGCTCCAGGTGTCTGAAGGATAGGGAATTATAATGTAGCCACAATATTACCAGGATGATTATTTTCTCCTTATTCCTCCTGGCGGTCCTCATGTTCATTCTCACCCCCCTGTTCTCTATCAGCCATAGTTCTGGTCCAAAATACAATAGTCTCTTTTATGCGTTCTTCCTCTGCTTTGGCTTTTTCTTCTTTTCTCCTCTCTTCTTTTTGCCTTCTTTCTTCTTCTTCTATTCTGTGAGTCTCCAACCACACCTCTTTAGTAACTTTGGTTCCATCAATATGATAAATCTCCTATCTATCTGGTGCACCTACAGCACTTCCCTTATCTTCAGGAGGTTTACTTTCTACAACAGGAGTTGAAGGTCCCGTTGTATTCTCCACTGTAGATGCTGAATGTTCAAGATTAGGAGGAACATAATTTCCCCTGCCCATAGAGTTCCAATGTGGTCTAGTGGCTGAATGTTCAAGATTAGGAGGAACAGAATTTCCCCTGCCCATAGAGTTCCACTGTGGTCTAGTGGAAGAATCAGCTCTAGAAATTATCTCGTCAATATAAGTGTGTCTTCCCTGACCTGTATTACGACCTCGATCTCTTCCACCTGCAATGTTAGTATTCAAAGGGGGTTCTCGATTTTTTTTTCTTGTATTCATGCATGCCATAAAAATATTGAACTACAGTAAAATCAAATGAAACCAACTACTAACTCTGTCTATCTATTACCATCCCCGGCAACGGCGCCAAAATGTTGGGCACTCTATATGCCATTTAATTAAATCTAACACACAGAATGATCAATATAAATTGTCAAACCTAGGAAGGTCTTTTATTTCAAAGGTAATGAGCACAATATATGCATAAACATATTAAGCAGTTGATTAATGAATGTAAGTAATGATCCTACCTAGATGCTCAGCCAACTCATTCCCTAAGCAACTAATCTGATTCACACATCTACAAATCCCAATTGAAACAATCCTTCTTACAGAATCAATCGAGAAAGTTAATGATCTAATAATGAAATGAAATGAAATTACTTTTGCAAGAAGTTAAATCCTTATGATCATCAAATTACAATAATTAACCTTTACCAAAATGATCTATCTAGCGACTACTGTAACTCCAACATTATCTATCTAATCTATGTATGCAATTAAAGATACAACACCAACCATAATTGAAATACAAGCTTGAACTCTATTGATGATTATTGGAAGTCCTAGAAGGCATAAACAAATACCAATTGATTGGGATTGAGCTTGGCTGTTACAGCTGATTAAAACACACATGCAATTTAATTGAATTGTTCTACAGAGTCGACTGTCACACCACTCTGCTACAGCTCATCAAGATGCAATTGTAAATTACCAACAAAGAAGCTAATCTCTGTTACAACTATCAGCAATGTCTGCAACTTTCCACACCACACAGCAGAAATGAAAGTAAACTATTCTACCGACTTAAATCAACTATCTCTGTGAGAAGGCTGGCCCTGGCCTTCTAACAGAGATGCCGAGAGTCACAACTAATTAAAAATCAGAAGTGAAGAATGCTTCTCTTATATTATTAATGGAAAATCATGAGCTTCAATGCTCTGTTACAGTGTACACCAGTAATTATTGTCCAACCCTAGGATACAAGAGCCTTCTGTGATTTATACAAAAAGAAAGACAGTTTCATATCCCCAAAAATAGCGCAGCAATGAAGATCTATGACCTTCATGCTGCACAGTTACAACTAACTGATACAACGTGTTGAATAGTGCTATTAATACTGAAGGATGTTGTTGTCCCGATGGCAATTGGATCAACAAACTTGACAACTGGAATGCCACCTGTCTGTTGTAGCTAAGCTCTTCTTCAATGAGATCTATTACAGTGGAAATCTATTACAGTTCATGTGGAGGATGCGCTGTCCCTTAGAGTATGAGGAGCTGATGTTGAAGAGTCACAGCTAGCACTACTGGGTTGATACACCTGTGCTTTTAGACCTTGGCTAAATAAAGTCACATAAATTAGTATAAACCAATGACTAAGATCCATAATCTTTAACAATCTTAGGCATAAAAACAAATAAAGTAATAAAAAATTATACCTGTTAATGTTATATATTGATCTGGAAAGACATGGATATAGCTCACGAAAATATGATGGAATTAGGGCAAAAAGGTGTAATAGAGGTAGCCAAAAAGGGAATTTCCTGGACCCAACACCCCATATGAAGCTGGCGGCAATCAAAGTGGTCCTACACAGTAGTTTCATGGTACTAGCTCTGGAAATTGGTAGCATGCATTGGCCGATAATGGTGTTTTGGTTAACATTGATTCTGCTCATGGGTAGGACAACCCTTCCCTAGAAATTCTCACACAAGTTCTAGACCTGGAATCCCAGGTCCGTTGGTTACGGGGTGACTTCTCCGAGATGAAGACAACCATATCTCACCTCGCTACCTTCGTTCAAATTTCTAACGTTGAAGTCCGAAATAGCAATGGAAAGATTAAAGACTACTTCGAGAAGCTAGTTGGAAAGTTAGACTCATTCCAAAGTTGCCTCAGGATCGTGGAAGCTAAAGTTGATTGTATCAGAACCAATGGCAGAAATAGCCCATCTGGCATCCTGAACATTGACGATGAAAATACATGTACAATAGCACGAGGCAAGGATAAGAACCCTCATCTCCATCATGGAAACTGACTCCTTATTTGTGTTCTCGTCTCGGCGTTTTAGTAGCTATGATTGGGCTTGAATTTTGTAATCCTTCTTATATGTATTACTATTGTAAGTTTCTCTTAGGTCAGTTCGTTAAAATTTTCTGTAATAGTAGGCATTAGGCCTTTTTTGAAGATCACAAACTGAAATTTGAAGAGACTGTTTCGACAGCTCTTGTTTTTTGGGACCGGTATCCCCTATGCTATGTAATCTATTCTCTCTTTTTAATATAAAAGCTCATTAACCGTTTGTTGGATCAATGACTATGACTTCAAATTTGGACGAAGGTGAAAATCATAGTTAGGAGCATAATTGCAATTTTTAAAAATGGTAGAGGGGAAAACTGACAAGCTAAACTTCATTTAAATCACCTAGTGTAATCTCATCCGCAGGATCAAGACAGATCGACGGTTAAAACATAAACATGCGAGAAGGAAAAGAATGGTTGCAGGGTTTATTCATAAATATATACATTCTTTCCGCAATCCGCAATCTAAAATTATGTCTTGTCACAAACACCAAGATCACCGCCATCATTTACCATTAGCGCCATCGGGACAAACAATTTTTATATGTTTTATCTAAGCTTGTGATTTGATTTCTTAAATGTAGTGCTATATTATTTTATATTCTGTTAATTGTAATGTTGTGATTTCTCTGTTATTTAATTCTATAATATGTATGTTTGAAAAGAGAACACATATAATTCTGAGAACTGTTTGGAAAGAAAGAACACATAAAATTTGAATATTTTAATGCCTCACGAAGGGCTTTAGACTTTGAATGTGTGAATTTATACTTTGAATGTGTGAATATGAACCTTTCTAAAGTGCAAAAATGGGTTCTGAAAGTGGCAATATTGGCTTTGAAAAGTGTGTTTTTCTATTCGAATAATGTGTTTTTTTACCACTTATGAACCTTAAAATTGCAGTTTTTTTGTTATAAAACTATGAATTTCAATTCAAAAAGTGTGAATTTCAACACTTAGCCAATCTGAGATACATGGAGCTAGTTTTATTTGGCCTCGAGGGTAGGGTGTATATTCAAATGGGAAATATTATTGGTTAAATGATGTACATCATTGGGAAATTATGAGCATAGTTACCTTGGATAGGGAGCATATATATATTATTATAGCTTTGTTTTGCCTTGCAAACGTTTTCTCTGTAAGAAACTCATTCCAGATATTTTGGAATGTTCGAGATTTGTCAGAATTTCTAAAACTATTGTAGTTTTTGTTAGAATTTTGAATTGAATCGTGAGCTATAACATGAGAATTCTTGGTTTAATATATGGCAACTATCTTGTATCGAATCTGTTGTGCTGATTTTTTTTTCTGCCAATTATTTTTGCAAAATGGAATTTAAACCGAAATGCGATGAAAATATTAGAAATGTCATTGGTGTTCACAATTAACTACTAAAAGAAGGGGTGGCCGATCCTTCTTGTCGGCAGTCAGAAGTCAGGATAAATATTGTTTGCATGTTATAACATATGCAATGTCCTGATCCCTGCCACATACTGTGGAAGTCGGTAGTGGAGAAATGTTGTCCCAACCTTCGTAGATTAATTGTTTTTCATTTCTCTTTTAAATGAAGGGTCGAACGACCCTTCTTGTGCTTAGTATTTTTGCAGTCTTCACCATTCACTTTCTCAGGGGTCATTTTCTCCATTTTTTCCAGCTTAAATGAAGGGTCGGGCGACCCTTCTTGTGCTTAGTATTTTTGTAGTCTTCACCATTCAGGATATACATGAATTGACAGCCTATACTTCGTAGGTTGAATATTTGCACAATTCCCTCATAAATGAAGGGGCGATCGACCCTTCTTCTGCCCATGTTGGTAGGCGGTTTGATGTGAAAATGTTGCAGTACTACCGACGCTACGACACATCAGATGAGGGCGCAGAAGAAGTATTTTTTGTTTAAGTATACCGCAGTTGGCGGGTTTTGGGTCACTTGGACCACATGTTATGTAATGTTGAGTCAATTGTATCATGGTATGTGGGTTTTTGGGTCATTTGGACCAAGTCAGTTAGATATTGGGTCATTTGTCCATAGTGTCAGTTAGGAAGTCATTAGTAAGTGGACAAACATTGTAATGACAGAAACCTATAAATAGATGAGAATTGTAAGTGTTAAGGGAGGAGAGGAATATAATAAGATTAGGAAAGAGATAAGGAGATATATGTGTATGGAGATCTATGTTTTGCTTCTGGTATACGACTGCGACAGTAATATAATGATGATGTTTTGGTACGATCTTTGTGCAATGTTGCGATATATGAATGTTGTTATGGTTTATTGATGCAATATCTGCTTATTGTTGCTATGATGATAAATGCTGTGATTAACTAATATGTTATAATTCCATGTCGAATGTTTAAATTTTCTATTTAAGTACCGCAATAGAGTTAGTCCGTGCAGCCACAACTCTCCTCCTCCCTGGGCAGAAACATGGTTCCGTCTGCTCTTCTTGGACACCTCGGGTGAGACCTCATCTGCTTTGCGGGTGTTGCTAGGAGGGCTTAAACCTGCCCGGGCCAGTTCCCAGGGAGATTGCGGTATGTGTCGACAGTGAGGCGAACCCCTGTCGACCGAGGTCACGTTGGTCAACATCCCACTATTATTTTCATACTAGTTCTAGACTGCCAGAAGCTTGACGGAGATCGATGGTTACAGAAGCTTGACGAGCAGAAGGACATATCTATGGACGATGGGTACTTCGGTTATTTAAGATGCGCGGGGAAATGGAATTTTCAGATTTGCGAAGTTTTGGTAGGGACCACATGTTTCGACGGTGCATATCTGGCGAGGAAAGGCATCAACGATGGAGGTTTAGTTCGCAGATTGAATATGCATGGAGTATTGGTATGTTCCAAATTCGTGAACCTTGGTAAACTCCGCACGTTTGGACGGTCATGATGCAGATAGGGGGCAGATTGACAGTTGATAATAACTACGCAGATCTAAGGTACGAGGAAGGTGACGTTTGAGAGATTGAAGACCGCGGAAGGTCATGGGGCTAAGCATGGAAGGAGATCAACGATACTAGATTGATCATGAAAGATGGATGGCTCAGAGAAATTCCTTTATCGCTGGAGGTGCAAGAATGATAGGAAAGGATAGAAAATTTGGAAATGGGATATTCCCTTAAACTTAAAATGATTTTTCTAGTTCACTCTCAATGGAATACTAAAGACCTGATGGAGAAGCATCAGATGGAAGACGTGTAGTAGGAGGCCTATTAATGCTAAATTATGATCACCATTTCAAATGTAATAATGCTAAACCGTGGATCAGGCACAAACATGAAAGCTGAACTTCTTGGCCTATGGTGTATGCTGAAAGTTGACAATCTTTTTGGTTTAAATGATTTGAAAGTATTTGGTGATTCGAGGGTAACAATTAAATGGCCTCAAGCAAACTAAAAGCTTAAAATCCTTGAACTTGAGCATTGTTTTCAAATGATCCGCTCAGAAATCTTGTTTTTCAAAACCATCTTCTTTGAGCATATATATAGGTAGCACAACAACAATGCAGATAAGCTTTCAAAAGATGCAATGAAAAAATAAATTGGTTATTTGTTTTGGGAGGAAATTATTGATCACTTATGTTTTAACAAGGGATTAGTAAAGTTCTTTGACTAAGCCATATTTTGGATTGCTTTTTGACCCAAAAGGGATAAGTTTCTAAATAGCTGAAAGTTTTTTATTTTTCTGGCAGAAGGATGAAATTCTCAGACTGTTTTTGAGAAATTATTGTAATTTTCTAGGAAGTATTTTTGACAATATCTGGTTTACTTTGCCTCTCTAGTGAGTGAAGGAACCTCATAGAACATCATGTACTATTTGATTTAGTTTTTAATAACAATAGTAAGATTTTTTCTTTTGAAAAAAAATGGATTATAATGTTCATGTATTTAATTATGCTTGATATGTTCAATCCATGGAATGAAATTATGTGTAAATAAATGTAAGCCATGAATATGCTATGTTAAGCCTGTTAGAAGGTTATATTCATGAATGAGGTTTCTTTCAATTGCATAAGCTATCTGCTGTATTAATTTTGTATGTGAATGATGAATGGCTAAACTCCATTCATGTAATACATGTATGCTTATGCTGTCACAACCTCATTAATGGATGAATGCCTCCTGTATGTTCTTAGAATGATAGGCATAAGCCTAGTTATGAAGCTGCTAATTAGATGCTTAATAACTTAACTTAGAAAATTAACTTAATATGATGATATTAATGACTGTTATGTAATTACAGAATGTGAAACAATATGAATCAAGTAAAGAAATTTACTGGTGCATAACTTGCATATAAATCATATGAATGATAAATCAAGCACACATATTTATATGTTTTATGATTTAATAATACAATTTAAACAGAGTTACATTTTCGGAAACCAAACTCGACACTTTACAAGAATTATAATCACGGTGAAATTGGACATACTAGTACAAACAAACATTCAAGTGTATTATTTAACAAAATACTTCCATTTTTATTTTATTCACAATTGGCCTCACATCGCTCACGCCATTCAAGTGCAGAAAGCAAGGCCATAATCGTTCTAACAAGAATGTGTCATTGATATCGTCGGAATTATAAGTTTTTGTTATAATACAGTTCCCTTCATCGTTAGAAACATGTTTTTCTCTTGAGTCATCGATAATCACAGTATTTGTCTGATCCCAACCATGGTTCAAAGTGTCCCAAACTAAAAGGATTGTGAAATACATTAGGATTTCCAAAACCATGAAAACCCTCTCTGGCTACGGAAGCATAATTTTCCTGTGTTAAAATTAATCTAAATTGTTCCCTTTTCAATCCCGTTCTTTGTAATAATCTAGGCAAAAACTCGTCAACGTTTTTTCATTGAGCAGATGTCCATACCCCAACCTCAAAAATACGAAATCATTTTTCAAAAAATTCCCTTAAGTCTGTCCATATAAAATAATACTTTGTTGATGTTTCGATGTCCAGTGGTCGTCGCAATCCGAGTTTCTGTTTTCTATGTATTGTGTGTAACAAAACACCATTGAAATAAAAAATGATCAATTGTTTACTAGAAACAAATCTTCTATTACTATCTGCAAACAAAAAACACACACACACACACAAACCAATCAATAAAATATTATGGTTCAATGTTTCTAAGTATATTGCTTTCATGTTCAACAATTTTTTAAACACATTACCAGATACATGGTACGATGTCCATAAATAAGATGAGAATTGTGTAATAAAACTTACATCAATTAAATGTAGGAGTAACTGTAAAAAATATACAAATCACTAAATGAATTTGTTTTGTACAATATGACGGTCATCTCAAATTCAATGTGTTTAACCAATGCTCCATTTTTGAATGAGGCCCGAGATAATTCAATAGAGCACACAACATTATTTTTATAGTTATATCTCTCTCTTGTGAACCGTCAAATTTCCAACTAGTTGGAATTTTCAAGCAGTTTCCTTGCTATTATCTGCTGATTGATATTGCCCTTCATCTATAAACAACATGTCCACTTGTTTATATATATCTCCATATTGGATAAGTACATCCTTGAACGACTTTTTGTATATGTTTAGTACTTCACCAACATGATAGTATGCAGACATTGAGTGATTATAAATAGTACTAGGTTCACATTGCTCTCGACCCCAAATAAATACAAATTCTTCATTTTTCAACCATTCAAATACACCTAGGAAATTTTTAATTTCCATGTTGTCGAGCTAGGAAAACCACAGAGCAACGTTGAAATGCTCTCTTGCAACACTGATAATTTTGCGGCTGAACATGTGTGTATAATACTAATAGCATTTATGGACAAAATGAGGTTGTTTGGAAGAATCTTCAATGTTGGATAACATCCAAAATCCAAAGATCAATCCCTCTACTCCTAGGACCAATAGTTTATTTTGCGGTGATATCCAGCTAACTACATACAAGAACAGTGACTATATATATAACAACAACAACAACACTTTGTTCATGAAGTTAATGATCACAACAGATTCAATTGATTTAATAAAAGCATCACACTAGACTAATAATATGTTACATTCAGACGAAAAGAGAAACATCTCTGGAAAAAACAGAAAACACATTGAATGATTTAAAATAGGCAATGATAGAATACATCTAGAAATATGCAATGATAGGTTACATTTGATAGTTTTTGACATCAACTGATTCTTGCATTTTACTCAAATGCTGCCAGAATCCATGTACCAATTCAGTATCTGTCCGAAGGGACGATCCAATAAAGGGCTTACTCAAAATACAATTTTGAAATGGAAGTGCTTTCTCACCATCACCCTCCAAAACAATCATTTATGTATTAATTTCCGAAGTTTGCATTGGGAACTCCTTCCACACAATCTCCATATTTTTTTTTGTATTTCCTTCTTGATCATAGGTACATCTCTCTCGAAACCAAATAAATAAATTTTTTTGCTCATATGATTTATCTTTACTGCATGCCGACAAAAAATTTGTAAGCATTGGCTTCCCCTCATTGACACCAGATTTAGATGACCAAATACCAACATTGAATTTGGAAATAAGTAAATCCAAAAATTGAATGGCATGTGTTCGTGACTCATATGAAGTTTTTCTATGTTTAAATTCACCACTTAGAGTAATCTCTTCCCGCTTTTTTACTCTTTCCTCTTTTTTTTTTCTCTTTTGGAGTCATTTTCTGTGACTTTCTTGCAAAATAAAAAACCTTCCATTTCTAATATCTATAACATTTTTGTATGTGGAGCTGCACATAAATATTTTTTGTCATTATATATACTCTGGAATAATTTTTTTTATCAATTTAAGTAGAAAATATTCTGTCTTTTACCTGTCAATGCCAGGCCAACATTTGACTGGTGAGTAACATTGCTAGAGACACCGCATTTTGACACCAAGGTGCCCTCTCCAGGTTCAATACTGTCCAAGCCCCTTTCTTGTTCTACATTGTTTAAGCTCTTGCCTTGTTCATTATTTTCCAAGCTCTCGCCTGGTCCATTATTCTCCCATGTGATTTGTTGGCCAATCTCCAGGGACATCGTCGATGCCTGCTTTGGTTGTGGATGATCCACATGTTGGCCTAGAAATTTGCAGGTATACATTTTATATAATTTTTTGCAGGTCACTCTCCCCTTTCATAATTCACTTAATTTAACCACAATCTATGAAAACTAATTTTTTACCTTCTTGTCCTGTTTGGTAGTTCTTTGTGGATTCTCTGTCACATTCAATTTCATCATCAGATATTGTAATTCGATTGAAGGATACCTAGGTATGTTCTTTATTTGAAGTTGTCGTAGAATAGGAATTTAAAGAATTTATTGAACATAACCGACTGAGAAAAGTAAAATAAAATTAAAGACATTTGAAAATGTTAATAGAAATACCATGTTTTAGAAAAGTAAAATAAAATTCAAAAGTAAAATAAAATCAAAGACATCTAAAAATGTTAATAGAAATACCTTGTTTTATACCCAATTCATGATAGAAACTGTTCATGAACAGCTCTTGTTGTACTGTCTCCATAATAGAAATAACTATTCTTTCTGGAGACCTGGTCAACAAACGAAGAAGCCTACCTCCTACGTACAATGAAAGAACTATGCCTTCAGAAGAGACCTGTCTGGAAACTATGTGATCCCAGAATTCCTGTGTCCTTTCTTTTGGAAACACATGGCTCCTCGCACTATCACTATTAACTTTGGGCCGAGGTAAATCAAGCATCGGTAGGCCCTCATCTTTCCAATCCATATCAATTTCAGAAGTAGATAAAATATCCTCATCACTTCCAATGCTCCAACACTATATAATAGAGAATCCTATAAACAAGTCCATGGAGAATTCTCTATAAACTCCCATTGTAGGATTCGCCGTAACATGTTTTTTTGATTTCTTGCTCCAACTTGTGAAATATTTAGAAATCATACAAGAGTTCTCCGTATCAACTAGAAAAATACAAGTACATGCCTCTTGATTTGTTTCTAAGTAGTACAAAAATGCAAGCATGTCTTTTTCTATCCATGGAATAGCACAATTACACATATCCACAACAACAAATTCACAGCTGACTGTTGCACCAAAAAATGGAATTGTTTTGAGTGTGGTGACCAAAGAATCAGGATAACAACATTGACAAGCAAACTGTGAACTATTTTCGACGTTTTCAATGGACATCCTCTCTTTATTGATATATAAATTCAATATTTTCTGAGCATCAATTGGTATTTTGGTTCCAATACCCACTTCAGATTCGTTCTTTCTCTTTTTACTTGGAGATTTTGCTTGCTTTCCAGAGCATAAAATACTACACAGTTGCTGGAGATGGTTTGGTGCAATTTTATATATTTCAATGATGTTATGGTTAGTGACATTCTGTGATCGATTAGTTTGAACATCATTAACTTTGGAATATTCAATGATCGAATGCTTGGTTGACCTCTTGTCCTTGATTCGTTTGCAATATTGACTTAAATTTTCTGCACAAATTTTTTTATCGACTGATGTGCTCATCCAAACCGATCCATTGATTATATTGTCTGCCACAACTGTCAATTCATCTTCATTAAGATCACGCAATGGTTTGAAAAAATAAGAGCCATAACTCTTTATTTTATTTAGAACAAAATAATCCTGAGTGATGGTCTTTGGCGAGCACGGAAAGGAGCCACTTTTGTAAATCTCAAATACAAACTGCCATTTGCTCCAAAGTCGTTCCGATGTGAAAACAAGAGTTAGCTTGTCTTTAAGGATTTCCCTTTGGTTGACAAGAAAGATATCCATACATTGAGTTTGGAAAGACTACAAACATATAAAATTGAATATTCCAGTTAATTTCATAACACATGCAACAATCGAAAGAATTTGATTGATAAGAAGAAAAATTCTACACCTGCCAAGCATCACTAGAAGTGTTTCCCTTTCCCGAGCGGGATGGAGCACCGCAGAATAACCATCTCTCCCTTGGTTTTTCAACTTAATAAATGAATGTAGTGTTTGCAAATTCCTTGTTTGACAAATTTTGTTGTTTGCATAATTTGCTGATGATGTCTTGAGGAACGTCTCTATGTAGAAGATGAGATGTTCGATGCCGATACCTTTTATGGAGCTGTTTATATTGATCATCTGCAAAGATTATTTTCTGCGCAAAAATAGTATGATGCCCATCCAATATATAAAAATTTACTGATGGAAGATTAATTTCTTCTTCATTTTCAGGAAGAAAGGCCAATGTGACTCCTTATTGAAAGGCAATAGAATAACATCTCTCAATGTTGTTGTAAATGTATGGACAAGTGATACAACCATCTTTTGCACGACCTCCTCATCAACCTTTCGATATTGTAAGTGTTAAATTTTGAGCATTAATTCACAATACTCTAGGATCTTCACTGAGAGAATAACATATACAGTATATCAATGCATAACAATCACAATAAGCATGACAAGAATCAAAAGCATGAGAGACAAGAGACACAGAGTTTCCGTGGGGAAAAACCTAACGTGAAAAACCCCACAACTTCATCAGAGATAGAGAGAGAAATGGCTCAACCAAAGTACAACCAAAATATACTGAGATAGTCTCCTAGTAGCAGATGATCCTCCTCCTCACTAGTGCGCCACTTTCTGAGTGAGAGAAGTGTGAGTTTCCGAATGATCAAAATAGAGATCTCCCGATCTCTATTTATACTTACCTGTTTGCACAGTGACCTTATGGGGCCGACTTTTCTAGCTAGGTACATCCACAATATAATATATATTTCAGGGCCAACCCCACACATGGTGGTCTAATAACCCGTCGCCAAGTACACACACTTGCGACACTTGTCAATACACATGATGACACTTCCTTATAGAGGAATAACACATCTCTTATAAGGGTACAATAAATAAATATGAAATACATAGATGAAATACATTCCAAAGTTACATATACATCAACACTCCCTCTTAACTAGGAAGGTATTTCTCGACATAGATCTGCTAGACAAGTCTTCTTCTCGGGATCATCGTCATTGATGCATCTTCATCATCGTCACTGCTGCTGCTATCTCAACCAATCTATCACTCTACTCGTTAAAGGAAGTTCTACAGAGCCAATCCTTTTTCATACTGGATGTAGGCCCACCAATTGCAGGTCTTCGTCATCACTAGCCATACTATGGAAATCTCAGGACTTATTACGTGCGTTACAAAACCTTAAAAGAGT
Organism: Larix kaempferi; assembly: GCA_027924585.1. Lineage (NCBI taxonomy): Eukaryota > Viridiplantae > Streptophyta > Pinopsida > Pinales > Pinaceae > Larix > Larix kaempferi. The sequence continues at coordinate 3,727,004 of BSBM01000755.1, read as the reverse complement.
GTCTTGACTAGCAAGAACCCTAAAGAGCATATGAGGCCTTTTTCATCCTGTCCAGATCTCTAGGACTTATTACATGTGACCCCACCACAAAACCTCAAAAGAGAATCCCAGGACTGATTACGAGCACAAGGATCAACCTATCGGATCTCCCAGGGCACAAATTACATGTGGTCACCACAAAACATCGAAAGAGCATCCCAAGACTGATTATGAGCACAAGGCTCAACCTATCGAATCTCCCAGGGCACAAATTACATGTGGTCATGGAAAAACCTCGAAAGAGCATCCCAGGACTGATTACGAGTACACGGCTCAACCTATCGGATCTCCCAGGGCACAAATTACATGCCATAGGAAAAAACCTCGAAAGAGCATATGCTAGATCTCCCAGGTTACAAACTACATTCCATAGGAAAAAACTCGAAAGACTATCTGCAGATCTCCCAAGGAACAAATTATATGTCCTCCCAAGCAAAACCTCGAAAGAGCATTTTCCAGATATCGCAGGGTAAAAATTACATGCCATAGGAAAAACCTCGAAAGACTATCTACAAATCTCCCAGGGCACAAATTACATGCTGATCTGCACAACCCGTTGCACGACCATAGAGTATCAACTTGATACTCACCATACATCATCCTGATGTACACATGATCATCCTGATCATCATCACCGCAACATCCTGCTGCATGTCATCTGGAGCAACATCCTGAAGCTCGTCACCCATGATCATCCTGATCATACAATGCATCTACCTAATGCATACCAAGTATCTACCTGATACATATCATCATACATGATCCACCTGATCATACAATGTATCCACCTGATACAAATACAAATACATGATCCACCTGATCATACATGATACATATCAACATACATGATCTACCTGATCATACAATGTATCCACCTGATACATATACAGATAAATGGTCCAAGCATCCAATATGATGCATATACAAAATCCATATAGATGATCCAACCGATCATATCCAGCATGCAACATGATGCGCACATACATATACATATAAATGATCCAACTGATCATATCCAGCATCCAACATGATGCATACACAGAGTAGTAACTAGAGCATCGTCCTGATGCTCATCATCCAGTGCTTACATCCACAGCCATGTGAAGGATCCTCCTTCCAACATGCTTGAAATGGCTTCTGCAAATGTGTCCATCACTTCTTCCTCGAAGTGTCATCGATCTGAAGGACACCAAGCCTCTCCCTGAAGTACTCAAACTTCATCCTGGCTAGTGGCTTTGTCAGCACATCTACAATCTGCTCATCCGTCACAATATACAGGAGCTTCACAGCTCCTCTCTGCACCATATCCCTGATATAGTGATATTTGATCTCTATGTGTTTCGACCTGTCATGAAACACTGGGTTCTCGAACAGCTTCACACAACTCTGGTTATCACAAAAGATACCAGTACCATCCAACGGGAGATCAAATAACTCAAACAGTAGCTCCCGTAGCCATACTGCCTCACAACTAGCTGAACAAGCTACAACATACTCTACCTAAGCTGTACTCAGTGCTACATAGGACTGCTTTCTACTAAACCAAGAGATCACACCTGATCCCATACTGAAGCAACATCCAGATGTGCTCTTCCTATCTACAGCACTGCCAGCCCAATCTGAATCAACATAACCCTGCAGGTTAAACTTTCGATTCACTTCATACTTGAGCCCATAATCCACTGTACCCTTCAGGTACCTCAGAACATGCTTTACAACAACCAGGTGAACACTCCTTGGATCCGTCAGGAACTGGTTTAATGTGTTCACCGCAAAACAAATATCTGGTCTTGTGTTCGTCAGGTACATCAAGGACCCAATCATCTAATGATACATAGAGACATCAACCGGCTCAGATGAAGCATCACATAGAAGCTTCAGATTCAATGCCATAGGTGTGGTCATGGCCTTGCAATCCATCATCCCGAATCTCTTCAGGATATCTATTGTGTACTTCCCTTGACCAAGGAAGATCCCACCTGCACTCTGCCACACCTCCATACCTAGGAAATAATGCATCATTCCCAAATCTTTCATATCGAACTCAGCAGCAAGCTTCCTCTTAGTATATGCAATCAATCTGTCATCTCCTGTTACAAATAAGTCATCCACATACAGGAGTAGAATCACAGGATTCCCTTCCTCAACCTTGTAGTAAAGGTTGGAATCCGCTTTACTCTTGGTAAAGCCCAAACTAGATAGGAAACTGTCCATCCTACCATACCAAGTTCTGGGAGCTTGCTTCAATCCATACAAGGATTTCTTCAATCTGCACACATATGAATCCATGTCATGTATTTCGAAACCGAGTGGCTTCTCCACATATACTTCCTCTTCAACTACACCATTCAAGAAAGTAGTCTTGACATCCATCTGGTGTATTTTCCATTTCATTGCTGTAGCCAGGGCAAGTACTATTCTGATGGAAGTATACCTGGCTACAGGTGCAAAAGTTTCTTCATAATCTATTCCCTCTTTCTGAGAGAAGCCACGAGCTACAAATCTTGCTTTGTATTTTTCTATGCTTCCATCTGCAACATGCTTGATTTTGAAGATCCATTTGGAAGTCACAACAAACTTCTCTTTAGGTCTTGGGACAACATTCCAAACATCATTCTTCATTATTGATTGGTATTCCTTGACCATGGCATCCTTCCATTCTTTCTTTTCTGCTACTTCTTCATAACTGGAAGGTTCTTTGTTCATAATGTCACAGAGTAAAGCAACATAGCTGGTATGTGATCTGGTTCTCTTTTTTGCTCTGTGCTCTTCTTCTAGAATGTCAAATCTTTCTGCATATTGAATGAGCTCTCTAGCCCATGCAGGTTTCTTCTTGTGAGAGTTATCCTCACGGGGTGGATCTACAGGTTCTTGCAGATCTTCAAACTCATGAGAAACTTCTGGAATTGCTTCAGTCATGGTAGTGTCTTGAAATCTAGTTTCCTTAGGTTCTTCATAAACTTCAATAGGTGCCTTCCTTGATTTGATGAATGCTGAGTTTTCATCAAATGTTACATCCCTGTTGACATCAATCTTCTTGAACCTTGGAAAGTATATTCTGTAAGCCTTCAAGCTTTCACTGTAACCCACAAAGATACCCTTCTTTCCTGAAGGATATAATTTGGTCCTCTTTTCCTTTGGGACATGAGTGTATACTGGACAACCAAATATTCTGAGATGGATGACTTCAAGTTTCTTACCAGAAAAGACCTCTTTTGGTGTCTTGTTGTCCAATATCTTGTGGGGTGTTCTGTTCTGCACATATAAAGTTGTTCTAGCTGCTTCTGCCCATAGATGCATAGGTAGATCCTGGTCATGCATCATTGCCCTTGCTGCTTCGATGATTGTTCTATTTTTTCTTTCTACAACTCCATTATGTTGAGGATTATAAGGAGCAGTCAACTCCCTCTTAATCCCTGAATCACTGCAAAGCTTCTTGAAGTCACCTGAGGTGAATTCTCCACCATTGTCGGATCTGAATGTTTTGATCTTCTTGTCAGTTTGTTTCTCCATCAAGGTTTTGAATTTCTTGAACTTATCAAACACCTCATCTTTGTTCTTCAAGAGTATACCCAATTCTTCCTGGAGAAGTCATCAATAAATGAGACATAGTAAACATACCCACTTAGAGAATTGGATGACATAGGACCACATACATCTAAGTGGATGATTTCCAGGATATCTTTGCCCTTCTTTGACTGCTTGGGAAAGCCTTCTTAATGTTCTTACCTTTTGCACATCCTTTACAAACACCTTCATGCTTGGTATTGATTTCAGGAAGACCCTCTACAACCTTGCTTGAAGTTGGAAGTGCCCTATAGTGCATATGAGCAAGTCTTCTATGCCAAAGTTCACTTGGCTCCATGGAGTCATATACCATGGCATGTTCAGGTTGACCCTTCAATTTATACAAACCTCCCTCTTGCTCTCCAATCACTACTGCATCATCTATGGTCTTTCCCTTTGGCCACATTAGGACTTGGCCATCCACAAATGCAACCCTCATAACTTTTGCATCCAATGCAGAGATGGAGAGTAAGTTCTTCTTGAGCCCAGGTACATAAAGGACTTCTTTCATCTTCAAAGATTTTCCAGAATCTAGGTTGTAGGAGGCTTCACCACTTCCTTTGATTGGGTATTGATAGTCATCCCCAAGTTTCACCTTATGGGGTGATTCATGTTCAGATAGATTCACAAAAGATTCCTTAAACCCAGTCATGTGTTTGGAAGCCCCACTGTCAATCAACCAATCATTACATCGATGGGAGATAGTACCTGTGAGAGCAGAAATTAGAACATACTCTTCTTCACTTGATGAGTCATCATCACTATCACTTTCTTCGCTAGCCTTCTTATTTGGGGGTTCATCATCTTCGACAGTATGAGCATGATATCTTCTTTTGTTATTCTTCTTCTTCTTTTTGAAGTTGTTGTTGTCTTTCTTCTTCTTGGGACAATCTGAAGCAAAGTGTCCCTTCTCATTGCAATTGAAGCATCTGAGATCTTTCTTATCTTTATGATAATGGTGGTGTGAGAATTTTCTGTTATGAGATGATTCCTTTTTGGACTTTCCTTTCCTGGTATGTGCTGTGAGAGATTGATCTTCATTTCCCATCTTTTCTTCTCAGGCCACAAGCCTAGATTCTTCTTGAGAGCATTCATCCCACAGTCTACTGAAAGAGATCAATTTCTTTCTTGCACAGATTCCTTGAATAAAGGAGTCCCATGACCTAGGTAGGCCATTCAGAGTGGTCATAACAATTTCACCATTGTCCACTACTTCATCCACAGCTTCAAGTGGTTCCTTGATCTGAGATACCTTGGAGAAGTAAGATTGAATGGTTTCTCCATTCAACATCTTGACCCCTTTCAATTGATTTCGTAGAGTCATCTTCTGATTTATGTTCTTCCCTTCAAATAACTTGGTCAAAGAGTCAAACATCTCTTTGGGTGTCTTTAGAGAAGACACATGGGGTATGAGATGGTCTTTGATAGAATCAACAATGATTCTCTTTGTCTTGACCAAGTTCTTCTTATGCAATACTTTAGCCTCTTCATCCTCTGGGATAGGGATGTCTTCTTTTATCTATGAGTCCAACTCTTTTTCTTCCAAGATTAAGCCAATCCTATACTTCAAAGCTCGGAAGTTATCAGCCCCTTCAAGCTTATCCTCGAGCTTGGTGCGGTGAGATATCTTAAGAGTAATTCAAATGGAGGTAGAAAATATGTAGGTCTTACCACTTGAATTGCTGCAAACTGGATCTGGTCCCGGATTAGGGCTTGTCGAAAAAACCCTAAAAATTCAAAATGTGAATTTCAACTTTCTGAAAGGATAGAAAGATGCGCCTTGATGAGCGAATCAGCCTGGTGTATTCAGAATTTGAGATCAACAAAGCTTTACCCTTCATATTTGCCTTTTTTGTCCTCCCGGGTTCATTAGGGAGAGCCCTCGATTAGGGTTTGAGTTTTCCGGAGATCTACCCAACCAAAAATATCGATCCAAAGCTCTAAACTTCGATTTTTGCAAGGAGCTTCCAGGTATGTCTTCAGATTTCAGAAATTCCTATTTTTGTGGAAACCCTAATTTCTAGGGCCAAATCTGAAAATGCTCAGAACTGAATTCTGATTGGAGAGATAGATTCTTCTTGATGATTAGAGTCAATCTACTATATTTCTTTTCCAAAATTTGTGGAGAGAAACCGAATAAACAAGAAACTCAAGTTTTCGTCACTGCAAAATGTCTTCTTCTCAGGTTAGCTCTGATACCATGTTAAATTTTGAGCATTAATTCACAATACTCTAGGATCTTCACTGAGAGAATAACATATACAGTATATAAATGCATAACAATCACAATAAGCATGACAAGCATGCCAAGAATCAAAAGCATGAGAGACAAGAGACACAAATTTTTTGTGGGGAAAACCCTAAGGTGAAAAACCCCACAACTTCCTCAGTGATAAAGAGAGCAATGGCTTAACCAAAGTACAACCAAAATACGCTGAGATAGTCTCCTAGTAGCTGATGATCCTCCTCCTCACTAGTGCACCACTTTTTGAGTGAGAGAAGTGTGAGTTTCCGAATGATCAAAATAGAGATCTCCCGATCTCTATTTATACTAACCTGTTTGCCTAGTGACCTTATGGGGCCGACTTTTCTAGCTAGGTACATCCATAATATAATATATATTTCAGGGCTGACCCCACACATGGTGGTCTAATAAACCATCACCAAGTACAGACACTTGTGACACTTGTCAATACACATGATGACACTTCCTTATAGAGGAATAACACATCTCTTCTAAGGGTACAATAAATATATATGAAACACATTCCAAAGTTACATATACATCAACAGTAAGTGCGGAGGTGCAACATCACATCTTGTTATGTCAATGGAAAAAACATTCTCATTGAACAAAAATTATTTGATCTGCTGTTGTTGAACTTCTTTTGAACTTTCAAAGCTCTTAGTCACTTTCTACAACATCGCTCTAGAAGGACTTTGTTTGAGTTGTTTCAAGGTAGATTTGTCCACATATTTTACAATATATTGGAGAAATGCTCTTCTGTTGTACGTAAGAATATTTTCATTTCATACCTTTATTGGCCTCTTATTAATATTCATATAATGTAATACAGAGGAAGTTTTTCCAGCCAACATTCTTTTCCTCCCTATCGGTAAAATTCCTTTCTTCAAGGACGACTCGGTATCAATTCCAAAATGATTAGAAACAACATACGAGGGAAAAACCCACCCTTTCTTGGCATAGGAAATCAGATCTGGATCAGGAGCATTTTTCATTAGATCTGGTTGATAATCAGAAACCATAATATCACATTGTAGAAGGCCACACTTTTCACCATTAACCGCTTCAGCTTGAACTCACAATTTTTCATCAGAATCAACGGGTTCTGCATATGTCAATATCCCAGCTCTAATCTGCTTTCCCTCGTAATCCAAGTAGAATAGATATATATCCGGGTACAAATTATCTGGTTCTTCCATCTAAACATACTATCCATTTGTGAATGGCGGAAGATAGTGATCTTTTGTCAATTCAAAGCAAGGGATTTCCTGGTAGTTACTAAGGCTCAACAAATTAGCCATGCTTTATCTGCAAAATAGTCAATATTAAGTAGTCAATATAAGAATGCATACAATGTCTATAATTATAAATTAGTGTTTTAATATTAGATGTATACTTGCCAATGTTCATGCTAATGATTGATGGTTAAGGAACGACCCCTTATTTTCAAAATCAATTTATTGATTAAGACCAAATCTACTAGCATTATCCATGAGAGATCGAATGCACATTTTATAGAGTCATTTGGGATAAGGATCGATCATAGAACGAGCAATCATCATAGAAGGGGTGACCAATCCTTCTTGTTTATGTGTATGAGTTTATCACATGTTTTGTATTCGAGTTTATGTGAGTTTTTGTGCTTAATTTATATGTAAGTGAATGGTAATTGCACATTGATTAATTGGAATACAAGTACGTGATTGTGAAGAAGAAACACATAATTTGACGAATTTGTAGCAAAATGGTGAATACAATAGAGATTGAGCGTAGTTCTGTACACTGCAATAGCTTCCAAGTATGAAGTCATTTGGTGTTCTAGTTTATGTTAAATAGAATGTTATGCGAAGATCGTAACGACATCTGTGGATCGCCATGGTTAAGAGAATCTTATTTATGCAACCCCCATATTCGCTTCGGGTTAGACTTCAACCTGTTTACAAGGTTATGCCAAAGGGTCGTCCGACCCTTATCTCAGTATTCTTCCAGTGTTCACCATCCTTCATATACAGGAATTGCCACCCTCGCCTTCGGAGGCTGAATATTTTTACAATTCCCTTGTAAATGAAGCCTAGGCCGAAACTTCTTGTACCTAGGATTTGTCTCATAATAGTTCAATACAGCAAGAAGGGTTGGTCAATCTGTTACCTACCCAAATTTTGAGACTATTTATTTTATTGCAAAAACATTATGTTAAATTATAATTACAAAGTTTTGTAATTATGACCAAATCTGGTCAAGGATGATTGTAATGACATATTATTATTATTTAATAAATCAAAACAGGAGAAAAACACATAGGGAACTATTAAATGAGTGTTCACTGACCCACTAGGAGGAATGGAAGCTGTTAGAAGGCATGGGACAAGTGTCAGCATTTGCACTCCACCACTAGCTGTTGGTTATGGGACAACTACCTCTAAAATTGTGGCATTATCCCCCAGGTGGGTGGAACAGAGCTGTTAGCTCATTAATGACTAGGTTAACCACTAAAAAGGCATAGGCAACCTAAAGAAGGAAATTCGAATTGAGCAGGGAGCTCTATCATTATTTTCTACAGAAATAATTTCTCAAGTGTATCAGGTGATCACTGAGAGATTCGAATAGGGAGGCTAAGTGTAAGTGCATTGCGAGACTGCTAAAAATATTCTGAGAATGAAACCAGAGGTGCTAGTGCAGGTCTCTTTGATTGCTAATTCTATAAGATTGAATGATCTACATTGTTGTTGCAAGTTGATGACCTAAAAATTCTAATAATTCTTCTTTCTAGTGGTTCAGTGAACATGCTCGGGGGTCAAAAGGAAAGTAATTTGTCTGCCTTCAGGAGTAGGTTGGGTGGAACAGGCTCCTTGGGTTGTTTGTTTCTCCTACATTCATCAGGTTCTACTGTTCTGTCTTGTTTATTTTCAGTTGAATGAATGAAGTTGTTTTATTTAACCTCTAACCCTGTTTGCGGGTTTAATAATGAAGACTTATTGAATAAAATGTTTAGTTGAATTGTTTATTCTGTTAAGTTAGGATAGGAAATAACAATTAATAATACAGGTATTTTAATATTTTTTTACCGGAAGTCAGAAAATAAATATTTCATTTCTGTATAAAAATCTAGGGTTTATACTGTAGGATGCCTACTTCATTTCAAAATACACATACTATGCATTTTTATTATTATTTCATTCAAAAATTGTAAAGGACTATAAGAAAAAAACACTTAGCACAGTCTCTGAACATTTTTCATTTTCTCTCCTTACGATACTTAGACTTTTGAAAAATAGTTGTAATATCAACTTAGAATTTCTATGATATTTCAATGTTATAGTTTTATATATTTACACCTCATTTTATTTAAATTACATTTAACTTTCCATGTATATCAGATTCTTATACTAAGAATGTATTTCATGTTCAGTATCAGAATGTATTATCATATTTTTTTTTTAAACCCTAGATAATGATTACCTTCTATAACATTCATCGTTTTGCTAAGACTAATTCCTAATTTTGAAAAGTTGCAGACATTTGCAGTTTTCATTTTAGAAACCCCAATGTTATCATTTGGTCGGCTTAGGGGTAAATATTTAGAAAACATAAACACCAATCTATTTCCCTCAGAATTTCCAAAAGAAAACACATTATTATTGTTCAACTATCACATTTACTATAGCTATCTATACAAGACAAATTCAGACAATAGTATTATTATTTTTATCAATCGTAATTTTCATTTAAGCGAGGGTTCAATACCAAAACTGAGTCTTAACACCATTCCAAACTTTAACTTAAACAACATGGTCACAGGGTTTCACTTTTATGAAACAAGTTAGCCCTCGACTCTTGGCTAGTATTCACATTGTATTAATTCAATCAAAATATTGATTCATATAAATACATATTTTGTATTGAAACATTTCAAGTTTCCTAACACTGTAAACAACATAGGGTTCATCCCTTTAGCAAATACATCGTAAACAAGTTCACCTTTAAACAAACGCCACAACAGAGTACTACTGGGCCAAGTAGCAGATTAGGCTGAGGATTTATCCTCTATCCTTACATCATATTGCTCTAAAAACATCATAACTTTGACCAGAGACCCTTGCCAAGAATAGTTCCCAACTCTTAGCAAACAGTACGCATCGGCCAAACCATACAGAAGTAACTACGAGGGTTTAGAACCATCGAGGCTTACCAGGTGGTCGAGCAGTAGTATTCCACCAAGCTTTCAAACCCAGTAACCATTCGACGAAGTTACACCTGCCATAAAAATCATTGAGAGTTTAAACGAAGAAAATGTAGAGGTTAACTTGGAACAAAAAAAATATCATTATCATTTTCATTAACTGAAACATTACCTGTGTGACGTAGCCCCAGTATTGAGATGCCTTTAGCAAACGAAGTAAGAACCATCTAGCAAATGCAACAAAGAAGAGATTCAGACCCTGAGAAACACTTGCTAATTTCTCCATACAAGGGAATCGATCTGTGGTCCAAACTTCCTTTTTAACGACCAACAGTAAAACTCTGAAATCTACTTCCTAAAAACACATCAACTGCTGCATTGTGGCTCGGCTCTAAAAGATGAAAACAAACACCTAAAACTATTAGTTTTACCAACAGGTCAAGGGATCGAACTCGAGGAAGGAGTCTTCCGAACCATAACTACCAAAACCTACATTGTAGCAGGTGCTCGGCCTCTCCACCTTACCACCACCAAAGCTAAATGAAGGCCAAAGAACCATTTCAACGCTAAGTATAACGAAAGCTAGGGTTTCATTACAAAGCCCAAAAACACATGAGATCAATGATGGAGATGATGCCAGCTAGGCACGTCGAGAATCGGGAAATGACCATATTTATTTCATATTAATTATCACTTCCACCTCGACATTCAACTCATTCGACCTGTGATTAAAAGCATTACACAGCTTGACATCTTGGTAGGAATTTATGATTTCTATCACGTGAACCACATCCACTAAGACTTCCACTCAATGTAGAGGGCAGGTGAATTAAATTCCAAGACCAGTTATGATAGCCTACCGGCACAATAACATCAATACATTCAATGCCATTTCAATTTTATATGTCAGTACAAAGACGTAGGGTTGCATCACTTATTTAATTTCATTATCAATGTATTGGTTATTGAATGCATGGTTTATATATATTGTATATTGTGTCCCAAATGGTATAGGTATCTTTTTATAGAATAGATTCGAGATTGGGTTATAGTTTAGAATTCCATATATTGCACATCGTAATATTTGTTTATAAATAGTAATATTTATAAATTGAGAAATGCATAAACTACTATAGGATATTTATGATTTCGAATTTATCCATGTATTCAAAATAAATTATGGCTCATGTTTCTATAGTATAGAGAAACTTATAAGTTGAAACATTCATGTAATAAATGTACATGATATTACCACCCTTTGCAAAATGGAGAAATGATGACATGATAATAATGGCACTTATACTTTGTAATCTAGTACGTAATTGAGAATTCATAGTGTAAGTATCTCTTCTTTGACGATTCACTAAAGAGTCTAGTGTAGATATTAATATTTACGACTTCTGTGACTTGTACGTATGGTCAAGGTAACACTTACAGAAGTAGGACAAAGATTCATACCATTAATAACTCTCCTGCAAGTTAGTACTTAGAGATATTACAAAGCATTGACGGATAATTGAAAACATAATTAGAATTGCTTGTAACATTTGAAATTGTCGTAATACTCTTACCTGCGTATCTGAGCAAAGAAACAGGTTCAAATGCTTTATCTAACATAGCTAAGTAAACCTCAGGGTACCCCATAGGACCCCTTCATCAGCATCCAAAAGCAAACTATCAATATTATGTGTAGATGATTGTATTGCAAGAAAATTTAAATACAACATATAGATTTATAATTAACACAAGCAAAAATAATGTCGTATTTTGTGTTAGGAAGTATGAAGTGATGTCATCATATTTTGTTATTAGTTAAAAGGATTAACATTTAATTTATTTCCGCATTAGTAAGTACAATATTTAATGCTATTTTTAAATTTTTGTAAATTTACGGGATGTTACATGTGGTATCCGGGCTCATGTTTGAACTCTTGTCCTAAAAAGGTCCAAAGAACATGCAACATAAAATTTTTAAGACAACAAAAACCTTTATTAATTCAAGTTAAACTATTTTGTTATACATAAAATTGTTTTCTAAGTTACAGGTAATGAAGGATCGGATGAACATATGGAGGACAGATTTCGACCAAACAGTCATACCAAGAATAGCATTGGATAGCATTATGAAGAAGAAGTCCATGGTGAATTGAATGACAACTCATCAGAATTGTTAGGCACATTTTAGGAGTTGAAAGAAGAAATAAGATCTGTTAAACATGATAATGAGAGAATTCTGAAGGCACAAGAGGAACTGAACCAAGTATTGTTCGATCAGTGTCCAACTGATGAACAAGATAGAAGGGTTGAAAATACCTCCAAGATTGAAGACTTAACTCATGGGAACAAGGGTAAGAAAGTAAAAACTGATGATGTGAATAACAGTTCAACATCATCAAGAGCTTCCATATAGATACATAAAAGGAAATGTAATTATTCAAGTGATAGCAACGAAGGGGATTTCAAACCAAAAAGAAAAAGCCATAAGTAGTATGAGCAGATTTCTCAGGAGTTCGAGAAGATCAAACCCCCAACCTTTAATGGTGAAACTAAGAAAGGAGATACAGCTAAAGCATGGTTGTCCAGCATGAAGAAATAGTTTCAAATTTATGATTATTCAGAATCATTGAAAGTAAATATGGCCATATACAACCTAATCGGGAATAAAGACATTTGGTGGCAGGGCATCAAAAGAGTGAAGGGAATCAAGGATAAGGATGTGAATTGGAGCACTTTTAAATGGTACTTCAAGAAGAAGTTCCTATCTGAACAATATGATTTAAGATTGGGAACCATGAACATGAAAGAGTTGAAAAACAAATTTCTGAATTTGCTAAGGTACATGCCATACCTTGTGGAGGAGAAACCAAAGATTCAGAGGTATTTGAGTTGTCTAACTTTCAACATCAAGGACATAATAGAGTATGACAATCGAAATACCTTAGAAGAAGCCATGAGGAAAGCAACTTTTTTCTATGATCAGAACCGGAAAATAGAAGGGATATCTAACTGGAAAAATAATAAACCCAACAACTTTGAGTTGAAGAAGAAAAATTTCAGGTTCAATGGAAATTCTGGTTTTCCAAGGAAACAGTCCCAGAAACAATTGACAACTGAATTTTATAGCTCCTAGAAATCCACCCAATTTTACCAGAACTAATGGCTAGAGGGCACCTATAAAATTTTTTGAGTGTCAAGGTCCTTATTATGCTTCAAACTGTCCCAATAAGAAGCAGACAACCAATAATATTCACTCCATACAAATTGAACCTACTGTGGGAGACTTGACAAGAGAGATGCCCACAATTAATGCAGCTCTAGAAAAATAGACAACATGCAAGCGGAGCATCAATTTTCTATGGTAAAGATTGAAGGTATGCTACAAAACCACCCTGTTTCTATTTTGATTGATCCAGGTGCTAGCCTAAGTTATATATCTCCAGATATTGTAGAAAATTTTAATCTGAAAACATAAAAATTTAATAAATCCTCGTTAGTTAGACTAGCAACATGAACAAAAAGAAAAGTGTTTGATTATGTTGAAAGTTGTGTTTTATCTATGAATCAGTTAGACATGAACCAAGCTAAATGTTTTACCTTTAGGATCCTATGACATCTTAATTGGAATGGACTGGTTAGAAGCACATCATGTTATTTTGAATTGTTATGAGAAAATATTTACCTGTCTAAATGATGAAGGAGAAACAATAAAAGTGAAGGGTATTCCTAGAAAGACGTCACTTAGATAGATTTCAGCTATGAAGGTAAAAAGAGAAGTTAAAAAAGGATGTAAGATGTTCACAGTGAATGTAGTACATGAGGATTCAGTTACAAAAGAGGACAAACTGAAACTATAAGATATACCTGTCCTAAAAGAATTCTTGGATGTTATTCCAGAAGATATTCCAAGATTACACTCGAAGAGGGATCTAGACTTTACAATTGAGTTGATACTAGGTGCGGTACCAAACTCCACAGCCCCATATAGGATGAACATATTAAAATTAAATGAGTTAAAATCATAGTTGAAGGAACTGATTGATAAAAACTATATAAGACCCGACGTGTCTTCTTGGGGAGCACCTATTATTTTTGTTAAGAAGAAGGATGGCACTTTAAGGCTTTGCATATATTATCGCTAACTAAATAAGATGACAATCAAGAATCGATATTTGTTGCCCCGCATTGACGATCTATTTGATCAACTGTGTGGAGCAACGATATTTTCTAAGATTCATTTAAGGTCAGGATATAATCAAGTTCGTGTGAAGGATGAGGATATTTTTAAAATAGCATTTAGAACTCGTTATGGACATTATGAGTTCGTGGTCATGCCATTTGGGTTGACTAATGCCCCAACAATATTTATGTGCTTGATGAATAATATTCTGCACAAGTATTTGGATAACTTCGTCATTGTATTCATAGATGACATTTTAGTATATTCTAAAAGTAAGGAAGAACATCACGAACATCTGCGTATTATTTTACAAGTTCTGAGAGATTATCAGTTATATGCCAAGTTTAGTAAGTGTGAATTTTACAAGGATAAGATTCAGTATTTAGGTCACATAATCTCTAAGGAAGGAATTTTGGTTGATCCTAATAAGATAAAAGCCATTAATGAATGGATGGTTCCTAAGGATGTGACAGACTTATGATCATTTATGGGGATTACAAGATATTATAGAAAATTCATTGAAGGTTTTTCAAAAATTGCAAACCCCATAACCTCCTTACAGAAGAAGGGGAAGAAGTTTGTATGGGATCAAAAGTGTGCATACACTTTTAAGAAGTTAAAGGATTTATTAACTACAACACCTATTCTGAAAATTGCAGATCCTAATAATTATTTTATAGTATGCACCGACGCATGTAATGATGGACTCAGTGGAGTCCTAACACAAGAGGGACATGCTGTTGCATATGAGTCTCGAAAGTTGAAAATACATGAGAAAAATTATTCTACATATGATCTAGAATTATTAGCAATAATACATGCCTTAAAAATGTGGCGTCACCATCTTATTGGCAGAAAATTTATTTTGATGACAGATAACATGGGGCTGAAGTATTTACTAGATCAAACAAACTTGAATGCTAGAAAAGCTAGATGGCTAACCTTTCTAAGTGAATATGATTTTGAAATTCAGCATATAAAGGGTAAAGAGAACAAGGTTGCTGATGCTTTAAGTCATAATACAAAGTTAAATTTTATTTCAGCCATCAGTACATACACAACATATTTAGAAAATCAGATTTTAAAAGGGATTAAAACTGATGAAGAGTACAAACATTTACATAAAAAGACAACAGAAAGTAATTCTGAAAATTCTATGGCAGATTTCAGGTTAAAAGAAAATGGATTGCTGTTGTACAAGAACATATTATATGTGCCCAACACACCAAAGATAAAAATTCTGATTTTAGATGAGATGCACAAAAGTCACTATTCTGGTCATCCAGGTTATCTGAAAACCATAACTATGTTATGAAAATATTATTATTGTCCCAGGATGAAGGATGAAGTAACAGAATATATAGCTAAATGCATTGACTGTCAAAGAGTAAAGGTTGAACATCAACATCCGGCTGGACTATTACAGCCATTACCTATACCTAGTTGGAAATGGGAGATCATAAGCATATATTTTATTACCGGACTACCCAAGAATCAGAAACAAAATGATTCCATCATGGTGGTAGTGGATAAACTCAGCAAGGAAGCACATTTTATACTATTAAAAACTACTTATAAGGCTCCAGATATTGCATAAATTTTCATGAAATAGATTTTTCGATTACATGGAATACCAAAAGTGATAGTTTTAGACCGTGATTCTAAGTTTACTAGGAACTTCTGAAGATCCTTGTTTAAAGGGTTGAATACAACCTTAAAATTCAGCACAACATTTCATCCACAAACAGATGGACAGATGGAAAGAGTAAATCAGATATTGGAATACATGCTAAGGATGTATGTTAAGGAACAACCTGGTAAGTGGGAGGACTACTTGCATTTAACAGAATTTTCATATAACAACCATTGCCATGCATCAGCTAGGCTTAGCCATTTTGAAATTCTTTATGGTAGGAAATTTAATACACCAGTTTCTTGGAATGACACAGTTAATAGAGTTATTTTAGGACCTGAATTGTTGAAAGAAATAGAACTAACTATGCAACAGGTACAAAGAAATGTTAAAGATGCCCAAGATAGGAAAAAAAGTCAAGCAGATCTTAAAATGACTCACAAAGAGTTCTAGGTTGGTGAGCATGTTTTCATTAAGGTAAGACCGAAGAAGAGCTCATTAAAATTGGGAAGCTATGCCAAGCTGGCACCCAGGTATTGTGGTCCTTTAGAAATTTTGTCAAGGGTTGGACCCGTTGTATATCAACTAGCTTTGTCACCAAATCTAAGAATGCATAATGTTTTTCATATTTCAGTTTTAAAGAAATATGGACATGATGCTACTCATGTTATAAATTGGAATGATGTACAGGCGGAACAACACGGTGATTTTCAGGTGGAACCGGATTGTATCAACGAAAGGAGGAAAACTCTACTCCGGAATCACACCATTGGGCAAGTAAAGGTGCAATGGAAGCACCTTAGCCCATAAGAGGCAACCTGGGAGTTGAAGAGTAGTATGCGAGTAGCATACCCAGCTCTGTTTCAAGAACACTCAGAAAATGAATGAATAACATTGAGGACGATGTTGAGACTTAAGGGGGGGTGTATGTCAACTACCCAAATTTTGAGACTATTTATTTTATTGCAAAAACATTATGTTAAATTATAATTACAAGGTTTTGTAATTATGACCAAATCTAGTCATGGATGATTGTAATGACATACTATTATTATTTAATATATTAAAACATGAGACAAACACCCAAGGAACTGTTAAATGAGTGTTCAATGACCCACTAGGAGGAATTGAAGCTGTTAGAAGGCATGGGACAAGTGTTAGCATTTGCACTCCACCACTAACTGTTGGTTATGGGACATCTACCCCTAAAATTGTGGCATTATCCCCCAAGTGGGTGGAACATAGCTGTTAGCTCATTAATGACCAGGTTAACCACTAAAAAGGCCTAGGCATCCTAAAGAAGGCAATTCGAATTGAGCAGGGAGCTCTATCATTATTTTCTGCATAAATAATTCCTCAAGTGTATTAGGTGATCACTGATAGATTCAAATAGGGAGGCTAAGTGGAAGTGCATTGTGAGTCTGTTGAAAATATTATGAGAAGGAAACCAGAGGTACTGGTGCATGTCTCTTTGAATTCTAAGTCTATATGACTGATTGATCTACATTGTTGTTGCAAGTTGATGACCTAAAGCTTCTACAGATTCTTCTTCCTAGTGGTTTAGTGAACAGGCTCGAGGGTCCTAAGGAAAGTAATTTGGCTGCCTTCAGGAGTAGGTTGGGTGGAACAGGCTCCTTGGGTTGTTTGTTTCTCCTACATTCATCAGGTTCTACTGTTTTTTCTTGCTTATTTTCAGTTGAATGAATGAAGTTGTTTTATTTAACCTCTAACCCCGTTTCTTGGTTTAATAATGAAGACTTATTGACTAAAATGTTTAGCTAAATTGTTTATTTTGTTAAGTTAGGATAGGAAATAACAATTCATAATACATGTATTTTAATATTTCTTTTACCGGGAGTCATAAAATAAATATTTCATTGATGTATAAAAATTTAGGGTTTATACTTTAGGACACCTACTTCATTTCAAAATACACATACTATGTGTTTTTATTATCATTTCATTCCAAAACTGTAAAGGACTATAAGCAGAAAACACTTAGCATAGTCTCTTAACATTTTTCATTTTCTCTCCTTACGGTACTTATACTTTTTGAAAAATAACTGTAATATCAACTTAGAATTTCTATGATATTTCAATGCTATAGTTTTATATATTTACACCGCATTTTATTTAAATTACATTTAACTGTCCATGTATTCCAAATTCTTATAGTAAGAATATCTTTCATGTTCAGTATCAGAATGTATTATCATATTTGTTTTTGAAACCCTAGATAATGATGACCTTCTATAACATTCATTGTTCTGCTAAGACTAATTCTCAATTTTGCAAAGTTGCAGACACTTGCAGTTTTCATTTTAGAAACCCTAATGTTATCATTTGGTCGGCTTAGGGCTAAATATTTAGAAAACATAACCATCAATCTCTTTCCCTCAGAATTTCCAAAAACAAACGCATTATTATTGTTCAACTATGACATTTACACTAGCTATCTATACAAGACAAATTCAGACAATAGTATTATTATTTTGATCAATCGTAATTTTCATTTAAGCGAGGGTTCAATACCAAAACTGAGTCTTAACACCATTCCAAACTTTAACTTAAACAACATGATCACAGGGTTTCACTTTTATGAAACAAGTTAGCCCTCGGCTCTCAGCTAGTATTCACATTGTATTAATTTAGTCAAAATATTGATTCAGATAAATACAGATTTTGTACTAAAACATTTCAAGTTTCCTGACATTGTAAACAACATAGGGTTCATCCCTTTAGAAAATACATCATATACAAGTTTACATTTAAACAAACACCACAACAGAGTACTACTGGGCTGAGTAGCAAATTAGGCCGAGGATTTATCCTCTTCCCTTACATCATATTGATCTAAAAACATCATAACTTCGACCAGAGACCCTTGCCAGGAATAGTTCCCAACTCTCATCAAATAGTAAGCATCGGCCAAACCATGCAGAAGTACCTACGAGGGTTTAGAACCATCGAGGCTTACCAGGTGGTCGAGCAGCAGTATTCCACCAATCTTTCAAACCCAGTAACCCTTTGACGAAGTTACACCTACCATAAAAATCATTGAGAGGTTAAACGAAGAAAATGCAGAGGTTAACTTGGAACAACACAAATATCATTATCATTTTCATTAACTGAAAAATTACCTGTGTAACGTAGCCCCAGTATTGAGATGCCTTTAGAAAACGAAGTAAGAACCATCTAGCAAACGCAGGAAAGAAGAGATTCAGACCCTGAGAAACAATTGTTAATTTCTCCATACAAGAGAATCGATCTGTGGCCCAAACTTCCTTCTCAACGACCAACATAAAAAATATGAAATCTACTTCCTAAAAACACATCTACGGCTGCATTGTGGCTTGGCTCTAAAAGAAGAAAACAAACACCTGAAACTATTAAGTTTTCCCAATAGGTCAAGGGATCGAACTCGAGGAAGGAGTCCTTCGAACCATAACTACCAAAACCTACATTGTAGCAGGCGGTCGACCTCTCCACCTTACCACCACCAAAGCTAAATGAAGTCCAAAGAACCATTTCAACTCTAAGTATAACGAAAGAGAGGGTTTCATTACAAAGCCCAAAAACATATGAGATCAACGATGGAGATGATGCCAACAAGGCACGTCGAGAATCAGGCAACGACCATATTTATTTCATATTAACTATCACTTCCACCTCGACATTCAACTCATCAGACCCGTGGTTAAAAGCATTACACAACTTGACATCTTGGTAGGAGTTTGTGATTTCTATCACGTGAACCACAGCCACGATGGCATCCACTAAGACTTCCACTCAACGCAGAGGGCAGGTGACTTAAATGCCAAGACCAGTTATGACAGCCTGCTAGCACGATAACATCAATATATTCAATGCCTTGTCAATTTTATATGTCAGTACAAAGACTTAGGGTTGCATCACTTATTTCATTTCATTATCAATGTATTGGTTATTGAATGCATGGTTTATATATATTGTATATTGATTCCCAAATGGTATAGGTATCTTTTTATAGAATATATTCGAGATTGGGTTATAGTTTAGATTTCCATATATTGCACATCGTAATATTTGTTTATAAATAGTAATATTTATAAATTGAGAAATGCAAAAACTAATATAGTATATTTATGATTTCAAATTTATCCATGTATTCAAAATAAATTATGGATCATATTTTTATAGTATAGAGCAACTTATAAGTTGAAACATTCACGTAATAAATGTACATGATATTACCACCCTTTGCAAAATGGATAAATGATGTCAGGATAATAATGGCACTTATACTTTGTAATCTAGTCCGTAATTGAAAATTCATAGTGTAAGTATATCTTCTTTGACGATTCACTAAAGATTCTAGTGTAGATATTAATATTTATGACTCCTGCGACTTCTAAGTATGGTCATGGTAACACTTACAGAAGTAGGACAAAGATTCACACCATTAATAAATTTCTTGCAAGGAAGTACTTAGAGATATGATAAAGCATTGACGGCTAACTGAAAACATAATTAGAATTGCTTGTAACATTTGAAATTGTCATAACACTCTTACCTGCGTATCTGTGCAAAGAAATAGGTTCAAATGCTTTAGCTAACATAGCTAAGTAAACCTCAGGGTACCCCGTAGGACCCCTTCGGCATCATCCAAAAGCAAACTGTCAGTATTATGTCTAGATGATTGTATCAGAAGAAAATTTAAATACAGCATATAGATTTATAATTAACATAAGCGAAACTAATGTCGTATTTTGTGTTAAGAAGTATGAAGTGACGTCATCATATTTTGTTATTAGCTAAAAGGACTAGCATTTAATTTATTTCCACATTAGTAAGTACAGTATTTAATGCTATTTTAAAATTTTAAAATTTTTGTAAATTTACGGGTTACAATTCCTTCTTCTATTCACCATTTTGGATACGGTTGAATTCACAATTCTCTACTAAAGGAAGGAGTGACCGATCCTTCTTGCCATATTTTGGTTGTCAGGATGCGGATAGGGGCTAGATCAACAGTTGATAATAACTACGCAGATCTAAGTTGCGAGGAAGGAGACGTTTGAGAGATGCGGAAGGCCGTGGGGATAAGCATGGAAGGAGATGAACGGTATCAGATCGATTATGCAATATGGATGACTCAGAGAAATTCCTTTATCCCTAGAGGTGCAAGAATGATAGGAAAGGATAGATAATATAAAAAATGGAATGCACGAGAATCTGAGTACAATTTGATTCGGTTTCCCCCTTCCTCCCTTGGTCAAGGTCAAGGGGGAAAGCTAATTTAGATAGACTCAAATAGACTCTAGCACCTTGGTGAATGCACATCTATCTGGGACCAAGTCCAACAAAACTGATGCAATAACTAAACAACTAGCTCAAAGAAAAATTCAAAGAATCAAGTAAGAGAGCTACAGTGGAATGTCACATTACACATATGGAACAAAGTTATATTCATTTTGAATCTTTGATATAATATAAGAAAAATTAATCTAGGGGTTTAATCTTGCTCCCATGCATGCAAGAAAATTTCCCACTTCCATAGGTATGTTCTTCCTCCATGATATCAAATGATCTAAGACTTAAAATTGGACAAAAGTATTTGCAGGCCACCCGATAATTTGAAAAGATTTATGGTATTAAGAATGGAATTTAGATGCATTGAATTGATGGCAACCTTAATTAAGTTTGGACAATTATTGGACAATAATCTCTACAAATCATACAGAGATAACGAATAAAAATTATTAAAGAGTATTGATTGGATTGCTTCTTATCTCTTCTTTCCCACCAAACCAAATCATTTTGACAGTAACTAAATGGCTACCTTGCCTTTGTTAAAAATTGCCATGCAATGAAGGGGCGGGCGACCCTTCTTCTACGAAGTATTCTTTTCATAATAGTTCTAGACTGCAAGAAGGGTTGGCCAATCTTTCTTGTCTTCAACATTTTGGATACATGTGAATTCATGGATATAGGTGTTCACAATTTTATACTAAACAAAGGGGCGACCGATCCTTCTTGTAGCCAATCTACATTCCCCACTATTTATTGTGGATGTAGGGAGTCGGGAATTGTTGTCCCATCCCACAATCTGCATTCCGGGTTGCAGGATAGCGGTATTGATGGAACGTTTTAAGAAATATTGGTATATGCAATCCACAACATATTTGCGTCTTCAGTAAAGGCGACGAAATCCTCATGTGGGGTGCAAGAAGGGTCATCCGACCTTTCTTGTGCCGAGTATTCTGTTCAAAATAGTTCTAGGCTACAAGAAGGGTCGATCGATCCTTCTTGTGTTCACCATTCCGGATACAGATGAATTGTAACCTATAGGTGTCTACAGTTCTCTACTAAACGAAGGGGTGACCAATTCTTCTTGTCGCATGTTGGGACAAATATTGTTGATATGTTATAACTTAGCCAATATACTGATCCCAACTATAATTTCATTGCGGAAGTCGGAAGTGTTGTCCCATCCTAGGCGGGTTGAATATTTTTACAATTCGCTCATAAATGAAGTGTCGACCGGCCTTTCCTTTGGCGAGTAATCTGTTCAAAATAGTTCTAGACTGCAAGAATGGTCGGTCGATCCTTCTAGTGTTCACCATTCTGGATACAGGTGAATGGTTGGACATAGTTGTTCACAATTTTATAATAAATGAAGGGGCAACTGATCCTTCTTGTTAGAGGTCGAAAGTCAGGATAAATATTGTTTATATGTTATAACTTAGCCAATCTCCGTTCTAGGATGAATTCTGCATTTATTTGGAAGAAAGAACATTGACAATATTTAAATGTGTGGATCAGAGCATATAAAATGAATTCTAACTTAGGTATTATAGTCAAATATGAGGCAAATCCATAAGATGGTGTAACACGAAATGAATCCACAAAAGAGAAATTAAAAGACTGAAGAAAGTAAAAACATCTGAATCTCTGTTTTGGATATACTTGTACTTCTGTTCTTCATTAAAGTCTTCAAAAAATATTACGTCATATTTTTTGCTCTTGGATCCAACCCCTATTACATTGTAAAATCAAAATTTATACAAAACATTCTTTGAAATCATCGCTAAAAAAAGAAATTTCAAAGAAACCTCTCTGATCCAACCCTTATTAACTTGTTCAAATTTGAATAAATTTTCCATTTATTTCAATCCTTCCACTATTTGATGATCAAAAGCCTTGTTTCCATTTATATATCTCTTTTGCGATATAATTTGATGAGGATCATAATTAATCCTTTCAGCCTATTGGAAATCCATAATCTTCAGTAATTTTTCTACTACAGAGAGGGATGCCTTATTCTTAATGATGAATGGACCAACTTTAAGGGGGAATTTCACATCCGATGATTTTTTGAAAGCACATAAATGTTCTTCTGAATGCAACCTTTATCTAATAAATTCCAAAGAAAAAACCCTCGCTATTAAAAAGGATGGAAACATATATGGTGCTCCAATAAAACCATGATACACCCTAATTATAGTATGTTCTCTATACAAGAACCAATCACATGTTTGGCCTTTTGGTGTAGGCTGCAAAGTTTCTTTCATTTCTTCTAACACTTAGGGCATTTCAGCATTAAAAATAATTCTGTAAATTTCTGCATTGATTTTATGGGTGAACTCAAACATATTGACCTGTTTAGGAAGGTCATGAGAAAAGATGGTACCAAGAAACTTAGATTCCGAAATGTTTGAACACACGAACAACTTCAGGAGATATGACTAATACCTGAAATGATTCAATTGGTTGAAATTCACCAACTGGACATTAATCGCTTCAGCTAGGAATTCATCAAAATTAAAACAACACATGTGTAGGAAGGTCATGAGAAAAGATGGTACCAAGAAACTTGGATTCTGAAATGTTTGAACACACGAACAGCTTCAGGAGATATGACTAATACCTGAAATGATTCAACTGGTTGAAATTCACCAACTGGACATGAATTGCTTCAGCTAGGAATTCATCAAAATTAAAACAACACACCAGACTTGACTGTGACTCTCGTGAAATTACTTGAAGAAGGAAACCTAACATAACTTCCGTGATTCGACTTATCACTATCTAGACCTAAAATTTGACTCAAAAAGGACAAAAATAACTAGGTATCTCACTGAAAGACATCAATACTAAAAGGGAATGATAGGTTTTCATGTGACTGACCATCTTTCAAGACTTGTAATAAAAACTTGTCTTTTTCTGTAGGACTGTTGTTTCTATAAACTTTGCCAAATTTTCTTCGTTAAACGACTTAGGGATTTTGGGAAATGTTTGAGGTAAACTTAGAACCTCACGGACAGTCTGCGCATTTACTGGGCATAGAATTTTGGTCGTTTTCACATTAATGATTACCCTTTCGCCCTGCAAATAATTTGCCGCACACCAACAAACAAATTCGGGGAAGTGTAGGGTTTGTTCGACACAAAAATAGTACAGAAAAGAACCAAAAAAATTGAATACATCCTTTCCCTGCCACTTAAACTCCATTAATGTCTACTTAGACTGCAAAATACTACACACAGACAAAACAGGGTGGAAAATATTCCTTTCCCTATCAAATACAAGCTTCTCATTTTCATCTGAAATTTCATTGAAGGGAAGAAGGTCTTGGGTTTTATCCATTTGGGACACAAAATCTAAACACTGAGGGTTTCAAGCTACCTATGAAATGAGCTTCTTGGGTGCTGTTCCAATTGACGAAGACAACGACGTGTTTCCCACAGAGCATTCTTTTCCTCCAGGTAATAAGCGACAAAAACATTTTTTAAAAATTCGAACAAACCTTTTATTGAACATATGCTTAGGTGGTTTCCGAACTTGCAATGAGCAGTTTAAATTTAACCGCTTTTCATAGTAGACTCCACCAACGCTTGCCACATGGTAAGTGGTTTAATTTCCTTTCCACCTTTTCCAAGTTTAACCACCGTGCAATTTCTAGCGTGGGAACCCATTTCCACTGTCGATTTTATTCTGGGTGTGTCTGCCACGTTGCTACACATTTGCAACTTTTGGTGTGAGTCATCCAAGTTTTTAGCGCCTTTTCCACCTCTGCCCTTGGAGTGAGAGACCTTAGAATAGTGACAATATTTGCATTGTTCCTCTTTATAAACACTAATAACGCAAGAATACATATAGAATAAATTTAAAAAACATAAAGACAAAAATGCTAACAATATGAAGAAATCACTTGTTTGATGAATTATACCAATTCTAGACATTGTTTGTAGATGGGTTTGTAGAAGATCTAGTGTAACATGGGAAGAAGTCAATGAAGAAGAGGGAGAGATGACCATAATAGATAAGAGAAGTCTAAACAACAAGATCAATCTTCCAAGATGGCATTGATGGCATTGAGATGAAACATTAAATTAGGAAAAGAAGGAGAGATCACATGTCATAGCAATAACATCTAAGGTTGTGTTGTTTTTTTAAACAACCCATTTCATATTAGCTCCATAATTATATTGTTCATGTTTGACTATTAATAGGTTGAATGCTTCCAAATGGCTCCAAATGCTTCTGATTTGGGTCTCAATGTGTTTGAAAGGTATCAGGACATAAAAAGCAGCAAAATTTGCATCGTTTCTCTCTACAACTTTTAATAAGCAATGTCTATCGAGATAAACCAAGAACCCATATAGAGGAAATTTTAAAAACATAAAAAATACCTAACAATTTGAAAAAAACATTTGAAAAATATTCATAACCGTTAAGATTGAATTGACAAGTAATCAAACTTCTAATAGAAAAACCAAGGTTGGATGCAAATGGAATACAATCTATGCAATTTCCAATGAATACAGAAATCGATAAACAAAAAAGAGGGAGTGAACTAAAAAATATGCTCATGAATACAAAAACTATTATCTTGAATCACTTCATTAACAAACGCCACTCCTTTGAAGCCCTTTGGAAACTTGAAAGTGGATGACAAAGTGCAAAGGTAACATTAACCAAAGCTAAAGCTATAGCCAATTCTTGAGCCTTTAGACAGTTTTAGAAAGTGCTTTTGAACTACGGGGTTTTATGCTTTTAGTAAGCCTTACTTTCTTGTTTTTTTCAACTTGCCTTTAAGGTATTCTTTACGTTTCTTGTGTAATGTCCCCAACTTGGAACTTTTCCCAATTCGGTCAATTTTCAAAACTTGGACTAGTGAAGCCTCAAAATGTCCCAAATGATCCCAAATGCTTTCGAACTATGTCCAGAGTGGATTGAGGTGTAATATGACACATTTATGCAGCTATTATAGGCATGGAAAATTCCAATAGACTTCAACCACTTGCATTTACAATTAGAGAATGAAAGGTAGAATCACTAGGAAAATCTATGTTGAAGCCCCCAAGGGTAGATGGCTCCAAAAGACTCTTTAAAGGATTTCGAATTGGGTCTGAAGGTATATGAAGGGTATTAATAAATAAAAAGGAACCTCATCGGTGATTATAGACTAGTATCAGAATACTTCTGTAGCACTCATTTAACTTCAGGAGAAGTTGGGGAATTTTACTAGTCAAATCGAGGTTCAAAACCCCCAAGGGTAGGGGACGGACATGGATTGTGATAATGACATCAATACAATGATACATGGATAATGAACTACAGGTACAAGGACATAGATACACGTATAGGTTGATGGAAACCATGATACTGTTGAGATATTGTAACTTCAAAGAATATTATATTTGTACTTTATTATTCCGGAGATGTTTCATTCCTCCGTGAAGATCTTATTGTATATCCAGAGATGTTTATTCCTCCGTCGGAATGTGGTAACTCGGGTTATTAGACTTCCCTAGTGGGGGTCGGCCCTGTATGTGTCATGTGGGTCAAAGGGTTATTAGACCACCCTAGAGGGGTCGGCCCAGTCAGTTGTAGTGGGGTATTTAACCCATTGGTTAAATACGAGCCTACATGTACTTGTGTAAAAGATATGTCAGAGTAGTGTATAAATAGAGGAGGTGTGTTCCTCATTTGACACACACACTCACTTGAGAGAGAGGTGCACTTGTGGAGGAGAGGTCTTCTATGGTGGAGGAGGAGACCATGTATTTGGTTTGCATCTTTGTATATTGCTGGTCATCTATATTGAGGAAGCTTTACTGGATTTTCTACCCCATGAGGGTTTCCCAGGATAAATCTGTGTCTCTTGTGTTTATGCTATGCTTGTTGTTTCTTCAGTGATCCTGTATATGCTATTATTGTGAAATGGAATGTAATGCTGCTATTTTATGTCTTAGCATATTAAATCTTAACATGGTATCAGAGCTAAACTGAAGGAAGGCAAGGTATGGCACTTACGACCACCTTACGACACTTGCTTTACTTACGACAATTTGAAGGTTAGGGTTTTACATAGCAAAAACCAGTCATCGTGGAACTTTCTCTATAAATCCATTTCTGCGAAGTTTCAGGGTCTGAAAAGTTTACAGGTCGAAGATAACATCCCTAGGTACCTTGTGTCCAAAGGGAACCCTCAGATTCGTGGTACTTTATGAGTTATGATCAGTACAAGTTAGGGTTTCTGCCTCTTCCAGATCTCAGTCAAAATCAGGTAACCTTGGAAAAAAGGTCATAACTTGGGCTAGGAAGCTCCAAATGAAATTTCGTAAAAATTGACAGGTAGTACACAGACTGTACTATCTCAGGAAACGTTTTTAGAGGCCGAAGGTGAACCAGTGACACGTGGCACTCCGTACAAGTTCGCTCTCCTATTTTATCCCATAAACAGGTCACGTTGTGACACTTGGAATAACTCTCTCTCAGAGAGTCCAATTGAGGTCAGACCTATCAGGATAGAAAGATAACAGGGAAACCTATCTCAAGAAAAGTTTTCAGAGGCCGAAGTTCAAACAGTGACACGTGGCATGCCGTACAAGTTCGCTCTCCTGTTTTATCCCATAAACAGGTCACGTTGCGACACTTGGCATAACTCTCTCTTAGAAAATCCAATTGAGGTCAGACCTATCAGGATGGAAAGATGACAGGTCAGGCTACTGCAGAAAACGTTTTCAGACCCTGTGGAGCAAAAATTTCAGAGTTATAGTAGAAACAATCAGGTGCATATTTCTGTCAAAACATAATTATTTTTTGGAGCACCTTTATTCATGGCTTCCGGAATTTAGGGTTTCGGAGAAAGTTAGAATTTTTGGAATCGGAGTCCACGACTGAATGCTACTCAGGAAAATCAAAATTTAGAGACCAAGATCGAATTTTGTGGTTGTATAGAAGACCGGGCTTGATCAAACCCTAGTTCGGGATTTTGATCAGAAAGATGGAAAATTAGGGCTTCAGCAAAAGTTGGAATTTTTGAAGTCTGTAACCACGGCTGGAAGCTCCTCAGAAAAATAAGAGTTTAGAGCCTTGGATCGAACCTTTTGATTGGACAGAAGGGTGGGCTTCATCAAACCCTAGTTTGGGTTCCTGTCCAGAAGATCCAGAAGTTTCGAAGGCAATTTTGAGGGGTCAAATTTTGGAGATTTCAAAAGTGAAGTATGCTAGTTTGATCAGATCAGCAAGACACATCCTTCCATCCATTAAGAAGCATGAAAGTCAAAGATTGAATTTTTAGGGTTTCTCTAGCAAGCCCTAATCAAGCTCCAAATCACGTTTCAGGGGGAGTTGAGGCTAAGGCCTTACATAAGAAGACTACAAGAAGTCTGGACAGGTATGACTTAAGGAGGTTCAGGTATGTCTTGAAATATGATTCTTGATTAAGTTCATAATGTGTTTGTCTTCATATTATTTATTAGTACAATCTTGATTATTGTTAGAATTGTCTTATCACCCTAGTAACAGTATGAATGCATGTGAATGATCGAAGACATTCATTGATTAGGGCTATATGATTGTACTAATGCATTATGGTGTTGTGTGAGGTTGATGTTGTCTGCTAACAATATACATGTACATCACAAAAGACAAATCAAGTTCCATGACCATGACAACATGAAGACAAAGACTCATCCATAATATTTGTTCTACTTACGAGGTATGTATGACTTTGTTATATTATGCTTAACCTATGAGACATGCAGGTTCTAGCTCAGGATCTCTAAATCATTGAAGAGATTGTTTAGGTATGTTGTACATAACTAATCCAGATATGTTTTCCTATGTCAAGTTAGAATATTACCTTGTGTTAGGATCCCTTATATAAGTATACTTGGTATGATTGGTTATGCTTATTCATAAAGTTAGTAATCAAGGGTTTATGCATATTATGTCTCTTGTCTTGATGATTTAATTAACCAGAAGAGTACTATGATCAAACAAGAATATGCATGAGTAAAAGAAGACTTCCTTGAAACCCTGAATACTAATGATCATGACTATACATATTCAAGATTATTTAGAATTAGAATGTTTGGAGAATATACTAATGAACGTATGTTTGTGTATGAGATCATGAGGATGACACTAGTGCACACTTGAGCATGCACAGTGGTACTGAATGAATACAAGTTCAAAAGACATATAGAAGATCAAGCGGGAGGCAACCACACAAACATAAAAGATAAGTATTTGAGTTGTTATTTGAAATAGTAAATGATATTGCTTGTATGCATATTTGTATTCCTAGAATATACCATGCTGAGTGTAAACATTCATAGACCATTGAATAGTATACTACTAATATGCATATGATTGGTAAGTTGGACAAACATTCCGTTGTTGCTTGTCTAGAATGAAACCTCTTTGCTGACATGCTGAGAGCTGTGCACACTCTCGATAGTATGTTCTGGTAGAGATGGAAGGCATCTAGATGGCCACTGTATGCATACAGGATATGGGAAAGTGTTGTGCCAAAGTATTGGTCAAAATAGTTGCATAACTATGTAAATGATATCTGTATGCATAGTAGGTTATCATGTCAATATGATTTGATGATTATGAAGTATTACTAATCATGTACTTAATTTTGATTTGTAGGAAAGATCATGATGAATGATGAACACTGAACAAGCGATGGATGTTAAACAAAAAAAAAAGGATTTTCAAATCAAACACACTATAGAAGGCTTGTGGCTAGAAGATTCTCTTAGAAAGAAGAAGAGAATCATGATGAGATGTTTGCTCCAAGTGGCTAGATAAGACCATTCTCTTAATG
Organism: Larix kaempferi; assembly: GCA_027924585.1. Classification (NCBI taxonomy): domain Eukaryota; kingdom Viridiplantae; phylum Streptophyta; class Pinopsida; order Pinales; family Pinaceae; genus Larix; species Larix kaempferi. The sequence continues at coordinate 3,697,053 of BSBM01000755.1, read as the reverse complement.
GTGTAATTAAAGAAGAAGTGTGAATCAGGTTCTGTATGGGTTCCCAGGATCGATAGTAATTGATGAGAATACATGTGAGGATTGCATCATCCTTGAACACAAGTTCTAAAGTGAGCCGTAGACAAGTGTCTCCGAGAAAGAAGAGGGATTGTATCATCCTTGAACACGTGTTCTAAAGAGAGCCGTAGATGTATGTCTTCGAAAATGAAGTCCTTGGTGGACATGAGAGGATTGGATCATCCTTGGACTTCAGTCCGAAAGAAGAGCCGTAGACGTATGTCTTCGAGAATGAAGTTCTTGGTGAACATGTGAGGGGATTGGATCATCCCTGGACTTCAGTCCGAAAGAAGAGCTGTAGACGTATGTCTTCGAGAATGAAGTTCTTGGTGAACATGTGAGGGGATTGGATCATCCCTGGACTTCAATCCGAAAGAAGAGCCGTAGACGTATGTCTTCGAGAATGAAGTTCTTGGTGAACATGTGAGGGGATTGGATCACCCCTGGACTTCAGTCCGAAAGAAGAGCCGTAGACGTATGTCTTCGTGAATGAAGTTCTTGGTGAACATGTGAGGGGATTGGATCATCCCTGGACTTCAGTCCGAAAGAAGAGCCGTAGACGTATGTCTTCGAGAATGAAGTCCTTGGTGGACGGTTGAGGATTAAGTCATCCTTGGACGTAGTCCTAAATGTATGGTGGAGGATTAATTCATCCTTGGACGTAGTCCTAAATGTACGGTGGAGGATTAAGTCATCCTTGGACGTGGTCCTAAATGTACGGTTGAGGATTAAGTCATCCTTGGACGTGGTCCTAAATGTACGGTGGAGGATTAAGTCATCCTTGGACATGGTCCTAAATGTACGGTTGAGGATTAAGTCATCCTTGGACGTGGTCCTAAATGTACGGTTGAGGATTGAGTCATCCTTGGACGTGGTCCTAAATGTACAGTTGAGGATTGAGTCATCCTTGGACGTGGTCCTAAATGTACGGTTGAGGATTGAGTCATCCTTGGACGTGGTCCTAAATGTACTATTGTGGATTAAATCATCCTTGGACAGTAAATCCAGTAATTCCGAAAGGAAGGATAGTCCTAAATGAATTGAGTGGATTAAATCATCCTTGGACAGTAAATCCAGTAATTTCGAAAGGAAGGATAGTCCTAAATGAATTGAGTGGATTAAATAATCCTTGGACAATAAATCCAGTAATTCCGAAAGGAAGGATAGTCCTAAATGAATTGAGTGGATTAAATCATCCTTGGATAGTAAATCCAGTAATTCTGAAAGGAAGGATAGTCCTAAATGAATTGAGTGGATTAAATCATCCTTGGACAGTAAATCCAGTAATTCCGAAAGGAAGGATAGTCCTAAATGAATTGAATGGATTGAATCATCCTTGGATAGTAAATCCAGTAATTCGAAAGGAAGGATAGTCCTAAATGAGATTGAGTGGACTAATCATCCTGTAAATAGATTGGGATTGCCTCATCCCTAGACATGGTGAGATGTCTTGAAGTGATAAGGACTAATCATCCTGTAAATAGATTGGGATTGCCTCGTCCCTAGACATGGTGAGATGTCTTAAAGTGATAAGGACTAATCATCCTGTAAATAGATTGGGATTGCCTCGTCCCTAGACATGGTGAGATGTCTTAAAGTGATAAGGACTAATCATCCTGTAAATAGATTGGGATTACCTCGTCCCTAGACATGGTGAGGTGTCTTAAAGTGATAAGGATTGATCATCCTGTAAGTTGATCTGGATTGCATCATCCATAGACATGAGAGTTGTCTTAAACTGAGAGGGACTAATCATCCCGTAAGCGGATCAGGATTGTATCATCCTTGGACCTATGTCCTAAAGTGAGAGGGATTGATCATCCCGTAATTGGATCTTGTGTGTTGCAGGGTATGCTGCTATTGTGTATACTTGTATTGATGAGGATACTTGTATTGATGATATGTATACTTGTATTGATGAGGATACTTGTATTGATGATGTGTATACTTGTATTGATGAGGATACTTATATTGATGATGTGTATACTTGTATTGATGAGGATACTTGTATTGATGATGTGTATACTTGTATTGATGAGGATACTTGTATTAATGATATTTATACTTGTATTGATGATGTTGTTGATCGTGATGATCTAGATGACGATGTTGTTGATCGCGATGATCTAGATGATGATGCTTTTGATCGTGATGATCTAGATGACGATGCTGCTGATCGTAATGATCTAGATGACGATGCTGCTGATCGTGATGATCTAGATGACGATGTTGTTGATCGTGATGATCTAGATGATGATGTTGTTGATCGTGATGATCTAGATGACGATGCTGCTGATCGTGATGATCTAGATGACGATGCTGTTGATCGTGTGATGACGATGCTGATGATCATGTGATGACGATGCTGATGATCGTGTGATGACGATGCTGATGATCGTGTGATGACGATGCTGATGATCGTGTGATGACGATGCTGATGATCGTGATGCTGATGATGATGCTGATGATCGTGTGATGACGATGCTGATGATCATGAGATGATGATGCTGATGATCGTGAGGATCCAGATGTTGATGTTGCTGTAGTTGTTCGAGTGCTGCAGAAGATAAAGACTCAGTACTGAAGATGTTGATGTTCCAGTATTGAAGATGTTCCAGTAACTGCTTGAGTTATTGATGATGTTGAGAAAGCTTCCAATGATTTATAGATGTATCATGTATGATGTTGATGACTCCTTGCTCATGCAGATGCTGTTATAATATCCTTCTCATTAAGGGGGAGTGTTGAGATATTGTAACTTCAAAGAATATTATATTTGTACTTTATTATTCTGGAGATGTTTCATTCCTCCGCGAAGATATTATTGTATATTCGGAGATGTTTATTCCTCCGTCGGAATGTGGTAACTCGGGTTATTAGACTTCCCTAGTGGGGGTCGGCCCTGTATGTGTCATGTGGGTCAAAGGGTTATTAGACCACCCTAGAGGGGTCGGACCAGTCAGTTGTAGTGGGGTATTTAACCCATTGGTTAAATACGAGCCTACGTGTACTTGTGTAAAAGATATGTCAGAGTAGTGTATAAATAGAGGAGGTGTGTTCCTCATTTGACACACACACTCACTTGAGAGATAGGCGCACTTGTGGAGGAGAGGTCTGCTATGGTGGAGGAGGAGACCATGTCTTTGGTTTGCATCTTTGTATATTGCTGGTCATCTATATTGAGGAAGCTTTATTGGGTTTTCTACCCCATGAGGGTTTCCTAGGATAAATCTGTGTCTCTTGTGTTTATGCTATGCTTGTTGTTTCTTCAATGATCCTGTATATGCTATTATTGTGAAATGGAATGTAATGCTACTATTTTCTGTCTTAGCATATTAAATCTTAACAGATACAATGTCAATGGAGTGTTGTTCTTCTGATTCATATTAGGGTGGCAAGATCGAGCAAGGATAGGAGATTGAAGTCTCCTTTGGTTTAGTGCTTGTGATATTAGGGAGTTGGGGATTCCATCCGGTTGGTTCTAGTAAAACTATTGAGTTGGACTTTACTGAGGTTTGGATACCTATCTATAGGTTGGAAATTATGAAAACCAAGGGGTTGTAGCCTCATTTTGTTAGCTTTTCATCATTTAATTCAATATGATATAGGATCTTAACTGAGAGAACAAAATGTACAACATGTCAAACACAAGAGACAAGAGACACAAAGCATTTCACTGGGGAAAACCATAAAGGTGAAAAAACCCGCAACTTCCTCAGAGATAGAATAAGCACCAATACAAATATCACAAATATGAAACCCCAAAAGATAGATGTCTCCAACAGTTCTTCCTCCAGGTTCCTCCACTTGTGCGCACTCCTCTCTCTCAACAATGCGAGTTGGATGTGTGAGTGAATGAGAAAATATAGTGGTGCAAGCACTCTATTTATACTTTAACTTGACCTGCCTTTTATCCTAACTAGGTCAACCCCCTAGGGGAGTCTAATAACCCTTCCAATCAACACATACTAGGCCGACCCCTCTAAGGAGGTCTAATAACCCATCAAATATAAGTTACGACACTTACAATAAAACTTGTGGCAATTGAAAATACAAATGACGACACTTCCGAACGGAGGAATAAGAACATCTCCGTCGGGGATACAATAAAGTACAAATGTAATACATACAATATAAAGTGAATATCTTCTGAAGTTACAGATAGTACATTAAAACTCTCTCTTAACTAGGAAGGTATTCTCTTGACATAGGAATCAATACATATGGTCACAAGTCTTCAATACTAGAGTTGGATCATCAAAACTGGATCACTGGAGCATCATCATAGGTATTCATCTATGTATGTATTCATCATCTCTGTGAGGAATCCATCAAGTAGGTACATCTTAGGATTGATTACATTGTCACCCCATAATTTTCAGATCATAAAAGGATTTCTTCAGTTTGCACACATTAGTCTCCTTGTCATGTGTCTCAAACCTGAGTGATTTCTCCACATATACTTCCTCTTCCACTACACCATTCAATAATCTTGTCTTGACATCCATATGGTGTATGATCTTCCTTTTCGCAATCTTCATTTTCTTTTGGTTTTACTTCATTCATTGTTGTATATCGATTCCTGAGTACTTCTTGTTCTTCAAAGTCTTCTTCTTGACTTCATCAATCTTCTTTCTGAATCATCGTCACTTGTTCTTCGAAACAAGTCTCTCTTGTAGGTGATGGTACAAGGTCTTTCCTACGGGACAAGTTCAATTGCATGATTAGAAACATGTCATAGTTTTCAGAACAAATTTTTACACATAAAGACACATGTCATATAGTCATGCAATTATCTTAGCCAATCATGCTTCAATACAACATTTATCCATATCCTGTAACTTTCTAGATGCCTTCCATCTCTACCATAACATTGTTAAGAGTGTACACTACTCCAACATGTCAGCAAAGAGGTTTCATTCTAGATAAGTAGCAATGTAATGTTGTATAGTACCATCGACCACTTACCCATTACTTGCATATAAGTAGTATCTTGTTCATTAATGCAATTTTTTTCTAACATGCATAATATACATCCTAATTAATCTAGGAACATAAGTATGTATATGAATGAACAACATTATTTAAGTAATCATATATACAAGAAATAATAATTCAAATACTTATCTTTGTTTGGTTGTTGGGTGGACTCCGTCTTAATCTTTGCTTCCTTGCAGGAACTATTGGAGTCTCCAAAAGAGTGCTCATCTTCTTGTGGGAGCTGCTTTTGTTCCTGGGACAATCTCCTTCTTGTGATGAGGATGCTCCCTCTTGTTGTAATTCTTCTTGGTGTGTGCCATGAGAGCTTGGTCTTCAATACCCATGTTTTCTTTTCGAGCTTCTTCTTGTGAGCATTCCTCCCACAACCTACTAAATGTGATGAGCTTCTTCCTAGCATAAATTCCTTGGATGAAGGAAACCCATGACCTAGAAGGACTATTCAAGGTGGCGGATCATCACTATTTATCCATTCTCTATATCTTCTTCAATGGCTTCAAGTTGTTCTTTTATCTAAGAGACCCTTGTAAAGTGTGACTGCATGGTCTCTGTGTTAGTTTATAATCATTAATTCAATATGATCTACAATCTTATCTGAGAGAACAACATGTACATCATATCAATCAATCATAAGAGACAATAGACACAAAGCATTTCACCAGGGAAACCATAAAGGAGAAAACCCTACAACTTCCTCAGAGATAGAATGAGCAATGATACAAAACCCCAATAACAAGAGATAGTCTCCTAGTAGCTTCTCCTCCTCCACTTGTGCACACTACTCACTTGAGAGAATGAGTGAGTGAATGAATGAATAAATAGAGATGTGCTCCTTTCTATTTATACTCAATGTATTCCACTTTCCTTTTACCCTACCTGGGCCGACCTCTCTAGGAGAGTAATAACCCACTATAACTTAACTCAGGGCCGACCCCACTAGGGAGTCTCATAACCATATCACATACAATGATGACCTTTCCGATTGGAGGAATGAAACCTCTCCATTGGAAGTACAATGTCATATCAATACAATATAAAATATACAAGTGAAATACATTCCAAAGTTACAAATACATCAACACTCCCTCTTAAGTAGGAAGGTATTTCTCAACACAGTTCTTTAACACAAGTATTCATCGTCGACTACATCATTCAAGAAAGCTGTCTTGACATCCATCTGGTGTATCTTCCACTTCATCATTGCAACCAGAGCAAGTAATGTTATGATGGAAGTGTATTTGGCTACGGGTGCAAAAGTTTCTTCATAATCTTTCCTCTCTTTTGGGGAGACACCATGAGCCACAAACCTTGCCTTGTATTTCTCCTCCTCCACTTGTGCACACTACCCACTTGAGAGAATGAGTGAGTGAATGAATGAATAAATAGAGAGTCTAATAACCCTACCTCCTCCACTTATTTATACTTGTATTCCACTTTCCTTTTACCCTACCTGGTCCGACCTCTCTAGGAGGGCTACAGGTAAAATATGATGAATTAATAAACCAGGTTACAGGTGAGACCTCCCTGCAGGAAGCAAATCAAGTCATTTGGGATGAAATTATTGTAGAGGCAGAGAAATTGAGGCCATATCTCGATTTCATTCTGGACAAAGAGGATGTAATAAATTTAGCTAGGCAAAGCATAACAACAATAAGGAAAAGTTCAACAAGAAGCCCATGGACTGTGCAAAAAAGGCCATAGAATTTCTGAATGGACTGACAGAGGATGAGGTGAAAACAACTAGCATAAACTTAGGATAGAGTGTCTAGTATTATTTGGGCAAAGAAGGTGGTGAATAAGTATCACCAGATGAACACGATTCAGGCAAGGATAGACATTTTAGCACATCAAGTAAAACTCTTCAAATAAATGTTTGATCCATTATTCAAGAAGGGACTTCCTCTCTTTTGGGAGGAGGATGGCACCATGAGGACACAAGAAGAATATCAGGGTAAGTTGTGGGGATGCCAATTCAATTTGGATTACGTATAATTTAGGTAAATTTATTCTAATGTTTATGTATTAATTCATTGTCATAATTAATGAAATTTAGTTGGTTTATCTTGGCCATCTTTTTTGGATATTAATTTGTCAAATTTCTTTTAACTATGTTTTATGTTGCCAATTTAATGAATACATCGATCTATAGGTTGGATTTATATTAATATACGATTCATGTGTTATTATGTGTTAAATGAATTTCTTCGTTTAACTCATGTTATCTATAATTTTCTGCAATTGATAAACAACCACACATTTATATTGATGCTAAGTGGAAAAGCACTCTTACAAAGCCAGTTTCCTGGATCTGTGTTGGATAAACATAAGTAATCTTATGCGTTTGATTTTGACGAGTTTTTATTTCATTCTTTCATGTTGTGATTGTGTAATTGAAAGGTTTTTAATTATGTTGTGATTGTGTAATTGAAAGGTGTTTTCCACTGTGCATGTGCAGGTTGACGTGGAGAATCCACGTGGGAAGGAAGTTTGGCGCGGAGGAGACACATTGGCAGGAGCCTCGACATGGAGGAGTTGCATGGGAAGAAGGTGTGATGTGGAATGGCCACATCATATTCATACATGCCAATGACTGTGAAGGATGGGAGAAGGTGGTTTCGCAAATGGAGGATGGTGGTTTTCCTTACCGCCCTTCCAACTTGCGAAATCATGTGGTGCTGACACTTGGAGAGCGGTTTCAGATTCTGCAACCACCCATCTCTCCATGATAGCGTGCATGTTGGGGATGCATAATGGAAGTTGGACACTTGATCTTTTTCCATCCGATTGATCTTTTCCACCATTTAAAATGGTTTGTACGTTCTTATGGAGGTTATCTTTTACGCCATTTAAAATGGTTTGTACATTCGCATGGAGGTGATCTTTTCTGCCATTTAAAATGGTTTGTACAAACGTATGGAGTTTATCTTTTCCGCCATTTAAAATGGTTTGTACATTCGCATGGAGGTGATCTTTTCCGCCATTTAAAATGGTTTGTACATTCGCATGGAGATGATATTTTTGAGCATTTAAAATGGTTTGTACGTTGGGATGGAGTTGATCTTTTCCGTGTTTTAAAATGGTTTCTACGACGCTAATGGTAAATGATGGATTGTATCACTCATGTGAATAATTTCATCACGTTTATGATGGATTGTGTTTATGTGTCACGACGTACAGATGATATCCCTCCACATTGTGATAATAAATGTCATGAACTTTTCTACATTGATATCCCGCTACACTGCTCTTCCCACCCACACTGCTCTTCCCGCCCACTACCTACATTGAAACTTATCCCGCCACATTGCTATTCCCTCCCACTGCCTACATTGAAACTTAAATTTCAAACTCTCTATGTTTTCGAGTTTGGAGCTCTATTTTCTCTGAGGACTGAGGTTTTCTTTTGCTGAGGTGGAACCGAGAAGAGTGTTGGGAGGGTAGACAAGTAAGATTGGTTTGAAGAATTGACTACTAGTTTTTCAATTGGCAGGTATTTATATTATTCAAACCATAAATCTAAATCTGTAACAGAGCATGCTTATTCAGCCTCCGGGCTAAAAGTCCATATCTTCCATGGTTGTGAAAAATCAATGCAATGACAGTTTGAAGTTCACAGTAATTTAAAATCGCTGAATGCTTTATATTCTTCAAATTTCCTTCCACCCTTGTCTGTCTTTTTCAGATTTCCAGAATTTATTTCCTTCAATTCCAGGTAGTTATCTTCTTACAGTCCATTAATATGAATTCACAACGTTATATTTGCAAAATCGTGCATTACTCATTACTGGGCTAAATTAATGGAATTAACAGGTTTAATGTCGATTCTCGCCAGCTTGCATACGTTTTATGTCTGGTGATGTAGCGTATTATTTTCATATATTCCATATTGTTTTCTGCAAATCCTCTAGCATTTGGCTAGGTTTGTTGGAAAAAGATAATGACAAATGAACTCAGAAAATTAAAACATATTTTTTCTTTTTAATATCATTTTGCAATTAATATTCACTATAGTATACTGATCTATGTAAAGGTATAATTATTTGCCAATACAGTATCTTGGCTAGAAAAGTACCATGTATGTGTAGTTGGACGTGGTGTATGACTCAAATTGTTGGACGCAATGAGAACACATGTGAGTCTTGCATACGATACCAAGGCATTTAGTTTAAGAGATAAAGCTGATAAAAATGTTCTTAAAATTTAGGCAGGATACCGTGTTGGAAAAGGAATTTAACAGTGACGACAATGCAGATAGTGATGCCATTAGTTGGAAATATTTTGACTGCGATTAACCAGACAGAAACATTCTTTCATACTTTTGGGCCAAGAATGCGGTGAATGATATAACAACTTCTACTTCGTCGAGTGTAGCATAGATCAATTCTGGAATAATCAAAGCCACATGGCACAATATGAATGTTCCACGTGTCACCCTGGAGACTAGATTTTGACATTTGAACGAAAAAATTTACAGACGTTTTGCTACAAAGAATTTACCGTCAAGTCAAAATTTTGTCAATGAAAGCGAGGTCGCTCTATCGTCAGGTTGTTCCATTTAAGGGTGTTGGAAGTAGATGATGAGGAGAAAGAGCGTCCGCTCCTTCCTCTAGGGATGATTTTTTCAGAGTGGCTAAAGTAGATATCGGCACTCTAAACACATATTTCATAGGAACATTGCTTCGCACATTTTGTTGGAGAGTTGAAATATCCAAAGAGAAAGATCAATTCTTTCTCCAAGTTCTATTTTTAGAATTCCCTTGTAAAAGAAGGGGCAGACAATCCTTCTTCTTCCCAATATTCTTTTCATTATAGCTTGATACTGCAAGAAGGGTCAGTCGATCCTTATTCGTCTTCACCATTCTGGATATCGTTCAATTTCTAGATAAAGTTTTTGACAATTATCTACTAAACGAAGGGGTGTCTGATCCTTCTTCTTGAAAAATAGAAGTTGCGGAAAACAATTTTATATGTTATAACTTAGTCGTGCTTAATATTATTCTAGTGTTCACCATTTTAGATATAGATTAATTGACTTACTAGCCTTCGTAGGTTGAATAATTTTACAATTCCCTCATAAATGAACGTTGCGACCGACCCTTCTTCTACCCAGTATTGTATTCATAATAGTTCTAGAATGCAAGAAGGGTCAGTCGATCCTTATTTCTTTTGCCATTCTGGATATAGGTGAATTGCTGGATATAGTTGTTCACAATTATCTCCTAAACGAAGGGGCAGCCGATCCTTCTCTTTGGAAAATGTAAGCCTGGACAAACATTTTTATATGTTAGAACTTGGATAATCTCTGAGTCCCTACTATTTACACCGGAATTTGGAAGTCAAGAATTGTCGACATAGCCTTCATAGATTAAATATATTTAAATTTATTTCATAAATGAAGGGTCGGCCGACCCTTGTTGTGCTCAGTATTCTTCCCTTGTTCACAATTTTGGAAATACATGTATTGACAGCCTAGCATTCGTAGGTTGAACATTTTTAATATTCCGTCATAAATGAACGAGCAGGAGACGCTTCTTCTACCCATAATTATTTTCGTAATATTTCTAGGCTGTAAGAAGGGTCGTTCGATCCTTCTTGTGTTCGCTTCTTCTACAAAAAGGGGCGACCGATCCTACCCTTCGGAAAATTGGAAGTCCGAATAGCCATTTTTTATATATTATAATTTATGTTATATCTTTGTTTAAAATAAATATGATTGTTAATGTGCTCCTGTTATTTTATATTTCATAAAATGCTTCTGATTTGGATTTTGGTTCTGAACAATGTGTGCTATTATTTTATATTTCAGATATCATTTATGAAATGGATTTTGGTACTCAACAATGTGTGGAACTACTTTTGAATGGATTGAAAGTTGCTGAAGGAATCTCGTTTCCAGAAAGAAATTTTTTTCATAATATTAGCATTAATGAAGGATGTATCATTGTAAATGTTACCAAGTCTTTGAGTGCAAGTCTTCCATTGCCCTATCGATCGGAAGGTGTAGATACATTGTTAGAGTCTATTAGTGGTTATATTCAATGGCTTGTATCTGAGATCGTTAACAAGATTGGGTCTGCTCTTCGCGAGAACAAGGTGAATGATATACCAGCTTCTTCTTCGACAAGTGTAGCACATATCATAACAACTGAGAATGAGGTGAATGATATACCAGCTTCTACTTCAACGAGTGTAGCACATATCACAACAACTGAGAATAAATCTTCTTTTATTATGAGAAAAGTTAAGTTGTTACATAAGTGTTCAGAAAGAAAGGATTGCATTTCCATAGGTTTTGTAACAAATGTGAGTGAGACTGATTTGGTTGGGGGAACATTTTTGGGTGACTTCTCCTTTGGTATTCTGGTTAATGAAGTAGTGTTTTTTTGTATGGCATGTTGTCCAGGGGTGAGTAGTGGATCTTTTGTTGTATGGACAATTAAAAGAATTATCGCCGATTAAAAGAATCATCGATTTTAATACATAAACATTGATTTATGTTCCAAGAACTTTCAACAATAATCAATTTGAATCTACTAGTTAATTTGATACATCAATGTTCATTAAAGCTATAGTATGTTGCTCGGGGAATAGTGTCAACTGTTTTTGAGGGAGACATTGTAGAATTCAAAGTACTAGATGCTGGTGAGTTTGGTATTTTAGTTCATAAAGTCTTATGCAACTGCGAGGATTGTGGTGTATTTGAAGGCTCCCTTATAAGATGGCCTACAAACAATTTGCTTGACCTCGATAATGTTCCTTTGGATGTTATACTTTTGGAATGTTTTTGAAGAATTTCCTTTAGAGATGGTCCTTCCAAGTACTTCCCATTGTGAATATACAGATGTTAAAGGTAATGGAACAAGGCCATACAATTCCGTAAAGCGACAAGCTGGAACTAAAATTGCCAAATGAAATTCAAGATCGGTACCTTACACACCTGCAATAAATTAGGGTGCACACCTTTCAAACATTGGCACCAAATATTGTTGCTCAAATTTTTGTATATCAAAAGTTCCACTTCGATCAATAGTTGAATGTGCTAAGAAATTTGATAGTTGAATGTTATAAATAATATGGGATCAGATGCTCCTGTGGCCAAAGAAGGAGATGACAGAAAAAGAAGCTTGTTTACAACGAGATTAGACACAATAGACGTCTGTCAAAATGCATGGTATAAATTCCATCAGATAAAAAAGAGCACTTTGGGTAAGGCAATTGGTGATATTTATCAGGAGTTGGATTCTAGTACTGTTGGGTCTTACAAAGTAGAGGTGCAATAGTGGAATCCAACAGGAGCATCGAAGGATCTGAAGGTCTTGTACAAAAAATGCTTAGATAGACAACAACAATGGGTTGTTGGTGTAGAAGAAAATAAAAGATCAATGTAAATAGCATCATATGGGCATGGTCACCAAGAAGGGCCTTGCAGTAGAAAAAAATAGAATAAACGAGAAGGGCCTTGCAACAATCAAGGCACAACGAAAAAATATGGGGAATAGTGTTCAGAGTGGTGGATGTTCTCAAGGGTTGATAGTAGACAAAATTGGTTTCTAAATTTCTCTATGTGGCAGTTTTAAGCAACAAAATTGTTGTGTTTCTAAATTTCCACTTGGTCAACAAAAAGTTGTATTTTCTCATTTTCATTAAAGTTTTATAAAAGGAAAGATACAACTTATAGCCATTGGGATTGATAATGGATGGTTATTTGTTACAAAATCAGATTTGTGATAAGTGTCGTAATTTGCGCACTAATTGTCGTTAAGTGTTGTAATTGTGCTTAAGAATAATTGGCCTTTAGAAGTGGTTTATCCACTGCACTTAAAATCAAGTAATTCTCCTCAGAGTAACTACCTAAATACTAAAATATGATCCAATATACTCAAACTGCCAAATTCAGCAGTGCTCATAGGAGAAAATATTCTATACGAGCCAATATTCTATGTGAGCCAACTATATTTCTAATACTGAATGTGCCAAATCAAATATGCCACGTGTCACAATACGATCGTTCCATGTGTCACTCTAGGATACTAGATATCAACATTTAAACAACAAAATTTATAGATTTTTTGCTTCAAATACTATGCTGGCAAGTGGAAGTATTCTCAGAGAAAGAGTAGCCGCTCTTTCCCAAAGGTGTTCTATTGTTTCGATTCCCTCGTAAATGAAGGGTCGAACGACCCTTCTTATTCCAAATATTCTTTTCATAATAGTTTGATACTGCAAGAAGGGTCAGTCAATCCTTCTTGTGTTCTCTATTATGGATATAGCCGCATTGTTGGATAAAGGTTTTCACAATTAACTACAAAAAGAAGGGGTGGCCGATCCTTCTTGTCGGAAAACGGAAGTCCGGAGAAACGATTTTTTATAGGTTAAAACTTCCAAGGTGTTCTATTTTTAAAATTGCCTCGTAATTGAAAGGTCACTCGACCCTTCGTATTCCCAATATTATTTTCATAATAGTTCGACACTGTAAGAAGGGTTGCTCGACCCTTCTTATTCCAAATATTATTTTCATAATAATTTGCCACTGTAAAAAGGGTCGGTCGATCCTTCTTGTGTATTCCATTATGGATATAGCTATGTTGCTGGATATATGTTTTCACAATTAACTATGAAAAGAAGGGGTGGCTGATCCTTCTTGTCGGAAAACAAAAGTCAAGACAAACAACTTTTATGTGTTATAACTTATCCGATTGACTGGATATTCGGAAAATAGAAGTTGGGACAAACGATTTTTATATGTTATAACTTAGCCGATTGCAGAATCTTGGTTTCCTCTTTTGATATATTTTCTTTCCGCAACCTACAACCCGCAACTGTGGATTGCAGAAAGAATGTATATATTTATGAAATAAAACCTCACAACCCTTCTTTTCCTTCCCGCATGTTTACGTTTTAACCGTCGATTTGTCTTGATCCTACAAATGAGATTACACTGGGTGATTGAAATGAATTTTAGCTTGTCGGTGTTAGCACTAGCATTATCCTGGATGAAACTGGGAGGCTCAATTTGTAGAAAGAATGGAGAAAGCCTCGGTGGTCTAAGAAAAATAGAATCATCTAGGTAGGTATTGACGACCTCAAGGGTGAACTGATAAAATACCAAGACCGAAACTTTGCAAGGAGAATTAAATTGCTGAGGTCTTCCTACAGTTACATATATGCGCAAATAAACGGTCTAGATCGACGGTGGTGAAGATATACAGTCATGAGCACTCTTCGCTCAAAAAGGGTGGGGTGTTTTAGACGGAGGCGGGAGGTTTACCCCACAAGCAACTTAAGTAGCATATCAACGGCCAATGGAGCAGATCGACGGTCAGGAACTACTTCTCCAATATGACATGCGTGAAGAAAACAAACTTTCAAATCCATGAAATTTTGGTAGAGGCCCGAAGGTTTGGACGGCGCAGATCTGAGGAGGCCGAGATCTATGGTTGAGGGTTTTTTCATGGATCTAACTTGCACGAAACATCAACACAAGACAAATCCACGAAGTTGGTAAAATTCATAGCGTTTGACGGCCACGATTCAAGGAGACATGTGGTGGGATTCGAGGACACCTGAGATCAGGAAAATGGACGGCCAGGGAAGATTCCATGCCGCAGGAGATGCAGGGGTGATATCAAAGGATAAATAATATAAAAAACTCGCCTGCATAGAGAGCTAGATTCCTATTTTGCATCTGGAAGCGACAGGATCAAGCTGTAAAGAAATAGATAGGTCAACCAGGGACCCAAGCCAACCTCAAAAAAATAGGTAGGTTATCTGCTCTACATTAAACTATTTAATGGTTGAATTGAGTGAAAGAGAACCCATAGAAACACTATTTACAGATAGAGACGCAGAGGTATACGACACTATGATGACCGATGACCCCATGGAAACTGTAAAAAACAAGATGAAACTTGTTAGGGAGCGAGGTATAGACATGCACCAGGTCCACCAATCCTATTTCCATCTATTTATAATCGGCCAAACCCCCGTTTTTCTTGAATTTGTTGAATGGTGCACCTCTAGCTACTCTTCTACCGAGAGGGAAATCATGGACGCTTCCAAGTCCAATATCCTTTGTGAATTCGATACCCAAACCCTTAGAAAAACCTTGCCAGTCCTAAAAGAATTTTTCCAGAAAGCTATATGGTATACTAAGGAAGCCCTAATCCGGTTTTTTAGACAATCCCCTGTTGAAGTAAAACAGAATTTCTACAAGTCCTATCTAAATCCTACTGTCCAAATACAAGAGTAGGATCTCCCAATTAAAGCTAGACTATTCACGGAAGAATCTAGAGGTGTTATCGCCATGATGAGACAATTCCTAGGTCTAGACTCTGATATGTATGTAACATAACCTCTAATAAGTTTGCTTTTTGTCCTAGGAACCTGCCCCCTGGAATCAGATGACCCAAGCCAGTCTACCCAATGTGCATGCCTTAGGTTTGATGAAGTTTTGGTTGAAAGTATACACTCCCAGCTAAAGAATTTCCAGGAAACAAGGATTTTCATAATTCATTCCTACTTACTAAAAATGTTCCTAGCATTCAATGAGGAAAAATCGCAAATTCCTGAGGTACTACTTACTTAGTATATGTACACTGATTACACCAAGTTCCATGATGAGCTCATGTCTGAGGTTTATCAGGTTATTTTCCAAAAGAAGCTTCCTAGAGTATTACTAGAAGTGCAGGAGTTACTATAACTTTCTCCTGAGAAGAGGGTCATAGATTGGTTCCTTTCAGAGCATGGCACAATCATCAGGGTTTATGGGTTTGCTTATGCACCCTATGTGCTACCAGTTTACCTGACCCCCAGAATATTTGCATTAGAATTCATCAGACAAAAATTGAAGGCAGAAGTTGAGCACTTTCTAGATCATAGAAAGGGCTCTGATATTGTGTTTCCATGGACTGTAGGTCCATTCTTAATAAAAAACAAAGGAGCTCTTATAGCCATCGAATGCAAGATAAAGGATATGGGTTTCAAAACAGAAGCACCCTTAAACTATGATCCCCACCACATCATTTCCAATAGGAGGAAGGAAAGCAATAGGAAGGCTTTTTTGCATTTCAAAGTTCCAAGCATGGCAGAAGCTGCAAATTTATTGGAATGTCCTAGTAGGAGCTAGATGGAAATAGACACACTTGATAACTCCTCCCTATTGACACAAGGGAACACACCCACAGTGCCTGGCTCTTCTAGCCTAGTCTTATCAGTTCCAACAGCCATGTGTATGGCCATCAACTTAATAAAGTCCAACAAAGAAGCTGACAGTGTCCCTATGGACATAGAAGGAGAAGATGAGAGAGCCCCAAAGAGGAAGAAAACTGATGAATCTGAGCAACAACTAGTACCTGTGGGGACTGGTAAAGGAAAAAAGAAACAAGTGGATAAACTATCAGCATTTGAGATCAAAGAGTATGTGTTTAACCCAGCAGCCACTGAGCCTACTGCCTTAAGCAAGACTAGAGATGAGTTGATAGATGAATACAAGGTGGAATCACGGGAAGCCTCAGAGGAGTCCAAGTTATATACTGAAGTAAGGAAAATTTCAAGAAAAGAAGTGTCTCTAGTGACTAGCAGGAGCCTCACTCAGAACACCCTGAGTTTGGCCTTGGCCACAAAGAGTAAGGCCACTGAGCTAGGGATGAATTTAGAGGACATCCCTATCCCAGATGTAATAAAATTGCACAAAGAAACCGTGGATGTTATTTATACTAAATTATCGAGGACAACTTTGGAGCTATCAAAGGTACAAGTTAGTAAGAGTAAGGTTGCCAGCCAGCTCAAGCAGGAAAAGATGGAAAACAAAGCTCATAAGGCATAGATAAAGAATTTGTAGGGTGAGATAGTGGCCACTAAGGGCCAGGATGATAAAAGAGCCAGCATTCAAAACCTACTCAACGAAAAAGACAGCATCATCCAATCTCTAAAAAAGGGGTTGAAAATCCCCTCTACCCAATTAGTAACAGTCTCTCAGCTAACAGAACTAGAGGAAAAGAAGGAGAAGTTGCAGACTGACTTGATAGACTGTAGGGACAAGCTATTGAAGCTTGAAGAGAAGGAAAAACAATGGCGGATAGATATAGCCATTGTGGTGGCAAGGGAGAAAATCTCAAAGGCCAAAGTGGAAGAGCTTGAGAAGAGACTGTAGGAGAAAGAGCATGAAGTAGAAAACATGGCCACACCATCCATAGAGGATGGTGATTTCTGCCTGGTAGGGGTTATAGCCCAAGCTAGTCTAGAAGACGTGGAAATAGCAATATTAAAAAAAGTAGAATGTGAATCTGAAAACCCTGAAGAATAATGCAAAAGAGAAAAGGAGGCTTGGGAAGCCAAGCACAAGGAGTTGCAGGGTAAATATGATGAGTTGGCAAGACAAGCTACAGGGCAAACTTCCTAGCTAGAGGCCAGGAAGATCATCTAGGATGGAATCATTGAAGAAGCAAGAAAATTGAGGCCCTTCCTCAATTTTTTCTTGGACAAGGAAGTAGTGATAAAATTAGCCAAGAATAGTGTGACAACAACAAATGAGAAATTGAACAAAAAAGTTGTAGAGTATACTGAGAATGCCAACGAATTCCTGAATGGCTTATCTAAGGAGCAGGTCAAGACAACTGGTGTAACAGATAGGGTTTCCATCATCATTGGAGCCAAAAAAGTGATGCACAAGCACCAACAGGTAAAGGATATTCAAGCTAAAATATATGTCATGGCACAACAGATCAAGTATTTCAAAGACATGTTTGACCCATTGTTCAAGAAAGGGTTACCTCTCTTTTGGGAGGAGAATGGAACAATGCTCATAGAAGAAGAATATCAGAAGAAATTGGCAGGATGTAAAGTGCATTTCAACGATTTTGTAGGTATGGATCAGTTGCTATTAGGGAAGACAATGGTGGAAGAAATGACAAAGGATTTTGAGTTAAGCATGATGTTCAAGGAGGCTAGTGCACATATGCGAAGCTACTCTTATAGGGACCACACTAAGATCTGATTCTTAATGAAGGAGTTTGCCACCTCAGAGCTTCCAGCTGCCGAGCTATGGAAGCTCAATGAGAAATATGGGAAGGGAAAGCTGATATTGAACCCCTGAAGATTCAATGATCATGGGATAGTAGCATGGAGGAAATATTCACTGAAGCATTTTGTTTATTTAGTTAGAGTCTGTTGTCTTTCGATAAAAATGCTTAGTAATTTTGTAAAAGGAAATTGAGCCAGTTTTACCAGCATTGTCATTTTGTTGTAACTAATTCCTTGAGGGTGGTGAACCTATTTGAATAGGTGTCACCTACATTGTAACAACTTCCTGTTGAGGCATCCCGAGCCGGAAGGCTCTAAGCATCTATGTAAGCAATGTAATAAAAGGAGAAAGGGTTGGAAACTTTTGTTGGACTCGTGAATTCCCTGTGTTATTTTAATAAAATCTGGCTAGGCGTAGCAAGGTTTTCTATCAGAGATTCCTGTGTTATTCATCTTACAGTCTGTTTACTTCTTCTCTTATGTGAATGTTTCTCTCACTGTTTAACTCATACTGTTATGCTTTTTCATGCTTGGATAAGTGTTGTATCGAGACATAAGTCATAAATTTGTTGCTTTCATTTCAAACATCCATTACCATTTTCTGCTAAAGTCGGTATATAATTCATTATCATAAGCTCTATATTGATGGGTTGTTCATATCTTCTTCTTTAATCACCAAACAAAATCTCTTTGACTGTGAGCGGGTGGCTATCCTGCCTCTGATTAGTTTTCTTTGCAAAGCACTGCCATGTTTAATCATATCCTGCCTCTGATTAGTTTGATCTACAATTTGGATTTGTCTTTACTCATGATCTGTGTGCGCTTTATGTTTTAAGTCAATTTATTTAATTAAAACATTTATCTATTTCTGCAAATGATTAACATAAATTAATAAATTCATCTTAATTTTTCAATTAGCATTCCAGCTACAGGGTAATCTTGCATGTGCATAATCCTTAAAACTACTATGAGTGAATTTTCATTTCCTGATTGTGTTGTGGTTAAACCCGCATTAGTAACTTCGTTATACTCAATGTGCAAAATCAAATATGCCATGTGTCACCCTAGGATACTAGATATCAACATTTTAACAACAAAATTTATAGACGTTTTGCTTTAAAGACTTTGCTGGCAAGTGGAAATATTCTCAGAGAAAGAGCGGCCGCTCTTTATCCAAGGTGTTCTACTATTACAATTCCCTCCTAAATGAAGGGTCGGCTGACCCTTCTTATTCCAAATATTCTTTTCATAATAGTTCAACACTCCAAGAAGGGTCGGTCGATCCTTATTGTGTTATCCATTATGGCTATAGCTGAATTCGTGGATAAAGGTTTTGACAATTAACAACAAAAAGAAGGGGCGACCGATCCTTCTTGTCGTAAAATGGAAGTCAGGGAAAACCATTTTTATATGATATAAATTCCAAGGTGTTCTATTTTTACAATTCCCTCGTAATTGAAGGGTCGCTCGACCCTTCTTATTCCCCATATTATTTTCATAATAGTTCGACACTGCAAGAAGTGTCGGTCGACCCTTATTACCAATATTATTTTCATAATATTTTGACACTGCAAGAAGGGTCGGTTTATCCTTCTTGTGTTCTCCATTATCGATATAGCTAAATTGTTGGATATAGGTTTTCACAATTAACTACAAAAAGAAGGGGCGGCCGATCCTTGTTGTCGGAAAACGGAAGTCGGGGAAAACTATTTTTATATGTTATAACTTTTCACCTTAAAATTTTGAACAATTACAAATGAAAATTGCAATTTTGAACACTTTTCAAATAAGAAATTGCATTTTTTTATTTTAAATTCACATTTGAAGGTTATATATTCATACCTCCCTTCTAGTATGAAGGGATTTAATTAAAAAATAATAATAACTAAAAACAATTTTCATTCTTTTTATGAGATTTCATTCTATTTAGAAAAAGAGAAAAAATAAATAATGCTTCAATTTAAAAAAAACAAAAGGATCAAATGTTTCTATTTAAAAAAAGAATGTTTCTATTAAAATAAATAAAAATAAAGAAGAGAATAGTTTTCGTATAATGCTACTATAATGATACTAATGTAAATGTGTAAAGTTACTTATTTACAAATACTTCCACAAGTAAACTTTAGTTCGAGGAGCATTATCCCCCGACTACAGATGTCAACATGATCTATGGGGCCATCCCCCTAGCACGTGGAGAGCACGAGGGGAGGGATCCTCGCACCCCGCGTCCTTAACGCTGCACGTGTTACCCTGCCCAGTCTCAGAATTGCCCATGATGATGCACACCTCCACACCTGTCTGCTCGCCCATCCACCTACCCTACCATCTGTCTTCCTCCACAGCTGGCCACCCCGACACTTTTGGCTTAATGACATCCCTTTGCATTGTCCCTCACAAGTCCCCTCGCATTTACTTTGGTCGCCACCCTGGTACAACTCAACCACACCTTGTCCCTTTGCTCATTCATTTCAGTCCTTGGCTCTTTCAATTCTGCTCTCTACACTTAACTATGGCTCGTGCGAACACCAACCACGACATACAGACTCCTCTCTATTTAAACGAGTCCATGCACACCATAGACGACACTCAGTATGCCTCCTTGAAACTTTGGTTCGGCTCTGTTCATCCTTATATTCAGCTCCACTTCTCGTTCTGGCCCCTCACGGCTTCTTCTGCCATGACCAAGTCCCGTGGTCTTTCACGTCAAGGTGCGGGGAATCATTTCTTTAGGAGCTAGAGTGACCTAAGATCTAGCGATGGTTTTGACACTGGCATTTCCTTTTCCAGTCGCAACCTGATTGAAGACTAGGAGGGGCAACTGATGGCGGAATACTTGGCCTCCGGATCCAATGGCGGTTCAATAAATCACTACTCTCTCATGAAGAATATGTTGGGGAATATTTTGGATGACATGCTTGGAAACTGGGGTTCTACTCAAAACCAAATGCTGGCCACTAGGGCAGGGCTCATTGATCTGGACTAGAGTCTAGATAATCTCGACACCACCTTCTCTTAGAGCTAGCACGCGATTGTAAGTCGAAGCCCGGTCTAGGCTGACTCCGCTGGAAAAGGTGAAGGCGGCCCTTCCCGTGTCTCTACTGTCCCTTCTGAAGAGCGTGTCGCAGCTGCTGCCACAGACACTTCGGATCTCTTTCTGGTCACCCCTGCCTCGCCTGCGGCTCCTCCCGTGCATTTTTTTACTCAGTCCACGATGACCTCCCTTCCCTACAAACACCTGTGCAGCCATGATGAGCTCGACCTCCTTGCTACTAGGAATATTGAGCCACTTCCCATCAATCTGCTAGAGGATGATTTTTCGGGGTGTTTCCCCATCCTGGAAGACTTCCCGCCTGAGTAACTGCTATCATGACTTCTCTGGAGCTCGACGAGAGGACCATGTCTCTCTTCTTTGGTTTTGGTGTTTGCTTCACTCCGATTTTCTGCAAGTTTTGCGTCCATGCTCAAATAATCCTTTGTTCTCTGGTCATGCCAATGATGGAAACACTTTGTTTTTTGGGGAAAGATGGTTTGTAACTCTCTAAATTGTAATGCTCTTAATTAAATACTGTGCAATTATACAAAAAAAAAGTTCGAGAAGCATTATCGACCACCATCCTCAGGAGGAAGAGGAGAATATAACCCATGGTCGTGGACATGAGAATTGCTGAGGAAACCTCTGTTGAGCGGCATCATTTTTTGTATAAGAAATCCTACTTGGATGAGTTGTTACATCCATTTAGGAATTTTTTTTACATTAGCTTGTTAAATTTACAGAGCCATACTGTGAAAGCTATTTATGCTCCCAGGCTCTACTTTTTGTAATGAATGGATGTGCACAGCCTTTTGAATAAATCCATCTATATGCTTCAATATAATTATAGAGAAGTATTTTATAGAGAAATATGGTCAAATGATGAATATATCTTTCTGAATATAACTCATTGTATTTTACATGTTAGGAACAAAAGTATTTTACATATAAAGAACAAAAATCTGGTTAAGTGTTGAACTCACATGGCTAAGAGGCCATTTGGAAAGGCATGGGTCTTTTCTCAGAAGTGAAATGTGAAAATAAGACGAATGTAACCTTTTTTACCAGTATATAATACAAAGTTTCTCTTTTTATCAGTGAATTAGTAACCTCTCTATACTCAATGTGACAAATAAAAAAATAGTAACCTCGCTATACTCAATGTTCCAAATCAAATATGCCACGTGTCATAATATGATTGTTCAATGTGTCACCCTAGGATACTAGATATCGACATTTTAACAATGAAATTTAAAGACATTTTTCTTTAAATACTTTGCTGGCAAATGGAAATATTCTCAGAGAAAGAGCGGTCGCTCTTTCTCTAATGTGTTCTATTGTTACAATTCCCTCTTAATTGAAGGGTCGACTGACCCTTCTTATTCCCCATATTATTTTCATAATAGTTCGACACTGCAACAAGGGTCGGTCGACCCTTCTTATTACCAATATTCTTTTCATAATATTTCTACACTGCAAGAAGGGTCGGTCGATCCTTCTTGTGTTCTCCATTATGGATATAGTTGAATTGCTGGATAAACGTTTTCACCATTAAGTACAAAAAGAAGGGGCGGTTGATCCTTCATGTCGGAAAATGGGTGTCAGGACAAACCATTTTTATATCTTATAACTTAGCCGATTGACTTGTTATTCTAACAATGATTTGAATATTTTAGACATTCATTTTTTCACCTTAAAATTTAGAACAATTATGAAATAAAACCTTGCAACCCTTCTTTTCCTTCCTGCATGTTTAAGTTTTAACCGTCGATTTGTCTTGATCCCGTAGATGATATTACACTGGGTGATTTAAATGAAGCTTAGTTTGACCATTTTTTGACTATTTTTTTGAAGTTGCGGAAAGCTTTGAGTTTTTCCACCAAGTAGTTTTCATCCCGCAATCCCACTTATTGCTTATTGCGGGAAGACTTTGTAAATAGCTTTTGAAATTTTTGTTTTGCAACCCTTAATTACGGATTGTGGAAAAGTGGTTCAAGTAATAAGGTGTGTTGTGTAGCCCCGCAACCCGCAATTGCGGATTGCGAAAGATTATTTGAGTTATAAAAGGTTGTTTGTGTGCCCACATTCTGCAACCAGCATTTGCGGATTGCAGATTGCGGGAACCTTTTTGATTGTTGGTTTTCTAAGTTGCGATCCCGCAACCTGTGACCCGCAATTGCAGATTGTGGATTAGGGGAACAATGTACATAGTTCCAAAATAAAACTCCCGCAACTGGACCGTGCATCTCGCAAGGTTTAATCTCAGTCGTTGATTCATTTTCATCCTATAGTCTAGATTTGGCCCATCGAAAAGCATTAAATATGTGATTTTCCCTATTTTTCCTTGTGATTTTTACTTTCGGAGATTACCTTGCTACTTGAATTTTATTGCGAAGTTTTTACCGTGTTTGTTACCCGTTACTTTCAGCTAAAACAGGTTGGTTTTGCTCATTCCTCTTATTCAGTTATTTACTGTTTCGAGAATTTGAATTGTTTTTTATTTTTGTTCATTCGTTTATCAGAAAACCTCTAGTTTCAAACATGTCACGCAATACACATTGTAAAGTTGCTCAGAAGGATTTACTGAACAAAGACCAAAATTTTGGTATTTTCTCAGATACTAGTGATAAAATAACTGAAACCTATCAGCTAGACTGTTCCAGAGTCTATTCAATTTTCGATAATGATGACCTATCAGACATTCAGAATGACCAGCTGGCATATGAGAAAATTAGGGATTCCCAGCTTCATACCATTGCTGCCAGACCCGCTATCTTTCCTTATACTGATGCAGTTAAATAGATTGTGGACCATGCTAACCTTAAATACCGGTCATTTAATGACAGTGTAGGGTCACAATTGGCTACCTTCCTCCCTAAGGATTTCATCAAAGCTTATGCTCTTAAACTATCTATGCAACCCCTTAACGTTGAGTTCATGGAATCTTCTAAGACCAGGTACAAAGATGAATAAACCTAACAGTTTCATCCGTAGGGCTGATAACTTGTACCTGGTTTCCTGGTTTAGAGAACCTTATTCCCTATTGGCTTCCATGCTATGCAGACTCTATGGTCTCCCAAACTGTTCTATATTTAAAGCTTAGTGGGATCTTGTAGCCCATCATGTTCTAACGACTAGTGAGTCGTTCCCTTGGGCGTCAATCTTGTCTTTTGAAATCAAAACAACCATTCAAGCATATCACAAGGCACCGACTGTGAAGAAGCCACATTTCTTCTTTTCATCTTTTTTCGTTGATATATTTTGTGTAGAATTCCAATATCCCAACATGGGATGGAATTGGACTCCATCAGATCCTCCTATCCATATTTATCATTCAACATTATGGGAGAACAATTATATGCCTTTCATATATGACATTTGTGATCACTTCTTTGGAAGTATCTACTTCAAAATATTCAGAGAACAGGCTCCTTCTTTCTCATTTGATGCCAAAACCTTCATTGCCACAATTGGTGACTGGTATTTGTGTGAATCCTTCTCATATTTTAGAGTTTGGGGAGGTAGTCCTATTCATCTGCTACCCAAGATAGTTCCTGACAGATTGGTCATTGAAGATATTTCCTATCAAACTGTTACCGATGGTGTGTATTTAAATTTAAGTGGTCCTAAGAGGAAGGAGTGGCCTAAGTTCCCCTTGAACCTTGGGCCATTGGCCATCCCAAATTCAAATTGGGATATAGTGTTGGGTGACAAAATTACTGCTTTAAAATTGGGTTCTGTGACCAAAAGAAGACATGATCCTAAAGGTGTTCTAGATGCCCATTCCAAGCACAACCATGTGAGGGGTGGATTTGTTCATGAAGAAATTCCTGATGAATCCATCTATCAAGGAGTAAATACCTTTGATGAAGTCTTGGAAAGGGCTAAGAGTAAAGATTAAAAGAACCATATCATGCAGTATCAACATGACCTTAAGAGGTTTTGAGCTACAGAGCAATGGAACTAAACCTCATTGAGCAAGCAAAAAAGGATAGAGAGGAGAAAGAAGGTCAGCAAGCACTTGCTCCACTAATGCTGACCTACAGTAAAGGGGATAAAGGAAAAGGTCTCATGGAAGTTGCTTGAGAGGTAAAGACTGCTGAACAATTGAAGGTATTGATGCAAGCATCACAGCAATCAAAGCAGAAGTTAGCTCAGTTGACTTCGATGCTAGACACTCAAGTAGTTGCAGCTGCTAAGATTACAACTGATATTCAAGTGACTGATGTAGTTACTCAGACTTGTGATGATCAAGTGATGGTTGCCACCAAGCCATCCAAAAGGCAGAAAACTCAGACTTCTGCATCTCAAATCCCTACCTTCAATATTAGTGATAGTGATGTTGAAGATGAGGTACATTCTTTTGTGCCTGTGATTGAGGAAGTAACTGAAACTTCACAAAGAATTATAGATTTATTGAATGCTGTTGAAGTGGATGATTCTGTCCCAGACCATTATTTTCTTGAAACTACCCCTGTTGTTGACACCACAACCTCAGCAATTCTACTTCCATCTATTCAAATTCTTTCAACTTTGTCATCTGGGGTAACACCTCCATTCCCCATATCCCATCTTTTCCATATTCTAACTACCATCACTGCTCCATTCCCAGCCATCTCAATTCCACTTCCTATTTTTCCATCTATTATTGCAGAGATCCAGTCTTTGACTGTCCCTTTGCAATCACCTCCATTCATTTTATCACCACCAACTACTGATGAACAGACTCTAGTTCCTCATTCTTCATTACTAGCTGATGATATCCAAGTTCCACTTTTTGAAGCCTTCACTTCAATTCCATGCCCAACTTATGTACCAGTAGTTATTCAAAATATCCCTTCCACCCCAACTACTTCCCAAATAACTATGTCTATACCTACTCCTTCTACTACTCAGACATCTTCATTGGTTTCAACAGTAAATGTGACTTCATCATTTACTGAATTGGTAGCTGAGTTTGAAGAATACATTGTAGTCCCTCTTGGGGATTACTTCTACAACAAAGCTTGCAAGTCAGTGGTAAGAAAAGGTAAGAAGAGAAGCAGAGATCAAGGTGTATTGGAGGCACCTACTCCTAATCATATAATTTGGACCAAGCAGTCTGATGACATATAACGAGAAGGATTGGATGTTGTTGCAGCCATGGGTGCTTTTGCAAGTGCAAACTATGATTCAGTGACAACACTGAATAGGGATATTGATTTAAAGAAACAAGAGCTAAAGAATATTGAAGAGAAATTGGCCAAAACCAATGAGGAACATGAATCTTATGTTACTAATCTTGGGAAGGTATTTGAAGATATGTTTGAAGATCTGCAGTTGAAAAATACCTCTCTCCAGGTTAAATTACATGATGCAGAAGTTGTAAATGTTGCCAATACACAAAGGATAACGGTGCTAGAAAAACAATGTGAGGATGCAATTGCAAGTGCATCCTCCTCTGCATTCTCAAGGTTTTCCCAGCTGGATTTTAAGGATTTGGTCATTCAGGTCAATGATGAACATTGTAAGCTGCTAGCTGAATTGTTTCATACCTTGAATGATATCCATGAGACTCACATTTTTCGGGGGGAAGATATGTGTTACTCTTGATCAGCAGGTAGCTAAAATATAGCAAGCCTTTAAGGCCAATGAAGATATTGTAGAATGGCAGAGGTCCATTAAGGAGAGATCTGAGAATATTCCTACTCTCACTAGTTTCTAACTGAAGAAAATCAGAACTCTGTTGCACGCTTGGCATGATCTAAATGATAAGGTTGGAGATACTATCCAGAAATCACAAGGTGTTTCCGGAAGGATATGGTACGTTGTGGATAGAATCATGGAGAAGTTGCAGTTCCCTACCATGGACCTCATTGAAAGCGCTTGTCCACTGAAGTTGATGCTAGAACATGTTGAACATCAATGCGAGGAATCTAAAGAGAATATCTAGCACCTCGAGCATATCAAGATTGATGATGTGGATCAGTTATTCAGTTAACCTGTTGCCATTGAGGGAATGATCCACATTTTTATTGGTATTTGGCATAATTTGGCTAAAAATGAGTTGGAAACTTTTACGTGTGATGCCCATCTAGGGCTTGAGTCAATCAATTATCCAAATATAGATGAATTGTTAGAAATTGCAGCCAAGTGGCAAGATTTTCTTGGCCATTAGCCTAGTTCGAGTTTTGAAATCCCTGTTTTTTTGGGAATTTATCCTTTGTAATAAAATTGTAATTATTATTTAAAGGGTAGATCTCTCGTAGGCTAGGGATCATGATAGAATTTGGAGGATAAAATCAATAGAAGAGACTGGGCATACTTTGGTTAATGCAAGGCTTGTAATTTCTCGCAAACTTTCATTAATACAGTTATGTTATTCTCTTGCATACTCTTTTGTCTATTAGTCAAATTTATTTGATCAATATTGATTTTCACTTTAAGGTTGTTTATCAATATTGTTTAATCTTTTTCAATCTATAATTACATTGATCTACAATTTTGATTTTTCTCTGCTTATGATCTGTGTATCCTTAATGTTTTAAAAAAATTTATTCAATTAAAACTTTTAGATATTTATACAAATGGTTTTTACAGAAAATTATAATTGATGTTAATTTTTCAATTGACATATCAGTTACAGGTCAATCTTGAATGCGCTTGAACCCTTAATTTTCCATCAGTTAATTTTAATCGGTTGATAGTAATTTGAGCAGATAATTAATTAATCTCCTTTACAGTGTTCATGAATGTTGATTTTCATTTCAAATTGTTTATGAACACTATTTAATTTTTGCAATCAATAATCCATACATTGATCTACAGTTTGGATTTGTCTTTACCAATGACCCGTGTGTCTTTTTTTAAGTGAATTTATTTAATTAAAAATTTTATCTATTTCTGCAAATGATTAACATAAATTAATAAATTCATGTTAATTTTTCAATTAGCATTTCCAACTACAGGGTAATCTTGCATGTGCCTAATCCTTAAAATTACTATCAGTGAATTTTCATTTCTTGATTATGTTGTGGTTAAACTAGCATTAGTAACCTCGCTATACTCAATGTGCCAAATCAAAGAAAAAATAGTAACCTCTCTATACTCAATGTGACAAATCAAATATGCCATGTGTCTCAATAAGATCTTTCCACGTGTCACCCTAGGATAGCAAATATCAACATTTTAACAACAAAATTTATACAATTTTTTCTTTAAAGGCTTTGCTGGCAAGTAGAAATATTCTCAGAGAAAGAGTGGTCGCTCTTTCTCCAAGGTTTTCTATGGTTACAATTCCCTCCTAAATGAAGGGTCGACCGACCCTTCTTATTCACAATATTTGTTTCATAATAGTTCGACACTGCAAGAAGGGTCGATCGATCCTTCTTGCATTCTCCATTGAGGTTATAGCTGAATTGTTGGATAAAGGTTTTCACAATTAACTATGGAAAGAAGGGGCAGCCAATCCTTCTTGTCGTAAAACAGAAGTTGGGACAAACCATTTTTATATGATATAACTTCCAAGGTGTTCTATTTTTCCAATTCCCTCGTAATTGAAGGGTCGGCCAACCCTTCTTATTCCCAATATTATTTTCACAATAGTTCAACACTGCAAGAAGGGTCGGTTGACCCTTCTTATTCCCAATATTATTTCCATAATATTTCGACACTGTAAGAAGGGTTGGTTGATCCTTCTTGTGTTCTCCATTATGCATATAGCTGAATTACTAGATAATTTTTTTCACAATTAACTATGAAAAGCAGGGATAATTTTAAGGACCCATACATATTTAAAAGTGTACAAGCCTTGGCGAATCTTACCAATTATTAAAATGTCAACTATAAAATATTTGGCGATATTTTTCTAAAATTATTTCAATTTCTAAGGATTTTATATAGTTTATATAATAATTTGGCGATTTTTAGAGTGAAAAAAGTTTACCCCATCAAAATTGGGCGAAACGGGGCTTCAAAAAATGCAAATTGGCGAATCTTTTTCTGGAAAAAAACATGGAAAAATAGCCCATGGGCTAAATTTCGCCCCTAAAATTTTCCTTGATGAAAAGAAGGGGCGGTTGATCCTTCTTGTCGGAAAATGGAAGTCGGGACAAACAATTTTATATGTTATAACTTCCAAGGTGTTCTATTTTTACAATTCCCTTGAAATTGAAGGCTCGGTCGACCCTTCTTATTCCCAATATTGTTTTCATAATAGTTCAACACTGCAAGAAGGGTCGGTCGATCCTTCTTTTGTTATCCATTATGGATATAGTTGAATTGCTGGATAGAGGTTTTCACAATTAACTATGAAAAGAAGGGGCAGCCGATCCTTCTTGTCGAAAAACAAGGATCGAATACAAAAGTCGTCAGAAACCATTTGTATATGTTATAACTTACAAGGTGTTCTATTTTTACAATTCCCTTGTAATTGAAGGGTCGACCACCCCATCTTATTCCCAATATTATTTTTATAATAGTTCGACACTCCCAAAAGGGTCGACCAACCCTTCTTATTCCCAATATTATTTTCATATTAGTTCGACACTGCAAGAAGGGTCGATCGATCCTTCTTGTGTTATCCATTATGGATATAGCTGAATTGCTTGATAAATGTTTTCGCAACTAACTACGAAAAGAAGGGATGACCGATCCTTCTTGTCAGAAAACGGAAGTTGGGACAACCATTTTTATAACTTTTCACCTTAACATTTTGAACATTTACAAATGCAAATTGCAATTTTCAAATAAAAAATTGAATTTTTTTATTTGAAATCCACACATTTCAAATCAGAAATTGCATTTTTTAATTTTAAATTCACAGTTTCCAAATGAAAATTTTCATTTTTTGATTTCTAATTCACCCTTTTCAAATCAAATTTTGCATTTTTTTATTTGAAATTCACACTTTCAAATCAAAATTTGCAATTTTTGATTTGAAATTCACACTTTCTAAATTGAAATTCATAGTTTTATAACAAAAAACTGCAATTTTAAGGTTCATAGGTAGTAAAAAACACACTATTTGAATTGAAAAACACACTTTTCAAAGACAATATTGCCACTTTCAGAACCTGTTTTTTCACTTTAGAAGGGTTGATATTGACACTTTCAAATGCTAAAGTTGCTCAATGTTTTAGATTGTCCTTGTTAGTCCCTGAACGTTGGCAGCATATTTTATTCAGACAGATGCAGGCTTGTTTGAAGGGATGGTAGTGGAGCTGCCACATTTAATACTCTGCAGCTCAATGCTTAGATTTCACCATCTACACCTTTATCAACCATCATGATAGTAATATTCAGATAGATGCAGGTTCGTTTGAAGGGATGGTAGTGGAGGATGACATAGGGCAGGGGTCATCCAGACGCTCTGTAACATCATGCCTCCAATAAATTACGCCCTCAATCATTATGTTGATGCCGGTTTACACAATTCGTTTCTATCATTGCTTCCTTTGGCATAACTTCCTTCGTGCTGAAGGCAGTAATTATGGTTATACCGCACTGCCGAGAAAGTACTGTGAAATGATTTTCAATTGTATGAGATGGACTTTTACATGGATTTTGATTCATTCAATCTCTACAAATCCATTCAATCTCGTATGTGTGGGATTCTGTGAAAATATCTAGGAGTCAAGTCGGCTCTCTGCCCTACTTTCCATAAAAATTCCTATAAATATTTTCAATGGAGTAGGAGACCTCCATTCGAGAGAGCTACAATTTAAAGCTTGGCTGAACTTCTCGGTGGATTTCTGGTGGTTCAGTTTTTTTAATTGGTATATCATGGCTGCCCATATGAGGGCGTGTAGTCACAAGGGATCCAACAAGGGTGTAGGGTCTTCACGACCTGGGGGGAAAAGTCGCTCTTAGGGAGAAGGCTCATCTCAACAGCACACCATGGGGATGGAAGAATCTACCCCGCAAACCTTCAATTGGGAGCCTCAGTATCTAGTAGAGACGCCTGCTCTGATAGAGGCACAGATAGAACACCGCAAATTATCCCTTCTCTAGGAATATGAATCCCACTTGGGTCGGAAATTAATCTCCAACCCCTACTGGGCGGTGAGGATCTTGTTGGCTCGCGAAATTAAAGTGAGGAACCAGCTGGCTCATGGCCTCCGTGAAGCCCTCCAAATTATGAAAGGGAGCCAATGAACTCATTCGACTAGTGTTCGCTTGCTCAAGTCTACTCTGAAAGATTACATGGATACCTCAAGGTACTCCCTCATGAAGAACTAGTTTCCCCACGGGGGGAGCACCCTGCTCTCTGATTGGTCTTCCTGGTATGCATTCGTGCGGTCTTGGTGGTCAGCATCCAGCTCGTTGGTGGATCGTTGTTTTTTCTGTGGATTTTTTCCATGTCTTTGGAAGTTCAGTCTCAGTGCAGACTCTGGATGTTAGTGTGGTTTTGTTATGGGGGCTTCTCGGCTAGAGCCCTCTTCCTTTTTGGTTAAGGTTTTCCTTGCTCTTCAGATCATGTTGGGGTGTTCTTAGTTCTTTTTGCGGTTACCTGTCTATTGGCCATGATATCTTCAGTCTATTGTAATCTCGAGTTTTATCTTCATTCTTTTGTAATATGGGGTTGTTAGCACGAGATCAGTTCGCAGCAAGTGTGGAAGCCGACAGGTGTGAAAGATAAATCCCACGAAAGAAGGGATCATCACGAAGCTTAAGGAAGCACAAGAATAGTTTAGAATATTCAATTGTTAGAATCGGTCAATATGGACCATTGAATTGTTATATTTTAATCATTAATTCAATATGCTATAGGATCTTCACTGAGAGAATAACATGTACAGTATATCAATGCATAACAATCATATCAAGCATGTCAAGCATCACAAGAATCAAAAGCATGAGACAATGTACACACAGATTTTTCCATGGGGAAAACCTTAAGGTGAAAAAACCCACAACTTCCTCAAAGATAGATAGAGAAATGGCTCAACCAAAGTACAATAGATAGTCTCCTACTATGCAACTGATCCTCCTCCTCCAATGTGTGCCACTTTCTGAGTGAGAGAAGAGTGAGTTTTGAGATGATCAAAATAGAGAATCCCAACTCTCTATTTATACTTGTCCTGACCTGCCTAATTACTTATGGGGCTGAATTGTTTAACTCAGCCTAATAACCCTAGTTACATATATATCGGGCCAACACCCACATCAGGTAGTCTAATAACCCATCAGCAAGTTAATCTACTTGCGACACTTGTCAATACAAATGACGACACTTCCTTATAGAGGAATAACACATCTCTTATAAGGGTACATAAATATATATATGAAATACATTCTGAAGTTACATATACATCAACACTCCCTCTTAACTAGGAAGGTATTTCTCGACATAGATCATCGGGCACAAGTCTTCTTCTCTGGATCATCGTCATCGAATCATCATCATTGTCACAACTACTACTATCTCGTCCAATCTCTGAATCTACTCGTCATAGGAAGTTCTACAGAGCCAGTCCTTTTTCATACTGGTTGTAGGCCCACCACCTATAGGTCTTCATCATCACTGGTCATACTGTGGAATCCTCAGGACTCATCACGTGCGTTTGCAAAACCTCGTAAGAGCATCCCAGACCTTTTACAAGTGCACAGCTCAACCTATCGAATCTCCCAGGATTTTTTACATGCCACTGCACAACCTGTCCACGACCACAGAGTATCAACCTAATACTCACCATACATCCACTTGATGTATATAATCACATGATCATCCTGATCATCATCATCATCTAAGCAAGCCATCAAGTAGGTACACCTCAGGACTGATTATACTGCCTCTGCAAAACCTGTAAGATCTCTCAGGACTGATTACACTGCCTCTGCAAAACCTGCAAGATCTCTCAGGACTGATTACACTGCCTCGACAAAACCTGCAAGAGCATCTTAGGACTTATTATATGCCTCTACAAAACTTGTGTACCAAACTATCACATCAATGTCTTCAGATCACCACAAACTCCACGAAGCACAACCTATATGCACACACACAACACTTACACTCACCATGGGAGGAATAACCTACCACCATGTGAAAGTCTCATAGCACTTACACTTGCCAACATGGGAGGACCAACCTACTACCATTTGGGATAGGCTAACATCACTTACATCAATGACCATGGGAGGACCAACCTACCACCATGTCGGAAAGGCCCAGCACTTACATCAACAACCATGAGAGGACCAACCTACTATCATGTCGGAAAGGCTTCAACAATTATATCTCACCATAGGAGGACTAACTTGCCACTATGTGAGAATGGCCCAGCACTTACATCTCACCATGGGAGGACTAACCTGCCACCATGTGAGAATGGCCCAACCCTTACATCTTACCATGGGAGGACTAACCTACCACCATGTAAGAATGGCTCAGCCCTTACATCCTACCATGGAAGGACTAACCTACCACCATGCATGAAAGGCTCGGCCCTTACATCTTTCCATGGGAGGACTGAACTGCCACCATGCAATAATGTCTCGGCCCTTACATCTTACCATGAGAGGACTAACCTTCCACCATGCAAGAATGGCCTAGTGTGCATTTGTGTCCTCGGACTTCATCACTTCCCTCTAGAAGGCATCTCGATCTGAGGTACACCAAGTCTCCCTTTGAAGTATTCAAACTTCACTATGGAAAGTAGCTTGGTCAACACATCGACTATATGCTCGTCTGTCACAACATACAAGAGCTTCACATCTCCCCTCTGCACCATATCCTTGATATAGTGGAACTTGATCTCAATGTGCTTCGACCTGTCATGGAACACTGGGTTCTCTGACAACTTCACACAACTCTAGTTGTCACAATGTATATAGGTAGCACTCAACTGGAGATCAAACAAATCAGATAGTAGCTTCCTAAGCCATACTACCTCACAACTAGCTGAACAAGCTACGACATACTCTGCTTCAGCTGTACTCAGTGCCACACAGAACTGCTTCCTGCTAAACCAAGAGATCACACCTGATCCCATACTGAAGAAGCACCCCGAAGTGCTCTTCCGATCAATGGCACTACCTGCCCAATCTGAATCAACATAACCCTCCAGGTTAAACTTTTGATTCGCCTCATACTTGAGCCCATAATCCACTGTACCCTTCAGGTACCTCAGAACATGCTTTGTAGCTATTAGGTGAACATGTCTCGGATCTGTCAAATACTGGCTCAAGGTGTTCACCACAAAGCAAATGTCTGGCCTTGTATTCGTTAGGTACATCAAGGACCCAATCATCCGACGATACATCGTAGCATCAACTGACTCAGAAGAAGCATCACACAGAAGCTTCAGGTTCGATGCCACAGGTGTGGCCATGGCCTTGCAGTCCATCATCCCAAAACTCTTTAGGATCTTTACTGCATACTTCCCTTTTCTAAGGAAGATCCCATCTGCACTCTGCCACACCTCGATACCAAGAAAGTAGTGCATCATACCCAAGTCCTTCATCTCGAACTCGGCAGCCAGCTTCCTCTTTGTATCGGCAATTAGTCTATCCTCACCTTTCAGAAACAGTTCATCCACATACAATAGTAGAATCATTGGATTTCCCTCCTCAACCTTGTAGTAAAGTTTGGAATCCGCTTTACTCTTGGTAAATCCCAAACTGGATAGGAAGCCATCTATCTTGCCATACCGGGTCCTGGGTGCCTGTTTCAAACCATACAGGGATTTCTTCAGTTTGCACACATGTGTTCCTCTATCATGTGTCTCAAACCCGAGTGGCTACTCCACGTACACTTCCTCTTCAACTACACCATTCAAGAAGGCTGTCTTGACATCCATCTGGTGTACCTTCCATTTCATTACTGCAGCCAGAGAAAGTACTAATCTAATGGAAGTGTATCTGGCCATAGGAGAAAAAGTCTCTTCATAATCAATTCCTTCTTTCTGGGAGAAGCCACGAGCTACAAAACTAGCTTTGTATTTCTCGATGCTACCATCTGCAACATGCTTGACGTTATAGATCCACTTGGAAGTTACCACAGACTTCCCATCTGGTCTTGGGACCACATCCCAAACATCATTTTTCATAATAGATTGGTATTCTTCGATCATAGCATCCTTCCATTCTTTCTTTTCTGCAGCTTCTTCATAACTAGAAGGTTCTTTATCCATGATGTCACAGAGTAAAGCAACATAACTAGTATGTGACCTTGTCCTTTTCCTTTCTTTGTGTTCTTCTTTTGGAATGCCAAATCTCTCTCCATCTTGGATGAGCTCTCTAGCCCATGTAGGTTTCCTCTTGTGAGGATTCTTCTCATGAGGTGGATCCACAGGCTCTTGTGGATCTTCCATTTCTCGATATTCTTCAGGAACTGCTTCATTCATTGTGTTGTCTTGAGTTCTGGATATTTTGGGTTCTTCATTGTCTTCAATAGGTGTCTTTCTCGATTTGTGATAAGCTGAACTTTCATCAAATGTTACATCTCTGCTGATGTCAATATTCTTGAATCTAGGGAAGTAGATTCTATAATATTTCAAGCTTTCACTATAACCCATGAATATACCCTTCTTTCGTGAAGGATCCAACTTTGTCCTTTTCTCTTTTGGGATGTGAGTGTATATTGGACAACCAAATATTCTGAGATGGCTCACTTCTGGTTTCTTACCAGTAAACACTTCTTCTAGTGTTTTGTTGTCAAGTATCTTATGGGGTGTTCTGTTCTGCACATATACAGTTGTCCTTGCTGCTTCATCCCATAGGTGCATAGGTAAATCTTGGTCATGAAGCATTGCCCTTGTTGCTTCCATGATTGTTTTGTTCTTCCTTTCGGAAACCCCATTTTGCTGTGGATTGTAAGGAGTAGTCAACTCCCTCTTAATCCCTGAATCATTGCATAACTTCTTGAAGTCTCCTGAAGTAAATTCTCTGCCATTGTCAAATCTGAAGATCTTGATCTTCAAGTCAGTTTGGTTTTCTATCAAGGCTTTGAATTCCTTGAAATTTTTAAACACTTCATCTTTGTTATTCAAGAAGTAGATCCAAGTCTTCCTACAGAAGTCATCAATAAAAGCGATATAGTATACATATCCACTCAGAGAACTGGATGACATGGGACCGCATATATCAGAGTGGATAATCTCCAAGATTCCTTTTGCCTTGCTTTCACTGCTTGGAAATGTCTTCTTTGTATTCTTTCCCTTTGCACAACCTTTGCAAATGCCTTCATGCTTTGTCTGGATTTCAGGAAGACCTTCTACCGCTTTGCTTGCAATTGGTAATGCTATGTAATGCATGTGTGCAAGTCTTCTGTTCCAAAGTTCACTTGTCTCTATATAATCATGAACCATGGCTTGTTTTGGATGGCCCTTCAATTTTTATAATCCTCCCTCTTGATCTCCAATCACAATTGCATCATCTATAGTCTTACCCTTAGGCCACATTTGGACTTGGCCATCTATAAATGCAACCCTCATGCCTTTTGCATCAAATGCAGATATTGAGAGTAGATTCTTCTTGAGACCTGGAACATAGAGTACATCTTTCATCTTCATAGACTTTCCAGATTCTAGTGTATAGGAGGCTTCACCACTCCCTTTTATGGGATACTGGTAGTCATCTCCAAGCTTCACCTTGTGGGGTGAATCATGTTTAGATAGATTCACAAAGGATTCTTTGAATATTGTCATATGTTTGGAATCCCCACTATCTATGAGCCAATCATTACTTCCATGAGTAATGGTTCCGGTGAGAGTAGAAATCAAAACATATTCTTCATCACTTGAAGAATATTCACTATCTTCTCTAGCCCTCTTCCTGGGAGGTTTATCATCCTCTGCAACATGAGCATGATGTCTTCTTTTGCAGTTCTTCTTCTTGTGAGTACTCTCTTTCTTATTCTTAGGGCAATCTTTGGCACAGTGTCCCTTATCATCACATGTATAGCAATGGACATGGGACATGTCCCTTCGATGTCTGGGACTACCTCTTTGATTCTGATATTTTATTTTCTTTCCATGATGGTGAGATTTCTTGTCACCATGTCTTTTGGAGTGAGCTGTGAGTGCTTGGTATTCACTCCCCATCTTCTCTTCTCTATCTACAATTCGAGCTTCTTCCTGTGAGCATTCTTGCCACAGTCTACTGAAAGATATAAGTTTCTTTCTAGCACAAATTCCTTGGATGAAGGAATCCCATGACCTTGGGAGGCCATTAAGAGTGGTCATCACCACTTCTCCATTTTCTATATCTTCACCCACAGCTTCAAGTTGTTCTTTTATCCAGGAGACCCTTGAGAAATATGACTGCATAGTCTCTGCATTATGGATCTTGATATTCTTCAATTGATTCCTCAGGGTCATCTTCTGATTTATGTTCTTGCCTTCAAATAGTTTGGTCAAGGAGTCAAACATCTATTTTGGTGTCTTTAGGGATGACACATCAGGGATGAGATGATCTTTAATAGAATCAACAATGATCCTCTTTGCCTTAACCAAATTCCTCTTGTGAAGAGCCTTAGCCTCTTCTCCCTCTGGGACAGGGACCTCTTCACTTATATAAGTATCCAACTCATTCTCTTCAAGGATTAACCCAATCCTGTACTTCCATGCTTGGAAGTTATCAGCTCCTTCAAGCTTATCCTCAAGCTTGGTGTGGTGAGACATCTTAAAGAGTACTTCAAATCGAAATAGAAAAGATTTAGGTCCTACCACTTGATTGCTGAAAACTAGATCTGGTGCCGGATTAGGGTTTGAGTTTCCTGGAGATCTACACAACCAAAAATCTTGATCCAAAGCTGCAACCTTCTGATTTTCCAAGGAGCTTCCGACTGTGTCTTCAGATTTAAGAAATTCCTATTTTGAGGAAACCCTAATTTTTAGGGCCAAAACTGAAAGTGCTCAGAATTGAATTCTGATTGGACATATAGGTTGAACTTGCTGAGGAGAGTCAATCCATCATATTACTTTTCCAAAATATGTGGAGAGAAACCCAAAGACAAGAATCCCTAGCTTCCGCAACTGCACAATGTCTCATTCTCAGGTTAGATCTGATACCATGTTAGATTTTAAGCATTAATTCAATATGCTATAGGATCTTCATTGAGAGAATAACATGTATATTATATCAATGCATAACAATCATATCAAGCATGTCAAGCATCACAAGAATCAAAAGCATGAGACAATGGACACATAGATTTTTCCATGGGGAAAACCCTAAGGTGAAAAACCTGACAACTTCCTCAGAGATAGATAGAGCAATGGCTCAACCAAAGTACAACTGAAGTACAATAGATAGTCTCCTACTATGCAGCTAATCCTCCTCCTCCAATGTGCGCCACTTTTTGAGTGAGAGAAGAGTGAGTTCTGAGATGATCAAAATAGAGAATCCCGACTCTCTATTTATACTTGTCCTAACCTACCTAATTACTTATGGGGACGACTTGTCTAACTCAGCCTAATAACCCCAGTTACATATATATCGGGCCGACACCCACATCAGTTAGTCTAATAACACATCAGTAAGTTAATCTACTTGCGACACTTGTCAATACAAATGACGACACTTCCTTATAGAGGAATAACACATCTCTTATAAGGGTACAATAAATATATATATGAAATACATTCCGAAGTTACAGATACATCAACATGAATAGCATATAAAAAGAAGTGAATTGTAAGCCCAAGGGAATATTATAAGAGAGAGAGATAGTGGAGAAATGCTCTTTTTGTCTAATTTGGATCCGCAACATTATGTTTTGACTGTTCTTGCTACAGGTTTACCGTAGAGTTTAATGGATGCATGAAGATGTCTGATTATTGTTCTAATGATAATGGTTCGTGCGATTAAGTAGAATGGATATGTTATTATGAATGTTTACTTTATGTTGAATGTGTGAATTGCTTACATAATATGTGAATGATGAGTAAATAGTATGCTGTCAAGTTGATGATTTCTAGTTAACTTTCTATGATAAGAGATTTGTGGGTAAAGCATATTCTCAACGCCACTGCGGAAACTTGGTTCCTGTAGCACCCTTATCTGCCTCGGGTGAGACCTCACTTGCTTCGCAGGTGTTGCTGGGAAGGGTAAATCCTTTCAGGGCCGATTTATAAGGGATTGTTGGTGCTTGTTGATGATAGTGAGAACCCTTGTTGAGAAGAGTTGATTCAACACGGGTTTTATCTGCAGTTAGCCAGGTTGTATGCTCCTTAGTTTGATCTTTTTTGGATTTTTTACCATACTCAGTATGGCATGAGCTGCTGGGCGCTCATTTGTAATTGTATTAAGTAATTGTGTCTTCCATTTTGATTCTTTCCAACTTGCTGGATGCACCAACATTTTTTTTAAAAATAGAAACATTTTACTTTTTAAAGAGAAACATTCTTTATTTATTTATTTTTTTTAAATAGAAACATTTTACTTTTTCTTTTTGCTATTTTTAAATAGAAACATTTTAGTTTTTAAAGAGAAACATTCTTTCTTTTTTGTTTTTTTTAAATAGAAACATTTTACTTTTTATTGCAATGGGGTAGTTACAAAATCAATGACAATTATATTCAGCATTGATTCCATGTATAATTTCAAAAACAAGCAACACATGCATGCATTCCCAGACACACCATAATGCTAATTAAAATTTAAGCAGTATACTGTGTTGGAAAAGGACATTCCTAGATGACAATGCAAATAGTGATGCCATTAGTTGGAATGATTCTGACTGCGATGAACCAAATATAAACATTCTTTCTTTCTTTTTAAATAGAAACAATATTCTTTTGGGTCTGCTCAAAGTTCCAAATCAAATATGCCACATGTCACAATAAGATCGTTCCACATGTCACCCTAGGATACCAGATATAAAAATTTTAACAACAAAATTTATATAATTTTTGCTTTAAATAATTTGCTGGCAAGTGAAAATATTCTCAAAGAAAGAGCGGTCTCTCTTTCTCCAAGGTTTTCTATTGTTACAATTCCCTCCTAAATGAAGGGTCGGTCGACCCTTCGTATTCCCAATATTCATTTCATAATAGTTCGACACTGCAAGAAGGGTCATTCAATCCTTCTTGTATTCTTTGTTATGGCTATAGCTGAATTGTTGGATAAATATTTTCACAATTAACTACGAAACAAGGGGCAGTAGATACTTCTTGTTGTACAACGTAAGTCGTAACAAACCATTTTTATATAATATAAATTCCAAGGTGTTCTATTTTTACAATTACCTCGTAACTGAAGGGTTGTCCGACCCTTATTATTCCCAATATTATTGTCATAATAGTTCGACACTGCAAGAAGGGTCGGCCGACTCTTCGTATTCCCAATATTATTTTCATAATATTTCGACACTGCAAGAAGGGTCAGTCAATCCTTCTTGTGTTCTCCATTGTGGATATAGCTGAATTGCTGGATAAATGTTTTTACAATTAACTACGAAAAAAGGGGTGCCCGATCCTTCTTGTCGGAAAATGGAAGTCGGGACAAACAATTTTTATATGTTATAACTTTTCACCTTAAAATTTTGAACATTTAGAAATGAAAATTGCAATTTTCAAATAAAAAATTACGGTTTTTTTATTTGAAATTCACACTTTTCAAATCAGAAATTGCATTTTTTGATTTGAAATTCACACTTTTCAAATCAAAATTTGCACTTTTTGATTTGAAATTCACACTTTTCAAATCAAAATTTGCATTTTCTGATTTGAAATTCACACAATTTGAATTGAAATTCATAGTTTTATAACAAAAAAATACAATTTTAAGCTTCATAAGTAGTCAAAAAACACACTATTT
Organism: Larix kaempferi; assembly: GCA_027924585.1. NCBI lineage: Eukaryota > Viridiplantae > Streptophyta > Pinopsida > Pinales > Pinaceae > Larix > Larix kaempferi. The sequence continues at coordinate 3,656,204 of BSBM01000755.1, read as the reverse complement.
GAATAGAAAAACACACTTTTCAAATCCAATATTGCCACTTTCAGAACCCATTTTTGCACTTTAGAAAGGTTGATATTGACACTTTCAAAGTCTAAATTTACACTTTCTTAGTCCAAAATTTGCCTAATTTATCCAAATTTAATTGGCATTTTTAGGTTGGGCAAGGAATATGTCTCATGAAGTTTACTGAGCTAATACGTGTCTTCTGTCTCTTCTCTAGAATCCTTGAATCCTACAAAGACCATGACTTCTACCCCCCAATGCTCCTCTATCACTAACATGTCATATGAAGTTCAACTCTTTTCTACAAGAAACCAAACCAAAGGGAAATGGAATTTTAACCCAATCCATCTAGACCCTCTCTACTCAATGCACTAGATATACTTGTTTAATCTCCTTATGTCCCTTCTAAAGTTTGGATGGAAATGGGTCTACCTCCTTTCAATTTCCAAAGTGGATATTTCACATCTCTATCGGCTTCCCTACAGGGCTTTCGATGCATGATTGTTGATACAATTGACACAATGGGATATCACCTGTGCTTGAATGTCATCAACTAGTCTCGAGAGTTCAAGGGATTTGAAAATTTGGGGCTTGAGCTATGATGAGGTTAACCACACTAGCAGGTTCTTCCCTAATTATCAACTCACATGTAGTCTAATTTTTCTCCATAGTATCTTGAGCTAATTTCCATTTGATGATGAAGGAAGTATGATACAAAGGACCAAAATTGAATATCTCCTATGAAGGGCACTTGATTGAATTTCCTCTCATGAGGCAAAATGAACACATGAGAATATAGTTTGCATAAAAAGTGTTGTGTAACCACATCACTATCTTATAAGGATTTCCATAATGACTTGGCATTAGAAAATTTATAAGGTTTTTTATTAGCTATGCCCGAGAGCTGAAAGAATATATAATTTTCTTGAAGGAATACAACATACATAAAGGAAGGTCCCATGCATCCTAATAAAAATCCTAGGCTAATGAGCACATCATGTGCTTTTCTTTTGCTAACTTCTGGACCTAATCCTCTAATCCCTTGAGCTGCTTTTGGTCATACTCCCACTAAAATTTTTCTATTATGTAGAGAATTAGATCTTTTGCCCTTTTTTCCTCCATAGTATGAATAATCTATCGATTATATTTTACGGAAACTAAACCCTCTGGATAAGATGTTTCCAGAGCCTTCCATTTATAGACTTCTGCTTGTGGAAAAATGAGAGAAGGAAATTCATAAGTTTATACTCCAATCACATTTGTCCCTACTCCTCCTTCTATTAGTGTGGATATTGTTGTGAATTTTAAATCTATGGATCATATCCAATATGTCTAAAAAATTCCTCTCAAGTAGAATAGGGTTCTTCTTTTAATTTCCTAGTTAACTCTACCTCCAGGAAAGATATTATGCTAAAGTTTTTAGCAGCATTGGAAAGAGTGTCTAGGCCTATGGTCCTAGGAAGTTCTTTCATTTGATTTTTCAATACCCTAATTTTTTGTTTCAACCTTAAATTTTTTGTTTTAAGCTTGCGACTTGTTTAAATAGTGAAGGTGGTTTCCTCTTACCTCATATAGTTCCTAGAGTGCTTGTTTATTCTTTTATGCCCAAATCCTCCATAGATTCCATCGCTTTAGCTTCTTCTTGCACAAATGGAGGAGTAGAAATAGTTTCACTCTCTTCCCACTTAAATGTGGTTGGTTCTTATGTAATACCCTAAACATCAACTGCCTCCCCTATGGATGGTTCTTGTGAGACAACCACAACATCGGCTTCAACTAATTCTGATGGAGTAGCAACATCAAGGTTCTCTTTTTGCATAGGTTCTTGTGTAATGGATTCAACATCAACTGCTTCCTCTTTGGCTAGTTCTTGTGTGGTAGCCATGAGGGTAAGGATGGGTGGTATTAATTTAGCCAGTTCAAGACCCGTCAACCTCATCCTCCTCCTTGGAAAAAATACTATGAATTCTACAACTGATCTTTTCCTACTTTTTGGGTGAGTAGGCATTGAGGGCCACTCTTATTCTATAACATAGGGTTGAACAAGTTTTCTTCATCAATATCCATGTCACTATTAGATAGAGGTGGCATGGAGTGAATGTTCCCTAGTTGTTATTCTACATTTTAATTTTCTTCCTTTGGGTTGTCTTCCTGGTCAGCGTCACATGAATCTCCCTTCACTTCCGATGCTTCCTCTTCTTTTGATTTAATCTCTTTCTTTCTCAATTATTCCTCTTCCTCTTTTACCTCTTCTTTCTTTTGTTCCTCTTCTTCCAGTTCTTCTTGGAAAACTTCTTCCTCAATTTATTCTCCAGATTCCTTTGGTAAACCCAAGAATTATATCCATGTCCTCTGGGTACTTGTCAAAGAATTGAGGACTAATATCTTGATTAGGCTATGATTCATTATTGTTGTTGAAGGATGCTTGACTCCTCTTGTGGACCATGCCACGATATTAAGAGAACCGAACAAAAAATATGGCATATTTAACAAAACCCCATGCCTTAGGTGCAACAAAAAATTAAAATGGTATGCAAACATTTCATTGTAGTGAACCTCACAGGTAATGTACTTCTTCACAAAGAGGGATACTTATTTCCATGGTGTAGGTAAATATTCTCATGCATATCCTCTACCCTTATGTTTTATAACTTATTCTCCTCTTAAAAACTCTCCTGCTACTTGTGGAAGAGGAGTTCTCTGGACAAACCAACACTCTCGGTGTTGGGGGAGCCCCATCATGCCCGAGTTATGGGATCCTCCTTGAATGAAATCTGCAGACCCCTTGCTGTAGAAAATTTTTCATCTAGATACTATGCAAATTCTAGTGCGATGATTTTGTCAAAACCCCGTATCCTTTAGAAATATACCTCCCACCCTGCATTCTGAAATTCTTGGTATACTTCCACATTCTTACGAAGTTGTTATATTGTTTTAGGTTCATGTCAAACTATATATCCCCCCATTTCTATGAATTACTTAGGATTGTAAAATTTATGATACCCAAAGGGTTATGATAATGGGAATACACTAAGTTCATGCATGCAAGTAGCAATAAAAATGACAATAAACAAATATAGCAAGTTTCATAATATAGGTTGGGTAAATGTTGGAAGGCGGTTTGGTAAGATTCTATTTCAGCATCCCCGATGTTGCGACAAGACAGAAGATGGCACGAAAGGCGACGGTGGAAGATGATTTTGTGCATGTGTGGGTCAATTGTACCGCGGATTGCGGGTTTTGGGTCATTTGGACCACATATTATGTATTATTGAGTCAGTTACACTGCAGAATGCGGGTTTTTGGTTATTTTTGGACTAAGTCAGTTAGATAGTGAGTAATTTGTCCATAGTGTCAGTTAGGAATTCATTAGTAAGTGGAAAAGAGTTGTAAGGCGGAAGACTATATATAGATAAGAATTGTAAAGAGGAGGGGAAAATCATCGAATACAGAGAATCATCGAATACGGAGAATCATCGAATGCGGAGATACTATGCGAAGCTCTATTGTTGGTTGTATGTCTTCCGGGTATGTTTTGACGGTAAGGGTTTTTTGCAGAAATATTGTATCTAGGTCGACAATGATAATATGATGAAGCTATGTTGGTACAATCTCTGTGTCCAATCTGTTCAGTTATGGTAATGTGATGTTGCACTATACAAATAATGTCATGTTTCTTTGATGCAATACTTGTCTTACAATTACTGTCATTGCAATGATGAAGTCTTGGTTGAATATTGCTTTAAATACCATGTTCAATGCTTAGAAATCTCTGTCCTAGTTATGCAATAAGTTTAAGTATTACATTCGCAACCATCCTACTTCATTCGATGGAAACATGGTTCCATTTGCTCTTCCTGGACGCCTCGGGTGAGACCTCATTTGCTCTGCAGGTGTTGCTGGGCGAGATAAAACCTGTCTGGGCCAGTGGCCAGGGAGACTGCGATATGTGTCGACAGTGAGTGAACCCCTATCGACTAGCGTCGCATCAACAAATGGTTCCATTGTTGGGACTGTGTTCTAAGTAAAAGGAGGATATGTTGTGGGACCCGACAAAATCGGAGATCCAAGAATGGTTTGATCAGAAGTTGTAGGAATTTGCTAAAGAGGAAAGCCAAAATACTCGATTGATAGTAGGACAGTGGGTAGATAGATACATTCACAACAGTCCGCATGAATGGTTCTTCTCTGTGTTCCTGATTTTGTTGTTCGAATGGTTGGCGAAGTTGACATTCTAGAAGAGAAACTTCCAAGGTGGTGAATCGACGAATTGGACTGTCGAAGTACAGGAAGTTGATAATAAAGCATCCTGGGCTGTCGAAGTATGGTTTGATAACATCCTAGAGGGTTATATCACAGAGTTTGCGGTTGATACTTAGAAGTCCTATAGTGAAGCCGAAAGATATTTTTTCCGTGAACCTCGGGGCCGGTTTTTACTGTTGCTTCAACTATCGATCAAGATGCTTATTTGCGAAAAAGGCATATTGAAGATGCATCTGGATCAGTAGATAGCCTGGTGGGTAGAGGTCGTAGGTACCGCAACGGTTGAGGGGCGGTATATGGAATGTTAAGGGGTAGATGGGTGCAAGTCATGATGAGACTGTGAGTGAAGCTGAGGAAGAAAGTGGTCTTACGAGGGGAGGAGCGAGGTTCCAAAAGGAAAAGAGGTAGAGGATCGGAGCCGATCTTGCTTTGGTCGAACCGCAAGACCGTGAAGGAAGACCACACGGAACGAAGTGACCTCATAGCCCAGAAAAGGACAACCAAGATACACCTAGCATAGAGGAAGGACCAAACCCCAACACCAATGTGCCCACACCTGCGCTCACTATCTCTCAGATAGCAAGAAATACCACTTCGACACCGCCAAGTTTGTCAATCCCACATAAGCTAATTGGTAGTAGTACAACGAATGGAGGAAGGTAGCCCAGAATGGAGGGCGATGATGCTAAGTTACCATCGTTCCATAGGAGTGTGACAGACAAACCAGAACTGGTTTTTGTGTGAAGCGGTCTGGACCATAAAACAGATCACCGATGATGTTGCTAAAAAAGGATAGTTAGCAACGAATCTGTGTGGTTGTGCATTAAATTGGTTTATGAAGTTTTTTCTAGTCCCTATAGGAGCCCCAGAGAAGTCGTTGGATGAGATTTTGGATGGGCTGATTGCTGAATTTAAAAATCCCAAGTCTGAGGCTCAATATATTATAGAATTGAAAGAAATTAAGCAGTATCCCAATGAGACGGTATGGGATTTCGACCAGTGATTCAAGACACTGATGGCAAAGGTTAGTTTTGATATGAGCGCTATCCAACATAAAGAATGGTTCATCGTGGCACTACTACCACATATTCGGCTACTAATGATGCAACAAAACATCTTGACACCCGGTGAGGCTCTGGAAATTGCAATGCACTTGGAGGCATCGCCGATTGGAGAACATGCAGCCGAGATGTCGCAGATACAAACACAACTCGCTAACTTAGCTATACAGCTAGAATATTTGAAGAAGGGAAAGGAGCAACGCAGAGATGTCTGGTGTACACGTTGTCGACGAGAAGGGAATACGAAGGATATATGCCCAGACTTCCGCAATTATTTGGTTTCAGAAGCACAAAATCCATTGAATGCTGGTAGCATGCAATGGTGTCACGTCTACCAGGTGTATGGGCATAGTCATGACAACTGCCCATATATGAAGAAAATGGTCACCACCCTAAGGAATCTCTATTGTACATTCTGCAAATTGATGGGTCACGGTGACAAGGATTGTCGTGCATATGGGTTGCTATAAGAAAGAATGTGTGATGCATTTTATGTAAAGGATGACCAGCGTGCCATGCAACGACCGCAACCGCAGGTAGCCCAACAGCTACCTCAACCGCAGATGCGGTTTGTACCGCAGTAGCAAAAACCACCGCAGTTCATGATGCAATATGATCCGATGCAGATGGCTCCACAATAGCCACAGTATGTACAACAACCGTAGTATGAGACACAAGGACAAGGAATGCAGCTGACACCAGTGTAGCAACAGTTTAATCAACCATAGTACCAACAACAGGGAGGATTCCAGGGAGGATACTTGGGAGTACATGGTGGAGGATTTGGTCATGGAGAAGGATGAGGTGGTCGCAAACCTATCCAATGTTATCACTGTACGGTATGGGGACACTATCAGCGAGATTTCCCATTGCTGTAGAACCAGTGTATGTTCTATTTTGTTAATGATCACACGGTTGATAATTGTCTGTAGCTGATTGCGCGATGGCAACCAGGGAATACTCCACAACTGCAGAATCAGCTCAGATATTGCATCCCATCTTGAACCAAGTACAGCAACCGCTGCAGCTCTAGAATCTGTAGCCGAATCCGAATGTAAATCAAAATGTAAATCAACCGATGAACGTGCCACCAAATCAGCCGCAAGGTGCAAATATTGCAACAATTTCTGCAGAATCGAGACCACAAGATGCTTCTGTTGCTGTGGTCACTCACGGAGGAAAGACAACTGGGGCAGACAGCTCAATGATCAGGTTATCCAGACAAAATAAGGTGTCCTTTGACATTGATAAGGAGCGGGAGACGTTTCTTCAAACACGACGCGCGCTAGAAAACAACCGAGGTAAAGCTGTTGTGTATGACATGCCCTCTACTTTTGATGCTACTTCGGAGGATGGTCCAGCACACTTCGATCATTTTTGGAACATTGTTTGTCCCTAGAAAGAGATCCTGATGCTCTTGCTGCGATTGAATCCTTGTTGCAATGACCGACACAAGACCGACAAGAGCTCGCGGTTAATTCCCTGCAAAGACAGAAGACGGGTAATGAGATGCAGATGAATATTCAAATTTTGCGAATACAATGTTGAGTCAGTTATTTTGGACCTTGGTTAGGATGTCAACATCTTGACCAAGTAGTCTTGGCAGAAGATGGGGAGCCCCCCATTGAGCTGGTCTCCTGTACAGCTTCGATTATCTAATCACGCTAAAGTAACACCAATTGGATGAGTTCCACGAATGGTGGTGGACATTGAGGGAATGAAAACATATGCCGACTTTGATGTAATCAAAGGAGGAAGCTCTTATCTAGCACTACTCGGGATTGGATGGGCTAATGATAGTGGAGCTGTAATCAACTTCAAGCGACGGATGATGACTTTTGAAAATCGCGATCTCATAGTTATTGCCCCGTTGGATCTGGTTGAAGGAAGTCGCTACATAGAGCCAGTGAAGGACGACGATCCCAACAGTTGGGACCATGCATTCAACATTTCTGAAGATTATATCCATCCGACTACCAACAGCGAACTGGGATGGTGCAATGACAGCTCTGCGTCTTTCGAATCTGATGATGCGCTAGAATATTGGCAAAACCGCTTGCATGAGGTATCGCTCCATAAGTGAGGGTTGGTTACATAGTCTGTATGCTATATTGCAACAGAAATGGTTACACTACCAACGTATGAAGGGCTACCTGGCTTACCTGACTTTTTGATGGAATTCAAAGAAAGAGTTTCCGAACCTCAGTGATTGCTGGCGTTGAACGAAGCATTGAAGGTTGCTCCAGCATGCTGGTGGGAAACACACAAGGCATCAATTGATGGATAGTCAAACTACATAAGATTGATGATGGTACACTTTGGTGATACCGAGTTCTACCACACTAGGAAGTATTATGGTCGGGACGACCTTGGTGGTCAGTTGATGGAGTGTCAGCGGTTATGGGTATCGCGACCTAAGGATGAGTGGGTCCATGCTTTTATCCATACTTTGGACGAGATGCCATGCTTGTGGTATGCTGCAGCTGAGTTGCGAGGGGATATTTCTACTTGGTTGGAGCTCACCGTGTGTTTTACCCATACATTCAATTTTGTGGATGCCAATCCCGAGGTCAATAATGCATTACAGCTCATCCGTGAAGTAATTCTACAAGTTGTCCCGGTGGCCTATCCCGCATATCCGCATACGCAATGCCAGATGCATTCTCTCATGGAATGTTTTAATATCAGTGGTGGGCCAAAATATGGTGATGATCCGAGGAATGTTAATATCCTGGAATCCAAAGAAAGTCATGCTATGGTACCACCTGATGCACTAAGCGATCCTATCTGTCAGCCCCTGAAAATCCGCAAGATTAACATTGGGACAGAGGACACTCCGAAGTTTGCAAACGTCAGGGATTACTAGGATGATGAGCTGATAAGCAAGGTCACTGATATGCTCCATGACTTTCAGGATGTCTTTCCGACCAATTTTTTTGACATGAAGGGGATCCTGGGTGACTTAGGGGAAATGAAGATTCTATTAAAACCAGATGCTAAACCAATTCGGCAGCGACGCTATCGGCTAAATCCGAAACATAAGGAGAGGGTCAAGGTAGAAATTGATCACATGCTGGATGTTGGTATCATCGAACCAGTCGAGGAGTCCGAATGGATCAGTCCTATAGTGGTGCAAGATAAGAAGACCAGTGAGGTGCACATTTGCGTTGACCACAGGAAGCTAAATGATGCATGTTTGCACGATCCGTTCCCAACCCTGCTTACCAACGAAGTGGTTGAAGGTGTGGGTGGCGAGGAAATGTACTCTTTCACAGATGGGTTCTTTGGCTACCATCAGATCCGCATTTCCAAAGAAGACTGCCATAAGACAACTTTTGTCACCGAATGGGGCTGCTTTTAGTACATCGTGATGCCATTTGTCTTGAAGAATGCACCTGCAATATTTTTGCAGGTTGTTGTTGTTGCATTCAAAGATTTCATTCAGAAGTTTTTACAGGTATACATGGACGATTGGACGGTCTATGGGTTGGTTCGTGATCATCTGGGAATTCTGCGTTTGATGCTAGAGTGATGTCGACATCACCAGATATCTCTAAATTTGAAGAAGTGTATCTTCTCTGCACCATTTGGCATACTGTTGGGGCATATCGTGTGTAAGCAAGGATTGTTGGTTGACCCAGCAAAGATTGCGCTTATTCTGAGTTTGACACCACCGACTACTGTTAAGCAGTTACGAGTGACACTGGGACACACGGGATATTATCACAAGTTCATTAGGGGTTATGCTGTGATTACTGTCCCTATGGATAATTTGTTGAAGAAGGATGTAGCATTTCAGTGGAGCCCGAAATGTCAGGCTAGCTTTGAAATACTGAAGGCGAAGATGGCGTCGGCACTGATATTGGTATTTTTGGACTAGAGCAAGGAATTCCATGTCCATGTCCATGTTGATGCCTCATCGATTGCGTTGGGCGTCGTATTGGCTCAAACCAAAGAAGGGGATCTTGACTACCCCATTGGTTTTTCTAGCCATAAGTTGTCATCTGCAGAAAAAAAACTACACTACAATGGAGAGGGAAGGTCTGGCAATGGTTAATGCTTTGTAGAAGTTTCGCCATTACTTACTAGGAGGCCATTTCAAGATGTTCATAGATCATTCTGCATTAAAATACCTAGTCAATAAGCCTGTTTTGGGGGGGAAGATATGTCGTTGGCTACTTCTTTTTCAGGAGTTGGATTTTGAAGTCATTGTGAAGCCCGACCGGTTGAATGCCGTTTCTGATCATCTCTCATGGAACGATACAGAAGAAGATCTGACCAACATTGAAGATGGTTTATTGGATGCTCAACTATTTCAGGTTGAGGTTGCAGATGATTACTTTACGGAAATCATTCAGTTTCTGGAAATGGGTACTGCACTCGCCGAGTTCACTACAAGTATGAAGAAGCAGTTGGTAGTCAAGGATACAAACTTCTAGCTAATCGCAGGCGCATTATACAAAATTGGTGCCAATGAAATATTGCGCAGGTGTGTCTTTCCGCATGAGCAAGTGCAGATATTAGCAGAAGCGCATGGAGGAGTCGCTGGAGGACACTAAGGTGGCAGGGTGACTGCTAGGAAAGTGCTGCGTGTTGGGCTGTGGTGGCCCACACTGCATACTGATGCAATAGACTATACGTGGTCCTGTGATGTCTGTCAGCGAACTGGAAAACCATCCCGATGTGATGAGATGCCACTTATGCCTCAGTTGACATTGCATCCGTTCGACAAATGGGCAGTGGATTTTGTAAGACCGATCAATCCACCAAGGAATCGCACAGGTGCACGCTACATTATCACAATGATAGAGTATTTGATTCAATGGGCAGAGGCGACACCAGTAGTTGATTGTTCCACAGCAACGGCGGCGCAATTTTTGTTTGATAAGATCATCACTCGTTTCGGCTGCCTGAAGATATTTCTAAGTGACCAGGGAAGCCACTTTCTTAATCTCACCATTAGCACATTGACGCAGGAACTGCAGATACAACACAAAAAGAGTACACCATATCATCTGCAAGCAAATGGCATGGTAGAGGCCTTCAACAAGGTATGGGAGCATGCGCTGACAAAGTTGTGTAACGCAAACCGCAACGACTGGGATTTGAAAATCCCAGTGGTGTTGTGGGCCTATTGCACCACGTGTAAAAGGTTGACAAGGAAAACACCATTCAAGTTAGTATATGGACAAGAAGCAATAATTCCCATGGAGTATATTGTCCCGAGTTTGCGCATATCAGCCGCCACAGGCCTGGATGATGCAGTAGAACTAGATGAACGTCTAGAGTAGTTGGTGAAGTTGGCAGAAGATCGCTTCATCGCTGGGTACCACCAGGGGGTAGAGAAGGATCGCCCGAAGGCATGGCATGATCGACACATAAAAAACAAACAGTTTCAGCAGGGTGACTTGGTTTTGTTGTATGACAACAAGTTTATGAAACATCCAGGAAAATTGCAGATGCATTGGCTTGGTTTGTATCGCATCAGTAGTATTACTTCAGGGGGTGTGGTTTAGCTACAGCAGTTGGATGGGGCAATGCTCCCCAAACTGGTGAATGGTCATAGGTTGAATCCCTATCAGTCAAGCTTGGAACAACACGATGCTTGATTCGCATCGACAAAAAAAAAAAGGCAGATTGATTGGTGGCAGGATGGTGCCCCGCCAGAAGAATAAATGTGCAACCCAGAGAGCTTGTGTTGCAAGTTTGGAGCAGCCTGCAACAAATGGAAGTGCTGCGATTAGGTCACATCAAAAATCATTAGGTAGCTAGCACCTTTACCTTTTTGGGAAGATATGCTTGAATCAAATCGTGTCTGAAATACGCACATGTGGAATGAAGAATACATCGAGGCAGCATAGCCGATGGAACCTAGAGGGATCGGTTGTAGGGTTGGCACGAGGAATCCACCACAACAGTATGGCTGAAGGGCTTCTTTGCACACTTTTGTACACAAGGAGATAGGAGGGGGTATGATCACTCCGCCCACTTCCGATGTCTGAGAAATGGAATCTTATGATTACCCTGGAGTGTGAGTAGGTGGTGCACAGGATTGCGAAGGCAGATGAGCGGTCGAATGCGCTGTATAAATATAGGACTCGAGGGGAGTAAGAACACAAAGGTTGTTTTAGTTGAGAAGGGTTATGCTATGAAAGGCTCTGGCATTTTGTTAAGTTAGGAATTCCAAGGAGGTTGTGGAAATGATCCATTTTATTTCATGGGGTAGCACACCTGGTGCGTTGCGGGCCTGAACCACGAGTGTCCATGAGCAGTTAGAGCACGCTGCACTTCAGACACTCTAGCGTCACAAGCATGAAGTCTCATCTGGGATGTCTAGGTAGTTGGTGATAGTTCGAAGTCTCGTGGTCCCTGTGACCACACCAAAGGAGGGGGTCATTGACCCTGGGTCGCTGTAACATATGCTTACTGGTGTGAAACAGATGTGCCAGAACCACTGGCCTATTTTACACCCTGGCATTGCTTGCAAAATTCCTCTTCATCTACACTTGGTCTCTCAAGACTAGAGGATGAGTTTGCAAGGTCTGTGACAGTCAGCTGGTGCGAGTCCACTTTTGAGAAAGAAGTACATGACAACGAGCAGATGATCCTTGTAGCAGAAGGAGTAGGACAACACCGCGTGCTCCAGACAGCAAGAACAATAGCAGCACGATCGTTTAGTTTAGAAAATTCAAAACAACCGAGTACTCCCTATCCAGCTGACGTGGCTTGAGGGTGTGCCACAAGATTCTGTAGGGTGCCTGTTGGCAAGCGGTTTGGTAAGATGATATCGCAGCATCCCCGATGCTGCGACAAGATGGAAGATGGCACGAAAGTCGAGGACGGAAGATGATTTTGTGCATGTGTGGTTCAATTGTACCACGGATTATGGGTTTTGGGTCATTTGGACCACATATTATGTACTGTTGAGTCAATTACACCGCAGAATGTGGGTTTTTGGTCGTTTTTGGACTAAGTCAGTTAGATAGTGAGTCATTTGTCCATAGTGTCAGTTAGGAAGTCATTAGTAAGTGGACAAGAGTTGTAAGGCGGAAGCCTATATATAGATAAGAATTGTAAAGAGGAGAAGAGAATCATCGAATATGGAGAATCATTGAATACAGATAATCATCGAATGCGGAGATATTATGCGAAGCTCTATTGTTGGTTGTATGTCTTCCGGGTATGTTTTGACATCAAGGGTTTTTTGCAGAAATATTGTATCTGGGTCGACATTGATAATATGATGAAGCTATGTTGGTACAATCTCTATGTCCAATCTGTTTAGTTATGGTAATGCGATGTTGCACTATACAAATAATGTCATGTCTCTTTGATGCAATACTTGTCTTACAATTACTGTCATTGCAATGATGAAGTCTTGGTTGAATATTGCTTTAAATACCATGTTCAATGCTTAGAAATCTCTGTCCCAGTTATGCAATAAGTTTAAGTATTACAGCCTCAACCATCCTCCTTCATTTGGAGGAAACATGGTTCCATATGCTCTTCCTAGACGCCTCGGGTAAGACCTCATCTCCTCTGCAGGTGTTACTAGGTGGGATAAAACCTGTCTGGGCCGGTGGCTAGGGAGACTACGGTATGTTTTGACAGTGAGTGAACCCTTGTTGACTAGCATCGCGTCAACAGTAATAATGTACCAAAATGGTCATGCACAAGTGTATGAAGGGTATACATCATGAAACCAAAATGCTCCCTCAACTGATTGGTTGGATGAATGCAACCAAATGGTGTGGAGAGGTGACAACAATTCGATATAATGTAATTATTTTAAGAAATATTAAGGAATTAAGGACGAATCATACATGTCTCGACTTAACATGAGTGATTATGATGGTGGTATGAATAGCGGTCAACAGGATTGGATTGGGAAACCATGATAGATATGTGATGATGTCAATAGTAGAAGTGGTGGAAACATTGATGTCAATCATATTTGGAAACAAAGAATAGCATATACGAAAACCTTTGAATTTGTCGTTAAATTTGGAGGAGTTTCAACATGGTGAAGTGGAAATCTTGCGGCAGTTGAAGGAGTTGTGGCAATATCAAGTGTGCTTCTACTAAAGGAGTTGCATCAATATCAAGCGTGTTGTTGTTGAACGAGTTGCAACAATATCAAACATGTTGGTATTGAAGGAGTTGCAACACTTTTTATTATGAAAAAAATAGCCTGCAGTGAAAAGGAGCTTCTACTACTGAAGGAGTTGTAGCACTTCAAAGAACTTGCAGTTATTATAAATTATTGATCTAAAATAAAATAAAAAGATCTTTAGAAACATTATATTTATGTTTTTTTTGCAAATACCAATCATCGACAAGCTGATTTTCAATTGGAATTTGTCTAACTGTGTCACAAAGAGGTTTTCACAGTCATACATACATACATACATACATACATACATATATATATATATATATATATATATATATATATATATATATATATATATATATTGAGGAATCATAAAAAAATCATGTAGGTGGTGGTATGGGGGAATCCCTGGAATCCCCCTCCCCAACTACCACTTCTAAATTAGGGCTAGAATAAATTTTCTTGATGAAAGAGTCCTTCGAGGGTGATTGTTGATACAACCGAAGATAATTCCCATTAGAGAGAAAAAAGAGTGTGTGCATCATATATGGTTGTAAATTTAAGTCACATTGTCAAATATGATATCCACCTCATAAGGACCCAACCACCTGCTGTTGCCACCTACCCAAATTCTAAAAATATTATTTTATAGGCAAAATACTTAATGTAAATTTTAATTACAAAGTTTTGTAATTATGACCAAGTTTGGTCAAGGATGAATGTAATTACTGATTATTATTATTTAATAAATTAAAGTAGGAGACAAACACCCAAGGGAACTGTTAAATGAGTGTTCACTAACCCACTAGGAGGAATGGAAGATGTTAGAAGGCATGTGACAGATGGCAGCAATTGCACTTCACCACTAGCTATTGGTTATGGGAAAACTACCCCTAAAATTGTGGCATTATCCCCTAGGTGGTGGGAGTGAGAAGGAAGCTCATTAAATGACCAATTAACCACTAAAAGGCCTAGGAAGCCTACATAAGGAAAATTCGAATTGAGCAGGCAGCTTTTACAATATATTTTCTGCAGAAATATTCCTCAAGCGCATCAGGTGATCATTGAGAGATTCGAATAGGGAGGCTATTTGAGAGTGAAACTATAAGTCTACAAATTATTCTGAGAAGGAGAACCAGAGGTGTTGGTGCAGGTCCATTTGACTGCTAAGTCTTTAAGACTGGATAACTATTGCTACTGCAAGTTGAGGTCCTAAGCTTCTAAGCTTATACATGAAAGAAAAACATAGTCTATTTTCTGTATAGTTATATATATTTCTCCTAACTCTATTCATTGCAGCTAGAAATCAAATGCTTCAATATTATACATTTCATGTTTTTCAAGCAAGTGTAATTCAGGAAATAATTGCAGATGCAATAATTAAATTCTGCACAAGGCTTATATGATTTCATTTCAATTACATTATTTTCAGACAGAAATATCATGTATGATATCTGTAAAAATATATTCTCTGCATAGAGTTATTATATGTAAACTTATTATGTTCATCATCTATTTATTTTAGTGTTTTAAACACAAAACTATTCTCGACAGCATAAAAACCCTATTATATCAAACCCTAGTTTTTTTGTTTTCAGAATGCATATTTTTTCTTCACAAGTCTTTCATGGGAAACTTAGACATTTCTTTTCCAAACCCTAACTAGCATATCAAAATTCTTCAAGATAGTATTCACCACATAGCAGAAAGCACGATTTTACACTACTGTTAATGATAGCTCAAACCCTAGTAAGAACACATCTCAACATAGAAAACATTCACACTACTGAGATCTTTTATAATAGGTTAAGCTTCTAGTACAACAACTTATTGCAAGATAGATATAAATCAAAACCTACAGGTAGAATTCATTTACGAATTAAAATAGAATTTGTGAACTATTTTTAGCAAAAACATTTGACATTCGAACTTATCTCATAACCTTTCCAACACTTAGTTACCGACATCAATAACGAAGTATAAGAAACAACCAGATGCAATTGACCTGAGATAGTTCCGTATTCGAACTTGAATCAACAATTTTCCAAACAAGAATTCGTTAACATCTATTTTAAAACAAGACTGTATCATTACAACACAAGAGAACCAATAGCATAGAATCAAATAAAACACGACTCCATTAAGAAATGCCCAACAACATAGATAAAACATGACAGATATTTTATTGTTTCCATTTAAAATACATTGGGTCTTTTCCCTTAAAACAACCCACGGTGTAAAGACCAACTCAAAGTCAGTTCCAATGCTACAACAAAAACAATACTAAGCCGAGCATCAAATACAAGATTGAGGATCAACCCCTTACAGTTTGATATCAAAACAAAACAAGCTTAAACTTCTTTTTCATCCATCATTGAGACAAGTCGAAGGTTTCCAACTCTCGGCACACAGAAAAACACATCAAAGGCACCTACAAGGCTTGGCAAGAACCACCAGAGCTTACCAGGAAGCAGTAGCAGCTTTCCTTTATCAAACCCTTTGCTAAAAACCTTCCAACAAAGAGGGCACCTCCCAATTTACAAGTTTGACTGGTTAAAATCCTGCAAACACAAATAAAATACAAGTTCACCATATTACATTTCATTATTAACTTATTTACCCTTTAGAAGTTTCATTCCAAGCATTATCGACGAAACTAGAGGTTGGTTGCAGCATATATACATGCAGAAAATCCAGAAGATGATACCATCTTTTGAAAGAGCTGAAAAAAAAATTACAAGGTCACTCTCGATAGCTGACAGAAAACCACACTTCATATGACTGCATCGTGGCTCTATGGCACGAAGCTAAGCCTGCAACTATTAAAAACTACCAATCTCACAGGTCATAGGATCGAAACCCTGGAAGGGAACTTCCTTCAACCCTACATTTTGGTAGCCTATCAGCCTCAACTCATTGTAACAATGAAAGACCAAGAAAATTACTACCACTACATACAACAAGGTTAGGGTTCCACAATCAACGATCAAGAATTGGTAAGATCAACGGGCAAGAAAGATCCAACAAAGCTATGTTGAAAACTAGGCAAACTTGTAATGATATCTCATTAATTACAAACAACTATGAAGTTTCCAACCCTGCATGCCAAGGAACATTACCGTGTACATCGTGGAGGAGAGGCGATATAGCAACCATGCCAACTAGAACTCCTAGTTACATTATCGACCAAATTTCACGTGGATGGACTACGTGGGTTGACAACCATGTTTTCCACTACGGAGTTTGGTCAGAACATTTAATTCATGATCGGTACACTGTCAACCTGTCAATAGTAAATTCAATGCACATCAACTCATCACTTCAACAACGAGACTAGGTGAATTAAAAACATACATTAACAATACTTAGGACAAGAGCATAAGTCATAGCATAATTCAATCTAATGTTTAAGTCATAGCCTTTAAAAGGTTTACTTACATCGTATTCATGGTTTGCATAGGATAATATCCTATGGTGCTAAGTATAGCTAGGATTGCACATTATTCATCATATGTTTGTATATTGTATCATATCATTGCATATTGTAATCATATCATGGTCTAATGAAAACCATATCATTGTAATATATAGTGCATATTTAATATAGTTCCAAGTTTAAAACTTAGGCATCATAATATTGGAATTACATGTCCATACAATATGTAAATACATAACAACTTTAAGGTATATCTATTTCATCTCTAGAGTTCTGTGTAAGCATAAGAATGAACTTTTATAATGCTAGTTCATAGCATATATATATACCATAATTATGTTAAATTTTCTTCTTTTTTTTCCTTGGAAAAAGTCCGTAATTTTATTTCAAAAAGATGATTAAAATTACATATTGCACATGTAGTAGAATCAACAAGGATCCCTACATTTTCACATATTTGTGTCCCATATAAGCAAAAACAACACCTTATTAAGAGCTGAACCAAAAAGAGAAACCCAAAGTAAAACTTCGCCACAATAAGATGTAAATCTTGAACAGCAAGGAGAAACCCAAACGTTGCCATAAGAAGAAGCTTGAACAGCAGATAGGGCCACCGATAATGTGCCTCTACCCCCACCGTCCACCAAGAACCCTTGACAATTAGCAATATGTCTTCAGCTCCCATCAGAACCGAAACCCTCAACAGAAGAAATAGTAGATCCAAGTCTGTGGACGAGCAGCAGACTCTATAGATCTCCCAAACCGGCGAACTCAGCCAGCATCTCCTGATGAAGAAAACGGCCAGACAGAACCAGAGCACCGCCGTAGCAATGGATCTTGTCCCATGAGCATTTGCATAGGTGCCCGTAGGCAAACATCGGCGTAGAGCAAGAGTCGATTGGTACAGTACAAAAATCAAGAAATCTTCGTTCAAGAAAAAATGGAGGTACTGGCGAGAGAATCGAGTCCAAAGATCAACGGGATCGCCGATCTTGTCCACAGTAATCTGCTGCAGCTTCTCATCAATCAACGCTGTTCTTCTTTGATCATACATTCATTATCAATAGCCATTCCTGATGCTGCGTTGGCCATTTCCGCAGATTCACAGCCTCTGCGAAAAATCGCCTCGAGATCGCACTCTAACCCTCAACGTGGCCAGGCACATCCAGAAGGCGATGGCAACCCTCAGGAACGAAGCTCTCGACGTGCAGCAAACCCATCGCAGGCGACCCGCCGATGCTCTCGCTCGCCAACACCACGATCAAGAAGACAGAGCCGGCCGCAAAGCACAGGCGTGTTCCCTTCATCCGACGAGATCGCACAGCTGCAGGGTATTCGTTGGGGGTTTTCAGAATAGGCTACGAGGTACCATGGCCCCAGAAAGGATCCTGATAGAACCGCCGCAGCCACAGTTTGCAACAACCGCATCATTACGTTAAATTTTCTATTATGACCATGTAGGGAAATACTATGGTATCATCCTAAGAATCCTTTAAGCTTTGACGAGATACACTCTACAGCCAAGTCTTATACAAGCACTAGTCACCATACTTTATATATATATTAACTGTGTATTGAAATGATAAATACATGACATAGAGTAGTCTAAGACCTGTAGACGCTAAGTATGATGATAGTTCTAAGGTGTAATCATGATTTCTACAAGCTTCATAATAGCATACTTAATAGATAGTAGTATCGTTGTTTTAATATTAATGAAAATAGTCTTATGACAATAAATGTAGCATCATAACAGAACTTTTGGACAACATGGAATGATAAAATTGAAGAGCTTCGTAAGACAATACATAAACTAGGATTAGAACCATGTATCCATACCTCGAGTAACTGGTGTCGCAAGGAAGTACTTAGCATTCTAAATTTACATTGACGATGAATTGAAAGACACAAGTACTCTTAATACATGTTGTCTTATAGGATTTCTTAACTGTGGTCTGCACATGAAAACAAGATTCAAATGACTTAGCTAAACGTAGCTAAGTAAACTCCAGGGTATCATAAAAAACATCACAATAGTATAGCATGTAATAACTTTCAATAACTTAAGCAAATCTATAATTTGTACTGGTATGCATAAATCATCAAAGATCTGTCGTTAAGAAGTTTAACATCCGCTTAAATCTAAAACAAAAAATACAATTATATCTTATTATTCGAGATATATGACATGTCATCGTCATTAATTATCTTAGTTAAGAATTCGAATTAATTTATATGTTCTGCATTAAATGACCTTGATAATTATTGCTATTATAGTTTTTTTTTTTTTTTTTTTGGTATTTTCGGGATGTTACAGGTGTGAAGCTTTCTTTTAAAGTATTTGAACCTAGAACTGTATAACAACACCCAATCTCTTGGTTGGAACATATTATTCTTGGTGATTCATTCATGCCACTTTGTACGTTGCTACTGTACAATGGAAGTGTGTTGTAGCGCAGCTAAGCGGATCTCATATAACTCGTTGAGCTAGTCTAGTCGATGCTTTTGTGTGTAGTCATATCCAAACCAACTTCCATAGAAATTCTAATTATACTGATCTCAAATTCAACAGGGAATATGGGGCACTTATCATACACAAGCTAGAATGGAGAAAATCTCGTGGTGTTCCACCAGGTAGTCCTGTAGGCCCATAGAGATTCTTGGAGCCCGTCATCGCGGTCATGGTTGTGACTAGCCATAGTATTTGTGAGAATATTTTCCAATACCTTATTGGTGCTTTTCACTTGGTAACTTTCTTATGGATGGTAAGCTGAGGTGACCCGATGCCAAATTTCATACTTTGTAGTAAGCTTCTCAATTTTGTGTGTTGTAAATTGTTCTCCTTTCTCTGTGACTATCTCCCTTGGTATCCCATAACAAATGAAGATCTCCTCAAACAAGAAGTTTGAGATATCTTGCTATGTAACCCTTGAAAGAGATTTCACCTCCACCCATTTGGTAACTTAGTTTTACACACTAAAATGTAGGATTTCCAGTGAGATGAGGGATTGATCAGTCCCATTAAATTGAGTTCCCATTTCTTAAAATGTTCTACTACCAACTGGAACTATAACAATATTTCATCATATTGAATGGGTTGGACCATACACTAGCAAAATTCACATCCTTGCACATACTTCTTTGCATCCTTGAATATACTCGGGTAGAAATCAAGCATGCGCAACACCTTATGACCTGTTCGCTTGTTATCAAAATTCCCTCCACGGGGCTCATCATGACAGGCCTTAAGGATGTCATGGATTTTGTCTTCTCTCATGCATCACTAGATTTCTTGATCTTCTCTAGTATATAAGAGATATCCTCCTATCCATGAATACATAGCACTTTGCTGAATAATTATGAGTCGATCCCTCAGAGAGAGATGGTGTGGAAAATTTCCTGCAGCAAGATAATTAGCGATATCTTCATACCATGGTGTGTGATTTGACAATGCAAACAAATTTTCATTCGAGAAACTATCTTCTACAAGTGAAGTATCACTATCAATGGTAATCCTAGAGAGGAAATACGCAACATCATTATTCTTCCCCGGTTTATCAATAATAATGGTGTCGAATTATTGTAGCCATAACGAATACCTAGTAACTTGAGTGTTTGTAATAGGTTTATTTGCTAAATATCAGATGGTTGGGTGACTAGTATGTACAAAAATGCGGTAACTAGTTATGTAGTGGAAAAACTTGTTAATTGCAAAAATAACAACAAGAATTTCCTTCTCTGTTACTATATAATTTGACTCAGTGGGTGTCAAATTCTTGTTGGCATAGTAAATGGAATAAGGATTCTTTTCTTCTTTATGTCCTAGTACAACTCCAATAATACTATGATCAGATGCATTTGAAGAGATGTGGAATGGTAATGTCCAGTCAGGGTCATGCATAATAGTGG
Organism: Larix kaempferi; assembly: GCA_027924585.1. Lineage (NCBI taxonomy): Eukaryota > Viridiplantae > Streptophyta > Pinopsida > Pinales > Pinaceae > Larix > Larix kaempferi. The sequence goes on along the minus strand of BSBM01000755.1, from coordinate 3,635,419 downwards.
TTGTAGACAATCATTTTTTTAACCCTATAAAAGTAGTTTGGAAAATTTCAACCCATAAACATTCTACATCTTTAGAAAGAAGAAAAAATAGAGGAGATGCTAGTTTGAAAAAATTTCAATGAAGCAATGATAATAATCGACATGTCCCAAAAAATCGCTTAGCTTTTTTTGCATTTTTGGAATAGGAATTTTTAGGATTACCTCAATCTTGGCCATATCGACTTGTATCCCTATCCTAAGACCACCCCAATGGTCATCATCATATGCCATTTTTTTTATCAAGGAAATATTGGTATGTTTGTAGTGCTAAAGCAATTTTTCCAAATTGGATAACGCTTCATCAAACAAAGTACCATATGGCATAAAATTTGTGCATGTATATTTTGACACTGTCATTAATTAGATTGGAGAAAATTCTCAACATAACCCTTTGGAAACTAGAAAGCGTATTAGATATCCCAAAAGGAAGGAGACAATATGTGAAGGTTCCCCAAGCGCAACTAAAGGTAGTTTTGTCCCAATCTCTAGAAGCAATCTGTATTTGGTTGTATATGTTGAAGCCATTAAGGAAAGAAAAGAACTCCTTCCCTGACAATGTATAAAGGACCCGATAAATGAATATAAAGGGGAAGTGGTATTTTTGTGTTTCCTTATTTATTTCTCAATAATCGACACTAATCCTCAACTTACCATTTTTATTAGGAAAAATAATGAGTGGTGATACCCATTTGTTGTCATATATTGGGTAAATAAAATTGGCATCTAGCAATTTTTGAAGTTTTTGTTTGACAATGTCTCTTAGGATAGGGTTCATCCTTCTTTGGGGTTGGAGGGTGGGATAAAAATATTCCTCTATATAAATGTGGTGAGTAGAGATTTGGGTGGACACATTTCATGTCTGTGTAATCCCATGAAAAGGCCTATTTTTCTGTATGCGGGATTTGCAACAATTGTTCAGTTTGAGTTGGGGACAAGTGTGGATTTATATCAATATTTTTCCTAGCTCTATTTCTACTAGAATGTTGTTTTGGAAAACCATAGTTGGTATGTCCTCTTCACCAAGTTATGCCTTAGGATTTTCTTAGGCATCATTATCCATTACAACTTCCATTAACTAGAAAACACGGGGGGATACAAACAGAGGATTAAGGCTAATAAAGTTATTAATGGCATTTTCTTCTGTCTCATTCTTGAAGTGTAGATATTTCTCAATCACGAGGACATACATAGCACCCCCCTCTTTCAATTCAAATTCATCCCAAAAGAGATTCTCATACCCCATACTTAGTTTAGTTGGTGGATAAAGAACCATATTCTTCATAGAATCCCCATGGGAAATCATCATGCTTCCTGATATAGACCCTATATATGTATATGTCATATGTGGCTAACCATGGCCTTCTCAAGAATAGGGGATGACCCCCCAAGAGATATTTTGATTGTAGTACTAGGAAATCAGTTGGATATTCCCATGAGTCTATAGAGATGATTACATCTTCTAAATTTCCTTCCAGTTTGATAGTAGATTGGTAGACTAGTTCTAAGACTGTATGAGTTTGTATGAGATTAACAAGGCCAAGTGGATCCTAAGATTCCTTTGTCATAATATTTATAGTCACCCCCAATTCCACTAATGTGTTTGAAAAGAATTGTTCCTGAATTTGGACACCGAATATTGGATTTCTAGGATCCTCATACTTAATAGTTGTAATTTTTCCCAAGAATAGATCAAATAGTTTACCTTACACATGGACGATAGGTGGGTATTTGGGATTCCTTCCAGGTCTCTTCAGACATAACTCACAAACCATATTTGAATAGATCAACGCATCCTTAATTGCTTTTAATAATGGGATTTTAACGCATATATTTTGTAGTTCTCCCACAAAATAAAACTCAAGATGTGAAGGTATCTTGGATATGGCTAACCTTTGTGGATGTGGAGGATTAACATCCCATGTCTGGATCAAACCAATAACTATTTTGTTTTTCAAGATTGCCGAATATTTAGGAGTTACAACATAGGGAAGGTTCTCAATTTGTTTGTAAAAATGCTCTGTTTTAGGGGGAAATATTTCTTCTTTGCATTGTTCAGTAATCACATGTGTATTTTTAGAGTTTATTATTCACCCAGACCTAAGATGTAAATTTTTGCATTCGAAAGGGGTAGTACAATAGGATGGGAAAATGGACGTTTCAACTTGCTGAATCATTTGTTATTTTGATTTGGGTTAGCTTGTATATGTAGCCAAGGTTGCAGGACAAGAGAATTTATTGGTGTGTTTGAAGGGAGTTGCAGTTGTTGTTGTGTGGGTAATTGTGGTTGTCGCATTGGAAATTGATGTCTAGGGAAAGAAGGTACCTTCCAATTCTATGGCCAAGAAGTATTTTGAGATGATTGTAGTGACCATTGTAACCATGGTCAAGCATATTGGAACTCTTGAGGGGTCTGCCAAGGAGGTGTGATGAATTGCATCTACCGAGGATTATATTGATTACTCCAAGTATTAAAAAATGAGGGGGGATATTGATTCATACTTGATGGTCTAGATTTCCATGACTTCTTTGAGCTATAAAAGAGGCTTTCTCAGTTTCTTCATTGGTACCATGATATAGTTCTTTCAATCCTAGTAATGATGGGCATGATTTCGTAGGATGATCTTGTTCACAAATTACACAAACTTCAATATTCTTAAGTGGACATTTTTTTGAACAGTGTTTTTGTCTACAAGGTGGACAAAATATAGTCAATGAATTCTCATCTTCAATATGCTTTTGGTTAGCTTGAAAAGAATTCAACTTTGAAGAAAATGTGCTAAGTATATCCATCTTAAAATCATCTAACATGTTACCAATTTCCACTCGTGTTACTCATCCATTGGATGACTTTGTAGCTTTATTGTAAATTTATCGTATTCCAGGTTTGTTTCTGGAAGCTCCTCGTGAACACCTTCTGCATAGTTCACAAATTGTATCATAGATTTATTTTGAACTGTATTCTTTTCCCATCAAAATCAGCATGTCCAACCATTCATCTCTCATTCCTTGAATCAAAATTTACTTCAGAATATCCTTGCCCATGGTAGTGTGCGGATATCTCTGTAGATTATATTGGAAGTGATCAACATAATCCTCTAAAATTTCTTCTTCCTTCTAGGTCAATTTGAAGATTTCGTCTCTCAATTCTCGTGATTTGCATTAATCCGGGTACTTTTCAAGCAAATTTGTTTCATCTCATCCTATGAAGTTATGGTGCCACCATCAAGTCCCATGAATTTCCTTAATGATGCTCCCTTAAAAGTATAAGGAAATAGATTCAATTTTTGAAGGTATGTGGTATAATCATAGCTTCGACATAAAACATCGAAATAAAAAATAAATGGATCTAGCTCTTCAATGGATGTACCATGGAAGTTGGGAAGGGATGATAGGGAAATAAGCTTCATTGTCACCCCCCCATGAGTGTGTACAATTGGAAATTCAATCGTATATATTCGGGTGGCCATGTTTTCCCACAACCTACAATATCCTTATGGGATCTCGTAATCAACAAGCACCCACTGTGGTGGATTATAATCCTTTCGTTCTGGTGCAGGAGGTTTAACAACACTTCTTTGGTATGGAATACAAATATATATCTTAGGAACTGATTCACATGAAGGATATAATCCTTGACATTGATGTGTTGATTCCCCTATTTCTCCTTGTCCTTCAATCATAATTTGGAAATTAGCTTTTGCTGCTATAGAGGATCTTGTTTAGGAATAGAACTGAGAGCCAATTTCTTCCTTTGGTATTGGTTCCCTAATTTTCCTCTTCTTTTTGTCAATTCCCTCATCTTGGCTCCTGCTACTGCAAACAACTTATCTTAAGAGGAAGAGTGACGACTGGTTCCTACCTGAGTTGCCACCCTGATGGTGTTATGATACATTGCTTTTGATTATGCCTTCAATCATTTCTTGTATGTACGTTACTCATACTTGATATTTTTTACCTCGACCTCCTCTACCTACAATATTGTTAATTTTTTGGGGTCTTCCTCTTCCTCTAGGATTCACAGTTATGTTCATGCATCATAAGTGTTTTTCTACCAGTGAGATGGAAGTCCACCACAAAAATTTCACAATAGAAACTGGTGGTAGATGCATAGGTTCCTACCTTCCTTCTTTATTGATCAGGAATCAACAAAACCATAAACAACTCTAAATCATTCTCTATATGCTATGAAATTGGTGAGACAGGAGTCCGCTGTGCAAAGATCACTATAGAGATTGGTAGAGGATGCGTAATTTCTTACCTTTTGTCTTTATCACTCAGGCCTCAGTAGAACCATAGATAATGCAGCTAAAACCAATGCTAAGTTTGTACTTTTGTGCCCTCAATAGCCTCCCTAGAAACCACACCAAAATGTTAGTGCCTTTAATTGTCTTTTTAAAGCAACTAATTATCCCTTTATATTAATTGTCAACCCAGGGTGTGTCTTGTTATTTCAAGGTTATCATGTAAGGTATATGCAAGAAACAATTTCATTTTTAGCATTGATGGTCTATATGCTCACACAACTAAAATTTAAATCATTCTAATTGAAACACTCTTGATGTAAATAAAATAACACTCCTGAATTGAAAATACATACAATTGTAAAAAATACTCTTGCATAAATGAAATGCACACTTCAGAATCAAAGACACGTCTACTATAATAGAAGAAATGATTATACTCAATAAATCATGACATATTGTTAATGAGGTGCAGAGTAACAATAATGATACATAATGAAAATAATGCTCTGACAAAAATAACAACTAACATCTAAGAATTAATTAACAAATGAGCTAACTATTCGTAAACTACCTATTTAAAATAAACACATAGCAAAAATCCCTAATCAGGGAAAGGGGCCTTCCTCATCTTACCAGGGTTGTTGAAACAACTCAAGGTCTACATGTTAGCGATATAAAAACTAGCATATAACTCTGTCTATTATCAAACTCAGAAAAATTTACAATATCGCTCTATTTGAAATTGCCTTCTTGCTTAACCCCTTTCTTTCAAGAAAGACCATCATTTTATGCATCTGTCAATGATATTCTAAGAAAATGAAATATCGAATCGGCCTTGATAATTTGCAATTCGCAAGATGTTTCTAACAATAATTAGGATAGTGTTAAGCCATACATTCATCAAGCTATTACAATCAATTGCTATTAAAATATTTTATGAATCCAATAAATCATTATGACAACTAGACTACATCCCTCATGGAGGGAGTGACTCAAGAATTCCACCTATATCCCTTGGAGATGCATCTACTGCTATACACAAGTATATGTAGACCATATATGAGTAAAAACAAGGAGTGCCACTCAAGTAATCAACAACCATAATAGTTCACGAGTAGTATCGTCATAATTATGAAAGAGTAACAACAACCAATCTTCGTGAGAAGTATTAATTAGTTACTAAACCCATTAATAACCTCATTATTAACTAAAATAACACATTATACAAATAAATATATACCTCAAGGTAAATATAGGATCGTGAGTGATATAGCATCAAAAGGGTGAAAATAGAGACTCATATATCTTCAAAACAAGGAAAAAAAGGTAACAAAAAATGTACATTTCCTAGGCTCAATAGCTTCTTTGGAAGAAGTTATATATTTTTAGAATGAGTGAGGAAGCCTTGTTTATAGAGCACCTGAATGGGTTCAACACAATGATTAATCAGTTTTAGTCTGTAAATATTAAAATCACGAAGGAGGAAAACTGTATTAGTATGTTGTGTTCTTTTCCAAATTCTTGGGATAGCCTAGTCGTGGCTATTGAAAGTAATAATATGACACTGAAGATCGACGATGTGGTCACATATCTATTGTTGAAAGAGATGAGGTAGAATAACACGGAAGGATAGACCCATGATGCTTTGATGGTAAGAGGACAATCGATTGACAGAGGAAAAGGTAAAACTTCTGGTAGAATATCAAAGTCAAGGGCTAAATCTAAGACCACATCTAAATATCTTGGTCCAACAATAAGAAAATGTTGTCAATGCAGTAAAATCAGGAACTATAAGTGAGATTGTAATTCGACAAAATTTGGAAGAAGCAAAGGGTTTGAGAAGGTCAGTTGGCTGACGTAGTAATCCTACACAATAAAAGAAAAGAGATGTTTATTTTTCCTCCCCAAGTACACAATCGGATCATGAATCCTAGTTAATCAACTCCAATGCATCATATCATATGACACCAAACAAATAATGGTTATGTGAATTTGAAAAGTTCGATGATGGTTATGTTCTTATGGGATTTGATTCACCAACTAGGATAGTTGGACAAGGTAAATTTTGACTACTATTAAAAGATGGAAGGATAGGAACTAAGAGTGTTTCATATCCCAGGTTTGGATCGAAAACTGATTTATGTTAGTAAGATGGGAAATGCATGTGTGCAATCTATATTTGAGAAAGAGACGTGCAATATGGTATATGGAGAGATGGTATTAATGATGTGAGTCAGGATTGGAACTCTATACAAGCTATTGGGAAGAAGAGACACCAATGGATGTGCTAATATAGTCTTCCTGAATTCAACATAATATATTCTTGTCTAGTCGACTTGACCATTTTGTGGCATAAAAATATGTGTGATGCACCTATAGGGATGCCTACTAAATCTACTAAATAAACATGCATACATTTTTATAAGAACAAATATGAACTTAAATCAATAAGTTTTTTCAAAAACTCATTAAACAGATCTAGTTTCATTCATAAACAATTAGAAAACTACATAATGGAAACAATCATTCAACCATTATACTCACCTAATAAATCACTTTTTCCATGGAATGTTGAAGGTTTCTTAATTCCCATGCAAAAATCTCTCTTCGAATTCCAATTTCCAAGGTCCACAAGAAACCACCCTATTGTACCCAACGGGGACTCTTCCTTCCCCGGGACCCCCAAGATGTAGTGGGGCTGAATGATCAAATAGATAGAAAAATATTGGTACTCAGACTATCTCTATGAGGATCCCTACCTCAATTGTACCAAAATGGACCACACCCTCCAACATACACCACAAAAGTGTAGCAGAACTTCTTCCGTCCAACAATAGGGTAAAAAAAAGGTAAGAGCCTCATGCGCTTTTAGTCTTTTTATAACTTTTCAAAAACTCCATGCATATCATGTATGCATCCTTTTTAATTCTTTAATTTCTTTCATATTTTTATTACTCACCCTCTCAGTATTAGTTGTCTCAACTTTTCCATTTTTTTTTAATTTATAATTGAGATTTACTCTAGTTTAGTTTCCTAGATTTTCTCATTAACAATTCCTTCAATCTCTCCTAATTGAGTGGGTGCATGTTTACTATTAGTTATTTTCTCACATTTATTTATTCACAATTTCACATTTAAAATCGATAATCTAGGATTTCATTCACATACAATATAATTAAAATCCTCATTCTAATTCTTTTAAAATACTCTTTACCCCCCATTTAGTATTTTAATTTAACTGTCACATTCTCATTTTGATGAGAATATTAAGGGTTCCATGCTCTTCACATTACCTTCAAATATAGCCCCCTTAGTGGGGACTTGGTATCATGACTGAGACATCCTTAACTCAGTCCGGTCGACCCTGTTGAGGGACTGGTGGTTCCTGGAGAATATGGTTGTGTCCTTATGTAATACCCCATTTTGACCCCGAGAAATAATTAGCTTTTAATGTAAATATTGTATACATGTGATGTATGTTTTCCTAGTGTGGAGCTCAAGGCCAAGGCCCCGCTAATGGAAGCCCGAATGTTATTTAAAAGGCATGTATTAGACATTATGTTACCCATGTGCTATTTAGCCATGGAACATTGTAAAAATGATGTAAATAAATATCATGCAATAAAATACCAAAACTGGCTATGGAGGCAACAAATGAGAAGGGGCCATGTGTATCCACTAGGGAGTGGTGAGGGGGATGTGGGATTGAACCATAGGCTTCCATATGTCACCTTCAGAACCCATTTGACTTTCCTTGCTGACATTTAATTCTGTTGTAAGGAAGTGGTTGAGGAATTCAGTCCATGGCTTCAATGGAGCATGGGCAGCCCAGAAATTCATATGGCAGAGTATGGGCTCTATTTTCTTGTACCAAAAGTCACTCTACCTCAGGAGAGTTTCTTCTTTCTCGTCCCCATTCCACGGTGGAAGTTACCAGCATCATTTTCCATCCAAAAACAAATTCCTAGCAGAGAGGAAAACCAGAAATCGCAACTGTGAAAGAACCCATGTTTTAAAGAGCCATAAACGCCCAGATTTGGTATTTGACAGTGAAATCCAATGGGAAATCCATAGGTATGAACCTTGGGGTGAATTTGAAAGCATTAGCTACCCTGAAATCCATTAGAAAACCTAGTTTTGATAGCCCAGAAACCTAGTGACGGGATTGAGTTATCCGTTTCCAGAATGATGAGAAATCCAAGTGTGGATTTTTGAACAGAGGATGGGATTGCTTGAATTTAGCTGAGGTGTCTGTAGCTCTGTGGTTGATCTCACTAGCTTAGCATCCTCCTCCCTTTCCTTTTGGTATGCTTGATAAACCCAACTGTGTGTTGGCTTAGCATGACAGTTTGAATGAATCCATGGCTGTGAGTGAGCCTAGCTAGTTCCTCCTTAGTGGATACACAACCCATCTCGGGGGTGATCTCTCAGCTGAAAGAATACAGGCTGGACAGAGATCTATGGTTGGGTGGAATGTTGCTCTCATGTAGCCAGTTGTTTGGACATTTGCATTTCAAAATAAGTATTCTCTGTGGATTAATTTATTTGCATTATGTGTTCAGCAATGTGTTAATCCTGAATGTTAACTATTCATGTAAATTGAATGAAATGATTATCTCCAACTGGTTGTCATGAATCCTGTGCATAGTATGAGAATGAGATTGATTACTGTATGATTGTTTCATCATTCTTCCTGAAAGAAATAGGCTGATGCATCTCCTTCTGCGTGTGTGTTATTATGATTATGCCGCTATGTTTATTAATTGAGTTGTGTTAATTCTGTGTTCTGTAATGTCTTAATTAATGACTATTGTTTATATGCTGAATTCATGATGAACTATGTGCATCTATAGTGTTTAGTTCCACTATGCTTGTTGAATATGAATATGTATGCACAAGTTTTATTTAACCATGCATTTCTAAGAATTTTGAATGGGGCTGAGATCGCCAATAAGCCCGATATGTGGGTAACATTTCCTTCCTTGCATTGGTTTGATGGAAGGGGACGTTACACCTTATTGTGCACCTCTAGTAAATTCCTCGTGAGTTACCAATTTTGTAGCTTGCCCTCAAGGAAACACACATTTGACAAGAAAAATCCTCTATTGATTTTTTCCAACTCATCACGTGAAAAATGCTAGTCTTACATCCTTTTTCAATTCATCCCCATTACTTGATGTGGACTTATTGGCATTCACAATCTAGCACCTGCATGTTAAACAATATGGAAGCCCGAATGTTAAACAATATGGGAGTGGTGAGGGGGATGTGGGATTGAACCATAGGCTGCCATATGTCACCTTCAGAACCCATTTGACTTTCCTTGCTGACATTTAATTCTGTTGTAAGGAAGTGGTTGAGGAATTCAGTCCATGGCTTCAATGGAGCATGGGCAGCCCAGAAATTCATATGGCAGAGTATGGGCTCTATTTTCTTGTACCAAAAGTCACTCTACCTCAGGAGAGTTTCTTCTTCCTCATCCCCATTCCATGGTGGAAGTTACCAGCATCATTTTCCATCCAAAAACAAATTCCTAGCAGAGAGGAAAACCAGAAATCACAACTGTGAAAAAACCCACGTTTTAAAGAGCCATAAACGCCCAGATTTGGTATTTGACAGTGAAATCCAATGGGGAATCCATAGGTATGAACCTTGGGGTGAATTTGAGAGCATTAGCTACCATGGAATCCATTGGAAAACCTAGTTTTTATATCCCAGAAACCTAGTGACGGGATTGAGTTATTCGTTGCCAGAATGACGAGAAATCCAAGTGTGGATGTTTGAATAGATGATGGGATTGCTTGAATTTAGTTGAGATGTCTGTAGCTCTGTGGTTGAGATCACTAGCTTAGCATCCTCCTCCCTTTACTTTTGGTATGCTTGATAAACACATCTATGTGTTGGCTTAGCATGACCGTTTGAGTGAATCCATGGTTGTGAGTGAGCCCAACTAGTTCCTCCTTAATGGATACATAGCCCAGCTCAGGGGTGATCTCTGAGCTGAAAGAATACAGGTTGGACAGAGATCTATGGTTGGGTGGAACGTTGCTCTCACGTAGCCAATTGTTTGGACATTTGCATTTCAAGATAAGTATTCTCTGTGGATTAATTTATTTGCATTATGTGTTCAACAATCTGTTAATCCTGAATGTTAACTATTCATATAAATTGAATGAAATGATTATCTCCAACTAGTTGGCATGAAGCCTGTGCATAGTATGAGAATGAGATTGATTATTGTATGACTGTTTCATCATTCTGCTTGAAAGAAACAGGTTGATGCATCTCCTTCTGCGTGTATGTTATTATGATTATTCTGCTGTGTTTATTAATTGAGTTGTGTTAATTCTATGTTCTGTAATGTCTTAATTAATGACTGTTGTTTATATGTTGAATGCATGATGAACTATGTGCATCTATAGTGTGTAATTCCGCTGTGCTTGTTGAATATGAATATGTATGCACAAGTTTTATTTAACCATGCATTTCTAAGAATTTTGAATGGGGCTGAGATCGCCAATAAGCCCGGTATGTGGGTAACGTTTCCTTCCTTGCATTGGTTTGATGGAAGGGAACGTTACAAAGTGGTATCAGAGCCCAGCTTGCAACAATGGGGTTGCTTGGGCCATACTTTGAGTTTATAGGCATGTAACAGGACGTTTTAGCACAGTATTGGGAAGTTGGGGGCGGAATTTTGATTAGAGAAAATGACAGGGTTAGATTTCTCAGATATGGAAGAAGAACACACAGGTGCATAGATCTCTCCAAGAGCTTTCCAATGGTGTCAGAATTTCCTCATTTGGCCAAGGGACGAAGGAGATACGGACCCTGCAAGTTGTAGGAAACGTGGGTGTTTCCCGAGTTTTGGGTTTCAGGTTCGGAAACGCTCTATTGCGGGTTGGATTTCTGAAATTCCGAACTCGCAATTTTTTCGTCCTTTGGGTTTTGGGTTTCAGGAGCGCCATTTTGCGGAATGGATTTCCGATATCCTGAACCCATGATTTTTTGAGTTTTGGGTTTCGAGAGCGTCATTTTTTAGAACGGATTTCTGAAAATCCGAACCCGCGACTTTTCGGGTTTCGGGTTGCAGGAAGTTGGTTTTGGGATTTTCGCAATCCCGAATCCCGCATTCTGGGTTTCGGCTGTCAAGTTTCAGGTTTCGGGAACGAGAATTTTCAGAATTTGCATTTGGAATTCCGAAATTACGAATCCGCAAATTTCGGCTTTCGGCTTTCGGTTTTCGGCCTTCGGCTTTCGAGTGTCAGCTTTCGGCTTTCGGCTTTTAGATTTTGGCTTTCGGTTTTCTGCTTTTGGATTTCGTGTGTCGGCTTTCGGCTTTCGGCTTTCGGCTTTCAGCTTTCACATGTCGGATTTCGGCTTTTGGGCTGTCGGGTTTCGGGAACGCGAATTTTCAGAGTTTGCATTTGGATTTTTTTTGGTCCAAAAAATTGGAATTTTGGAAAAATGTGAAAAGTGGAAAGTAGTCAAACCCATAATTTTATAGAAGACAAATGGTGCATCGGAACAAAGATCCGCGAGTTGCTGAGAATTCTTTATTATATGGACTAACTTCACCTGGTAGAAACGTTTTCATGATTCTTCATAGATTTTCTTCCACAGGTGGCTGAAGTTGGCATTCCGGACCAAAATACAACTGTGTAAAATGTGCAGAATTGTGTTGAAAGTTGTCATTTTTGAAGTAATGTAGTTTCCACACATGATGTCGGAATGGAGCAAGTGGATAGGCATTGGAAAGCTTATCCAGCAGGGAGCAATGGTGCATAGTCTAAATTTGAATGGGATTATCATGATCCATAGTTAATTAGAGTAGAAAAGTGCTAGCGGATGTTTAGATAAAATTGTTGTCAATATGGACAATTTTTAGAATTGCATGTCTAGAAAGTAGCAAGTTAGAATATTATGCATGAGTATATGTATTGAATTGATACTTGGTGATTAAATCATATCTAATGATTCCTTGTATGTTTCCTAGAGGCCATGAAATCATACCAACTATGATGTGGAAGAGGAATCCCATGCGTTGATGAAGGATTGGAAAGGAAGAATCCCTTAACCCCTGTCTTGCTAGCTGCATTTATATTTTATAAGCTTTATGTGCATAAAATTATGGCATGAGAATGTTGAAAATGCAAGAGATTAGATGAATGGCATGAATATGCATTGATTGGCATATTAATAGACATTGCATAGTGCATGAGTTTATGTTTTGCATGCATATGACATTACATATGGGTAAAAGTAGTGAGATTTTTACATATGCAATGAACCACTAATAGTAAATATTGTGGTTGATAATCACTATTGGTGATTGGTTTTGGTTTTAGGACCAAAGACAACAGAAGCATGGCTAAATATGTTGAGGATGTTGTTGCATGAAGCCAACAACCTTATGAAGAAAGGATGGTACAACAAATCTATGATCATGAGGTTGGAAAAAGGACTATGTAGCCCTGTTAAGAGGCCAACCGATCAGGTAACATCAAGTGATGTTAATGACAACCATGTAGGTAATAGTTATTAACGCATAATTGCATGAATGTTGAAAGAGGATTTGGTAAGATCCCTTCGATTATGTTTGAACTATGTTGATTTGGTTTGCATGTGGTATTGAGTGCCCAAATGGGAATGTTAACCTACTGAGTATGGTGAGGTGTGGGTAAGTGAAGGCAATGATTCTTACACCCTATACTTGTTTAGAAATCTCAATGCATTCATATGAAATTATATCATGCCATTTGAGTATGTCGATTGTGAGTTTAAAAACCAAAGCAAGTCAGGACCGATGGTCCTGACTATGGTAATGCATGTTATATGAGATAGTCATGATTAAGTCATAATATGCTTGAATGCATAGTACTGATGAAACAATGCAATGGGGCATTGAGTGGGTGTGCATTAAGAGATTTTATAAATCTTGTAGTTAAGCATTGAGCGAATGCATACGAAAAACTTGAGTAAATGTTGTGAATATGCATGCATGTGGGTAGTTACACTTGAGGAGATGTATTGTGTACATGCATGATTGTGATATATGTATATGTTTCATTACAATTGAGCAATAGATGAAATGACAAATTAATGATAATTCTAAGATCATTTCATGAACTGCTATGAATGCAGGGGAAGAATTGCATGAACGTAGTCATGATCGATGGACTATCGAAATACTCTGTGGAAGGGTAGAGTTGTATAAATCATAGGACTGAGAAATGATGAATATCTAATTGTTTATTTTAAATTGCATGAATGATGTGACTGTACCTTGCAATTTTAGTATGATAATGATACACGTGAAGTAAATGAGTCTTGGTGATATTGATATGTTAACAGCTCGAAGTGTTTGAATTATAGAATGCTATAATTCTGAAAATGCTTCAGTGACTATTGCAGCAATGCAATATTATATGCATGGAGACTTACAAGTGTTTGGCTGGTTGAAGTTTTTGAATACAGGTAGATTGTTCAAGGCATGGCAATGAGGGTAAGACCATGATGAAGGCTAGGATCTACCATGTGAAAGAGTCAAACCTCATGAGAAGGATCTCATGGCTGTGAAATAGTTATGTGCAGAATGGATTGTCAATTCAGATTTGTAAATCTCATATTTGTAAATTTTCAGATTGGAAATTTTGCTTATAATTGCTAATGACTGTTTAGCTTATGTAAAATTGTGTTAAAAGGACATGTTGTAGGTGGATTTCCATGTATGGTAGAAAACATAAATCCATAATGGACATAATGGTGCCACTTACAAGACCCAAGCAATATGAGGATAACCTCATGGCTAAGAAAATCAATTTCTGTAGTAGACAGAGTTGCAAATTCATATTGAATTTAATTATTAGTGCCATTAATTGGTTATGGAACAATCACATTTGAATTTTATTGTTAAATGTTGCTGACTATTTGGCTGTTTGAGGAATGTGTAAGGAAAACACATTGCAGTAAGACCAAGAGAGAGGGCCTGCAGAAGCCAAACTTCATGGGAAGAGATTCCATGATTTGGAAATGGGTTTCGGGTGAAATGCAATTAGACATTATTAATGTCTCATCTAAACTGCATGATTGGTAAACAATATGAGTGGAATGGTAAAGATTATGTCAGTAAGACATATGAGGGTTATGTAACATCAAAAGGATTTGGGATGGCAAACTGAGGGACTGTCAACTCAGAGAAGGAGCCCCCATTCCTCATTAATGAAGAGAAATTACATCTGCGAAATGGATAAGTGTTCTATAAACCCTGACTGATATATGTATACATATATGCATGTTTAATTGTTAGATTAAAAATGCAGAGCATGTTTGATTTTATTTCCATTATGGAAGGTTGCTTGAATATGATTAGGACTTGCATAGCTCCCATCAGTGAGGAGTGCATGCCTTTTTGATGATGATTTATGTTAGGGATGCCAATATTGATTACGCCCTAAAAACATGGATGCATTCCTGGTGTTTCAATACTTGATAGTGAATGCTAGGAATTATGGTTATAATTCATGAATAACAGCACTGACAAGTTTGCCTATACTACATATGTTGTCACCTTAAACAGATGCAATTTGTTGCTACACACTAAAGGAACAAGTAAAAGGTTGTTGTGAGGGGTTTTGGTGGAAGGGTTAATGCGCATGTAAGGTTGTTGTGAGGGGTTGTGGTGGAAGGGTTAATGTGTATGAAAGGATGTTGTGGAGGTTGTGGGGATTTTGATGAAGGGTAATGAAGTGTTGATGAAAAGGCTGTTATATGCCTATGGCTCCATAGTAGAGCCTTGACCTAGAAATGGTCATAGTGAAGTTTCCTTCCAAGTCGGCGTGAAGGTGTATTGGTTGGAAATTGATTATTTGATGTTTTGGAGAAGCCTGCATGCTAGCCAAACATCCCAGTTCGCAAGAGGATCCCAAGGCTTGTAAAGTAAAAGCAGGACCTTGTGAACCAGAGATGAAATGCACAATACAGATAAGTATTCAATTTCATATATTTCTTGTTTGGAATAATGCAGATTTCAAGTATAAGTCTTGTAATAGTTAAGCTGATGCACTATTGTTTCTTTGTTGGAAACCTTGGTCATACAAGAATCAAGGACTATGAAAGCATCTTAAGGATGCATGTGGACATGTGACTGTCCTAAAAATTTCAGCTTGAGCAACAATGAATGATGGTGCTAGTAGAATTGTGTGAGTACTAGCAGCCAAGGGAGTTGTAGACAAACCATGTGGAGGGACTCCAGGGTTGAGAGGTCTGAAATAGACCATAGACACTAAGTGTCATAGACAAGAAGGGCTGGTCAAGCATTCACATGGAAGTGAAAGAGGCTAGGAGCATGAAAACCACAGTGGTGGTGTGGGTTCCAGAATGGAACAAGACTAAGAGAAGAAAACTCTTACTTCTCTCTCTTTCCTTTTTATTGATGCATTTATATATATAAAAAAAAAACGAGAAAATTGTTGAATACATGCATGGCTGAAAGTAGAGTGTGTTTATTTGCTTGAAATAAATTGTGAATGCTGAATTAATGAATTTCCTGTGAATGGAAGAGCATGAAGGAATTCATGTGTATGTTGGGCAAGCATGGAAAGTGTGAAAGTCTCATGAATAGAGCATGGGATCTCCATGTCAATTGGGGAAAAACAATTGACTGATTTTTAGTGTTTAGGTTACGCTTTGCCTAACAAGATTTGTGATGATGAATTTCACAGGTGGAAATTAAATCCATTGGTTGCAGTTGTACGAGCAAGTGCTTCTTATGAGCAAAGTGAGAACTAGTTGCGCATAGTGGCCATGGCAGCAGACCATAGGTTGTTGGAATTGGCTGAAAGTCTTCTTCAAACAATTGCCAGGACCCAAGAAAATCTTGGAGAGATGCTCAAGATACAGAAGCAGCAGAATGAGATGAACCACAAAGTTTTGCAGGACTCTGTTTGTCTGCAAAGAAAAGTAAAAATAATTTTGGAAACAATTAACCGAGGAATGGACAATGGATCAATGATGAGGCATTCGTCAAATCGACCCATTAAGAAACATTCCAGGCATGAAGACTCAAAGGAAATTGAGCAGATAAAGATGAAGCAACTAATGAAATGTTGAAAATGTGGAGGACATCATTGTCTCCGCAACTGCCCAACAAGGGAACATCAAGAGGGTATCAGCCATAAATTTTTTAGACTTGTGGATGAGCTAAAAAATCACAACCAGCAGGAGAAGCTTGTGGAAGCCAAAAGAATTGATCCTGAAAGTTCAAAACAAAGGATAGAATGCAGGGTAGACCCGCAATGTTTTTAAAATTTTGGACATGTGTAAATTGTATATGTATTCCTAAGTCTTGGAACACCAAAGACGGTGTTATTCTAAAGGGGAGGGGACTGTAATACCCCATTTTGACCCCTAGGATAAATTAGCTTTTAATGTAAATATTGTATACATGTGATGTATGTTTTCCTAGCATGGAGCTCAAGGCCAAGACCCCACTAGTGGAAGCCCGAATGTTATTTAAAAGACAAGTATTAGACATTATGTTACCCATGTGCTATTTAGCCATGGAACATTGTAAAAATGATGTAAATAAACATCATGCAATAAAATACCAAAACTGGCTATGGAGGCAACGAATGAGAAGGGGCTATGTGTATCCACTAGGGAGTGATGAGGGGGCTGTGGGATTGAACCATAGGCTGCCATATGTCACCTTCAGAACCCATTTGACTTTCCTTGCTGACATTTAATTCTGTTGTAAGGAAGTGGTTGAGGAATTCGGTCCATGGCTTCAATGGAGCATGGGCAACCCAGAAATTTGTATGGCAAAGTATGGGATCTGTTTTCTTGTACTACAAGTCACTCTACCTTAGGAGAGTTGCTTCTTCCTCATCCCCATTCCATGGTGGAAGTTACTAGCATCATTTTCCATCCAAAAACGAATTTCCAACAGAGAGGAAAACCAAAAATCGCAACTGTGAAAAAACCCATGTTTTGAAGAGCCATAAACGCCCAGATTTGGTATTTAACAGTAAAATCCAATGGGGAATCCATAGGTATGAACCTTGGGGTGAATTTGAAAGCATTAGCTACCCTGAAATCCATTGGAAAACCTAGTTTTGATAGCCCAGAAACCTAGTGACGGGATTGAGTTATTCGTTTCCAGAATGATGAGAAATCCAAGTGTGGATGTTTGAACAGAGGATAGGATTGCTTGAATTTAGCTGAGGTGTATGTAGCTCTGTGGTTGATCTCACTAGCTTAGCATCCTCCTCCCTTTCCTTTTGGTATGCTTGATAAACCCAACTGTGTGTTGGCTTAGCATGACAGTTTGAATGAATCCATGGCTGTGAGTGAGCCTAGCTAGTTCCTCCTTAGTGGATACACAACCCAGCTCGGGGGTGATCTCTCATCTGAAAGAATACAGGCTGGACAGAGATCTATGGTTGGGTGGAATGTTTCTCTCATGTAGCCAGTTGTTTGGACATTTGCATTTCAAAATAAGTATTCTCTGTGGATTAATTTATTTGCATTATGTGTTCAGCAATGTGTTAATCCTGAATGTTAACTATTCATGTAAATTGAATGAAATGATTATCTCCAACTGGTTGTCATGAATCCTGTGCATAGTATGAGAATGAGATTGATTACTGTATGATTGTTTCATCATTCTTCCTGAAAGAAATAGGTTGATGCATCTCCTTCTACGTGTGTGTTATTATGATTATGCCGCTGTGTTTATTAATTGAGTTGTGTTAATTCTGTGTTCTGTAATGTCTTAATTAATGACTATTGTTTATATGCTGAATGCATGATGAACTATGTGCATCTATAGTGTTTAGTTCCACTATGCTTGTTGAATATGAATATGTATGCACAAGTTTTATTTAACCATGCATTTCTAAGAATTTTGAATGGGGCTGAGATCACCAATAAGCTCGATATGTGGGTAACGTTTCCTTCCTTGCATCGGTTTGATGGAAGGGGACGTTACACCTTATTGTGCACCCCTAGTAAATTCCTCGTGAGTTACCAATTTTGTAGCTTACCCTCAAGGAAACACACATTTGACAAGAAAAATCCTCTATTGATTTTTTCCAACTCATCACGTGGAAAATGCTAGTCTTACATCCTTTTTCAATTCATCCCCATTACTTGATGTGGACTGATTGGCATTCACAATCTAGCACCTGCATGTTAAACATCATGCACATGAAATATTTTAAAGAAAAATCATAATATAAACATATATAAAAGGCTAACATCACCTACCGATTATACCCGACTCAGTCTGGTGTCCATGCGGTATTGATGCAATCATTGCATCACATGTACCTGTGTTTCCTGTCACACTTGATGACCCATTAGAGAACATGATGTCCATAACATAATCATATGCAATTCATAATTTCATATTATTCATAAATATTTGATCATCATCGAAACAATTTCTCAATATTAATATAACACAATAACTGATCATCATCAAAACATGGTCTCACAATAGATAGTTTTCAAACAATTGTATTTAATAATCAAAGTACCAGTTCCACACATGGCCAGGTCATTCGAAATTGAATTCCCTCAAATAATAACATGACATAAAATCTAGGCTTGAATCCACACATAACTGGTCATTTGAAACTGAATGTCCACAAATAACAATGTATTGATAATAATCAAAGTCTAAATAAGAGCGAGGCACCACATACACCCCCCTTCAGGAAACTTAATCTCAAAGTTTTAGAATATATAGTGAACTACTTTCACATATGTATTTCATATATAAGTGAAGGTGAAAAATGGCTTCAAGCACAATAATGTGCATAAGCCTAACTACAATGGGGCACTATGTAATGCCCCAATTTCGCCTCTAGTATTGATGGGCTCCAAATATTGTCATTTTTCATGACTTTATTTTCACGCCCATTTACCCATGATTTAGTACATTTATATTTAAAAGGAATATCTTTTACTTCATTTTATTAATCAAAACTCATAAATATAAAAGATGCTTAATACATTACTTTTGATGTATAAAATGTAATATTCCGTAAGTGGCAAGCATTCTGGCACTTCTTCCGATACTATGTTCCGCATTGGGATTGGATTACTCTTTTGATGAGATGATTTACCTTCGTATTCCAATTCGTGTTGGTTTTGTAATACCCGCATATGAAAATTTGAGTCATGGTTATATAATTGTTTTAAATTTAAACAAATATACAAATAAAAATATTAAACCTTGAAAGGATTATTATTATTATTTTTGAAATTATATTAATCCTCTTTAAATTTGTTTAAATTTAAAATAAAATTATAAAGTGTTTAATGTTTTATAAAACTCATTAAAAATGGAATATGACGAAGGCAGTTTTCATACTTTCTAAACATATCTATAGAAAACACTTGCCCGATCAGACATGATTTTCTCATATTTTGTTTGTGGTTGTTTTTCCAAAAATTAGAAATTTCCACCACCAATTTTTCTCCCCTGCGAATGATTCTTGATAGACAGAATCATAGCCAAGTTTAGCTTCAAATTCTCCATTCACTCTGTTTTTTTACCATACCAATTTGTCATCCTCACCATCTTCCAGGTGAATGAAGTTAGTCGCCAATTTATTAACGTACCTATTCTATTCTTCCGCAAGAATTTCAATTAAATCTATGTTTTGAGGTGGTTTCCATCTATTTCTACCTCTAATTTGAGGTTGTTGTAATTGAGCGTCAGCCAGGGAAAAAATATGTTCGGATTTTAAGTTTTATTTCAATTCAATTGTCATTTTGTACTCTTCTCCTGCTCCCATCCATGGATCCTCCCCTATCCTAACTTTCCTTCCGTCACCAATTTTCCAGGTTGTCCAATTGTCAATTATAGGGAAATCCAAGACCAATGCTTTCTAGCCAACTAAACCATTTTTGAAGGATTTAGATGGAATGCGGAACCATTCATCTATTGGGGAGTTATTACAATAATCATACCTTTCCCCACAAGGATTTTGGTCTTTGGGTGATTCTCCATAATGTCTTGGAAACCAATGCTCTACTAAATAAATCAAAATTCTTTATTCCCCATCCCTCCAGATTCTTATGTTGAGATAGAGTCTTCCATTGGAGTAAAGGAATACCATTAGCTTGCTTGCTTGCCATCCACAGAAAAGAAAAACTCTTTTTCCTTATTTTTACCAATATTCCTTTGGGTATGTAAGCCATCGATGCCCAGTATACAGGTATTCTCTGAAGCACTGCTTTCAAAAGAACCAATCTTCCTCCCCTTGATAAAAACCTATTTGTCCATAGGGAGATGCATTTTTCTACTTTTTCATAGAACCAAAGCCAATCCTAAAAGGAATAACAGTTAGGATTTAGATGGAACCCAAGATATTTAACACCTTCAGACATAGCAATTGTTGGGAAGGATAGTATCTCCTTTGTTGTGTTTAAAATTTCCTCCGAGGGTTCATTATGCACCAAGACCAATTTTTTGTATTTATCCTCATTCCTGTGGCCTTCTGATAGAGAGCCAAAATTGAATCAAAGGTTTTTAAGTTCAATATGTTTCCATTCCCAAATATGAAGACATCGTCTGTGAATAGAGTTTGATTTAACTCCTTTGTGCTTGTAACTTTCACCCCTTCTATTTTTTTACTTCTCTTAGCATCAAGTATCAACCTACTCAGTGCATCTGCTACTAAAATAAAGAGGAATGGGGAGAGAGGACACCATGGTTGGATTCCTCTTTAAGTTCTGAAAAAGGACTAAGGGGAACCATTAATTAGTACTGCATAGGAAGTGGATTGGACGCATCCCATTAACCAATCAGTGACTTCTAGTGGCATTTCAATCTGAATAAGTAGTAGGCGCAAGATTGTCCAGCTTACTTTATCATAATCCTTACACAGATCTAATTTTAAAGCAAAGGCCTTCTGCTTCTCTTCTTTTATAGAATGAAAAGCTTCATGTGTAATAGAGACAACATCATGAATCTTCCTGTTAAACAAAAAACCAAATTTCTCTTCCGTGACAATCTCACTGAGTATAGGTTTTAACCTCTAAGCAATTATTTTTGCAATTATCTTGTAAATCATATTGCAACACGCAATTGGTCTATAATCATCAAAGTTTGGTCTAGAAAATGAGAAAACAGGGAAAACCTCATGGGAACAAAACCCTCCCTAAAAAATGGACATGCTTGGAAGTATTCATATTGTCTTGTTCCTCATTTGGAGGATCTAAATGAGCTGAATGGGTTGCTTCTGAGTAACAAACGTGATGAAGAGATTGTGAATGTCATGGTCATGCATCAGTGCATCAATGTGGTGTAGGCAAGAATCATGTGTAGAGGCTCCATGAAGCTCATATTCTGATGATGGAGGAGCATCATATGAATTATTCTTGTTGTTATTGCATATATAATCTGCTTTGGAAACACAATCAATGATGGAAAGAATATCTGTGCAAACTCCTTCCCAAAGAGAATCAATGGACTCAACATGATCAACTTCTTGTGTAGATGCAATGTTGTGCACTAGTTATTGTATCTTCTTCTCAAACTAATGTAGAACCTTTCTGATATTGTAAAGGAGATCATGCATCTCTGAAATATCATAAGTTGAACCATATGGAGAATCAAACACCAAGGGTGGAGAGTCTCCAGGATCGGATAGAGTTTCAGTAGGGAAAATGTGAACAACTAGGTCACCCTGAAAGCTAAGCAAGCTTGGAGAGTTTGAGGACTTGAATTTTGAACCATGAGTGATGGGGTCAAGTCTATATGTGTGAAATATCAGTCCAATGATGGCCAAGGACATGGTTGTCCAACCAATTAAAGATATGAAATACATAAGAGAAACAGAGGCAAGTGACACAATGTAGGAAAACATGGAATTGTGTGGTTTCTTAACTGGAGAACTTGGGGGTTGTAGGGTATTTTTTGCATCCAATGGTTTGGAAAATGGTGTGGGATGTGTCATGAACTTCATATAATACTATATATCATATTAAAAATTAGAATCTAAAATATTTGAATGGAGGTGGAAATATCTTTTAGAAGACAAGTCAGAAACTAGTGAAAAATGACTAGGTTTGAGAGCAGACTTGGGTGAACTGACTGGAGATTGTACCAAGGAAGAGGTGGAGGTTTCTGATTCTGATATATCAGAGTATGAATCAAAATAAGATACATAAGAAGGAATTTTCACTCTAGTACTCAAAGCATAAGCATGATTACCTTTCAGGGAGGCTTGGAAACAATTTTCTTGCTCTACAACAAGCTTGCCTTGTTCTTTTCTTGCAAATTCAAGAACATCTATGTTATGATCTTCAAGCATCTTGTCCATGATGTCCAATCTATTTTTGAAATAAGATTTCTTGGGATTAGTGCTTTTTCAACAATAAGAACACTTGGGAATCTCCTTCTTCATCTTCTTGGATTTGGAATCTTCATTAGAGTCCTCTTCATCTGACAACATCTTTTGTTTGGATTTGTCATTCATGAAACTCTTTGATCCATGAGAAAAACGTGCAATGTCCTTGGAAGGTGTTAGATCTCTCATTTGGACCATCGTTTCCTTCTCCTTAGTGAGTGATTCAATGAATGCATCCAAGGTTGGCATCTTCCATTTGGGAACTGCAAGTCTTTTAGTATGAAACGTAGACACAAATATTGAGTATTCAGAGCTTAGTTTTGACAGAATGGTAAGGATTAGTTGCTCATCCTTCTTATCTATACCACATTGCTTGAGTTGAAGCACCAGGTTCTTGAATTTTGATTTGAACTCCTCCATTGAATCGAAATTACTTGGACTAATTGAGATCATCTCAATCTCCAATAAATGACCTCTCAGCTCGTCATGTTTTCCAAAGAGAGACTATAGCTTTGTCCAAACTTGATTTGGAGTGGATAGAGAGTCAATATTGAATAGAATATCTAGAGATACAGAGAGACAAAGTAACCCATAAGCTTCATCAATCCTATTGAACCATTTAGATTTTAATGAAACAGTTCTTAACTCAGTTTCAAGCCCCAGAGGGACTCTTTACAATCCTTTTCTTCGAAGCTGGATGATCATATGCGCCTTCCAGTCAAAGTAGTTGAAGGGAGTGAGAGTCACAACTTTATCTTGATTTTGATCCATACTAATGCACTCTTGGTGATGGAAATACACTGCAAAAAACACTCTGGAAAATGTTTTGAATCAATCTAGATTCAAAACATCTAGCTTAGATCTAGATTCAATATGACAACTTCACATGGAATATTTCTGAGAACGATAGAAGAAAAAAAAAATATAATTTGTGGAAATAAATTTGTATCTTATTCATCAATATGATTTCAATTTATAATACATCTTCCATGGAGAAAATCGAATGCCTTAGAGGAAAGTGGAAAAGCACAAAAAGAAAAGGCTTACTAAAGGAAAAAAAAACCTAGGTGTAAAAAACACTTTCCTAAATAGTATAAAGACTCATGAATTGGATGAATATGGTATGGAAGCTCATGAGTGAGGTAAATGGGATGTAATGATGGATTTAGGAGAGAATAAAAGATGTGGAGTTCAAATTTCCCAAGTGGTAAGAGTTTTCAAGTCAACTAGCTTTCCTTATCCACTAGAAAGTAAAAAAAACAAGATAAAGTTGTCTAAATTATGAAAATGTCTTTCTCAGGAATAGAATAAAATAAGATAGAATCCAAGGAAATCTTATCCAGAATCTATCCAAATTTGTTTTGATGAATGAGGATAGCATGTGGTCCACTGAAAGACAAAACTAGCCCTATTTATCTAGTCAAAACTTAAGAAATTAGTCATAAATGATTAATTAATTATATCCTAAGTTTAAAATGGTATAAGTGGATTTTTTAATACCCCAACCCATTAATTTCACAATTTATCTTGTGATAGGATCTACATGAGTGTCTAAGAAACCTCACAGAATGAGCACACTAGAGTTGAAAACGCAAATGTAAGAATTATTGGAAAGAATTATTCGGAAAGAAATACATAAGGCCAAGTGTGTATCCATGGGGAGCACCTATACTATTTGTGAAAAAGAAATATGTACACTCAGGGTATGTATTTATTATAGGCATTTGAATAAAGTGACAGTGAAGAACAAGTACCCATTGCCTCAAATCAATGATCTTTTAGATCAAATGAGAGAGGCAAAGGTATTTTCAAAGATTGACTTGAGGTCTGGTTACCACCAAGTAAGGATCAATGACGAATACATTCACAAGACATCCTTTAGAACAAGGTATTGATACTATGAATTTGTAGTGATTCCATTTGGTCTCACTAATGCACCAACTACTTTCATGTGTCTCATGAATAGCATTTTCCACAAATATTTGGACAAGTTTATTCTTGTTTTTCTAGATGACATTATTATTTAATCTAAGAATGAAGAGGATCATGAAGAACATTTGAGAATGGATTTGCAATTGATAAGGGAGCATAAGTTGTATGCAAATTTGAGAAAATGTGAATTATACAAAAATAAAATTCATTATTTGGTTCATATTATTTCAGAGGAAGGAATATTAGTGGATCTGGAAATGATTGAATCCATTATGAATTGGCCAACTCCAAGGAATGCCACACATTTGATATCTTGTATGGATCTTGCTAGTTACTATAGAAGATTCATTGAAGGATTCTCCAAGGTTGCACACCTAATCACTGCTTTGCAAAAGAAGGGAACAAAATTTGAGTGGAACCAAAAATGTGAGCAAAGCTTCCAACTGTTGAAGAAGCTTCTTACAAGTGCTCCAATTCTGAAAATTGTATACCAAGAAAAAGAATTTGTGGTGTATGCAGATGCATGTAAACAAGGACTTCGAGGATTTCTTATGCAAGAAAATCATGTGGTGTGTTATGAGTCTATAAAATTGAAGGAGAATGAAAAGAATCATGCCACACCTGATTCAGAACTTTCAACCATAGTGCATGCTTTAAAAATGTGGAGACATTATTTAATGGGCAAAAAAATTGAATTGAGGACAAACCATTGTGGTCTGAACTATTTATTTGAGCAACCAACATTAGATTCCAGGAAAGTTAGATGACTAGAATTTTTATGTGAGTTTTATTTTGAAATCAAACACATAAAAGGAAAATAAAATAAAGTGGTTGATGCACTTAGTAGAAATATGCATGAAATGCATGTGGTAGCCATCACAACTTGCCAATTAGATTTAAGATAGCAGATTGTCAATTACCTTGTTGAAGATGAATTGTATGTGCAAATAAAAGAAAAATTATAGCAACATAATTTTGAAAAGTGGTATGAATGGTATGATTTGGAAAATCATGGAATTCTTATTTATAACAACATAATATATATTCCAAATGTGGCAAACTTGAGGATAAATTTATGGTAGAAACCCATAAAATGCCATATTATGCTCACCCAGGATATCAGAAAACAATTGCTATTGCCAATAAGCAATATTTTTGGCTAGGGATGAAAAATGATATTGCTAAGTATATATCTAAATGCATGAAGTGTCAACAAGTGAAAGTTGAGCATCAACACCCAATAGGTTTGTTTCATCCTTTTCCAATTCCAGAATGGAAATGGGAAGTAATTTCCATGGATTTTATTATAGGTTTTCCAATTAATGTGAAACAACATGATTCTATCATGGTTGTGGTGGACAAATTGTCAAAATCAACACATTTTATACATGTTAAATCCACTTATAAAATAGATGCCATTGCACATATTTTCATGAAGGAAATTTTAAGATTGTATGGATTGCCTAAGGTATTAATTTCAGACATAGATACCAAATTTACTTCAAATTTATGGAAAATTATTTTTATGGACTTGAGAACACAACTTAATTTTAGCATTTCCTACCACCCACAAACAAATGGACAAATTGAAATATTAAATCATATTCTTGAAGACATGCTTCATATGTTTGTGATGGACAAAACAACCAAGTGGGAAGATTGTATACACTTGGTAGATTTTTCATATAGCAATGGACAACAAGCTTTGTTGGGCATGAGTCCATTTGAAGTTTTATATGGCAAAAAGTGTAGGACCAAGGGAAATTTTAAGAACCCGCCCTAAATTTCTATGTATAATAAATTGGCGAATCACCATGATATATAGAAATATGAAGGCTATTTTATCAATTTCATGTTATTTATATATAATTTTTTGGAGAATCTCTCATTGAATTATATAATCTTGTAAAATATTGGTGAATCGTTCACTAAATTATAAAACCGTTTAAAATCTTGGCGAATATTTCACTAAATTATGAAACTTTGTGAATACTTGGAGAATCCTTCAGCAAGTTTCTCCTTGGAAAGTCATGCCAAAATACACGGATATGAATGAAGTCCCATCCCCTAGGTATGATGCCCCAACTACCCATAAACAAAGTTATTTACACATCATTGATTGGAGGACTCACAATCCCCATGTTTCTTGCGGAAACTTTGGATCTAAGGTGATGGGATTTAGAACTCTCCTAGATGAAAATGGGTCACTATAAGACCTAGTAGTAAATATCAACTACCCTTCTCATATGAACATTAAGAAACCTCCAAGACAAGATTCAACCCATAAAATATGGATGAATGTAACTTCGAATTTGATTTCCATCGATAAAAGGTGAAAAACCCCCTAGAAACTACAATTTATTGATATCAGAGGCGAATGGGATCTTCCTAGCATTTTTTCTAGGCGAATAGAGGTTTAAATCCATCTTTAGAGGGGCAAAATTGTTTTATCTTGGCTCCCCTTTTTAAATTCGATGGGGATAACCTCATGTTCATTAAAAATAAATAAATAAAATGTGAGCTAATTATACCTAATGTGTGTTTAATAAAAAAAATAGCCCTTTAAAAATTTAAAACCCCTAAATCTAGCCCATGGGCTAATATTAGCCGCTAAAATTTTCCATGTGTAGGACACCATTTCCATGGGATAATCTACTGAATAGAATTGAAATTGGGCCAGAATTACTTAAGAAAATGGAACAAGAAGCTGCAAAAATTAGGCAGAATTTAAAGGAAGCCCAAGATAGGTAGAAACGCTATGTAGATAATAATATAATGCATAGATAATTTAGTGTTTGGGATCATTTCTACCTTAGAGTGAGGCCAAGGAAGAGTTCCTTGAAGCTTGGAAGTTGTGCCAGTCTATCATGAAGATATTGTGGGCCATTTGAAGTGCTTGAAAGAATAAGTCTAGTTGCATACACAATTGCATTGTGTGCTAATACTAGATCTCATAATGTTTTTCATGTTTCTTTGCTTAAGAAATATGTACATGATCCTAACCATGTGATTGATTGGGATGTGATTCAGGTGGAACCCGAGGGGGAATTTCAAACCCAAACACTATGCATCGTAGATATGAAGGTAAAATTGCTCTGGAACCGAGCCATTGCATAGGAAAAGGTGCAATGGAAGCACTTCGGTCCCGATGAGGCTACATGGGAGTTGGAAGATGCCATGAAAGAGGAATACTCATTTTTGTTATGATTTTGAGAAAACACTGAGGATGGTGTTGTTCCAAGGGGGAGGGGATTGTAATACCCCAATTTTGATTTGGAATGCATTTAATCAAAATTATGTAAATGATGTAAATATGCTAGTGTGGATTCCTAGTACAGAGCTCAAGGCCCAGGCCCAACTAGTGAATAGATAGGCATGTATGATATATATATTTTATTTGGACCATATGGTTGGCTTATCATTCCAATTCGAAATGTATGTAACTACTACGTTGAAAAATTATAAAATGGTCTAAGATGGCAGTGTAAAGAGAAATAAAGGGGCTATGATTCCACCAGAGGGGAAGAGGAGAGGGCTCCTATGGGAAACTAAATATTTTTCTTCCATGTGTCAACCTTAGAACTCATCCAAAAATTTTCCATGTGATTTAATTGAGCTAATTACCTTCTCGTAACTATTAAACCCAATCATTGAATGCATATGTGAGGTTGGTGGGAAAATCCCCTTCATGTATTTATTGAAGCATGGGGGTTGTGACAACTATGTCATCTATTAGCAGTCATATTTATTCTATGGTCAGAAGCTATGACAGTTGTATTTTCACTGTTAACTCATACCCTTAGATTCAACACTCTTTTGATCATTATCTCATGCATGATCCTATACTACGTAGAGTTTTCCATTTGTTGTTCATGTCCATTACCAGACTGTGTTTAAACAATAAATTCGAAATTGACGATAGAGCTGCATTTTTGGAAAGGAAAATAGATGGTTGTAGGTGAGCATGGAGGTTGGAAAAGCTAGGAACCTTTACCCATTGAGTTCAACTACTTTTGGATGCTTGAGAAGCCATGGATTAATGTTGCAGTAGGTTCTCCATTACTATACAACAAGCTGGACTCTTACTGCACACATTAGTAAGCATCGTAAGGGTTGGATTTCCTAAGGGAACTGTGGATTAGTGAAGGGAAATGTATTCCTTGTGTTGTGTGGAGAAATTGGAAGGAGTATCATGGATGTGATGGCTTAGAGAGACCCATGTAGAGATCTAGTTGAGATTTTATCTAAGCATAGTGAGAAGAATGGGTTGTGGGATGATACATAGAATCCTGTAGGTGTTTCCTTCACCCTCGTGGCTTCATAGCATAACTTGGGGATGGCCTCTCAGTAGAAAGAGCGTATGCTGGACAATGTGCCTATGGATGGGTTGAAAATCTCTCTTACATAACCAATTGCTTGGATATTCTTTGTTTAAAGATAAGTATTCTTATGTATCTGATGTGCCATGATTTTATTTCATATGCCTATGATGGTTGTCCTTGGAATTGCATGTTATGTTTGTGTGGATCAATTTTATTTCCACTATTTTTTTATTTCTATGTCCGCACATGCATTTTAGCTATATAAATTCATAATTGTAGTTATGGGGAAACATTTAGAGGAATTTATTTAGTTAATGTCCCCTCTGCTGGCTTGATTGAGGGATTGGGACGTTACAATGGATAACCACATGGATCTTCTATGGCCAAAATCGCAATTATGCAACCCTCCTTAATATATTGTATTGATCCTCTATAAAGGTCTTCCATCGCCTCACATCGTGTAGATGATCTTCTAGACCCAATATACATTTCCCTTTCTTCTAGTTGAGAATAATTGACACCTTCAGGCTCAACATTTCTCTCCTCATTTTCATTTGACATACTTTGTGACCAACTAAATGAAGTCTTCAAAAAAATATCTCCATTTGTAGGGTTTGAAATTATGTCATTTTGCTCCATGAAAAAAGACTCCCACCAAACATAATCGACAACATCAAAATAGTCATACGTATCTTTGATATACTTTTTTATTTCTTCCAAGAATTGAGAAGAATCAACATCTCTATTGCGTCAACGTGCATTTTGAATCTCAACAGATGATTGCAACAACAATAACTTTGAAGCATACATTTGACGACTTGGGATTCATTTCAAAAATGCTAAGCCTGATGTAGGTCCTCATTCTGCACTTGTTGAGTATTTCTTACCCCATAGTAGTGTTTTACCATCAATACTTTTTATACGAAATTGATGTTGAAAGATAATGTCATTAAGTTTTTCAAGGCACCTTTATTCACCACGCGATCCAAAAATAAATCTTCGCATGTCAATTGTTTCCTCCAATGTTAGTACAATAGGCTCTGGAATACATGTTTTTCTACTAATTTAAGTTAATGATGGTAGGATCCCAACATTCTTCCTCCCGAATGACACTAAAAAATGACTAAACATTTGATCAATATGGTCATGTGTATGCCCAACAAGAAGGAAACCAACTTTAACCTTCTCAAAAATTCCCAATTCAATGAGCATGTTCAGATAACCAAACACGACCTAATTTCTTTTTTCCCATCTGGTGTTTTCCAATTGTAGATATGGAACTCGAGGAAGATTACCATACCAATGAGTCAACACATGGTGATTTATGGTGATGCTTAGGTTTGCATCATTATTAATATTTGGAGTTGTAAAGTAAACCCTTAGAGACATTTAACCATTAAAAACCATACAGCCAACCAAGTGAAACTGAATAAAAGTTTCCTCCTTTAAATTCTTTAGTACAGGAACAAAATGTTGCAAAAGTGTTTTTTTATCCATGCTGTCAATTATCAAACCCATATACTTATGTGTATCATCATAACACTTTTTGAGATGTTTGTATAACTTTTTTTCATTCAACTGATTATTGATTGTGATGTGCTTGAAGTTATTTGACAATGGACTCTGTAAATAAAACAAAAAGAAAACATTGATGAGCTTTCGTAATTGATATTTATTCCAAAAAAATAAATTTGTTAGAAACATACCTCTCTCTATCCCTTTTGATTGATCCCTTATTTGTTTAATAAAATCACATATATTCCAAACCACCAATCTTGACCTCTTAGGAATACAGACATTGTTGAACTCTGTTTTCCATAGTCTTGTAAAATATGCATATATAAAGAAGTTTTTATTTCCTTCAGAATCTCGAACAAATTCCTTATACAAGTTGTAGATTTCATGCCTTGAGAAATTATCTGGAATGTGTATGGTTTCTATATCTTCCATACTCTCTCCATGCTTAGAAAAGAAGCCATGCATCCATATATTGAAATGTTTTTTATCGACCCACTAGATTGTGCATGATATTATTTAGAATAGAATGTAGGATCCTCTTCTAGCCTTGTTTGGATTCTTGATAGTCAAATATTACCAATTGAGTGGATTCTTTTGAATACCCTTCTGTAAATAAAAATACTTCCAATGCGATAATCATAACCTACCTTTGTATAAATCATGCACCCTACCAAATAGGAATTTTGTATATTTTTGTTCATTGACATATATGCTCGCCTTTTCTCTAAGACATAATTGTAGTGTATTTGTTTTAAACAATTCTTTTGGAAACACTCATTTGAAATCAAATCAATAATAGAATTGGGGCTTGTGAGTAAATCTTTCCTAGGCCTTGTATAACTAGAATGCTTTGGATTGATCTAAAATGGCCTATTCCTACACTTAATCTTGCTCATTAGTACAATTTTCCTTTGTATTTCATGTACTATTAAATCATCATCATTAGAATGAATATCCACATCACTACAAGGAATACCATCCCTCTCATTGAGATTCTCATCACCAAATTTAGTAGGAGAATGGTTATCCTCATCAGTATCAAGTTTATCACTTGATGTTAAATCAACATCATTGGCAGGTTCATCATCACCAAAACCATCATGTGTCCCACTAAAATCCTTGCTTGGAGGAAAATCATCATCAATTCCATCAAAATCCTTTCTTGGAGGAAAATCACCTTCATGATTATTGGTTCCTTCATCCTCAACAAAATTAGCATATGTCCCTTTAAAATCCTCGCTTGGAGGAAAATCATCATCAGTGCCATTAAAATCCTCACTTGGAGGAAAATCATCATCACTGACATCAAAATCCTCGCTTGGAGGAAAATCATCATCAATGCCATCAAAATACTCACTTGGAGGAAATTCATCTTCACCATTATTGGTGCCTTCATCCTCACCAAAATCATCATCCATCCCATTAAAATCCTCGCTTGGAGGAATATCATCATCGCTGCCATCAAAATCCTCGCTTGGAGGAAAATCATCATCGTTGTCATCATAATCCTCGCTTGAAGGAAAATCATCTTCACCATTATTGGCTCCTTCATCCTCACCAAAACCATCATTTGTCCCATTAAAATCCTCGCTTGGAGGAAAATCATCATTAGTTCCATCAAAATACTCACTGGGAGGAAAACCATCTTCAACATCATTGGTGCCTTTATCCTCACCAAAATCATCAATTGTCCAATTAAAATCCATGCTCGACATAAAATCATCATCGATGCCATAAAAATCCTTGCTTAGAGGAGAAACATTATCAGTCCCATTAAAATCCTCGCTTGGAGGAAAATCATCATTGATGCCATCAAAATCCTTGCTTGGGGGAGAAACATTATCAATCCCATTAAAATCCTCACTTGGAGGAAAATCATCATCAGTGCCATTAAAATTCTCGCTTGGAGGAAAATCATCTACACCATCATTAGTGCCTTCATCCTCACCACAATTATCACCAGTCCCATCAAAATCCTCCCTTGGAGAAAAATCAAGTTTGTTGTCTTGTAAATCCTCGCTTGGAGGAAAATCATCATTGGTGCCTTGAAAATCTAGGCTTGGAGGAAAATCATTGTTTGTGCCTTGAAAATCCTCTCTTAGAGGAAAATCCTATCTTGGAAGAAAATCATTGTTGGTGCCCTAAAAATAATCGCTTAGAGGAAAATTATCATTGGTGCCTTGAAAATCATTGCTTGGAGAAAAATCATCATTGGTGCCTTGAAAATCATCACTTGGAGGAAAAGTGTCATAATCTTCCTTAGTGTATTTAAAATCCCCACATGGAGGAAGGTCTTCATCATCATCATCATCAATGTTTCCTTTAAAATCCTCAACCAAAGGAAAGTCATCATCAGTGCCTTTGAAATCCTCACTTGAAGGAAAATTTCCACCATCTTCATGTACATCATCAGACATTGAGATTAATTTAGATGAGTCCATGACTTCTCACTAAAAAGTATAATGATAACTCAAAATATAAAAGATAATGAAATTTTCTCACACTCCTCACCAAAAAGTACAATGGTGTAATTACCAACCCCCAACAATATTATAGCTAAAAGAACGAAATTTTACCTAACATTCCCTCCAAAATTTCCATTCAAAGTTTTCCCTCCGAAATTTCCTTGCAAAAATAAATCACACATTTCTAACGCAATCATAACACTAGTAAAAATGATTTAATCTATTGTATAAAAATTATAATAATACTAATTAACCGACATGTAAAAAATGCTATACAAGCTTTATAATACAATATTGGTTATTTACATTAATTTTTTAAAACCACAGTTATAACACTAGTCAAAAATCATTTAATGTCGTCCTCTTTACATTTAGTAATAATGCATTAGCTAATTACACTTTTTTAATCCCACATTCGTAAAATGAATCATGTTAAACTTAATCTTAGCCATATAAGCTATTTTGTTTCTCTACTATTCACGTTTGAATTTTGAGCAATTTAATAGTGCTTTGAATGTTAGTTTTTTTCTTATAATAAATGTTTCTATTTTATATTTCCATTGGCAATGTTTTTTATGTGCTTTTATTGATTTTTTTTAAATCCTACATTCATAAAGCGGTAAAAAAAAGCTTAATCTATGTTATATAAACGCAGTTTGGTTTTCTACAGTCACCCTTTGCAAACAACGATCAAATACATTTGAGCAATCTACAAGGCTTTCAAGACCACGAAAGAGCTTCAAACATTGTCAAGGTTAGTTAATTGTTTTTTGTAATGTAAAAGTTTTTTTTTTAAATTAATGTTAATTTCTAAAGTTTGATGTAAATTTTTTTTTAATTATTTTGTTTGGGCTTGGATATGCCCTTTGGAAAAACTTGGCTAAATTTTAATTATAATTTTTAATTTGAGGCTTGAGGGGAGGAGCTTATCTCCTCCCTCATGCGCCCAAAGGGAAAACCCTAGGGTATGCTCCTTTGGGAGCATGAAGGAGAATCTAAGCTCCTACCATTGGGACTTTGGGTTCCCATCACATAGCCCTCAAGATATGAATAGCCCAAGGGCTATGGTTTTATACCTCATTTTTTCATCTTTGACTGTACATGCTTTACCACCATGGAAAGCATGAAGTTTCAAAACCTCTTATGTGTGTTAGACCTATTATCACATGGCTTACTTACTCCCCATCCAAGTTGGAGAAGTTACTTATCCTAATAGGGTCAGATGCCACTTCACCAAAACTCCTTAAGCCATCAAAAGAGCGATTTTCGTGCTCTGCTTAGTTATCGAGGCACGAAAATTACAATGTTTTCGTGTTTTGCTTAGTTTATAGGGCGTGAAAATTACAAAAAATTTCACGCTTTTCTTAGTTCTCAGGGCGTGAAAATATTGTTTAGAAAATTTTTCCATGGATCTAGGGATCTTCTATCTCGAATATTCCACCATATTTTCAAGTATCACTCTGCTTTTCCCTTCAAGGAAAAACAGAGCGATTTTCGTGCTCTGCTTAGTTATGGAGGCACGGAAATTACAACGTTTTCGTGTTTTGCTTAGTTTATAGGGTGTGAAAAATACAAAAAAAATTGCACTTTTCTTAGTTCTCAGGGCGTGAAAATATTGTTGAGAATTTTTTTCCATGGATCTAGGGATCTTCTATCTCGAATATTCCACCATATTTTCGAGTGTCACTCTATTTTTCCCTTCAAGGAAATATGAATATCATGTAATCCAACTTATCCTACCTAGATCCACATCCTCCTCTCATGATCCAAATCCTTATCCATGTTGGTTGAGATTACCATCACTATATAAAGGCCATTACTCTTTGTTTTTTGTGATTGGACACATATAGACTAAGTGTAAAATATAGTTGCATAATTTCTAGTGAAGAGATCCTTATGTTCTCAAGCTTCTCAAAGGTGGCTTGTTAGAAGGTGTTGGAGGAGATGTTGTCAGGATATACTCAGGTATAATATCACATTGTATGATTTTCTCTTTGGCTTTCTAATAGATAACTTGGCCTATTCTCCCATATTGTGTATTTCATATTGGAATGTCTCAATTTGTTACCTTTTTAAGTGAATATATTTAACCAAACATGCTAGTCTAGGAAAGAAGATTGTCTCTTTTCCTTTGTCTACAGATTCACCTACTTGGATCATCAAGCAAGGAGCTATGTCAATAAGGAGCAGTGAGGAAAATCATCTTGGCTAAGGTAAGGAATCTATCTTCACCCGCTTTCCTTCTATGTATGCTTTCATATGTGTGCTAGATATAGGAGATATAGAAACCATTTGTTTCTTTCTATCTTGGACTAGGTTTTAGGGATCCTTATTGTTTTCTATGAGGTTTTCCTCTTATCAGTAGGAAGAAAATTCTATCACAAAAATTGGTGTTATGGAGAAAAAATTCCTATGGCTTGGGGTAGACCACAATAGACAGATGACTACCAGAAATCAACTCAATTCCCAATGTATGCTATATAAATGTAAATGCTAAGAAGTGGAATAAAAGACCAACCTTCAACCGGACAGCTGATGTAGATCCCTGTTGATCTTTTGAATCACCACACTTGAACCTGCAACTTAGTCTCAACAATAAACACAAGCAAGTGCATATGATATATGAAAGGTGTTAGCATAAACAATAGCTCAATCCATGATATATATCAGAAAATGTTACCCAATGATAATAAACAATCATTCACAACATCAATTGTATGAGAAAATGAGTATTTATATTAATATGAACAAGAATTACACGATACAAAGGCTCCTACCGGCAACTCATCTGAACCAAGAACTAGGTCCCTCCACTTGTGCCTCCACCACTTCAATCCCCCATGCAATGGAAAACTCACGAGTAAATGAGCGAATCCTTCACAAGATATGGAAGGGTTTGGTAG
This sequence comes from Larix kaempferi, assembly GCA_027924585.1. Lineage (NCBI taxonomy): Eukaryota > Viridiplantae > Streptophyta > Pinopsida > Pinales > Pinaceae > Larix > Larix kaempferi. The sequence continues at coordinate 3,599,634 of BSBM01000755.1, read as the reverse complement.
GTAAACATAAATGGTTCACAACAACTAGGATCAATGGATGTAGACTCGATCTATGGAAAACATCTAATAGAGTTTCAATGCTCTCTCTTTCTCTTCCTTCCATGTACCATAAGAGCTCAATATATAAGCCTCCAAAGGTAGGTGAAAGGTTGAATCGAGTCGTTTCGAGATACATGGAGGGACAAAGATCACAATGGCCTCTTTTTGGAGTGAAAAATCGAGTTTTTACTATCATTTACCAAAAATTCGATGTATGCAGGATGTAGTGATGTGGCTTGCGTATACGCGAGGTGTACCGAATTATCTCGTGTATAGGAGGAAAAATAGGGAAAAAGGGGTTCAAGGAAAACCAAAAGCATGGTTTTCAGTCTATAAATAGGTGAGGGAAGCCGAAGAGTATAAATGCTCACAAGGTGGAAAATATGGTGTAACAGATGCCCCCTAATGTGTGAGGTCAAAGAAGGTACTACGATGGCCGAAATACATTATGAATCTCATAAGTGGAGTGATGGAGACACAAATGGAAGGATTATCCCACTCATCATAATACAATGATATTTATGAATACATATCAGTACAATACATATCAATCTGATATAATGGCCATGAATAGGCAGTATATAGTGAATACATGTCATGAATGGTCATAGCCATAACCCATAGACAATAAGATATGGTCTCCTGTTGAACATGGAACAATTAATGCAGATTGATGGTAGAAACTACTGATGTATGAGACTGATCTCTCATAAGTACAATCACGATCACCAGTAGCATACTGAATTCCACTGAAGTCTGGTGTCTTCTACACAAATCATCTACGGTGCATGCCCCATCAAGTGAATAAAGGTGTTGATGTAAAACCTAATGTGACATCATCTGATTACTAGTCATTGATGTATATCATTAACAGACGTGAGATAACCCACCAATAATGAAAATGGGGATCAAGGAACATAGTACATTCACCAAGGTTTAATAGAGGTGTTGAGGTCAAACACTTGATGAATCCATCAATCAGGGGACATTGATGAATTCCCAATCTGTCGATAGCGAGAGAACCAACCACTAATGACTGCAAGCCTCGAGGTACTCAATGGACTCTAAATCTAGATTCCAGAATAAATGAGTTGAAGTCGACGAAATGAGACTCGTTGGAAGGAGGGCATTAATGGACCCCCCATCAACCAACATGAGGTAGCAGCTATGCTGAAATATTTGGAAGAACTCGAACGAACATCATGTGACTATACTCATAAGGGATGGCCGACATGCAATAGTCAAGAAATATGAGGAGTGTCCGTCTTTGGTTTCAAGACTTCCTTTGAACAAGAGCATGAGCATATGAAAAGACTTAGGCATCATAGACTCAACACTGGATACTGACAATACTTTGCAATGCACAAGGCATCAACAAAGGCTCCATAATGACTGGAAGCTTAACCAACCGATGGAGGTAGATATGAGAAATGAGTACAGCATCCTAAGGTCCTACTAATGTCCTGACTCATGATGTATGGAGTGGAGATGAATGCTATGTTCAAGGGAGACACGACAACTGCCAATAGAAGGTAGTAACAATTTATCGCCCGTCTTTTTAAATTATATGATTTTTTTGTCTTTTTCATATTCTAAAGCTTGAAAAAGAATAAAATTGCTTATGGTACAAAATTGAGGGAACGAGTGTCATGGGAAAGAAAACTAGTTCCAGGAAGTGGAACATACCTATGCTCAATGAAAGGAAGCATGTACAAGATGTGGACACTTGGAAGGTGTGTTCCCTCAAGGCAAGGGTCATCAAGTTGTGAAAGATAAATTAAGCCTCTGCTTGGCTCAGAAGGCAAAGTGCTCAGGCACAAGGCTCAAAGGCAAGCAGTATAATGCGATGCATTCACAACTCGACATAAATGGGGAGTCCTTATGGGAGATGGCCAGAATAAAGATAAAGTAGAGTATGAGTCTTCATCGCAATGTCATGGCGTGACTACAAAGGACTCCCAATCCTAAGGAGAAACAACTGCATAGGTGCCATAAGACATAAATAGGATCTAACTAGGGCACCCATGGTCGGACAAGCCCTACCACCAAATAACGACACTTCTAGAGCAGCATGAAGGTTTTGTGTCAATTAGAAACTGGGATCGCACCTAGAGTTTATGAATACAGTCATAAGGTCAATGCAACAATACAGGCGTAATGACATCCTAACCTATATGATGGGTGTAGAAAATACTTGCCGAAGGCATGAAAAGTTTGAAAATCCAGTCCCGACGCAAGAAACTGCTCAAAAAGGTAAAAACCAAAATAAACTATAGGAAATTGAGTAAGAAAAATTAATAAATAGTAAAAAATACATTTTTTACCATATCATTTGTCATTTTTACACAACATAGTGCTTTGTAGTGGTTTTTTCCCTCAATCTTCAATTGACGATTCCGAGAGCTAGGAGCAATGAAATCACGAGCTGTGTGGACTAGGTAAGGATTCTCATCCTCCTCTTCAATTCTATGGTTTGAAATTTAGTTTTTAAAGGTAAATTTTCAATATTTTTAATGGATTAAACCCATTCTGCGCTATACATGGGCTATTGTTTATCGGGCAGCATGGAGGGCTTTTTGTACGTGGTCAAACTAAACTTTGACCATGTATACGCACGACTGTCCATGAATTATCGTGTGTACAGCGCCGTGGGAAATGTTTTATATGATTTTTTAACACCAAAAACACTTTGGTTTTGCTACAGGATGGTGCTAGAATGGAGAGAGAGGGAACATGATGTTGCCGATCATCAAGTTGGAGGTGATTTGGCCATGCACCAAGCGTTACAAGCTTGTGGTTTGTACAAATTTTGGAGTATCGGGGGTTTGAGGGACCAAAACCGATTACTCACCGCATTGGTGGATTACTGGGATCCAGAAGCTCAGCAATTCAACTTATATGGAAAACCACTTCCATTGGAGGTTGAAGACATATATTTCATTACTAGTTTGTCCCACCAAGTGGAGGTAGTGAGTCTTAGGTCTCGCAGCGGGGGGGATTCATTATCAATCATTATATTGACAGGTATTGTACTGTTGGCACCCATAAAGTGGGTATCCAACTCCCCATAGAGGCTATCATGAGCCTAAGCATGAAGGTCATCGTCCTCACTCTCGGGAGGATAGCAGGATCTACCTCGCTTCATCGGGCCTCAAGGCCATTGATATTTTATGTGGCTGAGTGCATGAGGCCAACGATATACGATTGGTGCAAAACACTATTGGATTCCGTGAAACTCCAGCTAACGGAGTGCAAACAGGGGCAGACCAAAAAATTTGGTTTCAGGATCATATTGTGTAGCTTCTTCTTTGAGAGGGTTCCAGGGATTAGTTCGAGGGTTGAGGTCCCTCCTCATAGTCTCCAAGATCCTGTCCAGACCCAGTGGGTGGAGATATTGACGTGACAGGGGGGTGGTCGACTGGCCTCCCCATATACTGATGAGTTTTTCCACTGGTGGAGGCGACAAGTGATCGCCATAGATGACTATCCCTACGAGGGGATTGACTCCAGAGGGGATCATGACATGCCACTACCTCCAGGGGTTGCGTTCAAGGACATTGGTAAGATACTCTTTTTAAAGTTTTGAATATTTAATTTTTTTGTATTTTTGTTTTAAGTGAAAGAAAAAATATTTTTAGTGTGATATCATATATTCATGTTTGACTGTTTGCTCGCAGACTTGGGTCCGGGAAGACCACAGGGTTTCCCACAACATCGTCATCGAGGCAGAGGTGGGGAGGTGTAGTGGCAGAGCACACATTAGAGACTGTGTGGGTCAACCTGACTTGTATGACTACCAGGGTACCAGTCATCGAGGTAGAGCGTCTCCCTGAGGAGATGCAGAGACATGTGGTAGGGGTACCAAGTACATGGGTGCGGCTGCTCCGGAGTACAACCAATGTTGTGCACTACTACATGCAAAGTCATCCAGCTGAGGGGGATAGAGTTCCCTACAGGGCTTAGATTCCATGGGGTCTCATTTTTCATATCAGATATGTATATTTGAGAGCTACGAGCTCCAGTTTTGTACTATGACACCACTATTTGATAATGAAAAGACTATGGTTTTTTTACTCTACTATTATGTGTGTACAAATGTGTGAATATTTATAGCTTTTTTCAATTATGTGACAAATGCCAATCTAGGACATAATTAGCAGTGCATCAACAGTATGATTAAAACGTCTTGGAACATGAACATAAGTAATGAAATTAAAATGGTTTTCCAAAAGTCTTACCCTTAAGAATCTCCTTAGTAACGTAGGATCCCTAACACAGTATCGACCATTCAACTGATACACAATCAGTTGTGAATCCAGGCAGACCTCAAAAGACTGGATACCATGCGAAATGGGATTGCGAAGTAACTCAATAATGACACTATACTCAGCCACATTGTTGGATGTAGGACCGAGACAAGCGCCTCCTGAAGATACGATCTGGTTTTTGGGCGAGTAAATAACCCACGCAACAGAAGTTAGTCTCTGCGTATGACGGTTGTTCCCATCTACAAATCCTAAGAACACCCAAGATTCCGCTGACATTTTTCAACCAAAAGGAAGTGAATCAACAGCCTCGAAAAATCAAAGGAAATCTAAATTATGTACAGAAACTATACAATAGTATACAAAAGTATCAGCTCGAGCTAGAAGCTTGAGCTAGAAGCTCAAGCATAATACTGCTTGAGGTAGAGCCCATTTCTAGGCTCCTTAAAGGCGTTCCCATCATAATCCTCTAACTCATAGCATCCTTTCTCAAGGACACACCTCACAATGTAAGGACAATGCCACATGGGGTTAAACTTTCCTTCCCCCATGGGTTCCTTAGATTGGTCATAAAGAAGGACCAAGTCACCTTCAACGTATTTTCGGGGAAGGAAAAACCTATCATATTAAGCCTTGACACAACGTTTGTTGGAATCTATGGCCATGGAAACATATTGATGTTGCTCTTCAAGTTGCTCGAGGTGGACTAAGCGTTGCTCTACTTTCGAAGTATCAATAAGGAGCTCTATAGCTAGCTTCAAAGAAGGGATTTTACATTCAATCGGTAAGATGGAATCCACACCTTAAACTAACTAAAAAGGTGAGAAACCGGTGGAAGTCTTTGTTGCGGTTCGATAAGCCCAAAAAGCAGGATACAACATGATATGCCAATTACTCTTGATTTTTCGGATGGTCCTTTGGAGAATGGCCTTAAGGGACTTATTAATTGCCTCGACCTAGAAATTCGCTTGGGGATAATATGAAGATGAGTGATCTTGCCTAAATCCAAGTTTAAGTGATAATTCCTCCATCATCTTGTTTTGGAAGTGACTACCATGGTCAGTGACAATCTCCTTCGGGATACCGAATCGAGATATAATTCTATTGAATACGAAGTGGGCTAGATCATAGGCCAGAAGTAAGCTTCTCCCATGACACATTGGGTTGTCGCAATCCCATATTAGTGACCACCACACACCCCACTATGGCATTCATTGAGCACTAGCTCCTCTTCCTCATGAGTTAAACAACGACGCAGGATAGATTCTTTTTCTCAGCGATACAAAGTGTCACCGGCGATGACATGATCTTTGGCATGGTGTCTCACACACCATCGCTCATCTCGCAAAAAATGCAAAGGGAACTTCAGATTTTGGAGATATATAATGATGTCTCCATACCAAGGGTCCATCGATGAGATAATGAATAAATTCTCATCAACAAATGAGTCTTCATGTACCACTTCCTCATCAAGTCTAGGAAAATCCGACATTAGCTCTGCAAAAACCAAGGACTTCACTAACTTTGATGAAGCAAAATAAATATCAAATTATTGAAGGATGACAATCCATTTATTATATTTCCCCCCAATTAAACGCCGTGAGAGAATGAACCCAAATGGATTGACATGTGCTATAACTATGGTTTTCATAAGCAAGATATAATGTTGTAGTCTTTGGACTTTATGAACAGTCGCAAGGGCCAGTTTCTCAATGTGAGAATACCTCAATTCAACGTCTACTAGGTTTCGACTAAGATAATAGACAACATGCTCTTGAAGCACATCATCCACCTGAACTAAGACCATACCAATCGTCTCTTGAGACACAGCCACATAAAGCAAAAAATCTCTTGCATAGTCGGGTGGATTAAGAAGAGGGGCCGATACCAAGGCTTTCTTTAAAGCATCGAAAGACTGTTGGGCTCGCTTATCCAAGATAAAAGGGGTGTCTTTCTTCAATAATCATGCAAAACCCTTAGTAAGATTGGCACAATTCACGATAAAATGACGTAATAAAGTGGCTCTCCCTTGGAGGCTTTGAAGTTGAATCAAATTACATGAGGGAGGCAACCGAAGTATTGCCTCAACCTTTAATGGATTGACTCTAATACCCTCTTTGGAGACTTCAAACCCTAGAAGGCGACTGAATTTCATGACAAAGATGCACTTGTTCATATTGAAACGAATCTTATAACACCGACATCTCTTGAAAACAAGGCGGAGGTGACTTGGGTGATCCACTCTCTTACGAGAGTGAGTAGCAAGGTCGTCCAAGTAAGCCTCTACTAAATGCTTAAGGTCATGAAAGCATAGGTCATGGCCTACTGAAACATAGCTCCGATGCTTTTAAGGCCGAAAGGGAATTTTTTGGTATGCAAAGGTACCCCAAGGACATGTAAATGCAGTTTTATGTTGATCCTCGGGTTTAATTTGGATCTGGTTATAGCTAAAAAACCATCCATAAATGAAAACAATTCGCTTCCTACACATGCATCCAATATTTGGTCTATGAATATGGTTGGAAAGTTATCTTTAGGACATGCTCTATTCAGATCTTGAAAATCATGCACACAAGGATGGTTCCATGCTTCTTATCCAGAGGAACGGGGTTGGATACTCATTTGGTAAGGGGAACTAAGTAGATGAAACTAGCTTTAAGTAGTTTCTCTACCTCTGCCTTAATAGCGGCTGCCTTCCTAGGATTCACAGCACGAAGATGTTGTTGAACATGCTTAAAATTTGGATAATTCTTAATCTCATGCTAAAAAATACTAGGGTCAATACCTGGAATCTCCTCATATGACAAGGCAAACACATCTCAAAATTCTTTGAATAGATCGATGTAAATGTGAATTTCCTCAGGAGAACAATCAACACTGATGTATACATTTTCGATCTTTCTGGGAGTGCAAGAAATGTTGATCGGAATGGTAGGAGAAATATTATCCATATTCCCCTCCACATAAAGACCATGTGAATCCAAAGGAGCCACAGGGTGACCAACTTTCTCGGCAAGAGTCGATCGGAACTCATCTTGCTCAATCATATCAAGGTTGGGAAGGAAATAATATCTATGATGGAGATCCTCCCAAGGCTTTCCATTACAATTCATGGCCTCGATATTGGCTTCATTCGAAGGTAAAGTACCATCAAGGTAGTCATGTGAACAAGATGAGTCGACTGCCCACGTGAGCAGCATAATGGGATCTTCTTCCTCTGTCCGTGAAGAAGAGAGATCTGGCTCTGCAGTGGCTTGTTGAATATCATGCTAAGCAAGCTTGGATTCAAACAAGGGCACAACCATTCCGATGTGCGAAACGTATTCTTATGGAGAACTCGTGGAAGGTAGATTCCACGAATCACTAAAGTATGATGTTCGGAATGGTACATTATTCAACGAGGAAGGAGCATCATTGGAGATGGTTCCTATAAAGAAAATTGGTGCAGTAAAGTTGAAATATCCCATCAAGGAGGAATACAAAGCTACACCAACATTCTCAGTTTCTGGCTGAGAATTTTCAATCTGAGGAACTACAGTTCCTGGAGATGCTACGGGACTGGCACTAGTAAAAGCTAGCTGATCAACGGTCAGAATATTTCCTTCGCAGGGAAATCAGATAACTCTAAAAATAGAGGACACGATTTCTCTCATAGCGTAGATCCAATTTCCAGCTAGTAAGAGGTTATAGCCAAGGGGAGCATCGACCACCTTGACCTATATAGGCATGATATTCCCTCCCAAGTGGACCACAAGGGAGGGGATAACAACATGCGGCCTGAACGAATGACCATTGAATGTAGGAAGCATGGTAATATACTTCAACAACGAGGCAGAGCCAAGATCCTTCCAACAAAATAAAGATATTACTAAAGTGGAAGCACCTTCGTCAACCACAGTACGCTTAACGATCATCTCTAGGCACCTAAAATGAACTTGGAAATCCACATGATAGGGAAACTGATGCCGAACATCAGTAGTGTCAAACTTGATAACATTCAAATTAGGAGAATCAAGGACTCCCAAAGTACATAAAAGGGCGTTCCTTTATGAAGGACAAGCCTGGAGAACCTCTAGAGCAGACATAGTACATAGAGTCTGGCCTAGATCTTCTACAATGGAGTATTTTTGGGTGGCTCAGGCATTAGGATTGTGCGTCTAGCACTTGAGGACACCTTTCGATATCCGTGGAATATATTTGGGCTTCTCGATATGCAATGGAGTCTCAGGTGGAGGGGGCTCATTCACCAAAGTAGGTTGTGGAGCTCCATAATCACGCGAGCGAGTAGCAACACTAAGCTCATATTTAACCATGTTAATGCATCCAAAACCGATGTCATGGGAAGAGGAAGTAGAATTTTCATAAGTCCCATGACCGAAGATGGAAGTACTAGAAGCTATATTTTGATGGTGAGAAAGGGGATCTTTTAGCACAGATGGGATCTATGCAATGTGCTTCGATGCTTCCTCCATGAAAGGACACAAATGTGTAAGGTGATCTTCTGAGCAAAGTTTACAAGGAAACTTCACCTTACGCCTAGGCTTACGGTCCCCACTAACATTTATGCCATCCCGAGGAGGGTTAGCATTTTCTTTATTAGGGTTATTCCTATTGTTCCCATTATTTCCACCCCTACGGTTATTCTTCCCCTTCTTTTCCCACCAGTTTGTTGGTTACCAGATGGGTTTACCGATTGTATAGAATTAACATCAGACTACTCGGTGGAAATGGACGATGTGTGAGCCTATCCAAGGGTATATTGGTTAATATACAGATTGTGCATATGATTCGTAACCATATCTACGGGACGAGTACTTGTGGAACCAACAATGTCATTGGTGTGCGGTCTAGGAATGGGATTGGGCTCATGTCTCGAATGTGGTGCGTCATGTATAATGTCATACAAAAATCCATACTGTGCATAGACTAGGTCTAGCTGTTGGGCTTTGAAAATGGCATGTCCCTCAGACATAATTCCGAACAATGAAACGTCCTTTGAAATGTAAGGGAGAAAAGACTTAAGGAACCATTCCAAGAGAAATTATGGAGGAATGTTGGATTTCACTAACCCCTTCTTTCGGTGCCACTATTGTGTGAAAATCCTCATAGCAGATCTAAGAGTTGATGTATACCTCACAATAAATATTAAGCAGGAAAATAGAAGAAGAGTGCAGAATGGAGCAACAAAACCTAGATGCAACAGAAATCAGATAGAAGCAGAATAACATCACCTTGATTCAATAATCATAATATGAACAATAAATAATACAATGGAGAGGATTTGAATGCCAAGATGGAAATTCAAATTATCCTACATGAACTCATCATCAGATCAATAGAGTGTCATCAATGCACAGGTAACCATCAACCATGTGTCAAACTGAGTCTAACTGAATGTAGTAGGTGTAACTGATGCATGGATCACTAATGTAGTGAATGCAAATACAAGGAGGGCACATGAGGAGCTAACTACAGTCATAATAGTCAACCAAATCTCTCTGGAGGTCCATCGGAGTGTTTCAATGAGTTAACTAGTCAATTTGTCCTTAAATCGAGGAACATATCCACAAATCAAGCAACTAACTGAAGTGTCACTGGTGGTAGGTCAAAGAGGGCGCACTTCACATGTGGTAGGCGAAAAGAGGGAGCATCACTTAATAGGAGGGCTGGAACTGAGTGGAAATAGCCTCCCGAGGATAGTAAACTAAGCACTAGGTGGTGGGAGACACCATATTGATGACTGGGATGCATGCAAAACTGCATGCATGACTAAATGCAATGCTGGTAGGACTAGGATGGAGTATAGGAATATCCTAACATCTTGAATATGATCAGAGATATGTGTGGCTTTATCCTGGCAGAAGGTGGATAGGATTTCAATACCAGTATCGTAATGAACCGACAATTGAAAGTGATATAGAAAAATCAAATCCAAGTTGTTGAAACTCCTATATGTACCCCTAGGCAACTCGACATACCATTTCGTGGTAGCCCTTATAAGGGTGCATTGAAATAGCCTCAAATGGATAGAATCGTGGTTCAAGGAATTCGAGGAGCACGATAAATTAAAAGTGGTGACATGATCACCTGGATCCTCACCCTTCTTCCCATCAAACTTTGGAATGTCGTAAGGGAGCTTGGTGGGGACTGGGGGCCATGTATAGTCATGACACACCGGATCATTCATGAGCTTTGAAATATCGGGTAGATTTAACCTAGCAATAAATGGGAGTTGAGGATACGAAGCTTGATTACTAGCTCCCAAAAGAGACTGACTTTGCGAACCTGGAGGTGGGACTGTGTACATCAAAGTCAACACCTAAGGTGCTGACGAACTTTGATAGAACCCGTGACCGTGAACAGAAGGATGATAAGCTCCTCCAAACTGACCCATGTTAGGATACATAGGCATATGCATGGAATAGGCTCCATAGGGGGCGATGGAATAAGGGCCAAAACCAACTAAATAATTATAAAATTTACCTCCATAAGAATGGGGTATATAACCACTTGACGTGGAAGAAACAACCGAATGAGGGCCATAATAAAATGGTATGTTCCCACCCCTAGGAACCGAAGTACTAGGAGTATTATTCGAAATCATATAAGCATTCATGGGCACAGGCATATGTATAGAGGCATATGGGTTAAAGGATGGAATGTAATTCGTAGATCCGACGCCTATCGTGAAACCTCCACTACAGAAAGGATTCACACTAACACTAGGGGATGATGAAGGAGATGGCCCTCCTCCAACATTTGAAGAAGATGGAGGGATGTGACCACCCCCAAACTAAAATGCATTATAAGGGGGCATAGTGCCCCCGATCTAAATGCTAGAGCTAGCATGACTACCGAACATGGTGGAAGTAGTAGTCGGCATAAAACTAGGCATACCCAAAGAAAAAGGGTCTAAGGTCATAGAGAAGTACGTAGAACCAAAACCTGGCATACCCAAGGATGAACCATACAGATAACCTGATGACCATGTTTCATCAAATGGGTTCCTACTAGTGGGCTGGGATGTCCCAAACCTAGGAGTATTGTTGTCTGGTGAACCTCCCCTCCACCCACTCCTCGGAGTACAAGGATGGGAGTTTCCCTTTGTGCCATCGAACGGAGTTGCGGGGAATCCCATCGTGTCATATGTAGAACTCATAACAGAAGCTCTCTGAAGATTGTGAGATGTGAATAAAGGACCAACAATAGTCCTTCGATGTCTCTTGCGAATAAAATATGAGAGATCGTTAGCTGATAAACTAGCCAACTGACGAGATCGGCGAAGAGGCGGATCTCGATCCACGATGACTTCAAAAAGTCAAGAAAATAAACTTCTCCTAACGGCCCACTAGAACGCCACAGATCACACACCTAAAGAAACTACAGCCAAAATGCACACAACAGGGGACTGGATCAAGGGACCTCCCGACACTACAGCCGATATGTCTCTCCTAGGAGAGGCTTGAGACTTCCAAACTATAACAAAGGTAACAGAACCAGTTATAAGGGCCCTCAGACTTCAATGTGCAAACACAACTGTGTTGTCCGACCCCTATCTGACTCAGAACAATTGCAGAATAACCACTGCAAATTCCCTATGTGATACATAGGGAAAGCAACTATGGCCACCATGTATAACCAATGCTCAGGCGAATAGTCGCAGGTGGGATCCGTCGCATGGGAAGGGTAGCTAAGCCCGGAACTCATGAGGGTCAAATCCCCCAAGAATTCTTAGATACGAAGAAATCCTGGATATATCTCCCACGTTCAATAAGTATTGGAGGGTTATCTCCGAAACCAACCTCCCGTGACCTCGTGCTTAACTCTGCCATGAGTAGAGCGTCTTGAGAACACCGATGTATACCATGGGTTTTACCACTCCCTAGTCAGACACATAATGCTTGTTTAATAGTCTTGGATCGTTTACTCAACAATGATATATTCCAAGACTCTAAACCTATACTAGATGGCGCACCCTAGAAAAGAAATCATTCTAATCAATTTTATGTTAAGCGTTAATTTTATTGGTTGTGATTACTCAAAGGGATATGATCGTAAAACTAATGATGTGAAAAGACTCAGTGATATGCACACCCAAAAAACACTAGACTCATCTACCAATGAAAAAGTATGCCACTAAATTATAGTCAAACCAACATTTATTTTTTAGAAATAAAAATGCAATCTCTTTATAATTTCATACACAAACAAGCCCTAATGAATGCACAAGCACTCTAATGCAAAATGAAAATACATAAAACAATTTTTTTTGTTTGTATTTTCACTATAAATGAATGAAAATGCAACAATTTTTTTGTATTTTCAATATAAATGAATGAAAATGCAAATAGAATCAACACTTTTCAGAAAAAGATGTAGATAATGCAATGTAGATAACCCAACAAATACCAAAAAGCAAGACTTAGCTAAGCTAATGAGCTATAAAAAAGAAAATGGTTAAAAACCAATTTCTCAAAAACTAAAGAAAGAGGAGCTTCCAGTCACTAAAAGGGCAATAGACAGTCATGATATAGGCCTAATAAGACTCAGGAACACCTAGAATTCACCCAACATCAACCAAATATGACAAATAAGGTTAAACCAGACCTGTACGCAACTGTTCAAAGAACAATAGTGTATGTACATGGGCTAGTTAAATCTCAGTAGCATGTACACATGGGAAAACCATAGCAGGCGTACAGGGAAGAGTAGGTGAGCAATAAATGAACCAAAAGGCAAATAAAACTCAATATTTTCTATGAAGAACATAACAGCCATCTAATGACATAGAAACTCGAAAGAAAAAAGACTCAAAATAAGGAAAAATGCCCAAAACCCCAAAAATGGAGGCTTCTCCCCAGTGGAGTCGCCATTTATATTGCGGAGAAAAAATTCCTATGGCTTGGGGTACACAACAAAAAACAGATGAATACAAAAAATCAACTCAATTCCCAATGTATGCTATATAAATGTAAAAGCTAAGAAGTAGAATAAAAGACCAACCTTCAACCAGACGTCTGATGTGGATCCCCGTTGAGCTTTCAAATCACCACACTTGAACCTGCAGCTTAGTCTCAACAATAAACACAAGCAAGTGCATATGATATATGAAATATGTTATCATAAACAATAGCACAATCCATGATATATATAAGAAAATGTTACCCAATGATAATAAAAAATCATTCACATCATCAATTGGATGAGAAAATGAGTATTTCTATTAATATGAACAAGAAGTACAAGATACAACCTCCTATCGGCAACTCATCTGAACCAAGAACTAGGTCCCTCCACTTGTGCCTCCACCACTTCAATCCCCCACGCAATGGAAAACTCATGAGTAAAGGAGCGAATCCTTCACTAGATATGGAAGAGTTTGGTAGGTGAACATAAATGGTTCACAACAACTAGGATCAATAGATATAGACTCAAGCTATGGAAAAAATTCAATAGATTTTCGATGCTCTCTCCCTTTCTCATCCTTCCATGTACCATAAGAGCTCAATATATAACCCTCCAAAGGTAGGTGAAAGGTCGAATCGAGTCGTTTCAAGATACATGGAGGGACAAAGGTCACAATGGCCACTTTCTGGAGTGAAAACTAGATTTTCTACTATCATTTACCAAAAATTCGATGTACACAAGCGTAGTGATGCAACCTACATATACGCGAGGTGTACTGAAGTAGCTCGTGCACAGGAGGAAAAATAGGGAAAAGGGGGTTCAAGGAGAACCACAAGTATGGTTTTGAGTCTATAAATAGGTGAGGGAAGCCAAAGAGTATAAATTCTCACAAGGTGGAAAAATATGGTGTAACAATTGGTGACTCCGTTGGGGATCGCTTCTATTGTTTTTTTTAACCTTTGAATCTTTGAGTTTGGATCTCTTTTCTCTTCAAAAGTACTTGGTCTTAGCTTGTCTATTTATTTTGGCCTTCATTGATAGGACGTGTGAGTCCCAGACCCAACACATCACTATATTTAGGTTCAAACCATTTTAATTTTTATCCTATGAGATATTTTTGTGGCCCCTAATCAGACCACAAATCGAAAAACCCATTATTCTCGTGCTCCTGCAGTGTATCCGAGCACGGAAATTCCATATTTTCTTTGGGTCTAAGCCCCTCAGGGAGAGAAAATTCCCTATGTAGTGGAAAAAATTGTTTGGTTTGCTTGGTTGTGTTTGAATCTCATTGCCAGTCTTTTGTTACCACTTTTTATTGCTCAGTTGTATGTAAATATGATTTCATCTCTGCATATTGATCATTTTTTTACCTTCATTTGAGTTTTGGATTCATTCTTGAAGTCTTGGAAGTGTGTTTACCATTACGGGACTATCATAGTCTCCTTTAGCATTTCATCATCTTCTCAAATCTATGAATTTGTTCTAGTAGCTTGCATTCACCCTTCATCCTGTGCTTGAACCATTGAAAGTATTTTTGATTGAGTTTAGATATTTTGAAGTTGATTGAAGGTTGTTTGGTTTCATTTGAATCCTTTGTAGCAATTGTTCTTTTTGTTTTGGGAAAGAATCTCAATCCTTTACAAGAGAAATTGGTCTTCTGATTCCTTGAAATCCTCTTTAGCTACTTGATCTACTTCACCTCCAGTTTTAAGGTCTCAAAAAGTATTTTGGAGAGTGTTTGGTTTGCTTATACTTAAACTTGCTTGGTTTTGGGTTTTTGAGTGGAAAGTGATAAATAGGTTTCAATCCTTTGGATGATTTGTTGCTTTAGCTGAGTTATTTCCTTTGAAGCTTCTTTGATAGTGTTTGGAAAGATATTTAATTTCTTGCATTTGATATGAAAAAAGGAGAATTCCTTTGTGAGCATTAGTGCATCTTTGAAAGATCATTGGAAATCAAAGCTTAGTTTTCTGCATTCTAAAGATTCATTAGTTTGGTTGTTGAGAATCTATACTTTGGTGAGCTTTGTGATTATTTGGAAAACTTTCATAATCTTTTAATTCCTTTGCTTATTTGCTTGAAATCAGAGAACTTTGCAATTGAAAGAAGTTTACTTCATTTAGTTGGTCATTTTAGACTCATTTGAAGAAAAATAAAACAAAAAATTGCATTTGGTGTTTGTTGAAAATATTTGGATTTGTTTGGTGTGAAAGAGTGTTTCATGGTTAATTTGACCTTTAATTGAAAAACATGATATTTCATTTTTGGAAAAAGTTGCATTAGCATTCTTGCATTTGGGAAAACAAAAGAACTCTCCCTCATTTAGCTAGAATTTCATCGAAGAGGAAGACTTGCATACTCATCCAATTTTGCATGGTTTTGAGTTGAGTCCACATACCACCAGTTGCACTTCTACTTCCCTTGAGTAAATAAAAACCTATAAAATTAAACACCTTAACTAAACACACATTAACCTCACTTGAGGAAAGTAAAAGAATTGTGTAGTTAGGTAGGACATTGGGGATAGGCATCCAAACAACTCCCCCTTGTCACTTTACATTGAAACATAGAAGTCGTCTCTTAGGGAGCTAAAATCCTCTTGTATTTTTTGACACGATTATAAGCCAATTTGTTGGGGGGATTCGTGTTCCATGGAGGTAAGCAGTGAGGACTGGTTCTGGATGGACTTTGTGGAATATCGCACTCCATTTAGTATCTAAGGACATCAAACCATTGTCTTCCTTGTATTTTATGGCCTCCATACTAGTGGTACAAGGGCTAAAATGAAGAAGTTTCGGTAAACCTTCCCAGACATGTCATGAATGAGGTAGACTAGTGACCTTTCCTTTAGGGCTATTTTACCTGTGATCCCTTTCGGTAGAGTGATATACCTTATCCTTTTGATCTCTCATTTCGTATTCCTCACTACAGATTTCATCACCCTGGATAGGATACGATTTGTTGGGGTTTCAAACTCTTAGTTAGTTGGTTGCTTGATCCTTTACCTTATAGAGGGTCTTTTTCTTTTCTAGGTAGTGATGCTTGTTGGCTTTCTTTCCACTTTGTTGTAGCTTGCTTGCGATGACATCGGTTGTGGCAGAGTTTTTTTATATTTCTTTTTGGCCTATGATCCCCTTTTGCATGCTCGATTGCTTAGGGTTTTTTATCTCTTTTCCTGAGACTTAGGCCACGCTACTTACTTTTGTTCCATGGTGGATCCACGAAAATATCGGAGACAACAAGAACTGAGTCATGAACCGTTTGCACCTAGGACTAGTCGATCATAACCTCCACGTACCCAAGCTCCTCCTACTAGAAGACTGTTGGAATATATTATATTCCTTGTAAGGTAATAATGTATTTGTATTATGTCGGAATTTATCCGCAATATTATGTAAAAGAGTAATACATTATATTCCATATTCATTATGGTAAAGTATACTCTTGATATCCATTGTTATATAAAGAGATGTTATTATGGAGAATTATATTATCCTACATGCAATATGTGAGAATAATTCCTCTGCATATCTTGGTATATAATAGGGTCAAGGGAGTCACATCACTCAGATATAGTGAACATTCCATCATATTATTACAACACATTGTATTTTGCTCACAAGCTCTCTACTATATTGTATTGGGGTTATTTGTAGTTGCTCTCTTGTAAGATTGAAGGAGGATTTTGGAGATAATAGAAGACAACCTTCCCGTGGATGTAGCCCAATTGGGTGAACCATGTATATATGGTGTATTCTTTTCCTTGTTCTCTTTTTGTTCTTATTTATGTTGATATGTTATTGATTGCTAAGATAGGTAATCTAGTTTAGCTAGATCTATAACTATGACATGGTATCAGAGATAGTTGCTATGATCTAACAACTTCTATAGCTTTCAATCAATAACTCTTATAATTTGGGAATTATTTATTCTTGTAGATTTGCTTTCTATCCGGTAGTTGTTAGTCTTCTCTTCAGATCTGGGCATGATATTGCAGTTTTTTACTCCTAACCCTAACTTTGTTGTGTAGATTTTTGCATATTTGTTTCAAGGGTTTCTTGATGTTTTTTGTGTAGATCTAAATGATTCTTAAATTCTCCTTAAGGATATCTATCTTCTCATTGTCAGATCTATTTTTTTCGTCCAATTTTGGTAGACTTTGTGCAGGTTTCGGCCTAAAACTAGATATTCGTGACTTTTTCTTCGCAGACAGTGCGTGTAACCGCGACTTTCCTTACTGTGAACCCGCGAGTATACTGCAGACCCACAACTTTCAGCATATAGACCCACGTGTGCTACAACATACTTGCACCTACTCTATTGTAAACTTGCGCTTACTTCAGTATACCCTCAACCCTCCTGCGCAAAGACCCGTGAGTGCTTCGACATAACTACGACTTGACTATACAGAAACCCGAGAATATCAAATCTAACCGCGACCTTGCCATGAAGAACCCGCGAGTATCATATCTACTCATGAGTTTACTATGGTAGACCCGCGAATGAATTTTCTTGTCACTTTTTTTTAAGAGTCGTAAGTAAAGTTTTTTTTTTAACAATGTTTCTTCAGACCAACACGGTGAGTTGTATCAGTTTTCTGTTATTCACCTTTTTCTCTTGACATTTCTAGCATTTGGGTTTAATTTTCTTGTCAATATTTCTATCATTATGACTTCAGAAGTAGCTTATGTTCCTAAAATTGTTGGTCCTAACTATCTTCCATGGAAAAGAGAAAAGAGTGATGTTCTCAGGAGTAAGAATCTATGGAGGATTGTTAATGGTGAACACAAGAAACCTGTTGATGCGAAAGATGTGGCCATATGGGAAGATAAATGTGATCAAGCAAGAGGGCTCATTGGTCAAACGGTTCCAGATAGTCTTCAGGTAAGTATTGAGGAAGAAGACAACCCGATTGAGGTATGGAAAATTATTACTTCTTTATTTGATAAATCTAATGGTGTTTCTGCTTATTACCTTGAAAATAATATTTTTGAGCTAGATCCTACTAACTTTGAAAGAGCAAAATTATATCTTGCTGAAGTGAAAAATTTAAATCAAAAATTAAATAATTGTGGTAAAGATTATAAGAAGACAGAAAGTTCTCTTATAATTCTTGTAGAACAAAAATTTCCATCTTGTTTTGACATGTTCATCCAAACTAGGAATAGGGCTCCTGAATTGTCTCAAAATACCATGAAACCTACTTTTGATGATTTTTGTAAAGGGTTGATAAATGAGAGAGAAAGGTTGATTGTTTCAGTACAAGTATCACCTAATAAGGATCTTATGGCACATAATAAGAATCCTAATAAAAGTTTTAATAATGCTAAAGGTTCTAGTTCACACACTTCAAATCGTACTAATAAATTTGGTCATGCTTCTAATGCACATCATGAAAATAGTAAGAAGAAGAATGTGTATAATCCTTGTAAGCATTGTGGTAAAACTAACCATCCTGAAAAGAATTGCTTTAAAGAGAAACGTTTAATGTCTAAGGCTAAAAAGAAAGGTTCTAATGAACCACAAGTACCTTTATGTGCATGTATTGTTTCATCTAGTAGTTATTCTTCTAATGTGGAATGGATAATGGATTCTGGTGCTTCAAAACATATGACTGGCAATGTTTCTTTATTTATATCTTATGACAATAATAAACACACATCCCATAAAGTATCTATAGGTGATGATAAACAACTTTCCTTAATTGGTTCTAGTAATGTTAATGTTGCCGATGGTCATTTGAAAGATGTTTTTCATGTTGAACACATGCCCATCAACTTGCTTTCTATTTATCATGCATGCCAAAAAGGATATAAATTTGAATCTTGGCCTGATAAATATGTTCTTAAAGATATCAATCATAATTTTAAAGTAGTTTTTTCTGGTCCTGTTGATGATACTGTTGGTTTATATAAATTTGTTGGTTTTAATTCAACTAAAAGACAACCCTTTTATTCCTATGTTGCTCATGCTGATGAACTAAGTAAATTATGGCATGAATTATTGGGTCATTTGAAATATGGTAAAATGCAAATTTTAACTAAAATGGTACATGGCTTGTCCAATATTTCATCTACTAACAGTGTTTGTGAATGTTGTGTACTTGGTAAACATCATAGAGAAATGTTTGATAAAGGTACAACTTGGCATGCTAAAGAACCTTTTCAATTAATTCATAGTGACATTTGTGGTCCTTTTTAAGTTCCTTCTATATCTCATGCAGTCTATTTTCTTACTTTTATTGATGAATTTAGTAGAAAATCATGGGTTTATTTTTTGAAAAATAAAAGTGACACTTTTTCTAAGTTTCAAGCATTTAAATCCTTGGTTGAGAATGATTCTGGTAAAAGGATTAAAACTTTGAGATCTGATAATGGGGTGGAATTTGTTAAGAAATAATTTGAATTTTTTTATCTAAACATGAAATTCAACATCAAAAGATTGTTCCTTACACACCTCAACAAAATGGTGTTGCTGAAAGGAAAAACGGAACTTTAGTTGAAATGTCTAGATGTATGCTTTATTTTAAAGGCTTACACAAGTGGGTTGAAGCCATAAGTTGTGCTAACTTTATTTTAAATAGATTTCCTACAAAATTTGTTAAGCATGTTACCCTCGAGGAAAAATGGAATGGTAGAAAACCAAGTATTAGTAACTTTAAGGTGTTTGGTTGTGAATGTTGGGCTCATATTCCTGATGAAAAATGAAAAACATTAGAACGCAAGTCTCCCAAGTGTATATTCATTGGTTATGATGAGGATTCCAAGTCTTACAGGTTATTTGATCCTTCTAATTAGAGTGTCATCATCCCAAGAGATGTTCAATTTCCTGAAATATTTCCACCACCTAAGTCTGTAGAACCTCATGTTACCCTGAATATTCCATTGTCTCCTGTTACTCGTATATCTCTTTCTCCTTCTTTCAGTATTGTGCCTATTGTTGATCTTAGTTCACCCTCTTCTTAAAGTGTTCCACCTGAATGTCTCGAAGCTCTTGAAGTGACTTATGTTCCTTCTAACCTTCCTTTTTGGGCCTGAAAAACTATTGAATCTGTAGGTATTGAGATCGGTAACCCTTTTGATACTCGTAGAACTAGATCTAACTTTTCTCTTATGACCAAAGTTTTGGCACTAGTAGATTTGAACCCAAAATCCGACGACCTTCGACGAAATGGACTGTGTCATCGGATTTTTCTTTCAAAATTAATTTTTTTTTTTTTTTTATAAATTTCGAGATGGTGTCCATCGGATATCCGACGTACTTTTGAATATCTGATGAGGCTCATAGACTATCTGACGGCTCTACGAATATCCAACACCTATTCGAGTATCCGGTGCGTTTGAAATGTTTACGTTTTGCATTTGAATTTCTTATATTAACTTTTATCTATTGATTGTTTCATGTATTTATAAAGGAAATACATCCTACAACATATCGTTCGGATCAGCAAGTTCTTCCAGAACAAGTACCGGAGGAACATGGAGCTATGAATATTAATGGAGAACAAGTTAATGATCACATTGAAGAAGATGATGATACTGATAACATACTTGAAGATGATGTTACAAATACTTTGATCCATGATTCATTAAATGTTGGAATAGATGATGATGATGATCATGAAAATGATGAACATTTTGATGATATTCATGATATACCTCTTCTTGACAAGGCATACGAACCCCTTTATGATGGCTCCAAGACAAATCTTCTCTCTGCTATATTGTTGGTAATGAACTTGAAGGTTATGAATGGTCTTTCAAACATATCAGCCACACGAATGTTAAGGTATGTAATATATTCCATCACAAAATATATATGATTGTCATGTATTTTATTGTTAATTCAGATATAATTCAAATTACTACGGATGAAATTTGTTTCATTAATATTATTTCTATATTATATATTATATTAACTATATTTTAATTTTAATTTGTTGTAGTATGATAGGTGAATATTTGTTACCACCTTCAAATATTTTACCTCGCACATATCGAGATTTATCTTCCATCATGAAAGAAATTGGAATGCAGTATGAAGCAATTCATGCATGCCCCGATGATCATGTTCTTTATTACAACCAGCATGAATTTGCAATAGAATGCCCTGAATGTCATATCAGTAGATATCGCACAGATCAAGTAACTAAAAAGGTGCCTCGCAAGGTTCTACGTTATATTCCCATTATTCCCCGTTTGAAACGACTATTCAGGTGCAAAAACATAGCGCAGTTTATGGATTACCATGCACGAAACAGAAGTCAAGACGACATTATTTGGATGCCTGCAGATGGGTCTGCATTTAGAGATATGGAGGAAAAATGGACTCACTTTAAAGATGAACTTCATAATCTTAGGATTTCTTTGGAAGTAGATGGTGTCAATCCTTTTGCAAAGATGAGATCTTCTTACTCGATGTGGCCTATTTTTGTTATCAACAACAACATTCCTCCATGGTTGACAATAAATAGGGAGCACATAATGTTGTCGATGATTATTCTAGGTACGAACATTGCAGTTTTTTTTATTGCAGTGGTATATTCTCATTTGCCGTTTTTTGTCTCATAATGTTATATATATATTTAAAGTTTTTCTATTGTGAAATATGGTTTATATATCTAAATGGTACGTCTCATAATCAGAATATTTATTTTATATGTTCAAATCAATCAGGTAAGTACCAAGTCAAAGATATGAATGTATATATCGAACCGCTTATTGACGAGCTACTGAAGTTATGGAATAGCATCACTATGTATGACTTATCTAGACCAATACGACAAAAGCAATTCCAATTCCATGAAATGCTTGTATGGACAATACATGATGCCCCAGGGTTAACCCATTTCTGTGGTATGTAATTATAAGTTCCACTTTAGTTGCATTTAATTTTATGAACTACTAGTTAATATAATACGCATGCATGTTTTTCTAACTAATCCAGTCATTTTTTATATAATTATAATAGACATTAATATTGATATTCCATCTTTTTATTTAGGTCTTCAGACAAAGGGAAAATTTGCATATCTAGTTTGTGGTCCTAAGATCAAATCTCGTCGTTCAAAAAGCTTAGGAAAGGAGGTGTTTGATGAGTATAGGCACTTCCTCTCCAAGAATCATAGGTATCGAACTACCGAAAAACATATTTTCAATGGCAAGCAAGAGACTGCATTAAAACCAAAGAGAATGACACCTCAGCTATGGAAGTTGCAATATAATAGAAATCGTCAAGGTATGTATAATCAATCATTGTATATGATCATGTTGTATTTTATTATGTTGTGTGTTGTTTAGTATAATTGACATTGATTTGATATTTAATTTCATCATTGTCGTTCATGTGATCATCATGAAGGCATTAATGGGCTTCCACGAGGAATGCAAAGTTATCCTAGACAATTTAGTAGGTTTCCCTATTATGAGCACCTACAAATTGCTCATCTATTTGATACAATGCATATCGGAAAGAATGTGACTGAAACATTATGAAAAATATTGGATGGAAGGAGTGACAAAGAAAAAATTGTCAAAATTTGCAAAGACATTCAAGATAACAACCATGCAATGAAAGACGTCATTCAATTTCATAGCAACGGAGAGCAAATTAATATAAAATCACTTCCATGGATGTTAAAGGACCAGCAAAGTAATATTGTAAAAGAAGTCATTCGAAAAATTAAATTTCCCACCGGATTTTGTGCGAACATGAAGAATATCATAACAAAGAAAGGTGATTTCATGGAGGTGAAAACGCACGATTGGCATGTCTTCATGAAGGTAATAATTAATATGGTATGCATTTAATAATTTTTCTTTTCTTTTTCTATATACTGAAACTATTTGTATCTTAGTCTAATAATATGTTCTACCTCCTCTATCCCTGAAAACTTTGACAACAATGTCAAGCAAATAATATATAGTCTGAAGAAATACATGAGATAAGTGGTGATTTTTCCATGTGCTTACTGTTTGTTTAATTCAACATAGAACTTATTCTTAATTTGATTTTCATTCTCCACTTCATGTTACGTAATATAATGACTTTTTTCTTTAATCTCTTGATTGGCCGGTTGTCATGTCACTTGTAGATGGTTGTCATCTAAAGAATTTCATAAAGAAGACATAAAGTATTGGAGGAGAGAAATTAATCGTCTCATGTGTGAAATGCAGAAGCATCTACCTTCAGCATTTTTCAATGCACAGGAACACTACCTCATACACCAAGTTGAGGAGATTGAACTATGTGGACTTGCTCACTCAAGGTCCATGTGGATGGTTGAGAGGCACTTGAAATTTATGAAGGGTTTGGTCAGACAATGAGCATATGCTGAGTGTTCTATGATGGAGGGATATATAGTATACTAAAACATGTTGTACATTAGTGAATATCTTCCTATATTGGCATCAAAGCTCAATTTACGTCACATTTGTGATCCAGACTCCAAAAACGATTTTGAAGGGGAGTACCCGAAGGAGAAAGGTAGATCGAGGAAGGTGAAAGGTAATATAACACATTTCACTGGTGATTTTTATGTTTATATATCATACATATATATTCTATTTTTTTATTTAGTATTTTGCATCATTTTATAGTGTAATTATATACTTTTTTAAGTGACTAATATACATTCTCATTGAATTTTAATTTTATTGTCATCAAACAGTTGGTCGAGAGTGGGATGTGATTCATTTATACATCGCAAACAATCTTGACTAGATGAAGGTATGGATCGAAAAACGTGAACAATCTAGTCATGGAATATCATGGGAAGGTGTGGCTTCATTAGTTAAAGCTGCACATCGCAATGGAGACACCAATGTAACACAAAGGGAAATCGATTTAGCAAGAGGTTTAAAACATAAGTAGGTAAGCATATTAATCAACGACACTATTTTTTTTTTTTTAAATATTGTCATTATACGTCACGCTGGTTATTTTCCTTTTATGGCATTATAATAAACATGCACTACTTTATCATAAATATGGTTTGATCATTATGTATTCTTATCCTGTATGGCTTGTTGTTCTAGGTAAAACACCATAAGGCTATGTGGTTCATTGGATGTAGATATCGCATCAAAAAGATGGATGAAACAAAGAAAACATCTGATTATGGGATATCTGCAGTCTTTGAGGTGACCAATATTTCTTCTAGAAGTGATAGACATCCATAGAACTATCTGAAAATCGATACTATGGGTATCTGGAAGACATTCTTCAGTGTGACTTTAACTCCTTCAAGGTATTTCTGTTCGTTGTCAAATGGTATAGGTGTCAATTGAATCAACGTGATCCCATTAGAACAATTATTGAACATGATAATGGTTTTACCATGGTAAATACAAGGTTGTTTGAGCCAGGAACAGAGCCCTATGTTCTTCCAACCCAATGTGAACAGGTATTTTACTCTGAGGTTCCAGGTAGAGCAGGTTGGTCATTGGTTGTGAGACACGATCCAAGGGGAAGGTCGATAAATTATAACGTTGATGAAGGTAATGAAGACGTTCTCGAAGAAGAAGACACCGCAGAAGATGATCATGATCAACATGAGTTAGATGATGATGGTCTAGAAGAAGATGTCGAAGAACTTATTGAATCAGATGATGTACTATCAAAAAAGTCCATGAAGATGATATCAACGATGACATGTTGATCGTAACTGACATCGACGACGAGGATGATATGGCCAATCCTTACAATGTTAAATCTGGATCATCGGATGATAGTACAGACGATGACCCAAATGAAGAAGATGATGAAGACCATTGAAGTTTACGAGGTATGTAGTAATAATAAATTAATTGTTTCGTAGTGAGTTTCCATTTTCCTATATGATATAATTAGAAACATTGCTTGTTTTAGAGTATGTCAAAAAACACATTTAAAGTTTCTAGTGTACATAGATATTTTTGTCGGGTTATGGGGAATTGAGAGTGATGTGAGGGGGGGGAGGGGCCATAAGAGCTTCCACCTTCACACGGTTGGCCCTGTTTAGTAGAGAATATTAAATTATTCTTGAAATGGAGAGAATCTTAGTAAGGAAATGCACAATTATCAAGACTCAAACATCATCATCGTCGTCGCATCATCATGATCATCTTCATCATCATCATCTTTTTCTTCTTGATCATCATCTTCATCATTGTCATCATCATCAGCAGCAGCATCATTATGTTTATCATCGTCTTCACGGCCACCATCATCATCATCATTGTGATCAGCATCATCATCATCATCATCCTCACCATCATCATCATCATCATCATCTTCCTCATCATCATCAGCAATATCTTCATCATCATCATCGATCGTCTTCATCATCATCGTCATCATCGATCGTCTTCATCATCATCGTCATCTTCATCATCGTCATCATCATCATCGTTATATTATATCTGACACAGCTATTACCTAGAAAAACCAATGGTGTTTGTCGTCGGTGGTTTAGCGATCTCGTCGGATTCTTTTGAAGTCAGAAGTCTGATATTAGACGCATGCATTGACGATGTGGGAGGGTTTCAAGACTCGAATGAATGACACTCACCATTGCAGCATCATAAACCATACCTATAAATTAAATAATGTGATACATGGGGCCAAAGTTGAAATTTTTTAAATATGTGTTGGCTTGGACTGAAATTTGGCATGGTTAGACTAAATGCATGCATTGACGGTGTGGGAGGGTTTCTAGACTAAAAAATGACTGACACCAACCATTAATGGAGCATTAAAAACCATGTAATGATACTCAACAAGGAGTAATTTGATCGTCATGGTTTCACTCTGAAATAACTTATTTTTTTGTGGACTCGCTAGTACCATTGCTTATGGACCCTCACAAGGAAATCCTCTTAGGTCGTTGATTGTGTTGGGATAAATAATCACTAACCTCTTTGATGGACCTAATGGTACCATGATAAACACTCATAACATGTAAACTATAGAGGGGATACAAAAAATGGTTGATTCTCTCACCCAATTAGTTAGCAAAATGGAAACCAAGAATCACTTCTCATTTTCCGACCCTTCCAATAGTATCACGCCTCATTTTTCTGAAGTAATTCTAAACAAGTTTGGCGGGTCAAATCCGATTGGTTGGTTTGATCGATCAAATGAAGCACTAACTTTCCCTTATTGTAATATTTTATTACCTAATGAAATTCATTATAGGAGTCATCAAAGTTCATTTGTTTTTTCATAAAAATTAATTGATTATTTTTTAAGCAATTCCTTTTTAGTGGTCTTAAACTAGAGGAAATTAAATCCCACTTAGAGGTGAACCACCCTACTACTTGGTTGGAGGACAATAATATTTATTGTCATTCCTGTGTTATATCCTATGCTTAGTCCAAAATCCCCAACTTTATTTCATTTCCTTTCCCCAACTATGGTGGCTCTTCAACAACCTCTTCCATCTTTCAAGGTCCATAAGTTGGCATAGGACAAAATGGAGGAACATCAACTTAAGGTTCTATGCTACAATTGTAATGAAAAATATTCTCTTGAGCATAGATGTAAGGAACATCAATTATTTGTGGACATATTTGAGTACATTTATGATGATGAACTTGATGGAAGAACTCAAAAGGAATCCCCTCCCATCATTGAGGAAGTTTTTCTTCCTAACCCTGTGAAGAACCCTATATCTCCCTTAACTATTTGAATAGTATTTATTCTCCTCATTAATGTTAAACATGGTTGGCTATATCAAGAACAGAAAATTCATTATATTGATTAATGGTAGAACCACCCATATTTCATTCATCATTGAGTTTCCCAAGAAACCAATTGAAATCATTGTTACTAAGAAATTTTAGATAATTATTATTGATGGGAGATCTATGAAATATGGTGGAAGTTGTGAAAATGTGATGCTTCAAATGGGTGATTACTCCCGGAAAACTAACATGTTTTCCATTGAAACGGGTGGGCGTGATATTGTTCTCGGTGTGAATGGATAATAAGATTATGTCATATCACCATGGATTTATTGGAATTACAAATGAGAGAGCATGATCATAGCATATCATTGCTTCATCGTATCCTCCCATCCAATGTGTGATCATATTGTCATACTTTTGAACAAAATAGTATATGAAATTAAAAATATTGTATCATTGTTCTTAGCTATTGGTATCATTCATCCTAGTACCAACCCGTACTCTTCTTTGGTTGTCATGGTCCTTAAAAAACAAGTCACTCGGCACATGTGTCCCAATTTTTTATCTCTTAACTCCTTGATAGTGAAATATAAATTTCTCATTCCAGTCATTAATTATCTCTTATATGATACATGGAGATAAATTCTTCATTGATCATGACCTTCGCTCTAGTTATCGCCAAATTCACATGAATGAAGAAAATATTCCTAAAATATCTTTACACAGTCATTAAGGTCAACATGAGTTTTTGGTGATTCCTTTTATCCTTTGCAATGACCCTTCCACTTTTTAGAGCCTGGCAATATTTTTTAAGCCCCTTCTTGAAAGTATGAGGAAGGGTGCATATTTTCCTTATCTTCCCTAGTAGCCAATTGGCTATAGGAGGTAGTTAAGAATGGTCAACATATACCAAGATCATGATGATGGCAATGATTATGTAACAAACATTAAAAAAAACATTATATATAAAAAAAAAAACAATTAAAATTTAAAAAATGAATATATAATAATTAAAATTAAAACATGAATATATAACAATGGTTTTTTAATTTGTTTTTAATTAAATATATATATAACAATTAAAATTTAATATATATATATATATATATTAAATTTTAATTGTTATATATATATTTAATTAAAAACAAATTAAAAAAACAAAAAAACAAACATTATATAAAATATATATAGAACAAATAGAAAAAGCCCATATGCATTTCATAAAACACACCCATAAACCCTCTAGGATTTGGACCTATGCCTCTCGACCTGCTATCGATTTGGAGTGACCTTCTATCGATTCGGAGTGACCTGTGCCTCTGCGATTTGGATGTGCGCCTCTCGACCTGCTATCGATTTGGATTTTAACTAGTGTTTGATAGTGGGAGAGGCGGTTTGTGATTGTGGCAGGGGAGAGGGAGTGACCCAATGAGAAAGTCGTGGGAGTGACCCAACGAGCAAGCATTGGGAGAGGTGGTTTGGACCAGTGGATAGTGGGAGAGGCGGTTTGTGATTGCGAAAGGGGGTAGGGAGTCCAAGCAAAGAAACTATAAGAGGAGCCAAAAATGCCTCCCAAGTCCGTGAGTACCAAGCCCTAGATTGTTTTGATTTGAAAAATTTAAAAATTAGGTAGAAAATCACTGTGGTTTCATTGCTAATTCGATCTTCCAAGAGGGTTTCATTGCTAATTCAATCTACATTGGGGTAGAACCTTTCAATCTACATTGGGGTATTTTTATCTTATTGCATATAGTATTTTTTTTAGTTTGATGGGTGAACTGCCACCTCTTTGTCATTTCCCATGGAAGCTATTATGCTTCTCGTCATCCAGAAAGATGGTTGAAAATGTAGATGCTACAAATTTGGAAGCAGGACTGAGAAATCATTTTTCCTAGTTCTGAAAACAAATGACTTATATGAATTGAAAATGACCTTAATATCTCATAGCAAAAAGAATGTAGTCACTTTTGCTTATTGCCTTGCGTTTTGATTCTAGAAGGGCCTTCATCAAAATGAGAATACTGTGGTTGATGAACATAGGCTTGTTGTCCTCGGGCAGAGGAATCAATGTTCAACCTTCGTTGAAGCCGAGCACTGTGACCTGTTAAAATTCAATATGCTAAGACAGAAAATAGAAGCATTACATTCCATTTCACAATAATAGCATATACAGGATCACTGAAGAAACAACAAGCATAGCATAAACACAAGAGACATAGATTTATCCTGGGAAACCCTCATGGGGTAGAAAACCCAGTAAATCTTCCTCAATATAGATGACCAGCAATATACAAAGATGTAAACCAAATACATGATCTCCTCCTCCACCATAGCAGACCTCTCCTCCATAAGTGCGCCTCTCTCAAGTGTGTGTGTGTATCAAATGAGGAACATACCTCCTCTATTTATACACTACATTGACATGTATTTTACACAAGTACATGTAGGCTCGTATTTAACCATTAGGTTAAATACCCTATTATAACTGACTGGGCCGACCCCCACATGGTGGGTCTAATAACCCTAGTTACCACAACCAATTCGAAGGAATAAACATCTCCGGATTCATAGTATAATCACATCGGAGGTATGGAACATCTCCGGAATAAATAATATACAAATATAATATTCTTAGAAGTTACAATATTCAACACTCACCCTTAATGAGAAGGATATTATAACAACATCCGTAGGAGCAACGAGTCATACATCATACATGATACATCTATATATCATCGGAAGCTTTCTTCAGTTCATCATCATCAGTAACTCAACTAGTTACTGGAACATCGACATCACTCGATCATCAGCATCGTCATCACACGATCATTAGCATCGTCATCATACGATCATAACATCGTCATCACACGATCATCAGCATCGTCATCATACGATCATCAGCATCATCGTCACATGATCATCAGCATCGTCATCACATGATCATCAGCATCGCCATCACACAATCAGCATCGTCATCACACGATCATCAACATCAATCATATTACAGGATGATCAATCCTGCTCTCTTTAGGACATAGGTCCATGGATTATACAATCCAGATCAAGTTCCTGAATGATCAATCCTTATCTCTTTAAGACAAGTCTCATGTCTAGGGATGATCTAATCCCAACCACAGTGCCAGTCCTTTTTCATACTGGATGTGACCTAGATCAGATCTAGGATTTACCGCCACAGAGCCAGTCCTCTTTCATACTGGATGTGTCACATCTACAGAGACAGCTCTGTTTCATGCTGGATGTATCACATCTATAGAGCCATCCATGTTTCATGCTGGATGTATCACATCTACAGAGCCAGCCCTGTTTCATGCTGGATGTATCACATCTACAGAGCCAACCCTGTTTCATGCTGGATGTATCACATCTACAGAGCCAGCCCTATTTCATGCTGGATGTATCACATCTACAGAGCCAGCCCTGTTTCATGCTGGATGTATCACATCTACAGAGCTACCCCTGTTTCATGATGGATGTATCACATCTACAGAGCCATCCCTGCCCTGTTTCATGCTGGATGTATCACATCTACAGAGCCAGCCCTGTTTTATGCTGGATGTATCACATCTACAGAGCCAGCCCTGTTTCATGCTGGATGTATCACATCTACAGAGCCAGCCCTGTTTCATGCTGGATGTATCACATCTACAGAGCCATCCATGTTTCATGCTGGATGTATCACATCTACAGAGCCAGCCCTGTTTCATGCTGGATGTAACCTAGAACAATTCTAGGATTTGTCACGTACATTTTGAACCGAGGTCCAGGGACGATCCAGTCATATCATGTACCTTTTGAACCGAAGTCCAGGGATGATCCAGTCCTATCATGTACCTTTTGAACCGAAGTCCAGGGATGATCTAGTCCTATAATTCAATTCTCGGAGACCTCATGTCTACGGCTCAATTCAAAGGACCATAGTCCGAGGACTATCCAATCCCCTTACCTGTTCATTCAGGATTTAGTTCTCGGAGACATCATGTCTGCGGCTCAATTCAAAGGACTAAAGTCTGAGGACTATCCAATCCCCTTACCTATTCATTCAGGATTTTGTTCTCGGAGACATCATGTCTACGGCTCAATTCAAAGGACTAAAGTTCGAGGACGATCCAATCCCCTTACCTGTTCATTCAGGATTTTGTTCTCGGAGACATACGTCTACATCTCTCTTTAGGACTGAAGTCCAGGGATGATCCAATCCCCTTAGGTCCACCAAGGACTTCATTCTCAAAGACATATGTCTACGGCGCTCTTTAGGACTGAAGTCCAGGGATGATCCAATCCCCTCAAGTCCACCAAGGACTTCATTCTCGAAGACATATGTCTACGGCTCTCTTTAGGACTGAAGTCCAGGGATGATCCAATCCCCTCAATTCCACCAAGGACTTCATTCTCGAAGACATACGTCTACGGCTCTCTTTAGGACTGAAGTCCAGGGATGATCCAATCCCCTCAAGTCCACCAAGGACTTCATTCTCGAAGACATACGTCTACGGCTCTCTTTAGTACTGAAGTCTAGGGATGATCCAATCCCCTCAAGTCCACCAAGGAA
Source organism: Larix kaempferi (assembly GCA_027924585.1). Lineage (NCBI taxonomy): Eukaryota > Viridiplantae > Streptophyta > Pinopsida > Pinales > Pinaceae > Larix > Larix kaempferi. The sequence continues at coordinate 3,568,186 of BSBM01000755.1, read as the reverse complement.
TTCATTCTCGAAGATATACGTCTACGGCTCTCTTTAGGACTGAAGTCCAGGGATGATCCAATCCCCTCACATGTTCACCAAGAACTTCATTCTCGAAGACATACGTCTACGGCTCTTCTTTCGGACTGAAGTCCAAGGATGATCCAATCCCCTCAATTCCACGAAGGACTTCATCAAAACATGTGTCAATCATGTATCCTCATCATCAAAACATGTATAACAAAACATGTATCCTCATCATCAAAACATATATAACAAAACATGTATCCTCATCATCAAAACATGTATAACAAAACATGTATCCTCATCATCAAAACATGCATAACATCTATCATCAAAAGCATGTATACATCTATCATCAAAAGCATGTATATCTAACATCAAAAGAATGTATACATCTATCATCAAAAGCATGTATACATCTATCATCAAGAAGAAAAAATATAAGATTCCTAAATCTAAATAATTCTAAGTAACTAGGTGCAGTAAAAAGGTAACCTCATCATTGATGAGACAGACTTGTTATCAGATACTATACTACTCCCCCTTTCGAGGAGGGTCCTTCTGGACTATACCAGCTTGTCTCGGAAGTATTCAAACTTTACTCGAGATAGAGGTTTAGTCAAGATATCAGCAATCTGATCCTCAGTGCTTATATACTCGAGCTTGATAGCTCCTCTCTGCACCATATCTCGTAAATAGAAGTATCGGATCTCTATGTGTTTTTGACTTATCGTGGAATACAAGATTTTCTATCTTGATGCAGTTTGGAATGTCACACATAATCATAGTGGAATTCATTTCTAAGTCAAACACTCCATATAAAAGCTTCTGAAGCCATACTGCTTCACAGCTGGCAGAGCAGACAACCATATATTCTGCTTCAGCAGTACTGAGAGCCACACTAGATTGTTTCTTGCTGAACCATGAGATCATGGCATATTCATGACTATAACATCCACCTGATGTACTTTTTCTGTCTGAGACACTTCCTGCCCAATCAGAATCTGAGTAACCATGTAAACGGAGTTCATGACCTCCAAGATAATATAGACCAAAACTCTAATGTACCTTTTAGGTACCTCACTACATGCTTTGTATCTATTAAGTGCACCTTTCTAGGTTCTACTAGATACTGACTTAGGGTATTTACAGCAAAGCATATATCTGGCCTAGTATTTGTTAAATACATCAATGACCCAATGATTTGTCTATATAGGGTTAGGTCCACTAAATACGATGAGTCATTAACTAACAACTTCAAGTTGGAGTCCATGGGAGTGGCCATGGCTTTATACTCCAACCTATCAAATCTTTTTAGAAACTTCACAGCATACTTACCTTGATTTAAAAGATTCCTTTTGGATCTTGCCATACTTCTAGACCTAAGAAGTAGTGCATTAATCCGAGAACTTTCATTTTCATTTCTGCAGCCATTTTCATGACCTGTTTCTCATTCCTTGTCAGAAAGAGATCATCATCATACAATAATGGTATGATGGGTTCATCATCCACAACCTTAAGATAAAGGTTAGGAACAACTTTACTTCTGGTAAAGCCCAAGCTTTGTCATGAAGCTGTCAATTGTCCATTATTCACACTCAGCATTGAGTGATCTTCTGCATATCTATCTGTGCCATCTCTCATCAGATGGGTCTACTAATATGAGCCTCAAAATCATTCGAACTCTGTGGTGAGTTCCTTCTTGCATCCATTTCATATGTGTTTAGAACCCATAATCAACCTTGTAGCAAAGGTTGAGATCCACATCACCCATGATGATCATTAAGCTCATCAATTGACTACTGATCTTGGGAACCCATACAGAACCTGATTACATTATTAAGAGAATGGTCTTATCTAGTCCCTTGGAGCAAAACATCTCATCATGATTCTCTTCTCTTTCTAAGAGAATCTCTTAACCACAAGCTTTCTATAGTGTGCTTGATTTGTAAATCTTTTGTTGAACATCCATCGCTTGTTCAGGGTTCATCATTCATCGTGATCTTTCCTACAAATCAAAATTAAGTATATGATTAGTAATACTTCATAATCATCAAATCATATTGATATGATAACCTATTATGCATACAGATATCATTTACATAGTTATGCAACTATTTTGACCAATACTTTGGCACAACACTTTCCCATATCTTGTATGCATACAGTGGCTATCTAGATGCCTTCCATCTCTACCAAAACATACTATCGAGAGTGTGCACAACTCTCAGCATGTCAGCAAAGAGGTTTCATTCTACACAAGCAACAATGGAATGTTTGTCCAATTTACCAATCATATGCATATTAGTAGTATACTGTTCAATGCTTTATGAATGTTTACACTCAGCATGATATATTCTAGGAATACAAATATGCATACAAGCAATATTATTTACTCTTTCTAATAACAACCCAAATACTTATCTTTTATGTTTGTGTGGTTGCCTCCTGCTTGATCTTCTGTATGTCTTCTGAACTTCTATTCATTCTGTACCACTGTGCATGCTCAAGTGTACACTAGTGTCATCCTCATGATCTCATACACAAATATACATTCATTAGTATATTCTCAATATTATCAAAACATTCTAATTCTAAATAATCTTGAATATGTACAGTCATGATCATTAGTATTCAGGGTTTCAAGGAAGTCTTCTTTTAATCATGCATATTCTTGTTTGATCTAGTTAGTTAAATCATCAACCAAGATAAGAGACATAATATGCATAAACCCTTGATTACTAACCAATCATACCAAGTATACTTACACAAGGTAAGATTCTAACATGACATAGGAAAACATACCTAGATTAGTATACCTGCTAGTTATGTACAACATACCTAAACAATCTCTTCAATGATTTAGAGATCCTGAGCTAGAACCTGCATGTCTCGTAGGTTAAACATGATATAACAAAGTCATACATACCTCGTGAGTCTTTGTCTTCATGTTGTCATGGTCATGGAACTTGATTTGTCTTTTGTGATGTACCTGTGTCTTTTTAGCAGACAACATCAACCTCACACAACACCATAATGCATAAGTACAATCATATAGCCCTAATCAATGAATGTCTTCGATCATTCACATGCATTCATATTGTTACTAAGGTGATAAGACAATTAATAACATTAATAAAGATTGTACTAATAAATAACATGAAGACAAACACATTATGATCTTAATCAAGAATCAGATTTCAAGGCATACCTGAACCTCCTTAAGTCATACCTGTCGAGACTTTTTGTAGTCTTCTTATGTAAGGCCTTAGCCTCAACTCCCCCTGAAACTTGATCTGGAGCTTGATTAGGGTTTGCTAGAGAAACCCTAAAAATTCAATGTTTGACTTTCACACTTCTGAATGGATGGAAGAATGTGTCTTGCTGAGCTGATCAACCTAGCATTCTTCAATTTTTGAAATCTCCAAAATTTGACCCCTCAAAATTGCCTTCGAAACTTCTGGATCTTCTGGATAGGAGCCCGAACTAGGGTTTGATGAAGCCCACCCTTCTGTCCAATCAAAAGGTTCGATCCAAGGCTCTAAACTCTTATTTTTCTGAGGAGCTTCCAGCCGTGGACTCCGATTCCAAAAATTCTAACTTTCTCCGAAACCCTAAATTCCGGAAGCCATGAATAAAGGTGCTCCAAAAATAATTCTGTTTTGACAGAAATATGCACCTGATTGTTTCTGCTATAACTCTGAAATTTCTGCTCCACAGGGTCTGAAATTTTTTTCTGCAATAGCCTGACATGTCATCTTTCCATCCTGACAGGTCTGACCTCAATTGGATTTTCTGAGAGCGAGTTATGCTAAGTGTCGCAACGTGACCTGTTTATGGGATAAAACAGGAGAGCGAACTTGTACGGCATGCCACGTGTCACTGTTTGAACTTCGGCCTCTGAAAACTTTTCCTGAGATAGCTCGCCCTGTTATCTTTCCATCCTGATAGGTATGACCTCAATTGGACTCTCTGAGAAAGAGTTATGCCAAGTGTCGCAACGTGACCTGTTTATGGGATAAAACAAAAGAGCGAACTTGTACGGCGTGCCACATGTCACTGGTTCACCTTCGACCTCTGAAAAAGTTTGCTCAGATAGTAAAGTCTATCTACTACCTGTCACCTTTTACTAAATTTCATTTGGAGCTTCCTAGCCCAAGTTATGACCTTTTTTCCAAGGTCACCTGATTTTGACTGAGATCTGGAAGAGGCAGAAACCCTAACTTGTATTGATCATAACTCATAAAGTACAACGAATCGGAGGGTTCCCTTTGGACACAAGGTACCTGGGGATGTTATCTACGACATGTAAACTTTTCAGATCCTGAAACTTTGCAGAAATGGATTTATAGCGAAATTTCCACGATGACTGGTTTTTGCTATATAAAACCCTAACCTTCAAATTGCCGCAAGAGAAGCAAGTGTCGTAAGTGCCATACATTTCCTTCCTTCAGGTTAGCTCTGATACCGTGTTAAAATTCAATATGCTAAGACAGAAAATAGCAGCATTACATTCCATTTCACAATAATAGCATATACAGGATCACTGAAGAAACAACAAGCATAGCATAAACACAAGAGACACAGATTTATCCTGGGAAACCCTCATGGGGTAGAAAACCCAGTAAAGCTTCCTCAATATAGATGACCAGCAATATACAAAGATGTAAACCAAATACATGATCTCCTCCTCCACCATAGCATACCTCTCCTCCACAAGTGCGCCTCTCTCAAGTGTGTGTGTGTGTCAAATGAGGAACATACCTCCTCTATTTATACACTACATTGACATGTATTTTACACAAGTACATGTAGGCTCGTATTTAACCATTAGGTTAAATACCCTATTATAACTGACTGGGACGACCCCCACATGGTGGGTCTAATAACCCTAGTTACCACAACCAATTCGGAGGAATAAACATCTCCGGATTCATAGTATAATCACATCGGAGGTATGGAACATCTCCAGAATAAATAATATACAAATATAATATTCTTAGAAGTTACAATATTCAACATGACCAATATCATGAAATAGATGTATTAGATCAAAAAGTTGAGGTTCAACATTCCAAACAGATGATTGCCTATGTTGATTCAAAATAAGATCCACATAGTGTCCAACAGAAGTTGGCAAGTGACCATCAATTTCATTTGCATGCGCATCCAAATTAGTTGTGACACCGCTGGAAACATTGTCATCATCTTTCTTTAGCAGCACCTTTGAATCCTCATTAAGGGAAACTTGCCATAGTATTTCTTGATGTATCATCCCAATATCAAGAAGCACATCCTTGCTATCATTTCCAAACTCTGTCTTTAATGCTACCAACCATCAATTCTCTTTAGTATCATCAGCTAGAAAGACAAAAAATTGTACCACAAACAAGCACCAAAATACTTTCCAATTCAATCCATCTTTTGCAGCTAATAAATTAGTCCCTGCTACATGATCCAAAAAATTTAATGTAGTCTTGAGATGTTCCTTCAGATGAGCACAAAATACCCTTGCAAGGGAAACTGAGTGTTGTTGTGTGAATGCTTTGCAAGCTCCAACCATGTGCACAGCTACAGACATCGCTTTTGAAGATAGCAGAATACTTGGAAGAGTCAAGAACCTCATAAGGGATTCAATGCCCTTTTTCTCAACAAATATTCTACAATTTTTAAGATTTTCCATTGTCAGATGCACAAATACCATGGCATGTGAAATGCTTAATTTTAGAAAGCGTTCATTACTCATATTTTCAAGAGACAATCCACTAGTTCCAACCCCGTCATTATCCTTATCTTCATAATCAATATCCATAGGAACAAGACTATCCAATCTATCTTTGACCTCTAGTCAGATCCTATGGGCCTTGTTGGGGCATACGTTGTTGATCCCTGGTGGTTGTCAGCTATTGCAGAAAGGGTTTATTGAAAAATATATTTGATTATAAGGAAGGTCTAAACAAACATTACTGATGCTAGTTGTTAGTTCTATTTAACTTGTTCATTACCTTATTTTTGCATATCATATGCACATGTTCGAGAGGATATTAGAAAGAAGCTTGAGAACAAAAGTGAAAAATGTATTTTCATTGGATATAGTTACTACTCCAAATCCTACATATAGTATAATCTAACTAGCAAGACATTTGTGGTTAATAGAGATGTCAAAGTTTTAGAGGAAAAGTGATGGAGTGAACAAGAAAATGATGTTGTGGAAAGTCAAAGTTCAAATAGATGAACCACTAGAAAATACTAAATATGCACCAACAATCACTTGTCTTTCTATTATAGTAGAAAAGAGAATTACATAATCCAAAATCAAAGTCTCCCAAGCTTACTATACAAAACCAACCACCTTCTCACAACCTCATAAAGCAATACACTTTAAATATAATACCCTAGCTATCACATCACACCACTCTTCACTCTAGCTCTCATGCTTAGAAGTCATGTGCACCTACTTCTCTTTTATGGAACAACAGAGAGGGGAGTTATAGGTAAATACATTATACTAGGTCCACAAAAGAGGATGGGTCCACAAGTGGATCACTCCACCTTGACAAGGTCCATTTTAACGGTTAACATAACCAACTCATGCACCTCACATGGGCTAAGGTATGTGGTGACATGAAAACTTGTGCCAAGCATGCTTCTCCAAGTAACTAACTCAAGTAGTTCACCCCACATGTGTCAAGGTGGGAAGCTGAAAGTTTCAATTATTCTGAAATTGTAAGTGTGTATTCTTAGTGCATAATAAAGGAAAGTGCAGCAATATTTATTTTGTATCATTTCTTCCATCTCCATGTGATGTTGATGCACATAATATTTTCTCTGTGTGTTGTTCCTGTAGCTGCAATTCCATGCTTTTTTTTGTAGGTTCCCATGAAGGCTGGGGAGTGCAAGGCTTATCCTCCATAGTGATACATTGCTCCTTGTTGCAATCACTACCGTAGCCTGAATGTTTGTTTGATGCTGGACAATCTATATTCCACACATCGATTTCCCTATCCAGTTTAAGTAATGCTCTAGATACAGGTTGGTATAGAGGTATTTTCTGTCATTAGTGCCTATTGGCTTTAACCTTGATGAAGTATCACATCCTTTGTATCCAAAATGCAGAGAATTGTTCTTAGTTTGTTTCCATATGTGCAACTTTGAGTTTTTATCCCATGTATCCTAACCTTACTATCTAAGGATGGTATGTTTCTCCATGTTATTAGTCGGGCCAATAAATGGGAAAGGAATTGAATACCATTCTTGTTAGGAGTGTGTGTGTAATGTGTGAAGTTTTCAAAATGAAAAAAGAATAAGTGGATAGATTCTAGGTGTGCATATGAGTGAATAGGAAATGATAGGTCATTTCGGAAACAAAGGGATGAATTTGATTCATAAAAGAGCCAAATCACTAAATGGTTTATCCCTTATCTCAAGCTTACATATCTTTATACAACTTGATAGAACACATTGCATCCCAATGTCACTATCCCCAACAAAAGCAACACTAAGCCTCTCCAAACACTTTACATAAGTACTAGATGACGAAAAGTCCTTATTTTTATGCATACCACTCAAAGACAAACAAAACTAAGTGAGAAGTAAGCATTTTTGTTTCTTGCAATAGTGACTAATGTTGCATTTCTTGTTTCACAATAAAAAAACATAGTACAGAGGTGATCCTAGGATAAGAGCTTGAAGTATCCATAAGGCCTTCCTCTATCACAATGCCTTAACCATTAGGTCTGATGGAAAAACGTGCAATTCCTATAAATGTTTGCAAGTTGAGGAGATGATTTCAAGTCCTTTATCTTAATTTTAATCCAATACATGTAGTTGCTGACAATTATAAGCCTAATGTGTAGCCAAGATAAAACTAGAATTTGAGATACAACTAGTGAACTTCCAAATAGATTGGTGGGATATCTTGCCAGTGAAATTCCGAATTTGCAACATATGATAAGAACTTTAACCCCATAGTGCTCATCATTTCCTCCCTACTTAAGAAGAAATTGTCCCCAGTTTCTATTGTAGATGGAAAAATTGTTGCTTGAATGTCTACTGGGACTTGGGAGATACATTTATCTTGCAAAGGCAGGTTTCCTTGTCTTTCAATATAATATGCCTTTTAAAGGAGCCGCTTTTGCACTCCCACATTTTATCAACACCTTTGTACTTAGGGGTCCCATTGACCTAATTTTGTAATTAACTTATCTTACCTTCTAGCTATGAATTTTCTGTTTTGCAGATGCATGTTTGACTGTGGACCCTAGCAATCATGATCCCTTTTGTTGTACTTATGTCGACTGTGAATGCAAAAGAATGATTTTTTAATGAGTTTAGGTATGATGACTATACCACATAACTTGAGCTATATTAGAAGTGATTTGAATTTGGTGAATAGATTTTGGATTTTGACAAATATTCTTGGGCTTATACTTATGAGATCATTCTGTAATTTAAGTCTCCTAGCGTACATTAAATGTGTTTTAAATTGAAATAATGTGTCCTACCATACACGATTATTCACAATATCACAATGTCATGCTTATGCTTGCTAATTATGTTAAAACATTGTCATGCATTTTAGTCATTAGAAGTAGAGGAAAGTTATTTTTAATGGATTCATTTAATTTGAAAGAGTAGTTATAGTTTGAAAGAACTCTCTCCTTACCTTAGCTAGCATTCATTGAAAGGAAAGGCTTATTTTATTCATATGCATTTGCATGGTTTGAGTCAGTCATCACACCACGAGTTTCACTTCCATCACCCAATTGAGTAATACAACCACTAAAATTTACAACCCTTAACTAAACACGCCATAACCTCACTTGAGGAGAAAAAGAATTTGCTAGTTAGGTAGGACACCAGGGATAGGCATCCAAATAATTCCCCCTTTTCATTATCATCTGAGACATAGTTGTTGTCCTCTAGGGTACCAAAATCCTCTAGTATTTGTTGACACGGTCATACACCAGTTTGTAGAGGGGCCTCCTGTTGTTTCAGGAGTTAAACCACCGCGAGATCGAGAACTGGACGGACTATGTGGAATGCAGCACTCCACTTAGCCCTAAGGCAACATCGATCATTGTCTTCCTTGTATTCTTCGGCCACCATACTAGTGATACAAGGGTGATAAGGCAGAAGCGTTGAAAACCTTTTTCGACATGTCAGGAACGAGGTAGCTTAGTGAGTTTTCTACTAGGGCTCTTTTACCCAGGATCCCTTTTGGTAGAGGGATATCCTTCAAATTCGGTCTCTCACTTCGTATTGTTCGACTTGGATTTCATCACCTTGCGAAGGATACGATTTTTTGAGGTCTCCAGCTCCTAGTTAGGAAGTTTGGTTGCAGTTTCATCTTTTTAAAGGGTTTTTTTCTTTTTAGTGCTACTTGTTGGCATTCTGGACACTTTTGTTTCAGCTCACTTACTGTGACATCGGTCCCAGTACAGTTTTTTGAGCTTGTTTTTTGGCCAGCAAGCCTTGTATGTTCATAGCTCCCCTTCTGCACGCTTAGTTGCTTTAGGGTTTTTGAGTTCATACACGGTAGTTACCAATACTTATTTGATGATGTGTGATGTCCTCTTCTCCTAGGTCTTCAAGATGGTTGAGTTAGATGGTCTTCTGAAGGGACTGAACACCCCTTCGTGGAGCCACTAATGCTTGACCGTAGGAGTAGTCTAGAGGACCATGTGATCACATCACCCGTGTGGACTTTTCCATTTACTGTGATCATGGTCTTTCAAGTTATATGGAACAATGGTACATTTGAGAGAGAGATGAATGGTTGTACCCCACCTTGGTCGATTGTCTTCTGGTCCTTTCATTTTGTCGATAATATTTTTGTGGTACCTTGCCTTTTACCTTTTGGGTGTTTTACTGATATTGGGATATCTTGTGATTTGTACCACCTTTTATGTTTTAGGTCTTGTGGGTACTATGGTAGTTTGTCCACATTTGAGGTACACCCACTTTCTCCAATTGTTATGAGTTTTTATACCCACTTCGTACCACCCTCCTGACCTTAGTTAGGAAGATTGCATGCTATCATACCTTTTGGTGGTACTATTTGAGTTACAAGAGGTAGTTACAAGGAGAAATTGCATATATGAGGTAGTTACAAGGAGATATTGCATATATGAGGTAGTTACAAGGAGATATTGCATATATTGATTTGTACCGCCTTTTATGTTTTTGGTCTTGTGGTTATAAATATGGTAGTTTGTCCATGTTTGAGGTAGTGTACGGCCCCTTAGTCCCAAGGGTTATGAGTCTTTATACCCATTCTTTTTTTTTGACTTGTACCTTATTGGTTGGTCTTTGTACTGAGCCTTTTTACTGTCACTAAATTTCTTTGATAGACCGTACCATAGCCCAATCATCTCTCTCTCTCTAGTTTGTACTAGCCCTATCATAGGGTCACTTGGTTCCTAGAGTTGACTGGCCTCTAAGAGGCATAGTCATTTCTGAAAGTAACTCTTCTGAGTATATTACAGGAAACGTCTACACGAAGGTATTCAAATATGTGGTAAATAGTTTTCATTAAGTAGCTAGGACTTGTAGCATTAGAGGAGATCCTGTAACGTGTATGTGTAGTGTTACACATGTGTGTTACATGTGTGATGTAGCGTTAAATCAAATAGTAAAAAAAAACTCATAAATATTGCATGACTTTCTACTCTTAAGAAAGATAAACTGGTTGTCTTCTGATCATCACTTGAATGCCTACATATTGACAAAGGGAATGAGGATCAAGTAAAATTATAAAAGGTGATACACGTCAACTTTTAAGAGGCGCTATGCCTTGCTGTCGAATCTAAACTTTTTTCCAATGGTGCGGGTAGAACCAAACAGGTATTTGTCTGATATGTCTTCCTCGAGTGAGGGGAGTTTAGGAAGGCTAGAGGAAAGTGAGACATCTAGTAGGTCTGGAAGAATTGTATCAACTAGATGTCAAAAAAACAAAAGAAGATTCCATATACGCAATGAATTTTTTCACGGTCAAGGGGGGGCATGTTCCTATGGTGATGAGACAAAAGATGACGAAGAGGTGCCCTTGAGGTACAGACATTTAGTGAAACAATGGGTACGGAAGGATCTTCCTCCACTGAACACTAATTTTTGTGTGAACTAGAGGAGATATCGAATTGCACCGTTGTCGAAACATGGTTTCGGGTTGTTTTCCATGGATTGCATCTTGGTCGGTTACGAGACATGTACAAAATTGATGGAGTATCTTGAATCCATATACAACTACAATGATTGGATGCGCCTTGTCCGATATACAAAAAGTATGCGTAGCTATGGATTGTCAACAAACTATTTACAATTGAAAGACAAAAATCAAAATAAAGGAGGAACGTTGTACATGGACGGAAGGCCAAAGGCCACAGAGAATATTGCGGGGTTTATAAACAATTCACAACTAGGATCTACAATTAAGCAACCAAACTTCAAATTTGAGGGGTGTGAAGGAAACCGTGTTTTTGTAGTTGCTATTAAAACAATATCTGCAGGGGACGAGTTGCTTATTAATTACCCTGTGAAACCGAGTAGATACAAACAAGGTTACTATAAAACATTTTACCCAACCTTTTAGTAATAAATTAAACATCATAAGGATTTTTTGTTAGTTTATTTCGTTTAAATTTCCCATATTTACTTTGCAGGCCAGTCATCAGGATAAATCCCTGCCAACAAATGGTTAGAGGAGTACTTCTTCCTCGATGGAGCAGGTATACATCTTTCTAATAGTACAAATATAATAAGAAAAAAGAGTTTTTATTTGTTTTTTTTTCCATTATTAATAACTTGGTTTGTTTTATATAATGTTATTTATATTTGATGCAGAACTTTGATTGGGGCAACAGGTAGACCTGATTTGAATTGTACAATTAAAATATGTCAAAATGTTTTAGCATTATATTAATGTTTCAATGAATATTTTGGTTTCGTTTACATAATTTTATAGTCTATGTTTTTGATGCAGGTTGGTTCCGTAAGGTTGGCACACCCGGGTCCGCGCAAGAGGTATACATCTTTGTAATATTAAAAATATAATATGAATAATAACTTTTTTTATGTGTTTTCTCATGAATAGTTTTGGAATCGTTTAGGTGACTTTCACTATGTTTTTTATTAGGGTGTTGTTAGGGGCAGCTCCCAGATATTAGCAGATCAGGGAAAGTCTCCTATGACCATTGATCCAATGAGTGGATCGCGATCCTCGAGGTTGCAGGTATAATTCATTTCAATTGTACCAATATAATACGTAGCATAATGTTAATTTTGTTATGTATTTTTCATGTGATATACTGATTTCGTTATGATAACGTAAACCGTGTTGTAATTTTACGAATCTATCATGATATATGTGTTACGCTAATATAAAATTTGGAATCTATCAATAGAGAACTCAGTAGTGCTTTATATATGTTTGTTGCATCCCACTAGTGAATCGCAGTATGAATCAGCATCGCAAGATTTTCCATTAGAACCTGAAGTGGCAGAGGTGCTTCACGATTGCGAAAAAATTGGTGAAGCCACACACCCTCTAAAGATGGCAGAGAAATTGTTGCATAGATATACTACAGAAATCCTTTCTCTACTAATCTAGGTTCCGCAGACAAGCGCAATTATAGAAAGGATTGCATTGTTGGAACATAGATCTAATAACTTGCGAGTAAGTTGAGGAATCTTGAATCATAGAATAATTAGTTTAAATCTTTATAATGTTCTCTTTTATATGATAGTATTGAACATATAAGACGTGGTGTGTATTTACAGAATTATAAGGGACCACACAATAGTGGTCAAGGTGGTGTTGGCCCCAGCGAGGCTCATGGAGAGACTTCGCATCACGACCAAACAACTCCACATAGTTCAAATCCTTCGCCATTGTTGTCGACCGAACAGTCGACAACATGTTCTGAAACACCACGGACCCCCGCTGTGAGCATAATAGCTGCGACTGACCAACACACAACGGATCGACACCAAGTCCCCTATCAATTTTGATGTCGAAGAAGCTACATTTCTAGGATCTTCCCCAGGGATGATTTTAAGAACCCCCCCCAAATTTATATGTATAAAAAATGGGCGAATCTCCTTGATATATAGGAAAGTTTTAAGGCGATTTTATGAGTAATATAAAATATGTATATATTTTTTTGGCGAATCTTTCATTTTATTATATGATGTTATAAAATATTGGCGAATCTTTCATTTTATTATATGATGTTATAAAATATTGGCGAATCTTTCACTAAATTATAAGATATTTTAAAATCCTGGCGAATATTTCATTGAATTATAAAATATTGGAAAAACTTGGCGAATATTTCACTGAATTATAAAATATTGTAAAAATTTGGCGAATCTTTCATTGATTTATAAAACACATTGAATGGCACTCTGCTTGTTAATTCCAAGTTCAAGGCTTCTTCAAATGTTGGGTTCATTTGATCTATTTAATTTTTGGTCTCAATACCAAATGGTAGTGACCTTATTGATGCCTTCATATCCAAGCAAAGTTGAGTGGATCTTGCAGAGATGTATTCTAAATTTGGGTGTTTAGAGGATGCACATAAAGTGTTTGGCCAAGTGGCAGAGTGAGATACGATGTCATGGAATGCAATGCTTTTAGAATATGCTCAACATGGACATGGAAGGGAGGAACATTATTAGAGGGGTTATTGGGGTGGATATTGTCATTCATAGCTCAGATGATGATGGCAATTTCCTCTTCTACTTACTTACAAATTTTTCCTCTACTACTTGAGTTTCTATTTGTAGTTTTCTCCCTACAATTAGTAGAGTTTTTTTCTTGTTCTTATTTAATAGTCTTGGGAGATGATTTTTTTTTAATTGCTTAGATCAACAAAGGAATTGCACCCACATATTTGTGATGGAAAATCTTGGCTAAGCAGTCATGACTAGGGGTATCTATTCCACCAAACTTGCCCAATATTAGTACCTTGCCCCATCCACATGAAATAGCATATTGTGGAGAAAAATTGACCCACAAGTGGAAAGCATGTCACAAGTGGGGATCAGACTTGGGTCAAGAGGATAAAAAAACCCTACTTTAACAACCTATGATAGACCCCATTGACCCATGGGGAGATGAATTTTGCACTCCCCTATGTCCCCTATGAAAGGAAATAGTGAACAAGAAACAAGTGAAATAATAATGAATTGTTAAAGTGAAGCAATAAATGAAAGAGGACAAACTGCATGGAATATATAATGGGATGACAAATGATTGACATAAAATGACGCAAAGGCAACAGTGCTGAAGAAGGCCATATATATTGAAGCATATGACAGGTGTTTTCCTTCAGAAGGCCATATGGTACTAGAAAACATGGTTGGAGTCATGATTTATCCATCTAGTACAACCATGGTCCATGATAGAGACCATGATGATCCAACCATGCTTTCTAGTATCAAAATGGGCCCACAATAGGATGCCTATAAAATCCAATCTTTTGACTTTTTTTTAAAACAGAAGCATGAGATTGAGAGAAAAATACAAGGTCACAGTCTTCATTGAACTAAGGAGGGGAAATTGAGTGCTTTCAATTCCATTATAAAATTTATTGTGGAGTGGGGATTAATTCACTTATACTATCGGAAATCAGTGAAAATTGTGCAAAATGGGTTTAAACTCTTAAAAATAAAATCATACTACCCCTACAAAAGCATAATTATAATGAGATGAAAGAAACCAAGAGTAAATTTAATGAGTTTGATATATGTGCTTTTATTCATGACTTCTAGGTACTTAGACATTTGCAGAACACAAAGGATCGCATGTTTCTCTTTACCACACATTGCCATCATTTAACTAAGGAATTTTCTTCTCCCCCTTATGTTATTCTAAATAACATATTATTCTCATTTGATGTGAGTCCCATGATTTTAGATAACAAGTTGAATTCTAGCATTTTTCTAAGAAAACAATCAATGTTGACATCAATTATCTTAGTTTGGATTTCTTAAAAAATAAGAGATTTCTAATATTTTATAAAATAAGGTTTGGTCCACATTGTTTGGTTGGATGTGATCCTCTTGCTTGCTACTAAAAATATTAATTTATAACACCCCAAATCATTTTTGATGACTCCATTTCTAACTAAAAAATTTATGATCCTTTCTCATGGTTCAAAAGATTGTCATTACTACATCTGATTAAAATCATTTAGGTTTACTAGATCATTTTAATCTTTGTCATTACTAAATTTCTAGGGAAGTTTATTAACAACATTTATTATGTCAAATCCTAATAAAAATTATACCCATAAAATAGAGTTCATAGTGTCCTACCGCATTAACTAGTTATACTCCATACTTTGCAAATGGTTTATGCACTAGTTCCTTTCTTTAATAATCTTTAACACCATTTTTTCAAATATTTATGCACTTTTTATTGTAGAAGAATACTAATAAAATTAACATTTAAGAAACAAAATAATTATTTTATATTTGATATCACTATGCATTATTATGGGTTTCATAACAACTTGTCTCTTTTACCCTCTCTTACCTAATTCATTAAAGGGCATTATCTCAATGGTAGAGCATCTATATTACAAAGAAAATGAAAAGAAAAAGGTTGGTGGTTCAATTCCACCCTGCCCTACCATAAATCAATATAATACATGATAATGTAGTTTATTTTCAAGAAAATAATATTTAGTTGATGTTCAAATGATTAAAAATGTATTTTATACATCGATTTATATATTGTCTCTAGAGAGTTAAAAGTGATATGGAGAGACAAAATTATTTGCATAACTTTTTTTTTGTCTCAACTTGAAACAAAATAGTTTTTAATTAACATATGCTTTATTGTTTATATAGAGACAATAGTTTAAGACACTCATTTAAAAACAATATTTAAGACAAAACACAAACTTTTTTTCTTGAGTTATGCCTCAAAACCCCCCTCTATGTAGTAGTTTAGAGAGTTTTCCATTTGTAAAGAGGTAGTGAGTAGGGTTTTGGATGATAAGTTAGTTTGGTCATATGATGTTGAAATATGCTCATATAAGATAATAATGAAACTATTGTACATATATTCAAGGATAACTTGTTTAAATCTCTAAATGCATGTTCTTTAGAGTTGAGACATATTTGAATTCCTAGAGAATGGAATTTGTTTTTTCATTAATATAAGATTTATTTCTATTAAGGAAGATCAAAAGTTTGATCCTATTTAAATTTTAGTTTTTTTTTTTGTTATAAATTAAGTTATTTTTTGCTAATAAAATTTATAGCCATTAAGAATCTCATAACAAGGTTTATTTTTAAAAAATTATCATTCTAAATTTATTAGAAGAAATGTTGATTTTTTTAATGAGATATGCAAGATTTATATTTGATAGAAATGTTATAGTTTTTAAAGGTTTCATTTGAATATAACCTACATGCACATACCACTAATTTTCTTTATATTATAAAAAGTTTTAGAAAGTTAAACCCTATAAAAACCAATTTATAGCCATTAAAAATCTCATAACAAGATTTAATTTTTAAAAATCATTATTCTAAATTTATTAGAAAAAAACTTGATAGTTTTTAATGAGATATGCTAAATTTATATTTAATAAAAAAGTTTAAATGGAATGCACCCTACATGCACATATCATTATTTTTTTATATTATAAAAAGTCCTAAAAAGTTAAACCTGACAAAAGACAATGTTGTTAAACAACTTAATTAAGACTTCTCTTTAAGGTTTTAGAGAAAGAGAATTTAGAGATTATAATATTTAGTCATAAGGAATACAATATTATTGTGACGCCAATGATTGAATTTGAATTCAATTGACATGTCATTGAAAAAAACTCAAATGAAAACAAAGCTTATCTTTAAAAGATACAAAAAATTATTTAAAAACATTTTAACCTATAAGACGTGGAATTTCAACCATGCTTTACTAAGTAACATTGAACCATGATGTACATGAAGCCAAGAATGATTCAAAAATCTAGAGTTTTAAATTGGTGGATCCGTAAAGTATTTGACAGAGGCAATGGAATAGGATCTCGACACAATGACAACCTCAAATTTGAGAGACAATGACACAGCTCCAAGAGAGTAATCTTTCCTTTAAAAAAATAAGTGGAAATTCTACTAGTACGTAGAGATTAAGGATATTAGGATTTCGTTCTTTGGAGCGAACGCTTAGCTCCGACAGTTCACAAATTCTTCCTTGCAGCACAAACTTCACAACAAATACAATGCACCATTTTCCACACTAAGACGCAACACCTAAAAGAGAGCGGTCACATCTCTTCGTTGGAGAGGTCGCATCTATATAAAGCCTCTGTATCAGTTCCATTTCATCACACTACAATGCAGCTTCAAGAGGAAGTCTTCAACGTTTCACTTCACCCACGCTCCAGGGCTCACTTTAATCACAAGAATGTCGCCACAATAGATATCTCAACACAATGGATATCTGGCAACACAGTCATGCTCCACACAGCAATATGAGAGATCCCACGATCACGCTCTTCATTTGATCAACGTAGTACCCAGAGATATGGAGAGAGTCTAAGCATCAAGAGGGCGTTCACACTTTTGGAGTTGTTCAGTCTTGTGCAGCAACACCACCACGACCTTTACCCAAGCAGAAATAATTCTTTCTATTGCAATTTCTTGTGATTAGTATTCTACAATATATGAACCAGCATGGCCTCCAACTCGCATACGGTCTCTCAATCTGTCTTCACACACAACTCGATAACCACAGATAATTTCCATAAATGGAGCCAATATGCCAGCACACAAATGAAACAAAACTGATATTTGTATCATTTATGATAAAATTGGTAGGTCTAGAGAAAAAATGGACCCACATCAAATATTTTGCATATGCTCTAGTTGAATGGTCAAATCCACGAGACAGGTGGATATTGGGGTTTCATGATCGCAAACCATTTGTCTACAAGTTGTTGGTTTCAATTCTTACCACCTTGTCTTCACAAACTTAACAACAAATTTGATTGTTTCTATTAAGCAATAGAAGGAAATTTGCACACAACGTTCCTTCATTTCTTTTACAGAGCAACCATGTGTTTCCTGATACGATGACTCCACATCACAGCTCTTCAAAGTCCAGGTCTTAGGTACAACATTTGTTTCACCGCTCGAGAGCACCCACGCAGGCCGAGCCTCACATAGAAACATCTCAGAAAAATGAGTGAGACGATATTCAAAATGGTCTCACGCGTTGGCACTGAAGTGTAATGGTCTTAACACTTCAATGCATTATCAAGAGTGATCTTTCAGATGTAGTCTTCTAACACAACGTTCACTGAATCACTGGTCCTTTTTAACGTAACGTTCACTAGAAGAGAGAGCTGCATTGAATGTGATTATCAAGCACACAAGTCTCAACGACCATGGTTTAAGTGGAAGTTCGAAAGGCTCCACACAGTAGATCCATTAACGCAACAGGTACCACGAGATTCAATGTTGAGCCAAAAAATTAGGGTGTCGGCTTACGACGGGCACAACGCCAGACTTGGACTCGCTTGTCTCAACTCTCAAAATGTATCTCCCAAGACGTCGGTCTATTCTCCATTCTTCATTGAAAGCACGGGTCTATTCAATAAGCAACAATTAATCATCAACTCAAAAATTCGTGATGTAGCTCCAGTCATCATCGGTCTCACTGTATAAGGAATTCCACTGAATACAGAAAACAATACACGACTATAGTCACACAACTATACCACTTCATGCACAGATGGAGAGTGAGAGTGTCTCTTTAGCCTGGCATCAGTCTCCACTTAGCATCAATGCAGCTCCATCTCAGTCAAGAGTCTAATGCAACTTCAAGCTAACACAACTTCAAACAATCAACAACATCAAGTAGATGTATTCGATATGATTTGTTGATTCATATCCCAGGTTGCTTATCTTCTATAGATATGAAACTACTCCTTCAAATTGTCCAAATGCCAAAACAACTTCTTGCAGCTCGTCATCTTCATTTGTTGGCGTGACATTGAGGCCCTACTTTAATTTTCGCTTGATGGTAAGATTGCATTTGGCTGTACTAAGAGATCCAGGTCCCACGAATCAAGTGCTTGAATTTTGAAAATAGGATGCGAATGCTTAACTATTGCATGCACCATTTAGATAGAACACGGTCTTGTTTCATGGCCCTTGGCAGATAATTTAAATACACAAGATGGATAGTCTCTCATCTCATAAAAACAATAATAATAATTGCAAATACAATGTACACTAGGCACATAGGTTGAATGGATCAATATTCACAACAAACTAGTATAATTAATATGTTCAACTGACAATGTCCATTCGAGTATCATGCAGGTATTGAGAGAGAGTGGTCAGAGAATACAACAGTTGCTGCAGCGTCACACTTGATACTCCAATGGAGGTTGAAGTAGGGTATAGTCTAAGAGGTTTAGGTACCCAGATGGATAGCGCTACTACAAGATTGAATTCGGCTACTATATAAATGGTTATTGCTATCCTTGCTACTTAAATAGAGATTTAGGCTACTGTTGTGGCTAACGCTACCTTTCAATAGTGCGATAGTACCACCCCTATTGTGTATATAGTCCAATTGGGTGGCATTAGTTCCCATGGATTCTGCAAGCAGAAAGATGCGCCTCACATCAGCAAATCGTGTACTGGTTTGTTTTAGTAGCTAGTGATTATGTCGAATTAAAGTAGGGTGTGTGTGTAAATTTAACTGAAAATAACACTGACCAAATAGAATTACAATATGCGTAGAATACCAACAAGGGAGAAGGGACAAAGACTACATACACAGTTCTGGTAGGCAACAACAACAATCACGACAAGCTTCCCATAGTGGACATGGATGATATTAGAACAGATAAGCAAGGAAGGAGCCCAGCAGAAGCTGCTTTTCATGGATTTGTGGTCATGTTAATAGTCTATGAATGACTGGTCTCTTAATCTGGTAAATAAAGATATGATGAGTAAGTGCATGATCAAAGGAAGACATGTGCAAGTAATCAAAGATCCATACCTGTGGTTCTGCGCTTTGGAATATTTGATTGCAAGAAAAACCTAAAAGCTCAAGCCGTAACTCCACAAATTCCAGAACAACCTTTGAAATTGAAATTTGAAACCCTATTTTTACAGAGTTCTAAACACAAGAGCTTTGAAACCTATTACCCTTTGAAAGCCAATTCTGTAATTATATATTATATAGAGGGGCAAAATCATTACTATTTGCCCCAATTCCATGATATCTGGACTCATTTATGTTAAAAAATTCTCCAAATGCATAATCCACACGTGCTGATAGCGGTATCTTGGATTTATAAGTCAAATATAGGGTGAAACACTTATTATTAACCTCCACCTCCATAAATCAAGGGCGATTTAATTTATTTACATGGGCGAATGAAAGATTTTACAATTTTTTGCGTGTTAAATATTATTTTTTAAATAAAATTAGGACGAAATTTTTAAAATTTTAAAATTCTTCTGCATATAAAAATTCGCCCACTAAAATTTGGAATTCCCTTTAAATTCTCCAATGGGCTAAGATTCGCCCCTAAAATTATCTATGATCTTCCCGTGTCAAAAGCATGGGAACACTGGAGACAACATTTTTGGTGGACGAAGATCTCGTCCCAATAAAGATACTACGATCCCACGTAATTAATCATAGTTGATCATGTTAATTATGTTAATTAGCGTTTATAATTTCATTGTAATATACCGATAAAATGTTTTTTATCAACTAATTATGATCATGGCATGATCGTTGTGCAGGAAGCAATGTTTTCTATAAACATATGAATGAATTTTTCTTGGAGATCTTCGGGCCCAACATACGAACAAGGTGGGATAGACAACCGAAACATTTAAAATATGAACTCACTAATCGGTTGGTTGGCTTGTTTGGGGAGAAAATCTTCAGTCATGCCAATGTCTTGAAAAAGGCTTGTCAACATGTGAAGGTTGTCTGAGACCAATATAGGATACACCTCGAAAAAAACAATAGGTATGAGTGCCCACCAATGATTCCAGCAGTGGAGTGGAGAGCTCTAGTGGAAGATGGAAAGGAGAAGGCTCTGAGAAGAGAAGGCAAGCTAACACCAGGAACAGGGAGGTATGCAATACTTTCCGCAATGTAATTCTAAACCTTATTATCCTTGATTTCTATATCGAACTTGCAACATCTAACGTATTTCAACACTTGCATAGGCTACCATACACATCAAAGGCCACAAAGGCAAGACTAGAAAAAATAGGTTAGCACAAGCTTGGCCCTGGTGGTTATTCCAATTTGGCGGCATGGATTGTAAGTTTCGAGAAACCAACAATGAATACAAATAATAAATTGAAAATTATTTTCGTTTTATTGCACCATAAAATGTTAATTAACGACGATAAGCAAATATGTAGGCCGATCGATTCAATGAAGTACCCACAGAGGAAGACATGAAGCTTGGCTTCCAGGAAGGCTTTGGAGCTGTTGTTGAACGTCGAAGAAGCTTATCTGGGAAAACATAGTCTTGTGGTACCAATCCATCCGGTGCACATGTATATAGAATCTATATAGTTTAATGAAGATTTGTTGCTTGTGGAATATTTTCGTTCCAAATACTTGATGTAAAATATTGACTTTGTTTTTAACAGGAAAGCAATGATCCCATTAGTTTCGAGAAGGGACAACAAGCAATGATCCCATTAGTTTCGAGAAGGGACAACAACAAATTGATGATGAAGCTTCAAACCCTAGTAATGAATTTATTCATATGCTACAATTTTATGTATAGCATTGCAAATGGTGACCATTAATTGTAGTTCACCGTATTTCAACTGCAAAGCATGTAAAGGGTGAAACTATACAGGTTGAGACTGGACAAGAACATCAACAACATGATTTGGTCACACCTGGTAAAAAAACACCTTCGTAATGAATTTTTTTAAATGAAAAACTTGTCATTACAATACCAAAATATAACGATGTAACATTTTCACATCATTGTAGCAAATCCGAACCCCTTGCCGCAAAATCCACGTCTAGAACAACAATCAGCTAGGATATTGCAAACATCACCAAAAGTGCCTGCTAAAGAACCCAGAACTAGAAGTGAAAGTCCAGATGATGTAGATGGTCCTCTTATAGATTATATACCACTAAAGAGAAGAAAAACTTATAAAAAGAAGGACGGGAAAAACAACGTCTAAATATTTTTGATAACAATATATCGTCCACTATTTTTGGTCTAATGAATGAATGAATGGTTTAATGAATGTTCTAATGTTTTAATGATTCAATGTAGTAAACTGTTACCTTCATTGAATTTAAACTTTTATTGAATGAATGTCTTGATTGACTGAAACAATGGTTTAGCGAATGTTAGCATTCATTGAATGAATAATGGATGAAAGTTCATGATGAAATATGGATGAATTTGCACATATTTGTTTTTTTCAAGTACATGCATTGGGTGTGGGGAATTGAGAGTGATGTGAGGGGGGGGGGGCATAAGAGCTTCCACCTTCACGTGGTTGGCCCTGTTCAATAGAGAATATGAAATTATCCTCGAAACAGAGAGGAGCTCAATGAATGGCTATGATGTTGGCTTTCTACAACCCACTTGCGTGTTGTCTAAATTTTGACAATTTCTTGGAGCTTCTTGTGATTTTTGGTTGCTCCTCATAACCAATTTCCAATTTTCACAACATCAAAGGTTGAGTAAATGATGCACTGGAATCAATATCCTTAACCTTCTCTTTAATTTCCTTGGAATCAATATCCTTAACCTCACATTAAACCCTTCCAAATTGGTATATTTACCATTCAAGGCTGGCTTCTTCTTAATCATGATATTTGCAACTAAGTTAGAATACACTAACAATAAATAGAGACATGTTGCTTGCTGTCAATGTTCATATTTTTCTTAGGAATGCAACTTGACCATAATGTCTCCTCCTATGCTAGGGAATTAAAGTCAACAGCAAATTAAAGAAAACATATAGTTTGCATCGAAAAAATAACAGGGTACAAACTGAACTAAGGAGATTCGAACCTATGACCTATGTCTAGTCCCAAGGCTACCACCTTCAAGCTTGAAGTGCAGCTGGCAAGGGCGACCACCTTCAAGCTCGATTCATTCTGCATGCATTTCATAATGGGAGATGGCGGGCTACCACATTCAACCTTGATTCATTCTGTATGCATTTCACTATGCAATCGTCTCAGATTCTCATTGCATTTTCCCTCTATTAGTTTATCCATTCAGTATGACCCACGCCCACTGTTCGAGGAGTGTTTCCGCGGTCTTGAGTTCCAGCCTGACAACGGTGACGATTCATTCTATATTTACGTTTCCCTTAAGCTGCAATATGGAAAACTCATAGTTCACTATCAATATTTCTTTGACCGTCAGCTTTGTCAGACAAACCTTAATAGTGAACTATGAGTTTGTCATTTGCAGCCGAAGGGAAACATAATACTATGAATCGTCAACCATTGCCAGGATGAAACTGAAGACCGTGGAAACACTCATTGGACAATGGACGTGGGTCATACTGAATTGATAAACTAATTGATGGAAAATGCAATGGGAATTTGAGACGGTTGCATAGTGAAATGCATGCAGAATAAATGAAGAGTGGGTGTCGAGAGAAATGGTTTTGGGACATCGTATGAGAGGAAATGGCGATGGGAATTGATTGATAAGGTCAATCTTGAAGGTGGTATCCTTGGGACTAGACATAGGTCACAGGTTCAAATCTCATCTAAATATTCTTTATAACAATATATCGTCCACGATTTTTGGCCTAATTAATGAATGAATGGTTTAATGAATTTTCTAATGTTTTAATGATTCAATGTAGTAAACTGTTACCTTTATTGAATTTCAGTTTTTATTGAATGAATGTGTTGATTGAATGATTAATGAATGGTTTATTGAATGTTATCTTTTATTGAATGAATGTGTGGATCGACAGAAACAATGGTTTAGTGAATGTTAGCATTTATTGAATGAATAATGGATGAAAGTTCATGATAAAATATGGATGAATTTGCACATATTTGTTTTTTTCGAGTGCATGCATTGGGTATGGGGAATTGAGAGTGATATGAGGGGGGGAGGGGCCATAAGAGCTTCCACCTTCACGTGGTTGGCCCTGTTCAGTAGAGAATATGAATTTATTCTCGAAACAGAGATGAACTCAATGAATGGCTACGATGCTGGCTTTCTACAACCCCCTCGTGTGTTGTTTAAATTTTCACAATTTCCTAGAGCTTGTTGTGATTTTTTGTTGTTCCTCATAACCAATTTCGAGTTTCCATAACTTCAAAGGTTGAGTAAATGATGCACTAGAATCAATATCCTTAACCTTCTCTTTAATTTCCTTGGAATCAATATCCAGCTTAACCTCAAATAAATATAAGTGAGAAAAATAAAATGCAAGAAAGAGATTAAACTTGCAAAATATAACACTTGTATTAATAAATTCAAAAAGAGAAAGTAATTTTCATGGGCCTCTTGGAGAGGATGAGCTCCTTTGAGCAAAGCTTCAATACAATACCAATCTTTGACAAAACAATATACATCCTTCTAGCGCTATAAATAGTTTCTTAATAACTACCAAAACCCTAATTACATGCAATCTCAAAATTAATGACTACCAACCACCTATTGGTTCTTATTTAATAAAAATGATCCTTTTACATTAAGTAACTATCCATTAACTTTCTAATGAGCCTTATTCAAAGAATATGATCTCATACATGAATATAAAAACTCCTTAGTATACCAAATTAGAGAAGTTAGGTAAGAGTAACTTGACACAATGGAAGCACACTACCATCTCTTTGTGACGAATATGCCACAATGTTACATAAGCATAGGGATTAGAGAACATGTATTCAATATGAAAATTTTATTTCAAAAATGTTATTTAAAAAAAAAATGTGTTGGGTAGTCGCTTAACCGACAACCTAATCACGACGACCGCAAGGTAATATCCGATGGTTTTGCAATACTTCTGACGGCTCGGAACGTCGGATCCATTTTTTTTATGGCATCCATGTCACTTAACCGACGACCTATCCGATGATCACAGGGTAATATCCGACGCTTGTGCCATACTTCCGATGGCTGGGAAAGTCGGATCCGACTTTTTTTGTATGGCGTACACATTGCTTAACTGAGGACTGAACTGATGCATAATCAATGGAAATATCATGGTATTCAACCAATATTGGAAGTTAACGCTATCGTTTATCCGACTACCTATGAATCTGGACGAAATCGGTTAACCGACGAGGTAGGGTATTCGAATATCCTATTAGGATATTCCTATACTCCATCCTAGTCCCACCAGTATTTTGATCATTTACATTTTCAGTCGTGCATGCACCTTTAGGGTTTGCATGCATCCCAGTCATCAGTCCAGCACCTAGCCCTCAGTTAGCCAACCCCCAGGAGCTTCTCACTATTCAATTTTAGCCCTCCAGTTTCTTAATGCGCCCTTCTTCCTTGATTTTAGGGAGCAACTCGCCCTTCTTCACCTACCAGTCCAGTTGTCACTCAGTTACACTTAGTTACATTGAGTTACACTCAATTACACCTACCAAAGCTAGTTTGAATGATGGTTGACAACTACTTGAGCATTGATGACTCCACTGATGATGATGAAGACTTCCAGTTGTGCTCCGATGATCATGAGGACACCTAGTTGTGCTTCGATGACACTCTATTGATCTTATGATCACTCTGAGAGGCTAATTCGAATTGCCACCTTAGGCATTCGAATCCTCTCTACCATTGTAATATTTATTTGTCCATACTGTGATTAATTAATTAGTGTGTGTGAAGTATTATTGCTTCTATCTGAGTTCTACTGTACCATATTATTCTATTGCTCATTATACTGTATTGTTCACTCTTCTTCTATTTTCCTGCTTAATCATAATTACTCTTATGAGGTACACATCATCTCTTAGATTTGTTGTGAGGATTTTCACATGGTATCAGAGCATGTTGAGAGTATTGTTTATCTCCATTCTTGATAGTTTTTTGCAGGTTATTACCAAGATTTCGAGTGCAATAGTTGCAGTAGTTTCTACATTTTTGCAGCAGTAGCAGTTGCAGTTATTCTATATTGTTTTTGCAGGTCCTCTACAGCTTCTATGTATTCATCAGGAATTACTCCTCTTGATCCACTCAACTATGATGAATGGAAACCGATAATGATAGCAGACTTGAAGATCCATGATCTTTTTTATTGTTATTTTGAAAGAGAGTTCGAATCCCCTGAGGAGAAGATTGACTGGTTAAATAAAAGTGACATGCACTTTCAAGCAATAATGTTTTCTTTGTTTGCACGCCATAGATTACAATTCAAATACTGTAATGGTGTTGAAACTCCAAAGGAGTTATGGACTCCAAAAGAGATATGGGCTCACCTGGATGGAAAATTTGGCAAAGAGAATGAAGGACTTGGTCCCAACCCATTCAAAAGAAAACAAAGTGATGCATTCGCTCCTCTTGATAGTCTCTCAGATCATGCACCAGTATCATCTCATATTGAAGTTGTTGACAAATAACTTGCAGATTCTACACTCATGCTCAAACTTTATTCTCTTTCTGTGCCAGCTTACACTCTAGATATTGCAGAAGGTCCTAAATCCTCTCTTGCACCAGAATCTGTTGGTTTGCATCATGATCACATGATTATTTCGGAGGTCAAAACAACTTTTGAAGGTAATGCATTCGCTCCTCTCGAGCTAACTCCTCTTTTATACTACTATATGATCATAATTCCATGCTTTCAGAAGGTCATTGAAGAATATGGCCATTGCCATTCGCTTGGGATGATTTCTCATGCATCTACTAGTTTTGATCTCACCTCTCATGGTTCAAAGGAGATCTCAAGAAACCATGATTCAAGTCTTTGATCTAATTTGGATTCTAAGCAATTATTGCTTGGGATAATTTCTCATGCATATGATAGTTTTGATCTCACCCATGCTAGTTCAAAGGAGATCTCAAGAAACTGTTTTTTAAGTCTTAAATCTGATTTTGATTTCAAGCAAACATGTAATAGTTATTTTTGGCATAATCTCACCCATGGTGGTTCGAAGGAGAAGACAAAAGACTATATGCACTTTCACAGATTTGATCCTACCTCAGCTGATTTGAATCACAAGTTCAAGGATCAATCTCATACTATTGGATTTGTTCTCATCACATTCGATCTGAAGAGCAAGTACAAGCACATGCTTTTTGAGCATGATCCACTTCTTCCCAAGAAGAAGATACCTCCATACATATGACCAAGCATCACACATGCTTGAGTTTGGAGCATTTATTTTTATGTGTGCCTTACAATCTATTTTTTGAGGAGGAGGTATGTTTCCCATGAAATTTTCCCACTTCCTTGGTTTATTGATTGTTATTATTCATTGTATTGGGTGACCTTTGGTCTTAGTTACCAGGGCCTAGGATGGATTAAGGGGGGGTGTTAGGATATTCCTATACTCCATCCTAGTCCCACCAGTATTTTGATCATTTACATTTTCAGTCATGCATGCACCTTTAGGGTTTGCATGCATCCTAGTCATCAATCCAGCACCTAGCCCTCAGTTAGCCAGCCCCCAAGAGCTTCTCACTATTCAGTTTTATCCCTCCAGTTGCTTAATGCGCCCTTCTTCCTTGATTTTAGGGAGCAACTAGCCCTTCTTCACCTACCAGTCCAGTTGTCACTCAGTTACACTCAGTTACATTTAGTTACATTGAGTTACACTCAGTTACACCTACCAGAGTTAGTTTGACTGATGTTTGACAATTACTTGAGCATTGATGACTCCACTGATGATGATGAAGACTTCCAGTTGCGCTACGATGATCATGAGGACACCTAGTTGTGCTTCGATGACACTCTATTGATCTTATGATCTCTCTGAGAGGCTAATTCGAATTGCCACCTTAGGCATTTGAATCCTCTCTACCATTGTACTATTTATTTGTCCATACTGTGATTAATTAATTAGTGTGTGTGAAGTATTATTACTTCTATCTGAGTTCCACTGTACCATATTATTCTGTTGCTCATTATACTGTATTGTTCACTCTTCTTCTATTTTCCTGGTTAATCATAATTACTCTTGTGAGGTACACATCATCTCTTAGATCTACCGTGGGGATTTTCACATATCCGACGTCTTCAACTTTGTCGGATTTTAGCCGATATCCCACCGACGATAAAAAAAGACTGGAATTGTCGAATAGTCAACCATAGGTTGTAGCAAATTTGACTTTTTCGCCGTCCGATTTTGGGTCAAAAAAACATAGTGTGGCCACATACGATCCTACTTCTTATTCTCAGGCTAAGGGTAAATCTAATTGGGAATAAGCTATGTCTGTTGGGTATGATTCTCTTATGAAGAACAAGACTTTGTCTCTTGTTCCTCTTCCTTCAGGAAATAATTTAGTTGGTTGTAAATGGGTTTATAAAACTAAGTTTACTGCATAAGGACAGATTGAAAAATATAAAGCTAGATTAGTTGCAAAAGGTTTTAATCAACTTGAAGATATTGATTATAATGAAACTTTTTCTCTTGTTGCTAAAATGAATACAATAAGAACCATCTTATCTCGTGCTACATCTTATAAATGGGAAATATACCAAATGGATGCTAAAAGTGCTTTTTTAAATGGTAATCTTAATGAAGACATATATATGCAACAACCTCCTAGTTTTATTAATGCTGAATCATCAAGTTTTGTATGCAAATTACACAAGTCTTTATATGGTATTAAACAAGCACCTAGGGATTGGTATGATAAAATTGATACATATTTCTCGAATAATAGTTTTAAGCATTGTATATCTGATCCAAATTTGTATGTTAAGAACTTTGGTGATAATATCCTCATTATTGTGTTATATGTGGACGATCTTATCATCACTGGAATCCAACTTGTATTAATTCAAAGTATGAAAAGTGATCGTCAAAAGTAGTTTGAAATGACTGATCTCGGTATATTGCACTATTTCTTGGGTCTTCAAATATGGCATTTGGAAGATGGCATTTTTATCTCTCATCCAAAGTATGCTACAAACTTATTGGCGCGTTTCCATATGAGTTGTAAACCTGCTCCTATGCCATTTAGGTCTGGTGTAAATTTAAATGTTGAGTGTACTACTCCTCTTGTTGATGCTACTCTTTATCGTTAGCTCGTGGGTATTTTTATATATTTAACTCACCACATACCAAATCTCTCTTTTTCTATCAGTATGGTTTCTCGGTTCATGTAGAAACTTCATGAAATTCATTGGAAGGGATCCAAGATAATTCTGAGATATTTACAGGGGACATTGAAATATGGTGTCTTTTATTCAAGCGGTGGTACAGTCTCACTTTCTCGATATACAGATTCTGACTGGGCAAGTGACAATTCTAATCGACATTCAACTACTGGTTATATATTTCAGCTTTGTTCAGGTCCGATTTCTTGGTACAACAAGAAGGTGAAGACTCTTTCTTTATCTTCATGTGAAGCAGAGTATAGATCCGCCAAAGAAGCAGCTAAAGAAGCAGTTTGGTTATAGAATGTTCTCACTGAGCTTGGTCTGGTTCTGAAATCATCCATTGTGTTGAAATGTGATAATTAGGGTGCAATTCAACTTGCTTATAATCTGGTATATCACTCCAAGACAAAGCATATCAACCTTGATGCTCATTACATTCAAGGTCTCGTCGCAGATGGTATTCTTTCTCTTTATTATTGTCCTACCGAGTAGCAGGAAGTCGATATCTTTAGCAAATCCTTAACAACAGTGAAGTATGTGCATCTTCGTTCCTTTCTTGGGATGAGGGAATTTTTCATCAAGGGGGAGCATTAATGACTGCTTCCTTCCTTAGTGTTAGTGAGGGATTTTCTCCCATCCATTATTAACGGAGAGTGTTGGAATATATTACATTCCTTGGAAGGTAATAATGTCTTTTTATCATGTCGGAAGTTATTCACAATCTTATGTAAAAGAGTAATACATTATATCTCATATTCATTATGGTAAATTATACTCTTGATATCCATTGTTATATAAAGAGATGTTATTATGTAGAATTACATTATCCCACATGCAATATGTGAGAGTAATTCCTCCACTTCTCTTAGTATATAATAGGGTCAAGGGAGTCACATCACTCAGATACAGTGAACATTCCATCATATTAATACAACACATTGTATTGTGGTCACAAGCTCTCTGCTATATTGTATTGGGGCTATTTGTAGTTGCTCTCTTGTAAGATTGAAGGATATTTTTGGAGATAATAGAAGACAACCTTCCCATGGACGTATCCCAAGTGGGTAAACCACATATATCTGGTGTATTATTTTCCATGTTCTCTTTATGTTCTTATTTATGTTGATATGTTATTGATTGCTAAGATAGGTAAGCTAGTTTATCTAGATCTATAACTCTGACAAAGACAAGCTATTAGGGAGGTTATCTCGGGACAAGTTAGTGTAGTACCACATGTTACCGTTGTGCCACGGGTTAGTGCAGTGCCACAAGTTAGTATAGAACCAAAGGTTAGTGTTGTACTGAAATTTAGTGTCACACAAGAAGTAAATGTCGCACAAGAAGTTAGTATTGCACCATAAAGTAGTGTATCCCAGAGATGCCATCACAAGAATACCTCCCCGAAGGGTATATCGAAGTCACTAAAGAATCAAATCCTTTTCCTTATACGACCATCCAGTTAGATAGAAATTTTAACCAACCATTATTCCAATTGGTAGAACCAACGGTTGTACCTACTACCCCTGTTATACCAAGCTGCCAATTTAAATCCTCTAGTAGAAGAACATTAAGAATTCCAACCTCTAAACTTCGCACAGGTGAAAAAATTATGGCATTCATACGAGCATAAATCAATGCTTTATCTCACGAACGTGTGGAAATAGACATGTCTAGGCATGACATTTCATTACCTGCCACATCTGAAGTGGTAGATCCTTATGATGCAAGAATTCCCCAATCTGCTTCCTGTGATTAACCTTATGGTATGTCATTTATAGGTCAATATGCGACTACATATTGGGTGTCTACCCAACCCCAACCTGATGACCCAACAACAACAGATATTTTTGGTATGCCATAGTAATTATGGAACACTACTTTGGGCCAAGCACTTAATGATTTTTGCACCTTTCCAATGTCTACGCAGTTAACTCTAGAACCTCCCCCTAGAACTCTCCCACTTATACTACAAAGTGAAATTCTTGGTCATTCTTTAGGGATTGTTCCTAGATAGGGGACTAACCTTAAAATCCCTTCGTTACCTATAGTTACTCGATTAGCTGCACATTCATCCTCGCAAATCGGCAACACTTCCGCAGTCACTCAAACTGCACAATCAATTCCCTTTAATGCTCATGTTGGAAGTTTGTGTACTTCTTCTGTTGGAATTCCGTTTTTGACTAGAGGTCAATATTCATCTACAATTTATACCATATCTGGAAGACAACATTTTACCACTGGGCCAAGAATGGCCACCATTCAACCTCCGACAATAGGACCATCTGTCTCATGGGGACAATAACAACACCTCCTCTTAATCAAGACGTTGAAAATAATCAATGGGTTCCAGCCCCTCCGACACCTCCCCTTCATCAAGGAGTTGATCCACCAGCTAACCAAGGATTTGTAAATCTTTAGTGGATTTCACCCCCTCCAATGCCTCCTCTTAATTCAATAGTTTCAAATAATCAATGGAATCCACCCCCCCTAAACCTCCACCATTTAACCCCATGATGTATAACTTACAACCACTTAACCCTATGGTTATGAATCCACAACCAGTCAATATTATGGTCCCCAATACACGAGGATTCCAACAGCACCCGATGGGTAGCACATATGGGTATAACATAGAACAACCTTTAGTATAGGGCCTTACGGGCATTCCAACACCCTATCAATATTATTTGTACCCGCAACGGAATAGGAAACTACCTTTCCTGGATACATTGGAATTGCCAGAATTGTCGAGATTAATCAACGATCCCATTTGGCATGAACCTCATAGGCCTCCTATCCCTACCAAACCACCACCGGACATCCTGAAATTCAATGGAAAAATAGGGGAAGATCCAAAAAACCACATTATGACATTCCATATTTGGTTTTCTTCCAACTCATTATGGATGAATCCATACAATTAAGGCTCTTCCAATGAACACTCACTGGGATGACAACTAAATGGTATATAGAGCTACCACAACACTCCTTCCGAGATTTCAAATCCCTTGCAATGTGGTTTTTGACGCATTTTCAACTACCCATTCAGTATAAGATTCGCACAGACTTGTTAATTTCATTGCGACAATCCACCTCTACTCACATTTCTGATCATATACACAAGTGGAGGAGGAATCGGATGTTGATAAATTCCCCTATCCTCGATAAGTTACTAGCCGATTGGTTTACCAAATCACTACTGACACCTATTGCTAGGGATGTTGTCATGGGATGGGTTGTTACAGAAGAGAAAGCGATTAGTTGTGCCCAGTATCTGGACTTGGTCTATTCCCAGTCCAGAAATTTATGTGACTTGATCCCCAATGCTCCTCATCCCACCAACGATCCTTCTAGGCCCGCTACCAAACCTCCTTCTGATGGCATAGTTGGTTCCGTCAAGGCCCATCCTACATAAAAAACAAGTGGACAACAGAGTTAGTCTCCCTCAAATCCACCATAAAAGCATGCTGCTCCCAACACCAAAAGAAATGCTTCTCCTGCTTAGACCTTTGAGGTGAACGTGGTTCAATCCTTGCCACAAAAATTATGAGGTAAGAAGAAGAATAATAAAGGGAAATCAAATAAACCTTCTACTCAGCAGGAAAACTTGAAACCTTAACAAACCAACGTTGATAACAAACCTAAGATGAAAGCTAAATTTCCTTGCCTAGTCTGTCAGGAATACCATGATACAAAAGAATGTCCTTACTGTGAGGAAGTCAATAAATTTGTAAAATGTTCTTCCCTTCCAGCGGTGTTAACTGGCCCTTTCTCACCTCAATAGTAGCAAATTGTCACTCACACTACCTCGCAAGGGCGAACTACAAATTTTTTTATCAAGCCGAGTCATCTACTACCCGAGATATACTCATGATGAGTAATGAGATTGTTAATCTTTCTACCTAGACAAATACTTATGAACCTATTCCAAATTCAAACCAAAACAGAAGTTCTAAGGATAAATCTCTTATCTATGATTCATTCACAACCCCTCCACCTTCTAGCTATCTTCATATTGAGAGACCTATTTTAGACACTCTGTTTCTCCCACTAAAGGCCACGATTTGAAAGACAACATTTAATCCGAGTGTGTGAGCTGCTCAAAATTACAATATTGTTGAGGACTGAGCTCAGGAACCCTACACCATGCCAACTCTCAAAGTTCTACATCATTGTCCTAATCAGCATAGAACCTTATTGTTATCACTTGGAGTCGTAGAACTCGAGACATCCAACACCATTATGTTTAATTTGGAATATTTCAAACCGAGGCTTTCCCACCAACTGGATTTACAAATTTGTACTAATATCTGTGGGAACAATATCCATCGTACGATCTTGGACGAAGGAGCCTCCACTTCCATTATGTCCTTGTCCTGTTGGAGGGATATTGGCTCTCCTAAGGTAATGCAGTATCCCACCACTTTAAAGGCCTTTGACAGTTGTGGTTTCCACCCATATGGACTCATACCATCATTAGCCGTATAACTGGGGGGGATGTATCCATCCATGTGGAGATAGTCAATGCCCTGTTGGGTTATAATATCCTACCTGGTATAATTGGTTTTATGCCATGACTATAGTAGCATCCTTGGTCTTTTTCCTGGTGCAGTTACCTCATCAAGGATAGATTGTCACCATCAACCAACTTGATTTTTGTACCTCAGATATTCATTCCGACAACAATAACAATTTTCCATTGTTTTCACAATCCCAACATCAGTATGAAGACATTGGTGTTGTATGTTTGAAACACTCTTCCATTACTGGAGTCTTCTCAGATCTTCCACTCCCAGTTTTTGCCATCAACTTGATCTCTTCTAGCATACAACAATCCCACAAATCACATGATTCTTGGGTAGTATTGAGCCCATGTGAATGCGAAATAATCGACGACCACATGCCTTTTAACTTGATTGAGGCAACCTATCATGCGATTCATACTACCTCAATCTGTATCAACACTGATGACCACTATCCTATGGCATTGAAACCCAATCCTCCACCATCTTGGTTAGATTCATCTTTTCCTTTTGAATATCATCTCCTACAGAATTTTCCTTCAGACGAGTCTATAATGGAAATAATGAGCATCTATGAATCTCTGTGGGAATATTACCATCATAGGTCATCTTTCCTTCCTAATCCCCAAACAGTGGAAAATGATATCAAATCCATCGTTTCGTCTGATTTGATATCAAACATTACAGAAACATTTCCTATCGTCATATCAATGAAACCTCGTGTCGTGGAACACATCCAACTAGGAAAAACTTGTACACCCACTGGGATGGAATTTTATATAGCCTTGTTTAAGGAGTTTTTTTATGTATTTGCTTGGATTTATGAAGAAATGTTGAGATTGACCCCTCTATCTCTGTCCATGAAATCAAAACTTATCCAAATGCAAGACCTGTTCGGAAGAAACTCCAACCTGTTCACCCCAAGAAAACTATGACAATTAAGGAAGAGGTTGAAAATTTTCTTAGATATGGTTTTATCTATCATGTCTTGTTAACAAATTGGGTGTCTAATATTGTTCCTATAGCTAAGAAACATGGAACTATTAGGGTTTGCATTGATTATAGGGATTTGAACAAGGCTTGTCTTAAGGACAACTACCCTACCCCTTTCAATGACCAAATCATCGATAATGGTAGTGTCATGTTTTCATTTATGGATGGATTGTATGGCTATAATCAGATATAGATACTCCCATATGACCAACATAAAATAACTTTCATCTTCCTGTGGGGAACTTTTGCATAGAAAGAATTACATTTTCAACTTAAGAATGTTGGGGCTACTTTTCAACGGGCCATGTCCTATGCATTTCATGATATCAAGAATATTGTGGATCCTTATCTAGATGACTTAAACACTCATTCTACTGAATGAGACAATCATCCATAACACCTTAGAGCCATTTTACTAGGGTGTCGCCACTACAATATCTGCTTGAATCCTCATAAATGTGTTTTTTGTGTTGAAGTTGACAGACTACTAGGTTTCATAGTATCCAAGTATAGAATTTGAATCGACCCACTGAAGGTTGAGGCCATTTTATCCTTACCTTCCCCCACTGATATCCTATAACTTCAAAGTTTGCAAAGGAAGGAAAAAATTTTGCGCCACTTTGTTTGCAATTTCGTTGAGATTACTCACGGCTATATGAGACTACTCAAGAAGAGCATCCCATTTGTTTGGGATGATGAAGCTCAATAGTCTTTTGATAATATGAAAATATTCCTTGAAAAATGCACCCATGCTACAACCCCCCAAATACACACGAGATTATATATTGTATCTCGCAGCATCCACTTCCACCATTGGAATGGTGTTAGTGTAGGAAGATGATAGGGGCCAAGAACATGTGATATGTTATCTATGTAAGAGTCTTGTTGATTTTGAAATTCGATACTCACATGTTGAGAAGTTAGATCTTGCAACAATCTTTGTTGTCCAGAGGTTCCATCATTACATATTACTCCGCAAGACAACTGTCATTTCCAACTTCAACCCCATGTACTACATACTGACACATTAGGTGCTAGGAAGAAAATACTCTCATTGGATTGTGGTCCTCCAGGAGTTCGATTTGGAATTTTCAATGGCTAAATCCAAGAAATATTTGGTTTTAACTGAGCTAATATGTGCACTTCCCCATGTCAATGAAGAATTTGATCCCATTGACTCTCTTCCTGATGAGTCATTGTTCCTCATTAGCACGACTGATCCCTGGTATGAAGATATCGTTTTATATCTCCAAATCCAATGCTTTTGGTCGAATATCACTTGTGATGAACGTCGCATTTTCCATCATGCCAAATATTATCTCATCATTGGTGACACATTATATCATCATGGTACCAATTCTATTTTGCATCGATGCTTAACTCTAGAAGAAGTCGAATGCATTCTTAATGACTGTCACTCCGGAGCTTGTGGAAGTCACCTCTATGGGATGGCTATAGCCCAGAATATTTTGCGTGCTTTCTACTTCCAACCATCCATATTCAAATATTGTATTGAAGCGATAAATAAGTGTTCCCCATGTCAATTTTTTCACTCAAAGAACCACTCTCACCAAGCTCCACTACATCTCGTGATTGTCGTATGCCCTTTCGCATAATGGGGCATTGATTTCATGCATTGTAATCCTACCTTAGCCGACGGGCATAGTTATGTCATCATGGTGGTTGACTACTTTACTAAGTGGGATGAGACTATCCCTACATATGCTGTAGATGGAAAAACGACATCACTCTTTGTGTTCAATCACATTATCGTAAGGTTTGGAGTCCCTCAATCCATTGTAACTGATCATGGTTCCCATTTCAGGAATCATATGATGGTTGAGCTAAGCGCCAAATTGGGTTTTTGTCGTGAAAACTCATCCCCCAATTACCCCAAAGCAAACAGACAAGTAGAGGTAATTAACAAAGTCTTGAAAAAGATGATTCAATGCATGGTGGGTGTTGGGTGGATTAATTGTCTAATTAATTAAACAACTAATATTACCAGAACATAAATTATCAACCCGAGGAAGCCTTTTATTTCAAAGCTATCGTGCAAGATCTATGCAAGCACAATTGCTACCTAACACTATTATCTATTGGTATGAAATCGAAACTCTTTGTAAACTAGATCACACCTTATTGAAAATAAATCAAACCCTAATCATATTCATAAAACCAAAATGTAAATCTAACTTAAACAAAATCAACTATTTATGAAGCAAGATATAATTGCATGAACCTAAAAGAAGTGCTATGTTGGCCAACGATCTATCAAAAGAAATTAATGAATAACAACAACTATAAATCAAGCAATGAAAGAAAGCATGAAATAAATGATAAACAAATCTACAGAACTCAAATCAATACTATCAACATCTGCTCAGGGAAGAGGGCCCTTCCTCCACTAAGCAGAGCTGGATCTCCACAATGAAAGTCTACCACTCCAGAATTAAGAAACTGGCAGCATGTATTATCAAAATGAAACTATTACATCAGAGTTCTAGATCAAATCCTACAACATAACATTGCTTTCTCTCTTCCTCCCCCAATACATTAGAATTATTACATATTTATACATAAAATGCTCTCAGGAGAATGAGAAACCGAATCCCCAACTTGTGATCGTTTTCAACCAATTGCTAATATGTAAAACTGGACGCAACAGTAAATCTTTGAATTACATGTTCAGAGAACTAGAAGTATAGCTCAAACCGTAGATTTTTTTGGCAATTTCCAAATGAGTCACGTAAATGAGGCTGTTGCGCACAAAACCCATGTCCCATATTTTCGAGATTCGTCTCCAGCTACCCGCAAATTGAAACATGAATCATTGTGTTCTTATCTGGCACACGTTTTTGGTTGGAACAGTTTGAGTATGAGTTGGAGGCTGCCGTGTTGGACTTGAGCACGAATTGAAGTCACAAATGCACATAATCAATCCTAGGAATGAAAACATGTTTTGAATCTCCATGTGTACGTTTGCTAGCATGCCAACTTTGGAGGCTTGAACCATGGCTGCTACTGCTGCTAGTATGAAAAATCACTCCATAAACCATCATCAGTAAAATTATGCATAATAGTCTTCAATTCATCAAAGATAAAGGAAAATAATCATTATTAACCACTAAAGCATCAATGGAAGTAATATGGTATTTGACGTGCAGTTACACCAAATGGATGGAAAATGGAATGATAAATGGATAATAATAGGAATAAGAGGGATGAAATATACGTCGAAAGGTGATGAAAATATGGACAAATCCGTGACCCAACAGTGGGGACCCATAAATCAAATTGGCACTTGGCACTCTTTTCAGCTTTGTGGGCCTATAGGACTTTTGTAAAGAATACAATCAAATTCACACCTTTCATTTGGTCTATGGTCTAGAAGCTATTCTACCAATTGAATGCGAAATTCCATCCCTAAAACTGTCCATTTAACTCTTTCCAACCACTTATACAAAGGGAGAATGATTTCTATATTTGACTAAGCTTGATGAGACTTGTTGCGACGCTACACTCGCTAACGAAGCTCACAAAAAGCGGATCAAGGCTCAATATGATAAATATTTTCAACCTCGTTCTTTTAATGAAGGTGACCTAATCATGACATAAGATCAAATGCACGAAAAACTAGGCAAAGGAAAGTTTGAATCCATGTGTTATGGTCCCTATATCATTAAATGAGTTTTAGAAAAAGAGGCTTGAGAGATAGTTGATTGTGATGGTACACCTTTGGGAGAACCTCACAATGAGATTTACCTGAAGAGATTTTATGCGTAGGGACATCCTACGCGAATAATTTTTATATATTGTATTTATGATGTGAGTTTAATTTATTTTTTCGTGTTAGGATATTGTCTCACCATTACTATTTATCTTGATTTTTTCTTTGATGCACAGATATCAGTGTATTCCCGATTCACGGACAATGCTAGTCGACATACCCAGAATATTGCTTCTACAACGTGGGTACTATATTCCCCTACTGATGAGTTGATATCCTCAAGTGGAATCTGCTTAGGTCCCACAATGAATAACATCACAAAATATTGTGCAGTGATTGAGATTCTAACAGAAGCATCCTCTGTTGGTATTGGCCATCTCATACTCTACCTGGATTCCCAATTCATGGTATCTCAACTAAACCGCATTTACACCATTCATGATCCCATTTACTTTGTTTATATCGAAGAATACACCTCCTTGAAAGATAGTTTGATGACATTTTATATCAACACATACCAAGGCAATTAAACATAGTGGCTAATTGATAAGCTAACTATGTGTTAAATTGGCATCTACCTAAGACATAAACAGTATCATCATTATCAAAAACCCATGTAAATGATGCAAAATGCAAATCATCATAGATAGATAGATGAGAAATAGGTCCATGTATATATCATGTAAAAATTTTGATCATGTCACAAGAAGACCAAAATGTGCTAAAAGAAAAAATTGGGACTATTTCTCCTTCATCATGTAAATGTTGCAAGTACTAGGAAAAATCACTATATAGCCTATACCTAGTCATGGGGAGTGTGGCTCTCCCTATAAAACACCACCTCTCTAGAAACACAGCAAAGTAACCGGCCTATGCGCTCTATCACACCCATGGTATACCTATGAAGATGGTATGGAATCTAAGGCAACCTCATTGGAGGGACCCCCATGGTTAATCCATCGAGATTCTGCTCTACATCATGGAGTGCCCCTGCCTCAGCCTCTTCTACATGATATTGTTCTCCTCGTTCACGTAGTGGTGAGGATCCCCACTGGTATCACTGGTCCTTGATCTTTGGAATTACACATGTACACATTAATTATTTTGCACAACAAAAAAATGAAATATTTTAAAATCCAAAAATACATCAACATTTAAGGTGACATACCTGAGTCATCCCAATCATCATCCTTTGACAAAGCCAAGTCGATGTCATTATAGAAATCCATCCCAACATAAGGGTAATCCTCAATAATCACAATCTTCTCCTCCAACCATGAAAATAAGTTGGATCCATATGATAAAATTTGAGCCCCTCCCAGGCGACTTGCATAACTACTCCACCTCGCCATACATGGCTTGGATGGAGGTCGAGGGGGTCTATCTATCTATGGGAATAACACTAGCACCCTCTCTAGATAGAAGGTGATTAGGATGGTTATGTACTCAAACTGTTTTGTATGCCCTATGAGACACTTGTTGATTTGGTCCTTTATGTTGATTAGGACCCCTTCACACCAATTGATTAACTTTGGTTCAAGACATTCCAAGGAATAATTCCTTTGAGCCTTGGTAGCATGATGTTCCCCCATGCTTCCAACCACCCAAGAAATAGTGAATAAGACCATCCTTAGAGGAAGTTCCACCACATCTATTATGGTTATATTCTCATTATTTTCCTGAGATCCCTTCCTGCAAAGCCAGTCTACATAATCATTTGAGTTCTCCTCGATACTGCGATGCCCTACTAGACTGACTTATGCTCCTCTTTTGGAGAGGACAGTCAAGAAATATATGTCCTTGATTAGATCGATCTCAAGGATGTGCTCCCCTACCCATAAATCTTGTAGATCTGGATCCCATGTCTTTATTAAGTGGTTTAGAAGAATGCCTTGCTTCCTCATACCTTG
Source organism: Larix kaempferi (assembly GCA_027924585.1). Taxonomy (NCBI): domain Eukaryota; kingdom Viridiplantae; phylum Streptophyta; class Pinopsida; order Pinales; family Pinaceae; genus Larix; species Larix kaempferi. The sequence goes on along the minus strand of BSBM01000755.1, from coordinate 3,527,729 downwards.
TGTCTTGAAAACATTTAATAAGCCACACTCCCAGAGTGCAGACAAAGTTGCATCATCATTGAGGGAATCCCTCTCATCATTTTCATGTTCCCTCTCTTTCCACACAATCATGGTTTCCTTTTCCTCTTGGGAACCCCTGAAAATGATCAAAAGATGTTATGATTAGAACCTGGAGGCAGTTTCTTGTTTAATGGATGAGAGACAAGCTTTTAAAATTTCACCTTTGTGTATTGTCTCACCCCTCTAAAAGAGTCAAACGGGAAATTTTACAGTTTTTGTTCCCCAACCATTTCCCAGAGTGCGAAAACACCAAAATTTTCACGCTTCACAATATGTGAAGGCCGCGAAAATTCTTGGGCGCACAAAGTGTGCCATAGATTGGATTTTTACTCACCCAAACAAGCATGAAAGCTGAAGAATGAACCATGAAATGAAAAGGTGGAGCAATAGAACTAAACTGGTTCAAAGGGTGGCTCGATTGGTGCCTTGGAGCTCCTGAAATCTTCAGTTGAGAATAGGTCTCCAACAAGGTTAAAAATCCTCTTGATGTAAAAACAACAAGGTAGAAATGACTTGTTTTACATTTCATTCCCTTTTTATACTTATGGAACTAGTTATTTTTTTCAATGTTCACACTTATAACCTTTGTTTAAGATTTTTTTTCACTCATTCCTTGAGATTCTAACATTTATTTTTTAATATTTGACCACATTTGAACAGGACCATCAAGGATGTTCACACTAGGATATTTTTAGTGACCTTTTGAGCTTACTTTTTCTTTTTCGTGCTCTGGATCCAAAACATGAAAAATATTCCTAGCACTTTTCACACTTTAGTCGTTCTTTTTAAAATTAAGTAAAAAAGTGTCGAGTATAGTTCTCTTTACTTGTGCTCGTAAAATAACGAGGAAGTATCGAACTAGTATTATTTTATCTCTTTTTCGGGATAGGTATATTAGTTTACAAAAATCAAACTATGTGGAGTTTCCTTTAAGCTCTTTTCAAACTCTCAAAATAGGGAAATATTTCTAGGTGAACTTGTCTCTTTCATGCTTGCAAAATTATCTGAAAGGTCGTCTATTCGGTGATATTTTACCCCTTTTCGGACCGTTTAGACTAATTACGAAAAATGTATGCTCTAGTCAACCATGACTAGAAGAGTTCCTCTAGTTATTGTTTTATACTTTTTTTGGGCCTAGAGACTAACTTATATGAAAACGTCCATCTTGAATTCTTCTTTAAGTATTTTCCAGACTCTAAATGTGAAAAACCACCAAGTTTTCCTTCCCTGGACTTGTAAAATTATACATCGAAGGACCCATATGAGATCGAACCTCTCCTTCCTTAGGTTCGTAAAACATATAAGGTTGGAATCATATGAAAGATGAGCTATACCAAGCATATTTTATCCTTCTCAAGCTTGTTAAAAAACAAAGAGGTACTCGTCAAACATGATGGGGGGGAAATGGGGGAATGGACCAAGTTTGACTTTATGGTAGCGAGTGATTAGTTACCTTTGAACATGGAATTTGTTCATGTCTTGTGTTACAATTGGGTATTCAATGTGTCTTTGGGTCATAACCAAGACTGTGAGTCATCCTCGTCCTTCGAGTCATCCAAAGAGCGCCTCAGTCATTGTCGTGTTACATTTTGGTTTTTGCTTTTTTAAGCCAATTCTGCCAAGCCATATGTCATGACATCATATGTTCAAAGGAAAGTGTTAGCCTGATTCAACCTTCTGCAATATCATTGACCTTTCATCCTTGTGTCAATATTCATTCATATCTCTATTCATCATCACTACCTTGTGTCGGTTTCGTGTCGATGATGCGGGATTCATTATGTCCCTCCTTCAACGAGTCTATTCCTGTCGACTTCAGCTCATCATCTAAGGATTGGACTTATAAACCAATCTAGTACCTTTGGACCTACATACATCAATGGTAGGATTCCTCTCTTTCAATAGTGGGTTTACATTATTGTCCTTTGATCAGAATATTCCACGAGTGTTCGATTCCAACTTGTCTATTCGCATTCGTTGGAATGTACTGTGATACCTTGGGGATCATTATCATCATTGGTGATTTCCCTCTCACTTGTTAACGGTTTACATCATTGAATGATAATCAAGTGGCTTCTACCTTGTTCGAATTCAACACATTGTAATTGCATGGTTAGATTCGTATCGTTTCCGTATCGAGTATAATACCATGGGTTGTTCTGATATCTTGTTACCATACCCAGGTTACAGTGGATATTTTTTAGTAGGTTCCCACACATATATTATGATGGTGGCCTCACTAATATATTGTCACACATATACACTTTGTATTGGTCGTGTCTGTGCCATTATCTCATCATGGATCTACTTTGTATGGTCATAGCCATGATTTTATTTAGTCATTCAGACACACATCCACATTGTATGTCGGTGGCCATGTCCTTATTCAATACTATCATGGATCTGCAATGCATTGATCAACAACCATGTTTTGAATTAGTTTGTTCCAAGCATGGGTATGCCCGCCTCATAAGTGATAAAGGTATATTGATTCTTTGCAACTCTCCTTCAACCTTTCTTCCAGCTATCTTTTGAGAATATGCAATTTGGTAAATTGTTTCAACCATCATACTTTTTTTGACCTCACACTTTAGAAGGCATGTTATAAATCATTTTTTCATATTTGACTCTACATGCTTTACCACCATGGAAATCATGAATTTTCACAACCTTCTAGGTGTGTTAGACCTATTATCACATGGCTTAGTTAATCCCCATCCAATTTGGAGAAGTTACTTAGCCTAATAGGGTCGAATGCCACTTCACCAAACCTCCTTAAGCCATCAAAATAGGGATTTTCATGCTCTTCTTAGTTATGGAGGCACAAAAATTACAACTTTTCACATTTTGCTCAGTTTTTAGGGTGCAAAAATTACAACATTTTTTCGTGCTTTTCTCAATTCTCAGAGCATGAAAATATTGTTGAGGAAATTTTCCCATGGATCTATGGATCTTCTATATCGAAGATTCCACCATATTTCTAAGTATCACTATGTTTTTTTCCCTTCAAGGAAAGATGAACATCATGTGATCCACTTTATCCTACCTAGATCCACATCCTCCTCTCATGATCCAAATCCTTCTCCATGTTGGTTGAGCTTCCTCTCACTATATAAAGGCCATTACTCTTTGGTTTTGGGGGTTGGAAACATAAAGACTAAGTGTAAACTATAGTTGCATAATTGCTAGTGAAGAGGTCAGGTTATGTTCTCAAGATTCTCAAAGGTGGCTTGTTAGAAGGTGTTGGAGGAGATGATGTCGAGATATACTCAAGTATAATATCACATTGTATCATTTTCTCTTTGTATTTCTAATAGATAACTATGCCTATTCTCCCAGATTGTGTATTTCATATTGGAATGTCTCAACTTGTTACTTATTTAAGTGAATAGATTTATCCTAACATAATAGTCTAGGAAAGAATATTGTCTCTTTTCCTTTATCTACAGGTTCACCTACTTGGATCATCAAGCAAGGAGCTACGTCAACAAGGAGCAATGAGGAAAATCGTCTTGCATGAGGTAAGACATCTACCTTCACCCGCTTTCCTTCTATGTATGCTTGCATATGTGTGCTAGATCTAGGATATATATCAACCATTTGTTTCTTTCTCTCTTGGACTAGGTTTTACGGAGCCTTATTATTGTCCATGAGGTTTTCCTCCTATCCGTAGGAACAAAATTCTAGCACATATTCATAGCCCATGGGTTATGCATTTTGCGTCCTTTGGGCACCCACAGTGCCCTCCCAAATGGGTGGGCGTCATGGGAGCCCAAATGAGGCCTGGGGGAGCACACTGCCCATTCGAGCAAGCGATGTGGGAACCCAAAGGGGTCTTGGGGGAGGCTCCCCCATGCCCGCCCAAACGGGTTGTGCAATTCTGGGAATCGCACCACCCATTTGGGTGGGAACTATGGGCGCCCAAAGGGGGTCGAGGAGGAGCTCCACTCCTCCCATGGTTAAATTTGATTCATAGTTAACTTGAATCAATGGTTGCGTTGAACCATGGTTGAATTCAATACACAACCACATTTTTAAAAGTGGTCGATTGAATTTGAAGTAAGGTTGACATAAATCCATAGTTGAAATTTTAGTAAGGTTGACTTCAATCCAATGTTAACTGCAATACAAGGTTGACTTTAATCCATGGTTGACTACAATTCATAATTGGATTTTAAGTAAGGTTGACTTCAATCTAAGGTTGAATTCAATCTGTGGTTGAGTTCAATCCAAAGTTGAATTCAATCCAAGGTTGAATTCAATCAATCATTGAACCATGGTTGACATCAATCCTGGGTGACTTTAAAGCAAGGTTGACTTCAATCCATGGTTGAGTTATAAGCAAGGTTAACTTCAATCCAATGTTGATTGAAATCCATGGTTGATTTCAATCCATATTTGACTTCAATCCATAGTTTACTTTTAATCAAGGTTGACTTCAATCGAAAGTTGAATTCAATCCAGCATTGACTTCAATCCATAGTTGACTTCAATCCATAGTCGACTTGAACCCAAGGTTGACTTCAATCCATAGTTAAATTTTAAGCAAGGTTGACTTAAAAAAAAGATTGACTTAAATCCAAGGTTGATTTAAATCAAATCTTGACTGCAATCGAAAGTTGACTTCAATCCAAGGTTGACTTCAATCCATAGTTGACTTTAGTATAAGGTTGAATTCCATCCGTGGTTGACTTGAATCCATGGTTGACCTCAATCCAACATTGACTTCAATCCATGGTTGAATTCAATCCAATGTTGACTTCAATGCATGGTTGACTTCAATCCATAGTTGACTTCAATGCATAGTTGAATTCAACCTAAGGTTGACTTCAATCCAAGGTTGAGTTCAATCCATAGTTGACTTCAATCCAAGGTTAACTTCAATCCACTTGTGACTTGAATCCAAGGTTAGCTTCAATCCATGGGTGACTTCGAACCAAGGTTGAATTGAATCCATTAATAATATTAATATTAATGACTTCAATCCATGGTTGACTTCAATTCATATTTGGATTCAATCCATGGTTGACATCAATCAAAGGTCGAGTTTGAACTATGGTTGACTTCAATCCACAACCACACTTTTAAAAGTGGTTGGTTGACTTCAATTCATAGTTCTCTTCAATCCATGGTTAACTTCAGTCAAAGGTCGGGTTTGAACTATGGTTGACATCAATCCACAACCACATTTTTAAAAGTGGTTGGTTGACTTTGAACCATGGTTGACTTCAATCCATAGTTGAGTTTTAAGTAAGGTTTACTTCAATTCATAGTTGAATTTTAAGCAAGGTTGACTTGGAACTATAGTTGATTTTAATCCATAATGACTTTTAAGCAAAGTTGACGTTGAACCATGGTTGACTTTGAACACCTGATTAAATTCAATACATAGTTGGCTTTAAAGTAAGGTTGAATTTGAAACATTGTTGACTTTAATCCATAGTTAACTTCAATCCATGGTTGAATTCAATCTATAGTTGACTTTTATGCAAGGCTGACTTCAATCCATAGTTAAATTTTAAACAAGATTAACTTTGAACTATGGTTAACTTTAATACAAATTCTATCTTCTATAAAAAAAAAAATTCTTTTGCAACTTTGTTCTACATCTTCTCACTCTTATTGTATGGCATTTATACATAATTAATCATCCTTTTTTGGATCTACAAACCACTTAATGTGCTACCTAGAACCTAAAAAACAATTTCACATAAAAAAAACTACTTACAACAAATCACACATATGCATAATAATTATAATTAAAAGACATTAGAAAAACAATAATGTTATTACAAAAATAGTTACCTCAAATACATTCAACTATAATCTTTGGAACTTTATTAAAATGATGGTTCAGTACACAAAATAAATCAAAGGAATTTCAAAATCTGTTTCTCAATTCACAACTCACCAAACTAATATTTATATTTTTGCACCCTCACACGGGGCTTTACAATTAGTTGTAATATCTTAAAAGTATTTTCTTTTAAATTTCACAAAGTTAAACCAAAATCAAACAAACATTAATACTACTATGAACCACGGGGGCTTCACTCAATAAACTGCTATCATAGCACGTTCGATCATGGCATATGAAACAATACCCCTAATTTCACTAAATATTGGAAAATACCTTCCAAAATCGTTTTCTTTAACCCCCTCCCAATATGCCTTCTCAATTTAAAAAAAACCCTATTTTCACTAGATATTGTATGTGTCAATTTTTTCATTAACATTTTTTATACCCCTTTATATTTCTACCTAGTATATTGATATGCTACCCCTATTATGACCCCACATGCATTCTACAATGCACCTTGCTTCTTTCGATGTATATTGTGGATACACATTACTTCACCCACAATGCAATTACTCAACCACATATCATTATGATTTGCAACATCTAATGGTATAATGAAGAGATAGGAGATCACTTCTTGTATGTCACTAGAGCCAATGCACATAGTACAACATTTAGATTGCATGTTGCAGCTCCCCAATCGTTGACTAAGCCTATTGTGGGCTAGGTATCCAAGCCCCAGGGCCTGTAAAAATCTCTAGGAGGCTAACTAAACCTCCCAAGGCCTGTAATAGGAACAAGTGGTTGAGTATTCAAGCCCCCAAGGCCTATCGAGGGCCTATAACAGGCCCTGGAGGCTTAGAGCCTCCCAAGGCTATTGGTAACAACTGGCTGAGTGCTATTGGTAACAATTAGCTGTCAATGACCATTGTCTCTCGACTATGATCGACTAGAAACCCACTTCACCATGAAACCCCTGGCCTCAAGCATGCCTCAAGACGCGATTTCCCTGCGTAAGCCCGAGCCTTGCCTCAACAAGATTTCTCATCCAATCGTGATCCTGCCATCTCCATTTGGCAGATATTTGTCATCCTGCCCATATAAAAAAGACCCCAAAGTATTTTTGTATCGTTACATTAAATTAAAAAAACCCTTTGCCCCTTAATATATAAGCAATATGATTTTTAGGTTTTCATGAATATTTAATACCGGAATATGAATGAACGTGGTATTATATTGCCTTCTAGTGAAGCCCCCGTGCTATGAACAAACACTAACAAATACTTAACATTAACAAATATTTAATAGAGGTTTAAAATTAACAAATATTTAAAAAATGTGAAACTTGCCCATATTCTTATTTAAATATTTTATAAAATTTTACTCACATTTTTATTAATAAAAATTAATGTCATTTAAAATTATATATTTAAGTTTATTTATATATATTTCCACATACTAAATACATATAAGTTTTAATTATGTTTTATGTTTATAAAATATATAAGCTATTTCTTTTATCACTTAAATGTATTTTAATAATATAATTTCGAGAATGTGATTTTCAAATTTGTATTAAAATCGAATAAATAATTATATTTAGTATATAAATTGTCATTTATTCGTTTTACTCAAATTTCAATTTCAATTTATTAATATATAATATAATATTACATATTTAAATATAAATGTAATATTAATTTATTAATATATAATATAATATTACATATTCTTGTAACCTAGTTCAGAGAGGATGGTATGGCCTGAGTATCTATCTTCAATGCATAAAATAAGAGGAAAATATTAAACATATCTTCATTAAATGTCACTATACAAAACAGGTTTGGGATTCTATTTTTACTCATCTGGATATATTCATGGGTATTGGAGTGTTGTTTATTTTGAAGCATCTCTTCATAAATGTATTAAGGAACAATCAACACACAAAACTCTTCCAATTTTAGTTTTTGTTTGCTAGTTTATTTCAAGATCCAAAAATGAATTAATTTTTGAAAATAAAAAAAAGGCATTCTATGATGGTGGTGTTTCAAGTAATGGGAATGTATAGTTCTTACATGATGTCTGATTTTAACCTAAGTCATGTTAGAATTATAACCAAGTCACTAGATACTTTGATGGGGGTGCCAAGGAAGGTACAAGTGCTGCAGGTGTTTTTCTAAGATTAAATGATGATCATTTGTTCAAATTTAAATTCAACTGTGGAAGAGGTACTAACACCATGGCGAAGATTATGGCTCTATGGGTACTTCTGAAAATTGTGACCTTATTGGGAATTGACTCGGTGCGGATCTTTGGAGACTCGATGATGGTTATCAAGTCAGGATAAAGAAGCAATTCAAAATTAAGTCATCCTCAGTGAAACCCTCGTTCTCTAGAATTGAATCATTGTTGAAGATGATTCATAACTTTTCCATATATCACATCTACCATGAACTTAATGACAATGCGGATGTCCTTTCTAAGGAAATCTCTAATTGCAGAAGTAGGTTTATTATATTGGGAAGAGTGGATTGATTTGTTAAGAATTGTAATCCCAATGGTCATGAGTTGGTTAATTAGTTGAGTTTGTTAGTTGACTAGGACACTTGGTTGTCCCATAGTATTTCATGTCCCATAGTATTCGACAGTAGTATTGATGTGATGTAATCCTATATAAGCTTGAATTTAATAATCAAAAGGCAATGAATATGCCGATTTGTGTTCTATCTTCTATTTTCTTCTATCTTATATATTTTAACATAGTATCAGAGCGTATGGCCTGATCCATACCTGTTGTTGGGTAAGACTTTTCACATAGTGGAAATAACACACGTGTAGATCAAGATGGAACACATCGGTGTGGAGGAGTAGCTACATAGCTTTGGGGCCACATTAAATATTTTTTTATTTTTTCCTTTAGAAGTGTCGATGCACCTGACCCTTTCAGGAATTGTGGTGCAATGTACCTATTGCATAAAAGAAATGTATCACTGACGCACTCTCTACATAGTCGAAGGGTGTCACCGACGCACTTATTGTTAAGGAGAAGTGAAACGAACACTGTTCACTTACACGGATTTTCTCTCACGCACTATGCTAGTTAAATAAGTAGAGGCACTCTTTTTTAAAGATAGTCATACAAAATGGAAAGTATCGGCATGAAGCAGATCTCCAGACCAATGTTAACCAACACCAACTATGAGTCTTGGTCAATCAAGATGAAGAAGTTTCTCCAACTCAACAAATGTTGGGATATGGTTGAAAATGAGTTCACATAACCGGCGGCAACTATCGTTTATTCTATGACTAATGCTCTCAAGAAATCCCTTGAAGAAAGTCGAGATCGAGATCTCACTGCAAAATGGTTGATCCAAAGCTGCATTGAAGAGTCCATATTCCCGTGGATCTGAGGAGCTACCACCGCATATCAAGTATGGAATCTCCTTGCAACTTCATACAAAGGTACCGATAGAGTTAAAATGGTAAGACTTCAAACCCTTAGACTTCAGTTTGAAATTCTTAAGATGAAGGAAAATGAAACTGTAGATCAGTTCATGACTAGGGTTTCGAGTATTGTGACTCAATTCCAAACCTATGGCGAGGCCTTGGAACAAAAGGTTGTTGTTCAAAATATACTTAGATGTCTCACTAAGAATTTTTCTATGGTTGTTACTGCAATAGAAGAATCTAAATATCTGTCCAAGTTTACCCTAGAAGAGTTAACAGGGTCCATTCTGTCCCACGAAGCTCGACTCAGTCAAGAAGAAGAGTCTCTCTCAAATGCATTCAACACTCAGGATTCATTCAATAGAAGTCGAGGCAGAGGAGGCAGAGGACAAGGTAGAAGAGGAAGAGGTTCTCATTCTACAGAGGATAGAAACGCTCATGAATATTCATATCATTGTGATCACTCTCACAACTCTTAGAACCAGAGGGGGAGATGAAAGAAATGGACAAATAGGTCCAACATTTAGTGCAACTACTGCAAGAAGTATGGCCACTATGAATGAGACTGCATAAATAAGCAAACAGATCAAAACAGTGGCAGATCCCATCTCTCCAATGTTGAACAAAGCTCATTAGAAGTCATGTTTCTCTCATGCCAAGCAACTGAAGAAGAATATCAGTCAGATGTATGGTTGCTAGACAGTGGCTGCATCAATCATATGACAGGTCACAAATCATTATTTTATGAGATAGATCCATCTATTAATTCCAAAATCAATCTTGGTGATCATTATCTTGTTCTTGCTCAAGGAAAAGGTATTGTACCTGTTATTACCAGACAAAATGAAAAGAATCTAATACATATTGTATTCTATGTTCCTAGTCTAAAAGTCAATCTGATCAGTGTGGGTCAATTGATACAGAATAAGTATGATGTCATGTTTATTGATTCTTATTGTGTTGTCTATGATAAACCCCTAGTAGAAGACTCTTAGCCAAAGTAGAAATGACCAAGAATAAAATATTTCCACTCAATCTAAGAAGTACTATACTGTCACAATCATATGCACATATTGTTTCCAATATAGATGAAACCTGGTTATGGCACTGTAGGTATGGTCATCTACCCTTTCAGAGTCTCAATCATTTACAAAAACTTCCATGTTCAAGGGGTTACCAGTTATGAATGAAAAATCATGTTCTTATGAAGACTGTATCTTGGGGAAACACCAAAGGGATAATTTCCCCACTTCTACATTTTGAGCCAAAGAACACCTTGAGTTAGTTCACACAGACCTATGTGGACCCATGCAAAACCAGTCCATCGGAGGTAGTCTATATTTTCTAACCTTTATTGATGATTACAGCAGGAAAGTCTGGATCTATTTTCTCTGACATAAATTTGATGCCTTCTCCAAGTTCAAAGAGTTCAAGGCATTGACTAAAAAGTAGTCAGGTAAACCCATTAAAATACTCAGATCAGATGGTGGAGGTGAATATGATTCACATGATTTTACAGAGTTCTGTAAGCAGCATGGCATCCAGCACCAGCTCACTACTAGATACACTCCACAATAGAATGGGTTTGTTGAACGGAAAAATTGGACCATCATGAACAAGAGGCTGTCAGACGAGTATTGGGCTAAAGTTGTTGCATGTTCAGTTTACTTACTGAACAGATATCCCACAATAAGTGTTAAATATAAGATACCTGAAGAAGCATGGAGTGGCACTAAGATTAGTGTTTCACATCTCAGAGTATTTGGATGTGTATCCTGTGCACACATACCTGATGAAATAAGGAGAAAAATAGACAAGAAGAGTGAAAGATGTATCTTCATTGGTTACAGTGAACATCGGAAAGCCTACAATATGTATAATCATGTCACCAAAAAGGTTGTGGTGAGCAAAGATGTTAAATTCCTTGAAGAAAAATGTTGGAATGAAACAAAAAATATTCAACAAAATGACAGTCCAGTACCACCAGAATCACTCAGAATGCCCAGACTAGAGGTACAACAGCAACAACAAGAAGCAACACCATCAGACAGTCCACCTCAGAACCAGAGAACCAGAAGCTTAAGGAATTTATATGAGTAGACTCATGTTATTTATGAGCAACTACATTATGCTCTATTTTTCGGTCAGCCAACATCATTTGATGAAGCAGTAAAAGATGCACAATGGGTACAAGCAATGAATGAAGAAATTGATTCTATTGAAATGCATCAGACTTGGGATCTTGTTGATCTCCCATCAGACAAAAACAATATTGGAGTAAAATGGGTATATAAGACCAAATTGAATGAAAAAGCGGAGATAGAGAAGCACAAATCAAGATTGGTTGAAAAAGGATTTGCTCAACAATATGGGGTAAACTATGATGAAACCTTTGCTCCAGTAGCAAGGATAGACACCATTATATTTGTACTTGCAATAGAAGCTCAAAACCAGTGGGCTGTTTATCAAATGGATGTGAAATATGTCTTTCTCTATGGCATACTTGAAGAAGAAGTCTATGTAGACCAGCCACCTAGTTATGAAGTCAAAGGTTTGGTCCAGAACACAAGATATGTAAGCTGAAAAATCCCTTGTATGGTCTAAAACAAGCTCCATGAGCTTGGTACAACAGAATTGATTCTTACCTCATCAATAATGGGTTCAATAGGAGCAGCAATGAACCCACTATGTATGTCAAAATATATCAAGAAGGTAAAATTCTACTTGTATGCATTTATGTTGATGATATGATTTAAACTGGAAATCTAATGCTAGAAGAATTTAAGACAGTCATGAAAAAGGAGTTTGAAATGACTGATCTTGGTCTCATGAAGTATTTCCTTGGTTTGGAAGTTGACCAAAGTGAAAATGGCATATTCATCTATCAGCATAAGTATGCAGAGATTCAGAATGGATAAATGAAAACCACCAGAAACACCCATTGCTACAAGGAACCAAGCTAAGCAAGAATGATGAAGAACCATAAGTAAACTCTACAATTTACAAAAGATTGGTAGGCAGTTTAATGTATTTAACTGCAACTAGACCTGATTTGATGTATGTTGTAAGTTTGATCTCTAGGTTTATGGAGTCTCCCAAAGACTCTCACTGGAAAGTTGGTAAAAGAATTCTGAGATATGTTGCAGGCACAATTGGCTATGGAATTTGGTACACTCATTCACCAGACAATACTCTTACAGGGTACACTAACAATGATTTTGCAGGCAGTATTGATGATAGGAAAATCACATCTCATTATGATTTCCATTTTGGTACTAGTCTGATTTCATGGACCTCTCAGAAACAACCTATTGTTACTATGTCTTCTGCAGAAGCAGAATATGTAGAAACAACTACAGCAGCATGCCACGTAGTTTGGTTAAGAAGAATTTTGAAGGATATGGGACACACATAAAAAGAACCAACATCTATTTATTGTGATAATATTTCTGCCATACAATTGTCCAAACATAATGTGTTTCATAGAAAGAGTAAACACATTGACACTCGCTATCACTTTATACGTGAGGTAGTCAATAATGGAGAGATTACTTTGATGTTTTATGACTCTAAGGAGCAATTGGATGATATGTTTACCAAACCTATGGGAACATCTTCATTTGAGTTTCAAATGAAGCACTTAGGCATTGAAAGTGCTGAGAATACCATCCCATTTGATATTAAGGGGGTGTGTTAAGAATTGTAATCTCAATGGTCATGAGTTGGTTAATTAGTTGAGTTTGTTAATTAACTAGGACACTTGGCTGTCCCATAGTATTTCATGTCCCATAGTATTGGACAATAGTATTGATGTGATGTAATCCTATATAATCTTGAAATTAGTGATCATAAAGAAATGAATATGCCCATTTGTGGTCTATCTTCTATTTAATTATATCTTCTATATTTTAACACGATTGCTCACTCTATGCAAGTGGCTCTCTTTCTTTCTTTGAAGATTATACACTATACTTTGTCTTTCGTTGTGGTGTTTTACAAACTATATCGGGTGACTTGGTTTGGTTTTTGCAGCATTGACATAGTTTTTTTTGTATAAAGGTTCCGTGAGATGTACCTTTTTATTATTAATAATAGCAAACTGCTTCAAAATAAAAGAACCTTGCATTAAGACATTTATGTTTAAATATATAATTTTATATTATATATTAAAAATTTAAAATTAGAACTTATATTTAAATATATTAAAAAATGTTAAATGCATAACTTGTTTGCAAAACTGATTTTATTTTTCATGTTAATGCATACCTGTTTCAAAAAATAAAACACCGCTGCCATACTACTTTTTTGTGAGTGGAGGTGAGTGGAAATTGATCTTCAGTAATGGCTATATTGATCCTTTGGCATTCCATCACATACGTATAGTTTTTCTCACTTTGGTTCTCTTATGGCGGTGCTGAATACAACTATATCAAGATTGATTAATAGTTGATGAAAGGCGTGCAATTACATGGAGCAAAGCACACTCTTTCGTAAATTAACTGTGATGTGATACCGATATGCATGCAATCAATATAATTATTTCAAGCCAACATGAAAATTAAAACTACAGCCAACACAAATCGTTCTTAAAGAAACATGTAGGTATTTTTTATTTATTTTATTGATAAAAATGAGCCATATAGTACAGGTATCACAACATATATCCATAATTTTAAAAATATCGGCGGGTGGGCACTTAGAAATCGAGAATTTACAAGAAGTATTGACATAAATATTGAGTTAAATATAACTTATTAAAATAATATTATATTATAAATATTGTTTTAATTACAAAATAAAAACTTGTAGGTTTAATAATCAAATTAATTTATCAAAGTATATAAAAAAATAAACCAAACATTTATCAAAGTAATCGAATAAGTGTTTCAAAAAATCAATGTCTTTTGAATTGAATTTAACTAACTTACCCACATTTGGGTAAGATGAATGGATTACATTTATGCACTAAAATTGTTTTTTTTTAATTAAAAAAAACTACTATTGATATTCATTACGAATCAAATAGTACAATGAGTATCGTGGTTCATAAATAGAACGAAAGAAACAGCAGCAAAAACTTTCTGACACATCATAGCCCATTAAAAAAACTAGCTGCTCAAAAAATTTCTCAGAAAATCCAAAAACATACAAGATTGAATCTACCCAAAGCTGAATATACCATATATAGCCATCATCCGTAGCAATCTTCAAGTGACATCAACAGAGACTAATCAAAAAAGTAGAAATCACCGTGATCTTGGATGGCATTATCCAACCATTCCTCCCAAATCAGAGTACCTTCAGAACCATCAAGAGCTTGTTTAGAAAGCTCGTCAGCCATAGAGTTGTGTTCCCTATAAATATGCTCAAAGGAAATATTTTTCTTTAGAGAAATTTCCTTTTGAGTGCGAATACACCAGTGGCAAAGATTGGTGACATTTAACTTGAAATCCTCTGCAGCCCACTTGATTGTAACACGTGAATCACCAAAAACTTTGACATTAACTAAGCCAAAAATATTTGCCATCCTTAAAACACACCATAATGCCATAAGTTCAGCTTTCATATTGCTCCCCACTCCACAATTGAGATGTACAGAAAAATAATGATTTTCATTGAAAAAAATCACTCTTCCAACCAGAGCTCGATCGGTAAACCTAGAATGAGCATCCACAGATGCCTTTTCCCTTGCACCTCCTTTAGAGGATCAAAGTTTACATGCCAATGTTTAAGGAACAAGGAACCTTTCTTGAAAGACCAAAAAGATGCTAAAATCTACTCCATAACTGCTGAATCCTGGAAGACAAACAGAATCCACCAATTCATCAGAAGATTTATGCGTGGCACCAAACCAGTCAAAGGAACCCAAAATTTAGTAACCCATTCAGAGATTTCCAGTTTTGAACCAGAGGAAAACTCCAATTTAACAACAAGGGCATGCTCAACAAGCATTCCAATTCTTTCGAAATTGAAATCAACATTGATCTCATATCTATCAACGAAATCCCTAGCTTTAACAGTTTTTGAATTCCTCCTCTGCCTAGCCCTAGCACTGTAAAGGTTCTTGTTGTGAGTAAAAACTTTACCAAAAGAAGGAGCAAAACCGTTGGTCTCACTAGGGTTTGAATGGGAGAAAGACACTCGAGAAGGGAAAGTCGGATCCATAAATAATGGTAATCGGAACCTCCAGTTACAAAACTGACAGATTGCGCAAAAGACCGCCACCTAGTCACAAAGTCGCCATCCATGACCAAGCGCTTGCAGAAAAAGCCACCTATGCTTTTAACCCTTGCAGAAATCTAGGCCCTACAAAGAAAGGGAAGCACCACAAAAAATGAAAAAGGGACTAACAACCTAAACCTAGCACCTCCACAAGTAAAAACTAAAAAGTATGAGGTAAAGTAGACGAGAAAAGGGCAGCAAACGCACACTAAAATTCCCACCTTTTTTAGACTTGGATGGTACTGGGCTGATTCAGAAGAATCAGCTTGACTCCAAGTTGTCGCATACCCATTAAAAACGTCTCTTTAACCCATATTTTCAGCAAAAAGGTGAGGAAATATCCAAAACCCTCGCCTCCCATTTGTTAGTATCTATAAGGATGGTGTTATAAAAAAAATATACAAGTCAGTTCAAATTTGATTAAAACATTTAGAACTGCATATATATAAAACTACACAAATTAGATAATTAAATCATAAACATTGCAATACATAGTTGATCTAAATAAAACATCATCCGAAAAAGAATATTATTGAAGGTGGACAATTACAAGAGTTTATTTTACAATAAGCATTTAAATCACTCTTTCTATTTTACCAAACAATAGTTTACAATTAAACAAGCCCTCATTAAATCTATATATACTATAAACTTTATAGTACATTCTTCCATTCTTGAAAGGATTTTGAAAAAAAATTAGTAAAATCTATAATTTGATGGAAAGGAAATAAAATGATTAAAAAATAGAAAACGTTTTTAGGCTTCTTCTAAATTTGACCCTTATTAACTCAAGGCTCTTTGTGAACGGCACTAACGAGCACATATAAGGGATCGATGCATTCATAATTTGTTATATTATGAATGCATATTATTTACTGCAAAAAAATCAATTATGCTACTTCTTACTAAAAACTATATAACTGATTTTAATTTCGGAATAATGTTTCTCAAATAGAGTAAACTTATTTATAATTTAAAATTGCTTTTAGCATATTATTAAAAATAAATAAATTAAAAGTATGGATCTATGCTTGGTAGATTCGCCATATTCAATAGTTTAAAAATAAAAATTTTAAATTACTTCTTAATGAAAACCATATAAATTATTTTAATTTCTAAATAATGCTTTTGACACAGAGTAAACTTATTTATCATTTGAAAAATTGCTTTTAACAAGCTCTTAATTAAGTGAATAGAAAATCCTATATTAAAACCAAATATTTTAGTTTGGAGTGTTTTATTTTAAGTTTTCACGTTATATTATTTTTTGTATTTGAATATTTTTAAAACAATGACAAAAATATAATTTTGTTGATTTTTTTTAATTAATTTAAAATTTCTTTAGTGTTTCACCAGCCTTGGTGAATCATTAAATAAATTGAATATATGCCCAAAATAAACACACGAAAATATGAAACAAATAATGCCCACCTTTATTAGGTTGTTCCTTATTCATTCAAAGAACTCTTCAAGACTACTATACATTTTTACTGGACAAAAGAACTTTACTATTACTATATCAAAAAGCTTTGAATGCATGAAATTAAAGAAATTGGAAGATTTGTGTACATGTTTGACACAAAATTATCTTTTGTTTCTTGTTTATGAGATGTGGCCTTCTCACTCTGCACACCAATACTCATTGCATTGATTTCTGCAATCTTATCTCAGTCATCAATCTATGATGCATTGATTTCTATGTAACTCTGTAAGAGATTACCTCTTCTCAAGAGTCCCGTGGCCCTCATACTGCACTCACCAGTAGTTGCTACATTGATTTTAACAAATGTATATGTCATCACTATCAGTTGCATTGATTTTCATGTAACTCTGAAAGAGATGGTCTCTCCTCTACAGTCCTACATCCCTCTCACTCCACCCACCAATACTCATAGCATTGATTTCAACAAATGTATATGAATCATCAAGCTATGTTGCATTGATTTCAGTGTAAGTTGGTAAAAGTTGGCCTCTCCACTACGGTCCTATGGTCCTTGCACTCCACCTAGCAATACTTGATGAATTAATATCAACGAACTTATCTTAGTCACCAAGATTTGTTGCATTGAAATATGTGGAACTATTTAAGAGAGAAAATTTGTAGGAACTTAGATAAGTTCGTTGATGGAGTGTTTTATTTCAAGTTTGGAGTGTTTTACTTTGATGTTGATATTACTTTCTGTATTTTAATCTTTTTAAAACAATTTGGCAAAAATATATTTTTGTTGATATTGTTTTTTTAATTAATTTAAAATTTCTGTAATGTTTCAGAGGCCTTAGCAAATCATTAAATAAATTGAATATATGCCTGAAATAGACACACAAAAATATGGAACAAATAATTCCCACCTTTACTAGGGTCTTTCTTATTCAATCGAAAATACAATCACAAGAATTGCTCCATACATGCTTCTACTAAAATCACATTCAAAAGAACTCTTTTATACAGTTCTGTTTTTAAAAGAAAGGCCTTTGCAAACATTTACAACTACATATTCCTATGCAAACATCAAGACTACTATACTTTTTTTACAGGACATAAGAAATTTACTATTACTATATCAAAAAGCTTTGAATGCATGAAATTAAAGAAATTAGAAGATTTGTGTACACATTTGACACAAAAACATTTTTGGTTTATGGGTTATGAGATGCGACCTTCTCACTCTGCACACCAATACTCATTGCGTTGATTTCTGCAAACTTATCTCAATCATCAATCTATGATGCATTTAGGGCATGTGCAAGCTAATGAGGGTCACTTTTGGCGTGTTAGATGCGATAGAAAACTGAAAAATCAGGCATCCCTCAACTTACTTGGTTTTTTTGAGATACTTACACAAGATATCATGCATTGAGTAAAAAATATGAAACGTAGGAAATTGAGTCACATTTCCGAATATATAAGTTGTAAGTATTGAAAATTTACATACCTATGTAAAATTTCATGTTTTCTAACAGTAACTTTTTATTATTTTAGCAAATGATAAGGTATATGTTTTTGTGGGTGCATCCTTTTAGTGCCTAAATGACGGTTTTAGGATACAAAAATTGGTAGACATGTATAGAACCCATAGCACTAGTGCAACACTATTTTTCCAAAATTAAATGTTTAATGTTTAATTTTTTTTTAATTATGTAAGTGATCAAACCTCAAGAATGGTACGTCAAATGTGGGTGCATCCTTTGAAGGTCTTAATGTAATTATTCCGACTTGGATTTTTTATAGCATGTAGAGGTCGGTGTCTACTAATGCAGCATACAATTTTTTATTAAAATGATTGTGAAATGAAAAAGCTACAGAATAAACACTAACAGTATTTTTTTTTTACTTAAGAAGTGATGACACAAGAAAATTTGGAAATAAATAGAAAATCTCAATATTTAAAAATAAAAATACATATTTGGAATCTGCATAAAATTTCTATCTATGCCTAAAATTGCGTCAATAATGGTCATGTATTTCATGTTGTAGACAGCGGTGAAAAACATGCATATTGAGAAAAATGGTGGAAATGTCTAATTAGTTATGGTTTAGTAAATTCCATAGCACAGGTTCGGTAAGTCCGAACCAACCACATAGGACTGTGGATGACACACGGATGCGGGAGGAGTGGGTGATTAGGTGCTCAGGAACTCGCGCGCGTTATGTTTAAATTCAAATAACACACACGCGTTATAGTTAAATTCATTTTTTTTGTTTTCGTGCTCAATGTTATACGAAATGCGAGCGCGTTACTTCTATACAAAACACTCGAGCGTTTTTTATATACATAACGTGCGCGCGTTATTAACTTCATAAATTTATGTTTTCAAGTGTTAGATGGAGATAAAGGAGGTGAGAGAAAGATGATGATGATGAAGATGATGAAGATGAAGATGATGGTGATGAAGATGATGAATATGGCGATGATGATGATGATGATGATGACAAAGATGATGATGATCATGATGATCATGACAATGAAGATGATGATGATGATGGAGACGATGAATATGATGGTGATGACGACCACAACGATGATGATGAAGATGATGAATATGACGATGATGATGATGATGATGATGATGATGATGATGGAGATGACGATGATGATGATGATGATGATGATTATGGTGATGAGGATGATGATGATGATGATGATGAATATGATGATGATGATGATGATTCATCCTCTTCATTATCATCACCATCATCATCATCATCATCATCATCATCATCATCATCTTCATCACCACCATATTCATCTTCATCATCCTCGTCATCATATTCATCATCATCCTCATCACCATATTCATCATCATCATCATCATCTCCATCTTCCTCCTCCTCATCATCATCATCATCATTGTGGTCTTCATCACCATCATCTTCATCGTCATCATCATTACCTTCATCGTCATCATCATCGTCATAATAATCATCATCACCACCACCATCTTCATCATCATCATATTCATCATGATATTCATCATCATCATCATCATCATCATCATCGTCATCATCACCATCTTCATCACCATCATCATATTCATCATGATATTCATCATCATCATCATCATCATCATCATTGTCGTCATCTTCATCATCATCACTCTCTCTTCCTTGGTTTTACACCTCTCTCTCTCTCTCTCTCTCTCTCTCTCTCTCTAAACCCCCTCTCCCTCTCCCTAACCTATCCCCCATCCCTAACCATCCT